>CM038792.1:82324716-83587890 GCA_021764765.1 Vicia sativa | reverse complement strand
TTTTCTAAAGACTTATATTCACTTTGATATTCACTTCATTTTCAAAAGACTTATACTTCATCACTTTTAAATTTCAATAGATTTTCAAGACTTATATTCACTCAATTTTCACCAGATTTTCATAAGACTTATATTCACTTCAAATTTCATCAAATTTCTACACTTATTCACTTCAATTTCATAAATTTTAGATTAATTTTACTAAATTTCACCGCATTTTCTTTTAGATTTATATTCACTTCAAATTTCAACAAATTTTCTAAAGACTTATATTTACTTCAAATTTCATCAGATTTTTTTAAGATTTACATTTACTTTAAATTTCATCAATTTTTCTTAAGATTTATATTCACTTCAAATCTCATCAAATTATCTTAAGATTTATGTTCACTTCAATTTTCACCAGATTTTATAAAGAGTTATATGCACTTCTATATTCACCAGATTTTCAAAAGACTTATATTCACTTCAAATTTAGACAGAATTTCTAAAGACTTATATTCACTTCAACTTTCATCAATTTTTTTAAAGATTTATATTTACTTAAAATTACATTAGATTTTCTTAAGATTTGTGTTCACTTCAAATTTCATCAAATTTTCTGAAGACTTATATTTACTTCAAATTCCATTAGGTTTTTTTAAAGATTTATATTTACTTTAAATTTTATCAAATTTTCTTAAGATTTATATTCACTTCAAATTTCATCAGATTATCTTAAGATTTATCTTCACTTCAATTTTCACCAGATTATCTAAAGAGTTATATTCACATCGATATTCACCAGATTTTCAAAAGATTTATATTCACTTCAAATTTCATCAGATTTTCTAAAGACTTCTATTCACTTTATTTTCACCAGATTTTCAGAAGACTTATATTCACTTCAAATTTCATCAAATTTTCTACAGACTTATATTCACTTCAATTGTCATCAATTTTTAAGATTAAAATTTACTTCAAATTTCATCGATTTTCTTAAGATTTATATTCACTCAAATTTCATCAAATTTTCTTAAAGACTTATATTTACTTCAAATTTCACTGATTTTCTTAGATTTATATTCACTTCAAATTTCATCAAATTTTCTAAAGACTTATTTACTTCAAATTTCATTAGATTTTTAAGAATTATATTACTTTTAAATTTCATCAATTTTTCTTAAGATTTATATTCACTTCAAATTTCATCGATTATCTTAAGATTTATCACACTTCAATTTTCACCAGATTTTCTAAAGACTTATATTCACACTTTATGTTCACCAGATTTTAAAAAAGATTTATATTCACTTAATTTCATCGATTTCTAAAGACTTATATTCTTATTTCACCCGATTTTCTTAAGAATTATATTCATCACAAATTTCATCAAATTTTCATGTACTTTATATTCACTTCAATTGTCATCAATTTTTTTAAGATTAAAATTTATCAAATTTCATCAATTTTCTTTAGATTATATTCACTTCAAATTTCACTTCAACTTTTCTAAAGACTTATATTTAATTCAAATTTCATCGATTTTTTTTAAGATTTACATTTACTTTAAATTTCATCAATTTTTCTTAAGATTTATATTCACTTCAAATCTCAATGATTATCTTAAGATTTGAAGTCTACTTCCTAATTTTCACCAGATTTCTAAAAGAGTTATATATTCACTTTGATATTTCACTCTATTTCAAAAGACTTATATTCACTTCAAATTTTACCTATTTTCAAGACTTATATTCACTTCAATTTTCACCGTATTTTCTAAGATTATATTCACTTAAATTTCACCAAATTTTCTAGGTATTTATATTCACTTCAATTGTCATCAATTTTTTTAAGATTAAAATTTACTTCAAATTTCACCGATTTTCTTTAGATTTATATTCACTTCAAATTTCATCAAATTTTCTAAGACTTATATTTACTTCAAATTTCATGTATTTTAAGATTTACATTTACTTTAAATTTCATCAATTTTTCTAAGATTTATATTCACTCAAATCTCATCAGACATTTTTAAGATTTATGTTCACTTCAATTTTCACCGATTTAAAGAGTTATATTCATCAAAGTAATACTCACCTTTATTTTCAAAAGACTTTATATTCACTTCAAATTTCATCGAATTTCTAAAGACTTATTTTCACTTAATTCATCAATTTTTTAAAGATTTATATTTACTTAAAATTATTAGATTTTTCTTAAGATTTGTGTTCACTTCAAATTTCATCAAATTTTCTGAAGACTTATATTTACTTCAAATTTCATCAGGTTTTTTTTAAGATTTATATTTACTTTAAATTTCATCAAATTTTCTTAAGATTTATATTCACTTCAAATATCATCAGATTATCTTAAGATTTATGTTCACTTCAATTTTCACCAGATTATCTAAAGAGGTATATTCACTTCGATATTCACCAGATTTTCAAAAGACTTATATTAATTACAAATTTAATCAGATTTTCTGAAGACTTATATTCACTTCAATTTTCACCAGATTTTTAGAAGACTTATATTCACATCAAATTTCATCAAATTTTCTATAGACTTATATTCACTTCAATTGCATCAATTTTTTTAAGATTAAAATTTACTTCAAATTTCATCAGATTTTCTTTAGATTTATATTCACTTCAAATTTCATCAAATTTTCTAAAGACTTATATTTACTTCAAATTTCATCAGATTTTTTTAAGATTTACATTTACTTTAAATTTCATCAATTTTTCTTAAGATTTATATTCACTTCAAATCTCATCAGATTATCTTAAGATTTAAGTTCACTTCAATTTTCACCAGATTTTCTGAAGAGTTATATTCACTTTGATATTCACCAGATTTTCAAAAGACTTATATTCACTTCAAATTTCATCAGATTTTCTGAAGACTTATATTCACTTCAATTTTCACCAGATTTTCAGAAGACTTATATTCACTTCAAATTTCATCAATTTTCATGCACTTATATTCACTTCAATTGTCATCAATTTTTAAGATTAAAATTTACTTCAAATTTCATCGATTTTCTTAGATTTATATTCACTTCAAATTTCATCAAATTTTCTAAAGACTTATTTACTTCAAATTTCATTGATTTTTTAAGATTTACATTTACTTTAAATTTCATCAATTTTCTTAAGATTTATATTCATCAAATCTCATCGATTATCTTAAGATTTAAGTTCATCAATTTTCAAATTTCCGCATTTTCTAAAGAGCATATTCACTAAAATATTCACCGTGATTTTCAAAAGACTTATATTCAATTTAAATTTCATCGATTTTCTCAAGACTCATATTCACTTGAATTTTCACCGCATTTTCTTAAGACTTATATTCACTTCAAATTCTTAATGATTTTCTTAAAGACTTATATTCACTCTAATTTTCATCAATTTTAAGATTAAAATTTACTTCAAATTTCATTATATTTTGTTAAGATTATATTCACTTCAAATTTCACCAAATTTTCTCTCAAACACTTATATATTTACTTAAAATTTCATTAGATTTTTTAAGATTTATATTTACTTTAAATTTCATCAATTTTTCTTAAGATTTATATTCACTTCAAATCTCCTCAGATTATCTAAACATTTATGTTAACTTCAATTTTCACCAGATTTTCTAAAGTGTTATATTCACTGCAATATTCACCAGATCTTCAAAAGACTTATATTCACTTCAAATTTCATCAGAATTTCTAAAGACTTATATTCACTTCAAATTTCATCAATTTTTTTAAAGATTTATATTTACTTAAAATTACATTAGATTTTCTTAAGATTTGTGTTCACTTCAAATTTCATCAAATTTTTTGAAGACTTATATTTACTTCAAATTTCATCAGGTTTTTTTTAAGATTTACATTTACTTTAAATTTCATCAATTTTTCTTAAGATTTATATTCACTTCAAATCTCATCGATTATTTTTAAGATTTAATTCACTTAATTTTCACCGATTTTCTAAAGAGTATATTCACTACAATATTCACCAGATTAAAGACTTATTCAATTTAATTTCATCGATTTTCTCAAGACTTATATTCACTTAATTTTCACCATTTTAAGACTATATTCACTTCAAATTTCATCGATTTTCTAAAGACTTATATTCACTTCAATTTTCATCAATTTTTTTAGATTAAAATTTACTCAAATTTCATTATATTTTGTTAAGATTTTTATTCACTTAAATTCTTCAAATTTTCCTCAAGACTTCATTTATTTCTTAAAATTTCATTAGATTTTTAAGATTTACATTTACTTTAAATTTCACCAATTTTCTTAAGATTATATTCATCAAATCCTACCGATTATCTTAAGATTTATGTTCACTCAAATTTCATCGTAATTTCAAGACTTATATTCACTCAATTTTCACCCATTTCGTAGACTTATATTCACTTCAAATTTCATCAAATTTTCTACAGACTTATATTCACTTCAATTGTCATCAATTTTTTTAAAGATTTATATTTACTTAAAATTACATTAGATTTTCTTAAGATTTGTGTTCACCTCAAATTTCATCAAATTTTCTGAAGACTTATATTTACTTCAAATTTCATCAGGTTTTTTTTAAGATTTATATTTACTTTAAATTTCATCAATTTTTCTTAAGATTTATATTCACTTCAAATCTTATCAGATTATCTTAAGATTTAAGTTCACTTCAATTTTCACCATATTTTCTAAAGAGTTATATTCACTTTGATATTCACTTCATTTTTCTTCAAGACTTATATTCACTTCAAATTTCACTGTTTCAAGACTTATATTCACTTCAATTTTCACCGCATTTTCAAGACTTATATTCACTTCAAATTTCATCAAATTTTCAAGACTTATATTCACTTCAATTATCATCAATTTTTTTTTAAGATTAAAATTTACTTCAAATTTCATCAGATTTTCTTTAGATTTATATTCACTTCAAATTTCATCAAATTTTCTAAAGACTTATATTTACTTCAAATTTCATCAGATTTTCTTTAGATTTATATTCACTTCAAATTTCTTCAAATTTTCTAAACACTTATATTTACTTCAAATTTCATTAGATTTTTTTAAGAATTACATTTACTTTAAATTTCATCAATTTTTCTTAAGTTTTATATTCACTTCAAATATCATCAGATTATCTTAAGATTTATCTTCACTTCAATTTTCACCAGATTATCTAAAGAGTTATATTAATTTATTCACCATTTTAAAAAGATTTATATTCACTTCTAATTTTCATCGATTAAAGACTTATATTCACTTATTTTCACCGTATTTCGTAAGAATTATATTCACTTCAAATTTCATCAAATTTTCTACAGACTTATATTCACTTCAATTGTCATCAATTTTTTTAAGATTAAAATTTACTTCAAATTTCATCAGATTTTCTTTAGATTTATATTCACTTCAAATTTCATCAAATTTTCTAAAGACTTATATTTACTTCAAATTCTTCCCATTTTTTAAGATTTACATTTACTTTAAATTCACCAATTTTCTTAAGATTTATATTCACTTCAAATCTCATCAGATTATCTTAAGATTTAAGTTCACTTCAATTTTCACCAGATTTTCTAAAGAGTTATATTCACTTTGATATTCACCAGATTTTCAAAAGACTTATATTCACTTCAAATTTCATCAGATTTTCTGAAGACTTATATTCACTTCAATTTTCACCGAGAAGACTTATATTCACTTCAAATTTCATCAATTTTCTATGCACTTATATTCACTTCAATTGTCACGCTTTTTTTAAGATTAAAATTTACTTCAAATTCACCAATTTCTTTAGATTTATATTCACTTCAAATTTCATCAAATTTTCGAAAGACTTATATTTACTTCAAATTTCATCAGATTTTCTTAAGATTTACATTTACTTTAAATTTCATCAATTTTTCTTAAGATTTATATTCACTTCAAATCTCACCAGATTATCTTAAGATTTATGTTCACTTCAATTTTCACCAGATTTTCTAAAGAGTTATATTCACTTCAATATTCACCAGATTTTCAAAAGACTTATATTCACTTCAAATTTCATCAGAATTTCTAAAGACTTATATTCACTTACAATTTCATCAATTTTTTTAAAGATTTATATTTACTTAAAATTACATTAGATTTTCTTAAGATTTGTGCTCACTTCAAATTTCATCAAATTTTCTGAAGACTTATATTTACTTCAAATTTCATCAGGTTTTTTTTAAGATTTATATTTACTTTAAATTTCATCAAATTTTCTTAAGATTTATATTCACTTCAAATATCATCAGATTATCTTAAGATTTATGTTCACTTCAATTTTCACCAGATTATCTAAAGAGGTATATTCACTTCGATATTCACCAGATTTTCAAAAGACTTATATTCATTACAAATTTAATCAGATTTTCTGAAGACTTATATTCACTTCAATTTTCACCAGATTTTTAGAAGACTTATATTCACTTCAAATTTCATCAAATTTTCTATAGACTTATATTCACTTCAATTGCATCAATTTTTTTAAGATTAAAATTTACTTCAAATTTCATCAGATTTTCTTTAGATTTATATTCACTTCAAATTGAATCAAATTTTCTAAAGACTTATATTTACTTCAAATTTCATCAGATTTTTTTAAGATTTACATTTACTTTAAATTTCATCAATTTTTCTTAAGATTTATATTCACTTCAAATATCATCAGATTATCTTAAGAATTATCTTCACTTCAATTTTCACCAGATTATCTAAAGAGTTATATTCACATCGATATTCACCAGATTTTCAAAAGATTTATATTCACTTCTAATTTCATCAGATTTTCTAAAGACTTATATTCACTTTATTTTCACCAGATTTTCAGAAGAATTATATTCACTTCAAATCTCATCAAATTTTCTACAGACTTATATTCACTTCAATTGTCATCAATTTTTTTAAGATTAAAATTTACTTCAAATTTCATCATATTTTCTTTAGATTTATATTCACTTCAAATTTCATCAAATTTTCTAAACACTTATATTTACTTCAAATTTCATCAGATTTTTGTAAGATTTACATTTACTTTAAATTTCATCAATTTTTCTTAAGATTTATATTCACTTCAAATCTCATCAGATTATCTTAAGATTTAAGTTCACTTCAATTTTCACCAGATTTTCTGAAGAGTTATATTCACTTTGATATTCACCAGATTTTCAAAAGACTTATATTCACTTCAAATTTCATCAGATTTTCTGAAGACTTATATTCACTTCAATTTTCATTGATTTTTCGAAGATTTATATTCACTTCAAATTTATCAAATTTTCTAAGCTTATATTCACTTCAATTGTCATCAATTTTTTAAGATTAAAATTTACTTCAAATTTTCTTTATTTTCTTTAGATTTATATTCACTTCAAATTTCATCAA
Source organism: Vicia sativa (assembly GCA_021764765.1). Taxonomy (NCBI): domain Eukaryota; kingdom Viridiplantae; phylum Streptophyta; class Magnoliopsida; order Fabales; family Fabaceae; genus Vicia; species Vicia sativa. The sequence goes on along the minus strand of CM038792.1, from coordinate 83,580,473 downwards.
ATTTTCTAAAGACTTATATTTACTTCAAATTTCATCAGATTTTTTTAAGATTTACATTTACTTTAAATTTCATCAATTTTTCTTAAGATTTATATTCACTTCAAATCTCATCAGATTATCTTAAGATTTAAGTTCACTTCAATTTTCACCAGATTTTCTAAAGAGTTATATTCACTAAAATATTCACCAGATTTTCAAAAGACTTATATTCAATTTAAATTTCATCAGATTTTCTGAAGACTCATATTCACTTGAATTTTCACCAGATTTTCAGAAGACTTATATTCACTTCAAATTTCATCAGATTTTCTAAAGACTTATATTCACTTCAATTTTCATCAATTTTTTAAGATTAAAATTTACTTCAAATTTCATTATATTTTTGTTAAGATTTATATTCACTTCAAATTTCATCAAATTTTCTGAACACTTATATTTACTTAAAATTTCATTAGATTTTTTTAAGATTTATATTTACTTTAAATTTCATCAATTTTTCTTAAGATTTATATTCACTTCAAATCTCCTCAGATTATCTAAACATTTATGTTAACTTCAATTTTCACCCGATTTTCTAAAGTTTATATTCAACTCCAATATTCACTATGATTCTAAAGACTTATATTCACTTCAAATTTCATCAGAATTTCTAAAGACTTATATTCACTTCAAATTTCATCAATTTTTTTAAAGATTTATATTTACTTAAAATTACATTAGATTTTCTTAAGATTTGTGTTCACTTCAAATTTCATCAAATTTTCTGAAGACTAATATTTACTTCAAATTTCATCAGGTTGTTTTTAAGATTTAAATTTACTTTAAATTTCGTCAAATTTTCTTAAGATTTATATTCACTTCAAATTTCGTCAGATTTTCTGAAGACTTATATTCACTTCAATTTTCACCAGATTTTCAGAAGACTTATATTCACTTCAAATTTCATCAAATTTTCTACAGACTTATATTCACTTCAATTGTCATCAATTTTTTTAAGATTAAAATTTACTTCAAATTTCATCAGATTTTGTTTAGATTTATATTCACTTCAAATTTCATCAAATTTTCTAAAGACTTATATTTACTTCAAATTTCACTCGATTTTTTAAGATTTACTATTTTAAATTTCATCAATTTTCTTAAGATTTATATTCACTTCAAATCTCTTCGATTATCTTAAGATTTATATTCACTTCAATTTTCACCGATTTTCTAAAGAGATATTCCTTCTAATATTCACCAGTAGCTTCTAAAAATTTACAAATTTCTGACAATGAAGTCGCCATCTAGTATTTATTTATTCCAAAAGGAATGGGAAAACATCGAGTAAAACCCACGAAAGCAAAGGATAAGATGGTTTATGAGACCAAGAGATGGATTCGAGTCTGTTATGCAAGGGGAAGGTATTAGACTCACATCCATCGACTGAAGGACCATTAATTCATGTGTATTCATGCTAATGATAATTGCTATCTTATAAGTAATGATCGAGAAAGAGAGAAAGAAGAAAGGTTTTGTTTTTATATTATTTTGAGTTTGCCACGGTTTCAAAACCTTGTGCCTACGTATTCTCGTGCAATGGGAAAGTCAAACTGTAGTTCTTCTTGAAAATGAAAAGATTGTTGGTTGGTTTGATTTTAGAAGAGAGGGTGCGAAGGGCACAAAAATATTTTGAATGAGTTTGAGTTGATTTTATAGGACACATGTGTTTGTATGTCCAAAGTAGATACTTGGGACTCAAGACACACTTTGAGCTTAGAAAAGGTAGATATCTTTGACCTCTATTAGTCCTTTTCTCAAAAAGTGAGATATCTTTAAAGAGGATGATGAACCTCATGATTTAGAAATTAAAAGTCACTCCGACGCTGGATCGAGGTTTGGAACTTTGATTATGAAAGTGTTTTGAGCGGTTATGATCAATCAATATAAGTCGTGACTTATTCCTTGATTAATTCAGAGACTGTGATGTATGTCTATTCCTACCATTCACCCTGAAGAAAGTTCAGATTCTAGCACACTGACCAAGATGCGAGGTTTGATTGATTCTGGATAAGTGTACGATTATGAATAAGCAAATGAAAAAAGAGAATTTATAACGACTACTTATATTATTATGAAAATTAATATAGATCGAGGAACAATTAACTTAACCATGTAGATTTATTTAAAAAAGTAAAATTAAATTTAGTAACTTAAATAATCAGATTAGACCAATATGTAAAAAAAAATGATTAAAATAAAATATGAATGTGTATTTAAATATATAAAAAAGGAAATAGGAAATCAATTAGAAATTTTTGTTAAAAAAAATTGGAATGAAATGAATATAAAAATATTATATATATGGATTTAAGAAAGAACCGGTTGGATCATTGGGCCGGACCGGTTCAACCCGGACCCAAGCCCTCACCAAAGAATAGACCGGGTAATTGGGGTTGGGACCCTAATTCCCAATCGTCTTATCATTTCTAGAAAGAGCAGAGAAGAAGAGGCGATCAATATGGACAAATGGAATGCATCTGGCGGCTTCAGTGTGTTGGATAGAAGGAAGCATGTCTTGACTGCTAAAGATGAAGGGTAGTTCTCATGTGGAGGTCATGTGAGGAAGAATCATTGAGACACGATGGATCTTGTGAGGTATGAGGTATAGACAACATATCTGAGGGGGGTTGATTCAATCATGTGAGATGTGTTATTTCGTGAGGGTAGTCTAGGGCGTACAGTTATGGTGAAGGTTTGAAAGAAGATGGTGAGCGAGTGGTCGACGGAGTATGGACGCTGGAGGTCCAGCTGGCTCAAGAGAAAGGAAATGAAGGTATCTCAAGGATGTTGACGAGGTGGTATATCTGGAGGTTAACAGGAAGAGAGTATCACTGTACGGTGAATAAAACAGGGGAATTATGGGAGAAAGAACGTACTGTGAGGGTTCTCGAAGGAGGAAAAGGATCAACCACTTCAAGATTCGATCTCCCTTCACGACGCCAACAAAGCAAAGCTACTGTGGTCGCTTTTTTATGGATCATTTCCTTGTGTTCAATCGGTGAGATTTGACATATATATTTTCTTGACTTTCAATTTCGAGGCAATAAGTTTCTACCATGAGCATCCTTTTGTTTTGCAAGGAAAAACTAGATGGACGGTGAATCTTAGATTGCTGTAACACCGGCCTCTATGGAATACCGATTCAACATCGCTTTCTCTGAGCTTTCATTGGTGTAGACAGAAGCTAGAGCAAACATCGAACCCGCCGGTACAAAATGATAGAATTAGTTTATACTCCCATGCATACATACTTATTTTAATGAAAAATGGGGCGTATGAGCCTCAAGAACACTGACTTGTGAGCACCGACCAACATCGCCTCCTTGAGTTTCTTTATCAGATCACCACGATTTCAACACGGAATATTCAAACCTGAAGAAAACGCATCGTAACCACAAAGAAAACTTCTGCCATCTACTTCTCATGTTAGCTTGTATCTAATGTGTTAGTTATTCAAGATGATGCAAGATTTAGGACTCAAGGTAATATCTCACTCATGGAGTACTCAATCCAAAGGTAAGTTTCTCCTAGGGCTTATCATTGATATTATGTAGATTTTGACACAAGCCAACCAAGATGATGTAAAACGATAAGGTAATATCAAGAAAACCTTAAACATGTGTTTTGCATTTAGTTAGATGTCGAAGAAACTAAAAGAATTCATGAAAAATGATGCAGCATAAATAGAACTTACATGTATATGGGCAAGTTAAACTCAAGGCTATGATGCAGAAAATCTGTGTACCTATGTTATCTCCGAAAAGAAAACATGGTCGTTGGTTTTTCAGTTTTCCCTCTACTTTCGTGACCGAATGAAATATGAATGGCTTAGTTTTTTCCACTTCAAATTTCGTGAAATTTGAAGGAGAAATTAGGTTGAGAGCTTGAGTGAATAGGGTGTTTAGGGAAAAATTTCAGCAGATTTTGCTAATGAGAGTTGGGTCATGAATGAGAGGAAGGTGGTGGCTTATAGAGTGTAGGTCAGTGAGAGGTTGGAAATGAGGTCGAAAAGGTGGTTCGAGCCAGGGTTAGATAGATGACTAGGCTTGGAGTTTGTTAGTGAGGAGACAAGACTTTGAAGAAAAGGAAACATTCCTTTTACAAATGACAATTCAAAACCGAATTTCAAGGTATCTTTTTTTTTGTCAAGAAGTTTTACCGATGTAACAAAGAAAGGAGTTGGGTAAAATGCTAGCAAACAACATCCTTAGATGTAATTATGAATGGTTAAGATTAGGATGAGCTTTGTGAGTCAGAAAAGTGAGCCGTCATCAGACAAAAACAAGGAAGCATTTAAAATCAAATTTATCTGTGGTAAAAATCTTAAGGTGGGCCCCTAATGGTAATACGTATGTGTAGAAACATAACATAGATATTCTGCCTATTCAAACTGCATAACTTTTCTTGTATTTCAAGTTTCTTTTTTTCAAAACAAAGGTACTAACATTTTCAATGTTATGTAGTTGAAGGCTGACACATGGCGCTTTCGAGTCATAAACTACTCAAGTTCCTAAATCGATACTGGCATACATTTATTTTTACTTTCATCTGGCCAGAAGTCAAACTCTTCATCCTGCTTCCTCACTTATATCCGATTCGCAGTTGTTTAAAGATACTTGAACCATGTGTAGAAGATTTGAAATTTCGATTTCTCATTTTATTCGTATCATTGTTTGAGATGGACAACCTCGCTTGTTCGATTAAAATCCCCGCAGTTTGTGTTACTTTTCATTCAATTTCGTGGTAAGATCTAAAACCGCTTTTTCTCCAATTTTCTCAAGATTTTGTCATGCAACCGAGTAGCATAAGTTTATGTCCCTTGCAATTGGTATTGTACCGTGGTGAATTTAAACCAAATCACTTCGTATCTATCTCAGTTATTTTAGATAACCAACCCTAATGCCATTTACTTAATCTAACACCTTTACACATAAAATTGTGAAGTATGCTTTCTTTTGCATTTTTGATTTGGATTTGTGTAGGAGTTGAAACGGCTTGTGAATGGTCACAGACCGCTTGAACCGATGCACTTGGGCTGAGAGTATTCTATTGCCGGACCTTGTTATCATTTTTAGGATGTAAAGGTAAATGGCTTAATCTCTGCATTATCTCAATGATTTTCCATGCTTAAGCCCGCCGAGTACACATTAATCTTATCAATATATCACTAAAATGATGTCATTTTGCCGACGCAACCATGGTGTAGAATTTCGGGTCTGCTTTTGTCACTTACAAAAATAACATGGACATCGTTTGTTGTATGCGCCTTTGTATCATGTTACTTTTGGCCCTAACTTACAACAAATCCAAATGGCTAAAGCATCCATCCATGGTGAAAAGCAAGTAGATCCGTGGCACATCAAGCTGGCAACAGAGGAGATCCATCATCCCGTGTTCTCATTAAGTCAAGCCCTTCATATTCCAACATTCTTTCTTCCTTTGTTTTAAACAAAAGACTTGTTGTAGTAATAGAAACAAATACTTGTTTAATAGGAAAACCTTGTTATAATAGAAGCAAAAACTCAATGAAAATTTATTCATTATTTCTACATTGTGTTATGTATAATTTGAAATGTAATTCCATGTGAACAAATTAATGGGCTTGTAGCATTATTACAACATCTTCCGTTAAACTTACTGCATCGGTTTTACCAATATATACCTCTAATGGAGTCATGCTAGTTTCAAATTTGAACATTTAAAGGAAATGGATAAAATTCAAAATATAAATTTGGCTCCAATTTTATTTCAAAAGTTTACTTCTAACCCGATAATTCCCTTTTCTTTCTAGAAATTGAGTCCAAAATCCAACCATTGAATTAAAATTCAAAAATATGAATTTGGCTCCAAGTTTACTTCAAACTCCAAAAATCCAAACATGACTACAGTAGGATAATGTCATGTTGTAAAACGAAAGTAAAATGAAAAATGTTATGGTTTATTGCTTTTTACACGAATGTTCTTCCATTCAAGAAATCAGCTTAACGTCTAATCTACTTTTTTTAAAAGCCTTAATCAACAAACTCTAATATTGCCTCCGCACAAAACCCAATCACGAATGAAGCTAATTCCAGAATTAACCTTCCACAACTAGAAACCAACAAGTTGCCCACAATCCACCATTCAATTTGGTCCAATTATAAAGATAATGCATGTATGCATGCAATTGAATTAGGGCTAACGAATATGCTCAATACGACGGATGAAAAAATAAAACAAAGAATGAGGCAAATTTTGGGTGTGACAACCAGATTAAAAGACTTATTCTTCAAATTTCACTCTAATTTTAAAGACTTATATTCACTTCAAATTTCATCAATTTTTTTAAAGATTTATATTTACTTAAAATTACATTAGATTTTCTTAAGATTTGTGTTCACTTCAAATTTCATCAAATTTTCTGAAGACTTATATTTACTTCAAATTTCATCAGGTTTTTTTTAAGATTTATATTTAATTTAAATTTCATCAAATTTTCTTAAGATTTATATTCACTTCTAATTTCATCAGATTATCTTAAGATTTATGTTCACTTCAATTTTCACCAGATTATCTAAAGAGTTATATTCACTATATTCAATGATTAAAAGACTTATATTCATTTCAAATTTAATCAGATTTTCTGAAGACTTATATTCACTTCAATTTTCACCAGATTTTCAGAAGACTTATATTCACTTCAAATTTCATCAAATTTTCTATAGACTTATATTCACTTCAATTGTCATCAATTTTTTTAAGATTAAAATTTACTTCAAATTTCATCAGATTTTCTTTAGATTTATATTCACTTCAAATTTCATCAAATTTTCTAAAGACTTATATTTACTTCAAATTTCATCATATTTTTTTAAGATTTACATTTACTTTAAATTTCATCAATTTTTCTTAAGATTTATATTCACTTCAAATCTCATCAGATTATCTTAAGATTTAAGTTCACTTCAATTTTCACCAGATTTTCTAAAGAGTTATATTCACTACAATATTCACCAGATTTTCAAAAGACTTATATTCAATTTAAATTTCATCAGATTTTCTGAAGACTTATATTCACTTGAATTTTCACCAGATTTTCAGAAGACCTATATTCACTTCAAATTTCATCAGATTTTCTAAAGACTTATATTCACTTCAATTTTCGTCAATTTTTTAAGATTAAAATTTACTTCAAATTTCATTATATTTTTGTTAAGATTTATATTCACTTCAAATTTCATCAAATATTCTGAAGACTTATATTTACTTAAAATTTCATTAGATTTTTTTAAGATTTATATTTACTTTAAATTTCATCAATTTTTCTTAAGATTTATATTCACTTCAAATCTCTTCAGATTATCTAAACATTTATGTTCACTTCAATTTTCACCAGATTTTCTAAAGTGTTATATTCACTTCAATATTCACCAGATCTTCAAAAGACTTATATTCACTTCAAATTTCATCAGAATTTCTAAAGACTTATATTCACTTCAAATTTCATCAATTTTTTTAAAGATTTATATTTACTTAAAATTACATTAGATTTTCTTAAGATTTGTGTTCACTTCAAATTTCATCAAATTTTCTGAAGACTTATATTTACTTCAAATTTCATCAGGTTTTTTTTAAGATTTATATTTACTTTAAATTTCATCAAATTTTCTTAAGATTTATATTCACTTCAAATTTCATCAGATTATCTTAAGATTTATGTTCACTTCAATTTTCACCAGATTATCTAAAGAGTTATATTCACTTTGATATTCACCAGATTTTCAAAAGACTTATATTCACTTCAAATTTCATCAGATTTTCTGAAGACTTATATTCACTTCAATTTTCACCAGATTTTCATAAGACTTATATTCACTTCAAATTTCATCAAATTTTCTATGTATTATATTCACTTAATTGTCATCAATTTTTAAGATTAAAATTTACTTCAAATTTCATCGATTTTCTTTAGATTTATATTCACTTCAAATTTCCAAATTTTCTAAAGACTTATATTTACTTCAAATTTCACCCATTTTTTAAGATTTACATTTACTTTAAATTTCATCAATTTTCTTAAGATTTATATTCACTTCAAACTCATCGATTATCTTAAGATTTAAGTTCACTTCAATTTTCACCAGATTTTCTAAAGAGTTATATTCACTACAATATTCACCAGATTTTCAAAAGACTTATATTCAATTTAAATTTCATCAGATTTTCTGAAGACTCATATTCACTTGAATTTTCACCAGATTTTCAGAAGACTTATATTCACTTCAAATTTCATCAGATTTTCTAAAGACTTATATTCACTTCAATTTTCATCAATTTTTTAAGATTAAAATTTACTTCAAATTTCATTATATTTTTGTTAAGATTTATATTCACTTTAAATTTCATCAAATTTTCTGAAGACTTATATTTACTTAAAATTTCATTAGATTTTTTTAAGATTTACATTTACTTTAAATTTCACCAATTTTTCTTAAGATTTATATTCACTTCAAATCTCATCAGATTATCTTAAGATTTATGTTCACTTCAAATTTCATCAGATTTTCTGAAGACTTATATTCACTTCAATTTTCACTAGATTTTCAGAAGACTTATATTCACTTCAAATTTCATCAGATTTTCTACAGACTTATATTCACTTCAATTGTCATCAATTTTTTTAAAGATTTATATTTACTTAAAATTACATTAGATTTTCTTAAGATTTGTGTTCACCTCAAATTTCATCAAATTTTCTGAAGACTTATATTTACTTCAAATTTCATCAGGTTTTTTTTTAAGATTTATATTTACTTTAAATTTCATCAATTTTTCTTAAGATTTATATTCACTTCAAATCTCATCAGATTATCTTAAGATTTAAGTTCACTTCAATTTTCACCAGATTTTCTAAAGAGTTATATTCACTTCGATATTTACCAGATTTACAAAAGACTTATATTCACTTCAAATTTCATCAGATTTTCTGAAGACTTATATTCACTTCAATTTTCACCAGATTTTCAGAAGACTTATATTCACTTCAAATTTCATCAAATTTTCTACAGACTTATATTCACTTCAATTGTCATCAATTTTTTTAAGATTAAAATTTACTTCAAATTTCATCAGATTTTCTTTAGATTTATATTCACTTCAAATTTCATCAAATTTTCTAAAGACTTATATTTACTTCAAATTTCATCAGATTTTTTTAAGATTTACATTTACTTTAAATTTCATCAATTTTTCTTAAGATTTATATTCACTTCAAATCTCATCAGATTATCTTAAGATTTAAGTTCACTTCAATTTTCACCAGATTTTCTAAAGAGTTATATTCACTACAATATTCACTTTTCAAAAGACTTATATTCAATTTAAATTTCATCGTGATTTTCAAGACTCATATTCACTTGAATTTTCACCGCATTTTCAAGACTTATATTCACTTCAAATTTCATCAGATTTTCTAAAGACTTATATTCACTTCAATTTTCATCAATTTTTTAAGATTAAAATTTACTTCAAATTTCATTATATTTTTGTTAAGATTTATATTCACTTTAAATTTCATCAAATTTTCTGAAGACTTATATTTACTTAAAATTTCATTAGATTTTTTTAAGATTTACATTTACTTTAAATTTCACCAATTTTTCTTAAGATTTATATTCACTTCAAATCTCATCAGATTATCTTAAGATTTATGTTCACTTAAATTTCACTTACTAAGACTTATATCACTTCAATTTTCACTAGATTTTCGTAAGACTTATATTCACTTCATTTCATCGATTTTCAAGTGACTATTCACTAATTGTCACAATTTTTTAAAGATTTATATTTACTTAAAATTACATTAGATTTTCTTAAGATTTGTGTTCACCTCAAATTTCATCAAATTTTCTGAAGACTTATATTTACTTCAAATTTCATCGTGTTTTTTAAGATTTATATTTACTTTAAATTTCATCAATTTTTCTTAAGATTTATATTCACTTCAAATCTCATCAGATTATCTTAAGATTTAAGTTCACTTCAATTTTCACCAGATTTTCTAAAGAGTTATATTCACTTCGATATTTACCAGATTTACAAAAGACTTATATTCACTTCAAATTTCATCAGATTTTCTGAAGACTTATATTCACTTCAATTTTCACCAGATTTTCTAAGACTTATATTCACTTCAAATTTCATCAAATTTTCTACAGACTTATATTCACTTCAATTGTCATCAATTTTTTTAAGATTAAAATTTACTTCAAATTTCATCAGATTTTCTTTAGATTTATATTCACTTCAAATTTCATCAAATTTTCTAAAGACTTATATTTACTTCAAATTTCATCATATTCTTTTAAGATTTACATTTACTTTAAATTTCATCAATTTTTCTTAAGATTTATATTCACTTCAAATCTCATCAGATTATCTTAAGATTTATGTTCACTTCAATTTTCACCCGATTTTCTAAAGAGTTATATTCACTTCAATATTCACCAGATTTTCAAAAGATTTATATTCACTTCAAATTTCATCAGAATTTCTAAAGACTTATAATCACTTCAAATTTCATCAATTTATATTTACTTAAAATTACATTAGATTTTCTAAAGATTTGTGTTCACTTCAAATTTCATCAAATTTTCTGAAGACTTATATTTACTTCAAATTCCATTAGGTTTTTTTAAAAATTTATATTTACTTTAAATTTCATCAAATTTTCTTAAGATTTATATTCACTTCAAATTTCATCAGATTATCTTAAGATTTATGTTCACTTCAATTTTCACCAGATTATCTAAAGAGTTATATTCACTTCGATATTCACCAGATTTTCAAAAGATTTATATTCACTTCAAATTTCATCAGATTTTCTGAAGACTTATATTCACTTCAATTTTCATCAGATTTTCAGAAGACTTATATTCACTTCAAATTTCATCAAATTTCTCAACTTATATTCACTTCAATTGTCATCAATCTTTTTAAGATTAAAATTTACTTCAAATTTCATCAGATTTTCTTTAGATTTATATTCACTTAAAATTTCATCAAATTTTCTAAAGACTTATATTTACTTCAAATTTCATCAGATTTTTTTAAGATTTACATTTACTTTAAATTTCATCAATTTTTCCTAAGATTTATATTCACTTCAAATCTCATCAGATTATCTTAAGATTTATGTTCACTTCAATTTTCACCAGATTTTCTAAAGAGTTATATTCACTTCTATATTCACCAGATTTTCAAAAGACTTATATTCACTTCAAATTTCATCAGATTTTCTGAAGACTTATATTCACTTCAATTTTCACCAGATTTTCAGAAGACTTATATTCACTTCAAATTTCATCAAATTTTCTACAGACTTATATTCACTTCAATTGTCATCAATTTTTTTAAAATTAAAATTTACTTCAAATTTCATCAGATTTTCTTTAGATTTATATTCACTTCAAATTTCATCAAATTTTCTAAAGACTTATATTTACTTCAAATTTCATCAGATTCTTTTAAGATTTACATTTACTTTAAATTTCATCAATTTTTCTTAAGATTTATATTCATTTCAAATCTCATCAGATTATCTTAAGATTTAAGTTCACTTCAATTTTCACCAGATTATCTAAAGAGTTATATTCACTTCGATATTCACCAGATTTTCAAAAGACTTATATTCAATTTAAATTTCATCAGATTTTCTGAAGACTTATATTCACTTGAATTTTCACCAGATTTTCAGAAGACTTATATTCACTTCAAATTTCATCAGATTTTCTAAAGACTTATATTCACTTCAATTTTCATCAATTTTTTAAGATTAAAATTTACTTCAAATTTCATTATATTTTTGTTAAGATTTATATTCACTTCAAATTTCATCAAATTTTCTGAAGACTTATATTTACTTCAAATTTCATTAGATTTTTTTAAGATTTATATTTACTTTAAATTTCATCAATTTTTCTAAAGATTTATATTCACTTCAAATCTCTTCAGATTATCTAAACATTTATGTTCACTTCAATTTTCACCAGATTTTCTAAAGAGTTATATTCACTTCAATATTCACCAGATTTTCAAAAGATTTATATTCACTTCAAATTTCATCAGAATTTCTAAAGACTTATAATCACTTCAAATTTCGTCAATTTTTTTAAAGATTTATATTTACTTAAAATTACATTTGATTTTCTTAAGATTTGTGTTCACTTCAAATTTCATCAAATTTTCTGAAGACTTATATTTACTTCAATTTTCATCAGGTTTTTTTTAAGATTTATATTTACTTTAAATTTCATCAAATTTTCTTAAGATTTATATTCACTTCAAATTTCATCAGATTATCTTAAGATTTATGTTCACTTCAATTTTCACCAGATTATCTAAAGAGTTATATTCACTTCGATATTCACCAGATTTTCAAAAGATTTATATTCAATTCAAATTTCATCAGATTTTCTGAAGACTTATATTCACTTCAATTTTCACCAGATTTTCATAAGACTTATATTCACTTCAAATTTTGATAACACGATTTTATATAACATATTTGATGTATTTTTCATAAATAATGTTAATGTTTTTATTTAATTATTTCACTTTATTTCTATATTACGCTGGTATTTTCTATGTTTCAAGTATTTTGCATTAAATAAAGATAAATCGAGCAAAGAAGTAAAATCGAGGAAAAATTGGATTAAAAAGCAAAGAAATGAAGCAAAAGGTGTGATATAGTAAAAGGGAGGTGTTATATGAGGAGAAAACAAATTACACATAGCAAGCAAGCCCAAAGCAAGCAAGCCCAACCCAGCACGCGTGGCCCACAAGACAAGAATTCAAATCCCACTTGCCACGTCGTGTGAGACATTGCCTCACACCCCCACCTAAATAGGAGGCGCCCGCCTGGTGGTCCCCACTCACTCCCAAAACCGAGGCGACGTCTGTCCTCTCTCAACGTGGAGGCCCCGCCTCCGACTCTGAGCTATTTTTTGCGCCACGTTCACCACTTGCTTGCGTACAAAGTTGAGGAAAGGCAGTTACCAAATGCTTCTATAAATAGGAATCCCAGTTTCAGAATTAAGTGGTCGGCATTTCACCGAACAACCGCTATTTCATATTTCGTAATTTTATTCCAGTATTGTATTTTTTCTAGTTTTCACTGATCTAACCTTACGTTAGATCCAGCTTATTTATTCCTTGTCGATTTTATTTTTCCTTTCAATTGAAGTCAAGAACAAGGTTATTTCAAAGATTCTTAATTTCAGGTTTTATTTATTTTATTTTATTTTATTTTATTTATTGTTGCCTGATATTATTTATTTAATTGTAGAAATGTTTAAATATATCGAATCGTATTATTTATGCATGTCTAAATTAATTAATATGTTTGGCTAAATTGTTTTGATATTGGTATGTAAATTAATCGATCCAAAGGAATCTAAAATAAACCGGCATAATGTTACGTTGTTAAAAATATTCTTTCTCGATTTAGATATCTAATTTAATTTATTAAAAGGTTTAGAAACCAACAAAGCGAAGTTTGAGGTTAATAAACCGATTAGGTTAGAAGCAACAGAGCGACAACTGAGATAGGATCTTTAGATAAGTATTGTTTGTTGAAATAGGATTTTATCAACATGAGTAACACGTCTGGAAATTTAGATCCCTTAGGTTAGACTTAATTACATACCGATATCTATTTATTTATTTATTATATTTTCCTTAACCAAAAATCCTAAAGAATTATTCGCTTTAGTCAGTATACCGTAACATAGGATAACAATAGGTCGATTTATAGTCTCGGGTTCGATATCTTTAAAATACGCGATAGGGACTCAGTAATCTGCAATATTAATAGACGATAAAGTCGCGATCAAGTTTTTGAGCGCCACGGGGACTATTTAAGTCGATATTGTAACTCCGTGTTACATCGTATAGACTAAGGCATTTTATTTTATTTACCATGTATGACCCAAATTAAGATTCCCTGCTTTTCAATTATTCGTGCCATGCCTTCATGATTCCCGCTCGAGATGACCACCTTTCCTTCGATTTTCTCTCGGTTTTATCGCATTGAGGACAATGCTTATTTTAAGTTCGGGGAGTTTAACATTTCTTTGTTCGCTTTTATTTTCTTTGCTCTATTTAGTTTTTCCTTTAGTTTCTTTTTTTATGTATTGCAAATTTCCATTCAATAAAATACATGTTTATGAAATTTTAGTCTTTTATGTTTAAATTTTGCTTATTCGAATTCCTCCGCTTTTGAGCCATAACGATAAATTTTAATAAAAATTAAAACGCATTTATTGACGTACTCAACTAGTATTGTTGCTTATTTTATAAATAAGAATTGAGCGACTTAGCAAAATTGTTATCGTCCCTACTTTAAAACCCCTATGTGTTAGATTGATTTAAGTACTTATTATACCAACACCTTAAGACTTAGTTTTAAAGTAATCCCGAGTAGTTTATTAAGGCCGGCACCGCCTTAAACGACAAACCACGTGGAGAATCGAAATATAAGTGTTTGATCAAGTTATTTAAAGAAAATTTTTATTAGAAGATGCACTTATTAAGTTAGATGATCCTTACGATCATTTAATCCAAATACGTAAACTATAAAATATTTATGCAAACATCCATTATGAATTGGTTCAAGGTCCCCGGTGTCAACTTGGTATGGATGACGATCCGATCCCGCAATTTGTAATTGGGTAAAGGAGTACCAAATATAATTACCGGACTCCTAATGGATTATAAAGATCAAAGTCACTAACCTACTCCACCATGCTGCAGAAGGTAATGGGCTTAATGTGATCGCGCGTAATGAAAACGGGTGAAACAAAACGAAAGTATTAAGTCGAGCTATAATTCATGACTTAAATTGGTCTGCATAAATGGGGTTATCTAGTGTTATTACGGTAACTTTGGTGTCAAAGTCTAAACTCGAGTTATCCTACAAAGAAGTGAATTGCAACCTAGTATGAATTGAATTGTGTTATATATCTGCGTTTGACATATGCTCAGGTGGTTTTTCATTTTTAATTTTTGCTTGAGGACAAGCAAAGGTTTAAGTATAGGGGAGTTTGATAACACGATTTTATATAACATATTTGATGTATTTTTCATAAATAATGTTAATGTTTTATTTAATTATTTCACTTTATTTCTATATTATCGGTATTTTCTATGTTTCGTATTTTGCATTAAATAAAGATAAATCGAGCAAAGAAGTAAAATCGAGGAAAAATTGATTAAAAAGCAAAGAAATGAAGCAAAGGTGTGATATAAAAAAGGAGGTGTTATATGAGGAGAAAACAAATTACACAAAGCAAGCAAGCCCAACCCAAGACGCGTGGCCCACAAGACAAGAATTCAAATCCCACTTACACGTCAGAGACGGTCGCTCACACCCCCACCTAAATAGGAGGCGCCACGGGTGGTCCCCACTCACTTCCCAAAATCCGAGGCGCACGCCCTGCCCTCTCTCAACGTGGAGGCCCCTCTCCGACTCTCCAGGCTTTTTGCGCCACGCTCACCACTTGCTTGCGACAAAGTTGAGGAAAGGCGCTACCAAATGCTTCTATAAATAGGAACTCAGCTTTGTAATTATGGTCGGCATTTCACCGAACAACCGCTATTTCATATTTCGTAATTTTATTCCAGATTGTATTTTTCTAGTTTTCACCGATCTAACTTACGTTAGATCCATTATTTATTCCTTGTCGATTTTATTTTTCCTTTCAATTCAAGAAGTCGACAAGGTTATTTCCATTCTTAATTTTGTGTTTTATTTATTTATTTTATTTTATTTAATTTATTGTCTCGATATTATTTATTTGATTTTGGTAATGTTTAAATATATTGAACCAATTTATTTATGCATGTCTAATTAATTAATATGTCCGCTAATTAGTTCGATATTGGTATGTAAATTAATCGATCCATAGGAATCTAAAATAAACCGGCATAATGTTACGTTGTTAAAAATATTCTTTCGACTTAGATATCTAATTTAATTTATTAAAGGTTTAGAAACCAACAGAGCTTAAAGTTTGAGGTTAATAAATCGACTAAGATTAGAAACCAACAGAAGCGGCAGTTTGAGGTTTAGAATCGTATAGTAGTACTAGGTATTGTTTTAAAAACCGCATGACAGATTTTAAAACCAATTAAACTTTATTTATTTTCAAAAGTGTTTTATATTCAAGGGATAGCGGAAGCATACGTTAGGATTTAATTACATGATTCTTATCAATAGAGCGAAGTGAGATAGGATCTTTAGATAAGTATTGTTTGTCAAATAGGATTTTTATCAACATGAGTAACACGTCAAATTTAGATCCCTTAGGTTAGACTTAATTACATACCGATATCTATTTATTTATTTATTATATTTTCCTTAACCAAAATCCTAAAGAATTATTCGCTTAATGATACCGTAACATAGGATAACAATAGTCGATTTATAGTCTCGTGGGTTCGATATCTTTAAAACTACGCGATAGACTGCACTTGGCAAATGATTAATAGACGATAAAGTCGCGATCAATGTCCTCAATGGTCGAGGGCTTGCTTGACGCCATGATAGTAAACCTCGCTCCATAGTCCCAAGGTATAGATTTGTCGAGGAATATGGAATTGGTCTGAGAAGTAATGATGAGAGGTGCCACTCAGGGCAGGATCGCCAGAGGAAAACCTTATTGTGTTAACATCAAGATAGTCTTCTGAAATCGCTTCCCATCTCGTTGCCTTAACATCTTCAATAGGAATCGGTAGCTGTGAACAAAGATTTCACCATGTAATCGAACTTTCCACTTGGCTGCCCCAAGGTATCCCATACTGCATGGCCACATCTTCGATCTTCAGATTCTTAGACAAGTCTCACGCCTTCTACAGTGAAGGTTTCGTAATAGCACTTCAGCGGTTATCCATCATGCACCGAATACGCCTTCTCAACAAGCACAACCACAAAGAGGGCACCATCGACAATTCTCTGGCATCCTTGATTGACACCCATGCAAATTCTTCTTAATAAATATCAGAGGAATATTCAAGTCATCTATATGAAAACATAAGAGTTCTTGTCAATAGCATTGGAACTTTTGCCATGGTTAGGTATAGTGCATTGATCATCTGAGTCTCAACAGAGGATCAAACTCAATCTCTTTAGCTTCAATCATGTCTTGAATCTTGTTCTAGCCCAACAATCATCGTTATGTCCAGTATCGTATGAGTGGTAACCACACTTTGCATTAGGATTGTATCTCGTAGAGGAAGTGTTGATGTTTTGAGGAGGATCCTCAAGGTAGTCACCGCTTTCAACATGTGTTGCAATGCTTGCGACAATGGCATGTTGATCAGAACAGTCTTTGTATGCCGCTCGTTACGCGTTGTCTCAAGTATAGTCAGCCGATGTAGGATTGGAGATCAACCGCCTACAGATTGAGCACGGTCGGTCTTGGCTCTTTTGATCATACACAACATTGGCTTTTCTTACCACCAAAAGATCTCTTTATGATTTGAGGATGACTCTACCAATCTTTCGCTTGATTCCAAACTTCAATACGCTCCTCCGCCAAGATGAACTCGGTGAATCCAAATTAAGAGTTTCCAATTAGATGATTGAAGAATGGGCCCGTCAGTGTTCCCATAAACATATCAACCAACTCCCTATTGGACAAGGGTGGTTGAACTCTGCTTGCTAGATCTCTCCATTTCTGAGCATCCTCTTTGAACTTCTCATCACGATCCAGACATGCTCAGAGTTGCATGCAGTGGGTGCCAATTCATCAGATCGGTATCGCTTAGAAAGCTTCTGCTAAGTCACTCCAAGTATGGATATGGGTATTCTCTAGCTGATAATACCACTCCAACTGAGCTCTGAACAGACTTTCTTGAAAGAAATGGATCCACATCTTCCTGTCATCAGTGTGAGGATGGATCTTCTGAACATAGGACTTCAAATGCAACTTCGGACAAGAGATGCCATCATACTTGGCAAAAGTAGGAACCTTGAACTTGTGAGGAATCACCACACCAGGAACTAGACTTAGATCATCAAAATTTAGCACTGACATTTTCAGATTTTCCACAGCATTCATACGGTCTTCAAGTAGTTTGTATTTGTCATCTTCAAAAGAATACTGCTCGTGCTCATAGTCTTCCTCTTTGCGCTCAGACTCACGCTGGTCTTCTTCGTTGTTCTTGATACTACCTTCAGTTTTGATACTCTTATCTAAGAACTCTATACGGCTGACCACTTCAGGACCACCTTTGTGACGTCTGCCCATGTTGAGAACACCAATGACCTTCTTCTTTTTATTGATGAGCTTCTTCAAATCTTCCTGGCCTTAGACCAAGCTGGTAACCACTTCCTGGAACTGAGCATTCTGAGCCTGGAGATCTTTGATAGTCTGTTCAAGAGCCATTTCTACTAAAATAAATAGCGAGAAAATGAGAAAACCAATCTCCAATGTACCTGTTATCCAATGTTATGCTATGATATGTGATGTTTATGCAATGCAATGCAATGTTTTCAAGGACCTTTAGGAATTTAAATTTGTTAAACAAGCATGAACAAACTTTATTAGTTTCTTTTATTCTTTTTGTTTTTAAGTACAAAGGATAGTTTGGAAAACAAAAGAACAAAAAATCCTAAAGCTCTAAGTCTCCCATGGGCGCTTCCTCTTGGTGTTGAAGTAGGCGTTGATGTTCCGCTCCTCGTGAAGTAGCTTTGTCAACTCTAGTACCTTCTTCTCGCTTGCATAACACTGAGCTTCAAATGTATCCTTTCTTCTTAAGTCAATCCAGATTCGTCACTTATAGCAACAGTTCCATAACTACCGTAGAACAGTGTAAATGGAATCATGAGGTTTTGAGCTCGAGCTCGCACTCCATTTGAGGTAAGGTTCCCAAGGAATGGAGTTTTGGTGTCCCAAAGTCTTGGTATCGGCCTCTTTACCATGCCCTAAGCGTATGAATCTTCGACGCACTCGAGATCGTGGTTGTAGTCGAACACAATATCTTGGAGAAGCATATCATAAGGACCATCTTCGAGCATAACCAAACCGACGAGAGCTAGAGTGGAATGTAAGTGATACCTCCTTATACCAAGGAGTGGTACATTAGGGAATTCTCCACAACACTCAATGAATATGAAATCCTTTTGAGAAAAGAGACACCAACGGATATCTGAATGAGAGAGTGACATTAGCCTTTGAGACCATTTCAACCTTTGCTTGTTCTTCAATGCTGATTGAGGAAGGTGGGAAATAAACCACCTGGAAAGTAACGATATGCAACACATGAGAGTTCCTTGTCTTTTGATAGTACGAGTGTGGAGAGAATGTAGAATATCTCCAAGTAAAGTAGGCACAGGATTACGGGTGAGGAATATCTTGATGGCGTTCACGTCTATGAACTGATCCGAGTTAGGAAATAGAACCAAATCATATATTAGCAAGGCCAAGATGTCTTCGAATGCTTGGAAACTCATAATTTTGAGGAATTCTCGGGCTTTCTTTATTAGAAATTTGGCAAGTAAAACCTTAACTCCGCTTCTTGTTTCCCAATTGGCTTCAATGTCTGAGCGCTTTAGGTGTAATACCGATGTGATGTCTTCGTACTTAGGAACCTTTTCTAAACCGATTAATGGCATTTGGTCAAGAACAGGTATCCCAAGTAGCTTAGAGAACTCTTCCAAGGTAGGAACCAACTGATAATCTGGGAATGTAAATCAATGGTGTTTCGGATCAAAGAACTGGAATAAGACGTGCATCATATCTTCTTCAAAACCGGAGATAACCAAGTCAAATAGATAACCATGTCTTTTTATGAACTGAGCTTGATCGGGAACTTCTAAAACCAATTCTTTGAGTTGAGAAGGTATACCCATGAAGTTGATTCGGATAGTCTTTCTAGAAGCCATAATCCCTACAAAACAGAGCAAAGATAAATTCCTAGGTCCTTGAAATAGTTAGAAATGATATGCAATATGATGATGTCATGATGTCATGTTTAGCAATCACAAACAAATCACACAACAACCCTAGGTTTAAGGCTGGCATGAGGTATAGGTGTCTACCCTACCAAAGTTTGAGTAGGTTCATCCTGTCCTATAATAGTAACCGGGTTCTAGAAATCTCATATCATTGATCTTTCTCGTAGGCATTTATTTCAATACGACTACCAAGTGGTCGACCTAAAATATCCCAAAAGTCTGATCTTAATGAGCGTAGCATCGAGTATCAACCAACCTCGGCCTACACCAAAGTCGGCCATCTCACTACCTTCTAATGGCCAAGATGGGTCAATTAAGATTCTAAAAGTTTAGTGCTGATGACACCACGCAGAAGCCAAATACTATCCTCAACTTGGAAATGAAGAGTATCAGTACATCCAAAGTGTCACACTAACGTAGCCATCATGTTGACCATTTCAGTATACGCCTAACGGTCGCGACGATCTATTGCTACTTACCTAAGGAAACCTGGATCCGGGTGTAGGATCCCCCACAAGTATAATACCCAAGCAACCTGTTAGTGTTTTAAGTTGGCATCAATTTTGGTAAAACTAGGCTTTAGAAATGTCTTGATAGATGTCATGACATTCAGAGATTGAAGATAAATCCATCGACAAGGATGGTAAAAGTACTGCTGAACTGGAAGCTAAGTTAGCCGAAATTTCAAGTAGAATAATCGATGTCATAATGATGTTATGACATTCAGGTGACATTCTGCTCGCGAATCGCTTTTTCCGAGATTTTTCGAGTTTGTTGAGCATTTTATTTATGTTTTTCTCGTTATTAGAAAGCATGCTCACGTGGCTGCTAGGTTAATCTTAATTAAACCTAAAGTGGTTGTTGAACAAACCATGTTTTTAGAGAGAATTAGTAAACCTAGCTATCTTTATGGAAGCCCAAAATCAAGATTCGTGACTACTTTATATAAAGAATTCAACCCTTACTCTACCCACGCCTCGATTCCATTGAAGACATTGAAGGCTTTTTGTTTGTGTACGTTATGTTAGTAATTGGTATTGTGTAATTCTAGTTTCTTCGTGAGCCAAGCAACTATCAATTGATAAGTGCATTGGACTAGGATTTGTTGTAAGGGTAGTTTATCACCAAAGCTTTAAAGCACGAGTGTTTGTCTCTTGATTAAAGCTTTAAAGCAAGATCAAGATATTTTATTAAGTGTGTCTTCACAATTCAATTAGTCAATAGGTTGATATCACTCGGTGATTGAGGGGAGTGAGTAGGAACTCGATCTAAGTAGGACTTAGGTTGAAGTGTCATCAGGATTAAGTGAGGAGTTGTAAACGGGTGAGTTTAACTCCGAATTGATACTACTAATAGTGAATTTCCTCCCGGCTTGGTAGCCTCCGCACGTAGGTTTGTTAGAACCGAACCGGTGAACAACTTATTGTGTTATTTATCGCTTATATTTACCGTGTGAATTGTCAAAGCAGCGATATCGTCATAACATTCTGTGGATAAGTATCCGCTGCCAGAATTTCAATTGGCATCGAGCGTGCACCCCGCTTGTTATTTCCGGTGAGATCTAGGATAATAGTTTCCGCATAATGGATAAAGAAGCGGATTTGGAGGTAGACCACCCATTCGGATGGGTCTAATTATGAGTACCGAAGCCTCGTATGGTTGCCTTCTTAAGGTCATGGACATTAAAGCTTGAGAGTCGATGATAAAGGATGGAAACATCCCACCAAGCTTGAGAAAGATGGCCTCACTGTCTTGAAACCCGAGGAGGAATGGAGTAAAGAGGAAGAAGAGCTAGCTCTTGGGAACTCTAAAGCATTGAATGCTCTGCTCAATGGTATTGACAGAATATTTTCAGACCGTTCATCAATGTGAGTGGCCAAGGATGTTTGGGACACCTCTAACTACTCATGAGGGAACATCCAAGGTGAAGATGTCAAGACTTCAGATGCTCACTACAAAATTTGAGAATTGAAGATGAAGGAAGATGAGAATATTCATGAATTTCACATGAATATTTTGGAAATTGCCAATGCCTCGGAGCACTTGGTGAAAAGATGTTGAAGAGAAGTCAGAGAAAGATTCGTATCCTTGCCAAGAGATTTGCAATGAAAGTCACCGCAATAGAAGAGGCTCAAGACATCAAGACCTTGAAGGTTGAAGAACTTATTGATCCCTTATGACTTTTGAGATGGGAATCTGAAACTGTGACAAGAAAACAAAAAGCATAGCACTTGTATCCAACATCAAGAAGGATGCAAAGTGGAAGATGAAGAGAAGATATCTCAAGCTATTGCTATGCTTGGAAGACGCTCAACAAACCGATCGTGAGGATTGATCCAAAGTCAAGGTCAAATGTCAAGGACATTCCATCCGACATTAGCGTGTCTTATGACTCCAGGAAGATTCAAGTCGAGGAAAAAGGAAGTCAAGGCGAAAGTCCAATGTCATGAATGTGAAGGATTTGGACATATTAAAGTCGAATGTCCCACCTTTCTAAAGAAACAAAGGGAATAATGTCACTTGTCCGATGGTGATTCGTAGTGAATCTAAGGAAGAAGGTGCCAAACTTGTCACCGCCTCTCTAGAGTGTACAACTCGATATGCATTCTAGTGATGAGGAAGTGACATTTGAAGAGCTTGCCGAAAACTACGTGAAGTCGTGTATAAAAATGGTGAAGCATGTCAGAAATGAGGAGCGTAAAAAGTCGATGAGAAGTTGAAGTCGAGAATGTGAAGTCAAGGTCGAGAAAGAGGAAGACACACCACTATGAATCACCTCAACAAAGGATATTGTCATGTTGAACTCCAAACTTGATCGATGTCAAATCACAAAATGTTGACATCCCATCGAAAAGTTGGATGAAATTCTTCACCAACAAAATGCAGGAAATAAGCATGGTTTAGGATATGTGGTCGAAAAGAAACCTCAGTGACATCAAGGAGAAGAGACATGGGAGAACAATGTCAAAACAATTATACAACACAAAATAGGATATGTGTCTCGAATAGTATGTGGTCAAAGAGATTTGCTAATAACCGTGAGAGGAACAAACCTGGAAGTCAAAGGCAAAGAGGATGTCATACCACAAAACAGAAATAGGTCCGGCTCAGATATGTGAAGGCTAAGAAATTTGTTGATCACAAAAGGAAAAAAGACCTAATGAACCAATGTCAAAGCAGTATGTCACAACATTGGGTTCAACATCAAAATCATAGAAACCGAACCAAAAGTTTCAAAGATGGAGATGTTATTATTGTGGAAGGTTTGGTCACATAAAGTCCACCGCTATAGGCTACATGGGTATCCTAATCAAGTTCCATATGTCAAGCCTAAGTCCAACAAGGCATCATACACTCACCTGGAAGAAGAAGAAGACTACGTCCGATAGCACTACTTTCTTAGAGTACCTTCCAAGGAAGATTGGTACTTGACATGGGTGTTCCAAGCATATGACCGGAGATGTAAATCTTCTCAATAATGTTAAGCCTCATTCTACCAGCCTTGTTACCTTTGGGGATGGAGCTAAAGGAGAAATCAAAGGTGTTGAAACTCAAACCGTATGGAGTTCCAAACCCGAATGGAGATCACGGTAAAAGGTTTGACTGCAAATCTCATTAGCATAAGTCACCTATGTGATATGGGATTCATAGTCAACTTTACTAAGACCGAATGTCTTGTGATTAATGATGAACAAGTTGATTATGAGAGGAGTCGATCAAAGGACAACCACTTGTGGGAATCGAGAACCCCACCGCCATCTATGTGCTCAACAGACAAAGATGAAGAGAAAGTGAAGTTTGTAAAAAGGAACCGATCAACCACCCTCGAGGAGTGAGAAGGATCGCCCATAGAGGAGTCAAGATTACCAAGAGTCCACATGGGAAAAGAGAAACTGTGGTAATTGTAAGGTCGATAGGAAATCGAATGTTTCACTCAATGTCTAGACATTTGATCACCCTCAAGTAATCAAGCAAAGTACTAGGTTCGGAATGAGGTTGACCAAGTGTCTTATCACAAATATTACAGGAGAAAAGTCTTGGATGATATCCTGGCGAGGAGGAAATATCATGGTGACTTTCATCTATGGTAATAACTTAGTATCCAAGGAATCTCACACATTGATGGATGACTCAACACTTTTCACAGAGCAAGTATGCAAGGAGGATTGTCAAGAGGATTGGATGAAGAATGTCACCATAAAAGAACTCTTGCTCCTACACACTTGAAGATGTCCAAGAAAATAAGTGGGAAAGTGTTGAAAATGCTTGTGTGAAAGATATGTTGAAGGATGGTTCATATGGAGAAGCAATCTTATTTCTTGGATCAAGAAACAAAACTGTGTTCCTATACAATGTCGGAGTCAACACATAGCACCGATAGCAATTGCTATAACATGATCCGATGAAGCAGATATCGATGAAAGTACAATGTCACAGATGTCATGACATTGAACTGTGACATTGCACCCGAGGCCACCAATTTAAGACCTTAAGGGACAAATTGGGTATTTGTCAATATGAGGAATTGTAGCAATTAACTGGGGTAACAAGGGATGAAAGGGATTGTTTATTTCAATTACTTATAAGGGCCATTTAGGTATTTTCATCCCCATTTAAAAAGTCCAAGAATAGGAAGAGACATCCATATAAGAGTTTCTACATTTGAAAGTAGCATCTTTTACTTCTTCTAAAAGAAACTCAATCCCCTGCCATTTTCGCCTCATTCTCTCAAAACCATCGCTGAAAATGTCTTCATCTTCCTCAACATTCCAACAATCGTGATCTTCATCTCCTTCAATGGTCAAGTTAGGTCAAAACCGAAACCATGCAAGTCAAGCATCATCAGCTACTCCATCTGCAGACTCGCAACCCACCCAAGAAGAGTCAAGAAGCTACGCACAAGAAATGCAAGAAGGGCACAGCATCCCTTCTCGTAAGACATCTATTCCATCATCCTCCTCCTCGGACTAGGTCGCTGCATGCTATAGCTAGCTAGATGTCCGATATCCTAAATGAGAATAGGTGTGCCTCGTTTCAGCCCCATGAATCATAAGTCCACTAGCCCTAGCGTAGCAGCTGATCCGTATGTCAATGAGAATGTCAAGACATCCGTGATGATGTTGATTCCCCAAAAATGATGTAAATCCTCCCACTCCTCAAGGATGTAACGATGATAAAGAATCTCCCACAAATGTGAATGAGATTTATGAGGTTCTTGAGAAATCTTCGCATCATAGTGGTTCTGATAAAGCTCCCCTCACGCCTCCAACATATCCGATGGCATTCTTGAAGATTCTCCGAGAAGAACACCAATCAAAATATGGTGTCTCACGTCATCAACCTAGATGAGGACTTCTCCGATAATGACCTCATAGCCAAGGTTAATCCCAAGATTGCTAGAAGGGTAATGAATAGAAAGGGAAGAAAAGTGCCAAAGCCCTGCTCAGAGAAGGTTTCATGCCTTTCATAAGTCTCCTAAGGTCGGGAACAAGACTGTTGATGAAACTGTAAAGAGAAGGCTAAAACCTCCAAAGGGAAGAATAAGATGAAGAGTATGTGTGGTTCATCTAAGGCAAAGAGCACCTCAATGGTGAAGAAGAGGAAGGCATTGAGCCATCGTAACATGATGATTCGACCTTGATGCACAGAATGTCTCCGACATTCACTCAAGAAAGAGGTCGCCTCTTGGGAAATTGCCTATTGTCCCTATGGCACTGACAACATTTCCTTCCACCACCCCGAGAGTGCTGGGTGGAAGTGTGTGTCTCGAAAAGAATTGCTCTAGAAAGAGAATTGAACAAAAGTGCCCTTGAATGCAAAGATGTTATGGAGCTAATCAAGGAAGTCATTGATGAAAACCGTGGTCAAGTTTTCTAATTGTTATGATGCTTTGGTGAAAGAGTTCATTGTGAACCCGACAATTGACTCGCGCCGATGGGAGATCAAGACTTCACCGTATGTGAGAGGAAGAAAAGTAAAGTTTTCCCAAGTATAATCAACACTTATTTGGGAAGATCGATAATGCTCAACCCGAGCTAGAAGAGACGATAATAAAGTATGCCAAACAATTTCGCAAGCAAGTAAAACACTGGCCTGTGAAGGGAAAGCTTATCTAGCAAGTTAATGTCAAATTTGCTATCCCGCACAAGATAGTGCAGCCAACGGGTTCCCACAAATCACAAGTCCACCATCTCCATTGGTCCGGGCAAATTATCTATGTTGGCACCTAAAACAAAGTTTGACTATGGCACTTATATCTTCGAGCAAACCTTAAACATGCCGAGAGCTATGCAATTAAGGGACCAATAGCATTTCCATCTCTCTTGTGTGGTATTATAACCGATCAATACCCGACATTCGGGAAATAGAGATACAACAAGAAAGAGTTCCCGCCTTGGCTTACCAAGTTATTTCAAGGGAAGCATGTTCGACATTATCATGACATCTATCGAGACATCAACCGTCAAGCCAAACTCTCGAGGGCAAATGTCATCATTGCTGCTAAAAGAGACATGTAGGGAACTTGAAGCAAGGAAGGCATAGAAGAACCGATCTCTACTCTTGAAAAGAAGAAGACACAGAGGTGGAGGAAGAAAGGATTGTCGATGAGGCTTCCGTGAAAATATGGTTGTTGATGGGGATATCGATGCCGATCAAGCAATGCTGCAAAGAAGGATCTCAAGAAGCTTTCCACGTTGCTTCTTCAGAGAAGAGAGCACCGAGCTGCGCAGCTTTATGTTGCCCCGACACCGTTACTTGGTTTTTATTCACAAATTTTCCTTCTTGTCCGTTGTTTCCAACTGTATGTTGGATGACCGAATTGTGTTGATGATATGTAACCCTTGAACATTTATGTTGTTTTCCTTCCGATACCCTTTATGTTCATTGTTTGGGGCAATTGTATTGTTTCCTTTGGCCCTTTATGGCTAAAAAGGGGAGAAGAAATACTGGGAAGTATTAATGTTTGGGAAATCAGATGGGGGATTGTATGGCCTGAAATTTTATGGCCTCGTTTGTTTAAATTTTGTTTGTGGGAAATTGTGGGAAATTGGGGACGGTGTATGGGTAGAATTTATCTTCTCTTAGTTCTAGTTACTTGAAGCTTAGGAAAGCTTAGGAAAACTTAGAACTAGGTTGTTAGTCTTCTCACGATTTTGTACTGATAGGTCTAGTAGTTTTAGCCAAAATGTGCCAAAGGTGGAGTTTGTTAGTGTTTTAAGTTGGCATCAATTTTGGTAAACTAGGCTTTAGAAATGTCTTGATAGATGTCATGACATTCAGAGATTGAAGATAAATCCCACCGGACAAGGATGGTAAAAGTACAAATGTAATGTGGAAGCTAAAGTTGTAGCCGAAATTTCATGAAATACTGATGTCATAACAAATGTTATGACATTCATTGTGACATTCTGCTCGCTAATCGCTTTTTCCCGAGATTTTCAGAAGTTTGTTGAGCATTTTATTTATGTTTTTCTGTTATTAGAAAGCATGCTCACGTGGCTGCTAGGTTAATCTTAATTAAACCTAAATTGGTTGTTGAACAAACCATGTTTTTAGGAGAGAATTAAGTAAACCCTAGCTATCTTTATGGAAGCCCAAACTCAAGATTCGTGGATCGCTTCTATATAAAGAATTCAACCCTTACTCTACACCACGCCCGATTCCATTGAAGACATTGAAGGCTTTTGTTTGTGTAACGTTAAGGTTAGTAATTGGTATTGTGTAATTCTAGTTTCTCTGTGAGCCAAGCAACTATCAATTGATAAGTGCATTGACTAGGATTTGTTGTAAGGGTAGTTTATCACCAAAGCTTTAAAGCACGAGTGTTTGTCTCTTGATTAAAGCTTTAAAGCAAGATCAAGATATTTTATTGAAGTGTGTCTTCACAATTCAATTAGTCAATAGGTTGATATCAATGTGATTGAGGGGTGAGTAGGAACTCGATCTAAGTAGGACTTAGGTTGAAGTGTCATTGGGTAGGGATTAAGTGAGGAGTTGTAAACGGTGAGTTTAACTCCGAATTGATACTACTAATAGTGAATTTCCTCCCGGCTTGGTAGCCCGCACGTAGGTTTGTTAGAACCGAACTGGGTGAACAACTTATTGTGTTATATTTATCGCTTATATTTATCGTGAATTGTCAAAGCAAAGGTCGACATCGGTCATAACATTCTCTCGTGACATTAAGTATCCGCGCTGTGAATTTCACAACCCTTAAAAATAAAGCATACAAATCAAACAGAAAGCAATAAAAATGATCTAAAAATCCCTAAGGTATTCTCTCTTTAGGGTGTCTCCCCGGCAGAGTCGCCAGTTCTGTAATACGGTGGTAGAACTGACTTTGAGATTTGTTTTGCTTTTTGTCACAAATGTTACGGATAGCAAGAGTCACCACCGACTTTTCTTTTATCCAATTAAGGGAAGGTGAAAAGAACAGAAAAAGACCTTCGTTAGATTCTGAGTAAGGGAGAAGGTTATGAAAAGGGAAGGTATTAGCACCCCTTTCTATCCGTAGTTATCTACGGGCTCTTAGTTGCTTTTAAAAATTGTTTTGAAAATTGCTTTTAGCTCACTTTAAAAATTGCTTTCTTTGTGTTTGACAAAAATGTTTTGAAAAGGCATTTCGCTTTTGACTTTGTAATGATTCATGTAGGAATGTATACAAAGTGTTCGAAAATGTTTTGTTTTTGAAAAGTGTTTGAACTTTGACAAAAGTGTGAGGTGTGAAAAGTATTTTGATAGAGCAAGCAACTGAAAGTCTTATTACCTACTTAGAATGGTCGTTTTCGTGTTATTTTAATTTCCTTTAGAATAGTGCTATCTGTACCATTAGTTGGTAGGTAACCCTATTCGTTGGATGTAGAAAGGACATTCGAAGGGACATCGGATGGTCATAGAAGGCAACTTGTAGGAAGTATCCTAGCACATTCGAAGGGACGATCATCACTTTCGTAGGCAACATCGAGGGACGAGATCATTTCGTAGGCCACGTCGAGGGACTCATGATCTTTGATTCGAAGGGACTATGATGATATGTTTGTAGGCAACAGTGCTAGGATACCTCTATGTTCGAGGGACTTGGCCATTTATTCGAAAGGCAACGAGAGATAATTACCCTAAGGGGTACATGTGTGAAAAGAGTGTGTTAAATTCAGATATGTTATCTTGGAATTAGAAGTGATCTACGTTCGTTTTTATCTTGCCATACACGCCTAATTACTAGCAGTTTATAGGGTGCAGAGAGTAAATTGCGGAAAGTAAATGTCCTACGCTATTACATGGCTTTGGGGCGCTATATAATAGGAGTGCAGAAGTAAACCTAATTAAACTATTACATCCCATGAGCAGTATATAATATTTGAAAAGAATGCGAGAAAATAAATTTAACTATTACAACCCTGAAGGTATACATAATAATCGGAAAATATAAGAAATTCGCATAAGAGAAAAATATGTTAGTAAAAGAAAATTTTGAATGAAGAAAAATGCTTTTGGGTTAGTAATGATAATTAGATGATAGAGTAATTTTTTGGAATTTTTTGGATAGTTTTTGATAAGGAAAAACAATTAAAAGTCAATTTAATGGTTAATTAACAATTAATTAAAATATGCATGCAAAAATATTAATTTTAATGTAAAAAATTAAATAAACATTTTTCTGATTAAAATGCAAAAGGAAAATATTTTTGGTGATTTTTAAATGCATGAGAAAATTATTTGAAGAGAAAATAAATTAGAATGAAAATATTAAAAGAAAAATAGAAAAATGTTAGTTTTGGAAAAGTTGCAAAAGAGAATTGCTGGAAGCCAGGATCGATCCCAGGACCTCCTGGATAAACCAACAAGCACGTTACCATCTGAGCTAGACTGCTTGGTTGTCTTAAACCTGCAATCAATGGATTATAAGTGATAAACGTGTCATATTTTGGATTTTCAAAAGCAAGTCAAACGTGGGACCCAGCTTATAACGCGTAAACCAATTAGATGCCATGATCGCGCCACGCATGCAGTCAAGGGGTCTTCGCATGAGACGGCGCCGGAGCTAGGGCTCCGGTCATCTTCTCCGGCTAACCCGATCTTCAAACCTACAAAATAAAGCAAATAAAGAGCAAAGAGGGACCCTACCCCCCTAATTTGAGGGCTGCGAACACGATGGTGGTGGCCATTTGGCCTGAGAGTTCCTGGATTTTTAGATTCGAAGCTTCTCCGATTTGAAGCCCTAACAATGGCAATCTATGATTTATGCGTAAAAGCTCACATGTAATGCATCAATCATGATCTAATGGATGTCCTGAGATCATACAAACAATTGAAAACAGTTAACAATGCATGAATTATAAAAATCGAATTTCAAGAGTTTACTAAATCAGAGTTGTGTGGTTTTCACGTTCTGGGATGCCTTGGCTTCGTAAAGGTCAATAGATTGTGGAATGCTCAGAACGGATAGGATTCTGCTTTGATTGAAACTTGTGGAAAACAAAATACGAATTTTGCAACTTTGAGAGAAATTTTGAGAAATTAGGGTTGCTTCATGGGGCTAGGGTTTCGTCCTTTTGTCTTGTGAATATGTTGTGTATTTATAATGCAAGAGATTGGAGCAAAAAGAATGAAAAAAGATATAGCTTTGAATGCAAGAATATTCTCCTTTCAATTTCCATCAAATCTTTCCAAAATTTGATTTTCTCTTCCTTGTATGAGTTTGCACGAAATTGGCATGTCTTGTGGGCTTCCTTGGTCCTCAAGATTGATAGAAATCCAACACAACTTGTTTTACTCCTTGTTTTCATATTTAATTTAATTTAAAATTGAATTAAATGCTTTTAAATTCAAAAATAAATCAAAAAATAGGAAAAGGTCGTGTCAAGGCATCAAGAGGTCATAAATAATATTATGACCAAGTTTGGATCATAAATTATAAGCCCATTTGGAAAAAATTGGATTTTGTCAAGTATTTTTCTTTGTGCACTTCTTCAAAAATGCCCAACTTGTGCAAGGTGTATCTTGCTCAATATTTAACATTGTTGGGTGTTCTTGGACTTTGTATAAATATCTAGATGTCCTCTAAACAACCTCTTTGGTCTCATCCCAATTGGAGTTTCCATGCTCAATAACACTTCTTTACAAAAAGTTGACTTTTTGTTGACTTTGAAAAGGACCTGTAATGTTTTGATCCATATCATCCAAATGAAGCATTTTCTGACCAAGCTTGTGAGACATGAAGTTGTAGAGAATTTAATTATCTTCAAAATGAGAGGTGGTGGAAAACATTCTGATAAAGTATGAGAAAGTTATGCCTGGTCAAAGTTCTGTTGACTTTTCCTTAGAAAACCCTAATTTGGAAATTTGACTTTTGATTAGATCTTGAGTTTTCTTGATGAATCATGATCAACCCTTGATCAAATGATGAATATCACTTCAAAATATGAATGTTGACCAAAAATTATGAAGTTTGACTGTATGTTGACCACAGTTGACTTTTTGTCCAATACAACTGATTTTCAACCATCTAAGCAATTGTCTGAGGAAACTTGACTTGTAAGGCTTGAAACTTGACATGGAGATTATTTGAAGCATATGATGAGGCATGATGACCATTGGAAATGTTGGAGGCTCATCTGATCTTGAGGATAGCCAAACCCTAGTTTGGGTTGATTGCTTAGGAGAGGGCTTGTCTGGTCAACCCTTGTGGAATCCTTGAGTATGGATGTATGAAATGTCTTGAGAAGTAGGAGGGAAAAATTTGGGGTATGACAGGTACAAATAAATTTTGAGCCATTATCCTTTGTTTCTTAAACCATGAACCGAGCCACGTTATAACCCTTAAAAGTCCTAACTGAAGCATGGTTAGTTCGAAAGCGTATTGTTATAAAAAGGTATCCTGACTCCTGTAAGGCTTATTATAACTC
This sequence comes from Vicia sativa, assembly GCA_021764765.1. NCBI lineage: Eukaryota > Viridiplantae > Streptophyta > Magnoliopsida > Fabales > Fabaceae > Vicia > Vicia sativa. The sequence goes on along the minus strand of CM038792.1, from coordinate 83,548,529 downwards.
CTGAGTTGATATCATTTTGTTTACAAATTTTGTTTTACTAAAAAATGCATTTTTTGTAAACTTCAAGACAGACATGAGCTTTGCATTTTAACACCACTATTTGCGTGTGACTAAATGTTTGACAATAGAGGATTTTTCATGACGAATATTCAGTGAATGAAGGTCCTTCCAATAGACAAAGTTACTATAGATAAAGACATCTCTGGTACTAAGCCTTTCCAATCAAGGGGCATGACATTCCATCATCCCATTCACCTGGGGTAATCGGGTCAAGATTTAGAGAATCTCTTAAAAATGTTGAATAGCCAGGGGCATAACTTACATTTGAATTACTCGGGGCATGTTACAGTGATCAAAAGTTTTAGCAAAAGCCATTGAGTTACTCATTTGTACCAGTAGTATCAGATGGTGTCAGTATCATTATCACATAATATTCCTCAGAAAACTACTTGAGAAGGTCAGGACTATCAGGATTTCTAAATCCGGAGGTTCACTGTTAACTCCAAGACATTGATCCCAGAGGAAGATAAGCTTCTCCATACAAAGGGGCATATTCCAAGTGCTACAACGCTCACCAACATGAGCGGCGAAGACTTCCCGCACCCTGTAAACGCAGACATAGTCAAAAAATACTACATATAAACGAGACCCGCTAGGTCGACTGACTTAGGCAAAATAAGGGCATCTTGGCGAACCAAAACGGTTCGGGAAAAAGTTAAGGATATACAAAAAATGTACATCCGGCAAGTCGAAAACCTAAAAAGGCGGCTTGGGCAAAAAGGGGTATCCCGGTAGACTGAAAACCTGAAAGGGCGGTCTAGGCAAAAGTTAGGGATTTAAGCGTACGACTATGTCTCGTCCAAATCACCCGTTCACAAACAAAATTGTTCTCAAATTCAAGATTGAAATGGCGCGAATCAATCCAGTCACTTCCTTCTAACAACAAGAAATAGCAGTACTACCAGCTCTAGGATTTGAGATGACCATGCAAGTCATCAATGCATCCCCATAGAGTCACTTTCACAAGGAATACCTCCACAGGATCATCAATCCCCATAGAGCCATCACTCTCCCTAAAAAGAAAAATCTTCACCAACAAAGTACTACACTATCATCTCCTCCCAATAGTGTTCTAACATATAAGTTTCCATCAGCTTTAAATGATCCTATCAGACTGATCGCCTCAAGTGATCCCAATAAGTTTCCATCAACTTTAAATGATCCTATCAGACTGATCGCCTCAAGTGATCCCAATAAGTTTCCATCAACTTTAAATGATCCTATCAAACTGATCGCCTCAAGTGATCCCATATAAGTTTCCATCAGCTTTAAATGATCATATCAGACTGATCGCCTCAAGTGATCCCATGTAAGTTTCCATCAGCTTTAAATGATCCTATCAGACTGATCGCCTCAAGTGATCCCAATAAGTCTCCATCAGCTTTTAATGATCCTATCAGAGTGATCGCCTCAAGTGATCCCAATAAGTTTCCATCAGCTTTAAATGATCCTATCAGACTGATCGCCTCAAGTGATCCCAATAAGTCTCCATCAGCTTTAAATGATCCTATCAGAATGATCGCCTCAAGTGATCCCAATAAGTTTCCATCAGCTTTAAATGATCCTATAAGCCATGTCAAGCTTTAATGACCCTATCAGCGTCACCACCCCATGTTTAGTCTCCAAGCAATAACGAATCATTTCACATCATCCCCAGCAAGGTTTATGCACAAGATCCCCAGCCGGGTATCTCTCGATCATTACTCTTCCTCCAACAACATTAATATCCAGACTCAAGATTTGGTCAGATAGTGCATCGAAGGAATCTGAAGCATCTCTTTTCTCTCCAGTCAGGGTTCGCAACGACCCTATTCCCAAGCAAACATCAGAAATCCCCAGCAGGACGTTCCTATCTTCTTCAAACATATGCATAAAAGTCATAACATATGCATACATCATAGTAGCATTACCATACGTTATCATGCATCATAATCTGCATAGGACTAACCATATCCTATCAAGATTTTATCTCCCCTGCAGGTAAAAGTCATTTTCCAAACAGAGGGTCAAAGATTAATGCCCGAAACAAGACGGGAGAACTATCTGAAAGACCACACAAATTATTTCTAGGCAACAGATTATGGATTAACACCCGAAACAAGACGGGAAAACTATTCGCATCCTGCCAAGTATTCATCTCAGAAATGGCCAAGACAAAGGTTTATTCTGACTCTCTCCTACTATCAAGCCCCCCAGATGGCATCTTTAAGCCCATCTCCGGCTACGCATCTTCATTACCCTGGATGTCATCTTTAAGCCCATCTCCGTTTTCTCTCATTCAAAAGACAAATACAGAGTCTAGCATACGACTCACTCTCCAGTATCAGTTTCTCCAAATGGCATCTATAAGCCCATTCCAGCGCATCATCAATACACGACACTATTCCATACAACAGTGAGTTGCAAATTTTCAGGTGCGCTCAAGTGTTCAATCATCTTCTACCTTCAGGTCACGAAAGGAAAGCATGCCAATCTAACCTTTCTAGTACAAGAAGATTGAACAAGGGCAACTGTTATACCCCAAAATTTTCCCTCCTACTTCTCAAGAAAATTCACATCTCAATGCTCAAGGATTTCACAAGGGTGGACCAGACAAACCCTCTCCTAAGCAATCGATCCAAGCTAGGGTTTTGTTATTCTCAAGTCAAGATGGATTTCCAATGCTTCAAGTGGTCCTCATACCTCATCATATGCTTCAAGGGATCACCATGACAAGTTCCAAGTCTTACAAGTCAAATTTGCTCATCCAATTGCTCAGATAGCTGAAAATCAGTTGTGTTGGACAAAAAGTCAACTGTGGTCAACACACAGTCAAACTTCACAATTTGTGGTCAACATCAATATTTTGAAGTGATATTCATCATTTGATCAAGGGTTGATCATGATTCATCAAGAAAAGTCAAGATCTGATCAAAAGTCAACAGAACTTTGACCAAACATAACTTTCACATACTTCATCAGAAATTTCTCCACCAAAGCTCATTTTGAAGAGAAATCAATTCTCTACAACTTCATGTCTCACAAGCTTGGGCTAGAAATGCTTCATTTGGAAATTATGGATCAAAATATTACAGGTCTTTTTAAAAGTCAACAAAAAGTCATCTTTTTGCAAAGAAGTGTTCATGAGCATGGAAACTTCAATGAAGATGAAACCAAAAGGGATGTTTAGAAGACATCTTGAGCTTTCTAAATAGTCCAAGAACACCCAAAAATGTTAAAAAATGAGCAAGATACGAGTTGTGCAAGTTGAGCATTTTTGAGGAGGTGCATAAAGGAAAATACTTGACAAATGCAAACATTTTTCAAATGGGCTTATAATTTTATGATCCAAACTGGATCTTAACATTATCCATGGTCTTTATGCACTTTCCCACGCCTCCTTTCCAATTTATTTGATTTATTTCGGAATTAAAACATTTAAATCCAATTTTAATTAGATAAAATACAAAAGCAAGGTTTAAGACAAGTTGGGCTTGATTTCTACTTGTCTTGAGGTCCAAGATAGCCCATGCAAGCTGTAGAATTTGTGCAAGATGCTACAAGGAAGGAAAAATGCATTTCTGGAAAGATTTGATAAATATGTACAAGGGAACATTTTTGCATTCAAGGCAATATATTTTCTCATTATTTCTGATTAAATCTGATGCTCTATATATATATATATATATGATACATTCACAAGCACAGGGGACGAAAACCTTGCTTCCAAGAGCAGCCCTAAAAAATCATAAAATCTCAAGAAACTTGCAAATTCATATCACGATTCCCAGCCTCTTTCAACCAATTCCAAGCACACAAACGTGCTCCTGAGGTAATATTGAGTAAGTACACATCAAAATCCATGGCCAAACATGCTTGAATCGTGCACTTTATGAACATCCACTTACATATTTTTCATAAATTCGTGTTTCTCTTTTTATTTCGTTTTAGTTCGAACTAACGTCACTAATGTGTTCTTGAGGTTTAATGAAACAGATCTGGGCTATTGTATGCAAGGGTTAACGTCCAAATTGCAAATTTCCATTGTTAGGTCTTCAAGCTCATGCAGCTTGGGATCTAAGAATACAGGCAGATCTAGCTAAAATAATACCACCACTGAATCCACAATACCCTAAAAACGTGATCTGGGTTTTTATTTTTCTTTAAATGATATGTTTTGCAGGTTTTGGAAGAATTGCACAGACGGAGAAGATGACCGGAGCTTTGCTGCGGTGCCTCTGACTCAGGGCAGAAACACACATGTGTTTATGCTTTCCCTTTAATACACGGATGTATCACCGCCCCAGCAGTTAACCTTGCACACATTATGTCACTTTCCTCTCTAAGGGTGTGGGTTCGAACCCCACCTTTTGCAATCTTATGTTTCTTCTTTGCCTTGCAGTTCCTGCACTTCAGAGTTACGCCCGTAAGCTCCAGCCTGGTCCGCTCCACCTGTGGTGCCAACTTCTAGGCGCCAAGCACCAAGCTCCACTGGCCTCATCAAGATCGAAATGCAAGCTTCGAGCCCCCAGAATCCCTCCGGTTCCAACCGGATGCCCCGACGTGAAGCCCCCCAAAAGCTCTAGCTTCTAGGCGCCTCAGACTAAGAGTTTCCAGAAGCTCCAGCTTCTGGACCCTTTCCAGAATAAACCTCAGAGCTCCACGGGTACCTCAAAGAAGAAACCCCAAAAGTTCCAACTTCTGGGTGCCTCCAGCAAAGGAACTCCCAGAAGCTCCAACTTCTAGGATGGCTTCTTTCAGAAGCGCTTCAGCATTTTTTTTTATTTTCCATATTTTTCTTATTTTTCTTATTTAATAATTAATTAGTAATTAGGTTAAGTAATTTAGGATTAGTATTAACTAATATTTCTTTAAATTAACTAAAATCAACTAGACTTAGAATTATTTTTCACACCAAAAATACAAAAAATATGAGGACTAGTTTTCTTTTCGGCTATTTATATTTCTTGCATTTTAAATTCTAGAAAGGTTGTATAGGTCGCAAGCTTTTTATCATGTAATAGCATAGAATTTTACTTTCCGCACCTCCTATTATGTATCTGCCCCAAAGCCATCTAATAGCGTAGGACCCTTTATATTTCTGCAATTTACTGTCTGCACCTATTAAACTGCTAGTAATTAGGTGTGTATGGTAAGATAAAAATCCATATAGACCACTAAGTACAACGTAAATGTCACAGAGAATGTTATGACACCGTATCTGACACTCTGTTTAACAATTCACACAGTAATGTAAAAACAGTAAAGAACACAAACAATTGTTTACCCAGTTCAGTGTGTAACTACACCTACATCCGGGCTACCAAGCCGTGGAGGAAATCCACTATAAGCAGTATTAATTCAGGAATAAACCAACTAGTTTATCTCCTTCACTTAAGACCTACCCAATGCAACTTCAATCTAAGTCCTACTTAGACCTGAGTTCCTACTCACTCCCCCTAAATCACAGTAGTGATATCAACTTATTGAGTAATTGAATTGTGAAGACACTCTTCAATAAACATACTTTATTTTGCTTCAAAGCTTTAATCAAGAGACACAACACTCGTGCTTCAAAGCTTTGAGTGATAAACAACCCTTACAATCAAATCCTAGTCCAAGGAACTTATCAAATGATAATTGCTTGGCTCACAAGAATAACAAGAGTACAGTAATAACAACCTGCTAAATCTCCTAACAGTCAAAAGGCGCAGCTGTCACGGCAGGGTTTGTTTCCTATTATAGAAGCAGTAAAAAGACTTCAATTTGGGCTTCCATAATTATAGCTAGGGTTAACTTAATTTACCCTAAAGACTTTGTCTTTTTAACAAACCAATTTAGGGTTAAACAAGGTTAACCTTAGAGCCACGTGAGCATGTGATCCAATAACATAATCCATAATAAAAACACAGAACTCAAAAGTCTCAGAAAATTAAATCAGAGAACAAGAGATGTTGCATGTAATGTTATTACATTGGTCATGACATCAATCATTCTTCTTGCAGATTTCAAAGATAATGCTTAACTCCCATGAAATACTGCTCTTGTTCTTCTTCCGCATTTATCTTCAACTCGAATGTCATGACATCACCAAGACATTGACATAAACCAGCTTTTACCAAAATTAAAGCCAACATAAAACACTTACAACCCCTTTGGCAAATTTTGGCTAAAACAACTAACCTATCGAGAACTAATGCGCGAAATTAAAGTAAACAACTAAGCCACTAAGATATAAAACCGAGCCTAATAAAGATAAATTCTTCCCCCAATTTCCCCATAAATTCTTCTCCCCCTTTTTAGCCACAAAGGGGCCAAAGGTGCCAGTACATAATCCCAAAATTCATTATATAAAAGTAGTAGCAGAGTTAAATATTACAGCCCAGTAATGAAATACAAAAGTCAAACTAGACAGAACTAAAACAACAGAACAACAAAACACAAGCAACAAAGAAGACAGTGATCACTTTCTTCTCCTGAAGAAGCACTGTGGTAAGTAGCTTCCTCTAAACTGCTTTCAGCACCAGTCTCTTACTCCTCATCAGCATCCTCATTCAAATTTTCAGCAGCATCCTCCTCTAGCCTTTCATCCTCAACCTCAGTGTCTTATTTTTCCTTCTCCAAGGTAGAGATCAGCTCCTCAAGAGTTTGCTTCCTTGCTTCAAGTTCCCTGCAAGTCTCTTTCAGCACAACAATGACACCAGCCTTCTAAGAATTAGCCTTGACATTTGATGTCTTAGCAGATGTCATGACAATGTTAGGGACATGTTTCCCCTGAAATAACTTGTAGTGGAAACCAAGAGCAGGAGCTCTTTTGCACACAGAATCCTTGTCTACCAGGATATCAAGATATTGGTCAGTGATGATACCACACAGGAGGGAGGGAAAGGCTATGGGACCTTTGATAGCATAGTTGTCTGCATGCTTTAAAGTTTGCTCAAAAATATATGTGCCATAATCAAACTTTGTCTTTGTTCCAACAACAAAAATAAATCTTCCTAGGCCAATGGAGATGGTGGACTTGTGATTTGTGGGAACCCAGTTGGCTGCACCAATCTTGTGAAGAATAGCAAACTTGACACTTAGTTTGCTAGCAGTCAGCTTTCCCTTTAATGGCCATTGTTTCACTTGCTTGGCAGTGATGGTTTGGCATACTTGGTTATCTGTTACTTCAAGCTCAGGCTGAGCATCATCAAACCTCCCCAGAAATTTATTGATTACACTTGGAGAGAACTTCACTTTTCTTCCTCTCACAAACACACTTTTAAAATTAGCTGACCTTCCATCAGCACATCCACTAGTCAGATTCACAATAAACTCCTTAACCAAAATATCATAGCAGTTTGAAAACTTAACCACTGTTTTCATCAGGCCAGCACCTTTGATTAAATTCATGACATCCTTGCATTCAAGGGCACTCCTGTTCAACTCCCTCTCCAAGGAAATCCTTTTCAGAAAAACATACTTCCACCTGCTAGCATTCTCTGGATGGTGAAAAGAGATGTTATCAATTGCAACCTCAGGAACCTTAGGCAGTTTGCCAAGAGAGGGTTTCTTTCTGAGAGGAATGTCTGAGATATTCTCTTCAACATCAAAATCTGAATCCTCATCAGATTCTGAGGGTTCAGGAACCTTTCTCTTCTTGATGATTGGAGTTCTCTTGGGTGATGAGATACTCCCAACAGACTTCATCCTACCCTTTCCTTTGGAGGTTCCAGCTTTCTAATCCTTCCCAGCTTCTTCTCTAGCATTGTTCTCAGGCCTAGGAGACTCATGAACAACTTTAGTAGCCTTCTCCTTGGAGGGGCTTTGAGTAGCATTCTGCTTTTCTTTTCTACTCATCATCCTTTTAGCTATGCTAGGGTTAACACTAGTACTAAGGTTATTGTAAGAGAATTCTTCATCAAGATCAATAACAGGGGGTTCAACAACATTTTCAGTGGGGGTTTGGTGATCAACAGTTTTCTCAGGAGATTCTTCAAGATTATCATCAGAAGGTTTCTCTGGAGACTTCTCCATGTTTTCATCAACAGGTTTCACAGGAGACTTATCAGTGGTGTCATCAACAGGTTTCTCAGGAGATTTATCAGAAGTGTCATCAACAGGATTCTCAGGGGATTTCCTAACATTGTCATCAGATGTCTTGACATTCTGTGTGACATCTGGATCAGTTGCTAAATTAGGGCTAGCAATTTCTTAATTTAAAGGAACAGATACCCCAGGTACAGAATGATTCTCATTCAGAATCCTAGTAACTAATCTAGCTATGGCTTGATGAACATAACGAGAACCCTCCCTATTGGCTATCTCAGGAGGAACAGAGGAAGATGGTTCAACATTCTTACCAGATGGAGAGGCTTGTGATATTCTTGCATGTCTGGTACAAAGCTTCTTTACCCTCCCAGGATCAGTGGCCATGGCACGAAGTGGAGAAACTTCCAGAACCTCAGTCTCCATTGCGTTTGCCCTAGGTCCAGAATCAATGGGAGAGGGAGAACCAGTTCCCTTTGATGAAGATGATGATGACAAACTTTGTTGAGACATCTTGAGAGATTGAGAATGCAGGAGACAATAAGTTTGAGATTTTCTTTTGAGGGAATGGAGAGTGGTACAGCTAAATGAGAAGAATGAGATATAAATATGACTATTCCTCTTCTTAAAATTTTGAAAAGAGAGAGGGAAATAATTAATTAGCCCAATCACAATTAAATAAAATAAAATGTCTCTTCCTTCCCTTGTTGTAAGCAATATTAATTGCTACAAATCTTCATATTGGCAAATACCCAGCTTGCCCCTTAAATTCTCAAACTGACTAGCATCAAGAGCTTTAGTAAAAATGTTAGCCAGTTGAAGTTCAGTGGCTACATGTTCCAACTTAATCACCTTCTCTTCCACAAGATCTCTGATGAAGTGATGTCTAATGTCAATATGCTTAGTCCTGTTGTGCTGTATAGGATTCTTGGAAATATTAATAGCACTCAGGTTGTCACAGTACAATGTCATGACATCCTGTGTGACATTGTACTTAGTCAGCATCTGCTTCATCCCGATCATTTGAGAACAACTGCTACCAGCTGCTATGTATTCAGCTTCAGTAGTAGACAAAGACACACAGGTTTGCTTCTTGCTGAACCAAGAAACAAGATTGTTTCCCAAAAAGAAGCATCCTCCAGAGGTGCTTTTTCTATCATCAGCACTACCAGCCCAATCAGCATCACAATAACCAGTTAGAATTGGTATACATCCATGAGAGTATAGCATCCCATAATTGTAAGTTCCACTCACATACTTCAGAATTCTTTTCACCTGATTGATGTGACTTACTTTGGGTTTAGCCTGGTATCTTGCACATACACCAACTGCAAAGGCAATGTCAGGTCTGTTGGCTGTCAAGTACAGCAGACTTCCTATCATGCTTCTGTACAAGCTTTGATCAACATTTGTCCCACTTGTGTCTTTGGAAAACTTTAGGTGAGTAGGTGCAGGAGTCCTCTTATGACTGGCATTCTCCATCCCAAACTTCTTGACAATATTCTTTGCATACTTGCTTTGAGAAAGGAAAGTTGAATCTTCCATCTGTGTGACTTGAAGTCCAAGAAAGTAGGTCAATTCTCCCATGAGGCTCATTTCAAACTCAGCTTCCATTTGGTTGGCAAAATGTCTCACAATTTTATCTGACATTCCTCCAAACACTATGTCATCAACATAAATTTGAGCTACCATTATCTTTCCTCCTTCATCCTTGACAAAGAGAGTTTTATCCAAACCTCCTTTCCTATAACCTTTGTCAGTAAGGAACTTTGTCAACCTTTCATACCAAGCTCTAGGAGCTTGTTTCAGACCATATAGAGCTTTCCTCAATTTGTAAACATGATCAGGAAAGTTTGGATCCACAAATCCTTTAGGCTATTCTACATATACTTCCTCATTTAAGTATCCATTTAGGAAGGCACTTTTCACATCCATGTGAAACAACTTGAATTTCAGAATACAAGCAACTCCTAGTAACAATCTGATTGATTCTAGCCTGGCCACAGGAGCAAAAGTCTCATCAAAATCAACCCCTTCTACTTAAGTGTATCCTTGAGCAATAAGTCTTGCCTTATTCCTGGTGACAACCCCTTCTGCATCTGACTTGTTCTTGTAGATCCACTTTGTGCCAATGATGTTTGTTCCTTCTGGTCTAGGAACTAACTCCCACACTTCATGTTGTTTGAACTGGTTCAATTTATCTTGCATTGCTCCAATCCAGTATTCATCAGTCAAAGCCTCTTTAACATTCTTTGGCTCAATCTTAGACACAAAACAAGAGTTTGAGATGATTTCTCTAGATCTTGTAATGACTCCAGTGTTAGGATCTCCAATAATGAATTCCTTTGGATGATCTTTCTGAATTCTAATGGAAGGATCTTTGTTAGCAACCTCTGATTCAGACTTTGGTGGAGTAGGTATAGGCACATCATCCTTATTAGACACTTGTGGTGATGTCTCAAACAATGTCTCAACATCATATGGGACATTGCTTTCCTCATGGTGATCATCAACTATGACATTTATAGACTCCATCATAACTTTGGTCCTGGAATTGAATACCCTATATGCTCTGCTGTTTGTAGAGTATCCCAGAAAAATTACTTCATCACTTTTAGAGTCCATCTTTATCCTTTGTTCACGATCTGTCAGAATATAGCATTTGCTCCCAAATACATGGAAATACTTCACAGTAGGTTTTCTTCCTTTCCATATTTCATAAAGGGTGGAGGATGTTCCCTTTCTCAAAGTGACCCTGTTGTGGACATAACAGGATGTATTCATAACTTCAGCCCAAAAATGAATAGGAAGCTTCTTGGCATGTATCATTGCTCTGGCAGATTCCTGTATAGTTCTGTTCTTCCTTTCCACAACTCCATTTTGTTGAGGAGTTATAGGCGAGGAGAACTCATGATTGATTCCTTCTAAGGAACAGAACTCATCAAACTTGCTATTCTCAAATTCCTTTCCATGATCACTTCTAATTCTGACAATGCATCCTTCTTTTTCTCTTTGAATTCTCTTGCATAATTCTTTAAAAACATCAAAAACATCAGATTTTTCCCTGATGAAGTTTATCCAGGTAAATCTGGAAAAATCATCCACAACAACATAAGCATATCTTTTTCCACCAAGGCTTTCAACCTGCATAGGACCCATCAGATCCATGTGCAAAAGCTCTAGCACCTTAGAGGTGGTCAGATGTCTTGACTTTGGATGTGACATTCTGGTTTACTTTCCAACCTGAAATTCACCACAAGCTCTCCCTTCATCAATATGAAATCTTGGAATCCCTCTGACAGCCTCTATGGATATGATCTTCTTCATCCCTCTAAGGTGTAAATGACCAAGCTTTTGGTGCCACAGTGTCACTTCCTTTTCTTCTTTGGCTGTAGAGCACACAGAAGAGTAGTTAGTGTCCTCAGACTCCCATAGGTAACAGTTGTCCTTTGATCTGACTCCTCTCATAATAACTTCTTGTTTGTCATTTGTTACAAGACATTCAGACTTGGTGAAGTTGACCTTGAATCCCATATCACACAGTTGACTGATACTTATGAGATTGGCAGTCAAACCATTTACCAGCAACACTTCATTTAGATTTGGAACTCCAGAGCAGTCCAGGTTTCCAACTCCTTTGATTTCTCCTCTAGCTACATCTCCAAAAGTGACATAGCTAGTAGTGTGTGGTTTGACATCATTTAGCATATTCTTAATTCCAGTCATGTGTTTAGAACATCCACTGTCAAAGTACCAGTCCTCCTTGGCAGAAACTCTAAGGGAGGTGTGAGCTATCAAGGCTGCAGTCTTTCTCTTCCACTATTGAACATAAGGTGCCTTGTTGATCTTAGGCTGGACATATGGGGTCTGATTTGGATATCCATATAGTCTGAAGAAATAAGGCTTTATGTGTCCAAACCTTCCACAATAATGACACCTCCATCTTTGAAACTTCTTCTTCATGTTTCTCTGATCTTGATGTTGAGCTCTATGTTGTGACATCTGCCTTGACATTGGTTTATCAGGCCTATTCTTCTTCTTGTCACCTGACATCTGCCTTGACCTTGGTTTATCAGGACTGTTCTTCTTCTTGTTACCAGCAGGTTTCTTTGCAGCCACATATCCTAGCCCAGACATATTTCCTGCATTTTGTCCAGTCTGCAGGATTTCTTCCAACTTGTCAGTTCCAGTTGTTAACATCTTGACAGACTTAGTCATCTGATCAAGTTTGGAATTCAACACTAGAACTTCACCCTTGAGATGACTTATAGTAGAAGTGTCTTCCTTCTTCTCAGCCTCCAACTTCATAATGAGCTTTTTCTGTTTCTCATTTCGCTGGTAGACTTTGTTCTTGCAGAAAAACCTTATTAAAGATATTTTAGGGATTTGGAAGCTCAAGTGTCGTAACTCAAGTTCCAAGCTTATGATTGTCTTGCTTATCCCGCTGGCGGGAGCCCTATTTATATCAATCCTTCCATGGAGCTATTTCTTCCCCTTTCGTAACTGCCTTAGCGCATTAACCATGGCTTGAAAGCAGGGAGCTAGCTGTTACAGCTTGTAATGATTCGTTCAGTAACGTCTCATAAAGACTCTTGGAACTCTTCATCTTCATAGTTGATAACGTCTACTCAAACCTCCATCCTGAATTAACTGCCGAGCTACACCTCGGATCCAGGCCGACCTTATGCCCTTCCCTGAGATCCATGTCGAATAACGACCTCATCTTTGAGCCCGAGACCTATCCCGGACCCCTGCAATCTTCCTTCCAGACATCCATCTCGGCTGAGGATTTTTATGCACGATCAGACTTTAGCACTTCTGATACACAACTTCTTGTAAGTGTCAGCAAGTTCTTCAAATCTCACCTCCTCATCACTAGAATCATTATCAGAGTTACAGACACCAGATAGTGCAGTAACCAGTTTGCAGCAGATTCTTCTTCAGAATCACTTTCTGAGTCACCATCAGACCAAGTGACAGACATTCCTTTCTTTTGTTTCTTTAGAAAGGTAGGACATTCAGCTCTAATGTGTCCATATCCTTCACATCCATGACATTGAATCCCTCTGCTTTGATTGCCCTTTTCTTCAGGTTTTTCTCTTCTGCTGGAGTCATAAGATCTGCTGATGTCAGAAGGGATGTTCTTGACATTTGACCTTGACTTTTGGTCAATTCTCTTGATGAGTTTGTTGAACTGTCTTCCAAGCATAGCTATTGCTTCAGATATCTTCTCTTCATCACCCTCCTTGCATTCCTCTTCAGTATTGGATACAAGGGCTATGCTCTTGTTTTTCTTGTCAACATTGTCACTAATCCCCATATCAAATGTCTGAAGTGATCCAATAAGTTCATCAACCTTCAAGGTGCAGATATCCTGAACTTACTCTATAGCAGTCACTTTCATTGCAAACCTTTTAGGCAAGGATCTGAGAATCTTTCTCACCAGCTTTTCTTCTAACATCTTTTCTCCCAATGCTCCTGAGGTGTTGGCAATCTCCAAGATGTTCATGTGAAACTCATGAATGGTCTCATCTTCCTTCATCTTCAGATTCTCAAATTTGGTAGTGAGCATCTGAAGTCTTGACATTTTCACCTTGGATGTACCCTCATGAGTGGTTTTGAGAGTGTCCCAAACATCATTGGCCAGTTCACACTGATGTACTAGTCTGAAAATATTTCTGTCAATTCCATTGAATAAGGCATTCAATGCTTTAGAGTTTCCCAGTGCTAGCTCTTCTTCTTCCTTGCTCCATTCTTCCTCAAGTTTCAGACTAGTAGTCCCATCTTTCTCAAGCTTGGTAGGATGTTTCCATCCTCTGTCAGCAGCTCTCCAAGCTTTATTGTCCAGTGACTTCAAAAAGGCAACCATACGAGGTTTCTAGTAATCATAGTTAGACCCATCCAGTATGGGTGGTCTACTTCCAAATCCTCCTTCCTTGTCCATAACGCCAGAAACTATTATCACTAGATCTCACCCAGAAATAACAGGCAGGGTGCCTGCTCTAATGCCAATTGAAATTCCTGGCAGCAGATACGTGATGTCACAGAGAATGTTATGACACCGTATCTGACACTGTGTTTAACAATTCACACAGTAATGTAAAAACCGTAAAGAACACAAACAATTGTTTACCCAGTTCAGTGTATAACTACACCTACATATGGGGGCTACCAAGCTAGGGAGGAAATCCACTATAAGCAGTATTAATTCAGGAATAAACCAACCAGTTTATCTCCTTCACTTAAGACCTACCCAATGCAACTTCAATCTAAGTCCTACTTAGACCTGAGTTCCTACTCACTCCCCCTAAATCACAGTAGTGATATCAACTTATTGAGTAATTGAATTGTGAAGACACTCTTCAATAAACATACTTTATTTTGCTTCAAAGCTTTAATCAAGAGACACAACACTCGTGCTTCAAAGCTTTGAGTGATAAACAACCCTTACAATCAAATCCTAGTCCAAGGAACTTATCAAATGATAATTGCTTGGCTCACAAGAATAACAAGAGTACAGTAATAACAACCTGCTAAATCTCCTAACAGTCAAAAGGCGCAGCTGTCACAGCAGGGTTTGTTTCCTATTATAGAAGCAGTAAAAAGACTTCAATTTGGGCTTCCATAATTATAGCTAGGGTTAACTTAATTTACCCTAAAGACTTGGTCTTTTTAACAAACCAATTTAGGGTTAAACAAGGTTAACCTTAGAGCCACGTGAGCATGTGATCCAATAACATAATCCATAATAAAAACAGCTCAATAGAAATCCTGAAAAGTCTCAGGAAAAGTAAATCTGCAGAACAGTAGATGTTGCACAGAATGTCATAACATTGGTCATGACATCAGTCATTGTTCTTGCAGATTTCCAGCATAACAGTTAACTCTCAGTCTGAGTTGTACCTGTCTTGTTCTTCTTCTGCAGAATTTATCTTCAACTCTGAATGTCATGATATCAGTCAAGACATTGACATAAACCAGTTTTACCAAAAATTAAAGCCAACATAAAAACACTTACAATACACTTTCCTTACACATGCACCCCCTAGGGTATTCTCTCTCGCTGCCTTACAAATGGTCAAGTCCCTCGAACGTAGGGGTATCTTAGTATGGTTGCCTATGAAATATCATCACAGTCCCTTCGACTTAAAAGATCATAGTCCCTCGATGGTGCCTACGAATACATGATCTTGTCCCCCGGTTGTTGCCTACGAAAAGTGATGATCGTCCCTACGAATGTGCTAGGATACTCCAACAAGTTGCCTTTTATGACCATCTGATGTCCATTCGAATGTCCCTTTACATCAAACGAATAGGGTTACCTATCAACCAATGATATGGATAACGTTGTTCTAAAGGAAAGTAAAATAACACGGAAACGACCATTTTGAGTAGGTAATAAGTCTCTTTTGCTTGCTCAAATTAAAACATCTTTTACGCCTCACACTATTTTAAAAACGTTTCAAACACTTTGTATACATTCCAGCGTGAATCATTACAAAGTTAAACACTTTTCCAAAACGAAACATTTCCAAACACTTCGTATACATTCCAGCGTGAATCATTACGAGGTCAGAGCAAAATGCCTTTTCAAAAACATTTTCAAACACACAGAAAGCAAATTTCAAAGTGAGCTAAAGCAATTAAGAGCCCGTAGATAACTACGGATGGAAAGGGTGCTAATACCTTCCCTTTTCATAACCAACTCCCTTACTCAGAATCTAACGAAGTTCTTTTCCTGTTCTTTTCACCTTCCCTTAATTGGATAAAAGAAAAGTCGGTGGCGACTCTTGCTATCCGCAACATTTGCGATCAAACGCAAAACAAAACAAGTCAGTTCTCCCACCGTGTTACACTTATATTCACTTCAAATTTCATAAGATTTTCGAAAGACTTATATTCACTTCAAATTTCATAAGATTTTCTGAAAACTTTTATTCACTTCAAATTTCATCAGATTTTCTGAAGACTTATATTCACATGAAATTTCATTAGATTATCTTAAGATTTATGTTCACTTCAATTTTCACCAGATTTTCTTAAGACTTATATTCACTTCAATTTTAACCAGATTTTCTGAAGACTTTTCATTTCAAATTTCATCAGATTTTCTGAAGACTTAAATTCACTTCAAATTTCATCAAATGTTTTTAAGATTTATTTTTACTTCAAATTTCATCAGATTTTCTTAAGATTTGTATTCACCTAAATTTGATCAGATTATCTTAAGATTTATGTCCACTTCAATTGTCACCAGATTTTCTGAAGAATTGTATTCACTTCAAATTTCATCAGATTTTTTGAAGACTTATATTCACTTCAAATTTCATCAAATTTTCTCAAGACTTATATTCATTTCAATCTTCAACAGATTTTCTTAAGATTTATATTCATTTCAAATTTCATCAGATTATCTTAAGATTTCAGTTCACTTTAATTTTCACCAAATATTCCGAAGACTTATATTCACTTAAATTTTCATTAGATTTTTTGAAGTCTTATATTCACTTGAAATTTCATCAGATTTTCTAAAGACATTCACTTCAACTTTCAACAGATTTTCTTAAGAGTTATATTTACTTCAAATTTCATCTGATTATGTTAAGATTTCTGTTCACTACCATTTTCACCAGATTTTCTGAAGACTTATATTCACTTCAATTTTCATTTGATTTTCTGAAGACTTAGATTCACTTCAAATTTCACAAGATTTTCTAAAGACTTATATTCACTTCAATTTTCACCAGATTTTCTGAAATCTTATTCATTTGAAATTTCACCAGATTTACTGAATACTTATATTCACTTCTAATTTCATCAAAAATTTGTTAATCTTTATATTTAATTCAAATTTCATTAGATTTTCTTAAGATTTATATTCACTTCAAATTTCATTAGATTAACTGAAGATTTATGTTCACTTCAATTTTCACCAGATTTTCTGAAGACTTATATTCACTTAAATTTTAACCAGATTTTCTTAAGACTTATATTCACTTAAATTTTCATCATATTTTCTGAAGACATTCACTTCAATTTTCAACAGATTTTATTAAGATTTATATTTACTTCAAATTTCATCTGATTATGTTAGGATTTCTGTTCACTTCAATTTTCACCAGATTTTCTGAAGACTTATATTCACTTCAAATTCCACCATATTTTCTAAAGACTTATATTCATTTCAAATTTCATTAGATTATCTCAAGATTTATGTTCACTTCAATTTTCACCAGATTTTTTGAAGACTTATATTCACTTCAATTTTTAGCCGATTTTCTGAAGACATATATATACTTCAATTTTCACTAGATCTCTGAAGACTTAGATTCACTTCAAATTTCATCAGATTATCTTAAGATTTATGTTCAATTCAATTTTCTCCAGATTTTTGGAAGACTTGTATTCACTTCAAATCTCATCAGATTTTGTGAAGATTTATATTCACTTCAAATTTCATCAGATTTTCTCAAGACTTATATTCATTTTAATCTTCAACTGATTTTCTTAAGATTTATATTCATTTCAAATTTCATGAGATTATCTTAAGATTTCAGTTCACTTTAATTTTCACCAAATATTCCGAAGACTTATATTCACTTAAATTTTCATTAGATTTTTTGAAGTCTTATATTCACTTGAAATTTCATCAGATTTTCTAAAGACATTCACTTCAACTTTCAACAGATTTTCTTAAGAGTTATATTTACTTCAAATTTCATCTGATTATGTTAAGATTTCTGTTCACTACCATTTTCACCAGATTTTCTGAAGACTTATATTCACTTCAATTTTCATTTGATTTTCTGAAGACTTAGATTCACTTCAAATTTCACAAGATTTTCTAAAGACTTATATTCACTTCAATTTTCACCAGATTTTCTGAAATCTTATTCATTTGAAATTTCACCAGATTCTTGAATACTTATATTCACTTCTAATTTCATCAAAAATTTGTTAATCTTTATATTTAATTCAAATTTCATTAGATTTTCTTAAGATTTATATTCACTTCAAATTTCATCAGATTATCTTAAGATTTATGTTCACTTCAATTTTCACCAGATTTTCTGAAGACTTATATTCACTTAAATTTTAACCAGATTTTCTTAAGACTTATATTCACTTAAATTTTCATCATATTTTCTGAAGACATTCACTTTAATTTTCAATAGATTTTATTAAGATTTATATTTACTTCAAATTTCATCAGATTATGTTAAGATTTCTATTCACTTCAATTTTCACCAGATTTTCTGAAGACTTATATTCACTTCAAATTCCACCATATTTTCTAAAGACTTATATTCATTTCAAATTTCATTAGATTATCTCAAGATTTATGTTCACTTCAATTTTCACCAGATTTTTTGAAGACTTATATTCACTTCAATTTTTAGCCGATTTTCTGAAGACATATATATACTTCAATTTTCACTAGATCTCTGAAGACTTAGATTCACTTCAAATTTCATCAGATTATCTTAAGATTTATGTTCAATTCAATTTTCTCCAGATTTTTGGAAGACTTGTATTCACTTCAAATCTCATCAGATTTTGTGAAGATTTATATTCACTTCAAATTTCATCAGATTTTCTCAAGACTTATATTCATTTTAATCTTCAACTGATTTTCTTAAGATTTATATTCATTTCAAATTTCATGAGATTACCTTAAGATTTCATTTCACTTCAATTTTCACCGGATTTTCGGAAGACTTATATCGACTTCAAATTTCACAAAATATTGTGAAGACTTATATTCACTTAAAATTTCATCAGAATTTCTGAAGACTTATATTAACTTCATATTTAATGTGATTATTTTAAAATTTATGTTCACTTCAATTTTCAACAGATTTTTTGATGAATTATATTCACTTCAATTTTTACCATATTTTCTGAAGAATTATATTCACTTCAAATTTGATCATATTTTCAGAAGACTTATATTCATTTCAAATTTCATAGGATTTCCTGAAGACATTCACTTGAATTTTCAACAGATTTTCATAAGATTTATATTTACTTCAAATTTCATCAGATTATGTTAAAATTTCTGTTCACTTCAATTTTCACTAAATTTTATGAAGACTTATATTCACTTCAAATTTCATCATATTTTCTGAAGACTTAAATACACTTCAAATTTCATCAGATTTTCTTATGATTTATATTCACATAGATTTTCATCAAATTATCTTAAGATTTACGTTCACTTCAATTTTCACCAGATTTTTGGAAGACTTATATTCACTTCAATTTTCACCAGATTTTCTGAAGACTTATATTCACTTCAATTTTCATTTGATTTTCTGAAGACTTAGATTCACTTCAAATTTCATAAGATTTTCTAAAGACTTATATTCCCTTCAAATTTCATCAGATTATCTAAAGATTTATGTTCACTTCAATTTTCACCAGATTTTCTAAAGACTTATATTCACTTTAATTTTCACCAGATTTTCTGAAGAATTTTTCATTTCAAATTTTACAAGATTTTCTGGAGACTTATATTCACTTCAAATTTCATCAAAAAATTTCTAATCTTTATATTTACTTCAAATTTCATTAGATTTTCTTAAGATTTATATTCACTTCAAATTTCATCAGATTAACTTAAGATTTATGTTCACTTCAATTTTCACCAAATTTTCTGAAGACTTACATTCACTTAAATTTTCATTAGATTTTCTGAAGTCTTATATTCACTTCAAATTTCATCAGATTTTCTGAAGACATTCACTTCAACTTTCAATAGATTTTATTAAGAGTTATATTTACTTCAAATTTCATCTAATTTTGTTAAGATTTCTGTTCACTTCAATTTTCACCAGATTTTCTGAAGACTTATATTCACTTCAAATTTCATCAGATTTTCTGAAGACTTATATTCACTTCAAATTTCATCATATTTTCTGAAGACTTATATTCACATAAAATTTCATTTGCTTATCTTAAGATTTATGTTCACTTCAATTTTCACCAGATTTTCTTAAGACTTATATTCACTTCAAGTTTAACCAGGTTTTCTGAATACTTATTCATTTCAAATTTCATCAGATTTTCTGAAGACTTATATTCACTTCAAATTTCATCAAAAATTTTTAAGATTTATTTTTACTTCAAATTTCATCAGATTTTCTTAAGATTAGTACTCACGTAAATTTCATCAGATTATCTTAAGATTTATGCCCACTTCAATTTTCACCAGATTTTCTAAAGAATTGTATTCTCTTCAAATTTCATCAGATTTTCTGAAGACTTATATTCACTTCAAATTTCATCAAATTTTCTCAAGACTTATATTCATTTCAATCTTCAAGAGATTTTCTTAAGATTTATATTCATTTTAAATTTCATCAGATTATTTTAAGATTTCAGTTCACTTCAATTTTCACCAGATTTTCGAATGATTTATATCCACTTAAAATTTCATAAAATATTCTGAAGACTTATATTCACTTAAAATTTCATCAGATTTTCTGAATACTTATATTCACTTCAAATTTAATCTGAATATCTTAAAATTTATGTTCACTTCAATTTTCAACAGATTCTCTGATGACTTATATTCACTTCAATTTTCACAAGATTTTCTGAAGACTTATATTCACTTAAATTTTCATCAGATTTTCTGAAGTCTTATATTCACTTGAAATTACATCATATTTTCTGAAGACATTCACTTCAACTTTCAACAGATTTTCTTAGGATTTATATTTACTTCAAATTTCATCTGATTATGTTAAGATTTCTTTTCCCCTTAATTTTCACCAGATTTTCTAAAGACTTATATTCACTTTAAATTTCATCAGATTATCTGAAGACTTATATTCACTTCAAATTTCATCAGATTTTCTGAAGACTTATATTCACATAAAATTTCAGCATATTATCTTAAGATTTATGTTCACTTCAATTTTCACCAGATTTTTTGAAGACTTATATTCACTTCAGTTTTAACCAAATTTTCTGAAGACTTATTCATTTCAAATTTCATCTGATTTTCTTAAGACTTATATTCACTTCAAATTTCATCAAATTTTTTTAAGATTTATATTTACTTCAAATTTCATCAGACTTTCTTAAGATTTTTATTCACTTCAAATTTCATCAAATTATCTTAAGATTTATGTTCACTTAAATTTTCACCAGATTTTCTAAAGACTTATATTAACTTCACTTTTCACCAGATTTTTTGAAGCCTTATTCATTTCAAATTTCATCATATTTTCTAAAGACTTATATTCATTTCGAATTTCATCAAATTTTTTTAAGATTTATATTTACTTCCATCTGCAATATATTTTCTTAAGATTTATATTCATTTCAAATTTCATCAGATTATCTTAAGATTTAGGTTCACTTCAGTTTTAACCAGATTTTTTGAAGACTTATATTCACTTCAATTTTCACCAGGTTTTCTGAAGACTTATATACACTTCAATTTTCACCAGGTTTTCTGAAGACTTATATACACTTCAATTTTCACCAGATTTTCTGAATTCTTGTATTTACTTCAAATCTCATCAGATTTTGTGAAGATTTATATTCACTTCAAATTTCATCAGATTTTCTCAAGACTTATATTCATTTCAATCTTCAACAAATTTTCTTAAGATTTATATTCTTTTCAAATTTCATCAGATTATCTTAAGATTTCGGTTCACTTCAATTTTCACCAGATTTTCGGAAGAATTATATCCACTTCAAATTTCATAAAATATTTTGAAGACTTATATTCACTTAAAGTTTCATCAGATTTTCTGAAGACTTATATTCACTTCAAATTTCATCTGATTAACTTAAGATTTCTGTTCACTTCAATTTTCACCAGATTTTCTGAAGACTTGTATTCACTTGAATTTTCACCAGATTTTCTGAAGTCTTATATTCACTTTAAATTTCATCAGATTTTCTGAAGACATTCACTTTAATTTTCCACATATTTTCTTAATATTTATATATACTTCAAATTTAATCAGATTGTGTTAAAAAACATTTTCACTTCAATTTTCACCAGATTTTCTGAAATCTTATATTCACTTCAAATTTCATCAGATTTTCTAAAGACTTATATTCACTTCAATTTTCACTAGATTTTCTGAAGACTTATATTCACTTCAAACTTCATCAGATTTTCTGAAGGCTTATATTCACTTCAAATTTCAACAGGTTATCTTAAGATTTATGTTCACTTTAATTTTCACCAGATTTTGTGAAGGCTTATGTTCACTTCAATTTTCACCAGATTTTCTGAAGATTTAAATTCACATCAATTTTCACCAGATATTCTCAACACTTATTCATTACAAATTTGTAGAGATGGAATGGAACAATATGGTAGTGTTAGGGTCATGTGCCTTTGTGATTAAGGAGAAGTTCGGGCTGTTAAAGGAGAAATTGAAGTGGTGGAACATCAATGTTTTTGGGTGGGTGGATTTAAATATTGAAAAGTCAGCAAAGAGTATTAATTATTGTGATGATTTACTAGTAGATGTGCAAGAGAATATGGTGGCTAATATATCAAAAGATAGGGGGAATACAACTCAGGAATTCTGGAATAAACTTTATTACCGCGAGAGTAATTTGGAACAGTAGTCAAGGTTGCGTTGGATCAAAGAAGCTGATTTGAATTCAATTTTTTTCACAAATCGATTAAAGCTAGAAGACATGGGAATTCAATTGTGGGGTGTGAATTCAGTTAATGGTTGGGTGGAGTTAGTGGAGGTTGTTAAGCAAGAAGTAAAGAAGTTTTTCATGATAAATTATGCGAAGCAGAATTCCTTCGTCCAAATATGGACAATCTTTTTTTTCCAGTTTTTTCAATGGGAGACTCTAAGAGGCTAGAAACTGTGTTTTTAGAGGATGAGGAGGTTAGAGATGTGGTATAGAATTGTGAGGGTGATAAATTCCCTAGCTCTGACGAATTTAACTTTTCATTCCTAAAGAAGTGTTAGAATAATGTTGGGAAAGATGTGTTACTTTTTGTTTTGGAATTTTACGCCAAAGCAAACATACCAAAGGTTGTTGTTGTGGTGAAGTTATTTTCACCATTGAAGGAAGAAAACAGAAAGGAAAGGGATGAAAACAGAAAAGAAAAAGATGAAAACAGAATGAAATAGTAATAAGAAGCAGAAGAAGAAAGGGAAAGTATTGGAAAAGAAAATAATAGCTTCTCATTAGTTAACACGTGTGATAGCATGGTCCATATATAGTGTGTTGCTATCACCTAATAACCAATCAGAAACTAACTAACTAACAGAAAGATAAACTCTATTTTTCATACAAAATAATTCTGTTTTTATATTTTTATACTCTTAACAGTTGTTACTGCTGCTTTTGTCGCCCTTATTCCAAAGGTCAACAATCCATAATACTTAGATGAATATCGCCCAATCAGTCTGGTGACTTCCTTATATAATTATAGCAAAATTGATGGCAAACAGGTTGAAACTGTTTTAGATCTATTGAATTATGGCTAAAAGAAATAATAAGTGATTTTGCACATGGTTTTGGCACATGGTTTTCTTTGCCCATGGTATTTGCCAATGGTTTTGCCTTGAAGTTTGGCTATAAATACTCATGTATTATGCCATTCTAAGACACACCAAAATTCATTGAGATCTCTTCTCTCTTCTCTTGTTATAGTATTCTTGTAGTGAAGAAAGAATATTAGAGTGTTTTTGAGAGTCTTGAGTGAGAGTAAAAATTGGGTGTAATTGGGTTTTGGGTAGTGAGTGAAACACTTAGTGAATTTGTAATATCTCTTTGAATAGTGAAATCCTTCTGTTGCTCTCTAGCTGTGGAGTATGTAAATTGCCGAACCACGTTAAATTCTCGATGTCATTAATTTTCTCCATTGTTATTTTATTCTCAAATGGGACTTCAGCTCCAACAAACTGGTATCAGAGCTCTTTGAGCTCCCTGGTGCTAAGTCATTTGATCTAGAAGAAAAATTCAGAGTATGCTCTGTGGTTTCAGCACTGTCTGATCTTCCACACCAGAAAAGAATTGTTCTTGTTACTGAAAAAAATAGTAGTGTGAAAAGTGCATGTCGAGGAAAGTTCTAGCTAAGGAAAGACTTGGTATTTAAGCTTGTCTGCTAAAGACTCACCTCTCTTTCCTGGGAACTTACCTGGTGTACCTTCACGGACTACGATATTTTTTTAGTATACGATCATTAAGGCAGATGCTAAATTCGATGTGGAGAAATTTAATGGAGAAAATGATTTCAACCTTTGGAGAATGAAGATGAAGGCTCTACTGGTTCATCAAGGCTTACGCAAAGCTTTGAAGGTAGAGGAAAGCTTCCAATAGTTTGACCGAAGATGAGAAGGATGAAATCTGGATAAAGCACACAAGACAATTTTGTGGGAGATGAAGTTCTACGAGAAGTGTCAGATGAAACTATAGCTTCTTCATTATGGTTGAAGCTAGAAAGTTTGTACATGACAAAATCACTCACCAACAGATTATATTTGAAGAAAAGATTGTATACTCTTCAAATGCAAGAAGGAAAGCCCGTAAAAGATCATTTGGACGAATTTAACAAAGCTATTCTTGAACTAAAGAATATCGATGTTAAAATAGATGATGAAGATCAAGCAATTCTTCTATTATGTTCCCTTCCAAGTTCTTACGAGCATTTCATCGACACCATGATGTATGGTCGAGAAGATCTTACCTTGAACAAAGTCAAGGCTGCATTGCACTCGAAAGAACTAAAGAAAAGAGTATCAGATTCAAGATCTGAAGGCTCAGCTGAAGGTCTCTTTGTTAGAGGAAGAACAGAGAGGCAAATCAAAATGGTGAAAGGGGGAGATCTAAGTCCAAATCCAAAGTGAAACCTGGAAAGTAT
Source organism: Vicia sativa (assembly GCA_021764765.1). NCBI lineage: Eukaryota > Viridiplantae > Streptophyta > Magnoliopsida > Fabales > Fabaceae > Vicia > Vicia sativa. The sequence goes on along the minus strand of CM038792.1, from coordinate 83,523,595 downwards.
AAATGCTTTCATTGTCACAAGGAAGGGCATATGAGAAAGAATTGTCCAGAGCGCAAAGGCAAGGAAAAGATTTATGAATCTGGAGATGCGGCTGTAGCAGATGGCTATGCTAGTGCAGATGCACTTATAGTCTCAGAAGGTGACTCAAAAGATGAATGGATACTTGATTCAGGATGCTCATATCACATGTGTCCCATTAAGGATTGGTTTACCACTTACCAACCCTTTGATGAGGGCAAGGTCCTTCTAGGAAATAATTCTCCTTGTAAGGTTGTTGGCATTGGCTCGATTAGAATCAAGATGTTCAATGGAATCATAAGAACATTGACAGATGTAAGGCATGTTCCAGACTTGAAGAAAAATCTAATTTCCTTGGGAACTTTAGATGAAAAAGGCTACAGCTTCAAGGGTAGCTTTACGAATCTCTAAAGGTGCTCTGGTGGTGATGAAGGGAAATAAAGAGAATAGTCTCTACGTGCTTCAAGGAAGCACAATCACAGGTACTGTTGCTGTCTCCTCAGTAGTTGATGATGGTGTCACTAAGTTATGGCATTTGAGGATGGGACATGTTAGTGAAAGAGGTCTAGTCGAGTTGAGCAAGCAAGGATTGTTATGCGATCAACAAGTTAAAAAGTTATACTTCTGTGAACATTGCGTCTTTGGGAAGCAATGTCGGGTAAAATTCAACAATGCGGTTCATCGAACAAAAGGCACGTTGGATTATGTACACTCTGACTTGTGGGGTCCTTCCCAAGTACCCTCTCATGGTGGTGGAAGATATATGTTAACCTTCATTGATGATTATTCAAGAAAGGTTTGGATCTTCATTTTGAAACAAAAGAGTGAATCATTTGTCAAGTTCAAACAGTGGATGACCTTGATTGAAAAGCAAACCGGGAGGCAAATCAAGAGGCTGAGAACTGACAACGGTCTAGAGTTTTGTAACGGAGAATTTGAGAATTTTTGCAAGGATCACGGAATTACCAGACATTATACCGTGAGGCACACCCCACAACAAAATGGACTTGCAGAATGGATGAACAGAACTCTACTTGAAAGAACCAGGTGTATGTTGTCAAATGCTAGATTGCCAAAAGTATTTTGGGCTGAAGCTGTCAATACAGCTTGTTACTTGATCAACAGATGTCCATCAACAGCCATTGGATTTAAAACTCCAGAAGAGATGTCGTCAGGATCTCCTGCCAATTATGAGAAATTGAGGATATTTGGTGGCCCTGCATATGTTCATATCAAAGAGGGAAAACTTGATGCAAGAGCATTGAAATGCATTTTTCTAGGATATCCTGACGGTGTGAAAGGATATAAGTTATGGTGGCCAGAGAAAAGAAAACGTATTATTATCAGGGATGTTACTTTTAGTGAATCTGAAATGCTAAAGCCTCATAAAAGGTCAACAAGTGAAGACAAAGATCCTAATATCTCGGAGAAGGTGGAGCTTGAGGTGGAGCCTACAAAAGAAAAAATAGTTGATCAAGAAGAAGGTCAAGATCCAGACGATGATACTGATACCTCACAATTGCAACAGTATCAGTTGGCTAGAGACAGAGAAAGAAGACAAATAAAACCTCCTGAGAGGTATGGCTATGCTGACCTAGTGTCGTATGCTTTAAATATTGCTGGTGATATCAACAATATTGAACCTCGGTCATATGAAGAAGCTATCAACAATAGTGAAGTAGCCCAATGGACTACTGCCATGACGGAGGAAATTGAATCTCTTCATAAGAATCAAACTTGGGTTCTTGTTGAAAGGCCGAAGGCTCAGAAGATTGTTGGATGCAAATGGGTCTTCAAGAAGAAGGAAGGAATCCCTAAAGTCGAAGATGCAAGGTTCAAAGCTCGATTAGTTGCTAAAGGATTTACACAGAGAGAAGGTATCGACTTCAATGAAGTCTTCTCCCCCGTGGTAAAACATAGCTCTATCCATATCCTACTTGCAATAGTAGCTCAATTTGATATGGAACTTGAGCAACTAGATGTCAAGACAGCATTCTTACATGGTGAGTTGGAGGAACAAATATACATGAAGCAACCTGAGGGATTTGAAGAACAAGAAAAGGAAGATCATGTTTTCCTATTAAAGAAATCTTTATATGGCTTGAAGCAGTCTCCCAGATAGTGGTACAAGCGGTTTGACACTTTCATGCTTGAAAATGGGTATTGTAGATGTGCGCATGATAGTTGTGTCTACTATAAAAGGCTTGCGGATAAGTCATTCATCTACTTACTCTTGTACGTTGATGACATATTGATCGCATGTAAAAACATGTCTGAAATAAAAAACTTGAAAGCCCAACTGAGCTTAGAGTTTGAAATGAAAGACTTAGGAGCTTCAAGGAAGATTCTAGGAATGGAGATTCACAGAAATAGAAAAGTTGGGACACTTTTTCTGTCGCAAAAGAAGTACATTGAGAAAGTACTTGAACGGTTTGGCATGCAAAATGCTAAACCCGTCACTACTCCATTGGCAGCTCATTTCAAACTTTCAGCAGCCTTGTGTCCACAAACTGAGAGTGAAAAGAAAGAGATGTCAGATGTACCATACGCTAGTTCAGTGGGCAGTCTCATGTATGCCATGGTGTGCACTAGACCAGATATTGCACAGGCAGTTAGCGTGGTAAGTAGGTATATGGCAAATCTTGGTAAAGTTCACTGGAAAGCTGTGAAGTGGATAATGCACTACCTGAAAGGTACTACAAATATAGGCTTATTGTATGGAAACATCAAAAATGTCAGGAGAAAGATCATCGGTTATGTTGACTCAGACTATGCCGGAGATCTTGATAAAAGGAGATCACTCACAAGATATGCTTTTACACTGTATGGTTGTATTGTTAGTTGGAAAGTAACGTTGCAATCAATTGTTGCTTTGTCTACAATCAAGCAGTACATCGCAAAGAATGTAAAAGAAGGCATGTGGGAGAAAGGTCTGATTGAAGAGTTGGGTATACAACTTGAAGAAACAACTATCTACTGCGATAGTCAAAGTGCTATACATCTGACGAAGAATCCGATGTATCATGAAAGAACTAAACATATTGATGTTAGGATGCACTTTATTAGAGATATCGTGGAGAAAGGGATGGTTGCAATTGAGAAGATACCAACTGCAGACAACCCGGCAGACATGATGATGAAACCTGTTCCTACAAACAAGTTCAAACATTGTTTGGACTTGATTAGAGTTCAAAGACTCTAGTAAAGTTGAAGGGAGACCAACAGAAGAGAAGTTATAACATTCTTTTAGCCAAGGTGGAGATTTATTGAATTATGGCTAAAAGAAATAATAAGTGATTTTGCACATGGTTTTCTTTGCCCATGGTATTTGCCAATGGTTTTGCCTTGAAGTTTGGCTATAAATACTCATGTATTATGCCATTCTAAGACACACCAAAATTCATTGAGTTCTCTTCTCTCTTCTCTTGTTATAGTATTCTTGTAGTGAAGAAAGAATATTAGAGTGTTTTTGAGAGTCTTGAGTGAGAGTAAAAATTGGGTGTAATTGGGTTTTGGGTAGTGAGTGAAACACTTAGTGAATTTGTAATATCTCTTTGAATAGTGAAATCCTTCTGTTGCTCTCTAGCCGTGGAGTAGGTAAATTTACGAACCACGTTAAATTATCGGTGTCATTAATTTTCTCCATTGTTATTTTATTCTCAAATGGGACTTCCGCTCCAACAAGATCAGTTCATATCAAAAACTCAAACAGCTTTTGTACCAGGCAGACACATTCAAGATGGGGTTCTAGTTCTAAATGAATTGGTTGATTTAACAAAAATATCTGGGAAGGAATGCTTCATTTTAAAAGTTGATTTTGCAAAAGCTTATGATAATGTGTCGTGGTCTTTTCTGAACTATGTACTAAAAAGAAATGGTTTTGGTGAGAAGTGGATAAAATGGATAAATGCCTGTGTATTTCATAATTCTTTATCGGTACTCGTAAATGGGAGTCCAACAGTTGAGTTCAATATGGCTAAAGGATTGAGACAAAGAGATCCTTTGTCTCCTTTCTTGTTTACGTTAGTTGCATAGGGTTTATCGATTTTGATGGAGAAGGCGGTTCATAGTGGTGGTTTCTTGGGGTTCATAATTAATGACGCGGAAGAATATCATTTATTATAGTTTGTAGACGATACCGTGATTATTGGCGAAGGCTCTTTCAAAAATATGAGGTCAATAAAATCGGTATTACATGGTTTCGAATTAGTGTCAGGACTATACGTGAACTTATTAAAGAGCAGTTTGTTTGGCATAAATGTGGAGGATGATTTTATGTTGGCAGCTTTAGACTTCCTTTGTTGTGATAGGGATGCATTTCCCTTTAATTTTTTAGACATCCCTATTGGAGCAAATCAGCGTTCGAAGGAGGCGCGGGCGCCGGTGATGAGAAAATTGAAATCAAGATTGAATGTTTGGGCGAGTGAATTCCTGTCAATTGGAGGGAGGGTTGTATTAATTAACTCTGTTCTAAATTCAATTCCGATTTACTTCCTCTCTTTTTTCAAAATACCAAAGTGTGTATTGAAAGTAATTATAAAAATCCAGAGGGAGTACCTTTAGGGTATCCTATGAACATGCATTTCAGAGCTCTATGTTCAAACCTCAACCCACAATTAACCTGTAAATAACATGATGCAAAGTGATCAAAGAGGAATCAACCCTCGATTTTTTGGATTAAGACAATGCATATAAATTGATGCAAATGCAAATGAATTATATGAAATGTTTATGATGCAATGATGTAAATGAAATGAAGAAAATGCGAACAAATTAAAAATATGAAAAATATCGAGAAGAACAAAGAACACATGGATCCCTTGATTACATTCATGTTGATCCATGGGGGCCTACAAGTTGTCCATCACATTCAAGAGCAGTGTATTTTCTATCCATCGTTAATGTATATTTCATAAAGTTATGGGTATTCATCTAGAAGACTTAGGATGAAACTTTTGATAATTTCAAAAGTTGGAAGACTCTGGTCGAAAATCAATCTGGGAGAAAGATCAAGAGGTTGAGAACCGAGAATAGCCTTGAATTTCGCAATGAGGCATTCAACAGTTTTTATGCAGCCACTGGCATTGCAAGGCACATAACTATTGCAGATACTCCCCTACAAAATGGTCTGGCTAAAGGGTTTAATTGAACCTTTTTAGAAAGAGTTAGATGTGTGTTGACTAGTGTTGGGTTTAATTGAACCTTTTTGGAAAGAGTTAGATGTGTGTCGACAAAAACATATATGTTAAACAAATATCCTTTGATTGCGTTAGATATGAAGACACCTAAAGAAGTTTGGTCATGACATCCACCAGCTTTCGAAAAACATAGAGTATTCAGCTGCGTATCATATTCTCACATTAGGCAAGACAAGATCGGACCTAGAGCTATGAGGTGCATGCTCACGGGATATCCCAAAGGAGTCAAAGCATATATGCTATGGTGCCTAGATATGGGTCACAAGAAGTGCATCCTTCTTAAAAATCCAAAAGATACGTTACATTTTGAATTTGGATGATCATTGTTATTCTAGTGATATGATTCCACTATGAACCATGTTCTAGAAATAAAACCACATCTTACCTCAGATTTTCTAATAACCGAGGGGAAAAATAATTCAGGAACCTTTATTAATATTATATTTTTATTTGTAAGCTAAATGATTTATCCCGTCAATTCTCTTAATAATCGCGAAATAAAATAATCATATTTTACTATAAGAGCACTCCTTAAATTTATTTTACCCTAATCCTAATTGGTACACATCATTCTTTGACATGGATTATAAGATAATAAAATCTTGGAACTTAAGAAGCTTGAAAAAGTTCTCTACGATGGATTATAAATGTAGAAAAAACATTTTTCAATGGTTTGAACAGAAAACTCCTTTAGAAGTTGGATGCATTCAATCTGTAACACCCCATATTTTCAATTATTACTAAATTGAAATTTTAATTATTTAATTAATTAAAATTTAATTTTTGGAAATTATTGGGATATTAGAATTATTGGAAAATAAATAAAGGAAAAGAGATTGGGCTTATGTGGTGATTAGTAGAGGAGAGGGGTGTGAGGAGTAAAAGCCTCTAATTATTTTGTTATTATTATTATAATAGAATAATAAGAAAGAAAAAGGAATTGAAAACCAAATTGGGAGAAACAAAGGAATCATACGAGAAGTGAGAAGAGCAAAGGAAGAGAAAAACCTAAAGATTGAGGAATTCAAGAAATTGGCTAAGGTAAGGGGTGATTGCTCTAATTATAATGTATTATGAGTTTTGAGAATAGTAGAATAGAGTAAGAGATTAGGAATCCCAATTTAGGATTTTTAGGTTTATGAGTTTTGACCCTAAATGCATGATTTTTGACATTCTTGATGCAATTGGTGTTATAGAGTTGTTGTATGATGTTGTGGTGTGTTGTTATGGCATCGAAGTCATGTATTAGGATGTGTTTTGGTGTTATTTGTGTATGAGTTCGTAATGAGAACTATTGGATGGATTGGGAATGAATAATGTTGTCAAAATAGTGATTTTCTGCTACAGGGATCGTGGAAGCCGGTTACCCTGTGGGAGGAACCGGTTACCACTGTGTATCTTACGTAAAAATGAGATTTTTGGGTCTGGGAACCGGTTCCCCTATAGGAGAACTCGAGTTCCCAGTATATTTTCCAACAGCGTGTTTTCACATGAGTGTGGGAACCCGTTCCCCCCTGGAGGAACCCGTTCCCACTGTTACTTTTTGAAAAATACTAAACTTTAAAAATTCATAACTTTCAAACCGTAAGTCCGTTTTAGTCGGCGTTTTGGATGTTGTTTCTTAAATTAAATACTCTATTTTATAAAATGAAGAAAATAACAATAAATTGACTTTATTTTGAAAAGTATTGATTTTCTGACTTGTGGTTATTCGTATTTTGTACACTTGATGGGTAGGCAATGGTATGTTGTTTTGTGATGATATAGGTGTGCATATCGATGGTTGTATGCTTATGTTGTTGATAGCATTATTAATTGATGAGTAATTGCTTTGCATGTTATGCTATTGGTGACATACAGGATAAATGATTGCATTATGTTTTGGTTGATGATGTTGCATGCTTGATGATGTGCATGTTTATGTGATTGGACGTGTTCATGATAAATGATTGTATCATGTTTTTGGTTGGTGAATTTGGTGTTGTTATAAATACATGAGATGGTTGTATTTGTATAATGATGATAGTGATTACGGATTGATTATGTAATCGCTTGTGCATAATGTATACTTGGTGATGGTTCATGATGGTTGTTGATATCATGTGTTGTTGTTGATGTTGCAAGCTTGTTGATGTGCATGCATATAAATTTGGTGGTAGCTAATTCCCATTGTGTGGAATTAGTGAGTTGACCAATGTTTGTTGCCGAGTTGGAATGGGCGGTGAGGTTTTACCTGTGTCCGAGTTGGAATGGAACAGATGTTAATGCTGTGTCTGAGTTGGAATGGAACAGTATATGAATTTAGTTCATTGTCGGTATCACATGATAAAGTCTTGCATTGAATTTTGTATGGATTATAACATGATAGGATGGTTTTCAGTGTTATAATTTGGTTGTTGTGTTTGATCCATGTTCATGACTTGTGCTTTTGTGGAATGAAGGATTGAATCTATTATGCTAAATAGGGTGAAGTAATAGCTTATGAAGTTCTATTTATTTTATGAATTTATAATGCATGTTAATTATGATGTAGTCTCACCCTTACTTTGATGATTTTAGATTGAAGCTTTAGCGACGTAGGCGTTGGTGAGATGGCTCGTAGAGCTATGCTATTTATTTTATCGCGTGTCAGTGTCATGCTCTGGTCTTGTAACACTGGGGATCGCTTGTTTTAGAGTTATCATTAAACTCTGTTGTTTTAATTGATGCTGCTCTGGATAATTGTTTATGAACTAAGGCATTGACCTTATGATATTTATTTGGTATCTTGAATTATCCAAGTTTGAATAAATTTCGCTGTGTTAAACATGTATTTCTTTTTAAATGGAATTATGTTTCCCATGAAAGCATGACATTGTATTGATTTTACTTTTAATCAATTGTGACGTCCTTGTATGCATGTTAAACAATGAATTTAGTATATTATTCGCGGGGTATTTAGAAGGGTGTTACACAATCTATATAATATTTTCCAATGTTTGGAGTAGATAACTCCTTACAACAAAGATTTTTTATTCTCTATAAATCAGGATTTGTTGTAATTTTGTGTTTTAATGTTCGATGTAAACAATGTAATGTAAAAAAAAAGTTTTTCACCTTGGTTTTTAACAAAACCAAGGGGATAATTTAGTGTTATAATTGAGGATATTGATCATCATTCTTAAATAAATCGGTGGCGTTCATTTCATGAGTATCAATGCTCAAGACACTACCATTAGTGATTTGTGTGAAACCTAAAAAACTTCCCTTATAAAAGCATTCAGACATCTAAAGTTGATAATAAAACATCATGAAGCGCTTGAAACTATCATCATCCTCCACTTTAAGATTTTCAAGAGTATTGTCATGAAGCATTTTCTATGATGAATTGCAAGAGAATAAAATTATTTGGGTTTAAGATTTGAGTTGTTAAATATTTATTTGAGCATAAAATAATTTATTTATCTAACCTTTTTTGTTTATATTAGAAACAAGTGTAAGGAAAAGCAATAGAAAATATATTGACACCTAGCATTTGAACTTCCCCAAATATCAAGGAGTCAAAGATCCAACATATTATCTTTATGTACAAATTAATTTTTATTTTATTATTGTGTGTGAACAATATAATATTTTGGGTAAACATTATAGTAGGAAACAAATTATTTTATTAATTTTCTGTGCAAATAATGTAATGAGTTTAAATTTTTTAAAAAAAAAATCTAACTTACCCCTCAATTTTGTTGATAAATTGAGATATATGAGGCACTAGTTTTTCAAATAATAAAAGTGCAGATGATGGGGTTCTAATCCATGCATAAATAAATTTACCCCTCAGTGTTTCAAAAGTCGAGGTGTTAAGTGTAAGAACACGATTTGGTTCTGTCTTTGGTCTTAAGTTTTGATGATAACATTACATGATATCTTTAGTAAACAATTTAGTACTCTAATATTTCTGTCTATTGTGTAGTTTTTGCTAATAGGTTTTGACTCTGTAGATAAAAACATGTGACATCATTAGGTTCTAAACTCAACATACTCAGACTCTGGAAGAAACTTTTTGTGTTTACAAGACCCAGATAAGTTCTAGAGTTATTCTATAACAACGATTGTGAGGAACGTTAGTGATAGAGCTTCTGATCATGACTCTTTTGAAAGAGATTCAGAAGACTTCTCAAGCTCTAATTATGTTTGTCCAAGATCTGAATATTTTGAAGACAATGCTATGGAAGAATAAGTTCTGAAGATAAAGATTATGAAGAGCAAGTGTTGAAGAATATAAAGACAAGGTTATGGTTAAACAAGTTATGAAGACTTAGGTTCTAAAGATTCTAGTTTTGGTCCTTCTAAGCAGGCTTCATCATCAACCATCAAAATCCTTTGAATATTAGAAGATAAGATAAAAATTGGTTTACGTGAGAGAATAGTACAAGGTATAAATGTTCCCACTTCCCTGATATGGTGGCACAAGGAATATACTATGGTAAGATATTGTCTACCAGTCCCTCACTGACCACTGTGGACAAAACAGATGGAATTAAGTATTCCTATTCTACTCTCCAACATATTTCTTTTCAATAAAAGGATGACTTGGACAACAACTTTCTGTTGAAAACAATTTACGCTGAAATGCTACTTAACTCTATTTGAAATATTTTTTTGTAATGTTTTGTATACACAAGGAATGTTTGCTCGTTAACTTGAAAGCGATGAGATTTTGTTCAAGAACAAAATATGTAAACACACTCTTTGTATTTCTTTGTACTCAAGAAGAAAATCTGTAAACACACTCTTTGTATTTCAACTTTGAAGTTGATAGTTCCTTGAAAGACTAGGGATTTATTCATGATTCTCAAGAAGACATTGACGATTACTTTATGTGGTTTTCAATATTGACATTTGGTCTTTGTTAGGTTTATAATGAGTTTAATTATAGTGGATTAAGTACTTATTTGAGAAGGAAAAATCATATTGGTGTGTGGACTAGATTAACTTTGTTAACAATGAACCATGATAAAAATATGTGTCTCATTTATTTTTATTCTTCTGTTATTTATTTATTTATTTTCTTAGGAAGAATTTATTTTAAATCTAGAAACCCAATTCAAACCCCCTATTTCTAAATGTTTCTCACACCTTCAATGGGTATCAAAGCTCTGGTTCTGATATTAATTGTCTATCAAACACTTAACTGTGTCAGATAAAGATCCAGAATTTTTTGTGAAAACACATATGCCTATTCCACCACAAGTTACACCCGTTATCAATGAAAGAGATAACTATAAAGCTAAACCTCCAACCTTTGATGGAGAAAGATTTGATTCTGAAAATATAGAATAGAAAGTTTATTTCTTGGTCATGATGTTGATCTGTGGGATATGGTAGTCGATGGATATTAACATCTTATTAATGCTAGTGGAGTTAAGATAGAAAGAAGAGTGATGAATGGCCAACAAAAGAAGGAATATAAGAATCATCATAAAGCAAGAACTATTCAGCGAGATGTTATTTCTTACACTGGGTATGAAAAGATAACAGATAGATAGACCAAGGTGTTTTCCTTGATTCAAAAATATGAAGCATTCAAGATAGGAGATGATGAAATTTTTGATAACATGTTCTCAATGTTTCAAACTCTTGTTACAGGAATGAAAGTCTTGAACATAGGGTATTCTACGGTAGATCACGGGAAGAAGAATAGCATAAGTCTTCCAAATATATACAGGCTCATGGTAACTGCACTAAAGCTCGCCAAGGATCAGAACATCACTTCTTCGAAAGAACTAGTTAATTCTTTGAGAAACCATGAGATAGAGCTTGAAGAAGACGAGCCTTGAAAATTGTAAAATTAGTGGCTTTAAAATCCTTTGGAAAGTCTTAAAAGACTAGAGCTCTTCAAGATGAAGAAAAGGAGGAATATGAAGAATATTTAGAAGATGAAGATGAGTTGTCTCTTCTCTCCATAAGAGTTAATCAACTATAAAGAAAAATACAAGGAAAATAAAGAGGATTCAGAATGACAGGTGGTGGATTTGAATCAACTTTGGGACAAAGGAAGTCAAACACAAACAAAGACATCGCGTGCTTTGAGTTCAAGGATCCAAGTCAGTACAAGAATAAGTGTTCTTTGAATGTAAGAACATCAACTTCTGAATATGACCAAGTTCAGATTCTCTGCAAGAGTATGCAACATTAGAATAATTTAAAGTGAAGAAGAAATAGGTAACTCACACACATAAATTATGTTGGTTCCTCTATAACGAGAGTAGTCTAGTCCCCTTGTCACACAAGAGCTTTTCACTATAATTAGAACCTTATTACAACTTACTTATGCACACCAGTCCAAGACATCCTGCTCAATCAAACCTAAAAGAGACTTCCTGTCCTAAACTCAATGTTCATAACTTTCTGCTCAATCACACCGGAAAGATACTTTCTTGCCTAAACTTACAATTTAGGACTTCCTTGCTCAATCACACCTGAAAGAGACTTACTTGCATAAACTCATATTTAGGGCTTTCTTGCTCAATCACACTCGAAAGAGACTTCATTGCTTAGACTCATTGTTTTAGACTTTTACAAGTTCTAAACCAAATGTTTTGGATTACAAAACGATGTGATTGATATAAAATCAGAGGTACAACGAATAATGCACAACCAAAAACCTTGTTGCTTGAGATTTCTAAGATATACAGTTGTAAGGAACCTCAGGTGTATGTGCAATACAAAAACTACATATGTAAGCTTAGAGATCAAATAATATCTTATATGTTGTTGTACCGTTTGTGTTTCATATTGGTGTATCTTCCTTTAAATATTTATCTCCTTATATAGAGGGAACAAAAGAGACGTTGGAAGCTTACTTTCACAAGTATCTTTGCTGAAGATGCAGTTTCCAAGAGAGAGACATTGAAGTAGTTACTGTTGGAATTTTTTACTTATGGATAATCATTTTATCCATTGTGTCTTTCTCAATTAAGGCATCCATAGGCATACTGGAGTAGACTAAAGAAATCATGTCAAACAACCTTGGGCCTTGCGCTAAAATCCCTAGTTGACCTTCTCCATAATATTGGCAGTTGACAAGATGGAGCAGTTTTACACAAAGTACATACCAGTAGGTGTTGTACTATTTTTCCAGCACATCAGAGGCTGAGTCAATATGGTGTTGAGGTTTTTTTGAAAATCAAATTATAATCTACTAGAATCTGAATTACTTGCTTCTTCTTTACAACCTATTTAACTGGGTCAAAACCAAGTTACTTAGCTTTTTGATCTTGCACACTTAAACAAATGTTAGTATACTCTATTATTATTTAAGTACTTTTTATCATCAAAACTCAAGGAGTATGAATATATTTTGTTCCAATACATTATTCCTCCACTAAATCAATCTTGAAAATATCAACTGTTTCATAAATAAAACTAAAAAAGTTTCTTCTATTAACGAGTATCAGAACTCTATCATCTCTTTTCCAACTTAGCAATGTTTGTTGTTGTTGTTGTTGTTGTGTCATGTAAAATATTCTCGTTTAACTATTATATTTATTTATTGTTGTTCGTGTTGTTATTCTTGTTGTTGTTCTTGTTGTTATTCTTGTTGTTATTTTTGTTGTTGTTGTTGTTGTTCTTGTTGTTATTATTATTTTTATTGTTGTTGTTGTTGTTCATGTTTTGGTTATTTTTGTTGTTGCTCTTGTTGTTCTTGTTGTTGTAGTTCTTATTATTTTTCTTGTTGTTCTTGTTTTTGTTGTGTTAAATATATTTAATATTATATATTATGATGAAAGTTATCAATGTAATCAGGCAAAACATGTGTCAAAAATGAAAAATGATGATTGATGTTTCACCATGCCTGTTTAAAACAATCGTTGTTATATGTAGTGCGCTTTCTAGTTTATTACCACGACAAATAGGTTGTGGTTGTAAATAGCTCACATACTGCCATACCCCACCTAATAACAGTTGTTCAATCGTGACTATAGATGTTTCACGACTGTGATCATATGTGTTCTCTGTAGTAGTGCACACAACTCACTCCCATCTTATGTGTGAAGTCTCAAGTCCAATGTGATGCAGTATTGCTTCAATGCGGTGTACACGATCTTCCATTGTGGCAGAGCGAGAGATGACTTGCGAAGTTAGCATTCCAACAGTCAAAAAGATAATGAAAAATAATGTGAGAGTGAAAATAGATTTTAATACTTAAGAATGACACACCTTTCACCTTTTATACTAGGGTTGGTTAAACCCCAAACAAAAGATGTAGAGTAATACGTAGACAACCTTCCAATCGATCTTAATGGTGGGTGATGTATCAAACGGTAAAACGCTCAATATTGGATGAGAACAAGGATGCACATGTTTCTCTTATTCGCTTCGTCCATTCTTTTCTCTAGACATTACTTTACTTTTTCTAAAACCACATGTTCTTTGTTTAATACGTGTATGTTTGAGGAAACCATAATTAATTTAGAACGTGTAGAATTTTTTTGACAAGTTTATTTGTGTTTTGAGTTGAATTGATTATATTTTTTGAAATTGATTATACTAAAATTTTTAGCTGGAGTTTAAACCTGGTTTTTTCACTTAAATATATTATTCAACTCTTTTTTACCAAAATTTATCCTAATTTAAATCACTTTTTCTTCCACTCAATTTTAACATAAACGATTCACTCCAGATAAATTTTATTCATCGTTTAACCAAAAAAGTCAATCTTGTTAAACATGAAATATGGTCATATTTTTTTCCAATAAAACTTAATGCAAACAAATCTTAATAATTCTTATAATATTTATGGGAAGACCAAAACAGAATTTTTTTTTGGAATAACCAATTTTAAAAAAAAAAAATACAAAAATAATCAACTTTTAAAAAAAATTACGCAAATAACCAACTTTCAGGACAAAATTACACGTAGGAGCCATCTGATGGCTCCTCCTCTTAAACATTGTACATAGGCGCCATCCCTCATGGCTCCTCCTTGTCAATAAGCCATGCAGATGGCGCCTCCTCCTTGTGGTGTACATGTAGGAATCATCTCAGATGACTCCTACATGTATTTTTTTTTATAAATACACACCTATCCCTCCTTCATTTTTCACATTTTTTCAACTTCTCATCTCATATTCTCTCTTATATTCTCTCTTATTCTGTTTCTCTCTTTTTCTATCATGACATCTCCATACATCCATACCGTAAATGGATACGTTGTTTTCTCCCTCAAAACTCCAATGAAAATGAAATTTTGGCACATATTTACCATGGTCAAACCGAAAAAGAGTTGATCGTTGGTTAGGGAGAAATAGAAGATGGTGATGAAATTAGAAGGATCCAGAGGAAGAGAACAACCATGAACTTCGAATGGTCAACCTCGAATTTGGTTGGAGGAAGTCAAAAGACGTCGGCGTTATTGCGATGATGTGTGGTTCGATGAGATTGTTTTGACGGTTGTAGTGTCTTAAATAATTTTTTGTGTTGTTGATGCGTCATTTTTCATGTTGTTGTTTTAATCGTGTAGTTTTTAATTTTGTTGTCTGCGTATTGGTGTTTGTAATAAATGCTTTTAATGGAAAAAGAAGAAGATTTGTTACAATATTAAAAGTGCAGATAAATGAAATACAAATTTTAGGATGTTGAGGTTGTAGCACGCTGGGGACAATTTTTTCGATTGTGTTCGGATTAACGACATAGACCACACTTTCTTTCTAGTTTATCAACGTCGTCCATTTCAGTTGTTATATGTTTGCTCTTGGGACGACCCTTTTTATTTCTCCGTATTGTACTGTTATGCCAAACTACTTCCCCTTCGTACGCAGACCAATAATCTGCTTTTGCTACTGGTTCGAAGGCATTGTTGTATATGTTGAGCAAGGTCTGAGACTTGTAAATTGGAGAAAGAAGTACTAGTGCATCTTGATGAACATGTGCACACGCCGCAATGACAAGAGAGCAGGCCATTCGAAAGGCCTGAAATTTTCCACAGTCGCACCACCGAGATGGTAGTTTAACCCTGTACTCTTGTCTAGGCAAACCCTCATTATGGTCGATTATCTCTTTGACAATGAAGTTATGGTTATGCCGGTCGAATCTTGTAACAAGATGAGTTCTAGCTTTGGCACTCTCGGCCTTAATAAATTTTAGGCAGCTTTCACTCCACACTTGTCCGGATTGTACCACCGCGTTCCACTTTTCACCTCTCTCTGCAAACAAGGAGGCCATTCTAAAATATGTTGTATTAACCAATGCAGTTATTGGGAGTGCCCTTATGCCTTTGAAGACGCCGTTCATTGATTTGACTAGATTTGTTGTCATGTGGCCCCAACGCACTCCATTGTCGTATGATCGTGTCCACTTTTCCACCTGCAGATTATCAACCCACGCACCTGCATCTGGGTTTTCCAATCTGATCTGACTACGATAATATGTAAAACCTGGTTGTGTTAGCGCGTACGCTGCATTCATAACAGTTTTCCGGAGACGCTTATCTTTGATCTCGCGCATGAAGTTTTGAACGATATGTCTTATGCAATAAACATGTGTAGACGGTGGGTCGTGCCAACCGTTGGCGGGATTGTTGTACGCACTATCAATTGAGGCATGTCTGTCAGAAATTAGAAAAAGATCACGTTGTGGTGCTACGTGTGTTCGAAGATGCTTTAAGAAGAAACTCCAAGCTACTCCAGTCTCTGCCTCTACAAGAGCATAGGCGATTGGGAACACGTTATTGTTGCCATCCTGTGCCACGGCCATCAGTAGGGTGCCCTTGTATTTCCCGTACAACCACGTTATAGTCTACTGAATATACCATGTCCGCTGACACAGGTACCGTCTTGGGAAAACGCCGGCGTCGTCTCCAGAGCATAAAATGTTCCAAGAGCATACGTTCGCAGTGTTGCACCCCAAAATTTGCCCTCCTATCTCGGTTTTATCTGGTTTAGGCTTCGCATTTATCATGACACTCACATGCATTCATACCACTGGTTCTATGGTTACGGATTGGAGTTGATTCCCAAAGATTCTCCGTTGAGCAGAAAAGGCGTGGTGCTTTCAACCAATCTAGGATATTTGAAAACGACGAGGTTTAATATTGAATCTTATCCGTTCATATCTATCGGTTTTCGGCGCTTGATGTTTGATTGTTGAAATGTGTGGTCTCGTTCTTGATGGAACTACGAAGGTTTTGTTATATTGAATATCATTACCTCCTGACTCAAGAGATCAATTCATCGCGAGTTTGGGTTTTGCTGTTGTTTCGAGTTCATTGTTCAAGATGTAAAAGGGTGGATTATGGTTATCCGATTATTGATCAACAATTCAAGTTCTAGTGCATTTGGTTTGCTCGTCAACTTTGTTTGTTCTTGGCAATAGTTGATGTATGTAAAAATATTCATCCAGAGGACTTGTTTACAAGATTTACAAATGTCAAGTTGCCGCTTGTTTAGATCTTTTCCAGTCGCGTTCATCGCCCACGAAATTCAAGGCATTCATTGAAATTAGAAGTTTCTTTATGAAACTCGTTTGGTTTCAAATCTTTTTCTACTACCGAATATGTTTCGATTTGCAAATGCGGTGATAATACCATTAATTTCAAGTGGAATCTATCACCCATTTCTTAAAGAAATCATGCAATCGCCAAGTCGACTAAGATTTGGAATCAAGAACTTCATTTGAAACTTAGAGTTTAATTTTTGTTTCAAGTGGCAAAAGGCTCGGGATTTTTACATGAGCGGATCAACATGAAAGCTTTATGGCCCGGAAATTCAAAAGAATTCAAGTATTGTTTAATTCTGAGTCATCAAACCATTTTCGCATTCAGAATTTAATTCTCAAGTTTCATATACTAGGGGATTCAATTTCTAAAAAATGCAACAACCATGTTACCGCTCGTTTGATCCAAGACTACGGATTCGAATTATAGATTGAAGTGGAATTGGATACATTTGTTAATCAATGTTTCAACATGTTTGTTTTAACCAATTTAATTTTGGTTCATGACAAATTTTTGGGATATTTGATGCATAGTGAATTTCTAACTTTCATACACAATCAAGAATTCAAATTGATACATTTTTCTCAAATCTTATGTTCATAAAATTCCAAGATTTCCAAAATTGCTCTAAAGTTTTTGTACAAGGACACGAATCAAGTTACATGTTACAATTTGTCAAATCTTAACATACGAGTTTCAATTCAAAAGCCAAATTCCAAGCAAAATCATTCAATATTCAGAGATCATTCTTTCCATTCTTGTCATTCAAGGTTCAAAATCTTATTCGAATTCAAAATGACATTTAAGGAATATCCGTTTGTAAAGTAGAATCAAACTTCCGAATTTAACATTTGGTAGGATTCTTTTTGTTCAAACTCATTTATTCGCTTAACGCAAGTTGTCTTTCAAATTCACTTCAAGGAAGCTTTCAAGTTTCATGTTTTTTTTCAAATTACAAGCATTGTCACATATGCCATGGCCCAAAGATATTCCATGTAACAATTCGAATGTTTCATCTCCTAGTTTCTAAATTTTGCTTGCCATTCCTTTCAACTCAACAAGTTTGTATAAATGCCACAAGAGCCCTCAAAATTCAATGCTAATTTGAATATGTGATATTACAAATTTCAAACCTTTGATACAACATTTTCAAGATTACATACCCAAGTACAAGCTATGGTCATAAGTTCAAACATACAAGTATCATGCTACAAATGTTATATCCTAATCCTATTTTCTATTGAAATTTCGTCGTTCTTTGGCTTCTATATCTTCGTTGCTTTTCCTTTCCTCCAAGCTTTCTTGCTCCATTTGCAAGCCTCGCCTTCTTGCCCAAAGTTTTCCCTCTACCATCCATCCACACCATTGTTGCAACTCATGAAACAAGGAAGAGAAATCGGTTAGCAAGTTAAACGGGCAGCATAAGCAAGAATACAAGGCAATACATTTTTTTTATTGATCTCATCATTAGGAGTCTATGTTTGGGATCAGTTTACGTTAGGGATTTATGTTTCTCATTCATGTTCAAGAAACCACCCTTTTGCAAATCACAACTTATGTTGGTTCACAAAAGGGGGGTGTGGTTCAGAAACATCATCACCACTAAAGCTGCTGCAAGTACAATGCAATGTTGTCCCATAATCAGAAAACACGATGTTGTCCTATAATCAGAGAATATAAAACAATAGCAGCCCAACAGATCACAGAAGATACAAGGGCAGCCCAACAGATCACAGAAAAAACAAGAGCAACTCAGTCCAGTACAGAAAACAGGCTGGCATAACAGAATTTTTGTGACCAACATCTCAAAAAAACAAATACCAAAGCCCATTTTCGATTTCAAAAAGGCCCTTATCCCAAAGACTGACAGGAGAGAACCCTAGAACAGAGCAATATAAAAAGCAAATGCACAGTAATCAAGGGAGGCAGAGGAACTGTTCACTGAAAACCCTAATCCCAAATATCATTCGAAAAACAGAACAGCATAGCAACCAAGAACAGTAATCCGAAACCCAGAAATACAACAAGAATATCATTCAGAAATCCCAAAATAACAACAGATTCATCACTTCCCAAACACAAACCCCTTCAGAAAAGCAGAAATTGCCAGAAAGAAGAGAGTGGAAAGGTAATACCAGGTTCAGCCGTGGAAGGAGGAGGTTGCGGACCTAATGTGTCGCCATCCTTCTCCTTTCCTCACCTCCATTTTACACTTTTTTTCATATCATCATCATCATCGTTTAGAGACCTAGGGTCTTTTATTTTTCCCTTGCCATATCCAATCTGTAAACACAAAAAACCAAACAGTTTCACAAAAAATAACATGCGAATAAGGTAAACAGAGTGGATCGACGAGAGAGATGAGAGATCGGCGACGAAAGTCGCGGTTGAGCGACCGGTGAGGATTCAACAGAGATGAGCGAACAGAAATCCGCGATTGACGGTGACGGTGAGGAGATCGCGGCGAGATCGTCAGAATCTCGGTGAGGAAGTCGCGACGGTGAGAGAGCGGCTCAGATCGTGAGCGAACGGCGAGATCGAGAGAGACGACAAGAACAGAGGCGACGATGAGAGCGAACGGTGAGGCATGCAAGCGGCGAGAGATCGAGAGAGATGAGGAAATCGCGACGGTGAGGGTTCGGTGAGATCTTGAGAGAGATGGATGAGAGATCGTGTGGGTAAGGAGAGGATGAGAGAGTATAAACTGGTTTTACGTTTTTCTCATTTTTCTTTTATAAAATATAAATTTAAGTTAATATTAGTTTAATCTAATTAGGATTAGTTCCATTAGTTTATTTTATTTAAGTTATAAAAAAATGGTTTAGGTTAATATTAGCTTAACACCTTTAGTTTATGATGTTTTAAATTAATTAACAGGTTAGTAAAATGTGATTTTTTTTTTAAAATCAGTTTCTTTAAGGTATATTTAGTCTTTTACTCTTTTATTTAAAAAGCTGACCTATAGTGCAAAAGTAGGATTTTACATGATGTGTTGTTTAGTTCAGGTGGTGACAAGTGTCACCACCCATGTGGTCTATTTCGAAATCGGGTGTGTGTATGTCTACTGTATCTATTTTGCACCCTCCTGCTTAAGCCATCAGATCTGCCAAAGCCCAGATCCAACGATCCAGAATGGTGGACCACACTTTGCTTCCATGGAGCTTCTATACAAGACCCAGCAGCACTTTTGGGCTTGGGCTCAGTTTGCTGTTTGCACCCCCGGATTAAAGCTCCAATCAGGCCCATTTCTAACTCCCTCTTTAATTTATTTATTATACAAGTTTTTTTTTATATATTGATGTATTAAATAATAATTAGTATAAGATAGTTTTTATTTGCTAAATTATCAATTAAATTATTAGTTGATTTTTTATCAAGTAGAAAAAATCTATACTAATAATTATTTAAATTCCGGTTTGTATTGTGTGTTAATTTATTCTCTTTTTATTATCCGCAAATATTATCCGTTTGCATGTTTATTACACGATTGTACACTCCACTCTCAGATTAATATAAAAACAACAACGCCTCCGCTCTCTCATTTTTGGTTACCCACACCAAATTCTCTAAGGGTCTCATGGTTGGGGATGGGCATGGCCATCCTCACGAGGTTAATTAAGGCCCTCGTTGCCTTGATTAATCATAACCCGAAAAACAATTGGTCCATATACCAATCACCATGCACTGTGGTCTCATGGTTGGGGATAGAGCACCTATCCTCACGAGGTTAATCAAGTCCATATACTTGATTAATCATAACCCGAAATATCATTTCTCTACGTCCAACGCCGCAATTTTCAACACACTTTCAAATCAAAAAAATAATTAATTGAACTTGCTATTTCAAAATCAATTTTTCTACAAAAAAAAAAAAAAAAACATAGTGTTATGGTATTTAATTAAATTGTTAGAGGTTCGCCCGACGATTTAATTAAAATGTAAAGTATTTGGGCCATTAGAGGGTAACCCAATGACTTAAATACTTTATTCCATAACACTTAATAAAAGTGAACTTTGTTTCACCTCACTCTTTTCATAATAAAGATTTTGGATGAGAGAAGATCGGTTGACCTCAATCACCAATCTCGAGTATCGAATCGTTAGAGGATATCCCGACGTTTTGGTACTTGTCATCTACCATTAAAATCAATTCAACCCATTCAAATCTTTTTTTTCGCTCATATGCGATTATCAAAAATCAAAAATATTTTCTTCTAAAATCAATACAAACAATCCAAGACATTTTCAACAAGAACTACGGAGTTTTGACTTTCCCATTGCACGAGGGAATACGTAGGCACGCGGTTTCGAAACCGTGTCAAACTCAAAATAATAACAAACAAATCCATTTTCTTTTTATTTATTCATGACTTAGAAATTAGCGATTACACACACACAAACACATTTCAAACTAAATGGGTCCCATCGAGTACGATGGACGTAAGAGGTGCTAATACCTTCCTCTTGCGTAACCGACTCCCGAATCCATGCTTTTTGGTCTTGTAGACCGCCTTATCCGATTTTGTGGGTTTTATCTATATTTCCCCGTTCTTTCTAGAACAAATAAAATTAGGTGGCGATTTCATTGTTTTAAAAATTCATTTAAATGATTTTTGAAAATCGAGTTGTTTCACGCAGTGCATTCATGTAGCGAGGTAACTCTTTGTACGAACCCTCCCAGATTCCGTAGATTTGCTCGATAGCCTTGTTTTTTTGCTAACCAGGCCTTTCTATACGAGGGGGTATAGTTGTATGTTGTAGTGATGTGGGATATTATTGTTTTCACCTTCAATGAAGGATCGCAGCTAACAAGAGGTAAGATTTCTTGACAAATGAGATCATGACTCAATTTCCGGTGATCCTGTGATTGTGTGGAATTAACACAAGTTTGTTCCGTCATAGAACCTATCACCCAGGAATCACTACGCAATCTATACGATGCAGTTAGATGGAAGTTACACTCAGGGTGGGTACAGATGATTCTGTATCTCTCTGTTGTTGTTCGATCCACATGAAAGTCATAGTTGTTTATCATGTGGAACTTTTTTATTGCTCGGACGCAATTTTCTTTTGAACGAAATTTGGCTTTGACTTTTAAATTTGCATCTGACTGCACTTCAGGGTTGTAGAATGTATCAGATGAAGGGTCATCTGTGTGCACATGTTGAGGGTGGTCATGTACGGAGGTAGTGTGAAGATCTGATGTGGAGGCAGTTGGCTTTCTTCCTCGGCCTCTGATTCTTCATTTACCATGATGTTGAACCGCGTCTCCTCTGCTTCCTCTTCTTCGTCAGCAACATCCACCTCAGCTTGTTCCTCCTCCGTAGGATCAACCCTCTATGTGTCATGGAACACGACGTACAACTGAATCGAGTCGTACCCAGAATATTCATGATTACAAAACATGTTTTGCAGATCTTCGTCGTCTTCAACAGCTACTTGGTAAAATGTTACTTGGTTCTCACCAGTAAAAACAGGATGTTGGTAGAAAATGTGTGACGTCGGACCTCGACGAAGTTTGGTCTCGAGTCTTTTTTTGAAATACGAAAAATTCGCATTGCTATTTAGAAAAAATTGGATATTTTCAGTGTTTCTGAATAAAAAACCGGATACCTCACTGTTGTATGTCTCGCCATTGAAATTTACAGTGATAATATATTGTGGTACAGATGACATTTTTTCTGAGTTTGAGTGTTTGAAATTAGGGTTTTTGATTTGAATGTGTGAGATGTTTGGGTGTCTAAAAGTGTTTGATTTATAGATGGGAAAAAAAATCACATGCAGTCTAGGGTGGCAGCTAGGGGACAGACCTATTTATGACTAGGTCTGTAAAAGCCAAGTTGAATGGCTCCTATGTGTAAAATTACAAGGGAGGCGCCATCTCCTTTGAATTTTTACAGGCCTAGTTATAAATAGGTCTGCCACCTAGCTGACACACTAGCCTGCATGCATGCAACTTGCCACCTAGCTGAACCTAGCTTCCACCTAGCCTGTCACAAGCCATCTAGGATGGCGCCTTAGTTCAAATTTAAAGGGGAGGCGCCATCCCACTTGGATCCTCCTTGACAAGTGTCATGCATGCATGCAAGGCCCCAACCACCTCATTTATTCCTCTCTTCTTGATTCACCTATAAATATGGCTTCTCATTTGTGTTTTTTCCATCACCACTCTTCACTTCTCCTCTATCTCTAATACAATTCTCTCATTCTCAAATCATCAGTAGAAATTTCAATCATGAGTCTCTTGACGTTAGGAGAATCTCATCGAGGAACAAGGGCAAACATTGCAACCTATGTAAGTTTTATTTCATTCTTTTGTTTCCATTCTTTTTCTTACTTTCTTTTTTTATTATGTTTTAAATATTGTTTACACTTTCTTACACAATTTATTTTCACCTTATCTATAGGACACGAAAAAATTTAGATGCCGCTCACATCATTATGTTGTTCCCGATCCGTTCATCGTTCCATACCTTGAACATGCCGGTTTTGGAGAGGTTATTAAAATCTCCAACTACACAATCGATTCAAAGTTCATTCTTGCATTGTGCGAAAGGTGGAGACCCGAGGACTGCTATTTTAACTTTAACGTATATTATTTTTATCATTATTATTAATCTCCATTATTTTTATCAACAGTTTACATGGAGACCGTACTTGGGTTTGGACCATGTACCAAATGATGAAGATGCAGAGGTTTGGACTGCGGAGACTGCAATTATACGGTTTAACATTATGGAAATGCACCACAGCGACCGTGTGAAGATGCAGTTTGGTATGTTCCAAGACATACCCCGCGATCCGATATGCTTGGATCCTTGGCATCTAAAAATGGTCGATGCCCAATGGGGACTCAATAATTGGAGAAATTTTGCCAGGGAGTATTGTAGGATGTGGAAAAACCGAGCAGACCATATCTTACAATGTCCCGTTTATGAAGATGACGAGATTATGCAACACTCTCGTCAATACATTGTTTGGTACCAGTCAGTCACAAACCCAGAAATGCATGTTTCTCAACCCCGCTATTTGGTCGACCCTCGCACCCAGTGGGGGCAACCTCCAGAGTCACAACAACAACGAAGACAACGCTACCGCCAACAACAACCTCAACAACAATACCAATAACAACCCCAACACTACCAACAACAACAACAACCACCCCAACACTACCAACAACCACCCCAACAACACTACCAACAACCATCAACTTCCTGCCAATCAACCCGACGACATAGAACCACCAACACTCAATCCCAACCCCAACCCCAACAACAACCTCATCACCCACCCACCCAATACTCACATATGCCACACACCCAAGTTCAATACACCGAGCAAAGGGCATATGTCCAACCCCCCTATATGGGTCCATCAACATCTCACCTCACCCCAGACCCTAACTTCCCTGAAGAATATTCCCCAACCAACCCAACATTCCACCAACCATCATCGTACCAAACCCCCCACCATTCATATGGGTACGAGATTCCTAACACCCAATTTCCTTTTTACCCCACACATTCATAATTCACATATACGGATGAGGACTACTATAGTCCTCAAATGGAACCTAACCCCCAACCGTAACGACCAAGCTACGAGAACATGGGGACACGTTTATACGAAACTAGTGCAACAAGCAATGTAAATCTTGAGGCATTCATGGATCCTGATCTCATTCACTACGAGCAGCCATCAACCCATGATCAGGTCTCATCGACCCAACAATAGCCGGATCCAGAACCTCGCATCAGACGAGTTAGGAGAGAACGCGCATGTGGAACCGGTGGTCATCTACGAGTCTCGGGTCGCCGTGAATAAACTTATGTAATCGCTTTTTGCTGTAATGAAAAATTATAATACAGGATTTATTTCACAACATTGTCGTGCACTTTAATTTAAATTGGAAAAAAAAATTAGCCCTAGGCGCCATCTCAGATGGCTTTTCCCATGTGTTTTACACATAGGAGCCATCTGAGATGGCTTTTAGGGCAAAAAGTTGAGAGGAGGCGCCATCCTGGCTGGCTCCTGCTTCTAAAAATCAGTGCAGGAGCCATCTGAGATGGCTTCTGCTTGTATTTTACACCTGAAAGTTGGTTATTTGCGTAAATTTTTTCAAAAGTTAGTTATTTTTGTATTTTTTAAAAAAAATTGGGTATTCCAAAAAAAAATTCACAAAAACATATGCAGCTTAATGATCTACTTCAGACCACTATGTTAGACATTTATTCCGTATAGAACACATTTGGTAGCCGTAAATATCCAATCCCCAATTTTCTAGAGAACTATATATTGTCAAATGAAAAAATACTAGAGAATTGAAGTGTAAGTTTGGAGTATCAATACTATTGGTTAAGAATGTACCGTAAAAAGAAAATATAGAAATCAAGCTTCATATTACGTACAAGACAAAAAGAAGGACAAATATATACAAATTTTATAATATTTTATTTTATTTTTATGAAACATAATTAAAAATATTTACATGATAACACACCTATTAGGATGAGGAGCCACTTCAACGCTATCAGCACCATGGAACAAGGGATTAATTCTATATTCATTTGTTGAATCCTTATATTCATCTTTCTTTTCCTCTTTAGCTGGTCCAACATAAATTATTTCAGCTTGACAAAACTTTCTTAGCTTAGCAACTACTTTTACAGGATCAATGTTTCCTATTAAGGTCAACTTCTTCTCTTTCATGTCCACTGAAAATGATTCAACTCCTGCAACAATATTACAGATACAATCTCAGGATATTGCTAAAACAAATTCAACAACCACATTCAAACACTTTAATAAGATTTTAAATTAAATATTAATTTTTTAAAAAATTATAATGTAAAATTTAAATTAGATCCACACAAGGATATTGATACTACATGATCAATATGATTTTTTTTATGGAAACAAAAAAGCATAATTCGAGTTAATTAAATACCTGAAAGGCCTAAGACTGTTCTCATAGCTTTTTTCTTGATTTTGTTTTTCTTTATCTCCAACTTTAACACAACTTTCTGTCACATAAGATACAGTAGATGTTAGTTAGGATTACCAAATAAATGCAAAACAAAATTAGGTTTAGCTATTAAGAAGAAAATAAAAGAGTGATAAAGTACTAACCTTCATTATTAATGAACTAAGCTAGAAGAACTCTTGATGCAAATTGTAATAAAAAGGAAAGGAAGAGATAATTTTTCAATTGAAATGAAGTTATGCAATGAAGATGATTTGAAGCTTATTTATTTCAAGTCAAGTCAACACGCGCTGTTTGGTCTTCTTAAAATCTTAACCAGCAAAAATAAAAGACATTTTATGTATACAAAATAAAAGAGGACTTTTTCTAAGAGTTGGTTAACATTGAATCTATTATAAATCTATAAAAATCAAAATCTATAAAAATCAAAGTACCATTAACTTACTATAATATTCTAATTAGTAAATTTAATTTTAGTTTAATTTTCTTTTGTAACTTTTTGAAATACTTGCACCATATTGATTTGACAATTAATTCGACTAATGTGTCACACCCAGGTTTTTTCCCCAATTTATATTTTTTTTCCACACTAATAATAACCTATTGTTAACCTAACTAATCACGTAAACAATTGGGAAACCGATACGTTCTTCAGCCGCCGTTCTTCGGCATCTCATTGCCTTCCCCATGCCATTACCCATCATTCTCTGAATCCAATTTAAACTTGCTATGGGAAACTAAACGTCCTTCTTCCTTCCTTCAATGCTTCGCCACTTTGTATTTCCCTATAATCTCATTACTTACGTCATGCCTAACCCTAACGACATACATATATTCATGCCTGTTTCGAACCAAATTGAACCCGGAAGGAAGAATCGATCTGTTGTTTTTATGTTATCATTCTTTATCCATTCATCCTTCTTCATACTGCCTAACTTGCTTTTCACAGATTTTTTACAGATACCATATATCCATCCATGGCGCGTCCTATTGAACCGATCAATAACATCAACGATTCCAAAGATTTATGGAAGATTGTTGTTAGGTGTAAGCATTTGTGGTATGTGACGAGTGCTTAGAATAAGGAGCACTTGGAGCTTATTTTGTTTGATTCAAAGGTATGATAAAATTGATATGTCAGTGCTTATAACAGTTCTGTTATACCCTTACTGATTACAAAATATTTGTTTGTTTTAGTTGGATTTTATTCAGGCGATTGTGCCACCTTATTTGGTACCAAAATTCAAATCGCAGCTTGAGCTTGGATGTTCTTACGTTATGCAAAACTTCAAAGTTTTCAGTAATGGTTTTTCCTTCCAATCTACAGATCATAAGTTTAAATTGATTTTTTGTGGATCTACTTCTGTCAAAAAGCTCCAACTAAATGACATTCCTGTGAACTACCTCAACTTAATTGGAATGGATGTTATTGTTGAGGGTAAATTTAGGTCTAATGTATTGTATGGTGAGTTACATTTTGAAATTTAGAATAAATCACTTTATTGTTTAAGTTCAACAATACACATGACTTATGTGGTAAATTGTTTTGCAGATATCGTTGGAGGAGTTACTGAAATATCCCAATCCCAAACAATTGTTGATAACAACAAAAGCAAAGTTGTATTTACCTTGACTGATATAAGGTGCCTGTGATCTTATTTTATTACCCTAATATTGATTCTGAATATTGTATATGTCTAACATACTGATGAGGTTTGTTTTGTAATTTCTGTCACTCAGCAAACATTCTGTACAGTGTACTCTTTGGGGAAAATTTGTTGTGCAACTTAATGAGTATTATACCAATCATAAGGATGATGGTAGTATTGTTGTCCTACTAATTAATGTAAGGATCAAAGAACCTCAAGGTATCATATGTATATGTTTGTAATTAGATCCAACTTTAAGCATTGTCATTTATATGTGTAATCATTTCAGGAAGTTATTCGTTAAATGTATCTAATGCATGGAACGACACGAAAATGTTGATTAGTGATGTGAGCATCGAGGAGATTAAAAACATTAAGGAGAAGTAAGTGACCATTATATCAACATTTATGTCTTATTTATGTAAATATATATATTTGAACATTCATGCATTACTAACAGATACGTTTGAACCTGATTTATGTTTAACAGTCTTAAAAATGAGTTACCATTGTTGTCATCTTCAAGCATGCAAATTGACACGACTCAAAGCTCTCATTTCTCTGAGTTAGATAAATTTATCTGGAAAGCTGAAATATTGAGTCTCTCTGAAATTGCATTTCTGCAAAATGTTTGTTACTCTTTAACTGTAACTTATTAAAATTACATAATTAGACAAACCAATTTCTTATCCAAGAATTGACATAAACCACTTATTTCTATTTCAAGAGACTATGTGTGTGACTGTTGCCACTCTGGAGAAGTTTGAGTGTGGCCAGTCAGGATGGTATTATGATGGATGTAGTGAATGTACCAGAAGTGTGTCTTTAAAGGATGGAAAACTCATGTGTTATTCCAAACACATTTCATCTGAGCCAGTACCAAGGTATTTTTTATGTACTATATAAAAGCTATATCAGGTTATAACCAAATGCTTCATTGATGAAAATTTGTATTTTTATCACACATCATATAGATTTAAGCTTGAAGTGCTTGCCTCTGATGGAAAGTTAAAATACAAGTTCATATTTTGGGATGTTGATTGTGTAAAGTTGATTGGGAAGTCCGCTCTTCAGATGAAAATGGATTTGATAAAGATATAATTAAAATGTCATTTATGTTCCTTATTTTATTAACATTTACTTAACATAAATTATTTTGTTGATTTATTCTGGAGATTATGATCCCCTTGAATTTCCTTATGAACTGGATGTAATGCTCAAAAAGGAGTTGGCTATAAGAGCAGTTTTTCAACCTAACAAGGCCAGTCTGTCTGTCATTGGGTTTAAAGTAGACGAAGAGATACATAAGAAAATAAGAGATAATTTCAAATGTGAAGAGGTACTACTTTTACTTACTCTCAATATGAACACCATGTGCATTACATTTTACTAACATTTGTTATTAACTGGCAGCATACTTCAAAGCTGGCCACCTCAGAAAAACTATCACAAGATGAACTGCAGACAATCTCAGTGAGTTTTTTTTAAGATTAATAAATCAACCTATTAAACACTATCTTTCTTCATATTGGATGATGTTGGTATTGTTTTAACTTTGTCATAGCATGATCCCTTATCCATGTCTGCAGATTATGACCCTGCATTTGCCAACTCTGCACTTACTCCGTCAAAAAGATCTATTCCTGAAACAGTTGAAGAACTCGACAGTATCCAACTATCCTCCACCAAGATAACAAGGGATATCAAGCTGGAGAAATGATTTTGTCAAGCACCATCACATTTTTATTTCATTTAGCTATTTGGACAAAATGTAGCACTTAATTTGTTTTTATTTAGATGTTTTTCTCTTTGTACCTTTGAGCTAAGGAACTTATTATATAGTGTCCCTAATTGATTCCATCACTTCCTCCACATGGAATGGTGTAATCAAGGGAATTCAGTAAAGTACTTATTCAAGTATATTAACAAAGGTTATGATAGAATAACTGCAGTTGTTGTTCGGACTAAATCGGACGGAAGTGCAGTTGTTAGAGAGGTTGATGAAATAAAACAATACCTTGATTGCAGGTAAGTTTCCCCAAGTGAGGCATGTTGGAGGATTTTTTCATATCCTATCCATGATAGATCTCCTTTTGTTGAAAGGTTGTATTTTCATCTGGAGTGCGAAAATCCCGTTTACTACACTGATTATGAATTCATAGACGATGTTCTTGAAAAACCAACTGTAAAGGAATCAATGTTTACAGCTTGGATGAAGGCAAACAAAAAATACGAAGATGCAAAAAGTTTAACATACTCTGCTTTTCTTTCCAAGTTTATTTACGATAAAAGATATCGTTTATGGAGACCACGTAAAAGAGGTCGTACGCTTGGACGGTTAATTTGGGTTCCTCCAAGCAGTGGTGAACTTTATTACCTTAGAATGATGTTAACGGTTGTCAAAGGACCGACTTGCTATGGGGATATAAAAAAGTTTGGTGGGGTAGTTCGTGACAGTTTTAGAGATGCATGCTTTGAGATGGGATTTCTTAATGATGACAAGGAATATGTTGCAGCCATAAATGATGCCAAAGATTAGGGTTCTGACAATTTTTTGAGGAAGTTATTTGTCACGATATTGTTGTCCGGTACTGTTAATCGACCACGACATGTTTGGAAGAAAACTTGGAAGTTGCTACCTGACGGTATTCTTTATCAATAAAGAATAGCGACTGGTATAAGAGGTATAATCCTTTAATACTTACATATAGCTGTTACATATCATACAATTTCAAACCATACTTAACTATTATAAGAAGTTCTTATTCTTATAATATATTCTAAACTACTGTAGATGCAACTTTGAAACTACAGTATAAACAACATTTTTCACAGCTACTAATGAAAATCAGAACATTTGGAATGTACCTGAAGCAGTTATGTTGTTGTATTATACTCAGCTATGGAACGCATTATGATACAACCATTTAAGTTTTACTGATGCTTTTATATGGCTAACTTCAGTATGATTTACATTGTACACAATAGTTATAATTCACATTGCTTTGTATTTTTCTTGGAAGACATGCAATTGTCAACTACAGGACTGAGAAATCTCACATTAATTGAGATTGAGAATATGATGCAATCAAATCAAAGAAGCCTGTGTGAATTTAAAGATATGTCGTATCCAGATTTGTATATAACGCAACATGTGGGCAATAGACTAATTTATGATGAACATAATTACGATGCTGATAGAGAGCGACAAAACTTTGAGAATCTATTTACATCTCTAACAGGTATTTGCTCATATTTGTATCAATGTTGTTATCATTAATCTCCAACATAATATTATTTCAATTTGAATGTTAAGATGAACAACGTGCAATCTTTGAAACCATAATGGCCGCTGTCAACAAACAAAATGGAGGGGTGTTTTTTTTACATGGATACGGGGGAACCGATAAAACTTTTATGTGGAGAACACTATCAAGTGCACTTTGTTCAGAGAAAAAAATTGTTCTTATTGTTGCTTCAAGTGGCATAGCTTCCTTATTATTGCCAGGTGGTAGAACAACCCATTCAAAGTTCAAAATACTTGTGCCAACCCTTGACAACTCTACTTTAATATTGATAAAGACTCTGAACATTCACAATTATTTAAAGCTACTAATGTCATAATATGGGATGAAGCACCCATGGCTCATAAGAATTGTTTTGAGTCCTTGGATAAGACCCTTAAGAATGTCATGAGCAAGAAGGGTTTTGCAAATACAATTTTTGGTGGTAAAGTAGTTATATTTGGAGGAGATTTCCGTCAGATACTTCTAGTTGTTCCAAGAGCAGGGCGTTCTGATATTGTTCATGCTTCCATTTGTTCATCTTATGTATGGACTATTGTCAAGTCCTAACACTAACTAAAAACATGAGACTACAAAATGGAAGGGATAGTACAACTTCTAATGAACTTGCAGAATTCTCTAAATGGATATTAGATGTTGGTGATGGTAAAATATGTGAACCTAATGATGGATTAGCTGATATAGAAATTCCTCCGAATTTGTTAATTTCCAATTTTGAGGATCCAATAAAAGCTATAGTTGAAAGCACATACCCCAATTTGGCTGCTGAGTTTCAAAATGTAGAATTTCTACAAGGAAAAGCAATACTTGCTTCAACCATTGAAGTTGTGGAAAAAATCAATCATTACGTATTGGACATGATACTAGGTAAAGTAAAGTTTCTTTTAATCTATATATTCATATAAATGTTTCGTTCTTCACTTATTCTTGAATAACATATTCGATTGATTTTGCGTTTGTGCATTTGTTAGGTGAGGACAAAGAGTATTTGAGTTTTGATTCAATTGATAGAACTGACACAAGTTACAGCGAAGCCTATGAATGTCTTACTCCAGATTTTCTTAGCAAACTAAGGACTTCAGGTATTCCAAATCACAAACTCAAATTGATTGTTGGTACACCAATTATGCTAATGAGGAATTTGGACCAAAACGATGATTTGTGCAATGGAACAAGACTAATTGTTACAAGGTTGGAAAATCATGTCATTGAGGCAAAAATCATGTCTGGAAAGAACGTAGGTAACATCTTTTACATCCCTCGAATGTCTATATCACCTTCTGAGTCACCGTGGCCATTTAAGTTGATTAAGAGGCAATTTCCAATTATTGTCTCTTACGCAATGACAATTAATAAGTCTCAAGGCCAATCACTTGATACCGTTGGATTGAATTTTCCTACTCCTGTATTTAGTCATGGCCAATTGTATGTAGCCATTTCAAGAGTTACAAGCAAAAGTGGTCTTAAGATCTTAATACATGATAATGAGAATGTATCATCTTCTATCACTACAAATATTGTATACAAGGAAGTTTTTCAATCTCTTTGTTAATGGGTAAGTACATGACAACAAAAATATTCTTGACTATAAATTGTTTGCATAATTGTTGTCTGATTTTTGCATAATTTATCATGCAGGTCAATTAGTTGAAAACATCGATTGCAAGCAGGTTGTGTTGTATATGAAGTTCAAATACGATATTATTAGCATTAATATGGTTAGATCCGGATTTACAAGACTAATGGCAGTATGTTATTTTGTTACCCAATGAAGTTTTGAGTTAACATTTTTTAATGTTGTCCAATTAATTTGATACACTAAGTTTTTCCGAATTAAATGAACTTTGATTGAATTAGTTCCAAACGAATGTTCTATTACATGACAAAGTTAGTTCTATGTTATATGAAATCCGGACTGGACTCGTGCGACAGCACGGGTTACTTACTAGTTTATATAAAAATACCTGCAATGGTTAACTCATCATTTTGAAATAATTCATTTTATTTTATTTTAATGCACAACTCTTAATAATTCATATTGAGTTCCGTAATTTAGATTCATATATTAATATTTAATTTATACTTAAATTTATTGTAATTTATAAAATTATTTAAATAACTTTGATGTTAATATGTTGATAGTGTTGCTTGATATGTAGTGATACGTTGACGTTATTTATGTATTGGAAAAATGGATTTAGATAGTAGGGAGAATTAATTGTAGCGTCCTATAGACATAAATAACACATCTATCTATATAATATACTAAATCCAATGCATCAAATATTATTAATATTATTATAGTGACACATTATTAATTATAAGTCTAACACAACATCAAGTATAATTTTAAATTTGCCACATCATTTTATAATCGTATGTGTCACATCTCAAATCTCATTTTATCATATACTTATATAAATTGAAGGTCACGGGTTCGAACTCTCGCAAAGACAGAATAAAATATCAATTTGAACATTATTCTCTCATATTTCAAATCAAATATAAAAGAGATGTGAAAATTCAAATACAATAAAATATTTTTTGTTTTCTAAAAATTATAACAATAGAAGTAACACTTGAAAAATATTTTTAATTTTAAAGTAGTTTTTACATAATTTTTCAGTATAGCTCACTTCAAACTTATTTAAAATATAACATAGTATAGTATGCAACAATTTTTTACGGTGTCTATGTACTTTACTATTATATTTTTATATAATATCAAATAATAAACTAAAGACAAATAACAAAATACTACACAAAAGATAAAAAGATAAGAAAATGCAAACACAATAAAAAAAATTTATCTTACTTTGGACAAAATGGTCTAACAAGCCCATCTTACTCCCTTATTTTAAGAATATTTCTTTCAAATTTCAAAAATAAAAGACTCTCGCAAAGATGAAATAAAATATCAATTAGAATAAATTGATCTAACAAACCAATCATTAATCTAACTATGTATGTTCTCTTAAATTAAAATTATTCTCTCATATTTTAAAAATAAAAGCGATGTCAATATTCAAACACAATAAAATATTTGTTATTTTCTTGAAATTATAGAAAAACATGAGAATCAAAACAAAATAAAATAACCACTTTATAGATATTTAAGTTTGCAAATCTAAATTACATATAAATCTCTCAACTTTACATAAACGTATTTTCTTTTCAAATAAAATGTATATTTGTCTGTGACTAATTTATATTATTGTCTCTTTTATAATTCACAAAAAATATTTATAATATAAAATTAGTAATCATATTTTGTCAGAACCAACTCTTAATATATTTAAAATTCCATTAAAAAATTAAACAAACTAATTTACAATCACGCATCGTACGAGTCTTAATCTAATTTTTATATTAGTTAGGGAGAAACTTCAACTTCTCTCTAACTTTTTTAGCTAAGATAAACATAGAAGGGGTAAAGATGGAAGGGGAGTGACACACGACGACGAGGAAGAGATGGAAAGCGGAAACAAGATGGGATTCAAAGGTAAAGGGAGATAATTTGAGTGAGAAGAAAAGAACAATGTCCTTCTTCTTCATGGAGATACTAGAGGACATGGGTGCTAAGGAGATGTACAAAATTTTTAGCGATTACGGCGATGTGGATGAAGTAGTGATACCATCGAAGAAGGATATAAAGGGCAGGCGATACAATTTTGTTTGTTGCTTTGACGTGCAAGAATCGGAGATGATGGTTGTCAGACTAGATAATATATTTTTGAGGAGGAAGAAAATTCACGTGAACATTTCGAGATTCAACAAAGGACATCCATCTAAACCCAGAAACCAAGGGAGGCAAAATGCTGAAGTACCAGGAAGGACTAAGAACACGAAGGACATTGGTTTTGGTAACAATGGAGCAACAAAGTCGTCGAGTTTCAACAGATCATATGCTCATATGGTATGTGGTGCTCGAAAGAAGCCATTGTTTACCCATACGGAGTTTGATAGGAAAGTGGAAGACTTGGCCATATTTGAGAAAGTCTTTGTGGGAATAGTGGAAAACCCCTACACGACTTACAACATTCAAGAGTCCTTCAATCTGAAGGGTTATATCAATATTAGGTGACACCATTAGCAGCTAATCTTTGTCAAATTGAAGAGATGGTGGAAGGGGAGTTGGAGTATCTGGTAAAGGAGGCACAAGACTGGGTAAGGTTGTGGTTTAGGGAGATAAGAAGAAGGTGGAAACCTAGAGATGTGGATAGCTAAAGGGTGACTTGGCAGCGCTGTTAGGAGATCCCTTGTCACATTTGGTGCTCAGAATTGTTTCAGTTTCTTATGTCACCAGTTTCTTATGTATGGGAGTGAGAGAATGTTAAAGGTGTGCCTTCTAATGAGCCAAAGTAAGCAAGGTCTAGTAAGAAAGAAGAATGGGTCAAAGCCTAAAACCAGTAGAAAACACATAAATATGGAGGAAGTGATGGAATCAATTAGGGTTATTTCCCCCTTGTGAAATTGGGGTAAATCAAGGTAGAGAATATGAGATAAGAGTAGATTCCATTGGCAATCAATGAGATGGTGTGTACCGCGGAAAGCCAACAACAGATTCAAAAATAGCATGAGGAAATAGAAGATTCAAGGAAGATCGTATCAAATTTGTGGTGGTAAAAGTGAGGAATGTGATGGGTGATTTAGGGGTAATTGGGTAGGATAAAGATGAAGATTATGCCGAAGCAGTGAGTATTATGGAGGTTAAGGATAGAACTGAACATTTGAAACAACATGCAGATTTGGGTGTTGGAGGATCATGAATTTAGTGATTTTCAACATCTGGGGGCGGAAGTTTAATAAAAAGAAGGAGAGTCAAATAAATTCTTGTAAAAGGAGCGGATATGTATTTTTTTTACAAGAGACAGAGATTTTTTTGGGAATGTTGGATTCGGTAGCTAAGTCTTTTTTGGGGAAATACAGAGATGGGTTGGTCATCATTGGATTCTAGGGGGCGTCAGAAGGTTTGCTGGTGATATTGAAGAAGGAAGTATTCTCTCCTTTGTTCAATTTCAGAAGGGATAATTTCCTCAGAATCAAGGCAATATTCAAAGGCAAGGTATGTTACTTCGCAAACAATCATTCTTCCTATAATAATTAATTGAAGAGAAATGGATAGATAGGGAATGGTGTGTAGCCGGAGATTTCAATTCCATAAGAAGTCCTTCATGAAGGGTGGGATGTGGTGAGTACCATAGGTCGCAGGAAGCATTCGAATTTAATGACTTTATAGAATTAACGGAGTTGGTCGATCTACCCACAGGGAAAATAAAATTTTCATGGTGTAATGGGAGTGAAAAGGCTATGAGCAGGATTGATAGAATCCTACTATTCGAAGGATTAATATCTGTATTAGGGGCTTCAAGTTAGAACATTGGACCTAACGA
The DNA here is from genome assembly GCA_021764765.1 of Vicia sativa. Taxonomy (NCBI): domain Eukaryota; kingdom Viridiplantae; phylum Streptophyta; class Magnoliopsida; order Fabales; family Fabaceae; genus Vicia; species Vicia sativa. Next base: position 83,487,576 of record CM038792.1, on the reverse strand, counting down.
TATCTCTGATCATATCCCAGTGTGACTTTGTTGTAATTTTAAGAATTGGGGTCCAAAACCTTTTTGGCCCCTAAATGGATGGCTGGAGCATGAAGGCTTTAAGGATTTTGTGTTTAAGGAATGGAATGTGATACATGTAAGGGGTTCCTTTTTGTATATCATTAAAGAGAAGCTTAAGGCGTTAAAAGAAAGGCTGAAATGGTGGAACATCAAGATATTTTGTTGAGTGGACTTGAAGATTGAGAAAGTAGTAGAGGAAATAAATAACTGCGATGAGTTTGGAAAGAACTTCATCTTAGGGAGTGTATTTTGAAACCAAAATCTAGGGTGAATTGGTTGAATGGAGGTGATTCAAACACAATTTTTCATAACTCTTTAAAGACTAGAACACATAGAACACGCTGATGGAAATTGATACTCCTACATGCAGAATAGAGTCGATAAATGGCATTAAAGAGGAAGTTAGAAGCTTTTCCGAGGAGAAATTCAATGAGTCCTTAATGAGAATATCGATGTTAGAAGGCATCTCTTTTAGTAGTCTTTCAAGGAAAAAGGCGGATAATCTGGAAGTGATGTTCACAATATAGGAGGTTGAGGAGACGGTGTGGGATTGTCAAGGAGATAAATTCCTTGGCCCAAATGGTTACGACTTTAGCTTTTTGATAAAATGTAGGAGCGTGTTATCACTGTACATTTTTAATTTGATTTCAGAGTTCTACAATATGGATAACTTCCTAAGGCGTTATCGGCCTCATTTTTTGCGTTAATACCTAAAGTCGATAATTCACAACATCTTGGAGAGTACATATACATATGTTTGGTGGGGTGTGTGTATAATATTATAGCAAAGATTCTTGCGAATAGGTTGAAGAAGGTCATTGGGAAATCAGTCTCAAAATGACAAATTGCTTTCGTACTAGGCAGGTAGATTCAGGATGGCGTGGTGGTATTAAACGAACTAGTGGATTTGGCTAGTAGAAACAAAAGGAGGTGTATATTGTTGAAGTTCGATTTAAAAAAAGCGTATGATAATGTTAATTAGAGTTTATTAATGTATATATTGAAGAGGATTGTATTCAGAGTGAAATGGTTGAGTTGGATCAAAGTGTGTGTCGACAACAGCTCAATGTCAGTACTTGTTAATGGTTGTCCAATAAAAGACTTCGTGACAGAGAAAGATCTTAGGCAAGGGGATCCCCTCTCCCCTTTTCTTTTCACTTTAGTAGCATAAGGACTAGCACAATTGTTGGCCAAGGCAATAGAATCCATGGCATTTATGGGGTTCAGAGTCAGCGAGGCAATGTCAGTTGAATTATTGCAATTTGTAAACGACACGATAATTATTGGGGAGGGTAGATGGAGAAATTTATGCTATATAAAATTGGTATTGAGGGGGTTTGAGCTTGTTTCTGGTTTTCAAAATAATCTATATAAGAGTTGTTTGTTGGGTGTTCACGTTAAGGAATCTTTTATGCAAGCAGCTTCAATGTTGATGAGTTACAAAATTGGTAAGTTTCCCTTTATATAAAGGGAATAAAAAGAGGCGTTGAAAGTTGCTTGCATAAGTGTCTTTACTAAAGAAGCAGTTTCTAAGAGAGAGGCGTTGGAGTTGGTACAATGAGGATCTTCATATTTTGAATAATCACTTTATCCTTTGAGTTTTTCTCAAGTAAGACGTCCATAGGCATAGAGTTATAGACTGAAAAAATAATATCATTTAGCCTTGAGCCTTATGCTAAAACCTCTATTTTACTTTCTCCATAATTTTGATCGTAGACAAGTTGAAGGCTACTTTTATACAGAGTACGAATATAAGAGCTTTGTATTATGTTCCCATCAGAGCGCTTGGAGTTCTGTTTGAATTATTTAGAGGCAAAATCAATGTTGCAATTGAGTTTCTATTTGATCATCAGAAGCTGAAAACACATGACTCTTGAGGTTCTATTAGAAATTCATATTCTGATTGCACTTCATTATTTTCTTAAATTCAATCCATGTCCTGGACCTGCAGCAGTATTAAATCTCTTATATAATCCTACACAATTCAAGAGATTAGTCTCTACAGTTGTGCATAGAGGATATTTCAATTTATAAATAAAAAAATCCTAACAGAAACATCTGAGATATAAAAAAAAAAAAAAAACTATTCATTTATGTAATAACTCATTTAAAAACTTTGAATTTTATTTTAAATGAAGATTTAGTTTACAAAATCTTTGAGTGCTTAAATCGCACCAGACAACATAAAATCACATACAATTTTTAAATATAAATACTTGTCCACCGCGGACTTAAATACTCTTCTTAGGGGCTGTTAAAAAAATCATAGAACTGAACTGAACCGTCGAACCGAACCGAACTGAAGTTAAAAGAATTGAACCATTATTAATGATTAGTAAACTCAACTTATATTTTGGTAATGGTTCTAGAATCAAATCATTAAACAATTAACTAATTTCAAAATAGTACCGAACCGAACTGTTGTTATTTTAAAATTTAATATAATTTTTTTTTGGAAAATAAAAAATGTCGTTTTAATTAATTTAAAAACTTGACTTTTCGACAAAAAAAAAATCACTGTTTCCCGAAAGTCAAATTTTTTTGAAAAATAAAATCAGTTTTTTCTGAAAATTAAAAAAAAAATCAATTTTATCAAAAAAAAAAGTCAGTTTTTCAAAATTAAAAAATTTGACTTTTCAAAAAAAAATTAATATAAGTCAGTTTTTTCCGAAAAATAAAAAAAAATCAAACAAGTCAGTTCTTTACGAAAATAATAAAATTTAAATTTTTTCAAAAAAAAAAATCAGTTTTTTTTGCAAAAAAACATTAAAAAGTCAGTTTTCCGAAAATAAAAAAAAAATTTGACTTTTTCAGAAAATAAAAAAAATCAAATTTTTTCAAAAATAAAAAAAGACTATTTTTTTAAATAAAAAAAATGACTTTTCTTTTTAAAAAAATCATATAAAAAGTCAATTTTCCCGAAAATAAAAAAATTAAATTTTTTTGAAAATAAAAAATTGTCAGTTATTTCCGAAATAAAAATGGTCAGTTTTTTTTAAATTAAAAAATGACTTTTTTCAAAAATAAAAAATATCAGCTTTTTCACAAAAAAACATCAAATTTTTATTTGATGAATTTCTGAAATTAAAAAATAATAATTTTTTCCGAAAATAAAAAAATTGTCAGTTTTTTCGAAAAATATATCAATTTTTGTAAAATAAAAAATTAGTTTTTTCAGAAAAAAAAGTCAATTTTTTTCAAAAAATATTTGATCGAATATAAAAAAGTCAATTTTTAAAAATAAAAAATATTTATTTAAAAAAATCAAATATAATCTTTTGGTTATTTATCAAACGGTTCGATTTTGTAAAAAATTGTTTTATAATAGTTTAGAATTTCGAACCATTGTACAAGATTAAATTTTTGATTCAATTCGATTCTATAAAAATGAAACAGCTCGGTACGATTCAGATAACTTCGTATAATAATTTAGTTCAATTTGAATCAATTTTATTAAAAAATGTACCATGAACATCTCTAATTCTGCTTGGTAAATAGGAGGGAACACTTTATTTGTCGGCTTCTTATGATGACTAAATCATCACCTTTACAAAACAATATGTTGCGTTGCTTAGTCAAAGCGATATTGTGTTAAACATGAAATATATTCAGATTTTTTCTAGAAAACTCTATGCAAACAAATCTAAGCAAGCTTATATTATTGATACGAGGACTAAAACTTATGCAGCTTAATCAAGTACTTCGTCACACCATTATGCATGCTAGACATTTATTCCGAAGGCGAATAGAACACATTTGTTAACGGTAAATCCATTTGCTCAATTTTCTAGAGAATTATTGTCAATTGAAAAGAAAAAAAATAGTAGTACTAGATAATTGAAGTGCACATTTGAAGTGTTATATGCTAACAGTTAAAAACAATTTTATATTGTCAGTAAATAATATTACTAAACTTTGATTTTTATTTAACTATTTAAAAAATAATATTTATAAATAGTTATGATGCACTCACTCGTCTAAATAATTTTACATTAATAATGCATAATAATTAATTGAAAATGATTATTTGAAGCTTATTTATTTATTTCAAGTCAACACCTGTTGTTTGGTCTTCTTGGAATTTTTTATTTTTTATATTTTGGTAATTCCAATTTTCTTGGAAACTTAACAACAAGAAATAAAGGACATATTCTACATAAGACTTTTCTAATTTAAAGTTTGATTTCCAAATTACAATAGACAGTTCCGTTCCTTCATGTGGATCGTTTGACTCAACATTTGTGTTTTGGTTTTCTAATTCATCATCTTTTTTTAACTTTAATGTATATTTCTAAATAATTTATATTGAGTGCTACAACTATAAGTCATATATTAGTATTTATTTTATTTTAATATTGTAATTTAAAAATTATTTTAATAATTTTGATGTTAGAACGTTGATAATTTTGTATGATATGCAATAAAAATAGTTAGCAATTATATTAATACATGTCATTCATGTATCATTGGAATTTGACGTCACATTTCAATTTTATTTTAAAAATATCAAATATTCTTTTCTGTAAGATTATAGTAAAGAGGTAAAGTATTTATATAGCATGCAATCGAATCCTAACATCAATATTTTAACATCTTTTAATTAAAATTTTTTTATAACTTACCCATCTTGAATATAAAGGGTTTAAATTTAAACTTCAAATATTAAAAATAATGATAATAAAAACGAAAGAGTAGGAAAATATTTTAAGATTAGTTTCTTAATGTAATATTTTTTTCTAGTATTTCCTTGTTAAAAATATTTAATGTTAGTTGTAGTTTATCAAGTAAAATGTTTAATATTTTTGTTGTCGGTGAAATTTAGTATTTAAGAATTATATTGATTTTATTTATTTGTTGTTGTTGAGATTTATTAGAGATATTTTGGACTTCCAGTGATATTGTATATGCTATGCTTGGCTGTCACTCTCAACACCGTGTTTAACTATGATTAACTGTTACAGTTACATTGGCTAATAGTGTGTTAGAAGTTAGTCTAAACGTTTTCTATTAGCAGTGTGTATAGCTTTGTATATAAACTCTCAGTGTGTACCATTTGGTTTCAATTGTGAATAATATACTATACTTTTACTCATCCCTTAATCAATTCACTGCTCTTCGTTTTCACAGTAAGAGATGGAATCAGAGATTCATCTCTAACATGGTATCATTCGCGACACTCGATCTTGTGGTCAACCCACAGATTCCTCTGAAGTTCAAATCCGCTCAAGAATGTCTTGCGGGTACAATTTTTGATGAGTATGAAACATGGATCACTCAAGATCAAGCTATTTTCATATGGCTGTTGTCAACAATCACTGAATCTGTTCTACCTATGGTTCTTGTGTGTAAACACGCTTTTGTATGTTCAGGAAACATAGTTAGACAACTTTCGCCAAGAATTGGTTGCAGCAACCATAGCAACAAATATTGCTCACACTAACGAATAAAGTAATAGCTCCAGAGGAGCTTTCTCAGGAAATCATGGTAGAGGCAACAGGTACACTTGGTTGTATTTTCTTATACAAAAATCTGAGGCACTTCAAGCTTTTAAACCTTTTCATATTAATAAAAAAAAAAATAGTTAAATTAGAAAAAGAGAACTCATTGAGATTATTAAGTAAAATATGTAGTTTTCACGACTAAACTCTATTTTTATAATTAATAAATTAATAATTAAATTATTATAATTAATAATATGTAAATTAAATAATAAAAGGAAAATATTATAAATAAAATTAACTTCAAATATTAGTTATTTAGCTCTCAAGTTTGTTTTCTATAATCCCACTACTTCATTACCAAAATAAAAAAAATTATTAAAATTTGTAATAAATAAGAAAATAATTTAATTAAAAAAAGAACTCACTAACTAGAAAAAAGTTAATAAATATAATACATATTAATAAAAAATAAGAAAATAGTTAAATTAGAAAAATATAGTTTTTAAGATATGTCAACATTTCTAATTTATTGAAATTAAATATTAATTGTGTCAATTTTATCAGACATATTAATTTAATAAATTAGATATCCGTGCGATCACAAATAGATGACTAATTGTATAAATTCTAGAAAAAAATATTAACATTTAAAATGCAGATAATTTATTTTGTGTATATACGTGGGAAAATGATAACCTTGTATATATCGTAAGAGAAATATTTACATGGATATGTCCATAAATTTATATTCTTAAGAACAATCAATAAGAAAAGAGGAAATTTTAAATTTATTTCAAATTTAATTTATTTTTTAATTTGGATCATGGGGTGGTTGATTGGTTGTGATAAGGAAGGAGAACGAAAAACTTATTTTATTTTTTAACTTTAATAAAAAAAATAATTGGTTGTTTCTAAATCCACTTGTTATGTTTTTTTTATTCATGTAAGTATTTTTCATATTATAAACATCTCTACAGCAAAAATTCATAACCGTATGATATGAGAATATGGTTATGAAGTTTCTTAAACTATTACAATGCATAAATTATGATATTAGATTAGAATCCAAGCATACTCTTATGTAGCTAACAATGACGACCATGGCTGACAGAAGGTGCTATTGCTCAAACAAATTCGTCATCAACAAAAACGAGGCATTACTTCTCAGGCAAATAGAAAATTTTCTCAATCTCAATTTTTTTTCATCAAATGATTCTTCTTAGTATTTCAATTCATCTGAACGCTAAGTAGACATATCTTCTAAAATTTAAACCATTGAACTCATCAACACATTTGCATCATATTTTTGAAAAAACACAATACATAAGTGGTCAAAATTCTGTAAGAAAATTGACATGCTCTTCATCTTTTGACTTTCCTGAATCAGTCTTAAATATAAGAGCAATATCTTTGGTGAAAGGAAAGTGACCAATAATTTACGACATGAAGCACAAAACACATGAAAAAGAGAAGCACGTGTGAGTTGTGACAGCAAAATCAAAAGGAAATTTGCTTTCATGTACATATAAAATCAGAATCATGACTTGGGAAAATTGAAGATGCTCAATGAAAAAAAAGCTTTAATGAGTCTGAAATTAAAGCACACAAAAATCAGCCTCTTATGTGGTTTTGGCAAAGCAATCAAGCACCAAACTTTGTATTCACTGCACCATGTGCCACTTTTGTTTCAATGGCCAAGAAACTGCTCTACAATAGTTTTTTTCTTTCTCAAACTGTATTTGTGTTTTCCCTGCTTTAAGAGCAGCTGTATGGAATCAAGCATGTAATAGAGTTTAATTTACCATGATATTCCAAATTGCTAGAGCAAAGCTAGGATAAACAATATTGACTGTGCGGTTTAGCTTTGAAATTTTATAAAATGTTCATACTTTTGATTTTTCTTACCATTTTGGGTGGCTTTTATACTTAATAGTAACTCCTTATTCTGATGACAAATCTTCTTAGAGGCTACCAGAAACTAATCAAAGTCTAGAACAAGCAAACACATTATCCAAATAATGGCCAACAAACACATTATCCAAAAAAGTAAAAAAAAAAAAACAGAAATAGAGTAGTAACTAGGAGCTAACTATTTTGTTTTTTGTTTTCTTAATATACTAGCTAGGAGAGATCTATTTAAAGCAGCTTCAGAGCATTCATGGCTGCATCACAAGAAAATTTGAAAAATAGCAAAGGATTGTCACACTCTATTCTTTATCCTAATATTCCTATATCGATATTAACAATTGCTAATCACTGGAAAGTCTGCAACTAGTAGAATCCTCCCATGAACTGATTTGCTACCAGTTTCCTGTCTTCAAAACTGCCAATTACAGCTTGATTGACTCCTTCATTGCCATCGCCAAGAGAATCTAACATGTTTAAGTTTTCAGTTATAAAAAGCACGTGACTCATACAAAATATTATGCAGACATTTTCTTACCAGGAGCTCCCTTTACAGAACAGTCATAGCCTGGATGCTGATATTCCAAATAACTCGCCATTAGATTTGTTTTCTCCTTCCATGAAGGCACCTCAAGTGATGGCATTATACCCTGTTGAAACCTTCTTAGCTCATCATCACTGTGACAGATTTTGCCGCATGGGCAACAGTGAGAAGACAAAGAGAATGGACCCTTTCCTAGATTCAACTGATTAGAATGAAACGGCTGAAAAGAAAGGTTTAGTTTAGCAACTCTAGCTCCACGCTGGACCACCTCCGCCGTAATATCATTCATACAGGAATCAACCTTATCAAAATTATAATAATCGTCATCGTAATCATCATCATCACCATCGAGTACAGATTCTATAAGACTCTTGATCATTTCATAAGTTGAGTCCTGACTATCCAAATCATCCTCAGTCAGATTGCTTTCAGGAGAAGACATGAAACTATCAATACTAGGCGGAATTTCCACTTCAAGGGTCGAGAAAGGTCCCTCAAATGTAATTAAACTGTCCTCATCAGGAAAACTAAAACCAGAGATAAAACTTGAACACAAGCTGGTATTGGAAGACTTAAGTTCTGAATCGTGTTGAATTTGGACATCATGGATCGATGGAGGCTCAAGATACACACAACACTCCCAAAGCTCATCACTCTTTGGAAATTTCGTCGGAGAAACATTTCGACGTCTTTCTAGTACTGCTTGCACTTCCTGATTTGTACACTCAGAAGATCCAGATATGTCACTCCTTAGTGAGCCATTGCTGTCTCCACTTGAAGAAGATAGTGCCTGAAAAGCAGAATAATATGGACCTTAATTCATCAAGAATCAGCAATATTTGAATGGCTAAATCTCCCTTATTCATCAAGAATCAACAATATTTGTATGCCTAAATCTATCTTATCCATCAAGAATCAACAACATTTGAACTAAATCTAACTTAGTTCATTAAGAAACAAAAACCAAATTTGAATGCCTAAATCTACCTTAGTTCATCAAGAAACAAAACCATAATTGGATGCCTAAATCAACTTTACTTCATGAAGAAACTAAACCATATTTGCAGATAGTATAATAAAGATGATTAAAATCAAGTATATGGTTAAAATCAAACCTTGCGACACGGAGGCAGATATGGTTTACTACTCTTGTGCAGTAGAGTGACATTATCCAGAACCTTCGAAGCAGAAACTTCCTGACTAACAGAATCTGCAGTAAAAGCTTTTGTTAAACAATTTACAATATTCAAAGTAATAGCAAGAAGATAATCAAATAAACAGTATATACCTAGTTCACTATAAGGCGAGGGTAGGAGATCAATTGAACCTTCATACATGCTGATCAAGAAAAAGTTACAAATGAATCAATGTATACATAAAGAATACACAATCTGTATAAGAAAAACAGAATGTAGAAGAGAAGAAAGTTTCTTGAGTATTACCAAGACATTGCAAACTCAATCTCCTTTGATACTTTCAGCGTTCTGTAACTATCAGCTTTAGCTTTGGCTATAGAGAGAAGAAAGCTTCTTGTGTATGATATTCTTGAACTTCTGCAAAACCAAACTAACACAATCCTCATTAATAATCATACTATATATAATGCATTACTTACGCGAGCAAAAAATTAACAAACTAAAAATGTAATTGTCAATAATATTTTTTTTATGTCTAACTAATAAAACAATTAATAACAAACTAAAAACAGAACACCCTAATTTATCGGATAAAAATTTAATTAAATAATAATAATAATAATAAATTTTGGTTAAAAATAATAATGATCAAATCATAATGAAGATTAAAACGGTTAATTTGTCAAAATAAAGAGAATAATGAGAAGTGAAAGTTTACTTGTAAGGCTCTTGGATGTAAAAATCGGAAGTAGACGGTGCTAAGAGTGGTGCAAATCGATTTTCCTTACTCATTTTGGCGGGAAATTTATCACTCGCAAAATGCTCAGAAAATGTAGAGAAAATGAAGAACAAGCACTACTGTAGAAGTATCAAGATGAAGAAGAAGAAGGTTCTAAACCCTAAAATGAAGAATGTACAGAATATGTGTATCTATATCATCGGAGATTTTCGGCGAAAAGAAAAATAGCAACCGTAGCAACAACGAAAATGGCGTTGGGAGGTTGAGGTGGCCGTGGAGGAAGAGAAGGGAAAAAGGAAGGAAACATTTTCTCTGGCAATGGATTTTGTGGAGAAAATGATTTTGGGGGGAAAGGAAATTAGAAGAAAGAAGAAAAAAACTTGTAGAAGAAGTAAGACAAAACCAAGAACCAGAGGAAGTATACGGGTTTTCACTCTAGTTATAGTAATGATTGCGACACGACGCGACGCGCCATGACGCATTTGACCTCACTCGCTTGTGATCGTTGTTGACTTGTTGTTAGTGAGAGAATGAAACGACATTTGTTTGGTGTCGTAAAGTTACTTTTGTTTATAGTTATTTTTTAATTTAGATTTTCATATGCCATAAGAGAAATACTAGCTAGCTTGGTCATGACCCCAACCAATCATTATTTAAGCACGCACATAAAAGTATATATTATTTAAATATATAAAAATTTATATTATCAATTATTTTTTATCTTTTTATCTTTTTCTTTTATTAGTGTGTGCCTAATGTCCAAATTCTTGTGTCCATGTAACACTTCTCCATGTTATAAATCTTAAAATAGGCTAGTTTTGTAATGTATATTAAGAAATTTCTCAAATTATCTAAACTATTATTTTCTAAAATAAAAATTGTATTATACTTTGGATATTTAATAATTAATGTTAGTGTTTTTAAGTTGGCATCATGTTTGGTAAAACTAGGTTTTAGCAATGTCATGATGGATGTCATGACATTCAGAGATTGAAGATAAATCCCACCGCTAAGGATGTTAAAAGATTTCAGGCGAAAGCTAAAGTCTTTGAAATTTGAAAAGCAGCGATGTCATAACAGATGTTATGACATTACATTCTAGATCTGTTGTTCTGAGATTTTCGGGAAGTTTGTTGGTGCTAAATATTGTTTTACATTATTAGAAAGCATGCTCACGTGGTGCTAGGTTAAACTTAATTAAACCTAAATTGGTTGTTGGAAAGACCATGTTTTAGGAGTAAATTAAGTGAACCTAGCTATCTTTATGGAAGCCCAAGACGAAGTTTCGGGATGCTTCTATAAAGGAAAAGAACCCTTACAACTTTGCGCCCTTTGAATGTATTGAAGAGATAGCGACTTGTGTTTGTGTCTTGTTAGGATTTGTATGATTGTAATTATGTAATTCTAGTTTCTCTTGTGAGCCAAGCAACTATCGGTTGATAAGTGCATTGGACTAGGATTTGTTGTAAGGTAGTTTATCACTCAAAGCTTTAAAGCACGAGTGTTTGTCTCTTGATTGAAGCTTTGAAGCAAGATCAAGATATTTTATTGAAGTGTGTCTTCACAATTCAATTAGTCAATAGGTTGATATCTGCTGTGATTGAGGGGTGAGTAGGAACTCATATCTAAGTAGGACTTAGGTAAAGGGTCATTGGGTAGTGATTAAGTGAAGGGCATCCCGGTGTGTTGGTAGGGTCTTGAATTGATATGCTAATAGTGAACTTTCTCCCGGCTTGGTAGCCACCGGATGTAGGTTTGTTGAACCGAATGGGTGAACAACTTATTGTGTTATTCTCGCTAGATTCTTGTGTGAATTGCTAACATAGTGTCGATCTTGTGTCATAGCATTCTCGTGACATCAAGTATCTGCTGCGAGGAATTTCAATTGGCATCAGGCGGGCACCACCTTGTTATTTCAGGTGAGATCTAGGGATAATAGTTTCGCGTAATGGATAAAGAAGGAGGATTTGGAGGAAGACCACCTATTCGGATGGGTCTAATTATGATTCTTGGAAACCTCGTATGGTTGCCTTCTTAAGATCGATGGACATTAAAGCTTAGAGGCTGCGATAAAGGATGGAAACATCCCACCAAGCTTGAGAAAGATGGCACTCTGTCTTGAAACGAGGAGGAATGGAGCAAAGAGGAAGAAGAGCTAGCTCTTGGGAACTCTAAAGCATTGAATGCTCATTCAATGGTATTGAGGAATATCTTGATGGTTCATCAATGTGAGTGGCCAAGGATGTTTGGGACACTCTCGAACTACTCATGAGGAACATCCAAGGCGAAGATGTCAAGACTTCGGATGCTCACTACCAAATTTGAGAATTTGAAGATGAAGGAAGATGAGAATATTCATGAATTTCACATGAATATTTTGAAATTGTCAATGCCTCGGGAGCACTTGGTGAAAAGATGTCGAAGAAGGCGGTGAGAAAGATTCTCGATCCTTGCCTAAGAGATTTGCAATGAAAGTCACTGCAATAGAAGAGGCTCAAGACACCTTGAAGGTTGAAGAACTTATTGGATCTCTTATGACTTTTGAGATGGGAATCGGTGAAACTGTGACAAGAAAAACAAGAGCATAGCACTTGTATCCAACAACAAGAAGGATGCAAGGTGGAAGATGAAGAGAAGATATCGAAGCTATTGCCATGCTTGGAAGACAGTTCAACAAACGATCAAGAGGATTAATCCAAAGTCAAGGTCAAATGTCAAGGACATTCCATCGACATTAGCAGATCTTATGACTCCAGAAGATCCAAGTCGAGGAAAAAGGGCGAGAAAGTCCAATGTCATGAATGTGAAGGATTTGGACATATTAGAGTGAATGTCCCACCTTTCTAAAGAAACAAAAGAAAGGAATGGATGTCACTTGTCCGATGGTGATTCGAAGTGAATCGAGGAAGAAGGTGCCAAACTTGTCACTTGCTCTCTGGAGTGTACAACTCGATATGGATTCTAGTGATGAGGAAGTGACATTTGAAGAGTGAAAACTACAGAAGTGTGTATAAAAATGGTGAAGCATGTCGACAAAATGAGGAGCGAAAAAGCGATTGAGAAGTTGGCGAGAATGTGAAGTTGAAGGTGAGAAAGAGGAAAACACCACTATAAATCACCTCAATAGTGATATTGTTATCTTGAATTCAAGCTTGATCGGATGTCTCTGTCAAAATGTTGACATCTGGTATTGATAAGTTGGAAGAAATTCTTGACTTGACGAATGGAAATAAGCATGGTCTAGGATATGTGGTGAAAAGCAACTGTTGGTGACATTAAGAAGAAGAGACATAGGAAAACAATGTCAAAGCGGTGTCACAACCCAAAACAGAAATATGGCTCGGGCTATGTGATTGCAAAGATTTGCAAATAACCGGAATGGAACAAACACGGAAGTCAATGACAAAGAAGATGTCATACCACAAGCCGTGAGCAGTGCGGGGTATATAAAGACTAAGAAGTTTGTCTATAACAAAAGGAAGAACAGACCTAATAGACCAATGTCAAAGCAGATGTCACAACATTGGGTGCAACATCAAAATCATAGAAACATGAACAAACAGTTTCAAAGATGGAGATGTCATTATTGTGGAAGGTTTGGTCACATAAAATCTTTCCTGAGACTTCATGGATATCCTAATCAAGGGTCTTATGTGAAGCCTAAAACCAACGGTATCATACTCTCAGTGGAAGAAGAAGATTGCCCGGTAGCTAACACTTCTCTTAGTGTGTCTACCAAGAAAGATTGGTACTTTGATAGTGGGTGTTCCAAGCACATTGGAGAAAGAAATCTTCTTAAAGATGTTAAACCTCACTCTCGGTTTGTTACTTTTGGAGATGGGGCTAAAGGAGAAATCAAAGGTATTGGAAACTCAACCGGTGCAAGTTCCAAACCAATGAAGTGTTGGTAAAAGGTTTGGCAAATCTCATTAGCATAAGTCGACTATGTGATATGGGTCTCATCAACTTCACTAAGTCTAAATGTCTTGTAATCAATGATGATCAAGTAGTGATTATGAGAGAGTCGATCAAAGGACAACTGCTACAAGTGGAATCAAAGCACCACTTTGTCCTCTATGAGTCCACAGACAAAGATGAAGAGGAAGTAAAGTTGTGGCAGCAAGTATCGGTCATCCACACCTCAAAAGCATGAAAGGATCGGTTTCATAGGGAGTCGAAGGATACCAAGATTGGTCATAGACAAAAGGAAAATGTGGTAAGTATAAGGTGAGCAGAAGTCGAATGTCACTCTCCATGTCTAGACACCGACCACTTGTAAGGTCAAGCAAAGTACTAGGATCTGGCATGAAAGGATAACCAAGTGTCTTATTGTCAAAAGATACATGAGAGGAGTCCTGAATGAAACTCTTCCAGTCAGAGGGAAAAAGATCATGGTGGCATCCGTCTATGTTAATAACATAGTATCTGGAGAAATGTCAGACACAATAATGGAAGTCTCAACACATCTTTCACAGAGCAAATATGCAAGGAGGATTGTCAAGAGGATTGGGATGAAGAATGTCAGCCATAAAAGGACTCATGCTCCTACACACTTGAAGTTGTCCAAGAAAATAAGTGGAGAAAGTGTTGATAAATGCTTGTGTGAAAGCTCTTTTGAAGGATGGCTCATCTTGAGAAACCATCCCTTTCTTGGGTCCAAGAAGCAAAAGCTGTATTCTGTACAATGTTGAGACTTATCACATAGTAGCTGGTAGCAATTGTTCTCAGATGATCTGGATGAAGCAGATCTTGTTGAATACAATGTCATACAGGATGTCATGACATTGTCTTGTACACTTTACTAAAGTGCTTGAGACTAGCCAGTTTGAAATGTTAAGGGCAAGTTGGATAATTGTCCAAATGAGGAATTGTAGCAATTAACCTTGCATACAACAAGGAATGGAAATGATCTTTTCCTTCAAGTATTTATAAGTAGGTTATTTAAGTATTTTCCTCTTATTTTTAAAAGGTCCAAGAATAGGAAGAGACCCCTTCATATAATAGTTTCTTCTTTTGAAAGTATCATATTTCCTTCATCTAAAAGAAACTTTCAAAACCTCGCCATTCTAGCTCTCATTTCCTCAAAATCTTCCCAAAATATGTCTTCATCATCTTCATCATCTCAAAATCGGTTCATCATCTCCATGGATGAAGTTAGGGCAAACAACGATGACATGCATGTTGAAGCTCGAGAATCACTCCTCTGCGCGCAATGGCCACAGACCCAGAAAAGGTCAAGAAATTGCGTACAAGGAATGCAAGAAGGACACAAGCATCACCTTCTGGTAAGACTTATGTACCATCCTCTTCTGTTCCCTCAGAAATGGTAAACACAGAGGAGTCTAGGGTTGTGCATATAGCCATTGCTAGATTGGTAACCAGGATCCTCAATGAAGTCCAATCTGTTCTGGGTTTCAATCCTCTAAATGAAAAGTCTAGCCCTAGCTTAGCGGTTGATCCGAATGTCACGAGAATGTCAAGACATCGGTGATCATGATTCTCCTGTCAAGAATGTTGTTGATCCTTCTGTTAAAAATTCTAAAGTGAGCATTAATGATGCTTGTAATGAAACCCATGCTGCTAATGAAGATGTGATTTCTGATGATGTTCTTGAGGAATCTTCAGCTAAGAGTATTTATGATGCTGACTATATCTCTGATAGTATCCTAGAAGAGACTCCAGAGAAACCAGTTTGTGATAATCTTGAAAAGTCTCCTGTTCAAGATTAGAATTGGATGAAACCCTTGTCATAGACCGGATGAAGTGTTCTCAGACAATGACCTCATTGCCAATGTTAATCCTAGCATTGCAAAAAGGATGATGAGAAGAAAGGGAAAATAAGTCATCTCACAGAGCCTGTCAAAGAAAAGGGTGTGAAAGATGTGCATAAGTGAAAAGTATTCCAAATGGAACCTCTACAAAGAAATGTAGAGTAAAAGCATTCTTGGTGACTCTAGACAAAGAGAACACCTATTGTTAAAAAGAGGAAGGAACTCGAACACGTGGAGTCGATCATGACTCGAGTTTGATGTTGAGGAGAATGTCACCGACATACCTTCAAGGAAGAAGCCAACTCTTGGAAAACTTTCCAAGGTGCAAGTGGCAATTGATAACATCTCATTTCATCATCCCGAAAGTCTTTGGAAGGTGGAAGTATGTTTGCTTAAAGAGGTTGCACTAGAAAGAGAGTTGAACAAGAGTGCTTTAGAATGCAAGGAGATTGTTAACTGATTAAGGAGGCGGGGTGGCAGAAGAAGCTCAAACTGTTATGAAGCTTTGGTGAGAGTTTATTGTCAATCTCACAAATGATGTGGGGATAGGAATTCGATGACTACCAAGCTGTATGTGAGAGGGAGGAAAGTCAGTTTTCTCCAAATGTGATCAAGATTCTGGGTAGATCGATAATACTCGGCCGGTGGAGGAAAGACAACAAGATTTGTCAAACCATCACCGCAAATCAAGTCGACGGTGGCCTCTAAAGGAAAACTCTCAAGCAAGTGAGTGTTAAATTGCCATCCTACATAAGATAGGAGCTGCTAAGCGGGTCCCAACCAATCACAAGTCAACTATCTCCATTGGGCGATTTATATATGCAGGTACTCAAGCGCATTTAACTATGGATCCTACATCTTTGATCAAACTCTCAAGCATGAAAGCTATGCAATCAAGGGACCTATAGCCTTTCCCTCCCTTGTGTGGAATTATCAACGACCAATTCCACGATATTCTAGCTGAAAGAGATACGATCGTAAAGAGCTTCCTTGGCTTCCACTACAAACTGTTCCAAGGAAGCATGTCCCGGACATTGTCATGACATCTTGAGACTTCATTGTCAAAGAAAATTCTCAGAAGGCAAATGTCATTGTTGTGCTAAGAGCAACTTGCAAGGAGCTTGAAGCAAGAAAGCAAAGTCTGGAAGAGCTAATCTCTCAACTAGAGCAGGACACAGAGGTTGAGGATGAAGAGAAAGCTGATAATGATGCTATTGGTGATGCTGAAGATGATGATATTCAGATGGCTGGTGCTGAAGAAGGTTCTGAAGATGCTTCCTTCCACAGTGCTTCTTCTGGAGAAGAAAGCACTTGAGATGTTGCTCCTTGCCCCTGTTGCTGCTGTTTTGTCAATTATCTGTCAATTGTTTTCTGCTCTGTTTTGATTTTTGTATTTTCCCATTTGTGCTTCTTTTTGGTTGATTGTAAACCTTGTACTGACAGATGTGTATCCCTGTATACCAATGCTGGTACTTAATTATTTTGCTGGTATACTTGTTTTTGGTACTGTTTGATTAAAAGTTTGGGGAACTTGTATTGTTTCCTTTGGCCCTTTATGGCTAAAAAGGGGGAGAAGAACTACTGTATAACAGTAGTATGGGACTTGGGACTTTGGGAAATTGTATGCCTCAGTAGTATGGGACTTTGGGAAATTGTATGCCTGTTTAAAATTTTGTATATGTGGGCAATTGTGGGAATTGTGAGATTTTTGTATGGGTAGAATTTATCTTCTCTAAGTTCTAGTTACTTGAAGCTTAGGAAAGCTTAGGAAAACTTAGAACTAGTTTATTGTCTTCTGCTGCATAGGTTCTCTGATGTGTTAGGTAGTTTTAGCCAAAATGTGCCAAAGGGGGAGTTTGTTAGTGTTTTTAAGTTGGCATTATGTTTGGTAAAACTAGGCTTTAGCAATGTCATGATGGATGTCATGACATTCGAGATGAAGATAAATCCTACCGCTAAGGATGTTAAAAGATAGCTCGAGCTGGAAGCTAAAAGTCGAAATTCTAGAAAACAGTGATGTCATAAGATGTTATGACATTGGTGACATTCTGCGAATCTGTTTGTTCTGAGATTTTCGAAGTTTGTTGGTGCTAAATATTGTTTTTTTATTAGAAAGCATGCTCACGTGGCTGCTAGGTTAAACTTAATTAAACCTAAATTGGTTGTTGGAAAGACCATGTTTTTAGGAGTAAATTAAGTGAACCTAGCTATCTTTATGGAAGCCAAGGCGAAGTTTGGATGCTTCTATAAAAGGAAAAGAACCCTTACAACTGTGTTGCGCCTTTGAATGTATTGAAGAGATAGACTTGTGTTTGTGTCGTTAGGATTTGTATATTGTAATTGTGTAATTCTAGTTTCTCTTGTGAGCCAAGAAACTATCGGTTGATAAGTGCATTGGACTAGGATTTCTTGTAAGGGTAGTTTATCACTCAAAGCTTTAAAGCACAGTGTTTGTCTCTTGATTGAAGCTTTGAAGCAAGATCAAGATATTTTATTGAAGTGTGTCTTCACAATTCAATTAGTCAATAGGTTGATATCACTGTGTGATTGAGGGAGTGAGTAGGAACTCATATCTAAGTAGGACTTAGGTAAAAGGGTCATTAGGTAGTGATTAAGTGAGAAAGGTCAATGTGTGTTGGTAGGGTCTTCAATTGATCTGCTAATAGTGAACTTTCTCCTTGGTAGCCCCGGATGTAGGTTTGTTGAACAACGGGTGAACAACTTATTGTGTTATTATTGCTACGTATTCTTGTGTGAATTGCTAACATAGTGTCAGATACTGTGTCATAACATTCTCTGTGACATCAAGTATCTGCTGCCAGGAATTTCAATTAACAAAATAATTTTTAAGTTTTTTAACTTTGAATTTTAATATAATTGATTCATTTACGATTAAATATCTCATTTTAAACTTATATTTTATGACATATATTTTATCTTTTTTATTTTTTTATTATCACTGAAAATAATAATTAATATATTATTTAACTTTAATAAAATTAAAAATATATTTTATAAAATTGAATAATACTATATATCATTCACACAACTAATTTTTTATTTTACGAGTCACTATCAAATTATTACCATTATTTTTAAATGTAAATTCTTTTTCTTTCACAATGTCACAAGTTTTTTTTTAAAATTACTTAATACATTTAGTTTATTTTAACATTACGTAATTCAATTTAAATTCACATGTGTATCTAAATACATCATCTATCAATATTACCATTATATTTTGTATATTCATATTATTTGTTGTAATATTTTAATTTCATAATTTTTAATTGTAGTTTCCCATTAAATACTAATTAATCTATTATTTAACTTTAATAAATTTAAAAATATATTTTATGAAATTGTATAATACTATATATCATTCATACAACTAACTTTTTATCTTACAGGTCATTATCAAATTATTACCATTATTTTAAATGTTAATTTCTCTCTTTCTCCATGTCACAAGTTTTTTTTAAAAATTACTTAATACATTCGGTTTATTTTAACATTACGTAATTCAGTTTAAATTCACATGTGTATCTAAATACATCATTTGTCAAGTTTACTATTGTATTTTGTATAATCATATTATTTGTTGTAATATTTTTATTTCATAATTTTTCATTGTACTTTCTCATTTAATACTAATTAATCTATTATTTAAATTTAATAAAATTAAAAATATATTTTATGAAATTGAATAATACTACATATCATTCACACAACTAACTTTTTATCTTACGAGTCACTATTTTACCATTATTTTCAAATGTTAACTTTTTTCTCTCCATGTCACCAGTTTTTTTTTAAAATTACTTAATACATTAAGTTTATTTTAACATTACGTAATTCAATTTAAATTCACATGTGTATCTAAATACATTATTTGTCAAATTGACCATTATATTTTGTATAATTATATTATTTGTTGTAATATTTTGATTTCATAATTTTTCATTGTACCTTTTCAATAAATATGAATTTTTCATATGTATATCAAAACAATTATTTTGTCAATATTAAAATAAATTCACCCGTGCGGGAGCACGGGTCTCTGACTAGTTGGGATTAAAAAATTGGTCTTGCTCTTCAATGATGTAAATTTTCCATTCTAAAGAATACTTCTGAAGACTCTCATATAATTTTTTATCATTCTAAATATGTTTCATTAACATGCATTTTGAAGTCTCTAAAGATTAAAAGATAAGATCAAAAATATTTTATGTGAGCAAATAATATATGGTACAAGATTAAATATTTCTTCCACTACACGGGCTTGATGGCGAAGGGCAATACTATTGTATTAGCTTGTCTCTTATTTTCTACTGATCATTATGCAAGGATACAATTAAGAAATTATGGAATGATATCTTCACCCTTCAACGAATCTTTCTTTGTCTATATAAAGAATACTTGGAAGAATGAATATATAACTTTATAGAAGCAACTTTGTAAATACATCTCTTTGTATCTCAACTTTTGAATTGTTATTCCTTTAGAGACTAGAGTATAGTCAAAATTCTCAAGAAGACATTAGCAGTAGGTCTTTGTGATTGTAATTAAGCTTGACTATAGTGGATTAAGTCTTTGTGACAAGGCGAAATCACATTAGCGATCGGATTGGATGTAGCTTCGTAACACTGAAACATGATAAAAATATTGTGTACATTATTTTTATTCCCGGTTCTTTGTTCTTTGTTTTGCCTCCTGAAAAAGTTTTCATTATAGAACCCCAATTCAAATCTCCCTTTTATGTGTTTCCTCAACCTTTAACTAAATAAGAACTCTGATTTTGGTATTGATTGTTTATCAAACACTTCACAGTATCAGATAGAGATCCAAATTTTTTTAATCACAATCACTACAACGAATATTATATTTCATGACGAAGCTTTCATGTCCAACATGTTAAAATTGAGAGGATATGACCTGAGAGCGCTTTATTATTAAGATAAATAACATGTTACGTAGGTGTTATAAAAAATTGAGGTAACTTAACTATAAGTTAGCGCCTTTTATAATCCTTAAAACAATAATAAACTTGTTATCTCGGTTTTAAATAAGGAACCTCGCTTTGCATCCTCATTACCGCATTTAATACTTTTTTCAACGATTTATCACATGAATAGGCAATAATAGTAAAAGAAAATATTTTATTGATAATAAAATAAGCAACACAACAAAGAAAACTACTCTACCGATACAAATTTCTCAGTCCACTCATCTTCAACATCACCCTTAATTATCCATAACTTATTGAAAATTATAGAAAGAACTCTTCCATAAGGTATGAGGAAAGTCTTCTTCTCCTGAGAAGCCTTTATCGTTTTCTCAAGAATTTTCAAATGGTAAGAGGAAGATTAACTCTCATGTTGTAGGTGAGTAATAGCAAAAGATGTTTGTCATACCAAGTAAGCCTTTCCAGTTCTTTCTCTCTTGGGAGGAGATTTGACACTAGAAGTTAAAACCAAATTTTTGCAATAGGGTGTAGAGAAACAGGACTAGAGATATTAGTATATTTGGCATAAAGTCGGTGAAGGAGATTTGCATAGACACTATTGGATTCATAATGTTCAACACAACTACTAAAATTTTCATAATTGATTGTCAAAGCAATCAGTGATGGGGTAATGTATACAGAGGTTCCATTGGCATAGGACTGGATGATTTCTTCATCACCAGTTGGCACAATGGACGCATCCATCCAAAACTCTTTAACGAGGTTAGTGTATATAGGGTCATGTAGTAATGTCAAAGTAACCACTCAACTTTTGTTTGTTAACAGCTTCCATCAACTTTTTTTGTAAACTTTCAAAATCATTGAAATTAAAATACTTTTCATTGATAACGAACAACAAATTTGGATCCATTTTTATAAGGAAAAAAAGGACTTTGAAACAAGAAAACATATAGTAGGTAATGACACGTTGAAAATAGGAAAAGACTTTGAATCAATGAGTTGATAATTAGACGTTTAAATATCTCATTGATGATCTAAAATAGACGTTACCACTTGAATATAGATTATCATTGATATTCAAGTGATGTAAATCTAATGAATGTGCGCTATATCTGTGTTCTAACTTATCTATTAATTGAAATTAAATGTACCAACTCGTCGGTCTTCCTAAAGACTGAGGGAAACTTTAGTGTTAAAATAAAGTTGGAACCTCTATTTTAATAGTATTTTAAAAATAATTGTTCTAACCTGTCGATTTCCCTAAAAAATCGAGAGGACCTTTAACGTTAAAATTAAGGACAATTATCAAATCCTTGTCGTCGATTTCATGACTATCAATAATCAAGACATTAATATTAGTGATTCGCGTGAAACATAAATTACTTCCATTATAAAAGCATTCTAAAACAATCAAGGCATTACCATTAGTGCTCAGCTTTAATATTTGCAAGAGTCTTTGTCATGAAGAGTTCTATATGGTTTAATGTTTCTGTTCTTAAATACTTATTTGAGTTGAAAATCATTTATTTATCTAACCCTTTTTTTGTATAACTATTTTTTTGCTCATATCAGAATATCAAACATCGTGAAGAATTTAAGGTTTGCGAGAGTGTTTTCCACGAATAGTTTTATACTATGGATTACAAGAGCAGAAAATTATTAGGATTTAAGGTTTGCGTTCTTAACTATTTATTTGAGAAGAAAACTATTTATTTGTCTAACCCTTTTTTGTCTAACCCTTTTTTTATCTAACCTTTTTTTGTCTAAACCCTTTTTTGTTAATATCATAAACAAATGCAAGCAAAGACCATAAAGAATACTCATTTTTTGGTTTGGAGAAAAGAGGCCCGGAATGTCAAGGAATTGATCTTCCCCGAAATATCCATTTTTTGCATGCATTTGATCTTCTCCATAATGTCAAAGAATTGAATATCAAACATATGATTTTCATGGACAATTAATTTTATTTTTCAGTATAAAAAATATAATATTCTGGGTAAACAATGTAACAAGTTTTATTTAAAAAAGGTAATAATAATAACCCCTCGATTTTTTAATAAACTGAGATAAAAAAGGACCTAGTTTTTTTTAAATAATAAAAGTGCAGAAATTGAGGATCAAACTCATCCACTAAAAATATTACCTCGATCTTATAAACACCGAGGTGTTAAGTCCATAC
Organism: Vicia sativa; assembly: GCA_021764765.1. Taxonomy (NCBI): domain Eukaryota; kingdom Viridiplantae; phylum Streptophyta; class Magnoliopsida; order Fabales; family Fabaceae; genus Vicia; species Vicia sativa. Next base: position 83,464,835 of record CM038792.1, on the reverse strand, counting down.
TTTTCATGACGATCTTATTTACCTCACTTCAGATGCCGAGTTAAAACGCAATTCGCGTCCGACATTAGTTGTGTTATTTAAAGTAGTGAATGACAAAAGTCCCTCCACCAGTTGCACCTGTTGCTAATGAAAGAAAACATTATAGTGTCAAACCTCTAGTTTTTAATGGAGAAAAGTTTGATTATTAGAAAGACATATTTGAAAGTTTCTTTTTTGATTGTGAAGTAGAGCTATGGGATATGGTAGTTGATGACTACATACATCATATTGATGCTAGAGATAACAAGATGGAAAGAAGAGTGATGACTGGACAACAAAATAAACACTACATAACCCATCACAAAACTAGAACCATTCTTCTGATTCCTATTTCATGTACTAAGTCTATATTTGAAAATATCACAAATAGAGACACGACTAAGTCTATATTTGATTCCTTAAAGATGACTCGTGAAGGAAATGCCCAACTGAAAGAGACTAAAGTGTTTGCATTGATTCAAAATTTTGAAAACTTCAAAATGGAGGATGAGGAAACAGTTGAGAATATGTTATCCCGATTTCATACTCTAGTTGCAGGACTAAAGGTTATGAACAAAGGTTACACTACTGCATATCATGTTAAGAATATTATCATAAGCTTACTAGAGATGGAAGCCCGTGGCAACTAGAACTATCAAATAAGCCCCCCAATATATAAAAGCCCCTATTAGTTACCCCGCTAAAGCCCCAATATATCAAGCCCTCTGCTAATAAGATTATTTTTAAGCCCACAATTTTAGGGCCCTCGATTATTATATTATTTTTGGGTCCTATTAAAAGGGCTTTATTTTATTCAAAATATTTCGCTCTACTTTACCTTTTTCTAATTACTTCACTTTTCCAATGCAAACTCCACTGTTCTGAACCTCTTTTTTTTAGAACAACCTTTCTCTAAAAAATTGAAGTCAGTGAGGAAAACGTTAATTGAAAGCTAGATGTTAATGGGAAGACTTAGTTTGTAAAGATGTTAGTTAAAACTGAAATCCAGCTGAAGTTAGTTTAAAAAGTTAGTGTTTTGTTAAATGCAAGCTGCTCGAAAAGTTCTGTTAGTAGCCATCAATTAGAGTAGATGTTATTTTGAGCAACTAGAACTTGTTAGAATTAGCTAGCCCTTAAAACCTGTTTAGATGTTAGTATGAGGCGTGGTTAATAATTAGTAAAACATCTATTAGCCAAAGTTAGCTTGAATACTAAAACTTGTTAGTATGTTATGTGAAACCCGTTAAAAAATTAGAATTAAAGAGTTACTCCAGTTAGTTATTAGTAAAGTAGAGGAACTAATTTGGAACATTGTGTTAGTAAAAAAACCGGAAAGCTATTAGTATGTTGCTGCAAGTCAGTTTGGAAAAAGTTAATGATCCTGTTAGAAACTTAATTGTTAGTTAGAGTGAAAATACTGTTAGTAGTTAGTGTTAACATTTCTAGATTTTGTTGACAGTTAGTAACTAGGTTAATTAGATTTTTAGTTTGAAAAGTTAAAGCAAACCACAAACAATTAGTTAACTAGAAATGACAATCAGTAGGATGAAATGTCAGCTCAATTAGAGAAATGTTAATGAAGAAGCTACTTATTTGAAATGAATGCTTTAAAAATTCGACTTCTAATAAAAAATGATTTTTTATTGAAAATACAAAAAGTTTATTTTTTTCAGAAAAAAATTGATTTTTGTCAAAAATATAAAAAAATTATTTTTCATAAAAAAATCGATTTGTTTTGAAAATATAAAAATTGACTTTTTAAAAAAACCGATTTTTTGTCGATAATATAAAAATGTCTATTTTTTGAAAATAAAAAAAAATCAAAATTTTTAAAATAAAAAAAGTCGACTTTTTTCAAAAATAAAAAAAGTCAATTTTTGTCAAATTAAAAAAGTCAATTTTTTATATAAATAAAAAAGTCAATTTTTTATTGAAAATATTAAAAAATTAAATTTATGAAAAAAAATTGTGAAATTTTTTGGATCTTAAGGCTTACTTAAAATTTATGGACCTTTATTATAGAAGCCCTAATTATTTTGGGGCTCATTTACTTTTTAAAATTTAGGCCCCTTATATTTTGAGGGTCTTAAAAATTAGGCTATAGCCCCTTAAATTTACACCTCTAATGGTAACTACTCTAAAGTCGTCTAAGGATCTGAACATCACTAATTTTGAGGAACTGGTTTGTTCTTTGAGAACTTGTGAGATATAGCTAGAAGAAGATGAGCCTCAAAGGAAAGAAAAATCTGTTTCTTTGAAATCAATGGGAACATATGAAAAGACTAGAGCTTTTCAAGATGAAGAGGAAGAGGATTCTGAAGAAGATTATGAAGAAGAAGATGAGTTGTCTCTTCTTCCTAGAAGGCTTAATCAAATCTATAAGAAAATACAAAGCAAGTTCATAGGATCAAGAAGAGTAACTTAGAATCTACTTCTCAACATAATAAGTTAGTTGCCGACAAAGACATTACGTGCTTTGAATGCAAGGAGCCAGGTCACTCAAAAATGATTTCCCCAGCTTAGAAAGGACAAGCCTAAGAAGAAAGTCTTCAAAGGGAAGAAGAAAGTTTTAGACAATAAGTTACGATCTAGAATGGGGGTTGAATAGATCGCAAATAATATTTTTCAATAAAAAAATTATTTAAAAAATGTTCAAAGGGTTAAATATATTAGAGGTCCATATAAATAACTCAACATTCAAATTTAGTCCATCAAAAAATTCCTTCAAACAATGGTCATCCTAATGTTTTCCATCCATAATTTTAGTCTCTCCCGTTAACTTCCATTAATGATAGTTGACGTGGCATGCCATGTGGAATATTGGTCGTCAATAAAATCTAAAAACCATCACTAAAACTATCTTAGAAGATGAAGAATCATGACAACACCAAGGAATTGTCACTAGAACCCAAAAACTGTCACTAAAACTATCTTAGAAGATGAAGATTCATGACAAAACCTATAAACTATCACAAAAACTATTTAAGATTAAGATTCATGACAAAACAAAGAATTTGTCACTAAAATTATTTAAGAAGATGAAGATTGTCAAAAACCTAAAATTTGTCCCTAAAACTCAAAAACTAACACTAAAAGTATCGTAGAGGATGAAGGTTCATGAAAAAAATCCAGAATCAGTCACTAAAGCTTATAAAATGTCACTAAAAGTTTCTTAAAAGATGAAGATTCATTTCCTAAACCCATAATATGTCACTAAAACGCAGTAAACGACACAAAAGTATTGTAGATGATGAATATTCATTTTAAAAACCCAGAATTCGTCAATAAAGCCAATAAACTGTCACTAGAAGTATGCTTAGAAGATGAAGATTCATTTCTTAAACTTAGAATATATGGGTGCCCAAGATTGAAGATGAATAAATAAAGATGGAAGAAGAGCAAGAAAGAAGAGTGAGAGAAAGACGGTTATAACAAACTTGTTGAAAAAGAAACTTTATTAACAATTGCATTAACTTTCTTACAAAATCCCTAGCTACAAACTTGTTTATATACACAAAATAAACTACCATGTAGGCCCTAACAAAAGTATGCTTAATAGCTAAGTTAACAACTAAGAGTAGCTTCTAGAACATATCAAAATACTACTTCTAACTAAATAGTCTCAGAAGCTTACAACTTCTGGATAACACCCTCAGAAGCTACTACTTTAGACTAATAGACCCAAAAGTTTCTGGCTCTAACAACAACTTGACCTTGGCTTTTGAATATAAATTACTTCTAACATCATCCATTAATTCAAATTCAACTAATTAAATTATGCAACACCAATTTCATCCCTCAAATGGATAAAGTGTCCAATCTTGACAGCCTTCGTTAGAACATTTGTAAGTTGCTTATGGTTGCTACAATGTGCAACTTCTAGAAATCCATTATGGACTCGACTTCTTAAAAAATAGAACTTTGTGTCAATGTGTTTGCTTCTTCAATGAAACACTAGGTTCTTGGCAAGACTTATAGCTGATTTATTGTTAATCATCAACTTCACATGTTTGCTCACCTTGATCTTCAAATCCTGCAACAAATTTATCAACCAAACAGCTTGACACACAGTCAAAGTATCTACGATGTATTCAGCTTCACAAGTTGACAACGCAACCACTGGTTGCTTCTTGGAGCACCAAGAATTGAGACTTCCCAAATACTTGAAATTATATCTAGAGGTACTTATTGTGTCACGTTGTCTCCATAACAATCTGATTTTCAATAGAATATAAGCTATGCGTTAGTTTTAACACCAAAAAGGAACAACACTCCATACCTTAGAGTCTCTTTAATATACCTCATAATCTCAAGTTCTTCTTTCGTGGCTTTCAACCACACTTTCTTCTTGAGAGCTTCTTCGTTACTAACTAGTTCAGAGTCTACTAACATATCACATTGAACGACTTCTCCCTCAACGCCTATTTAAATATCTTGCAACATGTCAAATTCTGTGAATCTCCTTGGTATTTATCTAATTATTTATGGCCTATGAACTTGTCCAAATTATTCTTTCAATTCTTGTACAATATCGTATCCTTAACCACCTTCAGATGCTAGACCATCTCTAGAAACTCCACCTTCAAAAGAATGTCCACCTTCAGAAATTGGATTACAACTAGATTTTGGGTAATCATCAAAATTCAGATCAGGATCAAATTCACTTTCACAATCAAACTTGCCTTATAGTCATCTTCTGCTTCAGAGCCGCCTTTAGATTCTGACTCATCTTTAGAACCTTCAGAATTATCTTCTGAATCTAACTCGTCTTAAGAATCTTTAGATTTTGAATTATCTTCATAAGTTACCTTAGGTGTTAACAGTACACCAAAGATGGATTGAGACTTTCTTCAATCCCATTCTTATGACTCCTTCACAATGACGTATCTTTCGACTTCAACTTTAAAGTCATATTTTGATTCTGACTTATCTTCAAAATCAAACTCGACTTCAGATTTAGAGTCAACTTCTAATTTTGATTCATATTCAGAGTCTCCTTTAGAATAAAAAAACATCAATCGCACATGTTCCTCATCAGATTCATAAGCCATCAATAACATAAGTTCATTATTAGGATATCCTCTATCTATGTTTGCTTTTTCCTTGTTTGACCAAAAATATATAGCAAAGTGGCCAAACCTATTTCAGTAGTAGCATTGAACCTTTCTCGTGTTAAACTATTCATTTCCCTTCTGATGTTTCTTCTTATTAGAGTATAAGGCTTTTGACTTCTGAGAACTACCACCATGTCTCTTCTTGGCTTATTACCAAGAATGCTTCTAGTCCTTCTTGACAAAAGAAGCTTTCAGAGCCTGCTCAACCTCTTTTTCATAGGTTCCTTCAGTCAGATGCAACTCTTGCGTCTCTAGACTACTTTGCAGCTCTCCAATTCTCATAGTTTCCATATATTTAGAATGTTAAATTGCTTTAAAAATGTAATAAAATAGAGGAGTAAGAGATCTCAATGTCTTCTCAATGATTACTTGTTCAAAAATAGTTTCTCCACACAATTTTATTTCATTTGTGATCAAAATCACTCTATAGATGTAATTTGGTACCCTTTCATTGTTCTTCATATTTCGATTCTCATACTGCTTACATAGAGATTAAAGCTTCATGTTTGCATCCACACATTGATGGTCGTAGAGTTTTTTTTTATCTTTCTCCCTCAAATCTCTCTGTATGTTTCTTTGTTCGTCAGTCACATTTGTTGCAACAGAAACATAACCTTTGGTAATAAGGTCAAGAACATATTGAGCATCAAACCACACACGCATTTGAATCATCTACCGATTCCAATTATTTCCATAAAACACAGAAATCTTAGTATTCAAACGGTTTCCGCCACTCATATTTGTTTTTTGCATTGAAACTCAAACTCATATATCACCAAATAATCGTGTTTCTCGATCCCGTAAAGTCAAGAAATGCAATTCTGATACGATTCAGTTCGTGAATTCAATGTGAATTCAATAAATTGAAATAAATTATACACCCCTCACGTACACCCGTGTTTCCCTATGAATCGAATCAGAGCTCTAGATACCAACTATTGGTGCATAAGATTGAAGATCAACGTGTTTTCTCATGTAAAAGGGATTGTTGGTGGAGTTATGTAAAAAATTGGAGACTTTAGGGCATAATTATACGAATTAAGTCATGATAGAACACTAATTCTTAGATATACATCAATGTAGTGCTTGTTGAACTAATTGTGTGACAGTCAGATGTCTAACATAGGAATGTTATGATGGTTTGTATGATCGATTAGTGAACCATTGAGTTATCATAATGAAATGTTGATGATATTATGAATTGACATGATTGAATGCCTATGATTATGTAATTGTTGAGTTGTTGTTGTTGTCTATAGATTATTGTAACATTAATTAATGGTTGTGTATTGTGTATGTTGTTATGTGATGATGGTGTTGTGTTGAACGATTATGAGTTGTGGTAATTATGTGTTGTTGTTTGAGCATGATGTTGATGATGATTATGATGTTTTGTGTATTATGTTGATGATGATTATGACGTTGTTGTGCATGTGTTCATGATGATTATGATGTTTTTGTGTTATGATGATAATAATATAAATGTTGTTGTTGTGATTGGTGAATAACAATTCGAGTAGGGAAGACTATTATTGTTAGGTCAATTCATGTTTTGTTTATTGTTGGGATTGGAATTTAAACATTATGTTTTTGTTGTACTGACGTGTTTTGACATTCATTCATGATGTCGTTGTTGTTGATGAAAGAGGCAAGTTGCAATCCGAGCAGAGTGGATTAGTGACTTGTCTCAAATATGAGCATGGTGAATTCGGGGTTCGAGTAGGGTGAATCTAGTTTGTTAAGGAACCTTTTAATGATATGGTACCACATGCACGTTGATTCGAGTTGTTGTCATGGATCTCATTACATAGATAAAATATGTGAGTGCATTTTGGTGCATGATGATGAGATTTGAGTATGATTATAGCAAGTTTGTATAAAGTGTATGAGTTTGATTGAATTCTGGGTGAGATGTGAATACATGATATCAAGGTGCATGTATAATTTTATATGACTTTGTAGTGTATGAATATATCCTGGTTGTTTTGTGCACAGTTTATTATTTGAATATATTCTCACTGCATTTGCTTTGATGTTGTCCACCATGGACAACTTGCAGATACTCAAGAGAGGAATTTGTTGAAGTAAGTGGAATATAGCTCTTAGATAGGCTTCCATTAGTTGTAATTTTATTATTATGTTCTTTCTCTGATCATGTAGCATCAGGATGGGTATGTTTGATTTCAATTGCTTTGTTTTGTTGAAGTTTACTATTTATGTTTTGCTAAGATCTCAAAGTTGTTGAGAATAGAATAATACAACTCTTTTTTTATGTTATGAAATTAAAGTAATGAGACTAAATGTCATGAAATGAAATTTTTTATTCAATTTATTTTATGTTGAATCTGCTCGATGATACCCTAAACATGTTTTAAATGTGCTGATTTAACCCTTGTTATGGAGCAGGCCATGTTTGTTGTGTGTCACACCCTAAGTGATTGGTATTTTATAATTAAATCATCTATAAGTTGTATGTGGGATTTTGGACGTTATACCTTTCCAATAATTAAGAATTATCATAATCGATAATATAATCAATTTTGCTTCTTCCAATAGATTGACTTTAGGCCCGCATAGATTGGATTTAGACCCTAATCTATTGGATAATGCAAAAAAAAGTTTTGAATGAAGCTAACACTTTCCTAATCAATTGGCTAACGCTTGAAAACATTTTTATGTGATGTGTCAGATTATTGAGAGGTACAAAAAAGCTTTAATGTGTGTGTGAGAGAGAGTTGTCTTAGTATATTAGGAGTTGCTTTCACAAGACTTTGGTTACACAGACAAACAGAACCACACAAAATTTCATACTTCCTCCCTTTCACAATGTTGAGGCTTTCAAGATCCTTTTCCTGATACATCAATCTTATAAGCACTTCAATCTTGAATATGTTTCTTCATGAGGATTGATATGCCATCAAGTTTGGTCACTGTCATCACAGATTTGCAAATCTATTGCCACCGATTTTAACAATCAGATGCATTTATTGTTATCAAAACATTAGGAAGCTTCTTAGAATAATCATTTGCTTAATACTTCCAATCACAAAAATCCTAATTTTTTACATGTACTTTTAATCCTACAATTGTTGAGACTCTCATTACCCTCATTCCTAAATTTGATTTCCATCAAAACTTTAAGGATTTTAGGCCCATTAGTTTATGCAATACAATCTACAAGTTGATTACTAAAGTATTGGCATATATAATCATACCAGTACTAATAGAGTAGTTTTCTTTCGGGTAGAGAAACTGGTTATAACAACATTATTCTTGAAGAAGTCATTCATTCCATGCAAAATTCCTAGAAGAAGGGGGTGTAGTGTATAAAATTAATCTGAGGAAGGCATACGACCATGTTAGTTGGGAATTTCTGAGATCTTGCCTTCAGTAATTTGGGCTCCCTCTTACAGTTATACAACTTAACATGCACTGTGTTTCATCCTCTACTTTTTCTCTTGTATGGAATGGTCAGAGGCTACCACCTTTCTCCCTTACTAGACGCCTTTGTCAAGGGGAGTCCCTTTTACCTTATCTTTTTGTTATGTGCATGAAATTTTTATCTCATGCTATTATGAAGGAAGCTAATAAAAATCAATAAAAGTATGTGTGAATTACAAGGAATGACCCTTCCCTTTCCCACCTGTTTTTTGTTGATGTTAGTTACTTTTCTTTAAAGTTGCTACCATATAAGCAATTATTATTAAAGGTGTTTTGTTGGAGTTTGTTGGTAAGTCTGGTCTTAAGGTGAATGTAAACAAGTCTAACGTCTTCTTCTCTGTTGTCACTCGAAGAAGCAAGATTGATTTTATCATATCGATCACATGTGTTAGACACACTACATCTTTAGAAAAGTCTTGGGGTTTCCTATAATACACGAGAGGCTTTGTTGAGGCATAAATATGTTGGGTGTGTGCTTAGTTTCCGGAAGTTCCAAAGAAGCAATAATCAGTTGTTTGGAATTTTATCATGAAATCAAAAGCAATGTTGAGTTTTGGCTATGCAACGATTCCTCTTCATTTTAGTATGCGCCTGTGGACATTCATGATATCCATATGAACATAGTTGATATTGTTTGAAATGGCAAATGAGATTTTTCTTAGTTGTACACACAACTTACTCTTAATGTACTCCAATCCCTATATATTATCCCAGTTTCCTTAATGATAGTGTCCATGATGTATTTTATTTCTATTGGAAAGATAACACATATGGTACTTATTCGGCCAAGACTAGTTATATTTTGTTAACAAGGTTGATGTCCCTTGGGGAAGTTGAGGGTGTTTATTCCTCTTGGAATTGGATCTCGCATATATAGACGACAACAAAAATTAAGTTTTTAATTTGGGTTGTGTTGTAAATGTGTCTTATAAATTTTATTGATGAAGAGAAAGAAAATGTGTTTTGAAATTGACAAAAAGTATCGGGTTCGATTCATCGATCCATTCATTAATGTTAGAATATTTTATATAAATTTGGAGATCATATAAATTAATATAAAAAGATATTATAAGATATTTAAAATATTCTAAAAGATATTATAAGGTACTCCCTTCGTTCCTATTTATAAACAACTTTTTACTTTTTAAATTCATTGAATAAATGAGGTATTTGGACTATATATAGGTTAGATACGTCAAGAATGAACCTAAAAAATTAAATTTTGCTTATAAATAGGAATGAAGGGAGTATATATTTATAATAGTCTAAGAGATATTATAAGATATATATTTATAATAGTCTAAGAAATATTATACGATATTTATATTATTTGAGAGATATTATATGATTATAATAATATTTTTTGTCTAATAATTAAGGAGATATGTTTTTGGATTTGGTATGAATTTGTTGGATTTTTGCTATTATAAACATGTATAATCTTAGAACTTACACCAAAAAGGAGAATAAGAGTTTGAAGGCATGACATAGGGTTTTGACTATTCTCAAGGGAAATCTTAGAAGACAAAGGATTTGAAAACTTTTGGGGTTATATAAGGTTATTGGGAATTGAGAAACACTTGTTTACATATTGGGTTTGAGTTATTCATATATTGAAGGTTGAAGGGGTGAGAAACACTTGGGCAAAAAATAGGGTAATTCTTGGGCACCTTCAGGTTGTTCTTGGAAACCTGAAGGCGAAGACTATGTTCTTGTAACTCATCTGTAATCTCTTGTAACAACTTTCTAAATATAGTGAATCTGAGAGTTTCCCTCTCCCCTAGATTAGATCGTTTGATCGAATTGGATAAACAAACCTTCATCTTTTTCTCGCTTTATTCAGTTATATTTTTCTGTGTAAGAATTATTATTTTCGCTGACCATTTATTTTAGTTGTTACTATTTTTTCCCCACAAATTGATATTGAATTTTGTTACTATTCTTTACCCCACAAATTGATATTGAATTTTGTTATAATTAACAACAAGATTCACAACAGACTGTCTGTCGTGACTCTTTACGACATATGATGTATGATATGAAGATGTTTCATATGGATACTTCCCCTAGATGTGCTGATATAAATGAGACTATTTTGCACTGTCTCCGAGATTATGTTTTTACTAGGCATGTTTAGCTTTATGTTAGTTTTGATGACATTAATTTTTTATGCTCTAACAACTTGGTGGACTGACTTAGGAAGGGAATTGAGTTAGACATATCTCATATGTTATTGACTACTTGTTGGTGGCTTTGGAGGGCTAGGAACCAATTTTGCATGGTGAATGAGAATGTCTCTATTTATCATCATAAGTTGCAGTTTTCAAATTTGTGAATACTCTATTGAACACATGCATTTCCTTCTTGAGAGGTTGTAGTAGAAAATAAAAAATGACTTTCTTAACATTTTGTGATGGGGACAACTATGATCCTCAATGTAGATGACAGTAGTTAGGGAAACTGACCATCTGGGTTCGAGGGTGTGCTTAGGCCACCAGATGGTTCTTGGCTAACTGATTTTGCTGGTAGTGTTGGTGTTTCTACAATCCTTCATGTAGAACTCGTTGCTTTATACTATGGTCTCACATGGAATAAAAGGATCAGAGACTTGGTTTTTTTCTTCAATTCTACCGTCGTTGTCCATTTAGCAAAAGCATTTGTTATTCCTCGACACTATTTTGCTTTTATTATTTCAAACATTAAGTTGGGGAGAGGATGACGAGTCATTCTTAGATTCTCACGCATTCTTGGAGAGAAGCTAATGTTGCAGATTGTTGTTTGCCCAAGATTATGTTGAAAGTAATTCATGTGTGTCGAAGGGAAGTCGACCCAATCGAAGAGCATGCCACCCAGATTCGACAGAATATATTTGTTTTAGATTTAGTTTTGATTTAAATCTATAATAGAATAGATTTGATTTAGTCCAAATAAATATTTTGGGCTTTTATAGTTTTGGGCTTTAGCTTAGGGAGCAAACTAACATAAATCTATAAATGTAGGGAGTAACTCCTAATTTTGTAATCAAGTTGTATTTCACAGAATTTGCAGTTGCAAGTGAATAAGAAATTCTTCTTCTTTTTTTCTTTAAATGCTCATTGTCATTGCAGAAAATATTTCCTTCTTTCTTTTTTTAATTGCTCTTTGTGTGTGGTGATATCAATCTTATTTATTAAGATTGGTAGAATCATAGATATTTGGTAGATTTCCAACCGAATAAGCCTACTGGATTGGTTCCTTCATTGAAATTTTCTATTTCACGTGATGATTTACTTCCTATTTTGCAAGCCGATGCGGATAGGGTGCTAGTTGAGAGGTGCTAGTCCTTGATTTTATGTTGCTGTCTTTATTTTATTTTCCATGACTTTTTTCTTTCCTTTTCTCTTCATGTGCCAAAAAAACATTGTGCAAAATACGTAGTTAATAACTAACTAAATAATCAAGTTTTATTATCTAACAACTACCACTTTTCTTTTAGTGTATTCCTGCATGGCGATTTCTTTTTCTTTTTTTTTTTTAAAACAAAGAAAAACTTTATTCATGGTTATTTTCAGGCTTGGATATATTATCCATTACATTAGTACTTCTATTCAGGGGCGGAGCTACATGTAGCTCAGGGGATGCAATTGCACCCCTCAATCTTCTATTTTACACCTAACTTTACTTAACTTTATTGATAATAGAAACTTTGAACCCCCTCAAATATTGAGCTTGCACCATGCATTTTTCTCTCACCCACGTTAGCTTTCCTCCCTCTATCTACGAGTTGTATTTTCTTTTCTCTCTCATGAGTTAGTGGTTGTGGGTGTAGGCCACCTTCTTTTCTCTCATAAATTTCGTTTTCTTTCTTAAGTCACGTTGTCACCTCTATTTTTACATAGTTAAAATAAGTTAATTTCTAAAACTAACAAAATAGGGAGTGTATAAGTAGTATAATGTAACAATCTGTCACTAGTCCATCCAAAAAATTATCGTTTTATTATGATTTCTATCTACATAGTATATATTAAATTATAATATTAATTTTTTTAATTAATATAAATTATATAATAGTTAAAAAATATATAATATAATATTTTTAATATATAATTTTATTTAAATAAAAAATTAATATTAATATTTTAATTGCATAAAAATCAATTATTTTATTATTTAAAATTGTTTGAACCCCTGAGCCACTGCTTCTATTGTACCCTTTATGATTATATACCCATAAACCTGTCTCTACTTGAATTGCATTGTGATTTCTTGTTTGTCATATGGTCGAAGTTTTTCCACTGGTTGAGCATTCCCTTGGTTACACTGTCTAACCTTTTCATTATGTTAAATGCTTTGACTGGTCTTGGTAAAGACAGTAAATATAAAAGTGGTCTCAAACTAATTTGGCATGTAACTCTATCCGCATTGGTAGTACAGGTAAACTGTTTGCTTAATAAAAAAGAAGTGTTTGCTTTGGTAGTTCAATTAAATTATAATGTAAACATTTGCCATTCCCGTTGCTCTATGCTCTATGTTTATATCATGAAATAAATTCATAGAAATATATATATATGAGGATCAATGAAATGAGTCTATGATGGTCTATTGAAAAGGATAACTTTTGCTACCATACTATAATATTCTAATATGTGATAGAACTAATTTCAAATACATTGTATTATTATTTAAAAAAAATAGAAATTTATATACAAATTATTATTAGTAGATGCTACTACTTTTGAAAGAACAAGTCTTGAACCGTACACTCTCAATAGGCAATTTGTCACTTGGAAAAGGACAGTCCAATTTCTCTTTCTCTGGCAGCAACTCACAAGGTTTAGGGCTCACATTACTTGTAACTCCAGAAACATCTGTACAATTCCATGGAAGCTTCTTCTTCTTCTTCACGTCATTCACTTCAATCTTCGCATTAGAAATACATATTTCTGCAAAAGGGTCATTAGAAATTCCTTCAAGTTTTGCAGCAAATGTCACATTCTTAGCAGTAACATCTCTATAATTAATTCCTTTAATTTCAGGCAATGCTTTTGGGTCATATCCCTCATCAGGGTGTGATCCATAAGAGCCTAACATCCAAAACACATATTTCATTGTGTCCAACTTCATTCCTTTGACAAAAATATCCTTCACGAATCCACCTCTACCGACGGCCGTTTTGATTCTAATAGCTGATTCTGTTGTGATAGCAGTTATGTCTTCAATTCTAACATCTTGGATTCCACCTGACATTTCACTCCCTAACGCAACCATAGCACTATAAGGTGATATACACGTTAACCTTCTTATGACTATTTGTTGTGACGGCTTTCCAAATTTGATTCCGTACTGATCCCATCCACTTTTTATAGCAACGCAATCATCACCAGAGACAATGTAGTTGTCTTCAATCCTAACATTTGTACATGAATCTATTGAAAAGGAAAAAAAGTTGTTATTAGTAGTTTCATAAAAAACACGGATACTGACAAAGTGTCCGGGACACTGACACGGACACATGGACTCATGATGATTTAAGAAAACAAAGCTTACCAGGGTCTATGCCATCTGTGTTTGGAGAGTCAACAGGTGCAAGAATGGTAAGTCCATTTATAATTAGACCATGTGCAATGGTAGAGTTATTTGAAGTCAACACCATAAAATCATGTGCAATGGGTGTGTAATGTAGTGTTGAGTGTGTGTTGGAGGAGAGAGATGTTGAGAAAACTCAACACCATTTAATCACCATGGATTGGTGACGATTTTTATCCATTTAATACTTTGAACTCAATTATTTCGTTGCAAATTAATTTTTAATTTTTTTTTTTTTTACCAAAATTCATGATTTTTTTTTTCTCTATAAATAGAGACTTGGTTCATTTGATTTGGACACAGAAAAAAAAACTAAGTTTTTCACTATCTTAATTTTATTATTAGTGTTTATTTTGAAGTTAAGTGTCTTTTTTTAGTGAAATGGATCCCAATAATCATTTTAACACTCAAAATTCTGCTAATTTTCCATTTAACCAAAATCCCAACAATTTTCCAAATCCCAACAATTTTCCAAATCCCAACAATTATCAAAATCTCAACTATTATCAAAATCCAAATCAATTTTCCAACCAACATCCTCAAAACATACCTAATTTTGGTTTTCCACCAAATTTCAACCAGACATCCTCTGTTCCAAACTTTCAAACATATTATGGATCTATGCCGAGAAATCCATCTCAAACACCCCCGTTTAATGGTTATGTGACAATGGCGAATGCAAATTTTCCAAGTGGTGGTGTACCTGAATTTCCCGAGTTTTCAACACAACTAACTATTGGTGGCATGATAGTTTCTAATGAAGTCGGTCCGAATTCGAGGATTCAACTCCTAAGAGGAAAACTCAAAGAACCAAGATGGAACACCGAACAAAATTTGGTGCTAATTAGTGGGTGGATTAAATTTGGAACAAGCGGTGTTGTCGGAGAAACCGAAAGGTGAAACATATTGGGGTAAAATTGTTGAGTATTGTAATGAGCATTGCTCATTCGATCCTCCCGTGATGGACCCGCATGCGAAACCGCTTTAATTATATGAACAAAGTGTTGGGTAAATGGATTGGCGCTTATGATGGCGCTAAGCGTATGCAAGGAAGTGGTTGGTCGGAGAATGATGTTTTGGCAAAAGCGCAGAATTATATGCATGTGGGAAGAATGTTAGATTCACTTTAATGGAAGAATGGCACGCTCTCCGTGATCAACCACGTTATGGTAGTCAAGTAGGAGGAAATATTGGCTCGAAGTAGTGGATCTAAGAGATCTCGAGAGTGATGCATGTGGCTCAAACATGAGAATCCGCTCGTCCTATAGGAAGGAGGCGCTAAAAAAGGGTAAAAAGAAAAGCAAGGAATATGCCGGAGGTGGTGGACAAAGAATGGGTGAATACAAAGAATTCAAGACGAAAGAGCTTGAACGATTGGACAACATAGCCTTGATGCAAAGAGCTAACAATATAGCCTTGGAAAAGACTAAAACCAAGAAAATGAAGATGTATCTAAAGCTAACTTCAAGAGCATCTAGATGACCGGAAGAACCATTGAAAAAGTTGGAGGCGCTGCTTGATAATTAATTTCAATGAAGTATTTGTCGTTGTTGTGTTTGCTTTAATTATTGTTGTTTCAATATGCCGTTGTGTGTTTGCTTTAATTATTGTTGTTTCAATATGCCGTGTAGTGTTTGCTTTAATTATTGTTGTTTCAATATGCCGGTAGTGTTTGCTTTAATTATTGTTGTTTCAATATGCCAGTGTAGTGTTTGCTTTAATTATTGTTGTTTCAATATGCCAGTGTAGTGTTTGCTTTAATTATTCCTTATCTGATAATTAACTCTATACAATAAATTATTTCGAATCCGTCAGTGGTCCACCACCCAATTCGAATCTATTCCTTATCTGATAATTAACTCTATACAATAAATTATTTCGAATCCGTCAGTGGTCCACCACCCAATTCGAATCTATTCCTTATCTGATAATTAACTCTATACAATAAATTATTTCGAATCCGTCAGTGGTCCACCACCCAATTCGAATCTATTCCTTATCTGATAATTAACTATATACAATAAATTATTTTGAATCCGTCAGTGGTCCACCACCCAATTCGAATCTATTCCTTATCTGATAATTAACTCTATACAATAAATTATTTCGAATCCGTCAGTGGTCCACCACCCAATTCGAATCTATTCCTTATCTGATAATTAACTCTATACAATAAATTATTTCGAATCCGTCAGTGGTCCACCACCCAATTCGAATCTATTCCTTATCTGATAATTAACTATATACAATAAATTATTTTGAATCCGTCAGTGGTCCACCACCCAATTCGAATCTATTCCTTATCTGATAATTAACTATATACAATAAATTATTTTGAATCCGTCAGTGGTCCACCACCCACATCCATTTATATATAGGGACTCATACATCCATTTATGTACCAATATCCCAAATCCCATCCAATCTACCTCCAATATCACAAAAAAATGGATCCATCACAATATCATTTTGATATCGCAGCCTACAATCAAAATCGTGAAATTGAAGAAAATTATATAGTCAATCGATTTAGAGAGCGTAGAAACAAAATATCGGAAGATAATGCACCTCGTAGTAGAAAATATCTCAATAGAGATCATGCAGCGGCAAACCAAAGACTAATTGACGACTACTTTGCCAATGAGCCTACATATGACGATGCAATGTTTCGTCGTCGGTACCGGATGAAAAAAAATGTTTTCCTTCGAATCGTTGGGGACCTTTCAAGTAGTGATAACTACTTCACCCAATGATTGATGCGACCAATAAAGAAGGTATATCACCCTTAGCAAAATGTACCACAGAATGCGAATGTTAGCATATGGTGTGGCAGATCGATCGATGAGTACATCAAAATAGGAGGTACTACAAGATTGGAGTGCTTACGTAGATTAAAGGAATCATACGCTTTGCGAGCAAGTGTATCCGAGAGCACCAACCCAAGATGACCGCAAAGAATACGCATGTTAGTGAAATGCGGGGTTTCCCCTGGATGATTGGGAGTATTGACTGCATGCACTGGGAGTGGAAAAATTGTCCTAAAGCATGGGAAGGACAATTTACTAGAGGGGATAAGGGAACCACCACAGTTATTCTTGAAGCAGTTGCATCTCATGACCTATGGATCTGGCATGCCTTTTTTGGATGTCCGGGAACGTTGAACGATATAAACGTTCTAGACCGGTCACCAGTGTTTGATGACGTGGAACAGGGAAAGGCTCCAAGTGTGAATTTCTTTGTGAATCAACGTCCATATAATATGGCATACTATCTAGCTGATGGTATCTACCCTTCTTATCCAACTTTCGTCAAATCGATTAGACTTCCTCAAAGTGAACCCGATAAATTATTTGCAAAATTTCAGGAGGGATGTCGGAAGGACATCGAACGTGCATTTGGAGTGCTCCAAGCTCGATTTAAAATCATCCGTGAACCAGCTCGCTTGTGGGACATAGCTGATTTGGGTATCATCATGCAACCATACTCGACCGAGGTGTTACCCGCTTTTGCAAATCATGTGCGTGCTAGATCAGAGTTCCGTGATCCAAATGTTCATCAAGAATTGCAAGCCGATCTAGTGAAGCACATATGGACAAAGTTTGGAATGTTCCGTGATTGAATTATTTGTGTGTTGTATTGCATTTTAAATTATTTGTATCGTACTAATTACGTTACTTGTGTGTTGTATTGCATTTTAAATTATTTGTAACGTACTAATTACGTTAATTGTGTGTTGTATTTTAAATTAATTTAAGATGATTTGTATCGTATCCAATTATTTAAATAAATTTTGTTTTTATTACAAAAAATTAAAAAATAAATTATTAAGTATTTATTATTTTAATTTAATTTTAATCGATAATTGTAATTTTATGTAATCATAAAAATAAAAATAAAATTTAAATAAGAATATGAAAATAAAAAGTGGTGGGGTAGGGTGTTGAGTGAAAAACCATTGGAGAGGGTAAAAGTTGAATGGGTGTTGAGTTATTAGGTGGAAGAAAGAGAAAATGATGTGGAGTGTTGGGAGTTGAAAAAGTGGGTGTTGAGTGTTGAAACCATTGTACATGGTCTTATGTCACTGAAAAAATAAAGCTTGATCAGTAAAATTTAAAAGAGAAAAAATAATGTATTAGGGTTGAAAAAATTGAAAATTTTGCATGATCAAACCTGCTATAAATTGGATGGACAAACCAAGATGGAGAATTGACCAAAGTGAGATTAGATATTTGGATTTGATTAGAGTACATAAGTTCAATCATGTATGGTCTAGTGAGTTTCAATTGATCCTTCTTGAACTTGCCCCACCAATATGATCCTTGTCCATCAATTGTTCCATTGTTACCAGTAATTACAACATCAGTGAGATTATTTCCAAATATGAGACTGCTAAACCTTCCATCAGGTGCATCTCTACCTCTTCCATAAGAAGGTAAAACCGGAAGTTGAGGCCATTCTGATTCATCCTGTATCATGTAAATAGCCCTTTAATATATTATAAATTTTCGAAATGATGCAAAGTAAAAATCATCATAGATACCTGAGATGCAAGAATGACAGCATCTTTTTGTAGAAAAAGAGTGAAATGGCTTGTGAGATTGAAGCTTCCAGTTAACCATTTGCCTGGTGGAACAATAAGTTGTGCACCACCATCATTTGCATATTTGCTAAGGTTAGTTATTGCTGAGTTAAAAGCCTTAGTGTTAGAGGTTTTTCCATCACCAACACCACCAAAATCTGTCAAAACTGCACTGTGTTTTCTGCAATTGATTGCAGGATAATCGAAAGCAACCACTGATCCCAATATAAGAACTATAGAAATCACACCAATAACCTAAACAAAACAATCATAAGTTAATATATAATAATAATAACCTCAAAAAAAAAGGTAGGTGTATAAATATTACGTAGGAATTTTGAAATCTTGAACTCTTCATGTTTTGATAAGATATGTAACGTAGTGAGGTATATAAAGAGAAGAATAGAATTATGATTAGAAAATGGATTAATCTGACCGGTTATTCTTCAATCAACGGTTATTGTTTAGTGGCTTAAATGGCATGTTATAGAGTTTAATTAGATTCTCAGGAAAAAAATATTTACATTTAATTCTTCTTCATGATATTAAATGCTAAAGATTTGTGGATGATAATAGAAATAAGTGATTGAAAATTAATTTGTAATATTTGATACTTTCATAATCTAAGTGTCGTTATGCATGAAAAATGTTTGTGAGAGAGAAAAAAAATCAATATTCAATGTCTTTGTTGATAGGTTTATTGATGTTGGAAACAAATGAACAAAATCAAAGAAATTGATTTCTACTTTTAGCGTCGTTAAGACTATAGACAAAACAAAAAGAGACAAATGGTAGAGTATGAAAAAGAAAATTACCTGCCATTTCAAAGTAGCAAGAAGAATGGTTGCAATATGAATCAAAGCATTTTTGTTCCGACTTCCACATAATGCAAATGCAGATATGATCCATACATTCAACAGACAGGGGACAAAGTCTATTATCATGAAAAATAATTTTATATTGTTATTCAATAAAAAATCAATAATGTATCATGTAATTGAAGAAATTTAAAATATAAATGTGATGTGGCGGAATATATAATTGTTATTGATTGAGTATAAAATTAATTTACAATGCATCATCTATGTTTTCTTCATATAAATATTTATAAAAGAGATTAATTAAAATAAATTGATTGAAATAAATTGTCAACGGAAAACCATGTCATCCAAATAGAATTAATTATTTTGACCTATTAACATGAAATTAAATAAAAATTTAAAATATAACTTTTATATCTTTAAATTTTGTTGAGTATTAATATATTTTGATAAAATTGGAAAAAGATTTAAATATTTTTATTACTATTAAAGTAATATAAAAAGAAAATACGGTAATAAATAGTTTGATGCTCAGTTAAATTTTAGAAAATTGTATGTTCACCTAAAATAAAATAGTAACTAAATTAAATATTTAAAACTAGAGGCTGGCCTGTGTAATGCACGGATATGTCATATTAAATTATTAATTTATTAATTTATTATTAATAACCACTATAATATAAATAAATAATTTAACATTGAAGCAATTAAATTGTGTGGTATAATAAAAAAAAACCATCAATAATTGCAGTATAATATAAGGAAACTATTAATTTTTGGTGAAGTTTAAATGGAGTTAAATGATACTTTTTTAGTGAAACATATAACGAAAAAAACAAAATGAATGAAATGATATAAATAATATACTATAAAATTTAATATCAATAATATTTTAATAAATTATTGAATATCAATATTCAATATTATAAAATTAAAGAAATATTAGCTAAACATCGTTACACTGTTTGTGTGTTATATAATCTACCCCTGACAACATTGACTTGACATACATTAAAGTTACATAAAAAAATTTACAAAAACAAATCACACAAAATACACATTAAAATTAATAATTATTAAATACAATAGTTTTTATTATTATGTTAATGGATGAAAAATAAAAAACGATTTGGTTAATGGAAATAATGATAGTAATGGATATGGTTAGGACTCTAACCAACCAAAAGGTTGAGTCAAATCCCCAATATATGATGCTATTGCTACTGCATGGTTTCAAGTCCTGCTGCGATTCTGAATGTTATGCCACTGCTATAAATCTCTCTCCATATACAGCAAAGGTTGAAGAAATAAATGTTGTCCGGCCATCAACAACACTAAAATTTTCTGTGATGCAAGTGTTGATAATACCATCACCATAAAGCAAGATATTCTTCTTAATATTTGGAACAATGATACTTGCACAAATAATTTATTTTTTTCAATAATATAATAAATTGATAAAAGAAATTTCTATTTAAGCAATACAAAAATAATTCAGAGTTTGGAGTTTGTGAAAAATATGCGGATAAATAGAAATAAGAAAGAAAAAATAAAGAGTAACATATTTGCATAAGGAAAAAGGAAATTCTTTTAAAGAAATGTCAGCAATTTTAATTTTTTTCTCGATGCTTTGTATCATATTTTTTTTAAATCAATTTCAATCTCTTGTTTTCTCTTCTTAGTATTTATAATAGAGAGTCACGACCGGCCCAAGGGCCAAGCCACCCAGGCTAGGGCTTTAGACCTCAAAAGCTTGAGCTTAAAAAAGACCTCATATTTATTTTATTTAGCTATAATAATATGTAATGACACATTAAACACATAAATGTTCATAGTTGAGTTGGTAAAGTTTAAGCCTCTTTTTCTACTTTTTTTTTTTCTCATTAAGGTTTTCAATAAATGCATTTTTTTTCCGTTTTAAAATGACTTTCGTTTGTTTTCACCATAACGGAGCCAAAAAAATGAGAATATGGGGACAATATATATATATATATATATAATACTTATAAAATATTTACATAATATTTATTTTGTGAGAAGTAATTGATTATTTTGAATAAATTTTTTATTTATTTATATTATTTTACAGTATACATAGTAATTAAATTATAGTTAAATTATATTAAAATATAATATGTTATTTTATATGTAAAGTGTGCACTATTTTTAATAAAAAAATATAATTAGTATAATAATTTTTTAGTCGATAGAAGTAATAACAATAATTATTTAAAAAAATTACATTACAGAAGTAAAGGATTTAGGTTTGAAATTATACCTAAGAGTATATAGGTAGTAATTATTTTCTTTAAATATATACATGTACTCATGAACTTCATCGAAAAACTCATCATCGAGAAATTCACGAGCTCAACGGAAAATTCATGTACTCATCGAAAACCTCGTGAAACTCGTCGTAAAAATCATACGTTCAACAAATTACTTAAGGGATTCGAGGTCTCCATAATTTCTAATAAGGAAACCCTAAAATAAGCATCAGAACATGACACTTACTTGGAAAGGAATGAGTACACAACGGTAGCAACAACGTTGATGGCGGCGACAACGACGACAATCACAAGAGTAGCGAGGGATAAGGAAGAGTGTGAAAATTTGTAATGTTTCAAATGAGCCTTTCCTCACGCTTTTATAGACAACCCCACCACACGGGGAACACACAATAGGTCATCATTGCCTAGACCCTAGGTCAGCGAAGATAATAATTGTGTACATCACGCGAGGTGATCGATCATCATTTCTACCTAGTTTTCGTCACACATCCCGATCTAAATTTGTCGATTCGGTAACACTTTGAGTTGAGTGTTATTGTTTTTGTTTAAGTATTTAATGTTTGTTGGTTTTATAAGATTTCTTTGCATTTTGAGTATTTAGATGCTTTTGATGGATTTGATTGGTAGTGTTCATGTTTCAGGTGTAGTTGGATGATCTAAAGTACTAGCGCAAAGATGAATGAAATAGCAAGGTCCAAAGACGAAGATAAAGGAATATGAAGCCAACACGGCCCGTGTGGTCCAACACGGTTCATGTCAGATGGTATGTAAATTCCCATACAAAAATCAGGGAGCTGACACAGGTACCCATGTGGCTCAGCACGGCCCGTATAAATACGATGAATAGTATTTGATGTAAGTATTGATAATTTTTGTGTATGAATAACATTAATCTATTTATATATGTATGAATAACATTATTATATTTATATATAATTGATAGGATAAAATACAAGTGTTAAAAACTAGAAGTAACATATACAAAGTTGTTACTTGCTCCACGTGTTGTGACACATGTTTCTTGGTAATCAACGTTTTTATAATGTTGATGTTGGTATAATATGGATAGATAAGTTACCATTCTTTTTAATTTGTTTTCAATCAAATTGTGAAACCTTTAGGATATTCGTACAATAAATATCAAATTACTTAAATAAATATTATATACTATTTGTTTTTGTTTTTCAATGATAAATAAATATTCCCTTCTATTTATTATAAGTGGTTTTTATTTTTCTCCACATATACTTTGTTAATTTTATAAATATATTATAATATATTTCAATATTATCCTTTATAAAAATTCAAATTCAAAATCTCATGGATGGTGAAATATTTAGATTTCAAGTATTTCATAAAAAAAAATATAAGTATGTTTCCAAATGACTCCCATTAAGAAAAAATATTTAAAAATTAAATAAAATTCATTTTATTATTTTCTTTTTTAAATTCTTTATATTAATTAATTGTTATGATGTGATGATGAAATGTCTAGATTACAATTATTTTATTCCTAAAAAAAATATGAAATTTATTAAATTTTATTTTTCTAGTTTAAAAATAATTAAATTTACTTATTATTTTCTCTCTTATACGAGTGTTTTATTCTCTTTCCTTATTTTTCTAAAAAAAGTTTGTTATACTTTTATACATGTGTTTTTAATTTATCACCACTAATAAAAAAAGTTTAAATAAAAAAATTAAATTAAAATTATAAATTTATCTCTTTTAAATAAAGTTATTATACGTATCATTCTTATCCTCATTTCTTTTTTTTTATCCTATCACTAGATTTACTTTTCTTTTTTTCAAAAATTAGAATACTCTTTAAAAATCCGTAACAATTTTTGTTAAGTTTTTTTTTCTTCAATATTTTATTAACTTTCTAAATCAACTTTATCTAACATTTCATTCAAATTTGTTCTCCAAAATAGATGTAAATCACATTAATCTCAATGTTATTCTAATAGAAGATGAAAAATATATTCAACATCAAAATGCAAATATAATGCATAATCTGGGCGATTTAAATATCAATATTGTAAAAAAGTATTGATCTTAACAATATTCCAAATATGCACATATGCATGTGTGTGAAATAAGATACTCATGACTTCATTGGTAGGTAATAATATTTTCACGCTTTTAGGCTTATTTGTTTGTTTTCTCATGTCACATTTATTTGTTCATGACCCCATCATATTCTCCGTACTCATATAAAAATTGAACAATACGAATAAGAAAATAAGATAGAAAATAACCACATACAAATTGAAGAAAATAATGTATTTTTGTAAATATATTTATAAATAGTAAATATTGTAATTTTTTTTGGAATAAATATATTTTTGGTCTCTATTTAAAAATGACATGTTTTGGTTTCTACAATAATTTTATTATATTATAAACATGCCGCTCATGCATCAGAACATTCCTCATACGAATCCATCACATTTTCAACCACAAACATCGGCATTTCCACGACAAACAAATCATCACGCCCAAACCAAACAACAACACGTATTTTATGTCACCTCTTCACAACAACCCCTTAACCCATTTCGACCACATCAACCCATCATCCAAACCACAATTCAACCAATTTTGCAATACTCTCCAATCCCTCAATCAAACTTCGATTAATCATACTCTCACTCTCAACAATATACCATGACCCCATCATCCTCCCAACCTAACTATGACTTTGCATACTCTCAATCCCAACAACAAACCTTTAACCCGTCCTCCTTTCAACCACAAGATCAATCATTTACCTCTTCATTATTTCAACCCAATGAAAATGTTTATCGTCTACCTATTGAACTGAGTGTGCCACAGACAAATATGCCTATGTTGCAACACATCCCCGACTATGATCTAACTGATGATCAACTTTTGGAAATGGCAGACTTCTTGTTGATGGCAAACTAAGAGAAAAATTTGTCATCCGATAATACTTCTCCAAGAGAAGAGTGTGGAAGGGGGTGACGAAGTACCCTACCATGTGTTACACTGACTCACATGTTGTTCAACCACCACGACCCAAAAAAAAATGAACCATATGTAATTTGAGTACTTTAAATAAATAATAAATTTTTATTGTTACAGTTTATTGTTTAATTGTAAAAATATAAATAAAAAATTAATTTAATTAAAAATTTTATTTAAAATATTTTATTATATTAAAATAATATTAGTTATCTTATAATATATAAAAAAAAATTAATATATTAAAACATTACAATATATAATATATAATTGTTTAATATTAAATTTTAAAAAAAAAAATCTCTGCACATCACGGGATAATTATTAAATTAATTGAATTAATTAATTAATTAATTGGTGGAAAATTTTTAGAAGAGAAGTTGTAAGATTATAATTTAGTATAATGATATTAAATTATTAAATAAATTGAATTAATTAATTAATAGATAATAGTTTTGGTGGGAAGTTTTTAGAAGAGAAGTTGTAGAATTATAACTTAGTCTCGTGATAAAGATCATCAATTATCATATCTTCTTATTAATATAAACAAAAACAAAACAAAAAAAATCAATGCCAATAGTTATTAGCAATATTATTTAGACTCGCCAATATTTTATTACTCTTGTTAATAGTAATACTATCAACTTCAAGGATGCTCTAGTTCTAGTCTTAGAATCGAGTGTTTAGCCTTCAATAGTTTCACTGCTTAGTTGGATTGCAGTGATCTTAATTCAATTCTAAGGGAGGAGATACACTTAGTTTCAACCCAACGGGGTTACAGATAGTAGTAGATTGGATATTATAATTTTATTTGATGGTTGGTGGGACTTTTAGGGTGTGGCTTCCCAGTAGTTCCTTTCTAGTAATGTTTTCGATCATTTCTTCATATCCTTAAATACTCCAATCAGCTTTAAAATGCTCAAATGATATATGTTTGGTAACCAGTTTTCTCTAATCGGAATGAGTCAATTCCCCACCATTGGAAAGCCTTTTTTTCTGAAGAGAAAACCATAACTCTCAAAAGGGAGCTAAAAGTTTGGAATAAGAATGTCTTAGGGAATTAAGAATCCTAAATTGATTCTTTGAGGTAGATGGTAAGTGTGGCGCCTTGAAAATTTTATTTGATTAACGAAGTAGTCATCGAGATTTATTTATTTTAAGGAGTAAAGGGAAATATCAAATAAAACTCGTGAGAGAAAAGAAATAGTCATCGCAATCAAAGAGAGGGATCAGGAGCCGGTTATATAAGGAGGATATATTAGCATCTTTCATATCTATTGTATTCGATGAGGCCCATTTAATTAATCATGCGTTCATGTGTTAGTATGAAAAATTACTATCTTCTAAGTTAGAAAGGAGAAATGTTTTTGGATTTTTTATTTTTATTTTGCTCGCCGCAATTTCAAAACCTTGTGTCTACGTATCCTTATAGTGCAATAAGAAAATCAGAGTGTCGTAGTTCGAGTAGAAATGCTTGTTTGTTGGTTCTTTTTAGTGAAAGATACTCAATCACATTCGAATAGAAACATTGCTACCATAAGCATGGATAATGGAACAATTGCATCACTTCAAGAAAGGATGACTGAGTCTGGATTATGCACGGAAAAGGCTCCATATCCACATGTGTAAGGAGTTGTTAGCTGATAATTTTGATGAGCTATTTGGTTTGAAGAAATGGACTTTATGTTATTTGGATGTCTATTCGAATAAAGTTCAGAGATGAACGATTTGCCTAACAACCAAGGAGATTCGAAAAGGAGATATAGTTGTTGAAGATTTAGAGTTTTAACTCTAAAGATGCTTTGATTTCGAATGAGGCATTGTTGTTAGGAATTTTAGAGTTTGTTTAAAGGATTTCGAGTGCTTCGTTCTGTTAGAAGCTTGAAAGGTTCGAATTGTAGGATCAAGTGGTCCAGCGAAGTCATTTTAAATTCAAACGAAAGATTTGAATTGATCAAGTTCATTATAAGTTCGAAATTCAAATAAAGGCGCCATTTCATCAGAGGACGCATATAAGCCACTGGTTGTAGAAGACATGCAATCTTTGAACGTGACATAATTCTAGAGTAAGACCGTTAGGTTCGAAATGGTATAAATATAAGTTTTAGTGTTAGAATTTTGTATGTTCACTATTTTACTAAAACTCTTATATACTCAAATTACTAAGCGTTAAGGGAAACGAGTTGCAGAAATCATGTACATATGGAAACACCATTATTATCATTTTTAACAGTTTAAATTGAAGTCTTTTGTCTTTACCCTTATCTTTACAGTTTAATTCCTTTTCAGTCATTTCGCTTTAGAGTTATTCGTTTATCTTTCAGTTAAAACTTTACTTTTTCCAGAAACATTTATCTTCATGTGAAGTCTTTTACATTCTTTTTACAAACTATCCACTTTACTTTACCAAGTCTTTCTTTATATTCTAAGTCTTTTCCATTCGAAGTCAATCACAAGTTTAAACTTTATTTTGTCAATGCTTTTACATTCTGTTATGTAATTTACTATTGTCAAACGAAACCATAGGATTTATTATAAGATCCTTGTTTTATACCTTTAAAGATCTAAATCCATAGATAGAAAGTGAAATATGAACATGAAAATTAATTTAAACATCAAATACTTTGACACATGTCGTAGGATCAATCTAGTCGATCCTGTAAGTAACCAAAATCAGTAATTTGGAGGACTAGCAGTTGTTTACGAGAAATCACCGTAAATAGGAGCGTTGTTACGTCATCACGGAACGGAACAGAAGATCACCCTATTTTAAATTTAAAAGCCAAGTGACAAAGAGTTAGAATGGGTTAAGATTGATTTTATAGGACACGAGCGTTTGAATGTCCAAAGTAGATACTTGAGACCCATAAACTTAGGGTGAGAAAAGATAGGTACCTAAACCCTCTCATTTAATCCTTTTTTATGAAAAGGGTGAAATCAATACAAGTTAGACAACTTGTCCTTGATTAACTTAAAAAAGGGTAAGATATGTTTCTATCCCTTCCGTTTAAAAGTGTTTTAGTTGGGCCATGATTAACCAATTGTTGAAGCGGTAAAGCGGCAAGCAAAGAGTTGGTATTATTTTTACCGGGTGATATATACCGGTTAGGTTATATCATATCGTGTCCACAGAGATTGGTTATTGATTCGTCGTTCGAAAATTCTACCGTTAATGAGTTTGAGATTAAAAGAAATGAAAATAAAAGACAGAAAGTAAATGAACAAAAAGTATAAAGGATAAACAGCTTATCCGGAACGAATGCAAACTATCCGTCACAGACTTAAATCTACTGTCCAGTTATACTCAGCCTACGATACCCATTCGTGTCATCACATACCTCTCATAACCTAAGTTATTTCTAAACCAAATTGAGAATCCTCCTGAATCACCTTGATATCCATTTCTAGCATACCTCGACAACCAGAAGTCAACCGCGTCACCTCCATACTCATCTCTGGCATACTTCACCAACGCAGAGCCATTAAGATCAGATACTCTAAGTGAATGTAAGCTCTAAAACCATTTCTAGCATTCAGAAACTAATAGATAATCATCCTAGGTGAGAATCTAAGAAGTATATTTCTATCACAACTCAAATCCCTAACACAAGGTAAAAACCTAAGATAGCAACCAACACAGATTTGTAAAGCAAGCTTTATATAGCGCCAAGGGCGACAAATATACATGAGTAAGAGTAGATATACATACAAAACCCAACAAAAGAGATTACAAAGAGAAGAGAAGAAGAGGAACCAAACATTTCTTGGTTTGTCAACACCAATCGACGAGGGATTCGACGAGGGATCATCCAAATGCAAGCTCCAATGTTGTTTTCTAAGCAAATCTATCAAAAAAATAATGTTGATGATGTTGGGACTCAAAAATACCCAACCCATGACCTTAAAATGTGTTTTTAGCCCCTTTTAAAGATTTCTGAAATCACAGGGCGCGCTAAGCCTGGTATTTTGGCGCTCAGCGTGGTCTATGTTGTTCCGGAAAAAATCAGCATTTTATTTTTGCCACAACTTGAGAACCGTAACTCGTAATTGCGCCCGGTTTGAAGCGTTGGAAAGCTTATTCAATGCTCTATCTAACCATGAATAAATATCAATCAAATTAATGATTTGAAATATTTGAAAAACTCATTCTTTGCTTTATGTGTTCTCTTTTATTGCTTAAAATCATGTGTTTGAAGTCGTGTCTTCGACACTTTATTACTCAATGCTCCAATTATGAATGAATACCTATAAAAGAGATGAAAAACTATCCAATGATACAATATTTACACAAAAACTCAATGATTCTATTATGTACATATTTATATAAAAAACGGGGGATTTATTCGAAGAATATCAACAAAAGAACCGATAAGTGCCACTAAACATATATACAAAATAATTAAATTTTGGCACTTATCAACTCTCCCCAACTTGACACATTGTTTGTCCTCAAACAAAGTCAAATAACTCAGAGAAACAAAGAATGATAATCAAATAATCACGAATCAAGAAGTTTTGAAAACGAAAAAATATGTATGGTTCAAACGAAAAATGTACACGACAAATACAAACTTACCACTATACTACAACAATAACATATAAACGAAACAAATCTTAAGTACAAAAATCATGCAAAACATTCTAAAACAAAACAAGCTAAATCATGAATCACACCTAGCAAAAATTCATCGGTAGATAAAGAACACACAAATGCGAGAGATAAAAAATACTCCTCCACAATCTTGCAAACAATAGACTAAATTATGCATTCATCCAAAAACGTATTGAAAATAAAAATGCAAGAATCACAAGGACTTTTCAAGATTGTAATGTGGCTTGGTTAACAAACAAGTGATAAGTCCTAAAGATAATCGAGACAAAAACTTCCCTAAACCTAAGGGAGTGATCAACTCACAAAGTTCCAAACAATATAATTTCAATCAAACTTATTCTTCATCACAAATTTCACACCAAACACACCTCACTTATTAACATAAGATTATTCCTACTCTTTTTGTTTTTCTTTTTCAAAACTTTTCTCTTTTTTCTTTCTTTTTCTAATCTTTCTTTTTCACTTTTTTTCTTTTTCTTTTCTCTTAACCTCATACCAACCACAATATAAGTATATAAATATATCTCTCTCCAACTTGAATTCGACCAATATTAATGTGTGAATACTCCCTAGTTTCTAAGGCAGGGTAAAAATCCATACAACAACATATAGTTCAGGGTTCAAGAAACAAAGAAATCAACATCCATACAAAAAAAGTGAATGGACACTCATAGACAAGCATCAAGGTCAAATAAAAATGGATGTTGATAAAATTTCAAAGGGGCAAACAAACGTGCACACACTCACAAGGTGAATTGAATATTTGACCAAGGTAGTTATGCTCAAAATCAACAAAATGTCTTGATCATTTTCTTGCAATCATACAATCAACACAAAACAAAAGATTAAGCATAATAAAATCCAGTTAAAACAAGAATGTGGACTCTCATATGTAAACAATGGAAAGCTTCATCACATTTATGGTTAAAAATGGTACTAAAGTGATTCAATTCATGAGCAAGTAATGCAAAAAGAATGAATAGCATGGTAATTATACAAATGGTAAATTCCCTAAACATGTTATGTTATAGAAAGCGATAAACGAGTATCTGACGTACCAACTTTAAAAACTATCATTACCATACATCTGCGAGTTGAAACGATCAAACTCGGAAAATCACCTCAAAGGTCTTCAAGTTAGCGGACCAAAATTTGAGTCCAAACAACAACAAAAGAATTAGAAAAATAAAATTTACAAAATTTACAGTATTTACAACCAACAAAACTCCTCAAGCTAAACACGACAAGCTTGAGAAAAACACAATTTACGTACGAAACAAAAGAAAATTACGATAGGAAACATGGTGAAAATGAATTAACAAGTTGAAAAGTGAGGATTTAAAATTAAGAACAAGTCCTATTTCAACTTGTTAAAACACAAGCCACCAAACAACATAAACAAACACAAACAAAAACAAACAAAAACATGTTTGTTTTACGTCGTAAGCTCGACGCCTTCCTTGTGTGAGCACTAGTAACCTCCTTTCATCATGTCATGGTATTTCCACACCGTGCAAACCTAAAGAAAGTGTCCTAACAACCACACAACAAACGTTACGAGTACGAGACAATTCACAACATCACATGAAAGCTAAGAAAATCACAAATATGTACAAGTATGGAAAGTAAACACACAACATGTACATGTAACACATACAAGTTCATATACAAAACCTATACAATATTTACATTAATTACAAAACTCAAAAACAACAGAATTATCGCAATACAGAAACAATAAAACCAATCCCCGGCAACGGCGTCATTTTGTTGAAGCGGTAAAGCGGCAAGCAAAGAGTTGGTATTATTTTCACCGGGTGATATATACCGGTTAGGTTATATCGTATCGTGTCCACAGAGATTGGTTATTGATTCGTCGTTCGAAAATTCTACCGTTAATGAGTTTGAGATTAAAAGAAATGAAAATAAAAGACAGAAAGTAAATGAACAAAAAGTATAAAGCATAGACAGCTTATTCGGAACGAATGTAAACTACTCGTCACAGACTTAAATCTACCGTCCAGTTATACTCAGCCTACGATACCCATCCATGTCATCACATACCTCTCACAACCTAAACTATTTCTAACCCAAATTAAGAATCCTCCTGAATCACCTCGATATCCATTTCTAGCATACCTCGACAACCAGAAGTCAACTACGTCACCTCCATACCCATCTCTGGCATACTTCACCAACGCAGAGGCATTAAGATCAGATACTCTAAGTGAATGTAAGCCCTAAACCCATTTATAGCATTCAGAAACTAATAGATAATCATCCTAAGTAAGAATCTAAGAAGTATATGTCTATCACAACTCAAATCCTTAACACAAGGTAAAAACCTAAGATAACAACCAACACAGATTTGTAAAGCAAGCTTTATATAACGCCAAGGGCGACAAATATACATGTGTAAGAGTAGATATACATACAAAACCCAACAAAAGAGATTACAAAGAGAAGAGAAGAAGAGGAACCAAACATTTCTTGGTTTGTCAACACCAATCGACGAGGGATTCGACTCCGGATCATCCAAATGCAAGTTCCAATGTTGTTTTCTAAGCAAATCTATCAAAAAATAATGTTGATGGTGTTGGGACTCAAAAATACACAACCCATGACCTAAAAATGTGTTTTTAACCCCTTTTAAAGATTTCTGAAATCGCAGGGCGCGCTAAGCCTGGTATTTTGGCGTTCAGCGTGGTCTATGTTGTTCCGAAAAAAATCAGCATCTTATTTTTGCCATAACTTGAGAACCGTAACTCGTAATTGCGCCCGGTTTGAAGCGTTGAAAAGCTTATTCAATGCTCTATCTAACCATGAATAAATATCAATCAAATTAATGATTTGAAATATTTGAAAAACTTATTCTTTGCTTTATGTATTCTCTTTTATTGCTCAAAATCATGTGTTTGAAACCGTGTCTTCGAAACTTTATTACTCAATGCTCCAATTATGAATGAATACCTATAAAAGAGATGAAAAACTATCAAATGATACAATATTTACACAAAAACTCAATTATTCTATTATGTACACATTTATACAAAAAGCGAAGGATTTATTCGAAGAATATCAACAAAAGAACCGATAAGTGCCACTAAACATATATACAAAATAATTAAAGTTTGGCACTTATCACCAATACAAGTCACACGACTTGTCCTTGATTAATCTAGAGTGAGTAGACATGTGTCTACCCTCTATTATGCAACCCTTATTTATTTGAGAAAAGAGTTTTGAAAAGTCAGTCGACGTTGGATCGAGATTTGAAACTTTATTTATAAAAGTGTTTTAAGGATGAGAATCACTTGGCGTTGGACCAATGTTTGAGTGAAGTGAACAATATGGATATTTACATACAAGCATGAAAGTAAAGCGAGTAAATAAGTTATTACGAGCTCATAGAAGGGGACTCACGCAAATGATAAGACAATTAAAATTATGTAAGTGCATGCACGAAATAAATTTAATCGATTAATTAAAACAAAGTTTAATCAATAAACTAAAGCTCCATTGTAAGCCCAAAAGACAGCGTGGTGTGTGCATTATGTGCGCTCATTGCGACGATTAAAAGCTTTATCGACTCAATGTATGAAAATGACTAGGAATTGAGTGTAGTTCCTTTGAAAACGTTTGTGCACATGTTATAAATATTTGCATAAAATAAATCAATAAAATAATTACTAACTATTACATAACATGATAAGTGAGTTACATATTTACAAACGGGAATGAATCTAACCAATTATGAGTCCATACACATGCAATAAACATTTTAATCAATTAATTGAAAATTGATTAATTATATTAAAGAAAACCAATTAGCAAAACTAAACAATTTTAAATAACAACATCAATTTAACAAAAATAATATTTAATTAATCGATTAACTTTCATATAAGGAGATCCAAGAATAAACCGTTTGAACAATCCCAAATTCAAACGAATATGGTGACAAGATAATAAACAAGAGATAAGAGAATTATTTTTGTTTTCTTTTTATTTAAAATAAATCTAACTAAAAATAAACAAAAACATTTTTGAGATTTCTTTTATAAGAGAACAATAATATATACAAAATAAACTACTCAATATTTATATTTTTTAAAATGCTTAAACAAGGTAAAAAGAAATATTAAGATTTTGATTGATGTATAAAAAACTTTAATTACTCTTTTTGGTGTTTTATTAAGAAAAATGATAACAAACGTGCCCATCATAAAAGATAAATCAACTCCCATGCTAATTCCTTTTTTTTATCATGAAATTCTCAAAAACAGTAACTATGCAAAACAAAAGCTTTCAATGACCTTTTTCTTCACGTAATTCAAATTAAAAGAGTTTTTCTCTAATTCTTCCGTTATCATGCTATCAAACATAACATCAACTCTTCTTTCTACTTCGTTAATCTAATGAACAAGCAAACAGTGGCAACACAAAACAAAAATGAAACCACACTATGCGAGGATAAAAAATTTCTCACCTCCTCCTATGAATGCAGGAGTAAAAAACTAACACATTTAATATATTTCTTTTAAACTTTAAATTTACAAAGCCCATAGATTTAAATTTTGACGCCTTATTTTTTTTAAGGCTCTGGATAAGTCTGTTTACTCTGGTTCAGGGTCGGTCCTGACCACTAAACTTAGGAACCTTATTAATATGTAAAAGATTTAACTAAGTTGAGAGAAAATATTAAGAAAGTGGGGAGGAAATAGTGTGAGAGTGGAGAGAAAAAAGTGGAAGGGAGTTACTCAGTCAAAATTAGGTTTTAATGAGTAACTCATTATTAATTAATAATTAATTTATATTAATAATTCAATTTTGCATAATCACTTATAATTAACTCCTATTAAAATAGGATAACCCTTTCCATTCATGTTAAGTTTCCAATAATCTCCCACTTGAATTTAAAGGTGATTTTTAAAAATAACTTCAAACATTTTTAAGATTGTGCATAAACAAAGGTGTCTACGACTTGAACCTTTGCGTAGCAAATAGGATTTTGATTCAACAAGAGTGACACAAATGTCTTGAACTCTATCTTAGACATCAAACTCGTACACAATCTTTTCTTAAAGTGTATTCTAATAGCATGTGCTTTAATGGTCATGCACGTGTATTGTAACACCCTTCTAAACCCCAAAGAATATTCATAAATATTTAATAAATAATATCAGAGTAATTCAACAAAAAGGGCGTCATATTTTATTCATAAATGATATACATACAAGATTTACTCCGTAACACGGGTTTTCAAAAATTATTCATGACGTGTGCATTATTAAATAGCAACACCAATACTTCAATATACTTGCAATGAAATTATAGTTTCAAAATATCTTTATTAAAAGAAACCCATCATAATACTTTATGGTTCATGGTTCACAATTTAAAACAACTTGAACTCAATGAATAACAATTCAAAAGATCATAACAAAACAAGAACATAATTTTTTTCAAAACAAACACTCTCGTCCCCGATGTTACATATCAGAGCAAGACCTTCTAGATTCAACAAAAAGTAAATCACACACTCCAAAGCTATTCTTCCAAGCCTTTATGAGCTATTCCTGATTACTTGCACGTTACCCACATAGAGGTAACATTCAAGCAGAAAGGGTGAGTTTATCGCAATCATTATATAAAACATAAGTAATAAACATTGCAGAATAAACCAAAAGTATCACATTAGCAATGCATAAATATCATCATTCCAAGTACAACAACATAATAAGATGTCATCAAAATCAATATTTATGTAATGCCACATAGGATGTAATGCAAAGACATAAACTCGTGCATGTGGTACCAATTCACTTGATGGACATTGGGCCCCCACCCTTCAAAGACCCCAATCATAGGAACGGTTCCCACTTGGAACCGGAGCAAATAATAGACATCCCAAATCCACACAATGGGATTGAGACCAAATCACTAGATCGACGTCCTAAATCATCAAAACAGACCAAAGTTGTCCAATGAGTGCATGATGCGCAATACTCAAGTATAAACGACCACATCTAGTGATATGCATCATCATTCATGTATAAATCAACATCCTCGTATAAACCTCATCATATATACTCGTACCATCAAAACATCATCATCATATCATCATATAAAACATAAATCATCATATTAACAACATATTATCAAGGTAACCAAGTCATTGTTACGGTTCCACACGGGAAACCTATCTCTATTCTAATTTTATGTAATTTAAAAATACTCCTAAGTCCTCATTTTATTTCATATAATTTAATTCTACGTCGTTAGCTACACACCACTTTGAACGACACCTCAAACGGAGTTACGGTTCAAAAGTTATGGTAGTTACAAAATTGTCAAAATTGAACTTCACTCGGGTTGTGTTGCATCGACCCTTGTGTCGACCGCTCGTCACAGTTTGCGTCGACCGCACCCTTATTTGTGTCGACCACTCACTGCTGTTTATTGTTTGTTATTTGCTATTTGCGTCAACCGCAACCATGTTTGCATCGACGCAAACAGTCTGTATGTTGTATTTTTCTGCGTTTTTCTGCGTTTTCACTACCGTATGGGTCCTAAAACATCACCTAATCATAGGTAATCATCATCCTATATTTTTACATCAATTATACATCATTGGGCACCATTATTCATCTTTAATTCATCGATTCTCCATCAAACAACATCAAATCATTATTTATGAAATCTAAGGAAAATCCTACATTTATCAACCATTTAAATCAAATATAATAATTAGATAAACACTCCTTACCTTATTGCTTCAAGCAATTGATTCTTCTCTTTACGCTTCTTACTGTGATTCTCCAAACTTTTG
The DNA here is from genome assembly GCA_021764765.1 of Vicia sativa. Lineage (NCBI taxonomy): Eukaryota > Viridiplantae > Streptophyta > Magnoliopsida > Fabales > Fabaceae > Vicia > Vicia sativa. The sequence continues at coordinate 83,428,574 of CM038792.1, read as the reverse complement.
TGCCCTTGCCTGTTCTCTTGCTCTTCTACCAATATCTCGATCGTACATAATGATCGTATAATTTTCCATATTTCTCTATTATCACAAAGGACCCCTAACTTCTTCCTCAATTACCCTCACTTAATCTTATGTCATTTACCTTCATGCCCCTATCCTCTCTACTAATTACCACCATGTCATTCTAATTAAAATAAATCTTTTTAAATAATTATTCATATTATTCTTATTCTAAATAATAATCTAAATAATTGCTAAATAATTATCTAATTATCCTAACCCATCCAATCACCATAATTCACATCATATTGTTCTACATCATAAGCAACCATGTACAAACACATCATACCCAATCATATAAAACATTATTATTCATCAATAAATCACAAATACATCTAATAATTCATTAAACAAACAATTTTAAAAGTTGGGGAGTTACATGTATCTCGATTTAGTGAAGGCTCTAGAAATTATGCCTCGAAATTCTATAAAAATTGGCCTCAATTCCACAATCACAGAAACGTGTACTGCAACGGTTATTAAAACTGTCATAAATGTTTAATTGTGACATTTACAAACCATCATTTTTTTAATGTTGGTCACAACAATTTCAAACCATTGTGAGTTTTTTTTCAATGCTGGTCACAACAGTTTCAAACCATCATGAGTGTGATATTCTGACAGTGTAAATAGTGGTAATATGAGGATTTTTTTCATCTATTGCTGAGAATTCTTTTTATTGTACAAAAATTCATATTGATATAATTACATAAAACTATTTTCATTCAAAATATTATCTAGTTAAAAAGAAAAATATTTATAAATAACACTTAAATAAAATAATTTTAACATTAAAAAATTAAAAAATAATTGTTTAGCTAAATATATAAAATTACATCAAAAATTCAAAATATCTTCTAAATACTTCTTCATCCATAAGCTCTTTTAAAGTAAAATTCTCCATATCTAATATAGCTTAGACCTGCACAATAATAGAAATGTAAAAAAAAAAAAAAAAAAAAAAAAAAAAAGCAATATAGAATGAATAGTAACATGCATATATAAAAGTAATTTCATATCTTTGCAACTAAAAGTCTTGAACCAATTTCAACTATAAGTTCATTTGTTGATGAAAACAGATATTATTGTGATAAAACTCTTTAAATATAAAATATATAAGTTCACGTATATATTAGTTTTATATAGATATAGATCACATCAAAATTTTGTTTTGATTATGATGTTGCTACATATTGCATAAACTAAAACTAGATAATCTCTAACACTGCATTTCTACAACACAAAATGTGTTTTATAAGTGATCTATACTTCTACAATAAACTATAACTTCTCTATACTCCTACAACAATCTATACACTTCAGACAAACTGTACAATTTAATATTTAACAAAATAATCAAAGACATGAAAATTAATATACCTCTTGTCAAAATGACAATATCATCAAGGTAATGACTCTAGCATTCTCCTCAACAAGTTTTAACTACTCTATCCACTCTTAAATGCTAGACACCTTTTCTACTAACCTTACTCAATGCTTCTACTATTAAATTTTCCTACATCTTAAGTGTTCCTAACACTGCGTGTGTCCATATCTGCCAATTCATTATCTTTAACCTACAATCATACGACAACAAGTATTTAGAATCTAAACAAATAAAAATAGATGAAATAATTGACTAGTTGAAAAGGAAAAGCAATAACGTATTATGACATCGACCCCATCAACACCTATTATGAAACAAATCAAACAAGAGTTCAGACTTAGCAGCACTATAAACATCTAGTTGAGTACAAAACAAACTTGAATTCAAGGGGAAAGCATCATAAAAGAAACTTCAACTGCAATACTTAAACGCATAAGAAATACTAAGTTGAAGTCACAATCACAAAATTTATGTCCATCAAAAAAGATTTTAACAATTCTTACTAAACATGGGACTCCGGAACAGGGCCTAAGTTATAACATATAACACTTGAAATAAATTTAGAAATAAATCAATACCACACTCACTTATGCCACAAATGGCCAAATAAAGTCAATATGTATCATGTTTGAACTTTGATACTACTAATCTCGGATAGACATAATTTACTATTCTAACTGTACCACATAAGAGCAAGAAAAGCTTCAGACATGTTTTAATTTTATTGAAGAATGTGTTTTGAGATATTTTCATAACATATGATGGTTCATGAATCTGTTTTGAAACTAGACCCTATTGGCCTAATGATTTTCACTAGGTTGAATACATTACATACACCCTTGAAAGAAGCAGCGTTCAAGAATTGAAATCGGGATTTTCAGCGCCAAAACCACCAATCACAGGAGCTTCATGAATAATCTACACAGTAAACTCAATGCAACATCATACAGGGTAATACAAATCTAGGTTTTGGTTATTATTTGATAAATTATTTTACTCACAAGAAGTCTTTCTGTGATCTTTTTACTATTGCCTCCACTATTTCTTTATCCTAAGGAATTAGTGTCTTCAAATCTTCACAAGAAATTTTCCATCCAACAAGTGCAATATCGGCTCCTTGCTGAATCATCTGAGTAAGTATAGTAAAAACATGAATCAATAATGTTATACAGAACTTCTTGGGACTTCATTGGGACTTTTTGTGCACCTCAGCTTTAGATAATGGCAACATGTAATCATCTTCCGGTACTTCTGTAAGATAAGAACAACCCTTCCACTTCCTTTGGACTACTATGGATGACCACCTATACCAGATAGAATGGAGAACTCGTTCAAGGTAGTAGAATGGAGGCGGCACGTTTGATGGTGGAAAGGTAAAGAAGAGAAAGAAGAAGAGAAAAATTGAAATCAGAGGAGGGAGACATACCAAAGAATGAAGAATGAGCAAAAGTGAACGAAGGGGTTTTGAGATCTGAGCTCTGAATTTTGTTTTATTGTTTCAGAAAATAAATAAAAAAATATTTTTAATGTATTTGGGTTCATGGGGACGGTTGTTGATAAAACCGTCGTAGTATAGAAGGTATGATTTTATCATTATATTCTTATGAAAAGTTATTAAATTTTCAAAAAAATTGAGTTTTATCGGAAATTTGAGGGTGTATCGGAAATTTTTGATTTTTTTAAATTTCCTGTAGAAATTATCAATAAAATATCAGAAATTTTGAATACTGTACCAGAAATTTCAATATATTTCAAAAAAAAAAAATCAAAAATTTTGTTGGGGGTACAGGAAGTTTCAACTGGAATAATTTTGGAATAAAATTTTTTAGGGGGTGGCATGTTTAAAATGGGGGGTGGCAAGATAAATTCTCGTAGTATAGGGATTGCGGACGTTGGGCTCTTAACCGTCGTTACTTGAGAAATTAACATTCCACCTCCAAAATTAAATATGTCACTCCCAAAAAAAAATTATTCCAAACATCTTATAACCTTTACCCCGATCGTGACTATCCAAGCATAATATCGCCCCTAACCTTCTCAAACTTATCCTTTCAATCTATGTAGAGAATGGAATGGGGCTTTAACAATCTTTTCCCTGGGAGGATGAATAAGGTTACCTGGCCATTTTTAGGGGTAAGTTTGATACCTTAAAAGCGTAATAATACACCAAAGATAGGAGAGACCTTCAATCGTCGGCATACTATCTTGAACGCCCTAATGATACCCTAAACAAGGGGAGTTCCTCGAGAAGGAGAGATGTTAGTAGTCGCAAAAAATTGGGCTTCAAACAGTGTGAAAGGGGTCAAGACCCCCAAGTCATAAATAACGTGGAGGTGAAAGTAGAAGTAATGGGTGGGTGAGCCACTAGGACACCTATATTGGTCTTCTTCCCCTTAAAGCATGGTTCCAAAATTATGTCATCCTCATGGCCAATATTGGAAAGCCCAATCTGCCATTGAAAAATAGTTATCCTTTCCTCGTCAAACAATAAAGGCGTGAAATCTCGTACACTAAAACGTTTGTCATCCATTTCTGCCATGAGCTCTTGGTATGAGAAGGGAGAGCAAGAGAGTTGTCATCAAAATCATCAAGGCTTTTACGTCTCGTGAGGCCTATTTAGTGATGTTAAAATGTAGTCACTCCTTAAAATTACCTCAATGCCAGAAAAAGACAAACACTCGGTAGAGTGATTAAGGAAATAATTGAGTCATAACTATTAGCATGATCAAGAACTTATGAAATAAATGCACCCTTTGCATGAAAGATTCCTAAACTATATGACTATATGAGTGAAGGTTTAGGGAAAGGATGTGGGGAAAAAGATCATAAAAGGTAAATTGAAATCTTTTTATAAAGAAGGAATATTTAGTCATAGGGATAACCTACCGTCGTCCACTGAGCACCTCAATTGTTGTAAGAAATGGGAAAGATTCGCGGCGTTAAACACATGTGTATCAGGTAAAATCGAGTTTGGCTTCCCATGGAAAATTACCATCAATTTCTTTTAATGCAACACACAATTTTCTTCAATTGATGTATGACTTTCCTGATCAATTGAGTGGAGTTTGATCTTCTTTAGCTAATTGATGTTTAAAACCCTTCAGTGGGCGTATAGTCACGTCATTGACATTTAGAGACATGTTCATAGCCACCACTTGAGGGACTCACCTTACACGTGAGGGTCTCACCTTGTGCATGGTAGCCTTCTCTTGCTTAAGGGACTCAGTTGAAAAACAAGCACAAATCTAAATCATTTCACTCTTTCTAAACCCTCATGCTTGAGGGATTGTGTAGTGGTATATTTATAAAAGGTCATTGAGAGGCGATCAAATATCACTTTGCTTTAGAGCCTTCCTAGTTGTTCATTCACGAGATTAACCACCTATTTACGAGACTTATCTCCCCTTTATTGAATGTGTTACCCATCTTTGGAATAATATTCCTATCATGGGATAATAATTAAGTGACGTGTCTACGGTCTGTTTTGATATAGAATGAGTAATGAGGAAGTTAATTATGCTTAATGGGATATTAAGAGTTTAACTGGCCTTTCCCTCTTCTTCTTAGAAGTTGTTACTATTTCCACGAGGCTTAAGATTAAGGTCCAATTCTCATATAAATACCTCAACATTGAAGTTGATAGGACAATATGATTCTCACACAGAAAATCACATGCATAAATATTTTAATCCCTTAGGTGAGTTAGCTCTGAACTCCACAATGTACCTTAAAACCTTTAACAACCCTTAATCACTAAGGGTTGCCACGTGTTGACTTTTTAGCAAGTAAAATATTATATTGGGATTATGACGAGTGTGGTATCATAGTTGGGCCAGATAACCATGATGAGCAATGGGAGTTATGAAGTCATTGTATTGAAATTTCTATGCGGGTAGATGGGATGATATATTAGCGATTTGTCGAAGCGGTTTTGCAGGGTTTATGCATATCAAAGTTCAAGGATGAAGATTATGTGTTGTCGGAGCTATGCATGTAAGACGGGATAATTTATTTTCTACGCCCACGAGGATGAAAGACAAGTTCTTTTACTTCTACAGAGGCGTCATAATCTATTCCGAATTAGGAATTTTGCTCATTAGGTTTGATCTGAGGTTTTGAAGAGGATGCACATAGCCTCTTCCCAACTACACGAATCAGTTGTGCTTCTACGATAGGGAGTTAACCAAAGTAAGATTAGATATTTGGATATGATTAGAGTACATGAGTTCAATCATGTTAGGTCTAGTGATTTTCAATTGTTGCTTGCGGAACTTGTTCCACCAATATGATCCTTGCCCATCAATTCTACTTTCAATATTGTTACCAGTAATCACCACATCAGTGAGATTAGTTCCAAATATGAGACTGCTAGACCATCTATCAGTAATTACACCATCTCGGCCTTTTCCGTAAGATGGTAATACAGGAAGTTGGGGCCATTCTGATTCATTCTGTGTCATATAAATTCCTCTTAAATTGAATATAAAATTTTCAAACCCTAAAAAGTAAAAGTTATGAAATATATTATATTATACCTGAGATGCAAGAATGACAGCATCTTTTTGTAGAAAAAGAGTGAAATGGCTTGTGAGGTTGAAGCTTCCAGTTAACCATTTACCTGGTGGAACAATAAGTTGTGCACCACCGTCATTTGCATATTTGCTTAGGTTAGTTATTGCTGAGTTAAAAGCCTGAGTGTTAGAGGTTTTTCCATCACCAACACCACCAAAATCTGTCAAAACTGCACTGTGTTTTCTGCAATTGATTGCAGGATAATCGAAAGCAACCACTGATCCCAATACCAGAACTATAGAAATCACACCAATAACCTAAACAGAATAATGATAAGTCTATATACTAAAATAATAATAATAATAATAATAACTAAAAAAAAAAAAAAAACTAATAAAATGTAGATGTGTATAGAGAAAGAAAATTACATGGAAATTTTCAAATCTTGAAATCTTCATGTTTTGATGATATATGGAACTTATGAGGAAAACAGATGCATATATAGAGAGAAATTGGATTATGACAAAAATTCTGATATGTAAATTATTAAGAGAAAATATTTCAAAGTTCATTGACTAAAATTCATTACTTTTTTAATATGTAAACTTTTTAGGCATGCTTTTAGTCAATTATATATATATATATATATATATATATATATATATATATATATATATATATATATATATATATATATATATATATATATATATATATATATATATATATATATATATATATATATATATATATATATATATATATATATGAAGAGGATCAAATTACACCAAGAGTTACACCATCGTTATACTCGTTCAAAAACGTTACTTCTGATTAATATTTTTTTAAATCAACCGTTGGATTGAAATATATTATCATATAAATCATACCTATAAAGTTTGAGAATAATATATAATGATTTACTATACGATCAAGATATCCAAAGATTAACTCCAAAATAGATTTTCATATAACGTTAATTTTGATGTAGTTCAATGACATTGTAAATTATTTTATATTAATTTCAAATGATATATGATCTATGATGGTATGTTTCTCTCTCTCTCTCTCTCTCTCTCTCTCTCTCTCTCTCTCTCTCTCTCTCTCTCTCTCTCTCTCTCTCTCTCTCTCTCTCTCTCTCTCTCTCTCTCTCTCTCTCTCAATATATATATACTTTTTAAAAACTACTTGTTTTTTTAAATAGAATTTGTATATTAATATTACACCTTTAAATATTAATATAATTAAACATATATTTTATCTAAAAAAATTATATACTTTCTAAATATATGTACTTATTGTTCTCCAAATAAAAATATTTTCTTACAAATTTATATACTTTCTAAACAATATAATCTTGATATTTATACACTTAAAAATATATAAACAACATATATATTTACTATTTTTTTTCAATTTAATTCTTTTTTACAATATATACTTTTTTTTCCAAATTTATAAATATAATAACATAACTGTATTTAATTTTCAAAATATAATTTTTATTTACTAACTTTGAAGTTTTCACAATATCAACATATACAAATATCATATTCATCCAAATCTTAAAAAAAAATTTTTTTATCTTAAATGGATGAACAAATCAAACTACGTACACACCATAGATTTCAAGCTCCCTTACTGCAAAATTTTACACCTTTAAATGAACAAAATGGTACATGAAACACAGAAAATTAACAGTAAAAAGTGTTAATATATGACTTTAAATTGAAAATAAATAACAAATTAAAGTTAAAAAATATTATATATCTCAGAGCATCCACATCCATCCTATCTATTTGAGTTCTTTAAATTGTATTTGTCTAATTTTTTATATTATTTTTCAATTTTCAATTATTTAAACAATTCATCTACAATTCTCAAATATCCATCTAATCCATCAAAAAATTTAAAATAGGTCCCACTAAACCCCATAATATAGTTTAAAATTGGTGTATTTTATTACCTTTGGCTTTAATTTATAGTAGCAGTTTAAAAATAAAAATAAAAGATGCATTTAACATGAAGAGTGTGGTTTTGTTTGAATGCATTTTAAATAAGGGAACGATATAAAGTGTTGAATACCTATTGTATTCTAACACCATGTCTTAGGAAAAAGTGATGAAACGGTAAAAGGAGAGTTATATTTATGCTCTTAGAAGTTCCCTCACTCAAATGTCACTGTGACAATAACAAATGAATATCACTACACATGACACATTGATTGATGATTTGACTTTATGACCCGAATCTCAAGAGACTCAAGGTTTTTCTTGCAGTGTCCCAACCCATAATCAATAGGCTTGATTAGCATCTTGTGCTCTCCCATAAGATGATCATTTCCCCTTCGAGCCCCTATTTCCTAGTCGATGAAATGTAAAGACGTTACCCTAAAATGTTGGGCTCGGAACCATTCATTTTGTGATGTGAAAGTGTATGCATCTGCCTCTAACTCTTTGACACTAGTGGAAGAGCTACTGAAACATGACTTAGTTACATTTTGGGAAATCTTGGGTTATGAGGAGGGATTCGACCCTTCAGATGTACCGACCACTCAGAAGAAGAGCCAATATATTAACACACGGGCGATTATAGAGTTAGCATATGCACTCGATAGAAAATACCACTTTGGTGAATACATACAATTATCTTTATATATTTGATTTCTTTTATTTGCATGGTGTTTTTGCTAACTGTTTTCTGTATTCCCTCTTGCAAATAACATGATGGTGCTTAAAAACAGTTTCAGGAGGAAGAGAGCTCGAGTAGCAGATAATAGATTTTTGTCCCCTTCTATGTACCCCACTTTGGTCTCAGTTGAGTTGACCATAATAATAGGGGGGGTGACGAGACTTCACCCAAGAAATCACACGACTAGCCTATATTTGTTGCTGGTTATACTACAAAAAGGATTGTGGCAAAGGTCAATCTCAAGGAGGAAATCTTTCCAAGAAGCCTAAGCCATCCAGGCTTTCTTCTAAGAGGTTTTCCCTGGGTGTTAACGATACTTCTACAACCTTTTACAAACTCTCAATAGTCTTTTTGACCCCAGGGCCACACACTGTCTAAGTAGTGCATACTTACATCCTGAAAGGGGACTATACTTACATTTGAAATCTATCATATATGTGTAAGCTCTAGATAATGATATATATAACCTTTAATATGTATCGAGATGCCTTTCTATGTCTCTAAAAACGGTTGGCCATGGATAGGTAGTGGTGCGTGACAACCCTTCGAAAGAGAAAGAGCTTATAAAGGGTCAAGATGAGCTTTTCTTTTGTGAGTAGAGTTAACTCTGAGAGAAATTTGTTGGTGTTAAAAATGACATGGACGCCCATGGTGATCTTTTTGAGCTCACTTCGAATGTCACCTCCTTGTAGGAGTCCTTGATGGAAAAAAAAAAGGCACTACAAGAAATATGGGTATTTGCGACGTGAATTTTGCAAGTTGAATTTCACTTCGCAAAAAAAAAGGTACTTGCGGGGAGAATCTCACCTCGCAACGTATTAAACAAAAAAATAACCAAAAATCAATTTTGCCTGACAAGTATTTGGGGTGAAATTTGAATTTTTTGAAAATAACGTTGCGGGTCTAAACACCTGACAACTTTTTTATTGGAAAATGTAATGGCTTTAACTATTGAAGTATAAAGTGTCGGTGAAAATATTGTCTCCTTTTGCGTTGCTATGTGAAAATCGACTAGCTAACACATATATGTTAGCTGAATATCTGACTCGACATTGCAAGGTACTCCCTTCGTTCCTTTTTAATTGTTACTTTTTAAGTTTTTATACATATCAAGATAACTAATGATTATTGTTACTTTTTAAACAATGATTATTATTTTTCCAATAATACCTTTAACTTTTTAATAGTTTATTTAATATTTTCTCTCTCTATCATAATGATTAGGAATAGGGTTGACAATGAACCGAACCAACTCGAAAATAGTTCGAGATTCGATTCGGTAATTAATTCGTTGGACTTGGTTCATGAACCAAATGAGTCGAACTTGAGCTCAAAATTAAGTTCGTAAAAAAATGAGTTGAACTTGAGATATATATAATTTGATTCGTTTGGTTCATGAACTGACTCAATATGTAAGTTTCATGAAGACTTCAATACTTAATTTTCATATTTATTTATATCACTTGAAAGATGATAAAATAATTTACAATTCTATTAATTAAAAAAAAAATCCAAATTCAACAAAGGAAAATATATGTTACAAACTTAAGTTATAACATTTCATTATTTGCTCATATTACCTACTTTTTTATGATAATATCTTGAATTACAAAATTATTTTGAGATGAAACTTATATTATATGAAAGTTATGAATATTGTCTATGATTCCTGTGAATACAATAAAGATAAATAAGATTGTTTTAAATAAGATTGTTCTGACAAATCGAGTTTGAGCAAAAGTTCGTGATGAACTCGAACTTGAACTCGACTAATTCTTAACGAGTCGAACTGAATTGAGGCGAGATCGACTCGACTCATTTCCAACCCTAATTAAGAATAATTTTGACAAAACAACAACAAATACAATCTTAAACTTTGAAATGTGACATTTAAAAATAAACAAATTATTTTTAAAAAATTAACAATTAAAAAGGAACAAGAGGGAGTAAAAATCATCTAACAAGTCCTTTATTTAATTCCAACGGCTTCATCTTTTTCCCCACCTTTACTTTTGCAGAATTTCTCTCCTAACTCTTCCAACCATCTCATGCTCCCTCTCTATTCCTCTTCATTTCATCTCCAACTTTCACTAAATATTATACTTTAAAAAAACATTTAGAAGCCGTATATTTTTTTCAAATTCAAAGATTGGAACAAAATTTAGAAGACACTAGTATAATACACTAGTATATGATAAAATGAACGTTCAATTCAAATATATCAATATTATTTTATTAAACAAAATATTACATCCAACTTATCAGAAGACACTGCTTTGAAAGGAACAGGTCTTGAACTGAACATTTTCAATGGGCAATTTGTCACTAGGAAAAGAACAGTCCAGCCTCTCTTTCTCTGGCAGCAACTCACAAGGTTTAGGGCTCACATTACTTGTAACTCCAGAAACATCTGTACAATTCCATGGAAGCTTCTTCTTCTTCTTCACGTCATTCACTTCAATCTTCGCATTAGAAATACATATTTCTGTAAAAGGGTCATTAGAAATTCCTTCAAGTTTTGCAGCAAATGTCACATTCTTAGCAGTAACATCTCTATAATTTATTCCACTAATCTTAGGCAATGCTTTTGGGTCATATCTCTCGTCAGGGTGTGATTTATAATCACCTGTCATCCAAAACACATATTTCATTGTGTTCAAGTTCATTCCTTTAACAAAAATATCCTTTACGAATGCGCCTCTACCGACGGCTGTTTTGATTCTAACAGCTGATTCAGTGTTGATAGCAGTTACATCTTCAATTCTTACATCTTGGATTCCACCTGACATTTCACTCCCTAATGCAACCATAGCACTATCCGGTGATATACATGTTAACCTTCTTATGACAATTTTTTGAGATGGCTTTCCAACTTTGATTCCATACTCATCCCATCCACTTTTTATGGCAATGCAATCATCACCAGAGACAATATAGTTGTCTTCAATCCTAACATTTGTACTTGAATCTGTTGAGAAGGAAAAAAAAAGTTGGAAAACATATTGTAATTGTTAGTTGTTTCATAAGAAACACGGTGACACTGATGATAACTTAAGAAAATAAAGCTTACCAGGGTCTATGCCATCTGTGTTTGGAGAGTCAATTGGTGCAAGGATGGTGAGTCCATTTATAATTATGTCACTAAAGAAATAAAGTTTGATCAGAAAAATGAAAAATAAAAAGAATGCACTTAGGTTGAGAATAATTGAAAATGTTGCGATTATGAAACCTGCTGTAGATTGGATGGACAAACCAAGCTGGGGAGTTAACCAAAGTAAGATTAGATATTTGGATTTGATTAGAGTACATGAGATCTATCATGTTAGGTCTAGTAATTTTCAATTCATGCTTGTGGAACTTGTTCCACCAATACGATCCTTGTCCATCAATTGTTCCATTATTACCAGTGATTACAACATCAGTGAGATTAGTTCCAAATATGAGACTGCTAGACCATCCAGCAGGTGCATCTTTACTTCTTCCATAGGATGGGAAAACAGGAAGTTGAGGCCATTCTGATTCATCCTGTGTTATATAAATAGCCCTTAATTGATTATGAAATTTCCAAATGATGCAAAACAAAAATCATCATAGATATATACCTGAGATCCAAGAATGACAGCATCTTTTTGGAGAAAAAGAGTGAAATGGCTTGTGAGATTGAAGCTTCCAGTTAACCATTTACCTGGTGGAACAATAAGTTGTGCACCACCATCATTTGCATATTGACTAAGGTTAGTTATTGCAGATTTAAAGACATTTGTGTTAGAGGTTTTTCCATCACCAACACCACCAAAATCAGTTAAAACTGCACTGTGTTTTCTGCAATTGATTGCAGGATAATCAAAATCCTTCAATATACTACTTGGTATTCTGCATTCTGCTACAGATCCCAATATCAGAACTACAAAAATTACTCCAATAACCTACACAAAGCAATGATCAGTCTATATGCTAAAATATCACTGATAATAACCACAACAAACGTTAATATAAAAAAATGTATACGTAAAGAAAGTTACATAGGAATTTTCAAATCTTGGAGTCTTCATGTTTTGATGAGACATGGAAATTGTGAGGAAAACTGGTGTGGAATATTTAAATATTGTAAAAAAAAGGTACTTTTTACAAAGTTAAAACATTAAATAATTTGATTGGCTGCATTTAGACTTTCATGTTTATATAAAATAAATATTAATTTTTGACCTACTATACAGATTATTGTTATTATTAGATTTATTTTATCATCTTTAATCAAAAAATATTTTTTTTAATATAAAACTTTCCTTAAGAGATGTTTTTCTCTGATATATATTATAAATTTATAAGGAAACTATATAACTTTGTGTTTATGAATAATTAATTTTATAAGCTAAATTATAATTTTAGTCTTCTAATTAGATCTATTTACAAAATTATAGTTTTTTTAAACAATTTAGGCATCTATTCCCCAATTCTAATAAAAATAAATTGATGTGTAAACTATTTTAATAGGTGACAGTTGATGGGAGATGTTGATGATGTCAATGGCTAATTAGATTCTACATGTCATTTATTCTTTTATTGTATTTAACGAATTAGGCTAAAACAATTTAAAAACTTGATAAAACTCATATTAATTTTCTAAATAAAATTTAGGAATGAAAAATTAAATTTGTAATTGTTGTTCCCAAATCAATAGTACTTTCCAAAGAAATAAATCAATAGAAGAAAATTAATTCAAAATGATATCAAGCAGCTCTTATTTTCAACGAATTGTATAGATCCATGATCCATATCTTTTTAGGTTTGTGTTTTTTTAATTTCGAGTTTGCCTAACCAAGAGACATAATTTCCAAATTTCTTGACTAAATAGTCACCTGAAAAATGTGTCTCATATAGGCTAAGTGTATGGAATTTGTTGAATCAACAACAAATTTATCCTTAGATTCTTTGCATCAGTAGCAGGTTTGTCCTTAGAATTCTTGATTACAGTTGTGATTTTTTCACTAAGGTCATCTGTGCTAGCAGTTGATTTTTTCAAGCTAGCTATGGGTTTAGTACGATGGTATGAAGGAAAAAAACTCATTCAACTTATCAATATTTTGTTTTAGGGTCGGGTAGTGGACCCATAAGCACATGAATTTCACCAGAAATAGACAAAGGAATTAATACTTGAGACTGGTAAATACGAAGCTTCTCCGCTTGCATTGGAGGTTCAAGGACATATTCTTGATTCTCAATAATGACTAGATTTGTGGTTTTGGTAGCAAGAAACAGAGAGTTCTTGGAACCTTTAGGTTATGTTTGGGAGTTTGGAGAGGAGAGGGAGGGAGGGCTTTGAAAAATGATTTTTTTTTAAATATGTAGAGAAATTTTTAACATTTTTTTTAAAAAAGATTTTTTTTAGAATGATAAAATAATGTTTATCATTAATGTATTTTTACTTTTTAAAATACTATAACAACAAAAATTATATTTGAATAGTTTGTCTAAGCCCTCCAAAACCCTTCTCCAATATAAATTTTGAGTTCTTCTAAATTAGGGGTTTTTGAGTGTTATGAAGAAAACAAAACCCTCCAAAATCCTCCAAACTAAAATCTTTCTATACTTTTTACCCAATTCTTCCTATTTTTCAAAAAAATTCCTCTCTTCCCCTCCAAACTCCCAAACATAGCCTTAGAATCCTTTGAGCCCTTTGACTTTGAAACAACCATTGTGGAAAATGATGAACGATTTGGAGAAGAAAAAGGGGTTCGTGTGTGTTTAAAAGATAGATCAAAAGTTTGATGGAGAAAAGTGAAATAGAAAGGGGAAAAAAGAAGAAGAAATGAAGAGAAAAAGTATTTATAAGAGGAATAGAGGAAAAGTCTTTGGTTTCATTTTGACAAAAGGTGTTGAACGTGGGACACATGTTACTTGCCTAGATGACGAATCAAGCGGTTGATTTGTGTGGCCCATATTTTCCTTGAAAATCAGAGTCGTGGTGAGTTTTTTCTAAATTTGCACGTCTCAAAGTGATGTTTGATAAAGTGGTCACGATGACCATGACATAAGCACGATACTAAGTGCATTATCGAGAAAAATTCAAAAACACCATTATCTCTGGTTATTCGAAAGTGAATTTTTGGGGAGCAATTTGTTAGCCTAGATTTGCAATCACAGTAAGCTCGGGGAGATGAAAAGAAGTTCAGAGAGAACTAAGTGATTTATAGAGGTCCAAATGAGCATCTTCAACATAACCTCATCAATACCAACTAGTCAAAGTGCAACATATTTTGGCAAGCAAAAGACAGAAAAGGGGACTTAGCTTTTCTCAAGAGTAATTATCTGAGTACTTAGACAAAAACCAATGCAGTCAAGTTTTCAACAAAAAAGTTAGCACGCGTCTTTGACAACAATATATTAGGCGGGAGAAGAGCAACATAACTGCTTTTTTATCTTATCTCAAAGTACACGTGGAGACGAATCCAGAGGTGTAATGTATGCAACAAAGACGTGTTGATCCTCAAGAAGAAAGCCATTGAAGACAATTATTCTAGTATTAGTATAAATAGGAGTTCTAGTGTTAGGATTCAGTGTGTCAAAATCATTATAAAAACTCACAAACTCAAAGTATCCAAGTGTCAAGCAAGAAAAAAGTCATTGAGTGAAATGTATGATACTGAACACTATGTTCTTTATATTTCAAGCATTTTTACTTCACTTTAAATTATTTTTTCCTACACTTTAGTTTTACTTTTCACCTTGATTTTTACCCAAATTTCGACCAATTCGAAATCCCTTTACTCTATGCAAGACTCTACGTTTAACTTAATAGAAGTTCACACAGATGTCACTTCACTCAAAACATTAAGACAAATTCACGAACACTCGTACACATATATCCTAGGATCAACTGGTCAATCCAACAATTAACCTTTTTTAGAAGAATAACGTTTATTTACTAAATTTCATCGTAAACAATATGTGATTACTTTCCTAAAAGCCGATTATTGGTAAACAAGTGAAGCCTAGGATGAATTAATAATCCCATGGTGAGAAAGTGTAGAAGTGTCAGTCTTCGAAATTTCATAGAGGTCGACTCATTTATTCTGAGGTAATAAGTACTACCATAATGTCAATTTGGTTTACTATGGAGTCAAAATTCCTTAGTAGTCAGACTGGTGAACAAATTTTGTACAATGGGGTTGGGACTTTTCTCCACGAGCACCTTAAGGGCGTTTAAATCCCAAGAGTAAGAACGAAAGGGAAATATATGTACCACCTTAGAGAACGCATTTCACGTACAAAGATGTCGGGGTTTTCCTTATGATCACCTTGGGGGCATTTAAGTCCTAAAAGTAGGATCAGATGGAAAACACATGTGTTCATCCTTAGAGGACGAGTACCTCGTGCGAAGGGGTCAGATGTGTACTACCTTAGAGGACGTGTATCTTGCACGAAAGTTTAACACCTAAGTTTCAATTGACAATACTAGGAAAGAAATATACTGCACTTAAGGTATAAAGTTGTTATACTTCGATCCTTAGCCTTGCTTATAATGCCAGGGTGCAGTGTTAGTATAACATGATATATCTAGAAACCTTGTATAGTCGAGTGGACCCTTAAGATAGGGGAACCCGCTAAGATTAGTATCTCATTCCATGTTGTTGTTGAATTTTTCAGAAGTTCGAGGCAAGACAACGGGAAATGTAAAACAGTTTGAAGACTACGGTGGAAAATGATGTTTCTTTTAGTTTTATCTAATGTGTGATCTTAGTTTTATTTGGGGCAACGTTCCATATTATATATCATTCTAACTATTTTGGATATGATTTTGATGTCATTTAGGTCTTATGTATGGTTCAGTACCACTTAACTCTTTGTAAGATGTTAGTCTAGACATATCTTGTATGTGAATGTTACACACATCAACTAAAAACCCGATATGATCTAACTTGAATCCTAGATGATTCTCTCTAGTTCATTTGTTGATGTGAAACTCTATACGATCAATAAGTACTAGTTGAAGCGTGGAATCAACACCATCGTGAGTGTCAAAGGCAATTTTACGAGGCAAAGGTTGATTATAAAAATACTTTGAATCCTAACCATATTACGAATACTATCGAAATGAAGTGACTCCGACCTAAAAAAATAGGGTTTTTTTTCGCCGTGAAATAAAATGTTCTGAAAAGAATCTTAAATCTTAAAATTGTTTTACAGAACTTCGCAATGGATGCTAGATATTCTTACCAAAACTCAAAAGACATCGATTGATGCTCAAAATTTGAGGTATTTTAAAATTGTTTAAAAGTTATTAACTCAAATAGAGTCTAAATATTCTTAATTATATTATATTAGTCGAGATAGTGTAAAAATAATTAGAGATGAAATAATATTTATGACCTTCCATTTACAAATAGACCAAATTAAAATTTACAACAAACTTCTCCTTTTGACAAGATTCATTGTATGAGCTTTAAGTTTATATGCTCATTTGCTTAAAAAATTTGTTTGTAATTCTCACTAGTTCATAATTTATTTATAAATTAATTCAAATAACTCTTAGCATTAAAATTTTGTTTATTTTGGGTTTATCACCACCAATTTAATTTGATTGGGAGAACAATTATCTTCTCTATTGAATTCAAGTTGATGACTATTGAATCAACTAATAATTGATTTGCATTAAAATTTTATTTGAATTAATAAAATGTATTGAAATTAAGTGGAATGTGATAAAACAGAGTATTAAAATCTGTTAGTTTGAATTATTTAGTTTCTATGTAGTTTTTGTATTTGAAATATACTGACCATCACTCCACCTCCTCTATTTCATTTCATTGTTTCGGTTGTTTCACACTCACCACTCACACTACAAAGTTGTGGTTCATATTCATCCAATCCACCCCATTGCTGTATAACACCAACCTCTTCCTTCTTCTTCTTCTTCTTCTTCTCTCTCTCACATATTTTCCTAGCACCAACCTTTCATTTCCATGGCGGCAGAACTTTCCACCGCCACAACCTTAAAGCCCTACAATCTCCTCCAAACCTCAACCTCTTCCCCTAAAACAACCACAACACTGTTCTTCACCCTCTCAACAAGCTTCCGCCATAGAACAATCCTCAGAACCCCAAGAAGATCAAGAATAACGCCCTTCACCGTTTGTGTTCTAATGGAGGATCCAAAACCCACAACCCAAATCAACAGAGAAGAAAAAACAGAACTTTCCCATGATAAACCCAACCCTCAATTCTCAGTTTCACAAAAACTGGCAAGAAAGAAGTCACAAAGGTCCACTTACCTTGTTGCTGCTATAATGTCTAGCTTTGGTGTTACCTCTATGGCAATCTTAGCAGTTTATTATAGATTTTCATGGCAAATGGAGGTACCTTATTAAAGTGTGATTTTTTTATCAAAATTTGATGATGACTCTTTCTAATTTACTTCAATTCTAATATTTAGGGTAGTGGAGAAGTTCCATGGTCTGAAATGTTTGGCACATTTGCACTCTCAGTGGGTGCTGCTGTAAGTCTGGATTCTTTTTCAATTCAACAATTGAAAACTAAATTTTGCATTTTTGGATGTTGATTTCAATTGGGTGTGTTTGATTTTTCAGGTTGGTATGGAGTTTTGGGCAAGATGGGCTCATGAGGTTCTATGGCATGCTTCCTTATGGCACATGCATGAGGTCTAGTCTTCCCATTTTCCCTTTATTTTCATATACCATGTTTAACCTATGTTCACTTTATCCATCCTAGTACTATTCTCGTCCAAACACACTTTACTGCAAAGTTCTGATGAAATTCATTGCATTAGTGTTGGCACGATCGCATCTAATTACTAGTACTGAACCAAAGATGAATTTGAATTTTTGCAGTCACATCACCGACCTAGAGAAGGACCATTTGAGCTTAATGATGTTTTTGCAATAATTAACGCTGTTCCTGCCATTGCTCTTCTCTCATATGGTTTTTTCAACAAGGGATTGGTTCCTGGACTCTGTTTTGGTGCAGTAAGTTTATCTTTCATGATGTACTTTCTTAATCCCTTAATTAACGGTTTCATTAGGATCTGTTTAGTGAAAATGACACATCCTTATCTTTGGAGTAGGGTCTTGGAATTACAGTGTTTGGGATTGCCTACATGTTTGTCCATGATGGATTGGTTCATAAGAGATTCCCTGTGGGTCCTATTGCTAATGTGCCTTACTTCACAAGAGTTGCTGCTGCTCATCAAGTAATTAATTAGTGATTAGCTGTTATTTTAATATTAATCATTGCTTGAATAGTGCTGATTTGTGATTTTGATTTTGTTTGTTTGTTTGCAGCTCCATCATTCGGACAAATTCAAAGGGGTGCCATACGGGCTCTTTTTAGGCCCAAAGGTCAGTCATTTTCGTATTCGATTTTCCTAGGTTTTTTCGATGTTCATTTAACTATTTTAGAATTGTAAAAAAGAAAATACCGGCGATTTGATAATTCATCTCATAAGCAGTAGAAATACTTCGACAAAAAAAAGTAATTTGGATAACATTATAGATTAGATACATCGATTGAGCACTTGACTATAGCACCAATCAGAGTCACTGAATCCTTTGTGGCTGAGTGAAGATGAGAAACCGAAGCAGAGACCACGTCTTTGTTTGGCAGAATTTGATGAATCTTAGGACATGTAAGGTAGTTTAAAACATCTTTTCTTAATCACCATTTCCTTCATCATATGAGACGGATTGGTGGTTCTTTTCATCATAATCCTCTTTTCCTATGGTACAATTATTCACCATACCGTTCTTTTCACCATATTTCTAGTATCTTATAAGTTGGAGATGCGATACACATTGCCTTAGGAGTAGAGTTCTTTCAATTTCGTCTGGATTCCAACATTGATGTCCCATCACACGACACTTAATTTGAGAGATATCGACATCCAATGAGTTGATAATCCATTACATAATCATGTGTTTGTAGCCAAATTTGGATGCTTTTTGTGGTTGCTAATAACACAGTGTGTGACAAAATATGTACAGGAAGTTGAAAAGGTAGGAGGACTAGAAGAGCTGGAGAAAGAGATAAGTAGAAGAACAAGATCTTATACTGGTTCATGACAAATCAACTGTACTATATATGTTTCTAAGAATTTTGAGTATGGTGAGCAAGTCAATTCAATTAATGAAATGATTGAATACGTGTGTTAATTTGTACAGTTTTAGTCATTAATACATGTTATTTTTATTGGTATTTAGAGTATACTATCCACATTGTCTTGAAGATTGTAAAATTTGAGAGAGCCAATTAGCATCCTATGAATTACTAGTGTTTTGGAAAAAATGAAATTTCTATTCTAGTTTCATAGTGTTTTGGAAGAAATGAAATTTCTATTCTTGAGGTTAATCTCTCTATTTGTAACAAAGGGTCTCATTTGCATATTTGACATACCGAGTTTGTTAAGCTAGTCTATAAGACGGTTAATGTTGCACTGAGGCACTTTTATGTTCTCGACTCTATGTTTTTGAGTGCATCTTCCTTCTAAATTAACTTGTTCTTGCATCTATAAATAGTGTTCAACCATTTGTGGAAGTACATGAAATTGGGCTCAGTATCATATTTGTTGAGTGGTCTTTTGCCATATTGGGGTGTATACTTAGATTAAATTATATAGTGTAGTGGCAAGTCTGATATAATTCTGACTAAATTGTTTAATTTCGATGATGTTGTTATCGATGGTTTGTTTGCACATATGTTGTGATAAATCACATGATTGAAGTGTTGTAATAGGTTATTGTGTTTTGAAACCCGTTGCAGTTGTTGCTATTTTTGACTGTTTGAAATAGTGTAATAGGTTATTGTGTTTTGGTAATCAGTTATCAGTCTGCTCCATTTTAATTGTTCAAACAGCTGTAAGTAACCGGTATCAAGGTTTGCGTAATCGGTTACAAACAGATAGTTTTAGTTTTTCTATTAATGTTAATGTAAATTCTAACACATTAAATTCTCACCCTTAATTATATTTTCTCTAATTCTCTCTCATCATTCAATTACTCTAATTTTTCTCAATCTTATGATTTCAAGTTATAAGATTTGTCAATGACATCTTCACTATATCAACTTATCCAAATTGGAAATGGAACCCCATGATTATCTATAACCAACTTATCCAAATTATTGAGCTCTGTGACTATGTGACCCCATGATAATCTATTAAAATGTAAAATATATTGGCAAAGTAGAACAAGTAGTGAATATAATGCACATGTATGTTTATATCTTTTTAAAGTAAATAATAATTTCTATTTGTGGTTGTGATTTTAGAAGGAATGGATTTGCGTATTTGTAAAAGTTTTACTAAGAATTTCTGTTGGACAGATCTCTTTCAATCATTTGCAATTTGTGTGTTGCAATGCATGTAAAGAGTTTTTTCTCTGTTCATTTGTTTTTATAGTTAGAATTCAATATTGAATAATTGGATTCATATGAGTGATTATTTGATCTGCTTTTGAATATTTTCAATTATTTGAGCTGATTAATGTTTCATCACTTTGATGCAACGATAGTGTTTGATCAAATTCATTTACAGGCTTTAGTTCCTTTTCTTTGTATGCGGAAGATGTATGTCTAAATCAAAAGAAATGAATAAAGATGCAATTGTAATTTCAGTTTTAGTAGAAGAAAGTGATGACATAAACCAATTAAAAGAGGAACTAACAATACGATACATATGTTTGTTCACTTTTCTCTATTTCCAAAGATTGAAGTGGCTAGTAAAAAATGAATTACTTTCATTCTCTTCCCTCTATCTGATATATTTGGTTTACTTTCTATGCAACTTTTTCTTTTTTTAAAAGGCAAAAATCTATTATTAAAAACAAGCAAAGGCAGGGCATAAGACATGCCTAATCAATACAAGAGTATATCCTTCTAACAGAACATAAACCAGATCAAATTCTATAAAAAAAAACACCTAAACTTAAATGAAAAAACAGCCTAGCACCATAGAAATAAAATTAAAAGATCACCAATTTAATTGTAGAATTTAAGATATATCAAAATGATAAGAATATATTAGAAATATATGATTATCTATATACCTGATTTAAATAATTACGCGAGTTCATCCCTTGTAACAATGTAGTTAAAGAATTCGAGGGAGTATTTAAACTCCAACTTGGGAGATTTTGCTATCAAAGGATATAAAAATAATGTTGCTCAACATATAGTTACAAAGAATACTACATTGATAATAATTGAAATTGTGAGATATTGGGTCGAACTCTATTGTGTCGAAGGATGTTAGAATTGTTAGCATCGAATTGGGCATGTTTGTTATGTCCAATTGGTTAAGTTAGCTTGTACCCTAAGTTAGCTTGTAATGGGTATTTGTGATAAAAGCCCATTAGTTTAGTATGTTAGGTTTATTATAAATAGCATACTAGTCTCTCATCATTGCATACTGCAAATCCTAATTTAGGGTGAGAGGGTTATTTGTTATTCTTGTATACTTGTAATCTTGTTTTAAGATAAAGGAAAGAATAGCAGTTAATAACCAATCCTTGTGTTCATCGTGTTCTTCATTCTTTTTCCCTACCTTGCAACAAGCTTATATATATTTGTTTCAAGGCATCCGATTCACAACAAATTGGTGCGGTGGCGTGGAGAAGATGCCTCGACAAAGTATGAGATTGAAAAGTTCACCGGAGTGAACGATTTGATCTGGCGCTTGAAGATGAAAGCCCACCGGTTCAACAGGTTGTTTGGAAGCGTTGAAGGAGAGTCACCATGAGCGAAGAGATGAGAAGAAGGCAATGATAGAGAAGGCCCACAACAATTTTGTTGAGCCTTGGTGATAAGGTTCTTCGACGGTATCAAAGGAGACGGTAGGGTTATGGGTGAAACTTGAAAGTTTGTACATGACTAAATCGTTGGTGAATCGACTCTACAAGCAAGCTTTGTATTCATTCAAGATGATTGAAGACAAAGTGTTGGTAGTTGGATATGTTCAATGTCGATTCTTGATCTTGAAAATATTGATGTGAAGATCGATGATGAAGACTTTTGGGCGTTGCCCATATCACATGCCCACTTCAAAGAAACTCTCTTGTATGGAAGGAGTCCCGACCTTTGAAGAGGTTCAATCACCTTGTATTCAAAGGAATTGAATGAACGAAAGGAGCATAAACCTTGACGGTTGGTGAAGGTTTGACCGTTAAAGGAAAATTCTTGCGAAAGGATAATAAGTTCGACAAGAAGAAAGGTAAAAGTCGAAGTTTTATGGTGAAGCATCTAGTATTCGATGCTATCATTGTAAGAAGGAGGGTCACACAAGAAAAGTGTGCCTGAACACTTGAAAAATCATGGAGGAAAGGATAATGGCAATGCACTATTGTTCAAGATGATTTCGACTCATCCGATGTTCTTGTGGTTTCGAAAGAACTCATCGAAGGAATGGATTATGGATTCGGGTGCACTTGGCACATGACTCCAAACAAAGACTTGTTCGAGGAATTATGTGATCAAGATGGTGGATCCGTATTTGGAAACAACAAAGCTTGCAAGATGCGGTGTGGGATCCGTGAGATTCAAACTCCATGATGAGTCAGGTTATTGAAGTCGTATGTACTGATTTGAAGAGAAATTTGATTTCTCTTGGTGAATTCGACAAGAAAGGATATGTTTTCAAGGAGAAAAGTATTCTAAGAGTCATGGGTCAAGGAAGTCTTGAGAGGCGTGAAGAAACAAGGCAGATACCCTTGTGGTTGTAAGTGGTTCGACAAATGTTGCATCCACGAAACCTTTGTCGAAGATGTAATCGCACATGAGATTAGGCCATGTCAGTGAAAGGGGTCTGGTCGAATTAGGGAAACAAAATTTGCTTGGTGGAGACAAAGTCGAAAAGTTAAAGTTTTGTGAACCCTGTGTACTTGGAAAATCTTGTAGAGTGAAGTTCAACAAAGGCAAACAAAGAACACATGGATCCCTTGATTACATCCATGCTGATCTTTGGGGCCCAAGGTGTCCATCACATTCAGGAGCAAGGTATTTTCTATCCATAGTAGATGACTATTCTAGAAAGTTATGGGTATTCATTCAGAAGACTAAGGATGAAACTTTTGAGAATTTCAAAGGTTGGAAGACTCTGGTCGAAAACCAAACTGGCAGAAAGGTCAAGAGGTTGAGAACAAACAATGGTCTTGAATTTTGCAATGAGGCATTCGACAGCTTTTGTGCTGCCTCTGGTATTGCAAGACACGTAATCATCGCACTCCACAACAAAATGGTTTGGCTGAAAGGTTTAATCGAACCATCTTGGAGAGAGTTAGATGCATGTTGACTAGTGCTGGATTAAAGAAGGTGTTTTGGGCTGAGGCTTGTCATACCCCAATTTTTGACCTAATATACCACCATATATTTGCATCATTTCATAGCTAAAGGGTATAGCATTCACAGTCAAAATTAGGGTTTCATCGATTTTCATCGATTCAAGAGCTAACCAATTAGGGTTTGAGATTTTTCATCTCATTTGATCTATCTTGATCAAAATATCAACCCCGATCATCGATAACAAAATTCTCTCACAGATCAATCGAGGATCGACCAATTAGGGTTTTGATCGGGCAAGAGAATTCTTTGACTTTTTGAGCAGTGGATGACTTTTTTGGATAGAGATTGGTCATCATATCTTAGATATAACCTCTTGACCTAATTTCGGATTCAAATCATCACGAAGTTCACGAATTCATCATCGTTTTAAACATCGATGAAATTTCATCCGAAAAGTCAAACTTTGACTTTTGGTCAAAATTTTCAAAACAAAACTTTTCCATCATCAAAATACTTCAAATGATCCATCATGATCATCAAAAATCAAAGAATTTGGAAAAGTCAACAAAAGTCAAAATTTCTATAACTTAGAAAAATTTCTAAGTGTTGAAATTTCACATTTTTCCAAACTTCAAGCCATTTTTCACCTAGTTCCAATTGGAATTTGAAAAACTCAAAACATGAAAGTTGTAGATCATGGAAAAATCTTTCCAAAAAGTCCAAGAACTTCAAAATCCATGGAGGCTAGCTATGTTTTTGAAATTGAAACCAAAGGTTCCATGAAACTTAAATTTCAAAGTTCACAACTTCAAATTATAGGTCATTTTGTGTTTTTTCACTTAAACCACTTGCCACCTTGCCAAAATGACTCATCAAACTGATAAACATCAGTGAAAAGTGATGATTGAAGATTGGATCAAGTTTGGATAAATATAGCACATGGTGAAAAAAAGGAAGCTTCCTTTTGTGACAAATACCATTCTTACCCCTTAAGCAAACTTTGATTCACCAAATGGCTTGTACTTCCTTGCCTAACATTTCAGACCTCTTGCCTATAAAAGGATGGCATTTCAAGTTCAATGGGACACCAAAATCAATACACAAATCCATGTTTTTCTTCTTTTCTTGAAAATCAAGCAATTAGTGCAAAGTTGAGAAATTTAGCATTTTTGAAAATTCAATGGAAACATGATGAAAATTGGTGTCCAACATGTTCCATGATCATTAACAAACTTGTTCCAAACTTAAAATCAAACTAAAAGCAAGAAAATCGAATTCCATTTCCATTTTTTTCAAAACTTTAAAACTGACTTAGGAATCGAATTGCAAGTTTGGCTTGATCAATTGTTGTTCTAATGATCCATACACCTTCCATGAACATCCTGGAGTTGATCTAAAACAAGAATAGCAATCTGTAACACCATTAACTTCGATTTCGAGTTCTTTTCGAGCTGATTGCGGTTGACTTGAGTGGAGAGATTGAAGTAAGTTCGAGCAAGCGTGCCATCTCTAAAGCATCCTCACACATTGGTGCTCTAAGGATCAAGAAACAACAACTGGAAGTGCTCTAGAAGTTTTGATCTTCACTTTTCCGGTATCCATACGAACTTCAAACTCCATATTCCTTGCACCAATTGACAAAACTCTTGGCCATTTGTTTTCTGACTCAACACGAACAATAGCCCTCAATAAAATCAAACAATCATTCAACATACATCATTTAATTTAGATTTTTCGGTTTAGGGTTCATACGTGTTCTTGAATCGAAATCATTCTAGGCTTAATATAAATGAAATTAACAAGCATCTTCATGTTCGTGGCATAAAATCGATCAAGTTTGGTTTTACATCGTGCCATTTGGTTGAGAAACGAAGGAGATAGCTCGAATTGTGGAAGAATCAAACACAAGCCCGTAAAATTGGCGTGTTCATGTGTTCTTCATTTTCAAATTTTCAAATTAACCAATATAATATTAACGCGTGTTTTTAATCCACTAACAACTCAAACGCTTGGCTCTGGTTCATGGCTTGCCTTTAAGGCTTTGTGACACGCGATCACCTCATGGTCATGGGTTCAAAACCCAGAAGACCATTCTTTTACAAACTTTCAATTTTTCATGTTTTTCACAAAACTTCAATAATTTTTTTAACCAATCAAAACTTCTCATTTTGAGATGATTTTTGCACACTTGTCATTTAATATATATATTTTATGATTATGTCAAAAATCCAAAAACTTTCATCGATTAAATTTTAATCGGAAACGATGTTCAACACTTTTCAAACCTCCTTAAAAGGTGAATTTTTCAAGTTTTCGACTTCGATTTTTCAAAACTTCTCATAAATGAACTTAACATTTCAAAACATTTTCAAATCATTCTTCAAAACTTTTTTCATCAAAACTTACATCTTTTACCATGATTGATCTGCTTTAAACGATAAACCTGAATTCGTTTTCTCTCGAATTTCTCGATCGATCATGGGCCTCCCTTATGGTGTAAGTCCCAACCCTTTATGTACATACTTAGCTTTATTTGTACATATTCAAAACATCTTTGTCAATATTCAAACATAAACAAATTTCTTTCATTTGTTTTTCATTCGTTTGTCTATACGCCGAATCCATTGGTTTTAAAGGAAGGTTTCTCCTGAGCAAGATTTCTTTTAAACCAATGGGCCTCCATCACGGTGTAAGTCCCATAACATTCTTTTATGTACATAATATTTCTTTGTACATATCAAACTTTTGTCAAACATTTTTTAAAAACAAACTTTCATCCGTACATAACACGATAGTTTAAAACAAACTTGTTATCTCGTACATAACACGATACTTCTTTTTCAAAACTTTTTATCCATACATGATACTCTTTCTTTGAAAATACTTTTACGATAAACTTTGATCAATCATTTCATTTCATCTGTACATTTTACACTAAATACCATTGGTATTGAAAGGAGCATTATTTCTGTGAAAGCTTTCAAATCAATGGGCCTCTCTTGTAAGTCCCAACCCTCCTATGTACATCCACCTTTGTACATAAAAACTCATTCGTGTACATATTCATTTC
The DNA here is from genome assembly GCA_021764765.1 of Vicia sativa. NCBI lineage: Eukaryota > Viridiplantae > Streptophyta > Magnoliopsida > Fabales > Fabaceae > Vicia > Vicia sativa. The sequence continues at coordinate 83,401,572 of CM038792.1, read as the reverse complement.
CTTGTACGTTCAACTTGTGAATAACCAAGTTACGCTGTTTTAAACGTTCGTTTCACGACACTTGTTTATATTTCATAAACTCTTGTAAATAAACATCATGCATTGTTTATATTTCCTTCATAAACTCCGTGAATACATATCACACACACACTGTTTACACAAACTGTAATAATAACATAACAATTAGACTAATCAAATAGGTTCCCGAGTTTAGCCTCCGCTTGGCTTCATACAAGACAACTCATCACCATTGAGTTTAGCCTCCGCTGGGCTTCATACAAGATAACTTATCCCAGCATGGGTCACCTTCTCTTGGGCTTTGTACAAAGAAACTCTCCCACGAGTTAGCCTCCGCTTAGGCTTCGTATAAGACAACACTCCCTGTTGAGGCCTCCCTTGGGCTTCGTTCAAAAGAACTCCTCATTGAGTTTAGCCTTCTCTTGGGCATCATACAATGAAAGAGATAGGAAATCTCTTAACAGCTTCCTCTTGGGCTTCCAATACAAAGAATCACCCGCGTTAAGATAGAACCCCGAAAGGATGGTTTCCCGGTGAAATCACTTTCAAATTCCCCATAGAGTAAAATTTCCTGAAATTGCTCTTATTCGAAAAGGATGATTTCGGTGAAATCCCTTTCAAGCCAAAGACAGCCATACCCTATAGCTTCCTCTTGAGCTTCATACAAGGACCCTCGATGACCCTCGATGACCCTCGGAATGCCTCCTCTTTGGCTAACAATACAAGGACCCATGGGCTTCTTAAAAGCATCCCTTTAATCCAATCAATTTCTCCTTGAGATTTAGACATCTATCATCTCTATGGAAGAAGTATCTCATCTATCACACCACATACAATCAAAAACTTTTCAAACTTTTCAAACTATTTTCAAACAAAAAACATCTCTTAACAGTAAGTGGTAACGCTTGTACACTCAAGCAAAACACCTAATACTTACAGTTAAAAGATTCAATCATCTTTTCAAACATCTTTCTTAAACATGTAAGTGGTAACGCTTGTACACTCGAGCAAAACACCTAATACTTACGACGAAAGATTTTAATCAATCGAACTTTTCAAAAATGTATGTGATGAAATAGATTAGATACATTTTTCATTAAGATGACATTTGTCTGTCTCTTAAACTAACATCCCGTTGCTTTCCACTAGCATAAGTGGGAACTACGATTGCTCTTGACTTTCTCAACATCCTTTTGAGAATACGTAGGCACAAGGTCTCATCCTTGCCGAGCAAATTTCTATCTCCCTCAGACCAAACAAACCATAGAACCCTGTAGATCCGAGCTACAAATGCTCTGATTCCCACTAGGGGATATGTATGCAGAAGATCCAAAGATCTTTGCGAGCACAATAAATAACAAAACCTAGAATCCCACATAATCTACTGTTTCTTAAAATCCAAAGGAGAAACTTTCCCAATCATAGAAATAGCAATTAAAAAACACACAACATATCAAACATATTCATATATAAAGCTGTAGATAACTACATATATTTAGGGTGCTCCATCTATTCCCTTTATATACCAATCCCCCTTACTCAGAATCTCCCCGATGCGTTATGTCTAGTCTGCGCTAGTCGTTACGCATACCAATATCAATTGAGGGTATTTCAGCTTTCCCCTTTTTCATAATCATTAAATCATCTTTCTTGTGTTGAAAATAATAAAGCTTGATGCTCGCGGCATCTTTATAAACAAATCAAAAGATTTAAATCGTTGCGTACCAGAAGATCCGAACTCACGTTCGCATCCTCATGGCGCGTCACCTTTTAACGCGAACAAGGCTGTTTCGACAACAACATATCTGATAAATAGATGTCCTTCGACTGCGTTAGATATGAAGACACCTGAAGAAGTTTGGTCGGGACATCCACCAAATCTCGACAAACTGAGAGTATTTGGCTGTGTAGCCTATGCTCACATTAGGCAAGACAAGGTCGAACCTAGAGCTCTTAAATGCATGTTCATGGGATATCCTGAAGGAGTCAAAGCTTATAGGCTATGGTGCCTAGAGTCAGGTCACAGAAGAATTATCACCAGTCGAGATGTTGTTTTCAATGAAGCTAAAATGGCTTTCAAGAAAACGGATGATGTTGGTCGAAGTGTAGAAGTATCTGACGAAGAGTTGGAACAGGTAGATATTCCTGTTGAGGTGGAGCATGTTGATGCTGAATTGCATATCCCAGATAAAGTCGAAGAAGCAGATGATGTTGATGAAGTTGAGGAAACTGTTGATGATTATCTATTAGCAAGAGATAGGACACGAAGAGTCATCAAACCACCTCAAAGGTTTGGGTATGCAGATCTTATAGTTTATGCCTTAATCTCTGCAAGTGAGGTTCTGGACGAAGAACCAAGAGACCATAAGGAAGTTATGAGGAGTCGAAATAAGACTGAATGGCTGAAGGCCATGGATGATGAGATGAAGTCTCTTCATGATAACAACACTTGGGAATTGATCAAGAAACCTGCTAGAGCCAGGTTAGTCAGCTGTAAATGGATTTTCAAAGTTAAGGAAGGAATCGAAGGAGTGGCGTCGAAAAGATACAAGGCAAGGTTGGTTGCAAGGGGTTTCACTCAGAAAGAAGGTATAGATTTCAATGATGTGTTTTCTCCTGTTGTGAAGCATAGGTCCATTCGAATGTTGCTTGCCATGGTGGCACAGTTCGATCTTGAACTGGAACAGATGGATGTGAAGACTGCGTTCTTGTATGGTGATCTAGATGAAACAATCTTGATGAGGCAACCTGAAGGGTATGTCGAAAAGGGAAAGGAAGATTATGTGTGCAAATTGAATAGATCCTTATATGGGCTGAAACAATCTCCTCGACAGTGGAATAGGAGATTCGACAAATTCATGACACGCATAAGTTTCGTTAGAAGTCAGTTCGACCACTGTGTTTACTTCAGATTTCGTCCAAGTAATTCATTTGTTATTTTGTTGCTTTATGTTGATGATATTCTCATAGCAAGTAACAATGTCGAAGAGGTAATGGGGGGTGAAGGCAGAACTCAATAAGGAGTTCGAAATGAAGGATCTAGGAGCAGCTTCCAGGATTCTTGGAATTGACATTCGAAGATATAGAAAGCAGTCAAAATTATGCTTATCTCAAGAGGCATATTTACGAAAGATTCTCGAAAAATTTGGTATGTCGAATTCGAAGCCTGTTGTGACTCCAACAAACCCTCAATTCAAGTTGAGTATTGATCAATATCCCAGTACTGAGGTCGAAAGAACTTATATGAATAGCATCCCATATGCTAATGTAGTAGGTTCTTTGATGTATGTTATGGTTTGTACTAGACCCGACATAGCATATGCAGTAAGTCTTGTAAGCAGGTACATGGCGAATCTTGGAAAGGCTCACTGGCAAGCATTGAAGTGGATTCTAAGGTACATAAATGGGTCTCTGAACAGAGTCTTAATTTATGGTGGAGCCTTTGGTGAAGATAGTAAAGAATCGAAGGATATGTCGACTCGATTATGCGGGTTGTATGGATTCCGAAAATCTATTTCGGATATGTTTTCACTATGTTTGGTACATTATTAGTTGAAAGCAACACTTGAAGGTTGTTGCATTATCAACCACCAAGCGGAATATATTGCTTTAAGAAGTGAAAGAAGCATTGTGGCTTGAAGGTTTTGCTAAGGAGTGAAAATTCAAGGGAAGTTATCATGTTAAATGTGATAGTCAAAGTGCAATACACGTTGAAGAATTCACCTATCATGAGCGAACCAAGCACATTGATGTGAGGTTGCTTTTTGTCGAGGGTAATCGAGCGTGAGAAGTCCAAGTGTGAAGGTTTCGACAGATCATAATGTCTTGATATGATCACCAAGACATTGCCTAGTTGCAAGTTTTTCCATGTATGCGTTGATAAAGTGCATGAAGAAAACTAATTCGTTAGTTGATAATAGAGTTTGTTCCAAGGTGGAGATTTGTGAGATATTGGGTCGAACTCTATTGTGTCGAAGGATGCTAGAATTGTTAGCGTCGAATTGGGTCTGTTTGTTATGTCCAATTGGTTAAGTTAGCTTGTACCCTAAGTTAGCTTGTAATGGGTATTTGTGATAAAAGCCCATTAGTTTAGTATGTTAGGTTTATTATAAATAGCATACTAGTCTCTCATCATTGCATACTGCAAATCCTAATTTAGGGTGAGAGGGTTATTTGTTATTCTTGTATACTTGTAATCTTGTTTTAAGATAAAGGAAAGAATAGCAGTTAATAACCAATCCTTGTGTTCATCGTGTTCTTCATTCTTTTTCCCTACCTTGCAACAAGCTTATATATATTTGTTTCAAGGCATCCGATTCACAACAGAAATATATTACCAACCTGAAAAGAAGGACAAACAAATGAAGAAGATCCGTTCGTGCAATTATGAACATTTGATAATCTGTCTTCCAGAGAATTACTTGCATTAGAACTATCTTCAATATGGTTCTCTGAAAAATAAGATAAATATTAACAACCTCCCTCATTAAACATATCAACATAATAATATTTTAAACTAAATATTGAATTATTCACCTTTATTTATTTTTTTACTTTTGCAGCTGATCGTTTCTTTTTCTCAAAATGTCCTTTCTTGCGAACATTAGACATTCCTTTTATTTTTGCCAAAAGAGGAAATTGCAGAGTACTCATTCTCCTCATTTAGCAAGAAATCACTTTGGGTGTTTTCTTCATTTGAATTTAAATTGTGCTTAACAACACATTGTCGAACCCTCTCAAATCCAATATCAAGTAATTTCCACAAATTTTTTGTGTTTTTTTGTCATCTTGACTTTCCAAAGCTAAATTGTAGAAAGACTTCGTAATAGCATTATGGTAAAGAAGATTGGCATCATCATCACATGTAGTTGAATTAGAGCTTGAATCTTCTTCTATTCTCTTATTTATATGCTCATAAATCACACACCTTGCATTTTTTGACCATCTTCTTAAGATGTAGTGATTGGGTACTTAAAATACCTTTGATGTTGTAAATCCGTAAATCATTACTACATAGAATTCCAATGGAATCAAACTTGTGACAACTACAATTGACCATTGAAGTTGAAGAGTCCAAAGTCACCATATAGTTTTTACTTGGCATAGTATTCAACATGACTTCATGGTATGACATATTATCACATCAGCGAATCTCATCAGAAGTGCTTTCACCTGTTCCATCAAGATACTCATTTAAAAAACGCTTAAATATTTTGTGAGTATACCATCAATGCATGTCGTAAAGTTTCACTGCTATTTATAATACGAGAAGGTGCACTTTGATTGTTTTTAAATTCTTTCTCAACCTCTGATTGTCGCCATTTTTTCACCATTTTCTCAAATGCCACCCAAATTTGTGTGAGACATGTTGTTTTTCCTACAATCTCCCCCAATACACTATTTGTACTCTCACTTCTTTGAGAGGATATTATACCAGGAGAAAATACATTTTTACTATAAGTTGTGCTCCACTTGGGGCAAATTTTATACATGTTACATAACCATTGGTGATCGTGAAGTTGATATGAATTCACCATCTCATTCCAAGTGATTTCAAATTATTCTTCAGAATCACAACCTTTCATGCATTTGTTAAATAAACTTTGAAACGTGTAATTAGAATTGAGAGATCTTAAACAAGGTTGTCAGAATCAAGTTTTTACCTTGATTCGTTTTGCCTAGGTAAAATCGAACGTAAAATCGAAACGTAAAATTATGGATTTTACCTCATTAAAATAATATTAAATTTATATACACGACATAAATATACTTATATAATATTGTAAATGCATCAATAAGTTGAATCTTTAACTTAGTTATAAATAAAACACACTATATCACCATAATAAAGTGTAATACACACAAACTTTTGTCAAATTATCTAAGTTATTCATCGAATCATAAAAAGTAACATCCAAAATATTTTCTCAAAAAATAAGAGTTTCATATGTTTCTAAAGTTCGAAGAAACAAGTATTTTCATCTTCATCGATTCAATTAATTTACAACATCTTCTTCATTAGTGAATTTTATTCAACTTGATTAAATTTATATCTAGATGACAAAGGTTCTTCAATACTATAACCAAGATATAAATGTGAATAAAATTAAAAAACATAAAAGAAGTTTTCATGGGGGGAATATATAAAATGTGTTTTTTTGAAAATTTTACAAAAAAAGTAAAATCGGGTCAAAGAGTAAAATCCAACGATTTTACACGATTTCACTGATTTTAGAATGATTTAAATCACGTAAAATCGTTCCATAATACGATTTTACATAAAAAGGTTTTCACCTACGATTTAAAATGAAATGCTGACCTAAAAACGTGAAATCTATAAAATTTAGGTTTTAAATCGAGATTTTGACAACCTTAATCCTAAATGTGAAGGAGCATTTTTGCAATATGCCACAAGCATAATGGGTGACATGAATTCGACATAACTTCTCCAATTGCTTTGGACATAGCTGCATCTTGATCTGGAAATATTGTTTTTGGTTTTTGATTTCCCATACTCTCCAAAAATGTTTTGAATAACCAATTAAAAGAAACAACAGTTTCATCAAATAACAAGGCACAACCAAACATGACATTTTGCCAATGATGATTTACACCAACAAATGAGGCACAAATCAAGTTATACTTATTGGTATTATTGGTATGATAAGTAGTGTCAAAAACCACAACATCTCCAAAACAATCATAATCAACTTTAGATTTGCCATCTCTCCAAAACACATTAGTCAAACGTGATTCTTGATCTAGCTGCACACTATAATAGAACATAGGATCTTGTGATTGTCTATTTTGTAAGTGATTCACTAAAGTTGAGCATCTCCAGCTTCAATCAACTTCAATTTTTCAGTATAAACATAATTATACATATCTTTCAATGTTACACCGAGATTGTTATATCCACCAACCTCTTCCCCTAAATAATTCCAAATATTTGTAACTCCTATACTAGCATTCACCATAGACTTTATGAGACCTCATTTAACAGTTGACATTTTTATCATAGAGCACAACAAATGCCTTTGCTCAAGTGGTACAAGTTCTTGGTTGTGATCTAGTACCAACTTTGTGATTTTTCACACCCCTTCCTTACTCACATTAAATCTCACTATAGCTTTACAATTTGTTCTTGGATTTGCTCTTTCATAAGCCACTTCTCCTTGAAGTTCATTATTCTTAAATCCTTGTTTTGAACAATAAAACTCTTTGAAACGTGTGATTTTTCTCTCATTATCATAGTATAACTCTTTCCCCTTTCTTACACTAAACCCTGCTTCAAAGGCATGTGATTGATATAAGTTATAAGCTTCATCTTTGTTATTCACAACTTGATGAAAAAAAAATTATTTACATCCATCAATTTCAACAGTTTGACTTTCATTGATTTCCATTTTGTCCTACAAATAGTATAATCATAAATTAAAAGTTAATAACAATAAATTCATCCAACTATGTTTCCAATAACCTAACAACCTAGATTACGTTAAAATTAAAATACATATGCCATGGAAAATAGATAATTTGTATCAATAGGAAGTAAAATACAAAAAGATAATTTCAGAAAGATTCCAATAAAAACATAGTACCTGTAGCATTATAACTTTTCTTTTTTTTTGACAGGAAACATCTCATTCATTAGAATAAAATTTGAGAGTACAAACATGAACAAAGATATTGTGTTAGGACATCTCCCAGACACAATTTAACAACAACACTACTAATTAAGCTGAACAAGTTTTGGGCAGCAAAAACCTTAGAGAAATTACAAACCAAAAGGGAGACACAAAACCAAATCCTTAATCCAAGCAACCAAGCAAAAGTCTTCCGCACGAGCCAAGTGAGAATTGGAACCACAATCTTTAAATCTAACCAATTTCGGTTCATATCTTTAGCTTTGACACTAGCTTTATCACGCTCAACTCGATTATACGGGTTCACAAGGTTGAATAAACTCACGATTTGTAGCGGAATCAATTGTTGACCGGAAGGATGAGGTTGATTTGCACCAGCCCAAATAGGAATCTCCCTCATAAACACATCTGCACCAGCCCAGCTTCTATGAGGCATTTCAGCAAACACCTTGAGCACACACACCTGTAGCATTATAACTTACTGTAAGTTCTTCTACTTGAAATCCAATTGCTTTTTACAAGTTAGAAAAGGCATGAGTTTAACATTGCTAAGATAGAAAAAAAAATCAATAGAGGTTTTGAGAAGAAATTGTAATGAAAGAGAAAGATGACAAAGTGGTAGAGGTTTATACGCTAGAATTTCTCAGGAAAGAGGACATGTTGAATTGGAGCGGTTTTTGAATGCTACTATTTCTCAACACACTTGAACCAAGTGCTTGCCACTAGATCAAATGTTATTTCATTGTCATTGACACAAGTTAAATGCTAATTCTGAGCTATAATGTCATGAAACATCAATAACATAATTAATGAAAAGAGTTTTAATAAAACTGTTTTTTATAATATTATTTTTTGATAATCATATTTTTTAACAATATTGTTTTTAATAATACTAGTTTTTTTGAATAATAGTTTTAACAATATTGATTTCTAATTAAACAATATTTTAAATAAATATTTATTGAAAAATTCGCACTAAATAATAATACTACTTTTCAATAATAGTTTGATAGTGTAATTTTTCAATACTAAATAATAGTTTGGTAGTGTAATTTTTCAATATTACTTTTAAGAAGAGAATACAAATATCTATTTGATTATCTAATTTTTAAAATTTATTTTATTGTATTAAATATTACAAACTAAAAAAATCTATAAATTTATTTTATTGTACTAAATACTACAAACTAAAAAAATCAATTAATTTATTTAAATGTAACTAATTATTTTTATCTAATAAGTAAACATTTTCAGTTATATATAGATATTTCATTAAAAAGAAAATACTAATAAAAATTAAAAAATATTATTATTTTATCAGTAATTAGTATAATAACATCTTTTTTTTAATGTTCCCTTGTTTTTTAAAACTGAAAAACTATAAAAAGAGTTTTAAAAAATATTTTTTAGAAACTAGCTTCCTAAATAGATATTTAAGTTTTTAAGTTTCAAAAATAAAAAACTGTTTTTAAGAAGAAATTCAAACAGGCATAAAATATAATAGTATAATTGGTTAAATATATTTTTGAATATAAATCATAAATGAACAAGTAGTGTAGTGTTAAGTCATAAAAAAAAACCATAAACATTAAGCCATAAAAAATAACCAAATATTTAAAGGGACTAAAGTTAAAAACAATTATATTTAGAGAAACCAAAAACATATTTAACTCTTTAATATACATTCAAATTTTACTTATTACAGTAGTTTTGTTTAATATAACATCCTAATTCACTACTTTTATTTTAAATTTTTATTTTCTTTTATATTTTTTTTAAATAAAGTCATTTTTTCTTGTGTTTAAATCAAATGAATCAAGTCTCTATTTCTAGAACAAAAAAATTATGAATTTTGGTAACATGAGATAAAAATCTAAACATTCACAACAATAAATAACATTTTACAAAATATTTTATGTAGCTTCATTCCCTCTTCATTCAACACTAATTAATTCACATCACTTTCAATACTTCATTCAACACATCATCACTAATTAATCTACATCACTTTCAATACTCCATTCAATGTCTAATTCATGGGTGATTATATTTTTATTTTTATTTGCATTGTCGATGTATGTAGGGTGGGTGGAGTAGCTTAATTGGCTCTTGCTAGCTGGGTTAAGGGGTTGATCAAGAGTTCAAATTCTTGTAGCAACATTTATTTGTATTTTTTTCAAAATGTAAACGGACTGTGTTTTAATGGTGGATTATATATTCATTTGCATATGAACGGTATACAAGTTGGTATACCTTTTATTTAATTTTCTTTGACGTATTTTATTTTTCTATTTTGTACTCTCATTTAGTGTAATTTGAATGTGGTTAATGAAAATTGGCTCATTACAATATTTTAGTATAAATGGTGAGTTTCAAATTGATTAATGTTTGTTTAATGCACGATCATAGAGAAGAAGGGGTTTTTTAAATAATATCATGTAGTAAAAAATTGATTGCGTTACATTTTGAGTTAATTATTCATTTACTCCATCCGTCCTAAAATATAAGAGAGAGAAAAATGTATTTTTCTTGTTCCAAAATATAAGGAAAAAAAATCAACTATTATGTTTATTTTAAGGTAGAATAAAATGTCAAATTATAATTGTTTTTAGATAGCAGTTTATTTCAAGAAAATCACAAGTCAAATTACTATGTTTTTTTAATAAGTGTGATTTTTTTATTTTTCTCTTATATTTTGGGACAGTAGGAGTATTTTCCAATTGAATTACTAACGTTGTGATGTTTCTGCTTATTTACGAATTTGGATTGATTAAATTTTGAATAATTTTTCTTTATGTTTAAACAAGTATTTGATAATTTTTAAGTCATGTCTCGAATTAAAATTCAGGGTATTACATGATACATGAGTTTTCTATGTTGGCAATGTCTAGAAAGTAAATTCGAACAAGTGAAATGATAAGGAAAAATGTTACTACCTTGATTGTTTATAGGTTGAAGCAGCAAAATCACCAAATACCTAAAGGATGTATAGCGAAAAGGAATGAAGATAAAAGAATGTAAAAAGATTGTAAGAAAGGAAAAAAAGAGTAAATTGTTGCACTCCTTGAATTTACTGAAAACTAGAATAACTAAGATCAACCGTCGAGAATCGAGAAAATATCAAAAGTCACTATTAATAATCTAGATGTATCTTTGACTCTCTAACATACTTAAGTGCAATCGAGCACCCTGAGAGTGTCACTTTCTTGTCCTAGACGCCTAGATCCACATGGAAGTCCTCTCCAATGTAATATTTTAACGAAGAGACAAGCATTTAAAGTGCATGTTCTCAAGACCACCAACTCTCATTCAACTTTGAATGGATTCCTTTTTTGCTCAAATATCTCTTATAACAAAATCCACACTTTTAAGAAAAATCTTACTCTGAAATTGGTCTTAGCACTTCTACAACAAAAATCCATGCTTTATGTCTCATAGCAAGGACTTCGGGGAAACTATTTAGTTTTGACTAAACGACTAAATAAAATTGACACAACTCATGTTGTGCGAGATTATGTGGATACTACGATCTAGAAGGGGTTGAATAAACCTTCTTAAAAGTTTGACCAATTAAAAATTATTTATTCTTAATAATCATAATTTTGAAAAGTGTTTGTGTGGTGGAAAATGTGCATATAAAATATATGATTTTAGATGGCATAACTCCATCGGTATAGAAAATTGAAAATAGATGAAACAAGTAACCAAAGACAATAAATTGAATTATTGAATTACAATCATTTTACACTACTTGTTTAAATAAATAATTTCAATACAATAAGAATTTTAGAACTACTCTTTCAAGATTTAATCAACAACAAGAATAATTCAAAGTTCCAATCTAACAAAACATATACTTATTAGTGAAATATCTATTAATGCATTAAACCAACCCACATGCGATTCTAAGAAAGTGATAAAACTAATAGAAACTATATAGAAAATAAAAAAGACATGGTTAAAGAATATTGCAATAGGATTTATAATTCAATGTTTTTGTTGTCGCATGCATCTAGTCCAGTTTTCAATGGTCAACCATTAAAAATTTGTTGTTATTTCATTATGATTTTGGAAAACATTATAGAGTTATTTAGTACAATCACAATTTAAATAATGCAGAAAATAAAAATCTTCGATCCTAATCCTTGTTGACTTGTACTCAATATCTGACACTAAGCTCTTACAAAATATTTACTCGATTTTGACTTAAAATCTTCCAACTCCAAGAATGTTTCCCTAAGTCTCTGTCCTTCATCGATATTTAGCCTATCTGAAGATCAGAAAAACTCCAATTTTGTTGTAGGCTACCACACAGCTCGACCAAAGTAATTATGAAAAGAATAACCTTTTTAATTTTCATTGGATTTGTCAATCCTAGCCCCAATCACACACATAATTGCAAATGTATAAACTCCTAAATAAATATTTAAATAAAATGTTAATTACAATAATAACGACCCTCCTCAAAGATTTCACACCTTAAGATGAAAGCTAGATCCAAATGGCAATGAATGATGCAAGAGGTAGAAGATGGAGATATTTTGTTTGCAATACTCAAAGCAGGATTCAAACTCTTTTGAAAATTGAAAGAACAATTATGTTGTGAATTCTAAATCAAAAGTGGATGTGTATGTTTTTCAAAATTTTGAAAGAGATTTGACAAAAAAGTTTATCTATGTTTTGGTGATCTAGCAAAAAAATGAGAGAAAATATTATTTTATTAGAGTCGTAAGCAAAAGGTACGAGTCAACTTAGGAGATTAAATGAGTTGAATCAAGATCCAAGAATCAAGAAAAACCATTTCCATGTTTCGAGTCAAGCTTTGTGTGATTAGAGGCATGTAATTTGAGTGAATAAAACCTATGATTCGAATCATATCTACATAACCAAAAACAAAAATATGCTAGTTGTGTTTGATTTTGGTCAAACATGTCTATAATTCAAATCAAACATCTCTGATTTCAATCATGGATTGTTGTGATTCAAATCACACAAATATAAGAAAATCATGCTTTTCAAAAATATGTTTGATTCGAGTCTGGATATATGTGATTCAAATCATGACTTCAGGTTAGCAGTTCTTGGCTTTTCTGAATCTTTGATTAGAATCATGTAAACTTGTGAGTCGAATCACACTTTTAAAAGCTTCATTTTTACAAACATGAAATATTTTTTCAGGATCCAAACTTCACATGACTTGAACCATTCGCAAATGTGGATTTTGTTTCAAAACTTCGATAAATTGACTAGAAGCACATTGCTAGAACTATAATCCAACAATTTGATTTATGCATACATAAAAATATATTAAGATTTCAATCCTAAGATGCGCAATTATGTGAAGAGACTCAATAACAATAAAATAAAAACTAAAAACTAAATGACAAGCAATAAAATATAAACCCTAGAGGAAACTTCAATTCGGAGGCCCCATCCAAACATCACACTTTTTCAAGCTGATGAACAAATGTAGTCTCTTTAGAAAGTCCTACACTAAAGGAATGCACCACTCTACATTTACAAGTTCTACCTCTTATTTGAATGACTCATAAGGAAGTATTGATCTTGCGGGCACACCTCATTCTTTGATCATAAAAAACATTCACCGTCGTATAGAAGACGGTATATGTAGTGTTTTTTGCCAATCTACTTTTGATTTTTTATTTCGCATCAAATTATTGAAAATTTAGAAAAATATTACCAAAAAAATCTTAAAATAAGTTAGATCGAATTTGAATTCAAATTTAAATAAAGAGAATAATATTCATGCACTAAAAATCTAATCAATTCATATTACATGCAAACATTTGAGGCTATATTTTAAAAACAAATGTATAAAAGTGGTACTATAATATAATTTTATTGGATGAACGAGTACAAAGAATTTACACTATTAGACTATAAAAATTAATCTCTTAATTAATAAATATTATCAATTTAATTTTTTTTCTGTAGTTAATTTAATTCATAAACACCTTTACGTAAAAAAAATAAAAAATCATCACTGATCACTGATCACAATTAACTTTTTATACAAATTTTAGAAAACAAAAATTAAAGCAATTTCTTTAATAATTTAACTATTATGATTAATGAATAATGTAATTAAACTTAAATTTCAACCAAAAATCAAAATCAAAATCAAAATCAGAAATAAGAGATATTCCAAATCACCTTTTACAATATTTCCAAAAAAAAAATCCATATTAATAAATTGAGGAAATATTTTTTCAAAAAAGCCAAAAAAAAAGATTATACTACTAACCCAAACAAAACCCGAACCGTTCCCATAACCCGATTAGGGGTCGCCCCACGAACACTTTATGCGAGTCCCACGTGTCCCTTCTGGGCCAAACAAACGCGATATACAACTGCAGAAAAAAGAAAAGTCAGATTTTTTTATTGTTTCTAGACACTGTCCTTTATCATTCATCTTCCACGTGTCTCAACATTATTCGACTATTACACCGTTGTTTGTTTCTTTTCTCCTCTCATGTTATCGGTTACTTCTTCTTATATATCTCACCCTTTTTGCCCATTCACATTCTCTCTCTCTCTCTCTCTCTCTCTCTCTCTCACATGACTTTTGAGTTTTCTTCACTTTCTCTTCCTACCCAACTACGTTTTCTCTAGATCCAACCACTTTCGTTTCCAAAAATCGTTTCTTTTCGCCTTCAATCTAGCTGTACTTAATTCATCATCACTCTTGTTAGGTTTTGCTTACCCCCTTTCTCTCTCTATGCCATTCCCTCAGGTTTGATTTGATTCATCCCTTTCTTTTTCTTCCAATTATGTTATGGTTTTTGTTTTTGAATTTTGAATTGATTTGATTTGTAATTGGATCTGGTTTTGATTCTGTGTTGGAGTGATTAATTTGTGGTAATTGGGTGTTTTTGGATTTTGGTTTGAGTAGATCTTGTTTTTTTTTTGTAATTTAGGGTTTGTGAATTTAACTTGAATTGACTTTATTGATTGGTTTTTGAGAAATTGGGTAGATCTTGTTAGGGTTTTTATGTTTTTGTTGTTTTTTTAGTTTTTTTCTTGCAAATAGAATTGAATTTGAATTGAGGACAATTAGGTCTTGAGATCAAGGTCACTGAATATAATTGGCTTGAAGTTTGATTTGTATTCTGTTTAGACAATGTAGTGGGGTGTAATTCATCATGTTTATACATTATAGAAGTCATTGATGAACTTTAATTTCAATTGATTGGTATTCAGTATTTACTAACATTTGGATTCTTCAATACAAATGACTGTGTTTATGCATGGACACTTAAATTTCATAAGTTGGATACTTTTAAAGAAATTTTGATTTTTGGTGACTTGTGAGATATTTTCATTCATATTATCTATCTGTAAATGAATCATGACTCTTTGTGTTTGACGACTTTGCTGTATTTTTCCTGAAACTGCAGTTGGGAAGGGTGTACTGGAGTCAAAATTTAGCTTCTGGGCACAAATTTATTAACATTATTGCAAACCTGTTGGCCTTTTCGGGATGGGCGAGTGCAAGTGCTGTGGTAAGTTAGGAAGAATGGGGCCAAGGGATGGATCTAAGAGTGCTTATGAATTTTCTTTGATGTTGTCTCCTGTCGTTTCTTTTTGGGACTGCATTGTTCGTAAAATGAGGTACTCCTACAGACCTGAGTGGGTGTAGTGGTTCGAGCTTTTTCGTTAGTACTAGTCTTCTTCATACTTCAACTAATTAGAATTTATTATTAGCATATTAACAGTTTAGGTGAAAAAAGTTATAGAAAAATGTATACACTCTAAAGGAATTCTCTTGAAGGATAGGGTTTCTGAACAGTCATTTTAAGTATTTATGTCTTTAGTAAGTTCAATGGATAACATGGCATG
Organism: Vicia sativa; assembly: GCA_021764765.1. Taxonomy (NCBI): domain Eukaryota; kingdom Viridiplantae; phylum Streptophyta; class Magnoliopsida; order Fabales; family Fabaceae; genus Vicia; species Vicia sativa. The sequence goes on along the minus strand of CM038792.1, from coordinate 83,386,048 downwards.
TAATAAGGGGCAACATGTGAGAAAGGCGAAGAAGAAGCAGGTGAAAGACGAGTTGGATCGCCTTAAGCAGGCTGAAAAGAAAAAGAGGCGGCTGGAAAAAGCTCTAGCTACGTCTGCTGCCATCATATCGGAACTGGAAAAAAAGAAACAGAAGAAGAAAGAAGAACAACAGAGACTTGATGAAGAGGGTGCTGCAATCGCGGAAGCTGTCGCTCTACATGTTCTACTCGGTGAAGACTCAGATGATTCATATAAGGTTGATTGCAAGACGTGGGATGATTATAATCATAATCTTGATTTCTTCATGGGTGGGAAAAGAGCCTGCTTTCCAAATCTAGATGGAGGCACATGGTCCGTCACTGCTGAAAATGGCAAGTGGTCTATCTCGTCCGGACCTTTCGAAAACCACAATGTGCACGCTCCACCTTATGGAGAAGCAGCCTGGGATCCTACAAGATTCTCTGTTGACCTTATAGCAGCACAAGCAGTTAGATCACTCCAGATTGCAGAGAATGCAGATGAGGATAGGATTCTATTCTAAGGGAATGCTTACATATCGGTTTAATCTGGTCTTCGCCGTGGACTTGAGTCTTTTTTTTATTTTATTTGAGGTCTTTCATGTGTATATAACTATATTTCATATTATATATCGTGAGTCTTGTGTTTGTCAAACAACACATTCTGCTTCAGCTGTGATTGAACATGTTCTGATTTTCTTTACCTGTATGTGAGGATGCTAATTTTCTTTGTGGAGTGATGACTTTCATACTCAAGTATTGTAGGGAACTATACTTTTTTGAGCTGATTATCAATGGTAATAATATAAATGGGGACCTCGTGATTTATATACTTCGCACTGTTGAATCATATATTACTTTACATCTCTCATATATTAGTGGTTTTGTGATGATGTTGGTATTTAAAGTACTTCCTAAAATTCATTCTTTTAGCAAATGGAGTTGATGATGTAATGTTTTTTGGCTTTTTGCAACTTTGGTGTTTAGCAATGTAATCAGCAATACCTCATGGCTTGCGTCAGTACAGGCATCCTAAAATCTGAGAATTGCTGTTTTTGGAATGCCGTTTGATTACTTTACTGCACATGCTGACCTAATAACGTTAAAACATACTCAAAAGTGTGAGTGGTGTAAAAGATATTTGAGTGATTGATTCTTGTACTTTTGTATGAAAAATGCGAAGTACATCTTTCTGACTCGACTCTATAGATGCTTTAACATAGGTTATAGATTCAGTTAGAGGTAAGCTAGATACAAATTACTAGTTGTGGAAGTTGCTTTTTCACTGTGCAGTTTTACAAACAAGGCACAATAAAACTAGTGATTCGAGTAAGATGCAAAAATTGCATGTAGCTTTTTGAGTTAAAAATGTACATGCAGTAAACCTATGCTTGCTTCCAGTACCATATATCAATCACTCAATCACATGAAGTCACCTCATTAGTAATAAGATTTTTCAACCAAGCATGTTGAACTCTAGGAGATTCTTCTTCTCTAGGGGAATCATCCATATCAGCTTTAACATTATTTGCAACACAAAACAGGTATCTGTATGCTGCTTTGCTTGCTGAAACAAGTTCAGTTTTTGCTTGCCGGAACCGCGACGCTGTATTTGCAGCCATTTCCTTAGCAATATCGCCAACGTTAGCAAACCTGTTAACCCAACCTGTCATGAAAGGTGTAAGAATACACAGTGGAAGCTGTAAAATATATTAAAAAGATAACAACTCATCACAAAATTATATATAGGTTGATTCTCAAGTCATTTACCTGGAGGTTTTGGAACACCTAGTCTTCGACAAAATTCATTGCAGAAGTGGTTGCAGTTTTTGGAGAAGAGATCATAAGAATTCCCAGGCCACTCTTTACTAAGTTCTCTTAATATTTGATTTACCTTGAAAATATTGTAGTTTGTTTTCCCTAGAACAAGTGATTTTCTATATGTAAACATTGTGTTCTTCCCTGAAGGACTGCTAAAAACTCCAGTTCCTTCCTCACAGAATCCGAATGACCATTCTTCATCTCCATAAACCTGTCACAGTATCACAAGATTTTAAGGGAGACTCAAGATTCAAGATACAATACCGAGACCAAAGAAAACAAAAAAAACAAAAAACAAAGAGACAGTGGATTAAGACCTGAACAGCGCTGTGGAATATACCACCGAGACCAATACCGTTCTTGAAGATCTTGTTGATGTGAACAACGGTATTGTTCGTCTTCTCCGAACCATTGGTCAAGTCGTACACGTGAAGTGTCACTTTCGCCATCTTCAACAAAAATAAGAGTGAGATTCTTAAATTCTATGTACCTTGGATTTGAATTGAATCAGAGTTAGATTCTGCTGCAAGAATCCTTCAACCTAATCTCTATCTTTGCAATTATCAAGAGTGAAAGTGATTCTTGAATTTGTATTTGAGAGGGAACAAATATAACTGTGGCATGAAATGTGGCGCTGGTCATTGTAATTTTTTCCTAATGCTGCATAATTTCTTGGCCATTGGGAGAAAGGGTTTGAGAAAAAATTGCAAAAAAAACTTATTATGAATAAGCAATTGATTGAATGAAACAGTGTACATTAATGGTGTTAATTTATAGAGAGTAGAAGTTAAAACTATCATGTGTAACTAACTCTATCATATCGGTAATTGTTATAACAGAATTACCAACTAACTGGCAACTGATAACATTAACAGAATATTTTGAGTAATGCAAAATGCAATTTTTCTACTAATACAAACATACCTTTAGTATATACCAACAACTACATGCATCCTTTAGTTTCATTTCATTAATTCAATGTCTTTTTTCTTTATTAGGCTCTTTGGGTGTGTTCTTTTTTATCATCATTATTTGCAATTGGTGAGGGATCTTGCAACACAATGAGAATTTTTTATTTTATATCTGTAAGCTGCAAAGTCTAAGTCTATTGACCAAACTCAATATAGAGTTTTAGAGTTTGGTGATATATGAGATAGCACTAAGAAGTATGTCACAAGTAATGTGTTAAAAGCTGAACGTAGACAGTTCAACCACTTGAACCGTGAATGTCTATTATTCAATTGTAGGGTGGCAAACAAGCATGTCTCTCTTGTCAAAGTCTGTCAAAAAATGATGTGGAACGGGCAAAATAAAGGAGACGGGCTCGAAACCTTGGCTCGACTGTCACAAAACAGAGCGGGGTCGGGCAAACCCTTTCACCCCTGCCTAAAATTCATAAGAAGTATGCCCGTTCTGCTTAGACCTTTGGTACCAAAAAAATGGAGCGGGGTGGCTTGGTCCATAAAAAATGACAAACTAAACGAGGTCTGACGAGCCTAGTCCGTTTTGTTTTGACAAAGCTATACAGAGGGCCTGTCGAGTATGGTCTGCATGCTTTGGTGAAATGTCAGACAGACTTGATCCGTTTTGCCATTGCCACTCCTATTCAATTGTATAAGTGGTTTGGTCCTAGTTCCTTTCCAATTCGAGTGATTCATAATAGTTGAAATACGATCCGAGGTCTCGTCGATTCATTTCCTATTAACTTTTTAAAACATTGGTCACAGAGAAAAAAGTTTAGACCAGCTTCCATAAGAAAGTGCTATTTTGAGTGGAGGCTATAATTCCATTGTCCCACACATGTTTAAGAATTGCACGCAGCTTCTTTTTGGCTGGATCCCAATATATTCATATCGCTTATGGCGGCAAAAGGGGTCTCCATTTTCTTCAATAGGCCCCACTTCACCACGAGGAATCTAGTTTATTAGATTATCTCAAACATAATGGTCAGTGATTACATTAATTAGAAACTTATTACTTATCCCACTCTCATAGTATTCTTTATGATTAACACTTTTCTACTTATGTAATTTGCACATGCAAAATCAAGGGAATTATTAAACAATGAGCACTTGTTCAACAAGTACTCTGGTGAAAAGTTATAGCAGATGCTTAAAGATTGGAATTGAAGTTCGAATTTTTAGCTGAAATACTAATTCCAATTATATCATCCAAACAAACCTTAATAAACCTACAACTCAACACCATAAGCTCTAGAATTAACTGTTATAATAGCCTAAATCACCCTTTTGTTAGTAAATGTTGGTAATGCAATTTCTTAAGAAAAGATGAATTATATAAATACATATTGGAAAAGAAAAAGGAAAAATCTTAGGCAAGTAAAGTATATAACCAAAGATTATTCATCTACCATTATTATTCATGAGCTGGGAAAACACTTGGCTAGTACTAACATCTGAACAATCATTATCATAATCTCTCTCTATTCTTCTGCTGCTAGAGTTTTCATGAATGGTTCTTGTTGTTTCATAATCCGCTTCGCTACCACCACTATCATCGTGTATCACTCTTTGTTGTTCACTTTCTTGTAGCTGAAGTGCATATTCCAAATTCCACAAGACATCACCCATTGTTGGCCTATCAACACCATATTCAGCTAAGCATTTCTCTGCTGTTTCGCCAAATTTCTTCAATGATCTCGGTTTGATATCGTTGACGATATGAGGGTCGACAATATGATCCAGCATTCCCTTCTGCAGCCATTCAATAGCCCATTCTGCTAAATTCACCTGTTCTCTAGTCAGTTGTGGATCAACTGCAGGTCTTCCACAGAGAACCTCAAAAAGAACAACTCCGAATGAATATACATCCGACTTATCGGTTAGTTGTTGCCTACGGTAATACTCGGGATCAAGATAACCAAAACTACCTTTCACACCAGTACTCACATGTGTTTCGTTGATACATGGCCCTGATCTCGAAAGACCGAAATCAGCAACCTTTGCCACATAATCTTCGTCGACTAATATGTTGGTCGATTTAATGTCGCGGTGGATGATTCCTTGAGCGAAGCCAGTGTGAAGATAATGTAAACCTCTAGCTGCACCGATGCATACCTCGAGCCGCTGCTTCCAATTGAGAGGTGGTTGTCTTGATGAACCATATAAATGCTTTTTCAATGGACCCCTTTCAACATACTCATAGACAAGTATCATTTCTGAATTTTCTTCACAGAAACCAACTAGTGAAACAAGATGGCGATGGCGAATTTTGGATAGAATCGTTATTTCAGAGTGGAATTCTGGAAGGCCTTGTCTTGAACCTGGCATACCTCTCTTGACAGCAACTTTTACATTGTCTCTAAGTACTCCTTTGTAAACCATACCAAATCCACCAGTCCCTATAATTAAGTTTCTATCGAAATTGTTCGTTGCGGATTGTATATCAGCAAAAGGGATCTTCATTCCGAGATATCCATACGAACCGTGTTCAGATGTTCTACTAAGAGAACTCCCTCCGAACATACGCAAAGGCGTCCATCCGACACTTCCGACCGTCGTTTCTTTTGGTCTCTTCTTCCTGCATTTGGTAGCAAGTAGAAAAACAGTTGCAACCAAAAACAAAACAACAATTCCTCCGATAACTGAACCTATCAACACCCATAAATGTTTCCTCCTATGCGTAAACTTAGTACTTTCGACATCGTTGACAATCTTCATTATCTCCGCACCATTCAATATGGCATTAATCCTTATAGAACTACTCAGATCAGAAGGACCAACACTTATTTGAATAACACCCGAATCGTCCGAATTAGCAACAAAATCCACATACACCGGTGATGCAAGAGTGTGAAATGTAAGCGACGACAAATCAAGATCCTTATATGCTATGTAACCATTGATATACACATCAAAGTAAAGCAAATTGAGAGAAGTACTAACTATATCACAGAAATGCAACCGAATCAAGTGCGAAACACCTTCCGAAGCCACAGGAAAATTCCATGTTATGTTAAACCTCGAAGCCAAACTTGTGTTTTCCCTATTCATCTGCTGAGCAGTCATGTAAACATTTTCAGGCGCGATCTCCGGTGTCGCGCCTCCCTTCTCGTAATCAGGTGTATGAGTGCTTCCTGCATGTTTAGCCGCTTCCTTAAAAACCAAAAAATCCTCATCAGGAATCCAAGTCCTCCAAAGAGTATCATTGAAAGGAGTTATTTTCACACCTCCAACATTAATCCTATGAATAATTTCCAAAACCTGAGATGAAATGTTTTTGTACTCTTCCATACCAGAAGGACCAACCAACCTTGTTCCAACATCTATAACAAAATCTTCAGGAGCAGTAAAAACTTCCACAGCATTTACAAATCCAAAACCTGAATCAAAGGGTCTAAACAAAATTTCAAGCAAGTTTGACTCAATCTTCAAAATAAACTCTTTAATCATAGCCACACTAGGTGGCTTAAAATCTCTTAAAATCGAAATTCCATTAACAAAAACACTAAATTTTGCAGATTTCAAGTCAAAACCGTGATCTTTAAAGGGAAAAAAGTGAAAACGAATCAAATGAGTACCATTTTTCTTCATATTGAACCTGTATCTCCCAGTGGTGACAAAAACTCTAGCTGATTGATACAAAGTTTGCAAATTTGGAGATGGGTTTTTGTTGATGAGTGCAATGGAATCATCTGAAGAGAGAAAATTCAAGCCTGGATTGGTTGAATCACTCATGAAGACTCTATTGAAGAGTGAAGCATTGTTGTGTGATCCACAGTTAATTAAGTAGTTGTCTATAGGAACAAAGGAAAGTGAACAAGGTAGAAAGAAGAGAAGGAGTAAAAAGATAAGGTTATGTGTCTCCATGAATGAAGGGTTTGGTTTTTTAGGTCCTTGAAGAGTGTGAAGAAAACTCATGTCATGACTCATGAGAAATGTGACAAGATACTAAAGAGAAGAGTGCACTAAACTGTAACAAAAAAGACAACAGAGATAGAAAGACAGTGACTTGAGACCACACCGAAAGATTTAGAAGAATATATATATATATATATATATATATATATATATATATATATATATATATATATATATATATATATATTTGAAGTCAAAAGGACTGCTTATGGTTTTGATGATATTTGTTGAAAAAAAGTCATTATTTTTGGACATTTCACACAAGCCTACAATAGTTTTCTTTTCTCTGATGTGTCATAAATAAGAGTAGGAATTATGAAAGAAAGTTAAATGACTTTTGGTGAATTATTCTAGGGTGGCAAAAGAATTGCTAAATTTAGTATTGGGGGGCCAGAGAAGGAAATGAGACAAGACAGTGTTCTTTTTTAACCTTACACTGCTCTTTCTACATGCATGCTCTTATATTGTATAACATCAATACTAAAATGAAAGTGTATTTCATGCCCACAAGCGGTAGGTGTCCGATGATCCGATAACATTGTCACCGCTTATAGGAGAGTATTTCGATGATACTAGTAGTACTCCATTAAATTTTTTGCATGACTTAATTGATCATGAATCAGTATCATACACAAAAATTACATGAAGTGCAACAAAAAACTAAATATGTCTAATGAATACATAATACCCCCGGCAGTTGAAGTGGAAGATTGTCGTACCCTTAAACTTTTCTAAATCTTGAAAGAGTATTAGATGAACACCCTTGATGAAGATATCTCCAATTTGATAGTATCATGGAACATGCAAGACGTGTACTTGTACATTGATTACTTTTTCGCGAACAAAATATATAGACGTGTACTTGTCCACTAATTACTTTTTCGCAAACAAAATAAATATTCATTTCATGTGTTTTGTGCGTTGATCTTGAATAGGATTTCTGGAAAGATAGATTGCACTAATATTATCATAGTAGTTTTGTGATCCAGATAATATAGTTATAGAAATAGGTTACATAGCCAACAAAAAGAAGACTTTACTTTGGGAACACCACTATGTTCGGCCTCAACACTATATATGAATAATATGGTTTAACGTATGAAAGATCAGGAGAGTAAGTTATCACTAAGAAAAACGCAGTAATCAGAGGTAGAATATTTGGTGTCTAGACATTCACCCAAATCAACATTTGTGTAAGAAATTAGTGATATAATGGATAAGTAATACATACAAAAAAGGTAGACTAGTAACATGTATGTAGCGCAAAATGCGTGAGCCTGCATGTGATCGTGCATTAGGTCATCATAGTTAGACATATTTGTTGCACCATGTAGGAAATGTTTGGTCTCGTGAAAGTGAGTTACTGTAGAGCACCAACAAAGCCACAATATAGAGATGAGTCTTCATACCGAGTGTTGGTTTTGGCGTTGAGCTTTGGTTTGGTGTTAACTAAGTGGGACATGATTTGCAAGATGATATGTCTGCTCGTTTAAAAAATTAATTTGCATATTTTTTTCAAAGACAAAAATAGACCACCATCGTGCCAAGTGACATCAATATCCAAAAAGTAACTCAGTGGGCCCAAGTATTTCATACCAAATTCAGAGGTTAATCGTGATATGATAGAATTGTAGAGATCATCTAAAGAAGCAACGAGAATAATATCTTCGATGTTAAAAACAACATAGGGCATGCATGTATCTTTTCAATAGACAAATAGAGAGTTGAAAGACTTGTTTTGAAATAAAAAAAGAAAAATACATAATCTGCAAATCGTTTGTATCGTGCTCTTGGATCTTGCTTGAGCTCATACGAAAATTTTCGTAGAAGGCATACACGATGAGGATGATTCGGATCCTTAAAACCCAAAGCTTCACGCATGCACATTGTTTGTCGAGTTCATGTAAAAAAAATACATTTTTGACGTCTAACTTATGAATTAACCATTCTTTCAATAAAGAAATACTAAAATTCATTCGGATGGGGTCAGTTCAATAATCAGGCTGAAATTTCTCCATAATCCATGTCGACATGTTGATTTGTACCATCACATAGAAGTCATGCTTTATGCCTCTCAAAAGAATAGTTAAAATTTACTTTATGCATAAAAATTCACATAAATTGAATAACATTGACATCAGGTAGACGAGGTGCTAACTCCCACATCTTAGTTTGAATAAGAGCATTGTATTCGTCACCCCTAACCATTTTTCAATTCAGATCTTTTAGTGGTAACACGGGGTTACAAGGGATGGGGGATTTTGTGACATGGACTTGTTGGTTAATATATTTGTTGTTGGGTTTAAAATTTTCATGTTGACTTCTCGTAATTGATTTGTCAGAACTGAAGGTAGTCTTGTAAATAGAAGGAAGAGGGATAATTTGTGGAGTATAGGTGAAAGACTTTGTGTGGGCTGGTTGAGTATTATTTTGGACGGGGGTTTGTGTTTGGGTGAAATTTTATGGGTTGGTTGTCGAGGAGATGGGGAAAAGGGTTGGCTCGGTCCCGTTTGGTGTGGTGTTTGGGTAGGGGACTGGTTGGGCTAGTCACGAGTTTGTGAATTTGGTTGAGTGTCGTGGGTCAATTGGTTTAGAGTTGGTTCATGTTGGGATATGAGGTGGTGTATCATATAAGGAGATAATTCATTATCAAGAAATTGATACTGTGTGGAATTAGGGGTGTGTAACTTTGAGAAAGGAAATTCAGATTCACTAAAAATGCTATGACGATAAATAATGATTTTATTTATTAATAAATCATATTTAATTATGAAGAATTTTTTAGCACTACATGAGGCATGTTGAGAATGCGCTTGATTGATATCCCAAATTTAACACACACAAAAACTTGTGATTTGACTTCTAGAAAGAAATACAACAACCATATATGAAGATAATACTACATGCATTGCTAAATTGAAAGATGATTACATTAAATGAGATAGAATAAAACACATTTCTCCAAAGTTCTTTTTCACTCATGATCTTCAGTAAAGTGGTGATTTAAACTCCAACAAATTTGTTCATCTTGCAAATCTTTTAGTGCAAAATATTGGTCTTCATCGTTGAAGAAATGATCGTTCAACTGAGGGGGGAACATAAATTTGTTCTGCTTAGGGGGAGCAATAAACTTTTCTTAAAAGGATATTGTACTTTTTTCCTTCACTAGATTTTTTCCACTGGATTTTGACTAGTAAGGTTTTAACGAAGCATATCCTGAACAAGCATCCAAGGGCTACTATTGAATAATGGATGATTATCTCCCTATAATTTTCTTTCTTATTTGTAATAATATGTATTGAGTAATAACAAGGTAGTTCCTTCAAAAAGACTGAGTGTTGTACTTTTTTTTCCTTCACTAGAATTTTTCCCACTGAGTTTTTTCTAGTAAGATTTTAACGAAGCATATTCTTTATGGACATCCAGGGGAAGTGTTATAAATGAAATAATTATGGGTGTCCATCAATTAGAAGATTTCAATTGATTTTCTATTTATTACATATGTCTTATAATTATGACTCATATTGTACTTGAAATCGACAATAATAATGAGAATAAAACAATACTATTTCTCTCCTCTCTTTTTTCTCTCATTCGTTTCTACTCTTTTATTATATTGTTTTTCATTACTTTCATAACACACACGCACGCGCGCGCACACACACACACGCACATACACGCCCCCCCACATATATATATACTCCCTCCGTCCTATATTATAAGCAAATTTTACTTTTTAGGTTCATTGAATAATTAACGTATCTGGTCTACATATAGACTAGATACATTAATTATTCAATGAACCTAAAAAGTAAAATTTGCTTATAATATGGGACGGAGTAGTATATATATTGTGTTAGGTGTTACAAAGGTTGACAATGAGCTGAATCAACTCAAATATAGTTTGAAATTCGATTTGGCAATTAAATCGTTGAAATAAGTTCATGAATTAAATGAGCTGAATATGAGAAGGAAAAAAATCGTTAACTAAATGAGTGAAACTTTAACTATACATAGTTCAACTAATTAGATTCATAAGTCAACTCAATTATATAAAAAAATAACTATTTGGGTCTAAGAGTATGTTTACATATTTACTCTAAATTTTAGTCTTATATTTTCTTTTAATCTAACAATTTTAATTGATCATTTATATTCTCATGTGAGCAAAATATTTCTATAAATAAAATCAACATTATATAAATAATACTTTTTAAAAAATAATTTAAAAATCAAAACACATCTTCTAATTTTAAAAAAATTCTTCTAAATTTCTTTAAATTTAAGAAAATTAAATATATATTCTAAATATCTTCTAAGAAAATAAATATCATGTAAAAATATCTTTAAACTAAAAAAAGCATATATCTTTTATTTTGTTTTAAACTACCTTTTATAAAAATAATATTTTAAAAAAAAGTGTAGGATTTATCATTTAAATTCGTGAATAATTAATTAAAAATTCATGTCAAACTCAAATCAAGTTTTGAACTGAATCAATTTTAACCGAATCGAGACAAACTGAGACGATAATGATTTCGACTCATTTCCAATTCTAACTGTCACCATTGATATGTGAGCGTTAGTGTTATGTTCAATATTCATATTTGTGTCATCTTCTTGGCTCTTGTATAATTTATTACTAATACACATGAAAATTTGTAGAAAAATTAATGGATAAAAGTTTTGGCCAACCATGCATTCCACTATGACACTGGTAGTTGAGTTGGCCACTAAGCTCCTAAATGAGATAGGGTGATGGACCTTCATAACTAAAGCCACCAATTGGCAACAATGTAGAGTGCAGGTGTCTCTCAATCCTTATCTAAGGAAAATAGTATGATTCTGTTGTTAATTCTTATTATTATTGTGTTACAGTTAGTTAGTGTTGGACTTGGTGCATGCCAGCTTCAACATATTCTTTGGGTATCAGTTGCACTATACTTTTTCTGTTTTGTGGAATTTAATTTGTTTAAATATAATGTTATTTTGAAGAAGGACCATTGTTTCAATATAACATTATAATATTTTGATGATGGACCATTGTTTTATTTGTCTTTCAAAAAAAAAAAAGGACCATTGTTTGTTGTATATATGCTTGATGTAGTCTTTGCAGTTTGTCGCTTCTTCCAAATCTACTGTTCATTAACTTTGCAAACTGAGTTGTTTCCCATGTGAACTTTTTTCTTTCTTGTTGAAAAATCATGTGAAATTAAATTACGTCTTTGTTACAAATATTCTGGCGTTGGTTGCGCTTGTATAGACTTGCGTAATCATTTATTTATGATGAAGTCACATGTCCACTTTTATTTAGTAAATCATTATTCTAAATTCATATTATTTAAATTAATTGTTAATTGATTAAATGGTGATTGACTCTAAAGTTAATAGGAAGAACTACAGTTTGATCCCTTAAATGTCGATCTGGAAGAGACTAAAATCACTTAAAAATATTGTTATGGCCACTCGAAGTCAGAATCTATCCAACGTCTCTCAGTATCCTATGTTTGAAGATCAACAAGAAGTTATAACTGCTCCACTATTTAAGAAGGAGGCGAGTCATTTCCAAGGATAATATAAATTCAAATTTCATTCACATATCTTACTCACATATTGACTTAAGCATTGGAGTGTAAATCTTATAGGTCATCTCTAATCCGACCGTATTAGAAGCTCAAGTCCACTGTTGCATCTTGCAACCTCACGTCTCCGGTCAATTATGGTTCATCAGTGAATTAGTGGCACAACCTCTAGGAATCATCCTTTGATTCCTGTATTTTCCACATTTAAATTTCATATATCGATTCACCGAATCAAAGCTCTTCAACCTAGCAATTTGGATTTCTTGAAATCAACCCACACATCTTCTATTATTGACCTACTTTAATTGCAAATCAACTCGGATTCTATGTTATTTAAATCTCTAATCTTTCATCAATGGTAGGTTCAAGAACCACTTGCTCCGCATCATTACGCGAGGCAGCCGCAACTGCTTAAGTAGCAAGAAATCCATTGCATGCTCCTCAAAATTGAGGCGATCAAGTCCTTGCAAGAAATCCACCATATCCATATCTCGCTTCTCTACCAATGTTTGTAGGTTTTGCTCCACATGTTCAACAAGGCAGACCATTGTTCAGGCCTATAACACCGCCAATAGTACTAGGACTATAATCACTTCCTGGATTATAGTTGTTGTAAGTCAACCTTAGCGTGCAAGGCACATATAAAATTTAAGTAACATGTACAATATGGTCCTACAACAAAACTCATAAGCATTTGAAGAAAGGTTGCTTCGCCTCAAAGAGGCAATACAATATAGGAAGCTTCCTCACGAAGGAGTCGTACAATCCTCTCTGAGCCAGACATCTCACAGGGATGCGACTCTGAGATCTTTTAATCATCAAAAGGCAAAGAGACATCAGACTCCATATCCTAGTATTGGAAGAGGCTTGGGTAGTCAAGCTCTATTGGAGGAACACATATAGAAATCATAGGTGAAGAACCAACAAAACATATTTTTTGTGCTCATATATATTCTCGATAGTCAGATACCAAAATTGTTGGAAAAACCTCCAAAGCTAAAGAGGATCTCACCGAACATGTACAAAACACTTAAGACCACTTGAGTTACTACCACACCGATGAGGCAACAAAGTGCAATCTCTTTGCATTAACACTACAAGATCTACTAGGCTTTGGTTGAAAGCTCTTCTAGATTGGAGCGTCAAAATCATGGACTGATGTGTGTGAAAACTTCACCACTTATTTCACGGCTTAAAAAAGTCATTCTATAACAATATATGTCTTCAGTGGGATCACATAAGGAAATCATGAGAGTTTAGTCATACATCAATTGTTTCGGGAAAATGGTTGTGGAAGTGATGGGCTCCGACGAAAACCTGAAGTGTTGGATTTTTTTGAATGCCCTGAAGCATGACGACTCTTTTAGGGGGAAATTGGGGCGTATGCCTCTAATAAAACCCATCTTTCAAGATGTTTTTTGCTTTGATAATAGAGCTATAGGTGGCTGAACCTATGGTGGCAGAAAGGGAAAGTAAATGGGAATCCAATAAAATATTTGTTTGAAATGAGAAATAGCCAAAGTTTATCAGTATTTTAATGCATATCATACCACCTTGCCGAGAAGGGTTGTGTTGGTATCCCTTGTTGATCAACCCCTAAGCCATCGAACTTCCTTGGTCGAGTAATTTTTTTCCAACTGACCAAATGAATACCTATTGTGGTAGCACCCTTCCAAATAACTTTTTTAATCATACGATTAAACGTGTCATAAGTTTTTGCGAGAGATAAATGGTTTGCATGTAGCAAGAAGGAAGGGGGGGGGGGGGTTTAAGAACAAATGTAGTAAAAATTAATCTATCAGGATGGTTAAGAAGCTTATTTTTCCAAGAAGCCTAGTGAAATTTTTATTTCTTCATGCTATAGTTAAAACCATATCTCTTATCTTTGAATATAGGAAATTCAAGGTATTTGTCTAGTGTAGCAGTACTCAAACTTCCATATATTTTAGTACATTGATTTTTTTTCTTGAGGAATACCAGAGGAGTAAAAAGCCAAAGACTTTGAAAGGTTGATCTTCAGACCAGAAGTACGGCTAAGGTTTTGTTTGGGAGCTTATAAGAAAAATGAGGAGATGAATTTGAAAAAAAAAGAAGGAATGATAGAGTGAAAGAATTGAAGGATTTTAGTTGGGATAATTTTAGAGGGTTTATTTTTATTCATAACACAAAATCCTTTTAATTTGGAGGAACTCAAAATTTGTATTGGAGGAGAATTTTGGAAGGCTTGCATAAATTCTTCAAATATATTTTACATTGTTATAATATTATGAAAATTATTAATATAGTAATGAAAATATTCATCGATCAGTCTCACATCTATATAGTAATGATAAACATATATATATATATATATATATATATATATATATATATATATATATATATATATATATATATATATATATATATAGTAATTATTAATATATAAAATTATTAATATAGTAATATATTAATATATTTTACATTGTTATAATATTATGAAAGTTACATGTGATACCATTGTGAACATCATGCTCACCTCGCTTCCGATTCAATATCTAAAATCAAAGTCACACTTCCGATCCGGACAAGATCAAAGTCCACCAATATGAACACATAGTTCACCCCTTATATTTCCACATAGGATCAAAGCAGCCAATATCGGAGTTCAATCTCCCCATGAATGCATGTGCAATTTAGTTAACAACATATGCAATTAAGATTATCACCAACCTTAATTATTCATACCACAATAATTCAACACTTTGAATTATCCTCACTTTGCACAAACACCATGTTTCATCATCAACAAGCAATACACATAGTATTCACTATCATCATTCATCATAAATAACATATAGTATACAAGCCAACTCATGTTATTTTCAACAATTCACCAAAACACAACATACACATACTAAATTCAAGTAACATGTATTCATCGAAATCACATCCAAAACCAATCCAAAACTCATCAAAACAATTATTAAAATTCATGAAAACTAATGATAAATCATAAGCAAGCAATTCCCTAAGCCATTCATGCATAAACAAATAAAGTATTTTTCTACATTCAGTGAACCGCGCTCAGCACCCTCTAGCCCGCTCAGCGGCCTCACGATTATGCAGAAAAATCTGTTACATAACAGTTCTGTCCAGCCCACGAATTTTACTTCCAAAATAGTTCCTCATGCTAATTTACACAAATTAAACATCATCTAACATGTATACATCATAGGAAACTTATTTATATCATCAAGTCTAGTTTTTCTCATCATAAACCCCAAATTCCCAATTCAATTTGAGTTAACTAAAAACCTAGAAATTGAGATACCCAATCCTATATCATGTTACTAATCACCACCCAGTCACATACAAATAAATAATAATGAAGATTCTCCCCATTACCTCTTGTAGATTATTCCTTTAGGGTTTGTCTTTTTCTCTTCTCTTTTCCTCTTCTCTTCTCTTCTTTTTCCTCTTTCTCTTCTTTTCACGAAATGATAGTTCTAATCTCTATTTTCTCACAACCCTTACTAACTAGTAAATTCTATTTGGGCTTATAAATTAGCACCTCCTTATTACTTCCATTCATTATAATTAGCCCCAATTCTAATAAATCTTATTTCTACTCATAAAACCCAATTATTCAAATAACACACATATTCAAATAATTCAATTATTCACTAATTCACACTATTTTTTAATTATCATATAATATAATAAATAATTAATAATTAATAATTAATAAATAACTATTAAAATTTGGGATGTTACAAAAGTAATGAAAATACTCGAAAGGTACATTTTGTTCCTATTCAACAAAATAGATAAATATGAAGAGCTGATGTAGTGCATAATGAACTGAATGGTTATATGAGGAAATCCAAAATCCACCAAACAACTTCTAAACAACTCTCGATTAATGTTATCAAAAGACTTTTAGAGATCTAATTTGATGGGCACATCTCCTTTTTCTCTTCTTTGTGTTACACATGTAGTGCACAATTTCCTGTAACATAATAACATTGTTAGTGGTATTCCTGTTTGGCAAGAAACTGCTTTGATAGGGGCCAATAAGAGTGTCTAAGAGGAGTTGTAACCAATTAACTAGAATTTTGGTAATAATTTTGTACACTATGTTGGAAGGCTAATCGATTTCAATTCTTTAGAGATTGTCGGGGAATCCATTTTAGAAACGTTGGCCATGTTTCAAATATAGTTCAATCAAAATATCCATTGAAAAAAAGCTTATTTGACCAAATTATAGATATCGTTACTCATAATGTGTCAGTATTATATAAAGTAAATACATTAAAATCCATCGAATTTGAAAGACTTCATTGAACTTAAAACTTGAGTAACTTCCGCTTTTGTGATATAGTCATAGTTTGATCAAAATATCCATTGAAAAAAAGAAGCTAATTTGACCAAATTATAGATATCGTCACTCATAATGTGCTAGTATTATATAAAATAAATGCATTAAGATCCATCGAATTTGAAAGAGTTCATTAAACTTAAAACTTGAATAGTAACTTTAACTTTTGTGATATGGTCAATAAGAAGTCAAAAATAACCATAACTGATATGAAATGCTATTTTGAAACAAAATATGACATTACATTGTATAAAATATTTTGTTTTAATTTTTTAATATTTTATTTACATCTTGATATATGTGTTTGTAAGATGATAAAAATGGCGGAGTTGTTTTTCCTTCCTGAGATTAATGGCTTCATGTATTTTAACACCGAGAACTTCTTCGTCTTCCCACTCACTTTCCCGCGTAAAACCGTTACTTCCACCACCCAAATTCAACTCCCATTCAACCTCTTCTTCACCATTAATCAAATCCAAAACCCGCAATTTCCGCATCGACGTGTTACATTCGGAGTCCAGCCGTAGTTTCGTCACACAAGCAACCGGAGGAAATTTGAATTTAAATTTCCCTCTGATTTCACCTAACGACCAATGGGGAAACTGGACCGCTCTATTCGCCGCGGCAGCCTTCGGAATCTGGTCAGAGAAGACGGAGATCGGGAAGACATTGAATGGAGCTATTGTCACTATTATAGTGTGTCTTGCTGCTAGTAACTTGGGGATTCTTTCCGTTGATGCTCCTGCTTATGATTTGGTTTTGAAGTTTCTTCTTCCTCTCGCTATTCCTTTGCTTCTCTTCAGGGCGGATCTCCGCCGTGTAGTTAGCTCCACCGGCGTACTTCTCTTGCCTTTCTTGCTTGGTTCAGGTAACTCACTTGTCTATTTTTCACATAATCTATAACTCTTCAGATAGAGAAAAGCAAAACAACTAAAGGAAAATCAAGACTTAGAAACATTAAGAAATAAGTCTTCTCTTTATGTTGCTATTTTACTTTATCCTCTTTAAGTCTCATATGGATTGTTCTTCACAAATGCTATTTTCAAAAGCAATATATCTGAATGATACTGTTTTTTTTAATATTCTAATGACCTATTGAACTTGATTTTTTAACCTACATTATCACAATAGTTGCAACTACAGTAGGGACAGTAGTAGCATATCTACTTGTTCCAATGCGATCACTTGGTCCAGATAGTTGGAAGATAGCAGCTGCTCTCATGGGTAGACATATTGGTGGAGGTAACTCTTATTTTATTCCCTTGAGTTCATTAATCAATATGGCTGAAAGGAAACATTTGTATCTTCGATTCAAGTTATACATGACTTAACTTAGATATTATTGTTTTCCATTTTGTGCAGCTGTCAATTATGTTGCCATATCTGATGCTCTTGGTGTTCAACCCTCAGTTTTAGCTGCCGGTTTAGCTGCAGATAATGTTATTTGTGCACTGTATTTTTCAACATTGTTTGCATTGGCCTCTAAAGTGCCTCCAGAGGCCTCAACATCAGTAAATG
Source organism: Vicia sativa (assembly GCA_021764765.1). NCBI lineage: Eukaryota > Viridiplantae > Streptophyta > Magnoliopsida > Fabales > Fabaceae > Vicia > Vicia sativa. Next base: position 83,367,870 of record CM038792.1, on the reverse strand, counting down.
GTAGCTCAGGTTTTATTTTGATTATAATATCACCATATGATTAGTTAGTTTATATTTTCATTTGACTTGAAAATTACCTTGCTATTATATTTTCATGGGCCTTTGTGCATCAGAGTTCACCTGACTCATTATTTTTTGTTGTCAGATGATGCAATGAATTCCATATCTGGGTCTGGTGACAAACTTCCAGTGCTACAAATGGCTACTTCTCTAGCTGTGTCTTTTGCTATGTGCAAGGCTGCCAATATTCTTACAGGGTATTTTGGAATCCTAGGGGGTACTCTGCCATTAGTAACAGCAATTGCTGTGATATCCGCAACTGTATTTCCGAAACCATTTGCTTCTCTTGCATCCTCTGGTGAAGCTATGGCCGTGATTCTCATACAGGTTGGTTGTTATTCATCATATGACTTTTTCTTTTTCACTTAGGAAGTGCAGGATTGATAATGATGAGTTTGTTGAAATCAGATTGGCACTGTGATTTTGTTAAAACTCTAACGTGTAGCTTTTGTCAAAATTATGACAGTTTACCGTGATTTTGTCTAATTCAGTGTCAATCCGTACCTGCACTAAATCATAAAAGAAAGTTATTGGTAATTCAACATTAAAAAAATAAAACTAACAACATATTCATTGTCAATATCACCCAAACTGACTGGTTAGTGGTTTGTTATTCGTGAGGAGTAGGTATTCTTTGGGGTGATAGGTGCAAGTGGGAGCATAAAGAGTGTGATGAACACAGCACCAAGTATTTTTCTATTTTCTTTTGTTCAGATAACAGTCCATCTTGCTTTGATACTTGGACTGGGAAGACTTTTTCGCTTTGACTTGAAATTGTTGCTCATAGCATCAAATGCTAATGTTGGAGGCCCAACAACAGCGTGTGGAATGGCAACTGCAAAAGGGTGGAAATCCCTCATTTTGCCTGGTATTCTTGCTGGTATATTTGGAATTGCCATTGCCACTTTTCTCGGCATTGGATTCGGTCAAAAAGTCTTGCAACACATGTAAAAATCCAATGTTCTTTATATGCAAACAATCTATGTACTATAAGATCGGTTCCCATTTCTAGTTTTAGAAAAGCTTGGAATGCAAACTACAAATTTGAAAATAATACAAGACTAGATTGCACCGAAACCAGTTTTTTAGGCGATACTCGTAGTCATGAATGAAAAAAGCTCATCAACTAACAATTATTAGTTGTAGCTCAAAAATCAAAGGTTCTGATGGCCAAACTGAATTTTTTATCTGCTATAAGGATTGATTCCCAGATTAATAGTGGACCCGTATCGAATTGAAATTGTGTATCCCCTCCTCTCATTGTATATTTGTGTGTTTGGTGATGATTAATAATCTAATGTCATTTTGTGAATCGAGTAAGATCAAATAAACACTCAAATTTCAATAAATAAAACCTGTATGGAAATATAACATGAGAAGATCTATGCGCATTGGATGAGTTGGGAGAGAACTACTTCCACTCTTGTTGACGAAGGACATTATTTCTACCCTGAGGAAACATGTGCAGACAAGGAATCCATTTGGACCCAAGTTAATCTCGGATAGCGGAGCATAACGCCAGATCCCGAAGATGCTACAACAGCGGATGACCGCTATTGTGAGCTTAAAAACCAAGGTAAATATTTAACATGAATACATAAATACTTAAAATAAGTTCCAACAATATATATATATATATATTAATATAAGTTCTCATCAAAATCAAAGGAGAAATTGATGTGAATGGATGAGAAAGTGAAGAAGCAGATGAATAGGTGAAGAGGAATGTGGAAAAATGGATGAGAAAGATGGACACTTCCTGGTTTGAAAAGAAGAATGGATGAGAAGAAAATTTGCTTAAAGAGAACGTCAAATTTTTAGGTCAAAAGTTGCTGATTTGAGTGAAGAAAGAACTGGAAATGACCTAAACTTCCCAAGCAGGTTTTATATTAGTCAAATAAAAGAGAAAAATATCAATTTGCCTTTAAAAAAAAATTCAAACTTATAATATCGCCCTCATCTTTACAATAGCGGTCTATAAACCGCTACAAACCGCTATTGCATCGCCACAACTCCACAAATAGCGGCCGCTATTTCCGCTATCGCGGATAGCGGGTAGTAGCCCAAAAGCATGACACCGAGGTCTTGTACTGCTACGCTATGCTGTTATAGCGCGCTATCGACAACTTAGATTTGGACTAACTTCTCTTTTATGCTTCCAAGTAGACAAAGGCAGTGAAAAACTCTTCCTGCATTTCTCTATGACGATTCAGGTTTGCTTTGCTTCTCATATAGGCCCTTATGCTCCTTCTATTTCTAACTTGAACTGTTGATTGAGTTAGTGGTGTACTTTTGTAAAGACGCCTTAGTTTCTCAATTTTTCTGCATTGCTTTGATACTTCAGAAAGCAAGTTGTTCTCAAGTCTCAACATGTCTTTTCACCCACTTGCGGTGGTGACTCCGGCAGCTCTAGATTTTGTGGAAGAATTCAATCAGTCTAACCCAATGTTGAAGACAACATATATTTGTAAGATTGAGTTAGTAAGACTCCACATAAGCTGAGTGTGGATTGGTTATAGGAAATCACAAGGAGCAGGTTGTTTTTAATGTAACAAAAAAAGACAACTCTGGTTGAAATGTGCTAGTCAGAAACTTTGGGTCTAGGGGAATCCAATTGGTGACGAGCTGAGCCTTAACAAAGTGATCTTTCAAAGTAATTTCTTGGTTGTATTAATTGTTGGAAGGTTATGAAGTCTATTTTGTGTATTGATTATGTTATTATAAATTGTAGGGATTTAATTTTTAGATTACAATTTACAAGGCTTTTGTTTAGTGGTATTTTTAAGTAGATTTTTTAATTAATATTTGATCTTGCAAATATACAATTTTTTACTTTTGTAATTTTATTTGTTTATGGCTTAGGATTTAGGACTGAATTTCAATCCATGATTCAACTATCTATTCATTAAAAGAATGTCACAATTAATTCAAAAATATCTTTTAATCATGAAAATAATTACACATACCAAAGGTCAAATAAGACATTCCAGTCATTTAATTTTCTACACTTCACAAATAATTAATTTTATTCTGCCACATGTATCATCTATTTGAACTTATATTTCTCCTCTCATTTGATTACCACTCTCTCTCCATCCATTCAATTATTTAGATTTGCAGGTTCCACTATTTAAGTTAAGTTGGGTCCCGTAAAAATGGATTATTGTTTACATATAGATAAGTATTCATGACATTTTCAATCCAGTGGTGATTGATATTAAATTTAATAGGGATGATCACTTTTCGAATCGAATGTGTGATAAACTTTTTTTTTTTTAAATTTGATTTAAATAATCTTTTGATTCACGTAAGTTCATATATTTTTTTTTATTTTCGTCTTTATATTTTATTTTTTTTGAAAATGATCTATGAATGTTAAATTTTTTTTAATTTTAGTTCTTAAAGTTAAAATTCTCAAATTTTTTATGGATTTTTCTTTCATTTTTATATAAAAAAATAAGTTAAGGGAAATGCTAACTAGTGTCCCAGGAGCAGTGTTTTAAAAACCGGACCGGACTGGTCGGTCGGACTGATCGAACTGGGAATCGGCCGGTCGGACCGATCGAATCGAAAATCGGCCAAATAATCGGTCTGATTCAATAGTTGGATCGGGGATGTCGTTGAATCGACAAGAATCGGTAAGAACCGGTAAAAACTGGTGGTTCAATTGTATTTTTTAATTTTTTAAATTTTTTTTACTCAAATTTTTTTAAAAATATACAATTTAAATTTTTTATTCATTTTGATTATTTTATTAAAATATAAAATTTAAATAAAAAATAAAATTAATTAATTATTTTGTAAATAATTTTGATATTGAAGAAGGATATCTCAATATTGAAATAATTTTTACTCCTTGAAACTAAATAGTAGATAATAAAATTATTTTGTTATAAATTATTCAATTATACTATGTTGCAATTATACTTTGTAATTTTGTACTATTTTATTATATATGATACCTATATTTAAATTTAAATTTAAATTATCAAATTGTAAATTTATTTATGATATGATATTTTTAAAATATTTAAAATTTAAATTTAAATTATCAAATTGTGAATTTATTTATGATATGATATTTTAAAAAAAATTAGTTCTAATTATATTTTGTAGAGATTGAGTCATCCGGTTCGACAAGTTTTATACCTATATAGTTTTGTTATAAAGACCGGTTCATTCAACCGAGTTATCCGATTTAATCCGATTTAGTCATACGGTTCAACCAGTGACTCAATGATTCGACCAATATATCAGTAATCCAATACTTTCACCGATTTGATCACCGGTTCGATTTTTAAAACACTGCCCAAGAACACTGGTTAAGGATCATTAAATACATCATATTAAATGTATCTTATGAATTTATTAATATTATTTAGGAAAGAGAAACATTACATATTTATATTTTTCATTTTCATTTTTTGTTTGCTTAAGAAAATGTTTAGTTGCTTTTGCATATATCATTTTTCACGTCTATTATTTTTTTAATGTTTGTTTGTTCATTTTAAATTACATGTTGCATCAAGTACATGTTCTTCATTTTTTAGGAATATGTTTTATTTATTTATTTAGATTATGATATATGTTTATTTCTTTTTTAATATGATGTGTTTCTATTTGTTTAATTTTGCGAAATATGATTTTATAATTTATTTTATTTTATTTATTTTATTTTTAGTAAATCAAGTGCATATTAAAATGATAATAGTATTGAAATGAAATTATAATATTTAAATCTCATAATATTATTTATTTTCATTTAAGAAAAATCTCTTAAATGAATAATTTAATTTGAGTTATTTAATAATTAAATTTATTTATTTATTTTTAAGAATAAAAATATTATTACAAATTATTTATTATTTCTTATAAGTGTTCCGGGAGTACTGGTTAACAACACCCCTAAGTTAAAACAATTCTTTTTCTATAAGACGCACACTACTAGAAATATCGATTTTCCTGTGGAAAAATATCCGCAGAAATACAGGTGGATTTTCCTGTGATTTTATTAAATATAATAAAATTTCTTAAGAAATATGATTCTGCAGGAAATTTCGCAGGTATACCTGCGGATTTTGCTGGGGATTTTAAATGTTAAATAAAAAGCATTTTTTTCAAAATGTTTTAATTTTTAATTGAGTAAAAGATATGTAAATTTTAATACATATAATTTATATAATTCTTCAACTTGTATTTTTTTAAAATAAAACGTTTTTTTTTTTAAATTTAACAAATTTAAATGTTTTTTTTTTTAAATATTAGTATTTTTGTGTAATTTTTACGAAAAATTATTAATCTTATTTTTCTACTTTATTAATTATTTTGAGTATTTAATTTGAATGCATCGACAATGCAAAGAAATTTTACACTGTCTGCAAAATGATATCCGTGCATGATAATTAATCTTTTATGTTGATGGTGTTTTTTATTAAAAATTTTAATTTTAATTTTTATAATTTATAAAAAAATATTATATATTTTGATGGTGTATTTTATTTAGTTTTAAATTTTTAATCTCTATTTTTATAATTTATCACTTGTTTTTATGATGTTTTCTAATTAAGGATGATGTGGTATAAGATAAGTTAAGATTCTTAAAAGAGGTGAGAAGTTGAGTCCGAAAATTAACGATGTAGGACTCGTTTTGAAGGATATGGATACAGATTTAAATTTGGATTTGGACAAAAGTAAATTTGAATTTCAAAATTGAATTTAATAAAGCGCTAGTTGTATATGCTGTGTTTGGTTTGGCGTTTCACCAACCAAACGCGCGTCTAATATCCATTCCACCGTGGTTTTTAGAAGCAGCAAAATTAAACTTATGCGGTAACGTGGAATTTCGCCGCGCTTCTCCTTTTCTTGCCTCTAAACCAAACATACTATTAGTTTTAAATTTTCATTTTTTTGTTTATATTATGAGCTTATTTTCTTTAAGTTTAATAGATTGAAATAATTTCTAAAAGTAATAATAGTTTTTCTTTAATTTTTATCAAAAATTATTATTATTATTTTTAGTTTAAAATTCACACTTAATTTTCTCCCAACAACTTGGTTTTTGCTTTTAATTCACTTTAGTAGTACTAGCATGAATAGACGTAACATTAATTAATTGGTTTTGTAATAATAATGTTCTAATAAATCAGTAGACTACAAAATTCATGTAATTTGATACTCTTTAATAATGGTTTTATAATATTAAATGATAATATCCCTATTAAAATGTAAATAATTATTAATTATTAATATCATTTAAATTTAAAAAAGTTAATATAGAAAAAAAATAGATACCCACTTTGATAGTCACTCACCCAAACACCCTCACTCCCTTCTCTCTGTCCAAAAGATATCCTCATTCTCACTACAACACCACAACTCGCTGGCAACAATGGACGGCAAAGAATAACAACGGGAGCTTCCAGATCTAGTAAAAGCACTCGTCACCCACCTCACTTTCTCCGTAACACCCGACGCCTCCGCCATCATCGAATCCATCAAACGTGTCTCACCACTGAATGTAGATACTATGTAGCCTCTCATTGCGGATCCATTAAATGTGAGTATGTGAAATTGGTATGGTTCATAGGGTTTGTGAGTTAGGAGTTTTATTTACTATTCTTGATCTGTTTTGGTTGATTCTGTTGATGAGAATTACTCTTTTGGAATTGGTTTGAGTTTTGCAAACAAGGTGTTTGTTGAAATGCCACAGTGAGGATATGCATGTTGATTTTGTGTATAACTCGTTTATAATTGTTATAACATGTTTGCAAATAGATATTGTTTGTTGAGAATGCATTATTTCTTGTTTGGTTGAGTAAAAGTTCATCTTAACAAGCCACAACTCCGAGTCAATGTGCTTCAAAGATTGATTTATTATTCACTTAGATGTGTATGAAACGTTTGATCAATTTTAATGTGCAGAAGTTTATTTAGTCTTGATGTGATTTGTGCATACTCACTCTCAATTTTATTTTTATGTACTATATAGATATTGTTACAAATGTTGATGCAACTGCTACACCGAGATATTGTGGCTGCTATTTCGAATATTCCAGTTGATGTGCTAAACGTTGCAAGCGCTGAGTCGAAGTGTTGAGCCACCAAAGTATGCAATAGCTAAACCGAAATATTGCACCCGTATTGAACATTCGATTTGTTGTACCGAATGTTTAGGGTGTTACACCGAATCTTGCGGCTGTGGAATCAAGGAAAAACTCCATTCAACCTCAGGGAATTGTAGTAAGTGGATATTTTGATTATATGTTCATTTCTATTGACAAGTTATTACTTACTGCACTCCAAATTATCATTATACTGTCTTTGAGAATTTTTATCTGTATAACTATACCTGAAACTTATTTGAAAAACAATACAATTTTTTGGGTATAATCTACTAAAAAAAATATATGTCGAACTATACAGTTGAGTTTAACTTAACCTTACAAAATCGTTTGTAAGGTGAAGAGTGGACTTCCAAACAATTACTCAAGCCTGGTCTCATTAGATGTGGGACTTGACACACCCCTCACGCCCAACACTATGTGCTACTATTTGCCGTTTGTAAACTGTCTTAGCTGGACCTTTAAATTAGTAGATAGATATTCTTTATTTGCAAACTAGTTACCCAAGTTTTTTCCTTCATCAATATTACACTCTTCAATAATTAAAGTATCACATAATGAGTCTTTTTGCTACAAATCATCAATTTACATTGTTGTATATTTGATTTTTTGTTTCTCTATTTTTTTAATCTTCACATCATTTTTGTAGTCTTCTTTTACACCTGGAATGTTGCACGTTCTCCAATGTTAAACATTTAGAATCTGGTCTGGCAGAACTAGACAAATGGATAGCCAATGCAAAGGAGTTGGTAAATTAAACTTGCTAATGTTTCTCTTTTAGTTTTGTTTTTGGTTTTACGATTTTACTAAGTACTTGTGTCATGAAATATAGTATGCAGGAACCTCTTGGCTAGAGCTGAATTATACAAGGCAGGCTGTTAGGTTATTGGTATAAACATTATCTTTTTTTGATTGAACAACTAGTAGTGTCATCAAATTATATTGCTATCTTCTATATGTATTTTCCTTTGTTTGAACACATGTAACACATGATAAGGAGAAAAAATCATTGGAAGAAATTCAGATTCTTTGTCCGGTATATATGTTACATGCCTTGTATTTTTTATATTCATAAGAATGAAAAGAAGCCTTAGATTTTTTGTTTCAATAGGCATTGACGGTCACACAAATCTATCAAATCAGAACTATGGACTTGGATGACAAGAAAGGAACTCGTGATATCTTTAATGAGGCAAGTTGTTTTTGTGAAATTAATAAATCTTTCAGAATCAAATTACTCTAGTCAGCTTCTTTAGAGTTCTAAACCATGTACGATGAACAGGCAGTAACTATAATGAGGGCAATAGAAATAGTTAACAACTATCCTAGTATGACCTCAAATTCTTTCATATTGGAGGATGATCTGAGGTACAATGCTTTTTTTCCATCCAAATTCAAACCAATCAATGTGAATAGTTTCGGTATAATTTTTGAACATGTCTTTAGTTTTGTGTATTCTATTTAAGACAACTTTTAGACTAATGTTACTTTACAGAGTGATTCTCCACATCTTGTTTACAAACTAATGTTGAACTCATATCTGTTATACTGCTTGTGTTCTTAATCTCTGTTCTTTATCACATTGATATGTTGTTATTGATGATCTCGTATTGTTAACTATTATTATGCTGACCTTCATTCAGTTCACTATTGCATTCGACATCGACGACGTCATTATCCTTGGCAACACTCCTGTCGGTGGCCTTTGACAGCATTGAGAAGATTATATGCTGCTCTTTGACAAATTATTCTTGACCAGGACGACTATGATTATCAATCTAGTTCAATTTTCAGCACAGGTTTAAGTTCTTATCTCGTGTTTGTTATGGTTTAGTATTTAATGAAAGAATAATTATAATTTGTTGCTGATATTAGATGATCTTAATATCAATACGGTGCTTTTTCTTTTGCTAATGGGTTGCTTTGTTCAAAATCTGTTGCCTCAGGAAGAGGCTGTCATTTTTGTGGTTTCTACCACAGGCCAGGGTGATGCCCCTGATTCCGTGAAGGTAACTTAACCCTTTTATTTATTTAGTTTTTTTGTTCCTTTTCTTTGTATTATTTGAGGTTGTTTTTTAATCTATAGTTTGGGTGATTCTTCTTTTGTGATTCCAGGTCTTTTGGAGGTTTCTTCTTCAGAGAAATCTAAGCAATCATTGGCTGAAAGGAGTTCATTACACTGTCTATGAAGGTGATGCCGTTATGGAGAGATGGCTGAAAGTGACTTCGTGTGATTGATTCAAATTGCAAAGAACGACGATGAAAGGTAGAGGATCTTGAATCTTGATGTGAAACTGCATATCATTAATGTTTATGACAAGAAGCCATAGTTTTGCCTCCTTTTGTGGCAATAGCAGTTCGTCCGAGACCCGGCGTTTGAGAATATGTTCGTGTTAATGTCTTTGAACTAAGTGTGGAGCAGTTGAGTGTTTCTGAATATCTCAGCTTCAAAGAAGAACTTGTAGAAGGAAAGTAAGAAATCTAATTCATATCTTTTATTATAAGAAATTATCTCTCTGAGTTTGTTGTAATAAACTGTTTGTGTTATATTCTGTAATAGGAGTAATGATAATATTATATTGGAGCTTGACCTTGAGCCATTTAATGCAACGTTTCCTCGTCCGACGCGCTTGTCTTCCATTGGCAATGGTGTGCATTTTCTCAATCGCCACCTCTCGTCAAATATGTTTCGTAACAAAGATTGCTTGGAACCATTGCTTGATTTCCTCCGTGTTCACAAATATAAAGGCCATGTATGTTCTCCCTTTGTAATGAATTTTTTTTACTTCTAATGAAGTGTTTATGCGAAATGACTACAAAGATAAAACTACTTTAAAAACTGCAATTTGACTCTAAATATCCCTCACATTATAATGTTACAGGCACTGATGTTAAATGATAGAATACAAAGCATTATTAAACTTCAGTCTGCTTTGGTCAAGGCCGAGGGTCATCTTTCTAAGATTGCGCCTGATACACTCTATTCCGAGTTTGAATATGAGTAAGCCTATGCTCTCATATCTTTAATGTGCATTACAAATAATGTGAGCATTTTATAGGATATTTTGGTGTAAATTTCTTTGTCTGACTGTTATCAATTTAGATTACAAGGAACGGGGTTCGAGAGAGGTTGGGGAGAGAGGTTGGGGTGATACTGCTGCTCGGGTTTTAGAGATGATGCATCTTCTATTGGATATTCTTCAGGCTCCTGATCCTTCTACACTAGAGACTTTTCTTGGAAGAGTGCCTATGGTATTCAATGTTGTTATATTGTCTCCACATGGCTTCTTTGGGCAAGCCAATGTCCTAGGTTTGCCTGACAGTGGTGGCCAGGTATTTATATTTATCATGTGATTAAGACCAATTAAGCTGGACACGCATGCATTATTTGGCGCCACCTATCACTCGGTTGATTCCATCCATTTTTGTTCGAGCTATTTTATACGTTGAATGTTATATACTAGATCAAGTGCGGGCCCTTGAGAGTGAGATGCTCCTTCGGGTCAAGAAACAAGGACTTGATGTCACTCCTAGAATTCTAATTGTAAGTGGAAATTCTTGGGATCGGCTTCTTCATTCTTGGAATTCTAGTTGTTTTATTTTTTAAAGTTGGGTAGACAAATGAATATTAGTAGCAGTTGTTTGAGGAATTTGTAGTAATGATAATATTACCTTTTATAGTAAATTGTTGTTATAAGAATTTGTCTTATTTAAACTCAAAGTATTTTAAATTAATTTTTTTTATATTATGCTTATAATGTTTTAAAAATAAAAAATTATTTAATGAGAAATATATTACCTGTGGATTTTCCTGTGGATTTTCCTGCGGATTTACCTGCGGTTATTTCTTGCGGATGTTTCTGCGGAAATTATTACCCACGAAGGTATTAGATGGGAACCATAAACCGCAGGAAACAAGTTTCCTGTAAATTTTTTACTCAAATCCGCAGGAAATTCTGTAAAAAAATCCAATTTTTCTAGTAGTGGCACGAGAATTTTGTAGACACACGAGAATTTTGCTACTTGATTAAGTTAAAACAATTCTTTTTCTATGTTATCTAAGTACTCTTAATATGTAATTTTGTTTGTTTGGGTTATGTCTCGCAAATATAGTTATTTTAATCCATGCCTTTATAACTAGAATTGCTTTATGTCATAAATAATATTTTATTTCAGTATCTTGATATATATTAGATGAACCAATTTTAATATGATATTTACATTATAAGAATCAATTTTAGTATAGACTTTAAAGGCAGTGCAATGATGTAAAATATTTTATATGTAAAGCACAATTTTTTTAAAAAAATATTTTATAAAAATTAATAATTATGATTTCATTGAAAGTGTAAAACTGCTTTATATATATATATATATATATATATATATATATATATATATATATATATATATATATATATATATATATATATATATATATATATATATATATATATATATATATGCAAGTAGCTCCAATGTGATTTGAAGATAAATATGGACTGGTGATTTCAACGTAGTTATTTGTTCTCATGAAAAATTTGGTAGATGTACTCCAAACAAAACTTTCACCGATGAGTTTCTTAGTTGGATCCACCAAAATTGTAGCTATTACACTTGGATCAATGGGAGGAAATATTGTGATTAATCTTCTCTTAGGCTTGACATTACACTTGGATCAATGGGAGGAAATATTGTGATTAATCTTCTCTTAGGCTTGACATGTCCATTTATAATCAAAATTGGTTTGATAATTGGAACACAGTCACTTGCTCCACTTTATTCATTAATCACTCAGACCTTTACCTTATTCTTCTGCATTGTGACCAAGGTGGGTTTGATTCAGTTAGGCTTTTTAAATTCTTGAAAGTCATGGCTTTGGATGATTATTGCAGACGATTGATTGTTAGTTATCTTATGTTTGTTTTATCTTCTAAAATGATATATTTTAAACCCATTCTTAATAAATCTTATGGTTGTTTTATATTCTAAAATGAGATATTTTAAACTCATTCTTAATAAATGGATCAAAGAGACTTTTGGAAATATTTATCTTTGTTATTATAGTTGATTGACAAATTTTTGTAGGAAATATGTTAAGTAAGATTTTATGCGAGACATTATGTCTCGACATGCTTACTTGGCACATGTGTGTTAACGGCACTACTAGGTAAAACCCCTTTCACAATAATTGGAAAAAGGGTACCATCATGCATGTCATACTGTTGTTAAGTAGGGTGTGATTGTAACTTTGCTGTTTCCACAACAGTCTAGAAGCCGTTACTGTAAAGCAGGGCGCGCGCCACATATCACAACTGTTATGCTTATAAACCGTTATGATATATACACGTAGGTACTGAGTTTGAAACCCAACATCAACAAAAAATAAAACATAAATTACTTTTGATCACGATTATAATAGATAACCGATATTGAAAGTACCTATAATTTATTATATAATATGTAGATTGCTTGTTTTTCATACACATCACTAAAGAAATACAAGTATTCAAATTGATGAAGAAGTCTATAATCTGAAAATTAAACTATTCTTAAAAACTAACTTAAACAAACAATTGTTTTCTGATTGCATGCATCTCATCGTTCATTTCATGCTCTTTTACATATATATTGTGGTTTACTGGTCTAACTCCTTCGATACATCGTAATCTTTGATTTTAGTTAAAATTTCTATAACAACAAAACATTGGATAATCTTCCTCCTCCTCATCACTTACCATCATAATTTTTATAATCATAATTTTTACGATTATAAGTGTTGAAAATGAGGCAGATTATCCAATGTCTTATAGTTAATGAAATTTAATTATAACTAAATATATCGATGCATCCAAGGAGTCAAGTCATTATACCATAATCTATATGAAAAAGAGCACTGAATAAACGATGAGACACATGCAATTCAGAAAATATTGATTTATATAAATTGGTTTTCAAATACAATATATTTTTCAGATTATAAGTTTCTATGTCAATTTAAATGAATGTATTTTAAGTGAGGGTTAGTGAAATAAACAATTTACATAGAATGTGATAAAATAAACCTAATATTCTTTATTCTTCTGTCAATATGCATAATAATTTTAAGAACAAAACGTTGCTAACTCACAATAAGTCTTTTTTTTTATGACTTAGCAATATTTTATTCTTGCTCTGATAATATTAATATACAAACAACAACACACAAAAGCATTTATCAACAAAACAACATCATACAAAAAAACTAGATATTATAAAATGTTTCCAGAACGCACATTTTATTGAAATTAATCGTGGAGCATGTTCATAATTTTTATATTTCTTCTCATTGTATCTCAAACTAGATGAAGTTTGATGTTGTTGTTGTTTCTTCATTTACTTTTGATTCCTACAAACACCATGAAAGTTATCAACACGTGAAACCGCAAACTTATTTGTCAAGAACAAATACATGCAACAAAAGGGAAAAAACATACATTTAAGAAACAAAACACTAACAACTTACAACATCACAGGATATAATAAAATATTTCAAGAACGCGCCTTTTTTTAAAAATAATCGTGGAACTGTAACAAAGTATGAAATTCATCTTGTTTGTGAAGCTATGAGGAAGAAGTACAAGGTGGATGATGTTTCGAATATAGCTTCATACTTCTTGTACTTTTTTCATAGTTACAAAAACAATATGTACCATAGTCAAAGTATGCTATTTGTTAAGATCGTGAAGATGAATCTGTAAAAATGAGAACAATCAACAAAACATACATGCAACAAATGAGATAATGGGGAACTATCTAACAAGAAGATGGAGGAAGGAGAATACATTTATGTATGAAGCACAAGATTCACGACTAATGGCGAAGAAGAAGAGAAAAATGTTACTAGGGTTTCATTGTGAAGAAAACAACACTATTATAAATAAATGAGAGTTAATTTGCTTATATATATGGGTAAACTATTTCACAACGGTTAACACTATCAACCGTATTGATAAGTATTTATTGATTATAAAAATACCACAACAATTAATCAAAAGAAAAAGTGTGCCTTAATTTTAAAGGAATACAATATTTTATGTTTATTGATTATAAAAATACCACAACAATTAATCAAAAGAAAAGGTGCGCCTTAATTTTAAAGGAATAAAATATTTTATGACACTGAGGTTTGAACCCATGAAAGTTTGATTGTTTCACCTCGGTTGGTTCTTCAACCGCTGGTATATACAAATAATTTTTAATAAATAAATAAATAAATATAGTAGTCTTAGTTTAGAGTTGTCACCTCGGTGTAAGGAAGAACCGTGGTGACCATGTCGTTGTTGAATGCATGTTTTGTAGTAATGTGGATTGAATTTTGCTACAACATGATTTTTTCGTTTTGGTTTGAATCACACATTTTATTTAGAGTGCTTTCTTATTTAGAATTTTTTTAATTCAAAATCCTTTACTAAAGAGATTGGATATTTATATCAAAGACTTTAATAGTCTTTTGGTCCCTGTAAGTTAACGTGTTTTTTATTTTTGTCCCTGTAATTTATTTTTCTTGGAAATGATTCCTGAATGTTAAAATCATTTTGGTTTTAGTCCCTAAAATCAAAATCCACAGGAAAATCTGCAGGTTTTTTGCGGACTTTCCTTCGAATTTTCCTGCGGATTTTAGTTTTAGGAATTAAAACCAAAAGGGTTTTAACATTCAAGGATCATTTAAGCCTATATCAAATTAAGATTTTATTATATTTTATTTACTCAAGATTCAAAATTGAAATTATGAAGATTAATCCTTATTGCGCTTTTTTGAAATCAGACGTTTTTGTGTCCAAATCCTACTAGAATTTTATTCTGGATGTTATATCTATTTAAGGAAATGTTATACCTCATATGAATACTTAGAATTGTATTTTAAAGCTTTCCATTTTATAGTTTTCCTCGAGTCTTTTGTTTTGATTTGGTAATAATCTATTATGAGGCTATCTTTCTAAGTTGAATGGATAGAGTATTTGTTTTGTAACTGTGTTTTATCACTCAATGTATTTCTGTAATTGTACAAACACTTGGGTGAGTGTTTGATTAAAATTGAGAGGGATATCTAATTCAGAGGATCCTGGATTTAATTTAATGAGTATTATTAGAAAAAAGGCACAGAACCAAGAGAGTTCAGAGGAGACTGTCGTGTACTATTAACTACTAAGATTGGATTTCCTTTCATTAGGATGATTCCCTCAAGATATAGGTTAATTTACACTAAACTATGTTAATAATTACTTGTGTTATTTATTTTTACCTGTTTTTTTTTTGTTATGGGCCGGCCAAAGGCACAAATGGTAAAAATCAAGACACCCAACACAACTATGCAAATCCCAATCAAAATGATCCAACATATATAATTAATACATGGGAGATTCAAGGTACAATTTTTTAATCTCATAATTTCACTTCACTCATATTGGACTCTGTACCTAATAAAGGCGTTGGTGTGGTAATCTTATTAGAGATTAGAATCACCACATTTGGAGTGCATCATCACCAATCAAACACAATCCTAGTTCCACCATAAAATATTATATTTATTGCACCTTGTTATTGTCATACAAATTGCCCAGCATTTTGTGTGACATCTTATCACCTATCGAACATAATTTCAATTGGAATTAGAGAAAACACCCTATTTTGGTTGGGTGAGCTCCATGGGTTTCTCTACATTCTGTTCAAAATTGACAATGAAAAAGAAGGAGGATTTATGTATCAAACACCCGTTCTTGATGGTACTAACTATGATTATTGGAAGTATCATATGTTTTCCTTTCTTAAGTCAATGGACAAAAAGACTTTGAAAGTAGTCATAAAAGGATGGACTACTTGGTAAAATGTGAAGCCTAAAAAGATTGGTGAACAGATGAATACAAGGAAGCACTTGATAATTCACGTGCTCTTAATTCCATTTAGAATTGAGTTAACAAGAATATTTTCAAAATCATTAACACTTGCACGTGTTCCAAAGAAGCTTTTGAGACTCTAGAAATTTCACATAAAGGTACATGCAAGGTTTGTATGTAAATAATTCAGCTTCTCACAACTAAATTTGAAAAGCTAAGGATTAAGAAGGATGAAACCATTCCTGAATTCAATGTCCGACTTTGTGATATTGATAGCAACTCTTTTACCCTTGAAGAAAGTATGTCTAAAGAAAAGATGGTAAGAAAAATCCTTAGATCTCTTCCTAAGAGGTTTGATATGAAATTCACAACCTTTGAAGAAGATTTCTTCTAACTAATGAGATCTCTTCTAACTTTTAAGTAGCGATTGGTGACTAATTAGATAAAAAAAATGTAAGTTGATGAAAACTTATATGAATCCATTGGCCTTCTAACTAATAAATTTAGCAAGTTCATGAGAAGACTTGATAGGAGATCAAGGAACATTGTCGATACCAATGTCAAAGGAAACCAACATCAAAACTCAAAAGGTGTCAACTTTCAGCATAAAGGAAAATATGGAAAAAATAGAACAGGGTTAGGGGAATTCAATGCCATGAATGTGAAGGTTTTGGACATATTCAAGCTGAATGTACTAACTTTCTTAGAAAAGATAAAAAGGGTACAACACCACCTTTTCTAATGACGAGTCAGACGTGGAAAGTGAATATGAGGAAGCCAACAATGTGGTCTAATTCACAACTTGCATAATGTTAAGATAAGATATGCATAATGATGGTGACATAAGTGACGACGACTTGTCTGAAGAGGCACTTACTAAATCCTACAAGATTTTGTATCTAAAATGAAATGATGAATACAAATATAGTGTGACGAAAAAATAGAAAATTTAAGTCTTACTTCAAGATAAAGCTCGTCTCATGGCCCCTATCTCTGAATTAAAGGAAGAAATTGATCATCTTAATTCCAAAATTGAAGGTATGACTAAATTTGTTCGTATGTTGAATTTTAGACTTGAAACCTGGATGAAAGTCTAGGGGTAGGAAAAATGTCAATTGAAATGAAAGGAATTGGATACACTTATATGTCATCCAACTCAAAACATATATTTGTTCTTAATATCAAGAAAATGGAGTTCATAATGTCTGACAATAACTCTCAACATTTTGTCAAACATCGTAAATAACATTCAAATATTTATGACAAAGTCTCTTGGGAGTGCCACCATTGGGGTCGTCAGGGGCATATAACTTATTGTTACAAACTATATGGTAGACCTTTCTATCACTATCAGTATCATCCTAAATAAAATTCAACAAATGATGTGCATCTTCAACAAATTTGGAGAGCCAAAGCAAAGACTCAAAGTCATATTACCTATAATTCCTTGAGAGTTTCCCATTGTGAAGATTGGTACTTTGATAGCGGTTACTCTAGACACATGAAGGGAGAAAATAATTATCTGAAGGACATTCTAACAACTATGTGACTTTTGGTGAGAGAGCCAAAGGAAAAATTATGGGCAAAGGGAATTTAGACTATCATGGCCTCATTTGTCTGAAAGACGTGTTACTTGTTGAAGTTATCACTACTAACCTTATTAGAATTAGCGAACTTTGCAATCAAATAGACTACACACTAATTAACCATAATTAGAATCCATTGATGAAGGGATCATGATGAGTAGAGAATTGTTAAATATGGACTCCTCATGAGAAAAATCAACCTCAAACATGTATGGTCGCCAAGACTGGAGAAACTTGAAGCTACATGTTGCATGTTTCTACCTCACGGGTTAAATGCTTTAATTGCTTGTTTGTTAAGATTTTGGTTTTGTTTGTATAGTTATCGAGTCTCCTCACTGATTACACATTCCAGGGTTGATTATTAAATGTGTTTTAATCATGGATAAATCAAAGTGTTTGGTTATAGTTTAAGAAATATGTTTTAAGTTAATTTATTGAGTTTTTGGGTCAAAAACTATATTTGAGAATGTTTCAAGTTATGACAATGTAAGAATCTCAAAATCACTAGAATTTTGAAAAAACTGAGATTCTAAAGGTGTGATTTGAATCACACTTTTACACGACTCAGATCAAGATTACAGGGAGCTCATGAACTTTTTAAGGCTTCCATGACTAAAATCACAAGCCTCCTTGATTTGAATCACAACACTTTGATTCAAATCACAAGTTTGTCTGATTCAAATAATACTGAAATAAAAATACTTGCATTTTACCCCTGTAACTCTCATTAGAATCACATTTTTCATGAATAAAAAATAATGTGATTCGAATAAGAGATTGTGTGAATCGAATCACATAAATGGGTTCTCATAAGTAGAGGTGTTTGCGGTCCGATTTGGTTCAGTTTTGAGAGAATCTGATATTCAAACTGATCAAAAATAAATGGATTGGTTTGGATTGAATTTTCATATTTTTTCCCGATAAAACCCAAATTGAACCAAAATAAGAAATAATGTGTTGGATTGATCGGATACATTAGAAACAAATGTTGAAAAATATTTTTTTTAAATATCTAATTTACATAAACTAATTTTCCATAATAATAATATGAAATTCTTAATTTTTTTCGTTTCTCCAAACAGATAATGAATGTCACAAACAAAGTTTCATTTTTTTTCTTCTTGAAGTTGAATAACTTATATTAGTTTCCATAATAATGATGATATAAATTATATGAATTAATATGGCTGGTTCGGGTAGACAGACTCACAGGCAAATTTTTTGAAATCCATTGCCCGGACGAATTAACGTCTAGTTTTATTGGTTTGGTTCGGTTTTTTCTCGAAATAAAAAAACATCTGACCCAAACACGTTGGGTTGGTTTGGATTTCGGTTTAGTTTTGATTTGCTCGAACTAATGAACACACCTACTCATATGTTTTTACTTCTTGATTAAAGTCAATTTATTTTCTGACTCGAATCATACCTCTTGCTTATGACTCAAATCATACACTATATTCACCTATTTTTGTGCTAGATATCAAGCACTTATAAAAGCTTTTTCACTCAAAACCTTCACAATATTTTAAACCATACACTTCCCCTATTGGTTTGAAATTTCACAACACACTTGTTCTCTCATTTTCAAAAGTATTTTGAATATGTTTTGAGTGTTCTTGCGAACAATTTCTTTCATCTTCTACGACGTTCTAGTTCCACTTTCATGTGTATCTAAATATCACCTTTGGAGATTTGTGTCTGTTAAAGGTATTATGTTATTGTGTCTAACATTTCTTTGAAGATATTCTTGAGATTTCAGATGTTTTTAAGGTGTGCGTGGTTGTGGTTAGTTTTGATAATCCAACAGAAAAGAAGGAGGTGTTTATCTCCAAAATTAAAATTTGTATTGCTTTGTGGAAGCCTACGCACAAAGTGAGAGTTATTATCAATCTTCAGACACACTGACACCCAAGATACCAGTACGATTGAGGAAATATTGGTGCATAATGGAGACTTTGGAACAAAATTGTTGGAAGTGGAAGATTCAAGACCATTTTAAGCAAAGGTTTCACGAAGATTCAGTTGGAATACTGTGTACAAGTCAATAGGGTCCAGATTGAAGATTTAAAAAAAATATTTTTAGCATTATTTAGATATTGTGATTGTACTTAACATCGTATAATTAGTTGCAAACTATAGTGGAAGATAAAAATTTAAAATGGGAAATCATTGGAAAGTGGAGTATGTTTAGCGAGGACAATATCCAAACCCCCATAAATCAGACATACACTTTTCTCTCTGTCTCTCTCTCAATTTCGTAAAATTGCATGTTTAGGTTGCTTTTATCTCTTTCATAAAATCGAATGTTGTTAGATTAGCACTACAAATTAACTTGTTGTTTATTAAGGCTGAAAACTAAGATCCGAGGATTCTCGATTGTATTGACTTTGTATATTTACACGTCTTGTGTAAATTTATATCAATACACTGCTTGATTTTGTTTGGCTAGTTGTATCAATTTGTTATCATATTTATTTGTGCGTTATTGATGACGATGACGATGATAGACATGTTTATGAGTTGTTGATGCTTTGAGATCATATTTGTATTATTATTTTAAATACTGATACGTCTCATTAATAATGATAGAGATGTGTTTTTAATGAGTTTAATGGATATGCACTTACAATGTAAAATAATTTTACACTCTCATCCAATAGTAAATCAACAGTTTGTCATGTCATTAAAAAAATTTAAAATAAAAATGTGATGTGTCTTGATACATGGTCGTAATTGATTGATAGTGTACGATTAATTTACACTGTCACACATCACTTATTTTTTCTAATTATTATTAATTATTAATATTAAATATCTTTTGAATAATTAAATTTGGCATGGACAAATTTAATGACATATAAAATATATTAATCCAAATAAGCAATGATACTTCAACCATTACAAATTCATGTCATCAATAAAATAGTCACATCAACAAATTAACATTTTAGACAGAAGAGGTCCGATAAACTTTTAAATAAGATGGATTTAAATAATTTTTTGGTTCTTATGAATTGACGTATTTTTTATTTTCGTTCCTATAATTTTTTTTTTTTGAAAATAATCTCTAAATATTAAAATTATTTTAGTTTTAATCCTTAAAATTAAAATCTGCAGGAAAATTTGATGTAAAATCCGCATGAAACCTGCAAATTTTCTTACAGATTTGGATTTTAGGGATTAAACCAAAAGGATTTTAATATTCAAGAATCATTTCCAAAAATAAATAAATTACAGAGACAAAAATAAAAAAACGCTAAATTACAGGGACCAAATAAGCCAATAATATAAAATAGAGAAATCAAAAATCTAATTTTAAAATGGGTTAAATATGTTTTTGATCCCTATATATATCTCAATTTTCATTTTTAGTCCATATTAAAAAAATAATATATTTTAGTCCTTAGAAATTTTTTTATACATGCAATTTTAATCCCTGTTATTTTCTAAAATTTTGAAACTGTTTAATTACCTTAAATTTTTAAATTTTTGAATAATTTTTTTCATAAATGTTTAGAATATTATAAAATATTTCTTTACCAAATTTTATAATTTTTTAAAATGAGAGGAATTAGATATAAATTTTTTAAATTTCAAAAAATAATGATAAAAGTAATAAAATTTTTGACTTAGAAATCAAATTTTAAGTTCTTTTTTTTCGAAGAATTTTTTATAACGTTCTAAAGATGTCTGCAAAATAATCATTTAAAAATACACATTGATTTAACAGGAGAGACTAAAACTACGTGCATAATAAATTTGTAGGGACTAAAATATTTTATTTTTTAATAGGGACTAAAAATAAAAATTGAAATATTTTTAGGGACGAAAAACATATTTAACCTTTTAAAATTAAGAAAGTTATAATTTAATTTTAGATTTACTATGTTGTCCCCGAGATTTTAAGTGCCTTGTCAAAATTATGATTAGGTACCATTTTCCTTAATCATAATTTTTTTACCAGATTTATAAGTCATATAGTTATAAATATATAATTGTAACAATAGTAAGAAATTATATTAATATTGAAAAGTTTACACCAAATCAAAACTACAATAAAATTAGGGTTAAATATGTTTTTGGTCCCTATAAATATCTCAATTTTGACTTTTAGTCTCTATAAAAAAATACTTCGAGTTTTAGTTCCTATAAAATCACTTTTGCACGCAGTTTTAGTTCTTGTAGAAGGACTAAAACTGCGTACAAAAGTAATTTTATAGGGACTAAACTTCGAATTTTTTTTATAGGACTAAAAGTCATTTTTATTTTATTTTATAGGAACTAAAAACATATTTAACCCATAAAATTATGACAAAATTATAATATATCTATAAATATGAACATGTATCATTAGCATTGAATTCTCACACTTGCTGCAACTTTAAATATATATATATATATATATATATATATATATATATATATATATATATATATATATATATATATATATATATATATATATATATATATATATATATATATTGAAATCAAAGCAAGACTATGTAATCTAGTATACAACATTATTGATTGCAAGTAAGATTTTAGCCAACAAACAAACTAAACTACAGAACATGTACAGTAGCATAATATAACAAATTAATAAAACTACAACCAACATGATCGATAAAGAAAATATACCCATATAATTGATAAAGGATCCCCTCTAATATAAATAGAAAAAAGAACAGTAGAGGTCGGTAGTCTAAGGGTTTTTTTCTGCCAAAATGTTAAAAGTCTAATTATCATTTTCACTCATTTTAGATTTTATTATATATATAAAATTGATGCCCTTAAAAAATTAATATTAGTACCATCGCTACTCCCATATATCTTCCAAGACCCCCTTAGATTTAATAAAAGAACCAAAGGTTTATTTAAGGCAAAAAAACTGTAAACTAAAAGAATACAAAATCATCTTTTAAAAAAAGTCATATCAAAGCTAAGTTGACATTATAAACTCTAATAAATATTTGCAACTCACCTTAAAATTATCATTTAAAGAAAAGAATACAAAATCATCTTTTAAAAAAGTCATATCAAAGCTAAGTTGACATTATAAACTCTAATAAATATTTGCAACTCACCTTAAAATTATCATTTAAAGAAAACAACTATTACAACAGGTGATGTATACACTAAAACAACAACAAAAATTAACAAAAGCTAAAATGATTTTTATTTTATTTTTAGTTATCGGAAGAATTCTATTATTTTTTTTGATAAAATGGAGGGTCTAAGTCCGAAAAAACAAAAACTACAAAGGATCAATAAAATAATTACTAATTCCTGAAGAGTATGCAGCCATAAGAAGTCATAAACAAATTGAAACTTCTTTATTCATCACATGATTCTTATCACTACATCCTCTCTTCTGTTAGCAAGAGCATCTGCACACCCTAAACAAAATAAAACAATTAATTACACCCAGTGTTTTTGAAAAAAATACTTATTAATAAGAATTAAATTTCAATCAATTATTATTATCACCATTCATATTTCTTTTAAAAATGAAATGATATTGAAAATAAATTTAAAATTATCTTCTGAAATAATAAAAAATATACATTTTTACTTTTCTTATTCAAATAATTCTTACTATATAATATTACTCTTATAAATAAATTTTAAATATAGGGTATCTGTAATATTCACTTGATATAATTGTGACATGATTTTAACGAGTTGAGATCCTCTACATTTCTTAAAAAAATGGAGAGTGCCATTGCTAATAATTTTATTTGGTAAAAAATCAAAGTATACAAAATACAAGAGTTCGAGACCTGATGGGTACACTTTCAAGTTTATCAAAAAGTGTTGGTTCTTCCTCAAAGAAGACTTTATTAATTTTTCAATTGTTTTTATTCCAAAGAGTTTTTGTCAAAAGCTATTACGTCCTCTTTTTTAACCTTGATTCCGAAGAGACTTAACCCGGTGTCATTGGATGATTATCACCCTATTTGCTTGGTAGGATGTATGTATAAGGTGGTTTCTAATCTTTTTAGCGAGGATGTTGAAAAGAGTTTTGAATTCGATTGTTTCTCCTTGCCAAAGCGCTTTTGTGCCGGGGAGACAACTTTTAGATGGGGTTTTGGTGGCTAATGAAGTGGTTGATTATGCGAAGAAAGAAAGGAGAAGTTGTTTATTGTTTAAGGTAGATTTTGAAAAGGCTTATGACAATGTTAGTTGGGATTTTCTTCGTTTCATGTTGGATAAGATGAAATTTGGTTCGGTGTGGAAAAGGTGGATGGAGTTTTTGATTTTTCAAAGCAAAATATCGGTGTTAGTGAACAGTAGTCCTACTAAGGAGTTTGTGGTTGAGAAAGGATTGAGACAAGGTGATCCTCTCTCACCTTTTCTCTATGTTTAGGTGGCGAAAGGTCTCTCGGGATTGGTTTGTAAGTCCTTAGAGATTGGGGATTATAACGGTTTTGAGGTTAATGGAAGATGCTCGGTTGATATCATTCAATTTGCGGATGATACTTTATTGATAGGAGAAGGTACTTGAAACCAAGTATGGGCGGTAAAAGCGGCATTGATAGCCTTTGAACTTATTTCGGGTCTTGGTATTAATTATCACAAGAGAAAATTGATTGAAATTAATGTTACGAGAAATTTTGTGGAGGTCGCTTCCTACGTTCTTTCTTGCAAAGTGGAAGATAACAATTTTGTTTTTCTTGGTATTCCGATTGGCTACAATCCGAGAAAATACTCGTCGTGGATTCTGCTTTTGAACAAAATGAAGAATCAGTTAGCGGATCAGAAACATTATTTTCTAAATCTTGGGGGGAGGATTACCCTTTTGAGACCGCTACTTAGTTCTCTCTTTATTTTTCACATGTCTTTTTATAAAATGCCATCTAAGGTTGTTGATGAATTTACTAATATTCAAAGCAATTTTTTATGGGGTGAAGTTGAGGGTAGAAGGAGGATTCATTTGGTAAGTTGGAAAAAGGTTTGTCTCCCGATTGACAAAGGTGGTTTAGGATTAAAATTCCTTCCGGATTTCAACTTGGCTCTTCTTAATAAATGGAGGTGGCGTATCTTGCAAGGGGGTGATTGTCTTTGGTTGGTTTTATTAAAAGCTTGTTACTGATATGTGTCGTTGAAATTGATGGGCGGGGAGGGGGGGTAATAGTCGTGTGGAAACCATTTCTTCCTCTTCTTGTTGGTGGAAAGATTTAGTTAAGATTGGTTTTTTATCTAGTGATGATCCTTTGGCGGCGATGTGCAAGTTTTTGATTGGGAGAGGTTTCACTACTTCCTTTTGGGAAGCTAGATGGTTGGATGAGTTGTGTTTAAAAGAATCCTTTCCGGGTCTTTTTTCGGTTTCTTGTTTAAAGAAGGTTGCGGCGGCTGGTATGGGGGGTTGGCGGGAGGGTATTTGGAGATGGGGTGATTTAGGTATTGAGGTGTCGTTGTTGTCTCCGATTGAACAGAGGAACTTATCATCTCTTTATTTGAAACTTGAAGGGGTTCTTTTAAGTGACTCGGAGAGGGATAAGGTCCTTTGATCTTAGGAGGACAACAAACTTTACTCGGTTTCATCTTGTTATAAATGGTATGCTTCAAAACGTATTTCTTTTGGTCCAAATAATAATTTTGAGGAGGCTTTGAGCTTAATTTGGAAAGTGGGGGTTCCCTATAAGATCAAGGTGTTTGGATGGCGATTATTTGTGAATAGAATTCCGACAAAAGACCAGTTGAAGATTAGAGGTATGGATTTTCCTTCGGATTCTTTAAATTGTGTTTTTTGTGGTAATTTTGAAGAAAGTACAGACCATTCTTTTTTCCATTGTCACATTGTGAAGATTATTTGGAAGGAAATAACGTGTTGGGTAGATAAATCGGTTGGTGAAGAGGAAGAGTGTCTTGCTAGTTTTATGGAGTGGTATTGGTATTGTAAAAGGAAGAAGGTGAGGGAAGGAAAATGGGGAGTTATTTGGCTTGCTACCTCTTGGTCTATATGGTTGTTGAGAAACAATATTTGCTTTAGAAATGATAGGTGGAATGTTGATAATACGGTGTGGTGTATAAACATTTTAGTTTGGAAATGGTTGGGTATAAGAGATATTATCAATCTCAATTTAAGGTTCTATGAGTTTAGCAAATAACATTTGCTATATCTTTCCTAACTCTAAATTGATTGATAATTTCTCGTTCTTTTTATCGGGTGGTTAACCTGTGTCTTTTTGTAAATAGGTTAGAGAACTCTTAGTTCTCCTTTTATTAATTTACTTGCTTACAAAAAAATTAATTTAAAACTTTAATAATAATACTCTTCATTTCTTTTGAAAAATTGAGAGATCTCAACTCGATTTTACCAATGTAAAAAATTGAAGAAAACACACAACACACAAACACAAAATTGTTCAAGCCAGATTCCATTCTAACTATAAATTTCAAAAAGATTAATCTAATGTTAAAATTTATTAATAATTTGAATTGATCTTCATTTCTTTTAAAAAATTGAGAGATCTCAATTCGATTTTAACCTTTCAATTTAAAAAATTGAAGAAAACACACGCAACACACAAACACAAAGATTGTTCAAGCCAAATTCCATTCTAACTATAAATTTCAAAAAGATTAATCTAATATGAAAATTTATTAATAATTTGAATTGATTACTTACAACCACAAAAAATCATGATAAGTATTAATGGAGGAATACATACATCATAGATAATGTAAGAGTTGACATTATTGTATTTTGTTCCTTGACTTTCAATTAAATTATTTTCACCATTTTGTGCATTATCATGCCATACATACAACAAAGTACAATACACAATCTTATGTTAATTGTACTATCACTATCCGAAAAAGAAAAAAAAAAGGTTAACAGCCAAATTGCAGGAAGTCAACTTTGCATTTTTATGATAAATTTATCAATATTTCGATACTGCTCTTTACAAAAAATAAAATAAAACCGACACTGCTTTTTCTTATTATTTTACAAAACTTGATACTGCTTCATAGTTATGGGTCAGTGTGTTTTATCTTTATAGAAATGATATTCTTTTTTATATTTAAAATATGAATTTTATAAAATTGTTTTTAAAAATATAACAAATTTTGTTATATTCGTTTTATCTGAATTAAAAAATTAATTTTGATATTTTATAATATAAATTTAGATTATTTTAGATTAAAATATAGTTGAAATCACAAATTTTTAAAAAAATTATATTTTAAAAATATTTAAAAAATTAATAGAAATAACTTTAAAATTAAATTATTTTTTGAAATTTTATTTTTTTTATAAAATAATAAAATATCTAAAATAACATTTTAAGAATAACATCCAAATCAAATTTTTATGAAAAAGTTTTAGATTTGTTTTACACAAATATATTACACTATATCTCATGAGATTGTTTCATTGTTAAAATTATTGTTATAATTATAATTCATGTATTTTAAGGAAGATCCACAACAATAACGCCAACATACAAATATATGCAATTCAAAAATTAGGAATGATATGAACTAATAGATCACGAGGAATGCATCGACATTAGGTCAAGAGTAATTAATTATACAAGTGAAAAAGATATTTTATACTCACTAAAAATCTTAAGGAATCAAGTATATTAATGCTCTTATATAAAGTATTCAACTTTCATTTTTTTTAAACAATGTGAGACATCTAACTCACACTTGTATTCTAATAAAAGATCTTTCATCTACATACACTTGTATCAACGTTGACACTCCAACCACGTTACAGATACTTCAACGGGGCATGTTGCCTAACTACTACCATGTTAGGAAGACTTTCAATACAAAGATTTGGTCTCTTACTTGAATCATTGGCTCTGATACTAGAGAAGGGTCGTGAGAAGAGCATTCACATCGGATCAAAAGAAACAAACATATGAGAGAAACATCAAATATTTATCCAAAATATTAAGACATTTGATATATGAATAATCTAACTTATAAAATGTTCAACCTCTACTTATTCAAGCAATGTGGAACTTTCAACTCACACATGTATCTCAACAAAGTGGTATGCAAAGCTTGGTTGACTTGTTTGTGTGCAATTTATGGAAGAAAAAATCAAGAGTCCAATATGATTAAGCTTAACTCTACTAATTGTACACTTTGGTAAACTCTCATCAAAGACATGTTATACAAAGAAAAACTGTGTGATCCTGTTCAAGGGAAAACAATGTAATTTGGGTGGTAAGTTTGATGTGTAATAGGAGAAGATGAGTTGGAAGACAATTATTATAATTAGACAATGCTTGGACTTGAGTGTATATTCATATGTTAAAACTAATATTAATGCACATAAAATATGGAATAAATTAAAAGAGTTGTATGTGCGCAAAAACATGCAAAATAAAATATGTTTGATCAAGAAGTTGATTAATATGAAATACGATGTTGTCTACTCAATGGAAGAGCATATGAGTGCGTTTTAAAATATTGTGAATTAGTTGGTAGTGATTAATATTAAGTAGGATGATGAGTTTATAACCTTATTATTAATTTGTTCCTTGTTTGATAATTGAGAATTTCTTGTTGGAACACTGATTAATTAAGCTTCAAATAAGAAGTCAATAATGTCAACTGCGAAAGATAAAATATTTAATGAAGACATTGGAAGAAATGAACATGTACTACTAGCAAAAACTATTTTAACCTCGAACGAGAAATGAAATTTACCTCGGCTACAAAAGCAATGTAACGAAGGGCGTCATGAAAAGTAACGATTTAACACCTCAATTTTAAAAACACCGAGGAGTTAATTTATATGCGCATGGGTTCAAACCCCATAATCTGCACTTTTATTATTTACAAAGCTAGTGCCTGATATATCTCGATTTATCAATAAAACTGAGGGGTAAGATACATTGCTTTTTTAAATTAAAACTCGTTATATTTTTTACATCGAAAATTAATTTAAGAAATTGTTTACAGACTACCGTGTTTACCACTACTATGGAAAAGACATTTAATAACAGTTGAGAAAGATATATAACCACGCGGGACCAAATGTTGTTATGTAGCGTGTGGTTGTATATGTGATACTTACAATCATGATCCTGGGGAATTTTATCTTTCATTCCCGATCCCGCAGATTCTCGCAGATCTCCACGGATCCTCAAGGTTCATACGTAGATCCATAAACATGATTTTCTTTATTTATTATTTTAAACCAAATTAATAGTAAAAATTTCAAAAACTAACCACAACAAAATTTAGAAATTATTCCTTTATGATAAATATTTTGTTTTAATAATATTGAATGTCATAACCACCAAAATTTCAAACTTAAAAATTTTAAAATAATCATTCATATCTCACTCTTTTACTAACAATACAGTTATATTTTAAATTTGTTTATAAGATGAATTATTTGAAACGACAAATAACCTACATAAAAATTTAAAATTATATATAAATTATTGTTTATTATGGTATTCTAGGCGGTGCGGAGACTCCATGGGGCGGAGGATATTTACGCCACCCCCGTCTCCGAAGTGTCTTTGGGGAGATTTCGTTTCCTATCCACGTTCTCGTAGAAGAAAAATTCTCCGTCTTTGGGACTCTAAAAGGAAAATCTTCGCGGGAATCCCCGCTAATGGGGCAAGTTGACATGCATCCTTAATTGTAGTATCTTAAATGAAAATCATATGTTCAAAAAATTTAAGAATTCCTTTAAAAATAAGTAGAAAAATAAATAACTGGGCGGCCCCATTAGTTGACATTGCATATGTTTGGGGTAGAGTTAGTAAATTTCAAAAATTAACACATTTTAGAAAATACTAGGATACGGGCAACAACATGATTGGACAAAATCACATTTTTTAGGACCTTTATTGAAAAGATAATGAGATAGTTAAAAAAAGACTTATAATTTTGATGTAAACAAAAAGACTTGGTTATCGTTTTCAAAGTTCAAAATCATTTCTGATAAAAAAAAGTTTGAAAGATAGTAGTGGAAAAATAAATATGCAAAAAAATAAAAATAAAGAGATAAGGATAACAAGATGACACCAGAGAATTATACAATTTCGGTCAAGAAAAGCTTTTAGTAGGTTAAACTCTCAAACCTCATCCAAGTCTTTTTGTTTACAATAAAACAATGAACAACAGATTAAATCGAAATTAGGTAAGGACTTATCTCAAACTAATGCAGAGTTTTTAATCGACTATCCACAAAACGGAATACGAGTTTTAAAAAGGCTTACCATGAAAAAAATTGAGATTTTACACCAGGCTAATATCGAATTAAACTGGATTTTTACACAGACTGATCACGAACCAAGTTGAGATTTTACACAGGGATGATCTCGAACCAACGTAAGCTTTTACAAGGGTTGAGCTTACAAACCAAATCAACGATTTAAAAATGAAATCGCCAAATAAAGTTTTTACTGGGTTTAGCTTTGAAACCAAACAAACATGCCCTTAAGGATACATTATTCAACCAAGAGAAAAACACTCCTCAGTGAAATTACAATAACAACCTTTTCTAGAATACAAAACCTTACTTAAGCATAATGACTTTTTTGAAGCGCTACGGCTTAAATTATAGTGATATAAAGTAGAAAATATTTTTAGAGAGAGTGTACGAAGTGAGATAGAGAACTCATGTTTTCTAGATGTGATAATGTGAAAGGATAAGCCTCTATTTATAGGCTAAAAGTTGACACAAAATAGAAAATATCCATGAGCCAAAATAAATTATCCAATCAATTGGAACCTAAGGCTAATCGGTTCGGTGTCCCAAATAATCATTTGCAAATGATCAAAATGGAAAAAATGAATACAAGGATGTTTCCCTTCATTAAGATATTGTCACAATCATTTATGGATAATGTTTGCACTGAACCAATTGATTGGGTATATAAGTCAGTCGATTGAGTATATAAGCCAATTAATTGGATAGTTAAAAAGCTTGTCCAATAGTCATATTTAATTTTGATCACTTCTTGAATGTCCTAAAAAAATGGTTTTACATGCTCGACATAATTTTTAATATAGGTAGAAGTGTCCTTTGAAAAATGTCATGGGTGATTCAAAGTGACCATTGAAAAATATAACTGGAGTTAAGAGATTAATATGTGCATATAACTCCCAAGCGAGAAATATCACATTTATTATCTCATTATTTTAAGGGTTAAATATACGTTCCTATAAATATGACAACCTTCAATTTTAATTTTTTTAAAAAATTTCTTCAAACAATATTGGTCCTCACAATATTTTTTGTTTCTATTTTTGATCTGTTCCATTAAATTCTATTATCAGAGGTTTATGTGGTACGTCACGTTAGTTAAAGTCAACACTAAAAAAGAGAGGCATATTGCGGGAATTTTAAACCCCTTTAAATAACTTAAAAAACAATAATTTCTCAAAAACAATTTATAGTTACAACCAACCATTGATGTTCAAATCTATTATAATTCAAACACAGTAGTTTCTGTCGGCCAGGTAAGTTAAACTTCTAACTCCCTACTTACTCTCATGTCCTCTTAATATAATGAGAAATGATATTTTTACACTCAAATGATACACTACACTGTATTTTATTGTCCACCAGTACGTTAAACAATAAAATATTATACTTATTAAAAAAAATTGTTTTATTTTTTTTGGATTAAAATATATCAATATAAAATTATATGATTAATTAATTTCATAATTTTATTAACCAACTTTGTATTATTATTAAAAATTATTTTAATATCTGAGCATTATTAACCAATTTCATTATTTCATTAACCAACGTTTTACATTTTATTAACCAACTTTATTTTATTACTAACTTTATTTTATTATTAAAAATTATTTTTAATATCTGAACATTTATTAATGAACTTTATCACTTTTTAACCAACATTTTAGATTTTATTAACCAATTTTATTTTACTATTAAACACCACTGTTCATATACTATTCACGGTACTGTTCATTGACACTATTCACATTATTATTAATATCAATGTTCATAAATATATTTTTTTATTTAGGAAAAATAATGTTCACCGTATAAATAAGTAAGGAGTGTTTGATTCAAGTATTTGGTGTACATTTTTGCCATCTGCCCTAATGTTCTGTCATGCTCGTTACATCAGTTGAGACCTCCAAACTTGTTTCACATAATTTAATTTATTCTCATATCCAAAATTATTTGCTTGGCCTTTATTATAGGACATTTTCTTGAAACCTCAATTTCTATAAGACCAACCAATCTCATTTTTGTTTGCTTGACTTAGTTTATAGTTTGCTGCTAGATTTTGATATCGTTATACTATGTTTGCGTAAGATGTAATACAATACTTGACTTGTTTTTATATGAGCTTCATGAATCTGAGCAAGTAGTTTATGTTTAAGATGCTTACATGAAAATGGGTGTAATTTTCATTTGCAGCTTAATATCAAACTATATGACAGAAAAGAGTTATCTGGACAGAAACACTTTCGTCCTGCTCAAGTTTTAGACCGGGAAAAAGAAACAGTTGATCAATTATTTTACAGGATGGGTATTTTTAGTTTCATGAATTTTTTGTATGACATAAATTGCAATGTGATATTTTTGTGTTATGACCTTAAAGTATCGATGTTCCATAATTGAAGAAGGTATGTTTCTTACAAGTTGTTTGTGATATTCAGTTCTGTCTCAGTGTGATGCTCTCAAGCTACTGTTTCAGAATGTTAAATGGCTGGACAGATCAAGAGATAAAAACTGCAACCGGTGATTCTGAGTGTCACTTGGCCGTGCATCCATTAAAGCTGAATAGTTAGTATGCCACTGTCCATGTACCTAATCATTCTTTTGTAATCTATTTTTTTATATTAATTTTCA
Organism: Vicia sativa; assembly: GCA_021764765.1. Classification (NCBI taxonomy): domain Eukaryota; kingdom Viridiplantae; phylum Streptophyta; class Magnoliopsida; order Fabales; family Fabaceae; genus Vicia; species Vicia sativa. The sequence continues at coordinate 83,335,400 of CM038792.1, read as the reverse complement.
TATTCCTTCTCAAGATCCATGCCAATATAATTATGAATAGTAAATGATAAACTTTTTTAGGGTTCAGCTAGTACACAGGGATTAAATGGTGAACCATTGACAACTTCCTATCACTCAAAGTTATCGGTACTGTAGATTTATGGTAATGAAACTTCTTCCTAAGTTCTGAGAAAGTTTAAATTATTAAAAATATAATGCTTAAGGCCTTAATGATGACAATTACCCAATAATATGGTAAGTTGAATGCATATCATACAGATACTCTGACGGTATTGTACATACAAGGGTTCTTGATACCGTATTAATCAGTGACCTTCGAAGGGTGGGGGGCTTCCATGCAAGGTATTACTGCTTCAATTTTTGTTTTCTAATTGCAATAACTTTTCAAATTTAACAGATTTTGGTGTTAAATTTGAAGTTGTTATCTTTCTCTCTCTTAAGTTATTTAGAGGGGTTTTAAGAACCCTCCATTCTCATATTTAGTGTTAATTTTAGCTGATTTGGTGTGACACGTAAGTCTCGGTTAATGGAATCTAATAGAAAAAATCAAAAATTAAAAATGAAAAATATTACCAAAACTATTACTAATTGAAGAAATTTTTTGTAGGACTAAAATTAAAGGTCCTTATATTTATAAATGTTTATAAAGATTAAAATATATTTAACCCTTATTTTAATCACTTGATTATTACAAGAAATAAATAAGGAATAAAATTGATTTTTGTAATTAAATAAATTAGTTTATCTTATTAGGCTTCGATTTTCTTGATCATCAAACAAGTAAGACAAATAAGCATAGACTCTCATAAAAATGTTGGAACAAAGGGTTTTCAAGAAAGATAGTTTTGTGAAGAAGAATAATGGAATTGAGAGAGAATGATTGAATAAAACTATATGAAAATTGTTATTAATTGATTATAAAGAAATGTTCCTTATATAGACACATTTCGCAGGCCCAAGAATGTAGACTAAGCTAAGGCCCAAAACATACAAAGGCCCAAAGAATTCGACACTGCAACACATGATTCTATGTAGTTCGAAATTCAGTCTAGTTCGACCAACTCACAGCCAATAGCTAATTCGACTAGCACAAAAAGCCAATTCGACTAAATATGAATTATACATTCTAACACCCCCCTTAATTCATGTTCTTGAGACTTCTCATCCCAATGTTTCTCTTTAACTCTTCGAATCTGACTTTTTTTCAGGGGTTTGGTGAATATGTCGGCTAGTTGAACTTCAGTCTTGCAGTGCTTTATTTCGACCTTCTCTTTGTTGACTTGATCTCTAAAAAAATGATACCTTCTTTCTATGTGTTTACTTCGACCGTGACACACAATGGTGATTTTCAAGGTTAATTGCTAATTTATTGTCGACAAATAGCTTTATCTTCTTAGGTTCCATTATCTTGAGTTCTTCAAGTAACATTTCGATCCATGCTGCTTGGCATGCAGCATAAGATGCAACTACATATTCTGCTTCACACGATGACAACGCCACAATGCTTTATTTCTTCGAACTCCAGGAGATTGGAGCACCTTCGATCATGAAAATGTAGCATGCAGTGCTTTTCTTTTCGTCTTGATTTCCACTGAAATCTGAATCAGTGTATCCATGAACTTCAACGCTTGTGTTGTTCTTCGATTTCCTGGGTAACAACGCGCCATGATCGACAGTTCCCTTGATGTATCTCAGCAGCATCTTTACTACGATGAGATGACATTCTTGAGGTTTCTCTATAAATCTACTCAATAATCCTACACTTTGGCAGATATCTGGTCTTGTATTGCAAAGATATCTCAAGGATCTAATGCTTTGTTTGTATAATGTCGAATTTACAAACTCATCATTCGACTCCTTCTTCAGCTTTGCTCCTGTCTCTAACGGTGTAACTGCTTTGTTACAGTTGCTCATGTTGAATCTCTTCAAAATATCTTGAGCATACTTTGTCTGATGCAAGATACTCCTTCTTTAGTATTTTTGAATTCCATCCCTAAGAAATATGAGAGATTCCCTAAGTCATACATTTCTAACTTTGCATTAGCTTCGACTTGACCTTCATTATCTCAACTTCATCGGCTCCGGTAATGAGTAAGTCATCTATATAGAGGCATAAAATGATTCGACTGACACTGTCGACATCATTTACATACACTTTGTGTTCAGAGACACACTTTGTGAAACCTGCTTCGATCAGGAAGCTATCTATTCTCTTATTCCAAGCTCGAGGAGCTTGCTTCAAACCATAGAGAGCTTTTTTTAATTTGTACACCTTCGACTCCCGTCCTTTGACGTCGAATCCTGGTGGTTGAGTAACATATACTTCTTCTTCCAATGGACCATTCAGGAATGCTGACTTTACATCTAGCTGATGCATCTTCAATCCGCTATATGCTGCTGTTGAAACAACTATTCGAATTGTTTCTAACCTAGCAACCGTTGCATATACTTCGTCAAAGTCTATACCAGGCTTTTGTAGAAAGCCTCTAGCCACCAATCTTGCTTTATACTTCTTTATCTCGCCATTTGGCCTTCGTTTCACTTTGTATATCCACTTTACATCGATTGGCTTCTTATTCGTCCTTTCGACAAGCTCCCAGGTCTTATTCTTCTCAATGGCTCTAAGTTCTTCTTTCATGGCTTTACACCAATTCGAATTACTCATGGCTTCATTGAAATCGATTGGTTCTGCTTCAACCATCATCATGGCTTCTTCGACTAAATCACCATCATCATCAATTGCTTGATCTGGAAATATTTCATATCCGTCTAGCCTTGTTGATCCAGTTCTTGTTCTTGCCAACCTCTTTTCATTTTGTTCAGGTGGTTCTTCATTTCGATTGACTGAAGCATTTCCTTGTTCACTTCGAGTGGATCTTCTTCGAACAAAGTTATATCTGTGTCTGATTCCTGTGTTGAACTTTGAATCCAGTCCCATCCTTTGCTTTCGACGACACGAACATATCTGTTAATTACCAGTTTATCTTTGATTGGCGAATACAACTTGTATGCACCAGTCGAATGATACCCTATGAGAACCATTGCTTCACTTCGATCATCCAGTTTCCTTCTCAATTGTTCAGGTACATGTCTGAAGCACATTGATCCAAAAGCTCTAAAATGACTCACACTTGGCTTCGACCATGTCCAAGCCTCATAAGGTGTTCTTGCTACTATCTTCTTTGTTGGACACCTGTTTAGAATGTATACTGCTGTCGAAGATGCTTCAACCCAAAATCTCTTAGGCATATCTTTAGTTTTCAACCTACTTCTCGTCATGTTCAGTATACTTCTATTTTTCCTTTCAGCTATGCCATTGTGCTGAGGTGTATAGGACGCAATAATCTCACGCACTATACCTTCCTCATTACAAAATTTGTCAAATTCAGCAGACGTATATTTACCACCACCATCCGTTCTTAACTTCTTCAATTTGCAACCACTTTGTTTTCCAGCATGCAACTTGAATTTCTTGAAATGTGTGAATACTTCACTCTTCCTTTCAATGATATAAATACATATATGTCTGGTGAATTCATCAACAAAAGTAAGGAAATACCTGTTTCCTCCATTTGACTTCACTTCAAATGGGCCACACACATCAGAGTGAACTAGTTCCAACTTGCGCTTGGATTTCACGGGCAAGTCATGTTTGAATGCCTTCCTTGCCTGCTTAGCTTTACAATATTCCTCACATACTTGCTTTCGTTCCTTCACATAAGGCAAACCAAACACCACCCTCTTCTGATTGAGAATGCATAAACTCCCAAAGTTTAAATATCCATAGATGTGGTGCCATAGCCAGTTCTTGTCTTCTTCCGTAGTCGAAGCAAGACACTTATGATATGATGTGTTGAGTTCGAATTTGAACGTCTTGTTTTCTGCCAATGGTGCTTTCATGATTAGCCTCCCATCATCCCTATAGAATTTCATCTAATTCCTTTCAAGCTTCATTTTTAAGCCTTTTGCAAGTAATTGACCTACGCTTATCAAGTTACTTGTCATAGAGGGTACATACAATACCTCAATGATAGTAGCTTTTCCACCATCCTTTCCGACAATCGAGATGTCTCCTTTGCCTCCAGAATTGATATGTCTTCTGTAATGCCCCAAATTTAATTAATTAGTTAATTAAATTATTGAAGTATTTTATTGTTGGATTTAGATGAAGTTTGAGAATTACTGGGAGTGATTGGATTTATGGGTATTATTATAAGAGGTATTATTGGATTAATATGTTGGTTGAGTGGTTGAGTTGATAGTTGAGTAATAGTCAGTTTAATCGGAGGAATAATATTAAGAATAATATTATTAATGGACTATTTTATTTAATTGTATTGGGTTGGCTTGTTGTGTGGTTGTATGAAGCACTTGGGAGGTGTAAGAAATAGGCCCATTAAGGAATAATAGTATTATTATTATTATTTAAAAAATAAATAGAAGGAAATTAGGTTGCAGTAGAGAATAAGGTTTTGGCTTTTGGGAGAATAGATCGTGAAAAGAATTGCAGACCAAAGAGGAACAAGGATTTTGACGGAGAAATGTGGAACGATCGAGGAATTCATAGAGCAACCTTTAATCCAAGGTAAGGGTGAGGTTCTTGCTCTATAATTGGGGATATGATGGGAATAGGTAGTTAGGGATGTATAATTTTGCTAGATTGTATCATGCTGTTGTTGTTGATCATAAAGAATTCCAATTGAATCGTGAAACTTTGGGAAAAACTGGTTTTTGGGTGTATTTGTGCAGCATGAGTCGACACATAGGAGTATGTATCGATACAAGCTGCTGTGATTTTAAAAACCAGAGACTTGAATACAGCTTTGTCATACCCCAATTTTTGACCTAAGATACCACCTTACATATGCATTACTGCATCACTAACAGTTTTAGAATAGAATAGATCGTGTGTGGCTTCTAGAAGTCAAAATCAGAGTTTCTTCAAAATTTCATCTGTTCAAGATCTAATCAATTAGGGTTTGAGTTTCCACTCACCTCAATTGATCTATCTTAATCAATCATCAACATTTGATCTTCAGATTCCCCAACTTTTTCTCATGATCTACCATGAATCGACCAATTAGGGTTTTGATCGAGGATAGTGAATCATTGACTTTCTGCTCAATGGATGACCTATTTTCTTGGAGATTGATCTTAACATCTTCAATGCAACATCTTGACCTAATTTCTTGATTCAAAACATCACAAAAGCCCATGTTTCTTCATCAGACAAATTCTGAATCATCTGATAAAAATTCATCTGCTCAAAAAAGTCAAACTTTGACTTTTGGTCAACTTTTTCAAGACCAAACTTTTTCAATCATAAAAAAATTTCAAATGATCCATCATGATCATAAAAAATTAAGAAATGTGAAAAAGTCAACAAAAAGTCAAGATTTGAAAAATTTCTAACACTTAGAAAATTTTTTAAGTGTTAAGAAACATGGTTTTTTCCTACTTTCATGGCCATTGTTCACCTAGATCCATTTGGATTCAGAAAAAACTCAAAACATGAAAGTTGTAGCCCTTGTTACAAGCTTTCCAAAATGTCCAAGAACTTGCAAAAACATTTTGTCTAGCTATACTTTTGATTTTGAAACATAGAGCTCCAAAACCATGGATTTCAAGTTCATGCTTCAAAATTACAAGTCATTTTTTGCAACTTCTCCTTCTAGAAGCCTTGTCACCATTTTAGAGGAAGATTATAACTGATAAATATCAGTTGTGAATGATTGAGAAAGGATTGGATCAAGAAGAAATTTCTAACCATGGTTAGAAAAGTAACTTTTGCATTAAATGCAAAAGATTCTTTCTTACCTCTTAAGCAAGTTGCAAGTTTCTCTCAATGATAGCCATGCCTTGTCATTCAGATTTCTTGGCCTATAAATAGAGGTCATTTCCTCATTTTCAAATCACTCCAAAGCTATCCAAATCAAGCTTTCTTTCTTTCTTGCTTAAGTTTCAAGTTTCTAAGTTTCTAAGAGGGAAATTTTGCAATCTTCAAACCTTGCAAAATCTGAGTGAACTTAAGTTTCTAACATGTTCTAAACATAATTTATAAGTAGTTTAAAACTTAAAAACATCAAGAAACAAGCCAAAAAACAGTTTTCTACACAAAACTCCATTTGTGCAAGCTTTGAGCCAAAACTGCCAAACCAGAAAACTACTCGTGCAAACCTTGATTTATCACTTCAAACACATCCTATACAACATATAGACTGTCCATACACTTAAACAAGTTCTGGAACAGCTCCATCACCATCTTCAATTTTCAAATTAAGCTACTTGCAACTTGACTTGGTCAGAGAGTTCCACCACTCGTAACAAACTAAGGGTAGGAACACACTCAGGGAGGTTCAAGGAAGCTTAATCAATCATCACTTTGCACCTGGAAGTAGCCAAACTCGAACTGGTATTTCATACCAAGAGGTGAGTTTCTCAAACTTTGAATCCTCAATTCATGCACTTTTAGCTTTAAAATTAAAAAGGAAAATGTAGATATTCAATCACTAAAGCTATCTGGGTCCTTAATTTGAACTAAAATCAACTGAGTTTAAAGAATTAATCACTTTTTCAGTTAGGGTTTAAATTGGGTTTAACAAAATTCACGTTCATCTTTGATTAATAATGTTAACAAAATACATGTTCAAAATCGTGGCAAAAATCTAGACAAAATGGCATTTTAAACTTTCAAAATTGATCAAAAAATGAAGAAGTTCGAATTTTCCATGGCCATGGTGTCGCGCCTGTTCCAGCGAAGAAGAAGAAGTTTGAATTTCAATTTCTGAAGTTAGACTTATAATATATATTTCTAGTTTAAGTTAAATAAACGGATGTATTACATTGCCAACACGCTCATGTCACTTGCCAAAGGTCGAGGTTGAATCCCTCGAACCTTTTTATTAAAAGGAAACACAAGTTTTTGGAACTTGTTCTTCCAGAAGTCCTTCTGGGGCTCAGCCTCCAGAAGCGCTTCTGAAGCTTCTGCCCCCAGAAGCTCTTCATTTCACTATCCCCACAAGGACCCTCGATGACCCTCAGAATTCCTTCTCTTGGGCTAACAATACAAGGACCCTCGATGACCCTCAGAATGCCTCCTCTTGGGCTTACAATACAAGGACCCACGGGCTTCTTAAAAGCATCCCCCTAATCCAAGAAATTTCTCCTTGAGATTTAGACATTTATCATCTTTATGGAAGAAGTATCTCATCTATCACATCACATACAATCAAACTCTTTTCAAACACTTTTTCAAACAAAAACATCTCTTAATCGTAAGTGGTAACGCTTGTACACTCAAGCAAAACACCCAATGCTTACAATTAAAAGATTCAATCATCTTTCAAACATCTTTCTTAACTCGTAAGTGGTAACGCTTGTACACTCAAGCAAAACACCTATAACTTACGATGAAAGATTTAATCAATCAAACCTTTCAAAATGTATGTGATGAAATAGATTAGATACATTTTTCATTAAGATGACATTTGTCTTTGTCTCTTAATAACATCCTGTTGCTTCCACTAGCATAAGTGGGAACTACGATTGCTCTGACTTTCTCAATGTCCCTTTGAGAATACGTAGGCACAAGGTCTCATCCTTGGCGAGCATACTTCTTTCTCCCTTAAACCAAGTGGATAGAAGCAGCCTCGTTCGCATCTGTTACCAAGAATGTTGTGGCTCGATTCATCAAGCATAATCTTATCTGTCGGTACGGCACTCCCGAAAGGATTATCATAGATAACGGTACCAATCTCAACAACAAAATGATCACCGAACTCTGCACGCAGTTCAAGATCAAGCATCACAACTCTTCTCCATATCGGCCTAAGATGAATGGTGCAGTGGAAGCCGCCAACAAAAATATTAAGAAGATCATACAAAAGATGTCAGTGACTTACAAGGATTGGCACGAGATGTTGCCATTTGCCCTTCATGGTTATCGCACTACAGTACGAACATCTACAAAGGCAACCCCCTTCTCTCTTGTATACGGTATGGAAGCAGTCCTACCCATTGAAGTTCAGATACCCTCAACCAGAGTCCTCCAGGACGCAGAACTAGGCGAGGACGAATGGATCCAGACTCGCCTTGACCAGATTAACTTGATCGACGAAAAATGTCTCGCCTCCATCTGCCATGGACGGATCTATCAGAAGCGAATGATTAGAGAATTTAACAAGAAGGTCAAACACCGAGTCTACAAAGTCGGTGATCTAGTAGTCAAGCGCATCATCCTTCCACAAGGTGATCCCAGGGGAAAATGGACTCCCACCTATGAGGGACCATTTGTATTCAAAGCAGTATTTTCTGGCGGAGCTATGATACTTAGCACCATGGATGGAGAAGACTTTCCACACCCTGTGAACGCGGACATAGTCAAAAAATACTACGCATAAACGAGACCTGCTAGGTCGACTGGCCTAGGCAAAAATAAGGGCATCCTGGCGAACCAAAAGGGTTCGGGAAAAAGTTAAGGATATATACAAAAATATATGTACACCCGGCAAGTCGAAAACCTGCAAAGGCGGCTTGGGCAAAAAAGGGTATCCCGGTAAACTGAAAACCCGAACGGGCGGTTTAGGCAAAAGTTATGGATTTAAGCGTACGACTATGTCTCATCCAAATCACCTACCTACAGACTACTGCTATCAGCATTCAAGATTCAAATGGCGAAAAGGAGATGCGATAGTCGAGATATATGAGCACTAGCATTGTTGAAACTCAACGAGATTATTTCTGCATAGCTTTTACTTTTATTCGTCTCTTGTATACAAATTGCTTGGCCATACGTCACCTTTCAAAATTAATGCAAATTCTTTCTTTTACAGTGTTAATTTTTATTGTTTTTTGCATAAAGTCCAATGATTGCTTTGAATGATTATATGCATTTGACAATAAACATCTATTCACAAACATACGTAAAGCGAACGAACAAAAAGCAATTACTACAAACTCTGGGAATTGAGATGACGACTAAAAGTCACCAATACGTTCCCCACAAGTTACTTTCACAAGGGCTCGAACCCCACAGAGCCATTACTCTCTACAAAAACTTCTCTGGCAAAGTATCAATCCCTTCCACTAGTGTTCCCACACTTAGAGCTTCATCACATTAGTCCCCGAGCAGTGACCTTAATCAGTTTCACTTCGTTATATCAGTCTCCGAGCAGTAACAGTCTATCTCATATACACAGAGATATTTATCCCCAGCATAATATCTCTCGATGATTGTCACTCCCCGACAGCAGCAATATCCAGACTCGAAACTTGGTCAGATAGCGCATCGGAGGAACCTACATCTCTCTTATTCCCCAACCAGAGGTTTCAACAAACTTCAGATCCATCACCTCAAAGGAATCTTCGAGCCTCGTCGGCTTTTACGTCCTTATCAGCTTTGCCACAGTCTCCAAGCAATAATCAAATATTCCCCAACAAGATCTACTCACAAGATCCCCAGCGGAGTATCTCCCAATGATTATTCATCCAACGACATTAATACTCAGACTCGAAACTTGGTCAGATAGTGCATCGGAGGAATCAAAAACATCTCTTTTCCCCTCCGAGTCATGGTTTTCAACAACTTCATCCCCAGGCAGAAGTCAAAATCTCCAGCAGAACGTTCACATCTTCTTCAAGATGGATATGTTTTGAAATACCACAACATCTACATTCAAACATTATTCATAAAAATCATAACATGTGCGCATATCATTCACAAACATTGTCATATGCTTGCATGCATCACATTGTGCATAGAACTAACCATATCCTATCGAGATTTATTTCCCTAGCAGGTAAAAGCTATTTTTGAAACGGAAGGTCAAAGATTAATACCCGAAACAAGACGGGAGAACTATCTGAACGACCAGGTAAAAGCTATTTTCCAAACGGAAGGTCAAAGATTAATACCCGAAACAAGACGAGAGAACTATCTGAACGACAACGAAAATCGCTTCCAGACAACATGTCAAAGATTAATACCCAAAACAAGACGGGAAATCTATCTGAAAGACCGTACAAATTATCTCCAGGAAACGGACATTGGATCAACACCCGAAGCAAGACGGGAAAGCTATCCACGCTCTACCAAATATCCACCTCGAGGATAGCCAAGACGAAGGTTTATTCTGACTCTCTTTATCAACAACAACTACAGAGTCTAGCGTACGACTCAGTTGCCCCGGATGGCATCTTTAAGCCCATCTCCGACTACCTGTCGAAATCTCTCCACCCTCAGAATGCTGCATATTTGGTTAAAAATAAATACATACCAATAACCTCATTCAAAGACGAGCGTGAAGTCTAATGTACGACTCAACATCAGCCGCCCCGGATGGCATCTTTCAGCCCATCTCCGTCGCCTCTTCTATTCAAAAGACACCTATAGAGTATAGCGTACGACTCAGTTTCTCCGGTTTTCCTCCTATTCAAAAGACGAATACAGAGTCTAGCGTACGACTCACCCTCCAGCAACAGCTTCTCCAAATGGCATCTATAAGCCCATTCTAGCGCATCATCAACCAACAACGAGTGCAAATTTTCAGGTGTACTCGAGTGTTCAATCATCTTCTACCTTCAGGTCACGAAAGGCAAGCATGCTAATCTAACCCTTCCAGTACAAGAAGATTGAACAGGGGCAACTGTTATACCCCAAAATTTGCCATCCCACTTCTCAAGACATTTCACATATCCATACTCAAGGATTTCACAAGGGTTGACCAGATAAACCTCTCCTAGGCAATCAATCCAAACTAGGGAATTGCCATTCTCAAGTCAAGGAGGGCCTCCAACATTTCAAGTAGTCATCATACCTCATTATATGCTTCAGAGAATCTCCATGTCAAGTTTTAAGGGTTACAAGTCAAGTTTGCTCAGACAATTGCTCAGATGGTTGAAAATCAGTTGTATTGGACAAAAAGTCAACTGTGGTCAACACACAGTCAAACTTCATCATTTTTGGTCAACATCAATATTTTTAAGTAATATTCATCATTTGATCAAGGGTTGATCATGATTCATCAAGAAAAGTCAAGATCTGATCAAAAGTCAAAGTTTCTAAATTAGGGCTTTTCAGACAAAACTCAACAGAACTTTGACCAAGCATAACTTTTACATACTTTATCAGAAATTTTTCCACCACAACTCATTTTGAAGAGAATTCAATTCTCTACAACTTCATGTCTCACAAGCTTAGGCAGAAAATGCTTCATTTGGAAGTTATGGATCAAAACATTACAGGTCCTTTTAAAAGTCAACAAAAAGTCAACTTTTTGTAAAGAAGTGTTCATGAGCATGGAAACTTCAATGAAGATGAAACGAAAAGGGTTGTTTAGAAGACATCTTGAGCTTTCTAAAAAGTCCAAGAACACCCAAAAATGGTAAAAATTGAGCAACATACACCTTGTCCAAGTTGAGCATTTTTGAGGAGGTGCACAAAGAGAAATACTTGAGAAAATCAAAAAAATTCCAAATAGGCCTAACTTTTCTTGATTCAAACATGTTCCTTAGCTGAATGGGAACCTCCAAGACCAAGGCCACGAATTTATCTTTTATTTTTTCATTTATTTTGGATGTTTAATCATTTAAAACTAATTTAATTAAAATAAAAGATAGAAAATCAAAAATTAATTGCAAGATGGATTTTCTCTCATCCTTGAGGTCCAAGCAAGTCATTTAATCTGATTATTTTGAAATAATCATGATTGGCAATTTGATTTGATTGAAATTGGATCAAAAAGGAAATATTTGGTTTGATTCCAAATCCAATAATTTCTCATTGATTGGCTTGATTTTTTCTTACAATTCTTGACCTAATTCCTTACAATATAAATAGACAATGATACTACATGCACAAGGGACGAATTTCTGGCCTCAAGAACCCTATTCCAAGCTTCAAAAACCGTGGCATTCAAGCAACCTAGCAACCATAGTTTCAGTCCAATTCAAAGCATTCCAAGCCTTGCAATCAATTCCTGGAGGCCCTCTGATCGTTTCCAGATACTCACAAGCAAGCAAAGCGTGCAGAATCACAACATCCAAGTCACGGTTTGCTCACTTCTAACTCAAAATCGATTTCTGTTTTTCATGCATATTTAACATGTTTTGATTGTTTGTTTGTGTTTAGAATGATATTTGCAAGCTATATGGATGGTTTGATTTGAGTTTTGATGCAAGAACCGAGTTTCACCATTGTTAGGGTTCCTAAGCTCGAATTAGGGATTCCCAGAATAAGAAAAATTGGACCAATCTAAGGACATATTCATGTTCAGGGGACAATTTGCAATCGATCCATGGCTTTACATTTAATTTATATTGCATATTGCTTGAGTTACAAATTTGCAGGTCCTATAGCTACAGAAGCAGAAACTGTGGCTATAGGTTTGAATATTTGAATGGAGAAGATGACCTCCTGCGCGCGCTTTCTGGTCCATTGGTTCCCAGAAACCCTTTCCCTTTGTATTCTTTTTGTTTCATGTTGTTAACAGATAGTCCACTCAGCTCAGATGGCAAGGCAGCACGTGTTTGTTCAAGAGGACATGGGTTCGAACCCTGTCTTTTACATAACATTTTTTGATATTTCAAGTTTCCAGAAGACTCAACGTCCAGAAGCTCCAGCTTCTGGACTCCTTCAGAGGCAGCATGCCCAGAAGCTCCAGCTTTTGGCCCTCATTACCACACGCTGAAAACACCCAGACGAACCTCCGACTGATAACTGGTATCAAATAGAGTCGCCATCGAACGTCTTTTATCTCACGAGGGAGAAAGGGAAACATCGAGTAAGCCTGAGGGGAGAAATCGCGGTCCTATGACCGTGAAGTCGAGAGTATCTAGGTAAGGGAGTTAGTTACGCGAGGGGAAGGGATTAACACCCCACACGCCCGTAGTACTCTACGGTATCCATTTCTATTTTCTATCTAATGGGTATGTTTATGTCTATCCGCTCTTAATCGCTATCATGCAATGCAAAAAGAAAGAAGAAAATAAAGAAACCACGGGGAAAAGAAGGAAATATTTACCAAGTTTGCTCGATCGATCCCCGTGACAAGATGCCTACGTATTCCCGCGTGCAATGGGAAAGTCAGAGCACCGTAGTTCGGCTCACTTGTTTTGGTGGTTTATGTGTTTTTTACTTATGAAAAAGAGTTTTAAACACAAAAGAGAAGAAACGCGCGAAGGCGAAAAGAGTTTGTGTTGGTTGGTTATTTTTACCTTTGAAAAAGGAGTTTGAAACATTATTAAGTGTTTTGATTTGGAAAAGAAAAGAAAACAAGTTTTAGTTTTATTACATGCAAGGATGCAAAAGAAACTAGAAAATAAAGGGAAATTAGCTAGCGTTATCCCTAATGTTGTCATGCAAAAGGAGTCCAATGGCCGAGGATTAAAGTCTAAGCTCGAAGACTATCCTAACTGAGCAAACCTAGGGAAACTATCCTAACATCCACCTTGGTTGAACGACCAAGGGATGAAGAGGGATTAAGCAAACAAATGCTTCGGCAGAAGCACACAAACAATGCGATGCAAACAAATAAATGCCACACAAGCGCAGGAAAAGGAGGAAGTCCATAGCCTCGAACAGTAACGAGCATACCGTGACTCAACCAGGAGCCGACACATCCGATTCCTGTGAATAGTATCACCGCATGACATGAATTGTTAAGTGTGAAGAGCAAATGATGCGAGCTCTGCAATAAATGTGAATCCCGGGAAAGCGTGGAGAGTCAGAATAGGGAACTCTTGACACTTTTATTATTGACTCGATAAAGGAAGCAACACGATTCGCGTGTGCTGAGCTGACACGGACTAGAATTGTGCGGGGGTCGATTGCGAACCCTTTCCACTTGCCCATCATATCATCATGACTCGATAGCAGGAAACATAAAAAGCGGGACTTTGCTTGGTGGTGCCATGTCAGGTGTCCTAACCACTCTTGACCTATGCAAACACAAATATAAACACTTACTGAGAATTACCTCCCTATGCAGATGGAGGATTTTAAACAAACCAAACACAATTAGCAAATACAATCGCCCTAAACGGGTCTTTAAATAAACCAGAGGGGTTCCTGAACATGCTCCAACTACGGAAGCCCCTTCATGCATCTCTATTCCTACTTCTCATGGCAAGGAAAGCGGTAAAACCCTACTTCTCATGCTCTCTAGAAAAGAGGTAAAAGAAACGCGGTAAACAGTGTAGAAACTACCAAACGGATATAGAATTCAAAGAGCAACGCAAGCTAAAGAATACTCCGGAAAACTTCAAGTACTGCAGCCATGCAACAAAGAAATCCGGTGAGAAGCAAGCAGAGATATAGGTAGCATAACCAGAATGTGTGTCATACACATCTGAAGCACACACACATGTATAGGATAGTAATCCTAGACAAAGCAGATAATGGATGTGCAATACGATGCACGGTCAAGAATGTGTGTCGATACACATTCGACGTGTATCCAATAAACCTGCAAGGAATTGTCAAGATAAAAATAGATAATGGATGTGCAATGAAATGCACGGTCAAGAATGTGTGTCGATACACATTCGACGTATATCCAATAAACTTGCATAAGGGAGTTAGGTCCCGTGAACAAAACCAACGGAAAATGTGTGTGGGTGCACCAAGATCGGAGAAACGTGTCATAGGTGTACACAATAAAAACCCCGACATGAATCAAAGCCCAAAGAGCAGCTAGACAAGGCTAGAGTGTCTACTGTTTGATGTTAGAAACGAGAAATAACAGAAAAATGCACCAGCTCAGACCGCGCTATACGCTAAGCCGCGCAAAAGAAAAGTCGAGAGTTTGGCGCTTAGCTCACGTGGCGCTAAGCGCGATCTGCAACATGCAGAAAAATGCAGTTTTGGTCCGGATCGCCTGTTCATGATGCTTTCATTTGATCCGTATTATTAGGCAATTATGTCAATACTCATGTATGCAATGTTATGCGTGGACAAGTGTGGAAATGCAAATGATGCCGACGGTTTCAACGTTCATGCATGAATACATACGGAACATAAATAGAGATGCGAATAACTCCAATGTCCATGAGTGCATGAGTAGGTATGGAATGCAAGTGACAAAGCCAATAGCTTCAATGTTCATGGATGCGTGAATCCATATGGGATGCAAATGAGGATTCAAATAAGCCTAATGCTCATGAATGCATGAACATGCATAGAATACAAACAACGATTTGAATAATTACAATGCTCATGCATGTATGAACATATATGGTGCGCGAATGACAATGCTAACGTTCTTGAATGCATGAACATATAGGATGCAAGTGATGATGCTAGTAACTTCAATGTTCATGAACGCATGAATACGTATGAAATGCAAATACCAATGCTAACGACTTTGGTGTTCATGAATGCATGAACATACAATGGATTGTAAATCACTAATCCTATCATTCTCACATGCATGATCATGCAAGGACATGCTAAGAGTACAATGCAAAACCGAAATTCCTAGGCTTGTGCTATGCTACATGCAAACGTATAAAGGACACAAATAATCGAAATCCCCAATGTACATAATGCAAACCGGTGCATGAACATGCTTATGATACGAACTATGTCAACAACCTAATGCTCTATGTACAAAGCAATGGCATATGCAAGGGATGCCATGAAAGAACAAGGAAAGATCATGTCAAATCCTAGTTACACATTATCACAAACACGTGGAAAGCATACGCATGAACTATGCACAAAGTACAACCTAACTAATGAACAAAATGCTTTGAAAACTACATGCCAACACACTTCAAATGCAAGCTATGCTTCAATTCATCTTGCATCGACGCGACTCAATCAAACTACATGCCTTCCAGTGCATGAACATGAGCTAAACAATGCAAAATGCATGGATTTATGGCTAGAAATGCAAAGGTAGATACTAATGCCAAGCCTATATGCATGCTATGTACAAAAACCTTCACTCCGACACCAATAAGGCGGCGAAATCCAATTTAAATCAAAGAATTCAAGAGTAGAAGTTCAAGATTCAGAAGCTACATTGAATTTGTATGCAATTTCATTATTCAATTTTCAAGAAAAGCTAAAAATCGAAAACAACTTAAAATAAGTGTTTATTTGAACCTAACACTTACTTGAACTTGAAGTTTGAACCAAATTGATGAGGAATTCCTTGTACTCTTCAAAGAAAATACCAAATCAGTGACGAATTGATGATAATCTGTAGAATCAACCTTGAATTCTTCAAGAAAACTTGAGATCTTCAATGGAGAATTGAAGAAGATGAAGGAAAACCCTTGGATCTTGGAATTAAGGAGAGATCAAGATGAAAACGCTCCTTCCATAACCGATTCGAACAGAAGAATGAAGAGAAGATCCTAATTGAATAGAGGGAGGCTGCGATGTAGAAAGAAGAAGAAAACCGAATCGCGGGCTAGCTTAAGGCGCGCTGGTCTGCCGAGACCGGTGTTGGACGGAGGTCCGGTGGTGGTCCGCGGTGGCTGCTTGGAGGGAAAGCTGAAACTTTAGTTTTTTTACTTTTGGATTATTGAGAGATTTAGAGAGTAATTGGTGGTAAGAAAAAAAGGTAAAAAAAATGACCCCCCCTCTTCTTTGTGATAGCTACAAAGTATTTATAGTTTTGGACCCATAATCAAGTCCAAATCACGATTATCCGAATAATTTTCGTAATTAATCCAAAACTGTCACATCCTTTGAGAATTTGAAGTCAGACTCTAAACGAAAAGTGTCCGGAATCCCATTTTGCTTGCGCGAATGAAATTTTTGACACGATCAGGCAACCGCCCAAGACAAGAAAAATTTCCGAAGCTTCTGCCCAACTTTTAGATGTAAAAAATTGTTTTTTCCTTTGGTTTGCTTCCACTTGGACCACCCGAAACTGGACAACCTTATGATCAAAACTGTGTACACAAACATGTGCACATCTATGCAATCAAATTATGGGCCAGAGACACAGAAAAGAAGAGGGCGAATTTTGGGTTGCAACACACTCCCGAGCTCCGGCTGGGCGCCTCGATGAAAGCCCAAAGTGCATACTTGGCGTCTCGAGCCGAAAAGCCGAAATTCCAATTTTTGGGCACCTCCAGCACGAGAATCCCCTAGAAGTGCTTACTTCTGGGCACGGTCAGCAAGAGACTTCCCAGAAGCTCCGACAGGAGAGTTTCATCGTATACTCGACCCTTTTCCTTATTTTTCCATTTTTCTTCATTTAATTTAATTTCCTTTCAAATAATTTTCTAACACATTAAAAATCACAAAAATATTTTCTTTTTGCATTTAGGTCAGAAAAATACTTATTTAATTTTTTTAGCATAAAAAAATTTATATTTTTGCATGCATATTTTAATTAATTGTTAATTAATCAGAAAATTGACTTTTAATTATTTTTCCTTACTAAAATCAATCCAGAAAATTCCCAAAAATTATTTTCTCATCTAATTTGATTTACTAACCCTAAAAACTTTTTTCCTAACTCAAAAATCTTTTTCACTAACATATTTTCTATTATTTGTGGTTTGTTTTCCGATTATTATGCATCTGCTTCCAGGTTGTAAAAGTTTTAGTTTAATTCTCTCGCATCCTTTTTCAATATCATGTAACTGCTCATGGGATGTAATAGCTTAATTAGGATTTACTTTCCGCACTCCTATATTATGTAACTGCCCCAAAGCCATGTAATAGCGTAGGATTTACTTTCTGCACTTTACTTTCCGCAATTTACTTTCCACACCCATATAAACTGCTAGTAACTAGGCGTGTATGGCAAGATAAAAACGAATGTAGCTCATTTCTAAATTCAAGATAAATTATCTGAATTCAACACACTCTCTTCACACATGCACCCCCTAGAGTATTCTCTCTCGTTGCCTTTCGAATAAATGGTCAAGTCCCTCGAACGTAGAGGTATCCTAGCACCGTTGCCTACAAACATATCATCATAGTCCCTTCGATACGAAGATCATAGTCCCTCGATGTTGCCTACGAGTACATGATCTAGTCCCTCGATTGTTGCCTACGAAAAGTGATGATCGTCCCTACGAATGTGCTAGGATACTCCTACAAGTTGCCTTCTATGACCATCCGTTGTCCCTTCGAATGTCCCTTTACATCCAACGAATAGGGTTACCTACCAACTAATGGTATGGATAACACTATTCTAAAGGAAAGTAAAATAACACGGAAACGACCGTTCTGAGTAGGTAATAAGACTTTTAGTTGCTTGCTCCATCAAAACATCTTTTCACACCTCACACTTTTACAAAGTTAAAACACTTTTTCAAAACGAAACATTTCCGAACACTTCGTATACATTCCAGCGTGAATCATTACGAAGTCAAAGCGAAATGCCTTTTCAAAACATTTTCACACACACAGAAAGAAAATTTTAAAGATGAGATAAAGCACCTAAGAGCCCGTAGATAACTACGGATGGAAAGGATGCTAATACCTTCCCTTTTCATAACCTTCTCCCGTACTCAGAATCTAACGAAGGTCTTTTCCTGTTCTTTTCACCTTCCCTTAATTGGATAAAAGAAAAGTCGGTGGCGACTCTTGCTATCCGTAACATTTGGATCAAACACAAAACAATCCAAATTCAATTCTCCCACCGTATTACAGTATGTTGCGCCGATATTTTTCAAATCGAAGGGCATTACGTTGTAGTGATAGTTGCCCGATTCGCCATGAAGGCCGTATAAATTTTATCCATTTTAGCCATTAGAATTTGGTTATAGCCCGAATAGGCGTCCATAAACGAAAGTAATTTAAAACCTGTAGAATTATCAACCAGTTTATCGATGTTGGGTAAGGGGTAAGTGTCTTTTGGACATGCCTTATTAAGATCAGAGTGATTAATGCACAAGCGCCATTTTCATTATTCTTTTTTACCAGTACAGGGTTGGATAGCCACGTAGTGTATCGGGCTTCCGTTACAAAATTGGCCTCTAGAAGGTCCTTAACAGCTTGTTCGACTTTTTTCGGGCACTGCTTTTGCTTGCACTGTGCTACGATCTTAAGGGCAGGATCAATGGTAAGGTGGTGACATGCGACCTCGGGGTCAAGGGCGGATATTTTGGCTGCACTCCAGGCGAAAAGGTCGGCGTTATCCTTTAAACATGCTTTGAGTTGTTCTCATGCCAATTTTGGGAGGTCTGTTCCTATCTTGACTCCTTTGTTGGGGTCGTCACCCAATGGAACGAGCTCGAAATCCCCGTCTGAGATTGGGCGCATATGTTACTCTGAGGATGCTCCTGAATTTTTGGAAGTGGGCGAATCTTTTTCGACCATAGGGGCTTTTCCTTTCCTCTTCTTCTCATCCAAGTCCTCTGGCTCCAGACGGTTGTCGAGGTCGATAACATTGACTCGAGGAAGGGCTCAGGCATGTGAGAGCTCTCTAGAAGGTCGATTCTGCCCTTGGTCTAGGGTTGTAGGTTGACGGAGTCTAGGACTTTTGCTGATGCCTCGAAACATCTTCAGGCTGCTTGGATGTCTCCGTGCAACGTTTCCACCTTCCCGCTTACTGTATAATATTTCATCTTCAAGTGCACCGTGGACGGTACAACAATCAGCTCAGCGAGACTGGGCCGACCGAAAATACATTGATATAGAGACAGGAAATCGACGACCAAAAATTGTGTTTTGATCAATCTACCGATCTCTCCGACCCCAAAAGTTACGATTAGATCGACGTACCCCCATGGCTTTACCATGGAGCCGTTGAATCCCCGCAGATCTGAACGAGGTAGGGAGTCAGGTGGGTTTTGTTGAGCTGTAACGTCTTGAAGAGTTAATTGTACATGATATTAGCCAAACTTCCCTGGTCGACTAATATGCGCCTGACAACGAAGTTGGCCATCCGAGCACGTATAAGCAGAGGGATACTTGCATTGGAGGCGCCCCCATGTATCTCCTCCTTATAGAAGGCTAGTGGATGAGACTTGCCTTAGATTTTGTCGAGGGTGGCGCCCAGATTCGAACTCGTCCTAACGAGGTCGTTGAATCTTCTTTTGATTGATTGGATGGAGTTCTTGGTGAACCCTCCACCGGAGATGACCATGGCCGTTGGGAAAGATTCCCAAGGGCTATGGGCGGCGAAGTATGTCAGGGTGATATCTAAATCGAGGAAGAAGAAATCTTCCGGCCTGGATATGCTCATTGCCACGTGCATAAAAGACTATTCTACAGGCTTTTCTTCCTTGACCTTGCTAGACGAGGGGGTTTCTTCTTTTGCAGATTCCTTTTTCTAATACTGTTTGAGATGCCCGTCCCTGATTAGGATCTCAATCGCATCTTTTAGGTGGATGCAGTCGTCTGTCACATGTCCGTGGCTCCGATGAAATATGCAATATTTGGTTTTGTTTGTCCCCGGTTTAGTCGGGGTCTGTCGAGGAAAGCGTACACCACCTTGTTTGAACTCGGAGTTCGCACAGTCGGTTAGGATACGCTCCCGAGAAGTTGTGAGGGAGGTGTAGCCATTGAATCGACCCACTGACCCTTTGTGATCTCTAGAATTGTGGGTTTTTTCTTCCCGCCTTCTGTCTCCTCCCTGACGAGATGTTGAGGGCTCTTCATTCTTGGAGATCTTGACGTTCTCCCTATGTCGGGTGTCACAAGTAGAGTTTGCGACTTCCTTTTCCTCGTATTGGATGTATGCTTGGGCCTTCAGGAGAAAAACATCCAATGTGGAGGGTGTTTCGATGCCTACGACCTTCGCAAATTCGCTACAAGGTTGTTGTCCTCTTTCGAGGAGATATTTTTTCATATCGTCTATCGTCGAGACTTGGACGGCTTCTTGGTTGAACCTCTCCATATACGCTCGGAGAGATTCCTCTTCTCCCTGAATGATGGCTTCCAGGAATGCCTCTGACTTTGGGTGGCGTCGGGAGGTGGTGAAGTGTCTGGAGAATAGTCTTCCCAGGTGCTTCTAGGATGTGACCGATCCGTCGGGCAGGCTTTTATACCACACTGTAACACGGTGGGAGAACTGACTTGTTTGTTTTGCGTTTTATCGCAAATGTTTCAGATAGCAAGAGTCTTCACCGACTTTTCTTTTATCCAATTAAGGGAAGGAGAAAAGAACAAGAAAAGACCTTCGTTAGATTCTGAGTACGGGAGGCAGTTATGAAAAGCGAAGGTATTAGCACCCTTGTCATCCGTAGTTATCTACGGGCTCTTAATTGCTTAGCTTACTTTATAAATTTCTTTTTGTGTGTGTTTGAAAATGTTTTTGAAAAGGCATTTCGCTTTGACTTCGTAATGATTCTCGCTGGAATGTATACGAAGTGTTCGGAAATGTTTTGTTTTGGAAAGACTTTGTAATGATTCACGCTGGAATGTATACAAAGTGTTTTGAAAAGTGTGAGGTGTAAAAAATATTTTGATAGATTTGAGCAAGCAAAAGAGTCTTATTACCTACTCAGAATGGTCGTTTTCATGTTATTTTGCTTTCCTTTAGGGTAGCGCTATCCATACCATTAGTTGGTAGGTAACTCTATCCGTTGAATGTAAAGGGACGTTCGAAGGGACATCGGATGGTCATAGAATGCAACATGTAGGGATACCTTAGCATATTCGTAGCGACGATCATCACTTTTCGTAGGCAACAATAGAGGGACGAGATCATGTATTCGTAGGCAATAATCGAGGGTCATCGAGGGACTATGATCTTTATATCGAAGGGACCATGATGATATGTTTGTAAGCGTATTAGCTAAGATATCCCTACGTTCGAGGGACATGACCATGTATTCGAAAGGCAACAAGAGAGGATACCCTAAGGTGGGTACATGTGTGAAGAGTGTGTTGTACTCATATATTTTATCTTGTGATTATGGTTAACTACGTTGATTGAATTAATCTTGCCATACACGCCTAGTTACTAGCAGTTGATATGTGCAGAAAGTAAATTGCGGAAAGTAAAATGTGGGAAAGTAAAGTCCTACACTATTACATGGCTTTTGGGGCAGATACATAATAGAGGTGCGACACTATTACAAAAATATCCTTGCGACCTATACATCGATTTCTAATATTTAACTGCGAAATAAAAGAAATAAATTGCAAGAAAAATGTCTAACAGAATAAAGAAATACCTAAACCCTAATTGCAAAAGAAAAATATTTTTTGGATTGATTTTAATGTATAAAACCTAATTTTAAGTTAATTATTAATTAATTATGAAAAATAATTTAAATCATGAGAAAAATAAATTATTTTTATGTCAAAAATTAATTACATGTTTAATTAACCTAATTCTAAAATTACAATGTTTTTTGTGATTTTTGAAAATAGTTAAATTAATTTTGCAAGGAAATTAAATTAAATTGAGAAAAAGAAAAATGGTTAGGAAATATTGAAGAGGAAAAGTGAAAAAAAAGAGGATTTGGTCCCTGCAAGGTTTGAACCCGTGACCTGGAGGTCATTGGTTCAAAATTTTACCACTCAGCCATGTTGCATGTGTTGTCAATAACACGCCTCCGTCTGTTTTTATGTGGTATCTTGCAAAAATTAGAAATTGTGAAAAATAGAAAAAAGTGGGATTCAAACCCGCGACCTTGGAGAGGGCAAGGTAATAGCACGCGCATGTTGAACCGCTGGGGCGGTGATACATCCATTCATAATACCACAAGGATAAATATATATGTGATTTAATTTCTAGAAAATCAGAATAAAATAAAAACGCGTGCGTGGGTCCCTGTGTATTTGAACGGACCAATTAGATTGAGCCAGGTACGCCTTGCCATGGTGTTCCCTGGTCAAACCACCAGGGACAGTGGCTCCGGTCTCCTTCTCCGATTGCCCAAAAATCAAACCTGTAAAATAACAATGTTAAATGCATAAAGAGGACCCTACCCCTGTAATTCGAACCCTGCGAATCGATTGGTGGTGTTAGTTTGTTCTGAAATGGCCTAGAACTATGGATACGAGGCTTCTCTAGTGTGTGCCCTAACAATGGCAAGGCACGATTCTTGCATTAAAACTCATGCATGATGGTTCTAAACAATCACAAACATCAATATGAGCATGAATATGTATATCGAAATCATGTATATTGCATAAAACGAAGGTTTGAAATTCAAGAGACTTACCAACCGGTGCAACCTTATGAGGATGGTTCTGGGCACGGTTTTTCTTGCCTAAGGACTTGAATCAACTGCTGGAAGGCTCAGGAGGATGAATCGATCCTTGGA
The DNA here is from genome assembly GCA_021764765.1 of Vicia sativa. Classification (NCBI taxonomy): domain Eukaryota; kingdom Viridiplantae; phylum Streptophyta; class Magnoliopsida; order Fabales; family Fabaceae; genus Vicia; species Vicia sativa. The sequence goes on along the minus strand of CM038792.1, from coordinate 83,312,210 downwards.
ATAGCTTGAGGATTGCTGGAAGTTTAAATACAAACTTGCCCTAGTTTCTTGAATTTTTGAGAGTTCTAGGGTTTGTTCTTGAGGCCAAGGTTTCGTCCTTGAGACTTGTGAATGTGTCATGTATATATAGAGGAAGAAATTAGGTCAAGAGTTATGTCAAAATATCTTACTTTGATTGGAAAATATTTGATTGAAGAATCAAATACAATATTTCCAAAAATTGATCAATCTTCATGCCAATCATATTTTCCACGAAATTGCCAGGTATTTGGGCTTGCTTGGACCTCAAGAATGAGAGAAAATCAGCCTTGCACTTAATGTTTTGATTTTATATCTTTTATTTTAATTAAATTGATTTTAAATGAATAAAAATCCAAAATAAATAAAAATAAAAGATAAAAGGTGTGTCCTTGGGCTTGGAGGTTCTAATTCAGATAAGAAACAAGTTTGAACCAAGAAAAGTTAGGCCCATTTAGAAAAAAATTGATTTTTTCAAGTATTTCTCTTCATGCACCTCCTCAAAAATGCTTAACTTGTACAATTTGTATCTTGCTCCATTTTCAACATTTTTGGGTGTGCTTGGACTTTTTAGAAAGCTCAAGGTGTCCTCTAAACACTCCTTTTGGTTTCATCTTTATTGAAGTTTCCATGTTCATGAACACTTCTTTGCAAAAAGATGACTTTTTGTTGACTTTTAAAAGGACCTGTACTGTTTTGATCCATAACTTCCAAATGAAGCATTTTTGGCCAAAACTTGTTAGACATGAAGTTCTAGAGAATTGAATTCCCTTCAAAATTAGATTTGGTGGAAAAATTTCTGATAAAGTATGTGAAAGTTATGCTTGGTCATAGTTCTGTTGACTTTTTGTTCAAAAACCCTAATTTGGAAACTTTGACTTTTGATCAAATCTTGACTTTTCTTGATGAATCATGATCAACCCTTGATCAAATGATGAATGTTACTTCAAAATATTGATGTTGACCAAAAATTATGAAATTTGACTGTATGTTGACCACAGTTGACTTTTTGTCCAATAGAGTTGATTTTCAACCATCTGAGCAATTGGATGAGCAAATTTGACTTGTAAGGCTTGAAACTTGACATGGTGATTCCTTGTAACATGTGATGAGGTATTATGATCACCTGGAGTATTGGAAATCCATTTTGACTTGAGAGGAGCAAAACCCTAGTTTGGATTGATTGCTTAGAAGAGGGTTTGTCTGGTCGACCCTTGTGAAATCTTTGAGTATAGAATTGTGAATTGTCTTGAGAAGTGGGAGGGAAAATTTTGGGGTATGACAGTTTCCCCTGTTCAATCTTCTTGTACCAGAAGGGTTAGATTGGTATGCTTGCCTTTCGTGACCTGAAGGTAGAAGATTATTGAACACACGAGTACACCTGAAAATTTGCACTCGCTGTTGTATAGAATGGGATCGTCAGTTGACAATGTGCTGGAATGGGCTTATAGATTCCATTTGGAGGAGCTAATGCTAGAGAGTGAGTCGTACACTAGACTCTGAATTCATCTTTTGGATGAGAGAAATATTAGAGATGGGCTTAAAGATTCCATCAGGAGTAGTTGGTAATAAGAGAGAGCCATAATAAGCCTTTGTCTTGGATATTTCTGAGATGAATAGTTGTCAGCATGTAGATAGTTTTCCCGTCTTGTTTCGGGTGTTAATCCATGATCTGTTGCCTGGAAATAATTTGCATGGTCGTTCAGATAGTTCTCCCGTCTTGTTTCGGGTATTAATCCACGATCTTCCGTTTGGAAAATAGCTTTTACCTGCTGGGGAAATAAATCTTAACAGGATATGGTTAGTTCTATGCAGATTATGATGCGTGCAAACATATGACAATGTTTGTGGATGATATGTGCACATGTTATGATTTTTATGAATAATATATGAATGTAGATGTCGTGGTATTTCAAAACATATCCATCTTGAAGAAGATATGAGCGTTCTACTGGAGATCTTTGATTTCTGCTTGGGGATGAAGTTGTTGAAAAACCTGACTGGGGAATAAGAGAGATGTGAATTCCTCCGATGCACTATCTGACCAAGTTTCGAGTCTGGATATCGCTGCTGTTGGGGGATGATAATCATCGAGTGATACTCAGCTGAGGATGAATATCTTCTGTATAGGCCTTGCTAGGGGACGATGTGATATGGAATAACCTGTTACTGTTGGGAGACTGATGTGATGAATATAAAGGATCATCACTCGGGGACTAATGTGATGAAGTTGAAGCTGATAGGATCACTGCTCGGGGACTAACGTGATGAAGATGATAGGATCACTGCTCGGGGAATAACGTGATGAAGTTGATAGGATCACTGCTCGGAGACTAACGTGGTGAATATAGAGGATCACTGCTCGGGGACTAACGTGATGAAGATGATGTGTTTGAACACTGTTTGGAGGAAATGATAATGTAATACTTTGTTGGAGAAAATTTGTCTTTGTATGGAGAGTGATGGCTCTGTGGGGATTGTAGAGACGATCCGTGGAGGTATTTCTTGTGAAAGTGACTCTGTGGGGATTGTATTGGTGACTTTAGTCGTCATCTCAATTCATAGAGCCTATATTAATTACTGTTTCTGTTCGCTTTTCGTATGTTTGTGAATAGATGTTTATTGTCAGATGCATATAATCATTCAAAGCAATCATCGTACTTTTACGCAAACAAAACAATAAAAATTGGAAAAGGGGAATTCGCATTAATTTTGAAAAGTGGCCTATTATTAGGCGGTTTGTATACAAGAGACAAATATCCTAGTAAGAGGAAATTGTCAGAATAGTAAAAATCTATGTGGAAACAATCTTGTCGAGTTTCAACTATGCTATTGCTTATATAATTTCGACTATCTCATCTCTTTGCTGTTAGAAGAAAATGATTGAACTGATTTGCGCTATTCGAATCTTGAATGTTGATAGTAGTGTAGTCTGTAAGTAGGTAATCTGGACGAGACATAGTCGTACGCTTAAATCCCTAACTTTTGCCTAGACCGCCCTTTCGGGTTTTCAGTTTACCAGGATACCCTTTTTTGCCCAAGCCTCCTTTGCAGGTTTTCGACTTGCCGGCTGTACATTTTTGTATATATATCCTTAACTTTTGCCCGAACCTCTTTGTTTCGCCAGGATGCCCTTATTTTTGCCTAGGCCAGTCAACCTAGCGGGTCTCGTTTATGCGTAGTATTTTTTGACTATGTCTGCATTCACAGGGAAGTCTTCTCCATCCATAATGCTTAGTATCATAGCTCCGCCGGAAAATACTGTTTTGACCACAAATGGTCCCTCATAGGTGGGAGTCCATTTGCCCCTGGGGTCACCTTGTGGAAGAATGATGCGCTTGACTACTAGATCACCGACATGGTAGACTCGGTGCTTGACTTTTTTATTGAATGCTCTGATCATTCGCTTCTGGTATATTTGTCCATGGAAGATGGCTGCGAGCCTTTTTTTGTCGATCAAGTTGATCTATTCAAGGCGTGTCTTGACCCATTCGTCTTCGTCTAACTCTACGTCCTGGAGTACTCTGGTTGAGGGTATCTGAACCTCGATGGATAAGACTGCTTCCATACCATATACGAGAGAGAAGGGGGTTGCCCCTGTAGATGTTCGTACTGTAGTGCGATAACCGTGGAGAGCAAATGGAAATATCTCATGCCAATCCTTATAGGTCACTGTCATCTTCTATATGATCTTCTTGAGGTTTTTGTTGGCGGCTTCCACTGCGCCGTTCATTTTTGGCCGATATGGAGAAGAGTTGTGATGCTTAATCTTGAACTGCGTGTAGAGTTTGGTGATCATTTTGTTATTGAGATTGGTACCATTATCTGTGATAATTCTTTCGGGGACGACATACCGACAGATAAGATTATGCTTGATGAATCGAGCCACAACATTCTTGGTAACAGATGCGAAAGAGGATCCTTTTACCCATTTGGTAAAGTAATCCATAGCAACAAGGATGAAACGATGTCCATTGGAAGCGGTGGGTTTGATCTCTCCAATCATGTCAATGCCCCACATTACGAAAGACCACGGAGCGGTCAGAACATTCAATGGAATTGGAGGTATGTGCACTCTGTCTGCGTATATCTGGCATTTGTGATAAGATCGAACATAGCGGTAACGATCAGCTTCCATGGTGGACCAATAATAACCTGCTCTTAGAATCTTCTTAGCCATTATATGTCCACTGGAGTGGGTATCAAATGCGCCTTCATGTAACTCTTCCATGATTCGTTCCGCTATTTTCTGATCCACACAACGGAGTAAGCATAAGTCGTGATTGCGCTTGTATAAGATGCTGTTGCTGAGAAAGAATTTGGAAGCGAATCTTCTCAAGAATTTCTTGTCGTTGACAGATGCCCCCGCGGGATATTCCTGAGCCTCGAGATACCTCTTCACTTCGTAGAACTAAGGTTTCTCTTTTGTTCCTTCGATATTAAGTTCACAATAGTATGCTGGTTCGTCTTGTCTTTCAATGATGATTTGGGGAGCTTCGTTGTCCTATCTGACCTTGAACATAGATGACATGGTAGCTAATGCGTCTGCCAACTGATTCTCTTCTCGTGGGATGTGGTCGAAAGTGATTTCTTTGAAGTAAGGGATCAGACTCAAGATATGCTCTCGATACGGAATGAGGTTCGGATGCTTCGTATCCCAATCGCCTTTGATCTGACTGATCACCAAGGCTGAGTCTCCATACACTTGCAAGAATTTGATTCTTAAGTCAATAACAGCTTTGATACCCATGATGCGCGCTTCGTATTCGGCCATGTTGTTGGTGTAGTCGAAACATAGTCTGGCGGTGAAAGGTGTGTGTCTGCCTGTAGGAGATGTAATGATGGCGCCAATACCATTGCCAAGTGCGTTTGAGGCTCCATCAAAGACCATAGTCCATCGAGATCCTGGTTCAGGTCCTTCGTATGGTCCAGGTTCTTCGTAATTAGTGACTAACATAATATCCTCATCCGGGAAACTCGAAATGCATAGACTGATAGTCATCTATGGCTTGATGAGCCAAATAATCGGCTACTATACTTCCTTTGATTGCCTTCTGAGTAGTATACTGGATGTCGTATTCGGTCAAGATCATTTGCCATCTTGCTATTCTTCCGGAGAGAGCAGGTTTCTCGAATATGTATTTTATCAGATCCATCTTAGAGATCAACAAGGTAGTGTGAGTCAACATATACTGTCTTAGTAGGCGAGCAGCCCAAGCCAAAGCGCTGCAAGTTTTCTCAAGCTGTGAGTATCTTGTTTCACAGTCGGTAAATGTTTTGCTAAGGTAGTATATTGCGTACTCTTTTCGACCAGACTCGTCATGTTTCCCTAACACACACCCCATTGAGTTCTCTAATACTGTCAAGTACATGACAAGAGGTCTTCCTTTGGAAGGTGGTATCGGGATATAAGGATTTTGTAGGTACTCCTTGATTTTGTCAAAATTTTTCTGGCAATCGTCGTTCCATTTCACTACTTGATCTTTCTTCAGTAACTTGAAGATTGGCTCACAAGTAGCAGTTAGATGTGCAATGAATCTGGCAATGTAGTTTGGTCGTCCCAAGAAACCTCAGGCTTGTTTCTCGATACGGGGAGCTGGCATTTCTTGAATAGCTTTAACCTTGGAAGGGTCAACTTCAATACCTTTACCGCTGACAATAAATCCCAGGAGTTTACCGGACCTGACTCCAAAGGTGCACTGGTTAGGATTAAGTCTTAGTCTGTATTTCTTCAGTCTATCAAATAGTTTTTGCAAATGATTGAGATGCTCTTCTTCAGTTTGTGATCGAGTTATCATGTCGTCGACGTAGACCTCTATCTCGTGATGAATCATGTCATGGAATAAAGCTACCATGGCACGTTGATATGTGGCACCAACGTTCTTCAGTCCGAGCGGCTTGACTTTCTAACAGAATGTGCCCCACTGTGTAACGAAAGTAGTCTTTTCCATGTCTTCGGGAGCCATCTTGATCTGATTGTAACCGGAAAAACCATCCATGAAGGAGAAAACCTTGTGTTGTGCGGTGTTATCAACCAGGACATCAATATGAGGAAGTGGAAATTCGTCTTCAGACTTGCTCTGTTCAGATCTTTGTAGTCCACACACATACGTACTTTGCCATCCTTCTTAGGTATGGGCACCACGTTCGCAACCCACTGTGGATAAGAAGTAACGGCTAGGAAACTGGCATTGAACTGTTTCATAACTTCGGCTTTGATTTTCTTGGACATCTTAGGATGCATACGACTAACCTTCTGCTTCACAGGGAGAAAACCTTCTTTCGTTGGTAGTCGGTGTACCACAATGTCAATGTCTAAACCTGGCATGTCTTCGTAGGACCAAGCAAAAATATCAATATAGTCTCGCAGCATCTGGACCAATCTCTCTTTGACATTGCTCTTGAGACCTACTCATATCTTGATTTCCTTTCTGTCTTCATCAGTACCTAGATTCACAGCCTCGACTGGCTCCTCGTGTGGCTGTATAACCTGTTCTTCCTGTTGTAGTAGCCTAGCAAGTTCTCCTGGAACTTCGCAATCTTCCTCACCTTCGTCTTCGACTTGGTAGATCGGATTATCGAAGTCATATTTAGCAATAGCAGAGTCGTTATCGACGAGATTCGGAGTGAATCTGCAGTGTATCACGTGGGTGTGTGTAAGAACACATAGCTTTTGGAAAGGGTGATGAAGTAAAAAGAAAGATAAAGAGCACAGTATTTCAATGCAAAAGTCCAATGATTTATTGAATGAAAATATGTGAATGATAAATAACAACCCTCACAAACGAGTCGTGGTGCCCCGGGTAAGGCACTAGGCTTAAAGTTTATTGTTCAAAGCGTAAAAACGCGAAAAGCAAAACAGAAAAAGCAATTACTCCTGTCTAAAGGAGATTGGTATAACATCTTCAGTCTTCCAATTGTTGAGTCCGTCGTCTGGAGTTGGGAAGATCCAATTGTTGATGTCGAAGTCACCGTCTTCGTCTTCTATAGCATGGACTCCGCTTTTGTTGATGTGGAAAGGAAGCTTGCCGACACGTTCAGGGCGTATCATCCTCTGACCCTTGATAGTGAATCCTAAACCAGTCTTGTCAGATTTGAATGGAAAATCGGGGAGCCGACCCCAAATAGTACAACCTCCTTCTTCAACCGCAGCTTTGGCGTCTTTCAGTGAGGCCATCTTCGACGGAACTCTAGTAACTTCAAGAGTGATAGGAGAGTCAACATGCATGACTCGTGGAATTGCTTCGAAAGCTTGACAGGGAGTTTCGACAAATTCACCTTCCATTTCGATGTATCGGAATGACTGCAGATGGCTTACCATATATTCTTCTTCCTCGCATACTGTAACAATATTCCCCTTCATTGGGTACTTTAGCTTCTGATGTAGGGTAGCGGTGACAACGCCTGCCCCATGTATCCAAGGGCGTCCGAGTAGGCAAGAATAATCTGGACGAATGTTCATGACAAAGAAAGTAGAGTCGAAAGTCTGGGAACCGACTTTAACTGGCAGGATGAGCTCTCCAAGTACTGTTCTTTTCGAACCATCAAAAGCTCTTATGATTATATCACTGGGCTTCATGACCACTTCTTCAGCATTAAGCCGGTAAAGAGCACTCTTCGGCAGAACATTCAGAGCAGAATCGGTGTCCATCAATACGTGAGACAATGTAGTGCCCTTGCATTCAATGGAGATGTGCAAGACTTTGTTGTGTTTCCTTCCGGCAGGAGTTAACTCATCATCAGAGAAACCTAAACCATTGTTGGTGGTTAGGCTAGCAATACAACCTTCAAATTGATTAGTAGTAATGTCTTGCGGTATGTGAGCATTCTTCAGGAATTTTACTAAGGCTTTAGCATGAGCCTCAAGAGCACAGTAGCAGAGCTAGCATCGATATCTTGGACAGAGTTTGTCCCAACTGTTCCACAACATTGTAGTCGCTCTTCTTGATGATCTTCAGAATTTCCTCCATTTCTTGCTTGGAGGTATTCTCAGCAACTTCCTTTGGTACTTCTGTCTGAGCAGGATGAGTCACTGGTTCTTTCCCTCTCGCTTCGGGAACTGGTTCGATATCAGGAATGCGAAATGGTGTAGTAGTGTCTTTTGGAGGAGAGATCTCTGGAGAAAATACTCTTCCGGTTCTGGTTACCTTGCTTGATCTGGTGAGGTTGTTGATGTTAGGATTGGTAGCTTCAACTACAATGTCTTCAATGGTCGAAGATTCTTGCTTGACGCCATGATAGTAAACTTCGGCTACATAATTCCAAGGTATAGCTTTGTCAGAGGAATATGGAATTGGTCTGGGTGAGGTAATAATGAGAGGTTCCACTCTAGGCACAGGATCAGTAGAGGTGATCCTTATTATGTTCACATCAGCATACTTTTCTGGGTAATCGTCTCCCCATCCAGTTGCCTTTATGTCTTCGATCGAAATCTTGTAACTTTCGGGAGCGGTATATTTAACCATGAAATCCAACTTTCCACTTGGCTGCCCCAAGGTATCCTAGACTTCTGGTATGGCTTTGCTTACGTCTTCGATCTTTAGATTTTTAGAAACGTCTTCGCACAGATTCTCCACAGATGGAGGTTTCAGAAATAGAACTTCTCGGTTGTCCATCATGCGTTGAATATGCCTCTTCAACCAAGCACATCCGTCAGATTCAGATGCACACCATCGACAATTATCAGGGCATCCTTGAAATACACCGGCTTGCAGCAAATATTTCTTGACAGTCATTAGAGGAATAGTCAGATCGTTCATATCATAGACGTAGGAGTCATTGTCAATAACATTGACACTTTTACCATGGTCAGGCATTGGTGCATTGATCATATTCGGAGTTTCGACGAGAGGGTCGAATTCAATTTCCCTATCTTCAATCATGTCTTGGATCTTGTTCTTCAGGGCCCAACAGTTGTTGGTGTCGTTCCCTGGGCTGTTGGAGTGGTATACACACCTTGCATTAGGATTTTACTTTGGAGAGGAAGTGTTGACGTGTTGAGGAGGATCCCTCAAAGTTATCAGCTCTACTTTCAATATGTGTTGTAGTGCTTGAGACAATGACATGTTGATCTTTTTAAACTTCCTTCGTGGCGCGTTCTGCATACGCGCGTTGTCTCGTTGAGGTTGTGTTGGTGTGGGATTGGATATCACGACTTCCTCCACAGAGTGAGTGCGATCATCTTTGTCACGACTCTTCTGACCATACACAACATTGGCTTCTTTCTTACCTCCAAAAGATCTCTTCGTAGTAGTTGACGATGACTCTACCTGTATTTTTCTGCTCTTGATTCCATTTCGATGCGTTCGCCTGTCAATATCAGCTCGGTGAATCCGGCTGAAGAGTTTCTAATCAGATGATTGAAGAATGGGCCTGCCAGTGTTCCCATAAACATGTCAACCAACTCCCTATTGGACAAGGGTGGTTGAACTCTGCCTGCTAAATCTCTCCATTTCTGAGCATACTCTTTGAACTTCTTGCCACGACCCATAGACATGCTCTATAGTTGCATGCGGGTAGGCGCCAATTCAGCATTGTACTAGTACTTCTTGTAGAAAGCATCTGCTAAGTCATTCCAGGTATGAATGTGGGTATTCTCTAGCTGATAATACCACTCCAACTGAGTTCCGGATAAACTCTCTTGAAAGAAATGGATCAACAATTTCCTGTCTTCAGTATGAGGATGGATCTTCTGAACATAGGACTTCAGATGTAGATTTGGGAAAGAGATGCCATCATATTTGGCAAAGATAGGAATTTTGAACTTGCGGGGAATTAACACACCAGGAATGTAACACCCTTCTAAAATACCCCGCGAATATAATTATTAAATCAGAGATAACATGCAATGAAGGGAATTACAATTCAAATTAAATATAAAAATCTCATAACAGTTGTCATGCTTCACTGAAGAACTTTATTAAATATAATCAAAACCAATAACATGTTCTACACAGCAGAAAATACCAACAATTCCGGAATAAAATTCAATTCATCATTATTCCAACATAAACCAAAAGAAAACACAGTTTAAAACTATAACTCTAAAACAATAGTTCTCCAGTGTTACAACTACCAGAGCATGACACTGACACGCAGATAAACTAAATAGCACAACTCAAAATCCATCCTCACCAGCTCCTAAGCGGCTAATACTTCAATCTGAAATCATCAAAGTAAGGGTGAGATTTCATCGAAAACAACAGAATAATTCAGTATATTATTTCACCCCCATTAGCATAATCAGATTTCAGTATACAAACACAATTCATACAGTTCATTATGCACATAACAACAACAACAAGATTATAACACTGGAAACCATCCTATCATGTTATAATCTATATGCAATGCAAGACTCTATGCATGTGGTACCAATCGTGAACTAGATTCACACCCTGTTCCGTTTCCACCTCGGACACAACGTTAATCATCGATTTGCCCATACACCACTGGGACACGAATCCAGCCTCACCACCACTAAACCACTGGGTACGGGTATTGGCTCTACAAGTCCAATTCCACACAATGAGAATTAACTCCACCAGAATGCATATGCATGCACATCAAAAGCATGCAACATTCAAATAACGGAATAAGATATCACAACAATATTCCACACATAGCCAACACCAACAATCATCACAAGATAATAACACAACCATGAATAACAACAGGAACAACACATAAACATGTAATCCTCATTCCACTCGTCAGAACAATCCTAAACAATTCATCGCCATTTCTAGAATTACCTTAGTTTACAAAATCAGAAGAATCAACTCTTTTTAAAATAAATTCCATAAAATAATATTTTCTTCATTTTATAAAATAGTATTTTTAATTTAAGGAATACTACCCAAAACGGAACTCGAATCAGAGTTACGGTTTAGAAAATATGAGTTTTTAAAGTTTTAAGCATTTTTGAAATTAACACAGTGGTAACCGGTTCCTCCCAGGGAGAACCCAGTTCCCACATTGTTCAAAAACACGTTCCCTGGTTTTACTATGGGGAACTCGGTTCCTCCAAACTAGGAACCGGTTCCCACTAAAATGTGGATTTTCTGTGTAAATTTTCAACTGGAAACCCGGTTCCTCCCCAGGAGTAACCGGTTCCCACTGTTCCAAAATTTCTTCCTCTCTGCTTTTTGTACCAGGAACCCGGTTCCTCCCACATGAGAACCGGTTCCTGCGACCTGCAGAACCAAAAATGCAGTTTTGACAATAGCATGCTTCTAACCCTTTTCCTTTTCAATTCTCATACGAATCATAGCAGTAAGAACACCAAAATTCAACCAACACACATCAATACAATAACCCACAACATACTTCACTCATTCCCAATAACTCCATAACATACTAACGGTTCAATTTCACACAATCCGACACATTAGGGATAATCCTACAAACCTAAAATTTCTAATTCAAGTTTCCTAACATACTCAACTATTCAATCGAATTCCAAAACCCATAAGGCATCATAATTAGATAAAATCACCCCTTACCTCGTGATAATTCTCCGGACTCTGACGCTTTGGCTTTTCCTCTTTCCTCTTCCTCTTCTCAATTGTACGTATGATAAAAACCTTCAATTTCTCTCTTTTCCTCTTTTTCCTTCTTTTATTCCTTTTTATTATTCTAAAATAATAATAGAATAATTAGTATGGGTAGAGTCTTTTACTTCTCACACCCCCACATTATCCTTCACACCACCAACACTTCACTTCTATTTAATTAATTAATTAATTCTGATAATTCAAAAATACCATTAATTAAACTTCTAATTAAATTAATAATTAAAATTTTAATTATTTAATAATTGAATTATTTGGGGTGTCACAAGGAACAAGGCTCAGATCATCAAAATTCAACCCTGATATTTTCAAATTTTCCACAACATTCAGACGGTCTTCAAGTTGCTTGTATTTTTTGTTGTCAGGAGGATATTGCTCGCTCACATAGTCTTCCTCTTCGTTTTCAGACTCATGATGGCTTCCTTCATTTTTTTTATGCTTCCTTCAGTTTCACCGCTCTTGTTTGAGAATTCAAATTGTCTAACCACCCTAGCTGGACCCTTGTGATGTCTTCCCATGTTGAGAATACCAATGGTCTTCTTCTCTCTAGCGATGAGCTTCTTCAGATCTTTATGGCCTTGGGCCAAATTGGTGAACATCTCCTGGAATTGAGCGTTCTGAGCTTGGAGATCTTTGATAGTCTGTTCAAGAGCCATTTCTGCTAAAATAAACAGCGAGAGAATAAGAAATCTCGTCTCCAATGTACCTGTTATGAAATATTATGCCATGATATGCGATGTTATGCAATGCAATGTTTTCAAGGACCTTAGGAATTTAAATTTGTTAAACAAGCACGAACAAACTTTTTATTAGTTCATCTTTTAACAAGTACAAAAGAAAGTTCAAACAAATAAAAAGAAATTCCTAGAGCTTAGGTCTCCCATGGGCGCTTCCTCTTTGGGTTGAAGTAGGTATTGATGCTTTGCTCCTCGTGAAGTAGCTTCGTCAACTCTAATACCTTCTTCTCGCTTGCATGGGATTGAACTTCGAATGTATCCCTTTCTTCTTTAAGCGGAATCCAGGATCTCTTCAACTCTTCGAAATTAGTAGGCATGCCCGGATGGAGAATGGTATAGGGTTCGTCACCTATAGCAACAGGTTCCATAAGCACTGGTAGAACAGCTGTAAACGGCATCATGAGGTTTTGAGCTCGATCTCGCACCCATTTGAGGTAAGGTTCCCAAGGAATGGAATTTTTGTGTCCCAAAGTCTTGGTATCAGTCTTTTTTACCATGCCCCAAGCATGCACAAATCTTCGACGGTAGTTATGGAGATCGTTTTCGCAGTCAAACACAATGTCTTGGAGAAGCATATCATGAGGACCATCTCTTCGAGCATAACCAAACTGACGTAGAGCTAGAGAAGGGTTGTAAGTGATACCTCCCCTTATGCCAAGGAGTGGTACAATAGGGAATTCCCCACAACGCTCAATGAAAGTGAAGTCCTTTTGAGAAAAAAGACACCAACGGATATTTGAATGAGAGAGTGACATCAGCCTTTGCGACCACTTCAATCTTTGCTCGTTATTCATTACTGATTGAGGAAGGTGCGAAATAAACCACCTGGAAAGTAACGGTATGAAACACATGAGAGTTCCTTGTCTTTTGATAGTACGAGTGTGGAGAGAATGGAGAATGTCCCCAAGTAAGGTAGGCACAAGATTACGAGTGAGGAATATCTTGATGGCGTTCACGTCTATGAACTGATCTGGATTAGGAAATAACACCAAGCCATAGATTAGCAAAGCCAAAATGTCTTCGAATGCATGGAAACTCATAGCCTTTAGGAATTCTTGAGCTTTCTTTATCAGAAACTTAGCAAGAAAACCCTTAACTCCGCTTCTTGTTTCCCAATTAGCTTCAATGTATGATCGCTTTAGATGTAACGCTGATGCAATGTCTTTGTATTTTAGAGCTTTTTCTGAACCGATGAATGGTATCTGATCAAGGATAGGTATCCTAAGTAGATTAGAGAACTCTTCCAATGTAGGCACCAATAGATAATCTGGGAATGTAAAGCAGTGATGTTTCGGATCGAAGAACTGGAATACGACGTGCGTCACATCTTCTTCAAAACCGGAGATAACCAAGTCAAGTAGAGATCCATGCCTTTCGATAAATTGAGCATGATCGGGAACTTCTGAGACTAGTTCTTTGAGTTGAGAAGGTATACCCATGAAGTTGATTCGGATAGTCTTCCTGGAAGCCATAACTCCTACAAAACAGAGTAAAGATAAATCCCTAGGTCCTTGAAATAGTTAGAAATGATATGATGTTATGATGTCATGATGTCATGTTTCAACATGTAGCAAGCACAAGCAAATCACACAATAGCCCTAGGTTTAAGGCTTGCAGGAGGTATAGGGGTCTACTCTACCGGAGCTTAAGTGGGTTTAACCTGTCCTATAATAGCAATCGAGTTCTAGGAATCTTATATCATTGATTTTTCTCGTAGGCTTTACTTCAATACGACTACCAAGTGGTCGACCGAAACATCCCGAAAGTCGAATCTTAATGAGCGTAGCATCGAGTATCAACCAACCTCAGTCTGCACCGAAGCCGGCCATCTCATTACCTTCTAATAGCCAAGATGGGTCAATTAGGGTTCTTAAATTTGAGTTAGTGCTTATGACACCACGCAGATGCCAAATACTTTCCTCAACTGAACATGAGGAGCATCGAGATATCCAAAGTGTCACACTAACGTAGCCATCATTTTGACCGTTTCGGTATACACCTAACGGTCGCGATGATTTATTGCTACTTACCTAAGGAAACCTAGATCCGGGTCTAGGATCCCCCACAAGTATAATACCCAACTAACCCTTAAAAGTAAAGCAGACAAGTCAAACAAAAAGTAGTAAAGTGATCTAAAAACCCAAGGTAGCCTCTCTTTAGGGTGATTCCCCAGCAGAGTCGCCAGTTCTATAACACGGTGGGAGAACTGACTTGTTTGTTTTGCGTTTTATCGCAAATGTTGCGGATAGCAAGAGCTGCCACCGACTTTTCTTTTATCCAATAAAGGGAAGGCGAAAAGAATAGGAAAAGACCTTCGTTAGATTCTGAGTACGGGAGGCAGTTATGAAAAGGGAAGGTATTAGCACCCTTTTCATCCGTAGTTATCTACGGGCTCTTAATTGCTTAGCTCACTTTATAAATTTCTTTTTGTGTGTGTGTTTGAAAATGTTTTTGAAAAGGCATTTCGCTTTGACTTCGTAATGATTCTCGCGGGAATGTATACGAAGTGTTCGGAAATGTTTTATTTTGGAAAGACTTTGTAATGATTTACGCTGGAATGTATACAAAGTGTTTTGAAAAGTGTGAGGTGTAAAAAATATTTTGATAGATTTGAGCAAGCAAAAGAGTCTTATTACCTACTCAGAATGGTTGTTTCCATGTTATTTTGCTTTCCTTTAGGATAGCGTTATCCATACCATTAGTTGGTAGGTAACTCTATCCGTTGGATGTAAAGGGACGTCCGAAGGGACATCGGATGGTCATAGAAGGCAACATGTACGGATACCTTAACATATTCGTAGGGACGATCATCACTTTTCGTAGGCACCAATCGAGAGACGAGATGATGTATTCATAGGCAACAATCGAGGGTCATCGAGGGACTATGATCTTTATATCGAAGGGACCATGATGATATGTTTGTAAGCGTCTTAGCTAAGATATCCCTATGTTCTACGGACATGACCAGGTATTCGAAAGACAACAAGAGAGGATATCCTAAGGTGGGTGCATATGTGAAGAGTGTGTTGTATTCAGATATTTTACCTTGTGATTATGGTTAGCTAAGTTGATTGAATTAATCTTGCCATACACGCCTAGTTACTAGCAGTTGATATGTGCAGAAAGTAAATTGCGGAAAGTAAAATGCGGGAAAATAAAGTCCTATGCTATTACATGGCTTTGGGGAAGATACATAATAAAGGTGCAGAAAGTAAAGGCAAAAAATAAATCCTACGCTATTACAAAAATATCCTTGCGACCTATACATCGATTTCTAATATTTAAATGCGAAATAAAAGAAATAAATTGCAAGAAAAATGTCTAACAGAAAAAAGAAATATCTAAACCCTAATTGCAAAAGAAAAATATTTTTTGATATTTTTTGGATTGATTTTAATGTATAAAACCTAATTTTAAGTTAATTATTAATTAATTATGAAAAATAATTTAAATCATGAGAAAAATAAATTATTTTTATGTCAAAAATTAATTAAATGTTTAATTAACCTAATTCTAAAATTACAATGTTTTTTGTGATTTTTGAAAATAGTTAAATTAATTTTGCAAGGAAATTAAATTAAATTGAGAAAAAGAAAAATGGTTAGGAAATATTGAAGAGGAAAAGTGATAAAAAAGAGGATTTGGTCCCTGCAAGGTTTGAACCCGTGACCTGGAGGTCATTGGTTCAAAATTTTACCACTCAGCCATGTTGCATGTGTTGTCAATAACACGCCTCCATCTGTTTTTATGTGGTATCCTGCAAAAATCAGAAATTGTGAAAAATAGCAAAAGGTTGGATTCGAACCCGCGACCTTGGAGAGGGAAAGGTACTAGCACACGCATGTTGAACCGCTGGGGCGGTGATACATCCATTCATAATACCACAAGGATAAATATATATGTGATTTAATTTCCAGAAAATCAGAATAAAATAAAAACGTGTGCGTGGGTCCCTGTGTATTTGAACGGACCAATCAGATTGAGCCAAGTACGCATTGCCCTAGTCTTCGCTGGTCAAACCACCAGGGACAGTGGCTCCGGTCTCCTTCTCCGATTGCTAAAAAATCAAACCTGCAAAATAGCAACGATAAATGCATAAAGAGGACCCTACCCCCTAATTCGAACCCTGCAAATCGATTGGTGGTGTTAGTTTATTCTGAAACGGCCTAGAACTATGGATACAAAGCTTCTCCAGTTTGTGCCCTAATAATGGCAAGGCACGATTCCTGCATTAAAACTCATGCACGATGGTTCTGAACAATCACAAACATCAATATGAGCATGAATATGTAAATAGAAATCATGTATATTGCATAAAACGAAGGTTTGAAATTCAAGAGACTTACCAACCGGTGCAACCTTATGAGGATGGTTCTGGGCACGGTTTTGCTTGCCTAAGGACTTGAATCAACTGTTGGAAGGCTCAGGAGGATGAATCGATCCTTGGAATAGCTTGAGGATTGCTAGAAGTTGAAATACGAACTTGCCCTAGTTTCTTGAATTTTTGAGAGTTCTAGGGTTTGTTCTTGAGGCCAGGGTTTCGTCCTTGAGGCTTGTGAATGTGTCATGTATATATAGAGGAAGAAATTAGGTTAAGAGTTATGTCAAAATATCTTGCTTTGATTGGAAAATATTTGATTGAAGAATCAAATACAATATTTCCAAAATTTGACCATTCTTCACGCCAATCATATTTTCCATGAAATTTCCAGCTATTTGGGCTTGCTTGGACCTCAAGAATGAGAGAAAATCAGCCTTGCACTTAATGTTTTGATTTTATATCTTTTATTTTAATTAAATTGGTTTTAAATGAATAAAAATCCAAAATAAATAAAAATAAAAGATAAAAGGCGTGGCCTTGGGCTTGGATATTCTAATTCAGATAAGAAACAAGTTTGAACCAAGAAAAGTTAGGCCCATTTAGAAAAAATTGGATTTTTTCAAGTATTTCTCTTCATGCACCTCCTCAAAAATGCTCAACTTGTACAATTTGTATCTTGCTCAATTTTCAACATTTTTGGGTGTTCTTGGACTTTTTAGAAATCTCAAGGTGTCCTATAAACACTCCTTTTGGTTTCATCTTCATTCAAGTTTCCATGTTCATGAACACTTCTTTGCAAAAATATGACTTTTTGTTGACTTTTAAAAGGACCTGTAATGTTTTGATCCATAACTTCCAAATGAAGCATTTTTGGCCAAAACTTGTTAGACATGAAGTTCTAGAGAATTGAATTTCCTTCAAAATTAGATTTGGTGGAAAAATTTCTGATAAATTATGTGGAAGTTATGCTTGGTCAAAGTTCTGTTGACTTTTTGTTCAAAAACCCTAATTTGGAAACTTTGACTTTTGATCAAATCTTGACTTTTCTTGATGAATCATGATCAACCCTTGATCAAATGATGAATGTTACTTCAAAATATTGATGTTGACCAAAAATTGTGAAATTTGACTGTATGTTGACCACAGTTGACTTTTTGTCCAATAGAGTTGATTTTCAACCATCTGAGCAATTGGATGAGCAAATTTGACTTGTAAGGCTTGAAAATTGACATGGTGATCCCTTGAAACATGTGATAAGGTATTATGACCATCTGGTATTGGAAATCCATTTTGACTTGAGAGGAGCAAAACTCTAGTTTGGATTGATTGCTTAGAAGAGGGTTTGTCTGGTCGACCCTTATGAAATCTTTGAGTATAGAGTTGTGAATTGTCTTGAGAAGTGGGAGGGAAAATTTTGGGGTATGAAACACACCATGACCCCTTTCTTCAAGGTTGTAGGAAATAGGCGGCATTTGATGGCCCCACGAACTCCTTGATAATCGAGCAAGGCATCAATGTTCATGATATGTTTGTCAGGGTCGGTGGTACCGTCGTATTGACCGAGACGGGGAGGTTTCTCTAGACCAGATGTAATAGGAATGTCCATGATAGCCCGACAAAGAGGACCGCGATGCTCGTCTTCATCGCTCCGGTCGGGAGAAAAGGAGACAAAACGATTGTTTCTCTTGGGACGGGGGGAAAGTTCTTTCTCCTCTCTTGATTTGGGTGACGGAGATCGATCGCGGGGGCGATAGGATTCGTTCTTCGTCTTCTTGTGCGAGGGAGATCCACGATTTTTCTGAGGTGGGGTATGTCCCATCTTCTTCAGAACATGTTGGTCGGGATAATCTTCTTTTCGAGTAGGTCTTCTTGGTGAGGGACTACGGGAAACGACTGCTTTAGGTCTCTGAGGTGGAGATGGGGGGCGGTTCCTTTCCAGAGCCTCGATGTGCTGGCCCTGCTGGAGGAGGAGACTATTAGTCTGATTGAGGGCGGACAGAATATCAGCTAATGTTGGATCCGGGTTGATCGACAATGGTGCTGAGGATTGAGGGATGACGAGGTCTTAAGCTTGATCCTTGGTTTTTTGGTCATCCGAGAGGAAATCTTGGTCGGCAACATCTTTAGAATTTGGGGATGCGGTCCTGCCATCCCTGTGATCAATGGTGTCCTCTAGACGAGGAAAGAGAATAGTCCTTTCCATTTTTTGGACAGGTGAGAGAATGGTCTTGCCGGAAAGAAGTTGATCGTTGGAATCAACCATCTCGTTAGGAATTTTGAGAGTATCTTTGATCTTCTGATATCGGGATGATGAACGAAGATGAGGAAGATATTTCCCACAGACGGCGCCACTGATCTGAACAAGTGATCAGAATCGGAGATGGCCAGAGTGAATGATGGTCCTTCGAGCAAGTTGACGTTGAGGAGGGGGTGGTGTACCTGCAAGGCACTCCGATGCTAAAGTAAGCCAATGATCAAGATGAGGACAAGAGAATATTATGGTTGTTAGAGTAAGAATGTGATACCTTGCCCTCAAAGATATGAAGGTTTATATAATGGACATAGGAGGATTCTCATTGGTTGCTATATTTGGGCCGAGATATGTGTTTCTACAAATATAGTCGTTAGGGCTGACTAGGTTAATCCGGGTGAAAAAGCCCGTAAGTAGCCATGATGCCGGGCAGAAGGAACATAACGGGCATAGCTCTAGATATTATAGGCATTGATGCTACTCGACGGATGTCAGGCAAGGGACTTCGCGTGGCGGACGATCCCATCGTTTGTCGCGCTCATCAAGTCTGGGGACCTCGATCGACGACTCGAGTTTTGAGGAGATGAGGCTGCCCGACGAGCATTCGGGCAGTCCAGAACAGTAACAGTTAAGCCGTTATGAGACGTCGATTTTATCCAACTTGGCACTGCATGGGCTTCGTTGTCCAGCTATCATCGGTTTACCCACATCTGAGTTATGCATTTCTGACTAGGTAAACCTCCTAGTAGGATCCGACCTCATGATGCTGTCCCTGGTTCACTTTTCCTACCTTGGCTATCCGGTATGCAAGTCGTCTTAAGTATTTTTAGTATGTAAAAATGGACTTTTGGAAGATTCATAATCCATTTTAGAGGTGTAGAATTGATTCTAGGTGATTTTGAGGTATTTGTTTTATCAAAAGTAGAATTGATTCTTCCTCATAAATTGATTCTAATTGAAGTTAGAATTTGTAACTTCTACCTTTAGAATTAATTCTAAATGATTTTTACACCAGACTTTATTATTCAAGTCATCTCTCATCTTTACATAAATGTACTCAAACCTAAATTAATTCTATCAATTATGTTCATGTTGTTGTTCAATCCAAAGATACCCTAAAAGTTTTAATTTTGTCGTTGAGCAAAATATGTATAATTCTGAACCCATGGAAATCTATTGTTGAGGAAGCAAGTGTACGTTTAGTTTTTTGTTTTTCTCTTTTTATGAGATGCAAGTGTACGTACTCCTACTGCGTACGTCTGCTTTGATAAAAATTGTACTAGTACCTCGGAAAGTGTTTTCTCTCTCCCAGCTCTGTACTACATTGTAATAATAACGGCAATGCGAACATGAAGCATTTTCCTATGAAAAATTATATGTTAAAATGTTCTAATGAGTTCTGGTCAGAGAGCTACCCCAGTATCAAAAATATATTTATATTATCCACAACTCGTTAATCAATATAATAACAAGGCTAATATGGTTAGTTAATGTGTTTACTTTATATAAAATTTTATCAAAATGTCTTTTTTATATAGATATATTTGTTTTTAATTTGATAAGAATAATTTCATCAAAACTTGGTAAAAACTAGTAATTAAGGACTTAAATTTAGAACAATAATATATATTTATAGTTATGAAAGAGAGTATTAAAACTTATTTGATTTTATTTCTTAGATTAATTGATATACATTGTTGATGTAAAAAAATTTATACCATCAATTAATTATAACTATTTAAATATGTGATTATAATAAAAATTCAAATTAAAATAATTATTTAAAACAAATTAATGATTGATTTACTGAGAGTATACATTTTTTGCCACCGTTAGTGTATGAGTATTATTCTCTTTGTTTTTGAATTAATAAAGTTTAAAAATAATAAAACTTAATTGATTAGGATAGATATTTTTGTTAATTAGTTTATAAAACTAAAAATGTTAAAATATATTTGAAAGGTTTTAATTTTTAATTTTAAAAATTAAAAAAATATTAAAGAAAATTTATAATTTTTTATTAATGAAAAATATGTTATATTGGGCAACTTCAAAATCTGTTTTTTTATATGAATGATATATGAAAACGAATGTTTTAAATTTACAAATAAATTCGTAGATAATATTTTCAATATATTTTTTTCACTATATTTTATTATTCTTATGTATTTATTTATTTAGATAAATAAAAATTAATCTTTATATTTTTAATATTTTTTATTAATTATATTTATTTTATGTGCTATTAAAATTTATTTATTTTAAAAATGTTTTATAATTTAAAATTAAAGATATTAAGAGAAATGTTATTTAAATTAAAAATAACACAATATCCAACCGTGTGTAAAATTAATAATGAATTAATTAATTTGTCAATAAAGTTTGAAAATAATTAGTTAAAAGTTTCAATCTAAACATTTATACACGTAACTTGTTATGATTGTGTTCACTGAATATTTTTAATATGTATGTATATTGAGAATCAAACTTAAATTTATTTGATATTTATTATAATAATAATTATGAAGGGTTTAGTAAATACTCATACCCGATAAATATTTATAATGTGAATAGAAATATAAAGTAAATTTTTGATTATCCTTTATAAATTTAAGGATAAATTATCATTTATGATGTAAATCAATCTAAAGTTGTTATATAAAATAAAATTTTAAAATTATCACATATTAATCTAAAAGTTTAAAGAATTAAAATAAAATCCAAAAAATAATATATAACTTGATTTTTAAGTAGCAAAATATTGATATATCAAATACGAAAAATGATTCTTACATTAGATGAAAAATAAGATATTAAAATTTTTTCGTGAAAAAAAACATAGAACCAATATTTTAAGGTTTTAGATTAACATGTGATTTTAAAAATTAATTTTATATAATAAATTCTATTATTATATATTATTGAAGGTAAAATAACCTCAATTTTATAAGGAGTAGTAGACTTCATCAAAATATAAAAAATAATTAATGCAAAATAGAACAATAAGAGAGAATCTATCTCAAATGGTCCTTCATACCAATTATTTTATGGTATTATATTAATTGAATTATATTTATTAAAAATATAGTTTGGAGTTATCATTAACATAGAAGTAAAATCAATTAAAATATGAGTTTAATGATAGTGCATGGCCAGTGTAAAGAATTATTACATAGACAATCAATAAAAATACTTTAAAGTATACTATCATATAAATTATTTAAAATTTATAATCTAATTTAACAGAATACATTATTTTTATAAATAATTGGCCGACAGTGTAAAAATAATTTAACACCTTTCAAGTATATATTATATTTATAAGACTAACTTAAAAAGTATAAGAACATATTAAAATTAAAAGTGACAATTTTTTTTTAAAATATACTTTTTTATAATTAGGTCAATTATTATATGATAGAACAAATCTATCAAAATACATACTTTTGTTTTGCTAACAATTTTATTAAGTTATACATAATTATGCTAACACTTTTATTAAGTTAAACCAAAGGTGAACTAATCTATCCTCCGCTAACATTTTTATTAAGTTATTACAATTTTCTAGATGATATTAAATAATTATTTTGAAATAATAATAAATCTACTTATTGATTTAATGACATTTTGTAAAATTATCAAAATAACTGACTGAAGTAGAAATATTTTACTAAAGACAATAATTCTGTATGTGGAAGAGACAGCTTCATTTTTCTTTATTTTACTATTTTTTTGTCAAGAGACAACTCCATATTTGATAAAGGTAATGTAATAAATAAAATTTTTTTTTTTTTTTTTAAAAAAAAAAAAAAAAAAATATATTTTTTTTGAAGTTTGAATGATATAATAAATAATTAATTCAATATATTGTATTTATTATATATATATATATATATATATATATATATATATATATATATATATATATATATATATATATATATATATATATATATATATATATATATATATATATATATATATATATATATATATATATATATATATATATATATATATATATATATATATATATATATATATATATATATATATATATATATATATATACTATACAAGATGCAGATGTAGTACACATTATTGAGACTCTTGTACTCTACACACAAAAGTACATAATGATGAAGAGCCACACAATATTCCTAATTAGAATCATTTTACTTTTTATGTTTCTTGGATCACTAACAGTTTGGATCTTGTTGCCCACAAAGATCTACCGCAACACATGGACTGTCACCCTAGAAAGCAAGCTCAATTCTACATACTTCAGAGAGCAAGGTAAATTAGCTAGGTCATTCTAATATTATTTCATTTTTACTTTTATAATTATCCAAATATATAAGATTATTGATTTATTATTACTTAATTGTTTGTTATTTTAGGGGTAAATCTCCTGCTATTTACATTCCCTATTATGTTCATTGGAGCACTTGGTGGTATCTATCTCCATCTTCATCAGGAAAAATCAACAGAAAAGTTACCTTCCACGAGGTAGCTAGCCTCTAAATATTACTTTAAATATTGTTTAATTTTCATTAGACTTATAAATATATATGTTTTGGTTTCAGTGGTGGAGCTCTAAAAAGATTTATATGTTTCCTGAAACGTCCATTCCTGGTGATGTCTCCATTTGGAATAGTTTCAGCTATGGAGCTTCTTTTTGCACTCATGTTTGTTGCACTTTTGATATGGTCTCTTGCCAATTACTTATATATTAGTTTTGGTCACCTCCATATGCACAAAGTAGGAGAGAAAGTGTAAATAATCTCAACTTCTCCTTTTCTCTTTATTCTAAAATTAAATATGCCTTTTTTTGCTGGTTTCAAGAAAAGGGATCTTGATCATAATATAAATAAAGTCTATTTATTAACCTAAGTTAACCTATGCTATAAAATTATTTTGTGTATTGATTGATCTTGTATTAGATGGGAAGCAAAGTTTAGGAGTGTATCTTTGAGACTTGGTTACATAGGAAACGTATGTTGGGCATTTTTGTTCTTTCCAGTGACAAGAGGGTCTTCAATTCTGCGTCTGGTTGGATTGACTTCTGAGTCAAGCATCAAATACCATATTTGGCTTGGACATTTATCGATGGTTCTTTTTGCTGCTCATACCATTGGTTTTATCATCTATTGGGCCATCACCAATCAAATGGTTGAGGTATGTAATTTTATGTGAAATCTTAATCACCACCTGTTTATGAATAAGGTAATTTGTTATGCATTTGAGGTCCATAATATATGTGGCAAGAAATCTATTGGCTTTTTTTCTCAAGAAATCTATTAGAAATATTCACTCACCTTTTAATACACTACTACTACATAAGAAACAATAAATATCCTAACCCTAAACCAAATAAGAAATAACCCCAAGATTTTATTTTTGGAGTTTGGAAATTGGAAAGAGGAGAAGGTAGTAGTGTTTGGAAAACGAATTTTTAATAAAGTATAGAATTTTTTTAATATATTTTAAAAAACTTATTTGGTATAGAATGAAAATAATAATAGTATTTATTATTAACATATTTTTAATTTTTCGAATACTATAATAACATGATTGTATTTGAATTATTTGTCTAAATTTCCCAAAACTCTTAAAACTCTTTCTCAAATACAGTTTTTTAGTTTTCAAAATTAGAGAATTTTAACTTTTGAACAAAAAAAATTCCTCCAAAACCTTCTCCACCTAAATTTTTGTATTCTTTTCATTTAATTCTTCCTTTTTTTTTTTTAAAATGTCATCTTCTTTCTTCCATCCAAATTCTTAAAGAAAGCAAAAAAAGACTAAAAACAAGTGCTGTAGAGTAACCTTACCAACCCATAACCATAACAAGTCAATTAGATGCTCTAAAACTAAACTCTCAAATATTAATTTGAGTGGTTTCTTTTATCATATTGGTTGTGGATCTTCATCTAGGTCAAATAGTTTTTTGATTTGATACTACTCTTAATTCTTGTCTACCCATTGTTTTGAGTGCCCTTTTATGGCCTTTTGTTGTTGTCTTTCTTCTTTTTCTTAGTTAGTTTTTTCTTTTTGTAGTTGATATCCTATAATGAAATAGAGTAGTTTTTAAATTTTTTTAATGTTATTCTAATATGAGTTGTCATTTTAAAAATAATTTATATATATATATATATATATATATATATATATATATATATATATATATATATATATATATATATATATATATATATATATATATATATATATATATATATATATATATATATATATATAAATCAATGCAACAAATATTATAACAACACATCATCAATTATAATTCTACAAATCATCAAGTAAAGTATTAAATTTTCCACATCATCCTATAGTCCTATGTGACACATCCCAAAATTCAATTTCATCTTATACTTCTACAAATTAGAGGTTACGGGTTCGAACCTTCACAAAAATAAAATAATATATCATTTTAAATAAATTTATCTAGCAAACCAATTATTAATCCAACTGCGTATATTCTCTTAAATTAAAAATATTCTCTCATATTTCAAATATAAAAGAGAAAATACAATAAAATATTTTTTGTTTTCCTCAAATTATAGTAATAAAAGTAATACTTGAAATAAATATTTTTAATTTTAGAGTAGTTCTTACATAATTTTCAAGTATATTTCTCTTTAAACGTATTTAAAATATAATATAGTATGCAACTATTTTTTACGATATCTATATACTTACTATATTTTTTTTATTATATAATATTAACTAATAAACTAATAACAAATAACAACATACTACACAAATATAAGTCACTTTAAGTTGATCTTAAAAAATAATATAATGTTCAGAAATCTTATAAATTTTGACAAAATAGACATAAATTTTCAAATATAAGTCACTTAAGTTCATCTTAAAAAATAATAGTGTTCAACAATCTTATAAAGTTTAACAAAATAGACATAAATTTTAAAAAGTTATTGAAAATTTTATTTGATAATAATTATTAACAAACTTTTAATTTTATTTAAAACTAAAAATAAATACATATATTTAACAAATTAAAGTAGAATATCTAAATACAAGATAAGTGCAAAAATAAAAACATGAGAATCAAAACAAAGTAAAAAAATTACTTTATAGATATATAAGTTTGCAAACCTAAATTATGGATATCACTCTCAATTTACATGCATGTATTTTCTTTTCAAATGAAATGTATATTTGTATGTGTAATTAATTTATATTATTGTATCTATTATAATTAAAAAATATATATAAATTTAGTAATCATATTTTATAAAAACTAACTCTTAATAGATTTAAAATTCAATAAAAAATATGAATAAACTAATTTACTACCGTGCATCGCGTGGATGTTAATCTAATTTGAATATTATTTTTTGTACAAGAGTAGGCCTAAAGCCCTGCATACCCTTTTTTAAACAAAACATTTTTATACTGTATTAGTTTCATAGTTATGAGAAAAAAAATGAAAACTAATAAGCAAATTATATGCTCATTAAGAATGTTAGTAAACATCATTGGGATTTTTTAGTTGTAATAAAAAATATACAACTACTTTTAGCACAGTATTATTTATTTTCATTTATTTTTTATGAAAAATTTATTTTGCGATGAATCTTAGTTAAATGATAACATAAAATATGATGAAATTATTTGAAATTTTCTTATAGCATGGTCTTCTAAATATAACTTGTAGCTTTCCTTTTATTTGTGTCTGGAGAAAGTATTTGCTTAAAAGCTTTAAATGTCTCAGATAAAAAAACTTTTATATTTTTAGAAAACAAGAAGTGATATATACACTATTTAAGAACATAACTTTTGTGATTAATTATATTTCCTTAGAATTGATATTACTAGCTACCTGACTTAATATTATTGAACACAATCCTAGTTCAAGTCCTAGATGAAAGCTAAACTTCTTGTAACCTAAATTTTTTCAAAAGTAGTTATGGATGGAGAAACCCTAAATTGCATTAAAAAAAATTTCGATAAATTACTTTACATCAATTGAAATAAGGTGCACGTATTTCATTAACTATGTCTAACATAAAATAGTTATTTTTCTTCATAATTTTCTCCTTATAACAACAATTTTTTTATTAAAAAAATTAACTTGATAGCCCCTTCCACCCCAAATAATTTATGAACCTATATTGACAATTGATAATAAGAGGTTTCATATGTATATAGAATAATTCACATTCAGAAAATACATTAATATGCATATAAATGTATTTTTTTTATGGCATAGATGCTAGAGTGGAGCAAAACTTATGTATCCAATGTAGGCGGGGAGATTGCAAGTTTAATAGCACTAATAATGTGGATAACAAGTATTTCACGCATAAGACGTAAGATGTATGAAGTATTCTTCTACACTCATCATCTCTACATTCTATATATCTTATTCTATGCAATACATGTTGGAGTTGAATACATGTGCATGATTGCTCCTGGAATTTTTCTATTCTTCATCGATAGACATCTTAGATTCTTACAATCTCGACAAAATGCTCGGTTATTATCAACTCGCATTTTGCCTTGTGATGCACTTGAGCTCAACTTTTCCAAGAATCCTAGTAAGTGATATTCATAAATTCATTTATTGTACATGTGTGTATTTATGTGGAAAAAAATATCATTATGTTTTGATTGAGATATTTGAATATGATTTTACCTAAACCTATTTTTCTAACAAAATTTTCATTTTCTTTGTTTAATATCTAACTTTAGGTTTGTACTATAACCCCACAAGCTTGGTGTTCATAAATGTTCCAAAGGTTTCTAAGCTTCAATGGCATCCTTTTACGGTGACTTCTAGTTGTAATATGGAAACTAATATTCTCAGTGTTACCATAAAAAATGTGGGAAGCTGGTCAAGCAAGCTTTATCAAGAACTTTCCTCTTCATCTTTGGATTATCTTAATGTTTCTGTTGAAGGACCATATGGACCTCATACTAAAAAATTTCTAAGGTTAGTATTAACTTGGTATATACTCATAGCAAAATGCTTCTTCTTGATATATAGTAATTAGCATGGTGTCTTTAAAACAGGCATGAACAGATTGTGATGGTAAGTGGTGGAAGTGGCATAACACCCTTCATATCTATAATCCGAGATTTCATGTTTCAAAGCCAACAACAACAATTCCAAACTCCAAAACTCCTACTTGTTTGTATTTTCAAGAACTACGTTGATCTAACAATGTTAGATCTTATGCTTCCAGCTTCTGGTTCAACAACTCAAATTTCAAACCTTAATTTACAAATTGAAGCTTACATCACAAGAGAAAAACAAGAACCTTCAACAGAAACTCAAAAATCTATTCAATTAATATGGTTTAAGCCAAACCTCTCAGATTCTCCTATCTCAGCTATATTAGGCCCAAATAACTTGTTATGGCTTAGTGCCGTAATCACGTCATCTTTCATCATGTTTCTCCTATTTTTAGGAATTTTAACGCGTTACTATATTTATCCGATGGAAAAGAACTCAAGTGAAGTGTATAATTGGACATTCAAGGTTATGTGGTACATGTTTCTAATTTGTGCATGCATATGTGTATGTTCTAGTATTTCTTTTCTTTGGTGGAAAAGACAAAACACTTTAGAAAATAAGCAAATAAATGTAGAAGTTTCAACACCAACAAGAGAACTTGAAAGCATTCCTCATCAATCATTAGTGGAAGCTACCAATGTACATTTTGGTGCAAGACCTGATCTCAAAAGTAAGTAGTGGGAGTGTATTTTTGTAAATATAGTTCAGTTTTCTATATATTATATCAACTAATGATATATTAAATTTTTTAATTTTGCAGAAATTATGTTTGAGTTTGAATGCAAAGATGTTGGAGTCATGGTGTGTGGTCCAAGAAAATTGAGACATGAAGTTGCCAAAATTTGTGCTTCTGGTTTGGCTGATAATCTTCACTTTGAATCCATCAGCTTTAATTGGTGATCCATAATATGTATTGTGCATCATTTGTTTATATTGTGTGTGTATAATATCCATTTGTAAAATACCCATATTGATTGTTCGATATAATTAATCAGTTGTGAACAAGTGTAATTGCTAATATGTAAGTGTGTTCATGGATTAATGCTTTTTGTTCTTCTTATTTGTTGTTCTTCATATGTTTATATACTATATGGATGTCCCCAAAATTTGTACTTAATTTTTCTTATCAATGGGTTGATTTTATCTTTATTTTATTAAGTAATTCTTTTATAATTGAAAGTGTTTATATTTTTTTTTATAAACAAATGGATTGAATTAAGGAAAGCACAACGGGTGCTCAACCTGAATACAAATACAAATGAATAGAAAGAAGAAAGCTAACACATACATTCTAAGGTATTAAGCAACCAAACTTCTTTAGAACAAATCAGACGACCCTTAAATCTAACTCCAAACCAATCTCAAGCTAAAGATTTGGCTAAGACGACAATATCAAAAACACCTTTCATCACTCCCTTAACAAAGTATCATTCTGAACCAGCCAAATGGACCTCACAACTACTAATCAAATCAGAATTCTACAATTACTCTTAACAAATCATCGCAAGGCTAAGTCAAATGACAACAACTGATCGACACTTAACCCGAAGGGAAAAATATGTCGATGGACAATTTACTAGCAAGTGTACTAGTGTTGTTAACTAATAAAAATATATTTGTCTCCACCAGGATTGAGAACTTGAAACAAGGTATGTTATGCAACGTAGTTAAAATTAGTAAACGAGGAGTTTTTCAAGTTGTTTGGTCGAAAACACAAGCGATGATTTTTTTATAACAATGATGATAAAGGCGGTCATGAATTATTATCATAATCCCCTATTTCTACTTGATTTGTGAAACACACATTAACAGACATGCATTGACTACAGAGTTACACGATAGACTAACTCTACCACTACACCTAATCCCTTGGTGTGCAACTCAGTAGCATAAGTTCCAATCCCCTAATCCCTCAGGTCAATTGTATTTTTAAATTATCCAACAAACCACGTTAGTCCCTAAGTCACAATTCCTAATCATACTATCCTTAGTCAATTAGAAAATTCAACAGTTAAAGTATGTGAGATAAATAACCCTAGGGTCAGTAGTCACTATTTGTGAAAATCAAATTGAATGTTGTAACAAATAATAGGCCATGAGCAAAATCAATAACTGAATAATAACAAAGAGTCAAATCAATTACATTAAACATCATCCTATCATATGTCCCAATCAAATAAAAATAGGTTTATCAACAAATAAGACCTAACCTAACATGAATCTATCTACTCATGTTGAAATAATTCATACCATAAGTTTAAACTCGAAGATCATGAAGAATCACCGGAGAAACATTTCTCCTATGACTTCAATGGCCTCCAAAGGCTCCAAAATCGCCTAAATCCGCCACTTTCTCTCTAGGGAGTCAAACCCATTTTTCTTATACTCTTTTTTTGTTGGAACACATTTGGTTCTACTTCTCAATCCTTAAGTTTTGATGATAGTAAAGTATAGAGAATAATTTTGTACATTAACATTTCATTGAGTATGCGGAATCTGAGCGCAAAATCGGACCTATATGGATTCTGATGCTTCAGGACTCTATAGTCAAGACTCTAAAGCTTCAAGACTCTGAACTTTATAGATTCTGATGTCTCACTCCTTCCATTATTGAGAGAAAATATTCATCACTACACTTTAAACTTTTCATTGTATACTTTTCTAAAGTGTAAAGTTTTTTATTTATAGTGTGTGTATCATCTTTTTGAAGCAATGTTGTGCAAAAATCCTTGATTTGTGAACTCTAATTTAGTTCCTTGAGAGACTAGGGTATATTCAGGATTCTCAAGAAGTCTTTGTCAGGTTATCATAGAGGTTGTAATCAAATTTTTTATTAGTGTATCAAGTCCTTATTGAGAAGGCAAAATCACCTTGGTGGGTGGACTGGATGTAGCTTAGTTAACAACAAACTAGGATAATATCATTATCTTTTTTATCATTGTTGCATCTTTGTTGTTTGTGTTTTTGAGTTGTGAAAAGTTTCAATCTAGAAACCCAATTTAAGTCACCCTCTTTCTTGTGTTTCTTCACACCTTCAATTGGCATTAGTGCTCTAATTCTGGTCTTGATTGTTATATCAAATACTGAACTATGTTAGATAAAGATCCAATTCTTGAAACACATAATGAAAGTTGTTTATCCACCTACTAACAATGATAAAGATCATTACTATGTTAAACCTCTAGTTTTTTATGGTGACAAGTTTGATTATTGGAAGGATAAAATCTAAATTTTCTTCATCGGTTTTGATGCAGATTTGTGAGACATGTTCACAAATGGTTAAGCACATCCTTTGAATGTGAATGAAGTCAGAATGGAAAGAAGGGAAATGAGTGATCAATATAAAAATGACAACAAAAATCATCATAGATCAAGAATTATTCTATTGAATGTTATTTCATGCACTGAGTATAAAAAGATAACAAATAAAGACTCTACGAAGTCTATATTTGATTCTCTTAGAATGACTCATGAAGGAAAATAACAAGTTAAAGAAACTAAGGCTCTGGCCTTGATTTAGATGTATGAAGTCTTTAGAATAGAAGAAGAAGAATAAACTATTAAGAATATGTTCTCAAGGTTTTAGACTCTTGTGGCTGGCTTGAACATCTTGAACAAAGGTTACACCACTGCAGATCACATAAAGAAGATCACCAAAAGCTTACCAAAGAAATAGAAGCCAATGGTGACTACTTTTAATGTGTCAAATAACCTCAACAATATAGCTCAATATGAAAGATCTTGTTAGCTCTAGAAGGATTCATGAGATTTAACTAGAAGAATATGAGCCTCAAAATAAAGAAATTTTTTTAGCCTTGAAGCCTAAAAGCAAGTTTGAAAAGACTAGAGCTCTTCAGGCTGGAGAAGAAGATTTGAAGAAGAAGAATTTAAAGAAGATTTTGATGAAGAGTACGAGGAAGCTTAGAGGCTACATAAGTTTTGGTGGACGTTTAAGGTTAACCTCTGGGCAATAAAGTATGGATATGAAAAAAAAGTTATCTGTTTTGAATTCAAAAAGCCTGACCATTACAAGTATGAGTGTCCCAGACTTACCAAAGAAAAAACTCTTTAAATAAAAGAAGAAGGTTATGATGGAAACGTGTGATGACTCTGACTCTTAAGAAGATAACTTTGAAGAAGATAAAGCAAGTGTGGCACTGAGGGCTAATTTTGAAGCTTCTAACTCTCGATCAGAATCAAAATCAACCTCAGACTCTTAAGAGGTATTTTCTCACCTATATCACTCTAAGCTTTAAACATCTCTAATTGAGATTCTTGAAAAATGTCAGAGACTCCATAAGAGATACAAGATTCTGAGAAAGATTCATGTAACTAATTTTGGAGCCCATAGTGAGCTAATGAAGGAAAATAAAATTTTTAAAGAAAAAATTGAATTTCTTAAAAAATAAAACTCTATTCTCAAAATCAAGAGTAAGATTTTAGAAAAATAAATTCTCATCAATGCTCTTATGAACTCCGAATGAGCTTCAAAGAAATATGAAACTACTCTTCAAAATTTTCTAGCTAGAAACATATATAGAAGCAAGCTGGCTTCCATGATCTATGGAGTTAATGGAAATGGGAAAAGAGGCATCAGTTATATTAAATCTAGGAACAAAATGCTTAATCCTAAACAAAAACATATGATAGTAAAACCAAAAGCTATGTACTCTCATTTCACATATGGTCATACACATGATATTTAATATGCACAAAAGCCCCGTGTAGATGAAATGATATGGGTACCTAAAGATAAAATAGTCCATGTTGCTGACATCCTTAGCAGTCAAATTGAAACACCAGTCATGTTGCATGAACTCTGGATGCTCACGTCACATACGGGAAGAAAGCATATGTTCCAAGGTTTGGAACTTAAGCTTGGAGGTTCAGTTGGTTTCAGAGGCAATCAAAAGGGTAAGATAATTGGCTCTGGAACTATTGGTTATGGCTCTCTCCCTTCTATTAATAATGTTTTATTAGTTCAAGGAATAATGCATAATCTATCGTTCATAAGTAAATCAACTGAAAATGATTATGATATTATATTTAGTCAAAAGTCTTGAAAAGTTGTTAGTCAAAAGATGGATCTATATTCTTCGATGGCAAGAGGAAAAACAACATTTACAAAATTAAACTTTCAAACTTAGAAAATCAAAATGTTAAATGTCTTATGTCTATGAACGAAGAGTAACGAACTTGGTATAAAAAGTTAGGCTATGTTAGTATGAGAATAATCTCAAAGATAAACAAGTTGAACTTAGCCAGAGGCCTTCCAAATAAGAAGTTTGCTTGAGATGCTCTTTGTGAAGCATGCTAAAAAGACAAGTTTTCAAATACTTCTTTCAGAGCTAAAAATGTTATTTCAACCTCTAGGCCTCTAGAACTTTTGCACATTGATTTGTTTGGGCTTTCAAAATGTTCTTTGTCAATGGCAAAAAGTATGGTTTAGTCATTGTAGATGACTACAACAGATGTACATGGATAAAATTCTTAAAACACAAGGATGAGTCACATTATATGATTTCTACCTTCTACTCTCAAGGGCAAAATGAAAAAGAGTTTAAGATTGTCAGGGTCAGAAGTGATCGTGTTGGAGAATTTGAAAATAAAGAATTTGAAAAACTTTTTGATGAAAATGACATCTCTCGTAATTTCTCTTTTCCTAGAACTCCTCAATAAAACGGAGTTGTGAAAAGGAGAAATTGCATTTGGCAAGAAATGGCCACAACCACGATCAATGAGATAAATGTTGCAAAGCATTTTTGGGCAGAGGCAATCAACACAGAGTGCTATATTTAGAAAATAATATCCATAAGACCCATTCTGAACAAGACTCCCTATGAATTGTGGAAGAATAGGAAATCCAACATTTCATATTTTCATCATTTTGGTTGTGTCTGTTTTATTCTTAAGACTAAAGGTACCATTAACAAGTTTGATTCTAAAGAATAAAAGTGTATCATGTTAAGATACTCTGAATGCTCAAAAGGTTATAGATTATACAATAGTGAAAATATGAAAGAAAATTTAGTGAGAATCCTATGTGAAGAACTTGCCACTAAATTCAAAAGAGAAGAAGTTCGACAAGAAAAAGTTAGAGGTGAAACAGTCCAAAGCATACCTCAAAGAACAAGATGCTTGCCTACAAAGTCGCAGGATTATGTGATTACATATGATGATGTGATCGATAATGAAGATGAGCTGGTACATTATGTTTTTTATGCAGATGTCAAACCAGTTCATACTGCTGAGAAATTGAAGGATTCGAAGTGGGTGAAACCTATGAATGAGGAATTAAAGTCCATCAAACTCAACAACACTTGGTCACTTGTCCAATTGCCTCAAAATAAGAAGAAAATTGATGTCAAATGGGTATATAAGGTGAATATGAATCCCAAAGGGGAAGTAACTCGACACAAGGCTGGACTTATGGCGAAATGATTTCTTCATAAAGAAGAAATCAACTTTGATGAATTCTTTGCACCTATTACTAGGATCAAAACAATCAGGTTGGTTGTTGGTCTGGCGAACATGAACAATTGGCACCTGTGTCAGATGGATATGACATGTGCATTTATGAATGACTCCTTAGATTAAGAAGTTTATGTTGCACAACCAGTTGGGTTTGTGAAGCATGGCGAAGAAATAAAGGTATATAGGTTGCATAAAGCTTTGTATGGAGTTAAACAAGCTCTAATAGCTTGGAATACAAAATTAGATAGGTTTTTAAGGGAGAAGTAATTTTTGAAGTGCACAATTGATCATAGAGTATATGTAAGAAGAAGTAAGAGTGAATTGCTTATACTATGTCTCTATGTCGATGACTTGTTAATAACAGGTAGCTGCAAGAAAGAGATTGAATACTTCAAAGGTGATGTTAGAAGGAATTCTAAATATCTGATCTAGGTGACATTTCATATTTCATTGGCATTGAATTCTACAAGAGTAATAGAGGATTGATGATGCATAAAAGAAGATATGTAAGATAAATATGCAAGAGATTTGAGATGGAAGAATGTAACTCGAATTCGATACCTGCTGAACCAAGACTACAATTGTCAAAAAACTCAGATGAAGATGATGTTGACCTAACCTAGTATAGAAGACTCATTGGGTCATTGAGATAACATTGTGACACAAGGTATGACTTAGCATACAATGTAGGTATGGTGAGTAGATTTCTGCAGAAGCCAAATGTATCACATCTAGCAGCAACAAAGAGGATACCAAGGTACTTAAAGGAACTCTCAACTATGGCATTCTATTTCCTACTACTGATTAAGGAAAATAATACAAGTTAGTGGGTTACACCGACTCAAGTTGGTGTAGTGATGTTGAGGATCGAAAATCTATAGCTTGCTATGTATTTATACTAGCTGGTGCACCAGTTTCTTGGAGTTCAAAAAAAGAACCAGTAATGGCAATTTCATCGTGTGAAGCAGAGTACATAGTTGCCTCTCTTTGTGCTTGTCAAGCAACATTGATGGTGAATCTATTCGAATAGATAACAAGGAAGAATCATGGAGCAATTACCATGAAGATCAGCAACATGTTAACTATTAATCTGGCGAAGAATCTGATAGCATATAGTCAAAGCAAGCACATCAAAATGAGGTTCCATTATCTCTGAGAGCATGTAGCTAAAGGGAAGAGGAACTTAGAACACTGTAGAACTGAGAATCATATTCCAGATATGATGATGAATGGTGAGCAGGTGGAAGTATTCAAAAGACTAAGAGCTATGATGAATGTAGATAGCTTAGACCCAATGAATCATGTGGTGTGTTGAGTTTGTAATTTCTTATGTCGAAGCAACGTGTTTCTCAATAGAGCAAGGGTATGTCGAAGTATGTTGTGTGTGTGTGTGTGTTTGTCGAAGTATGTTTATTGAAGTGTTGAAGCAGGTTGCTTCGCATAATATTTCGACTTAGGTCTAAATAGTTATTTTGAATTTTTTGTATTTGTGGGCTTTGGCTTAGGGAGCAAGCAAGCTCATTATAAATATGGAGTGACTCCTATATAGTAAACTACTTGTATTCACCGAATTTTGTAGTTACAAAGTGAATAAGATTTTTCCACATTTTCAGGGCAAAGAGAAACTCTGTAGAAAATCATCATCTTTTCCCAATTTTGTATAACCCTAATTATTTCTTGCATTGATATTGTATATTGATGATAATCTTGTTCTTCAAGATTGATTAAAAATCTTCGTAGGTCTTGGTAGATTTCCAACAAAAATCTCATTCATGCCCGAGATAAAATACATTTTTTTTAAGTACTGATTAGTGGATAAAGAATAAATATAGCTTAAATAATATAAACAATTTTAAATATAAAAGATTAACTTAATAAAGTAAAAATAAAATAAATAGATTGATAATAAAAATTAAGCACAAATTTTGGGGACAACCACTCAATATATAAACATGTGAAGGATCAGAAATAAGAAGAAAAAACATTAATCCATGTACACGCATACATGTGCAATTGCACTTTTTCACAGATGACCAATTACATCGAGGACTCAACATGGATATTTTACATATGGTATATTATACACACACTATAAAAACAAATGATGCAAATATATATATATATATATATATATATATATATATATATATATATATATATATATATATATATATATATATGGATCACCAACCGAAGCTGATGGATTCAAAGTGAAGATTATCTGCCAAACCAGAAGTACAAATCTTGGCAACTTCATGTCTCAATTTTCTTGGACCACATACCATGACTCCAACATCTTTGCATTCAAACTCATACATAATTTCTACAAAATTAAAAATATTTTATAAATCATTTTCCAATTGAAATAATATATAGTAAACTCAACTATATATACCAAAATACACTCCCACTACTTACTTTTGAGATCAGGTCTTGCACCAAAATGTACATTGGTAGCTTGCACTAAAGATTGATGAGGAATGCTTTCAAGTTCTCTTGTTGGTGTTGAAACTTCTACATTTATTTGCTTATTTTCTAAAGTGTTTTGTCTTTTCCACCAAAGAAAAGCAACACTTGAACATACACATATGCATGCACAAATTAGAAACATGTACCACATAACTTTGAGTGTCCAATTATACACTTCACCTGAGTTTTTTTCCATCGGATAAATATAGTAACGAGTTAAAATTCCTAAAAATAGGAGAAACATGATGAAAGATGTTGTGATCACGACACTGAGCCATAATAAATTATTTGGGCCTAATACAAGTGAGATAGGAGAATCTGAGAGGTTTGGTTTTAACCATATTGTTTGGATAGGTTTTTGAGTTTCAATTGAAGGTTCTTGTTTTTCTCTTGTGATGTAAGCTTCGATTTGTAAATGAAGGTTTGAGATTTGAGTTGTTGAACCAGAAGCTGGAAGCATAAGATCTAACATAGTTAGATCAACATAATTCTTGAAAATACAAACAAGTAGGAGCTTTGGAGCTTGGAATTGTTGTTGTTGACTTTGAAAAATGAGATCTCGGATTATAGATATGAAGGGAGTTATGCCACTTCCACCACTTACCATCACAATTTGTTCATGCCTGTTTTAGAGAAAGAATGATGATAAATTAACTAGCATATAAGTATCAAAAAGAAATATTTTGCTACGAGGATCAAAGTAATACTAACCTTAGAAATTGTTTAGTATGAGGTCCATAGGGTCCTTCAACAGAAACATTAAGATAATCCAAAGATGAAGAAGAGAGTTGTTGATAAAGCTTGTTTGACCATTTACCAACATTTTTTACGGTAACACTGAGAATATTAGTTTCCATATTACAACTAGAAGTCACAGTAAAAGGGTGCCATTGCAGTTTGGAAACCTTTGGAACATTTATGAACACCAAGCTTGTGGGATTATAATACAAACCTGAAGTTAGAAATCATAAACCAAAAAAATGAAATTTTGTTAGAAGCATACTCATATTCTTCCACATAAATAAACACAAGTACAATAGAAAAATTTATGATTATTACTTACTAGGATTCTTGGAGAAGTTGAGCTCAACTGCTTCACAAGGCAAAATACGAGCTGATAATAACCGAGCATTTTGTCGAGATTGTAAGAATCTAAGATGTCTATCAATGAGGAATAGAAAAATCCCAGGAGCAATCATGCACATGTATTCAACTCCAACATGGATTGCATAGAATAAAATATATAAA
The DNA here is from genome assembly GCA_021764765.1 of Vicia sativa. NCBI lineage: Eukaryota > Viridiplantae > Streptophyta > Magnoliopsida > Fabales > Fabaceae > Vicia > Vicia sativa. Next base: position 83,274,058 of record CM038792.1, on the reverse strand, counting down.
ATATAGAGATGGTGAGTGTAGAAGAATACTTCATACATCTTACGCCTTACGCGTGAAATACTTGTTATCCATATTGCTAGGGCTATTAAACTTGCAATCTCTCCGGCCACATTGGATACATAAGTTTTGCTCCACTCTAGCATCTATGCCATAAAAAAAAAAGAAAACATTAATCTTAATATGCATTAACTTGCTGCTGAGCATTATATCCTAGTAGATATCTTCTTAATTGACATTCATTTGAATGAGTGAGTGAGTTTTGAGTTCGGTGTAGCCTTGTGCTAGTCTTTGTTGTTTCTTTTGTTGGGTCTGACTTATGGTTCTCTTGTACTTTGGTTAGCTTATGGATCTTTGTACTTTTTTATTTTTGTTTTGTGTGGTTCCTTAAATTTAATTTTGCCTAATTTTAGGGCATGTTGATTTGCTTTTGTAAAACTATTTTTTAGTTTTAAAATTTAAAAACGATAAAACTTCTTTGATATATAATCTAATTTTATAAAATTATATTTGAAAATTATTTTCTTTTTAAGAGTTTTAAAAATTACTAAATTAAAATCCATTTTAGAGGTTTTGGTTTTTGATTCTTAATTTTGAAAATTTGGAAGTAGAAAAAATAATGAAAAGTGTTACACTTCTAATTAATAACAAATTTGTAATACTATACAATTTTAAAATAGTTTTTAAAAATAATTATCAAACATTTATTTTTTTTATTCAAAACTCTTTTTTTAAAATAGATTTACTAATTATTTTAAAAACTAAAGACAAAAATTCTTTCAAACAAGATCTTACCATTTTCTTTTCGGTTTGTTAGTTGTTTGCTTGCTTTTAATGTAGTTTGGTTTATACCTCCTTATAACTTTTTCAGTTTTTTATGCTAATTTGTCATTAAAAAACAAAACCCTTGTTTAAAATGTGATGCAATTACTATCTTTTAAAAAAATACATACTAAGGATTTTCAAGAACAGTTATGAAATGGTAATAAGTGTTACTATATAATAATTTTCCCGATCTTGAATTTCTTTTAAAAAGTTGTTGAGGTAATTTGGAAAAAAAAATTGGGTTACAAGAAGTTTACCTTTCATCTAGAACTAGGATTTAGATTGTCAACAATAATATTAAGCCAAGCTATGTGGAAAAAGTAATATCATATCTATGAAAATACATTTAATCATAAAAGTTGTATTCTTAACTAGTGTAAATATCAGTTCTTATTTTCAAAAGATAGAAATTAAAAGTTCTTTATCTGAGAAATTAAAAGCTGTTAAACAAATACTTTTGCAGACACAAATAAAAGGAAAACTACAAGACCAAACTATACAAAAATTTCATCATATTTTAGGTTATCATTTGAAAAAAAAATATCATTTAATAATTATCATCACAATATTTTTCATAAAAAAGATAAATGAATAGAAATAATAGTTTGACAAAAAAAGCCAATAAATTTCTTGCCACATATTTTATAGGGCCTCAAATGCATAACATATTATCTTATCATAAACATGTGGTGATTAAGAAGATTGCACATAAAAATACATACCTCAATCATTTGATTGGTGATGGCCCAATAGATGATAAAACCAATGGTATGAGCAGCAAAAAGAACCATCGATAAATGTCCAAGCCAAATATGATATTTGATGCTTGACTCAGATGTCAATCCAACCAGACGCAGAATTGAAGACCCTCTTGTCACTGGAAAGAACAAAAATGCCCAACATACGTTTCCTATGTAACCAAGTCTCAAAGATACACTCCTCAACTTTGCTTCCCATCTAATACAAGACCAATCAATACACAAAATTTTATAACATATGTTAACTTAGGTTAATAAATAGACTTTATTTATATTATGATCAAGATCCCTTTTCTTGAAACCAGCAAAAAAAGAGGCATATTTAATTTTTAAAGATAAATAGAATAAGGACAAGTTTAGATTATTTACACTTTCTCTCCTGGTTTGTGCATATGGAGGTGACCAAAACTAATATATAAGTAATTGGCAAGGGACCATATCAAAAGTGCAACAAACATGAATGTAAAGAGAAGCTCCATAGCTGAAACTATTCCAAATGGAGACATCACCAGGAATGGACGTCTCAGAAAACATATACATCTTTTTAGAGCACCACCACTGAAACCAAAACATATATATAAGTCTGATAAAAATTAAACAATAGTTTAAGAAATATTTGGAGGCTAGGTACCTTTTGGAGGGTAAGTTTTGTGTTATTTTTTCCTGCTGAAGATGGAGATAAATACCACCAAGAGCTCCAATGAACATAAGAGGGAATGTAAAAAGCAAGAGATTTACCCCTATAACAATTATCAATAATCTTATATATGGAAGTCTGTATATATTTGGATAATTATAAAAATAAAAATGAAATAATATAGAATGACCTAGTTGATTTACCTTGCTCTCTGAAGTATGTAGAATTTAGCTTGTTTTCTAGGGTGACAGTCCATGTCTTGCGGTAGATCTTTGTGGGCAACAAGATCCAAACTATTAGTGACCCAAGAAACATAAATAGTAAAATGATTCTAATTAAGAATATTGCGTGGTTCTTCATCATAATGCACTTTTGTTTACACTTGAGAGAGTCTCAATAATGTGAACTATATTTGTATCTTATACATTATGAAAGGTGTATGTATATATAGAAAGTCATATACCCTAAGGTGAAACTAATAATGACATTATTATATTATTACTCTCTCCCTCATATAATTTTTCACATATTTAATCATTTTTAAATCTAATGTCACTATGTCGTCCAATAACATAGACAACGTTTTTTTTTGCTTTAAGCAGCGCTGTCTAAGCCTACGCTGCTATAGGTTTAGGCAGCGCTTTATTTCAATGTAAAAGCACTGCCTAAAATTGTCTTTAGGCAGCGCTTTTTTTCGTAAGCGATGCCTTTTGTCTATCTTAGACAGCGTTTTTTAGTCAAAAACGCTGTCTAACGTTGACTTTAGGCAGTGCTTTTGGAAAGAAAAAAAGCGCTGCCTAAAAGCAACTTTAGGCAGCGTTTTTTAAATAAAAAACGCTGTCTATTGATCCCCTTAGACAACGATTTCTTAAAAGCGTTGCCTTAGGCCTTATAAAATTCCCATATTTTCTGTTTTAGGCCGCGCTTTTATAAAGCGCTTTCATTGGTTCTCTTTAGGCAACGCTTTTGTATATAAGCGCTGTCTAAAGTCAACGATTTTTTTTATATATTTGACTTATTTTCCCATAAACCTGTAATTCCATTACAACATTATATATCATTACTGGCCTTTATTTCATCAAACAAGCCTTCATAAACATAGGCATTATAATCAAAAATATATACACCATTGTACTCAAAAATATATACACCATTATAATCAAAAATATATACACCATTATACTCAAAAATATATACACCATTATAATCAAAAATATATACACCATTATAAACAAACAATCCAAAATATACACACCATTATAATCAAAAATATATACATCATTATATTATAGTTTAATACACATAAACCATTTGTTATAACATAACCAAAATCAACCCAAACATATAACCTAATTTTTCTTAACACTTTTCTACTCCGAATATCTTATATGATTCTTTTCTCAATAAAGTATTCACACAATTCCTCCTTGATTTCTTCCAATTGATTTTTTGTGTAACGATCACACTTGTATTCATCAAAGTACTGCATAACAAAACATAGTATGTATGATTTAGTTAAAAGTAATAAATTATATGAAATATCCGATAAATATTAAAAAAAATCCTAAGCTATAAATCCATGTCATGATAGGAATATCTATTCTATTGGAATCCCATTCAAAATTGTAATACACCAAACATACTAACAGCATCACTATCATAACTAAATTGCATCCTTATGGACAAACCACAATTTATATATCAATCAACCATAAACTCATCACATGTAAAAAAATCACTACCATCTTAAACAATTCAACCTAAATCAGAACCCTCTAATCTTGAACAATAGATTCCCATTATCAATACCGACTCACAAAAAACTCAAACAATAATTTATCATTCACATCTTTAACCGTAATTGACAATGATATGAATTCAACAAGAAAACATCGATGATTGCATTATTATTGATTGTTATTTACTATACTCCAACATAAGATCAAATTAAAGAAGCATCAATAACTTCAACAATTTTTGCTATCACGACATCAACAAATGAGTTGCTATGATCACTATAACAGATCCCAGTAAGTTTCCTTCCTTAGAATTTTTGTTGTTTTTCCTAATTAGCTTACTTTGATGTGATAAAGTATAGCAAAATCTTTTAAGATTAGTAATAAAAAACTTGTGATTACTGTAACAAACTTTAGTGGTGATTTTGAAAAGGGAAATAATTTAAAAGTAGCGAAGTATGACAAACTTTTGACCATGTTGTTTTATTTATGCTTAAAATGTGAATACTTGAATTTTATGTTAAGTGTGAGTCTTCATTTGATGTGATGTTGCAGCAAGAACGTAAGCAACAAGACAAAGGTAGTGGTGAAGTCGACTCAATTTAACAGTGTCGGGGATAAGTTAAGATTCAGTACCATGAATAGCATCAATATAAACATGCATCAATAACTTCAACAATTTTTTCTATCACGACATCAACAAAATCAATATTCAAATTTCTTCACAAATTCATCATTCTAGCTCAACATACTATCCATTCCACAATTATTAACTCATAAACAGAATTTAACCACGACACTAACAATAGACAACAACATCTTTCATTCCTCATTCAAACAACATCCTATCATTATCCCCAATCAATATTTCCATAACATCTTCACAAGAACAAAGTCAACAAAATAGTAGAGGTAGTTTACCGAAAGATGAAGATGAAGTGTCGTTGCAGAAGTTGGAACCTTAGGTTGTCGCAGAACTGTGAGGTAGTTAGTACTGACCAACATGATGTTCCGAAATTGACGGTGGAATCGGTTTCGCGTTGTTGCTGATGTGTGGATGAGACGGTTTATGAAGAGACAGAGACAACGGTTCTGTTCGGAGGGAGCTCGCGAAGAAGTCGCGTTGTATAGAAGAATGATGATTGTGAGGAGAAGTGTGACTAGGTGTGACGGAGGTGAAAGAGAGACGGAGGCGTTCGACGGCGGGAACGTTTGGATGTGACGGAGGTGAGAGAGAGAGACGGACTCATTTAGGGTTTTGCAGAGAGAAGAAAATCTAGTTAGGGTTTTGCAAAGAAAGAAGAAGATCGTAAAATAAAGAATGAAATGAAAATAGGGTTGTTTTATTTTTTAAAAAATTAAAGGCCTTGGGCAGCACTTTTTCAAAAAGCGCTGTCTAAGGTGGACCTCTAGCAGCGCTTTTCAAAAGCGTTGTCTAAGGGGTGCATCTAGCAGCGCTTTTTGAAATATCCTTTAGTAGCGCTTTTAAAAAGTGTTGTCTAAGACTAACCCTTAGGCAGTGCTTTTGCTGAAATTTCTTCAAAATCTTCCGTGTTTTTTTTAGCTTTAGGTAACACTTTCATGAAAAAGCGTTGTCTAAAGTGCGATGTCTATTTTCATTTTTGGCGTAGTGTGTAAGATATTAATTTATTAGCTAATAAAGCAAATATAATTTAACTCTTCAACTTGTCAATATGGCAAGCACATTTTTTAATAGGCAATGATCAATTAAAAGAGAGTATAAGAGATACTTCGTCCAAAGCTACACACTAGAAATCCCTTATTTCCTAAAATATAAGAGAGGTAGAGTATTCCAAATCGAAAAATTACAGCCATCCGCAATAATACAAGAGGAACTCATCCAAGACCAAGACTAAAGGACTATCGTCGACATACAAACGTCGAAGTTGAAAGCTGAATCTTTAAAAATAATGTTGTTCTACATCAATCATACGCTCCAAACAGTGGCTAGCCAAATTATTGCTACTGTTAACCTAACCATCTTGCTCTTCACTTCTCCCCATTGAGAAAAGCTCTCCAATTCAATCAAAGATAGATCCAACCCACTACCAATCCAAGTGTACACCCTATGTCAAATATTATTTGAAACATCACAAAGCCCGAAGAGATGATCTATGTTTCTGTCTACCCCGTGGAAAAACACACAAATACTATCCAACACAACTCCCATTTTCTATAACTAGTATTTGGTATGAAGCCAGTTAATAATAAATCTTCATCCAAAAAATAATATATTTAAAGGCAATTTGACTTCCCATAATTGATTAACAACCTTTAATATACCTCCTGCACTTACAAAAATAGCAGGTGTCCTGTCGAAAAAACTCATAACAGTTTTTGACCAAAAAGTTATTGTCAACTCCAAAACCCCACTCATATTTATTTATTTCCAAATTGTCCAGTGAACTACCCTGCAGTAACGTCACGAACCCATCCCATAAGCCAACATCAATGTCCTCTCTATTAACCACCATTTCCAAGAAATTCCAGTACCAAACACTTCCATCCCATAATCCTTCTTCTGCGACACAACAAACCTTGCTACTGGCCTGCTGGAAAATTTTAGGGAAAACATCCATCAGTGATTGACTGCCTAACCAATTTTACTGCCAAAATGTAGTCCCTCTTCTGTTCCTAACTCTGCACAAAACTCTTCATGCGAACCGGATTCTGGACAACAACCAAATAATTGTCCGAAAATATCAAATCCCTCCACCATATGGAATCCTTGCAATGTAACACACTTTTATCTCCAATTAGCACTTTGGTTTCGATATTGTTGTATCTAATTCTAATGATATTAGCCAACACCGCTTCATTCTCCTTCAAAATTCTCCACTTCCACTTATTTAATGAAGCAAAGTTCAAAGCCTCCACATATTTAACTCCAAGACCCCTTGTTTCGGGTATTGCAAATGATATTCTAACACACAAAATGAATCTTCCTTCTATTTTGACAATCATACCATAAGAAATTACTTTGAATTCGGCGAATTTCCTTTAGCAATTTACTAGGCACTTTGTACAAAGATGAAGAATAAATGATTATAGAAATCAAAACCAAGTTTATCAACACGACATGCCCCGCATAAGAGAGGTGTTTACCTTTCCAAACCTCCAACCTACTATTCACATTATTAATCAACTCCTTCCACATTTCTAATTTCCTAGGACTGTCTCCAACTTTAACCCCAAGAAATTTGAAAGGAAGATTATTAATGTCCCAAGACAAGAAAGTTGAAGTCGTTTCCGATAACCTCTCACCCATATCGATGCCATAAAGTTTACTCTTATGAAAATTTATCTTCAATTGGAACATCATATTGAAACCCCTAAGAATAACTTTCATACACCAAAGGTTATCACTACTACCATCCACCAAAAGAATTGTATCATCTGCAAATTGCATAATGTTAACTTCGTCAACAACATAGATCTTAAAACCTCTAAATTCTCCTAAATCCGCGACTTTATTCACAAGACTGTTTATAGCCTCCATTACTTACAAAAACAAAAGGGTGATAATGGATCTCCTTAACGAAGACCCCTCTCCACATTAAAATATTTAGTTGAACTCCCATTGACGATGACATACATAGAACTAGAAAATACAAATCCTTCCATCTATCTCATCCACCTATCTCCGAATCATATTTTTGGAAGCAAAAATCTCATAAAGTTCCAACTTACACAATCATAGGCTTTTATGAAGTCCACTTTTAACACCACACAATCTTCTTCTCTCGTTTAGCCAAGTAAAACACTTCATTCACCATTAGAATCCAATATGTAATGCTTCTCCCTAGAATGAAAGTGGACAAGGGTATTACATTTGGTTTCACCATATTTCTACCTTTAAAGTACTTTAATGTTAGAAAATTACTTTTCGTGCATTTCTTTCATGTTTGTTGACGAATTTCAAAAAATAATATCATCCAAACAATCCAAATATATAAGATAATTACATGTCAATTTATAGAATAATCAGAGAGAGAGAGAGAGAGAGAGAGAAACTTAGGATCATTTGGAATGGCTACTTTTTAATCCAACCACTTAAAACTCATATACCACACAGACAAAGTCAAATCACATGTTACAAAAAGATAAGAAATTGACTCTGTGATAACTGTTTTTTTTCAAAATTTGTTTTTTAAAACAATGAAGTCTCCACCTAATTTTATTTGTTCCAAAGGAACGGGAAAATATAGATAAAATCCACGAAGAAGGATAAGGCGGTTTACGAGACCAAAAAGGTATGGATTCGGGAGTCGGTTATGTAAGGGGAAGGTATTAGCACCCCTCACATCCAGCGTACTCGATGAGAACCGTTTAGTTCATGTGTGTGTAAGTGTACTTATTGAAATTTTAAAAGAAGAAGAAGGAGTTTGATTTATTATTATTTTGAGTTTGCCGCAGTTTCAAAACCTTGTGACTATGTATTCCCTCGTGCAATGGGAAAGTAAAAAATTTGTAGTTCTTCTTGAAAATGTTTTGGTTGGTTGCGTTGTCTTATGTATACCTTAGGCAGCGCTTTTTCTTAAAAAGCACTTTCATAGGTATGCCTAAGGCAGCGCTTTTCCTAAAAAAGCGCTTTCTAAAGATGCCTACAGAAAGCATAAAAGGCATTTTAAAGTAGGCCTAAGAAAGCACTTTTCCAAAAAAAAGTGCTGCTATAAGCCTACTTAAGAAAGCGCTTTTTAGGAAAAAGCGCTGCCTTAGATAGACCTACGAAAGCACTTTTGCCTAAATAAAAAGAGCTGTTAAAACTTATAGCAGCACCACCTACGACAGCGATTTTAAGCGCTTTTAAAGGCCAAAAAAGTGCTTTCGTAGGTCTTTTTTGGCGTAGTGTACCCCCAACTATGAGACCCTTGTGCATGGATGATTGGTATATTGACCAATAATTATTCGGGTTATGATTAATCGATGCAAACTAGGGTTTCGATTAATCTTGTGAGAATGGCCATGCCCATTTCCAACTATAAGACCCTTTTTGACATACGAGCGAAAATAAGAAATGGATTTGTTTATGTCATGTGTGTGGAGTGTACAATTGTGAATAATTCATACAAGCATACAAGAGGCGGGTAAAAATAATTAAGCACACAATATACGTCTAAATCGTTAAATAATTATTAGAGTATATCTTTTTTATTTGATAAGAATTAATTAATAATTTAATCAATCATTACCAAATAAAAAATATATTAAACTAATATTTATTTAATACAAAGCAAATATATATTTTGCATTTCTCATGATATGCCAAAATAAATTAACAAGCAAAAAATAAATAAATTAAAAAAAAAAAAAGAGAGAAAAGATTAGAGATACTGGGCTTGTTGTTAGCAAATCTGAAGGGTGTGAGTCTGAATTTTCGCTGGGCCCAATAGCAGTAAGTCCAAAAGCTGGGGAGAGTATGTACGATCCAGTGTAACACTTGTCACCACCTTAAGTAAACACCTAAATCTAATCCATTAGCAATATAAGACAAAAAATAATAAGGATTAATCAAAATAACAACAAATCATCTCTCCACGTTCCCTTCTCTCACATTCTGCATCTCTCTCACGTTCCTCTTGCCGAAGAACACAACTTGGTCGCGCAGGAAATCACCTTGCAGCCACGACGTTCTGTTAAAGTGTCCTGATTTCAAAAAAAAGATTGTTATTTTGATTCCTCTTTCTCTCCTCGTTCCTAATCTACAGTTTATTTTTACAGATACTCATTGAGGGAGGATAGATCTAAAAGGGAAAAATTGAAACTCTAACTCTCTATTTACGAAATCAGCAGCGGCGGTGTGAAATCGTGCAAGCTGATGATGAACAAGGAATAAAAAGAGAAAGAAAATGGAGCATGAGTCTCCTTAGACGCGATTCACGACCTTGACTCGGTGAGATCTTTCTTGTTTTTTCTTCTTTCCTCTTCTCCTTTATGAATCGTGAGTTGTTGTATTTTTCTTTTCCTTCTTTCTAAATCGCGATTTCTTAAGGGTTTTTGTTTAGGAAGAAGATGATGGTCTTGTTAGATCTAGGGTTTTGTTCTGGCCGTTTTCTGTATTAGGGTTTGTATGAACAGTCCTCCCCGAAATCTATGCTTTTGAATGTTTATATATTGCAAAAAATTAGGGTTTTGCTATGCTTGCTGGATTTTTTGATTTACTGATAGTAGGCCTAGTACAAATTCTTGTATTTGGGCCTTTGACACTTTTTGATACGTTGTTGTTTCTTTTTCTGTGGCCATTCTGACTTGTAATTTGTTTGTCATTTCTCACATGTTGGTTATCGGGCTAAAGTATATTGTTTGTTTTTCTGATTTTCTCACTGTGAACCAAATAATTTTTGTACTTGTTTGTGATTTGTAGTTAGAGGAAATTGTTGGCCCATGACTTAGACAAAAAACTCTGTTTTTTGTTATAAAACAATGTAAGAGGCCTTTTGGCATTTGAGCATGATTTTGGGCTGAAACGTTTCCAATTCTGACTTGTATTTACTTGGGCTGAAAATGTTATTTCCGATTTTTGTACTTACCTTTCTTTTACTGCTATGTTGTAACTATGATGAAAATCTGAGTTACACCTTCTTTTGTGAACCAATTAGTTTCTTTTTGTGATTTGCAATTGGAATTCTTGGCCGATGATTGAAACAAAATTAATGTTCATGAGGCTTGGTAGCTTGAAAATGATGGAAAAACATCCTAATTCCTGATTCTAAACAAATAACCCTAATGATGAGATTGTAATGTTCTTTGGAAATTTTCTTGTTTAGATTCAATGATTACATTTCTAACCATTTTCTTTTTTGTTTTCATGGCATAAATGACGGTGAGGGAAGATGATAGAGGAAAGCTTGGAGAAGGCAATGATTTGAGGTTGGTTTGCTTGCAAAGTTGAAGAAATTTCAAGAGACCTTGGAAGAAGATTTCAAAACTTTTGTAGAATTAGTGAAAACAAACTTGTAACTTGAATAAAATTGGTGATTTCCAAAAGAATCTTGAATATAGGAACTTTTGATTAGGCCTTGGAAAATGGATGTTGATGTAGCATTGTAACTTAATTCGAAACTTTAGAATCATGTAAACTTGGAGTCTTGTAATATGGATGTCATTTGAATCTTTAGTTTAGTACAAAGGTAAAACCTTGTAGTCTTGAATATTTCCTTTGTAATGAATTTGAGAACCTATGACAATTTGAGCCATCTTTTGTAATATCGAGAATTGCTAATGAAATCTCGAATTTCACAAGTCATTTGAAATTTGCTAGTAAACATCTTGAAGTATCTTTGCAACATGGGTGGTACAATTTGAAAACTTGCATAGAACTTGCGTTATATTTCTTTTTCAATACAAAAAGATAATGACGTGGCTTGCAAATTAGACCAAAGAGGTTGTCTTGAATAACCTTAATGATCTGACTTCCATGGTAAGTACACCTATATTCCGGAGATGAAATTTGAATAGCACACGAAGCTTTGAAACTTGAGATAAAATAAATTTCTAAATTTGGGATTAAAATCCAGAATTGAATACAAAAACAAACATGAACTTGTTTATTTGTACCAAATTCAAACCTCTTTTGTTTCCTTAAATTAAGATTGAGTATGCAATCAAAACCAAGTTCACTATTTCCCATTTTCAAAGCAAGTGTTTGAATGAAAGCTCAAAGTAGTGATGTACTAGTAAACCTTGTAGTAAGAAATGGATTATCAAAAGACATAGGCTTCACCCAATCAGTTATGTATTAAAACTAAACTTAATTTCCATTTTGAACTCCAAGATAAAGGATAAGATTCTTATTGAAATCAGAAGACTTCCCAAGGAATTATGACCATATTCCGCATCAAGCTTCACCATTAATCAAATAATGGACTGAAATCTCTTGCAAATGTTAATAAAGACAAATTCTCTTGAAATTTGAACTTCATACTTAATCCGCAAGGACGTCTAAATAACTTATCCTTTGAGATCCAACCAGATCGTAGCAAAAAATGAAAACTTGACCTGATAATCCACATAATGCATATGCATCCATGCTTTTACCTAATAATTAAGGATCAATGATAATGCGAGCACCTGAATTAGAGGTTGTAAGCTAAATGAATTTGAACGCGGGGGGGCAAATTTTAGGGTGTGACAGCTGCCCCTATTTAAATGTCTTTCACTGGACGACTTGAAGAGAAATCTTTGAATCATCGGAGTGAAATATAATTTAAATACAATAGACCTAAATTTTCCCTGAAAAAGAAATGGGTATGATATGCATGCGAATATGATGATATGGGAATGCAATGAACCAAAAAGCATCAATGATTTCTTGGTTATGCAATATGAATTAGTGCAATGGAGCAAGCTCATCAAGGTAGTAAGAAAACAATATTGAAAATGGACTAAGTCTCTCGAAAGTTCTGGCATTCTGCCAAGAACAGGTCTCAACTTCATCTTTAATCAATACATTTCATATGTGATTGGCATCTAGAAAGGGTAACAAAGGGATCATTCGACAATGAGCTAAGATTTCACCCATTGAAGTATTTGGCAGATCAACGACAAACTATCTCCCATAATGAAGAGATTTCCATCCATCAGAATAACAAATCAACGACGAACTGTCTCTTATCATGAAGAAACTGCCATCCATCAGGATAACAAATCAGCGATGAACTGTCTCTTATCATGAAGAAACTACCATCAATCGGGATATCAAATTTATGATTAACTGTCTCTTATCATGAAGAAACGGCCATCCATCGACATAAAAAATCAGCGACGAACTGTCTCTTATCATGAAGAAACTGTCATCCATCAGAATAATCAATAGCAACACAACATATAACTATATGTTGAAACGTTAATGATCTTCTACTAACCACCATTAACAGTCGAATATAAGAACGCATATAACCATATGCGAAACTTCAGTTGATGTTATCATTCTTCACTATTAACCAATAGCGGCACAACATATAACCATATGTTGAAACTTACATCAACTTCTGTCAATCACCAACAACAGTCGAACGCAGCAATGCACATAACCATATGCAAAACTTTAATGACAATCATCATTTTTCCGCTACTAACCAATAGCAGCACAACATATAACCATATGTTGAAACTTCAACCATTCTATGCCAATCACCATAGCAGTCGCATGCAGCAATGCACATAACCATATGCAAAACTTCTATTATAATCATCATTTTCCGCTATTAACAATAGCAGCACAACATATAACTATATGTTGAAACTTCAATCATCTTCTGCCAATCACCATTAGCAGTCGGATGCAGCAATGCACATAACCATATGCAAAACTTCAATGATACTCATCATATTCGCTATTAACCAATAGCAGCACAACACATAACCATATGTTGAAACTTCAAAAATTCTATGTCAATCGCCATTAGCAGTCGAATGCAGCAATGCACATAACCATATGCAAAACTTCAATGATAATCATCATTTTTCGCTATTAACCAATAGCAGCACAACATATAACCATATGTTGAAACTTCAATCATTTTATGCCAATCACCATTAGCAGTCGAATGCACCAATTCACATAACCATATGCAAAACTTCAATGATAATCATCATTTTCTGCTATTAACCAATAGCAGCACAACATATAACCATATGTTGAAACTTCAATCATCTTCTGCCAATCACCATTAGCAGTCGAATGCAGTAATGCACATAACCATATGCAAACTGAACAAATCTTCTTCCAATCATACTTGACAGTAGACCGTAAAAAAGACGCAATTTAATGAAGCATAAATTCTTTAAAACTCCATGGAGAGAGAGAGAGAGAGAGAGAGAGAGAGAGAGAGAGAGAGATTGATGTTTGAATGAGACGAGGAACTTACTGGGGAAATAAACACACCAGAGGCTCACAGGGAGATTGATCGCGACTTTATCGTCTATATTAATCGGGAGACTGCAAGTATACAGCCCTATCGCGTAGTTTTAAAAGATATCGAACCACAGAGACTATAAATCGATCTAACGTAATCTAAATCACAGTGTAAAGCTATAGCTATCGAATAAATAAATTTGGGAATTTTTGGGCAATAAAACTTAATTTTAATTAAAATAATAATAATGCGAATATCGGTATGTACTTTGTTAATTCTAAGAATCCGGTTTTCCACTGGCTTATTTTCAAAAAATGATAATAATTTCTTTTTAGGCAAAAAGTATTTATTTAAAAAATCTATTCTCAAACTGTCGCTCTATTGAAGTAGATTATAATTTTAAACTCTGATGTATGCTTTCGCTATCCCATTGATTTTAAAATTACTTTTTGAAAATAAATAAAGTTTAATTGGTTAAACCTCAAACTGTCGCTCTATTGGTTCCAATACCTAGTATCTACTATCTGATTCTAAACCTCAAACTGTCGCTCTGTTGGTTTCTAATCTTAGTCAGTTTATTAACCTCAAACTTTCGCTCTGTTGGTTTCTAAACCTTTTTTTAACAAAATAAATTAGATAACTAAATCAGAAAAAGTATTTATTTTATAAAATATAATAAAGCCAGTTTATTCCGGATACTATTAAATTAACTCATTACATACCGATATATAAATAATTTAGCCAGACATATTCATAAAAACAAACATGAATAAATTAAAGGTTTTAACATTCATTAATAAATTCATGGCAAAATAAATATATCTCATGCAAACAATTAATTAAATAAAGCGATGTAAAAAAAAACCTGAATTAAATAAATTGCTGGAATTGAATTCTGGAAACTGGAAGTAACTCATACAACGTCTCGGTTCTTCAACAGGAATGTAAACAATGCGGAAAAATAAACTTCTGAATTCTGAATTACAATAGAAAAATAAATGTAGAAAAATAAACTTTGAAACTGAGAAAAATAAAGCTGAGAATCGGTGTATTCGATGTTCTCTGGTGTTTTGAATAATGAACTGGAGAGGTCCTTTTATAGTGATATGAAGTAACCTCCCTTTGAGATATTTTCGTAGCTTCTTCCGCAAATCACTCGTTCCAACTGCCCATTACTTTGAGATGGACGTCCCAGATCTTCCCCTATTTTTCCTCCCACTTGAGACGTGCGTCTCAAGCAAACCTAGGGCTTGCGTGGCTTTGGGGACGGTCGCCTCCTTTGTAGGAGGGAGTCCGAGGCGGGCGCCTCCCTTTGTGGAGAGAGTGGAGACGTGCGTCTCACTCTCCTGCGTGGCAATTAGGGTTTTGGCTTGCTTGCTTTGGGCTTTTGGTGTTTGGGCTTGGTTTGTACTTTTGATCCATTGTTTTACTTTGCACACCCCTTTTCTTCATTTCCTGCATAATTAATTAAATAATCCTCCTAATTTCTTCCTTTTGCTCAATTTGCTTATTTAAATAAAAATACCTGAAACAATAAAAATACCAGCGTAATATGGAAACAAAATGAAATAATTAAATAAAAATACTAACATTATTTATGAAAATTGAATCAAATATACTATATAAAAATGCGTTATCAAACTCCCCTATACTTAAACCTTTGCTTGTCCTCAAGCAAAAAGTAAAGATGAAAATATTTGAAGCACAGATAAACACAAATATAAGAACATATATTACTTTGTACCAGGTTGCAAATTGATTTATTCGTCAGAGAATTAAAGTTGAACTTAAACACCAAAGTTACCGTAGAAACACTAGACAACCCCATTTATGCAGACCAATCCAAGTCATGTTATTATAGCTTCAACCTAATACTATGTTTTATTTCGCCCGGTTTCATTCTAGTGCAATCACATTAAGCCCATTACCGTACACGCACATAGTGGAGTAACCGGTTAGTGAATTTGATCTTAATAAGCCAGCTAGGAGTTCTGGTAATTAATCATTTGGTACTCCTTTTTTTTCAATTAAAAATTGCGGGGGATCGAACCGTAATTCGCCCTACCAAGTTCAGCACCAGGGACCACTGAACCAATTTTTATAATGGATTATTTTGCATAAAATTCATATTTTCAGCAACTTTTTGGATTAAATGATCTGGTAAGGACCATCTAACTTAGTAAGTGCATCTTAAATAAAAGCAATTTTCTTAAAGATATTTGATCAAACACTTATATTCATCGGTTCTCCACGTAGTCTGTGTTTTGTGGCGGTGCCGACTGCTTAATAAACTACTTGGGGCTAATCTAAAACTAAGTTTTAAAGGTTTTGGTATAATAAGTACTTAAATCGATCTGGCATATTGGGGGTTTTAAAGTGTTAGGACGATAACAATTTTGCTAAGTTGTACTCGAATTCTTATTTGGATTAAGCAACCTTAATACTAGTTGAATATGTTTATAAATGTGTTTTAAAATTTCGTTATGGCACAAGAAATAGGGAGAATTCGAATAAGCATTAAATTTTGCATATAAGATTAAAATTGACATAAACATGTATTTTATTGAATTGAAATTGCGATACGAGAAAATAAATAAAAGGGAAATTACCACAAAGAGAGCAAAGAAAATAAATAAACAAGGAAATAATCCGACTCCCCCAAACTTAAAAGGAGCAATGTCCTCAATGCGATAATAACGAAGGAGAATCGGAATGCAATAAGATTTTTGGTGTACGGGCAAAGCAACAATTATAGCAGCAATAATGATAATGCAAGTCAAAGAGTGAAATGAAACAGTAATAATATAAGATAAGTTATAAACAGTACTGTAACATTATAATAATAATAAAACATGAATTGCATTAGAATGGAGATCAAAGTTGCTTACAATGTAGGAATCAAGTAATTTGGAAGAAAAGCATAATAGAAATAATATAATAAAAACAATGCTAAATCATAATGAAATCAAACTAAACTAAACTAAATAAACTAAATAACTCCTCAAGAACTCTAGCCACTAGATGGTCCTGCTTTATGAGCAGAGGAAGAATGCAAAAAGGTGAAAACTTCCTGAAATTGCGCAGAAACAATGTCCATAAAACCATAGAAATCCGCAGACCACAAATCATTTCTTAAGGCCTGATGCTCCACCTGGAGAGCGTGGAGGGCAGTCGCATAATCAATGGTAGGAGCCTGATGCATAACTGTGTCAGGATCAGCGGAAGGAGTGGTGGAAGGATGCTGAGGAGGCTCTGTAACATTAAAACCAGGAGGCACGATGGGATCTACCTCAGAATCCTCTAATACCTCATAATCCTGTGGAGTCTCGGGAGTGTTGGGTGAGCGGTCACGATCGAGATCAAAAAGCCAATTGGCTTTGTCATGCACACTAGTAGCATGGTTAGGCAAGGTAAACAGCTGCATAGGCTGGCCATTAATCAACAAGGTAAACTGAGTCGGGCCAAGACCATTAATCAAACCAGTGTTGAAACAAAACTCGATGGTCATAAAAAGAACACCTCTAAAAGCATTCAGATGCTTAAAGGGTTGCCTAAGTCCAACAACATTTGCAATCATAGTAACAAGACCTCCCATCCTTATGGGTGCATGATCAGTATCAATGAGATCCATCCAGGTTCGCAGCAGATAGGTGATCGCATTAACCGGACGGTTCTGCGAAGCACAAAACATGATAAACAGCTCATCCTTAGAAACAGTAGTGACGTTTTGGGGTTTTCCAAAAATGGTATGGGCCAGAATCTTATGGAAATACCTGAAGGCCGGGTTATGGATATTTTCTGATACAAGGTCCTCGGGCTCAGGGTTAAGGATTCCAGAAATAGATCCCCAAAAATAGTCAAGCTCTCTAAATCCAAGGTACTCCTCTCGAGTCTCATGATAAACTCCTAAACCACTAGGAAAACCAAGAAGATCAGCCAATTCCTTATGGGTAAACTTAAAAGTGATGCCAAAAAGTCTGAAAATAACAAGTCCACGGCGTAAAGCTACCCCATGAGTAGGAAAGTAAGCCAAAGAGCTGAGGAATTCCAAAGTAAGGTTCCGATAAGTGGCATAGCAAGTCATTAGGCGTGAATTATCCCACCCAATCTGATTCAGCAGAAAAAGCACACTATCACGAATACCAAGAGCAGTCATAGCACCATGATGGAGGTAAAGAGTAGGTAACATCTCACGTTCAGATAAACTCCATATTTGGTGCGCTGATTTCTTCCTCTGAAACTGACAGGCATATCATCAACTCGAGACATGGCGGAAAGAGAAAAGTAGCTAGAGATACCCTGAGGAGAAAGAAAATAAAGGAGATCAGCATTGGCCAAATGCCGATAAGAAGAGAAATATAGAATAGAGAGAAATAAGACAGAAAATAGAAATGAAAAGAAAATAGATAAAGAAAAGAAATAGATATATTTTTTTTGTTTTTGTTTTTAAATTAGAATAAAGAAGAAATGAAAATAAAAAGAAAGAAATAAAAACGGTGGGTTGTCTCCCACAAAGCGCTTTGTTTTATGTCGTAAGCTCGACAAATAAAACAAAAGATTAGTCGTTTGGTTGAGCATGTGGCTCGTCTAGATTTATCTTTTGAGAATATCCTTCGATTTCGGTAAGATGGTAATGTTTTAAACGCTGCCCGTTTACTATGAACGGTTCAATCGAAGGTCCCTTAATCTCTATTGCACCACTTGGATAAACTCTTGTAATTTCAAAAGGTCCTGACCACCTAGATCTTAATTTTCCAGGAAATAATTTTAATCGTGAGTTAAATAGTAATACTAAGTCACCTCTGTTAAAATTCTTCCTAGATATACGGTTATCGTGCCATTTCTTTGTGCGCTCTTTGTAAATCCTAGCGTTTTCGTACGCGTCCTGTCTAAGTTCTTCCAATTCATTAATATCCAGGATACGCTTCTCACCAGCGGCAGTGTAACTTAAGTTCAGATTCTTAATGGCCCAATAAGCCTTGTGTTCTAACTCAACTGGGAGATGGCATGACTTACCATAAATAAGCTTGAAAGGAGTAGTACCAATGGGAGTTTTATAGGCAGTTCTATATGCCCATAAAGCTTCATGAAGTTTAAAGGACCAATCCTTTCTGGATGTAGCGACAGTTTTTTCAAGGATTTGTTTGATCTCGCGATTTGACACTTCCACTTGTCCACTGGTTTGAGGATGGTAAGGTGTAGCCACGCGGTGTCGAACTCCATATTTCCCTAATAATTTTTCAAAGATTTTGGAAATGAAATGAGAACCACCGTCGCTTATAACGAGTCGGGGTACACCGAACCTAGGAAAGATTATGTTCTTGAAAAGCTTAAGTACCACTCGGGTGTCGTTAGTTGGAGAAGCTATAGCTTCGATCCATTTTGAGACATAGTCCACAGCCACGAGTATATACTTGTTACCGGATGAAGATGGAAAGGGTCCCATAAAGTCTATCCCCCACACATCAAAGATTTCGACTTCTAAAATGCCTTTTTGTGGCATTTCGTCACGTCTAGATATATTGCCGGTGCGTTGACACCTGTCGCATTTTAAGATGGTGGCATGTACGTCTTTCCATAAATTGGGCCAATAGAGGCCGGATTGTAAGATCTTTGCACATGTTTTGGATGTACTAGCATGTCCTCCGTAAGGTGCAGAATGACAGTGTTTTATAATGTTTTCAATCTCTTCTTCTGGCACACATCGGCGGAAGATTCCATCGGGGCCTCTCTTGAAAAGTAAAGGTTCATCCCAATAATATTGTTTAAGATCATGGAAGAATTTCTTCTTCTGTTGATAGGTAAGTTCAGGTGGAAGAACACCGGCAGCGAGGTAATTTACAAAGTCAGCATACCAAGGCACAGAGGAGATGGCTAAGGTTGTTTCTATGAGTTTATCTGGTTCTGTGTCTTCCAAGTGGGCAATTAGTTTATCATACTGGAATTCATCGTCGATCGGCACTTGTTCATGTTTAAGATTTTCTAGTCTAGAGAGATGATCTGCTACCACATTTTCAGTTCCTTTCTTATCTCTGATTTCTAAATCAAATTCTTGCAGCAGTAATATCCATCTCAGGAGTCTAGGTTTAGCGTCCTTTTTGGTTAAGAGGTATCTAATAGCAGCATGATCAGTGTAGATGATTATTTTGGATCCTACTAAATAGGATCGGAACTTGTCTAATGCGAAGATCACTGCTAAGAATTCTTTCTCTGTTGTAGCATAATTCATCTGCGCTTCGTCCAGGGTTCTGCTTGCGTAATATATGACGTGGAGTCTTTTATCTTTTCGCTGTCCTAAAACAGCTCCTACAGCGTAGTCACTTGCGTCACACATTATTTCAAAAGGTTCATTCCAATCTGGAGTTTGCATGATAGGCGCAGAAATTAATGCTTTCTTAAGTGTTTGAAACGCTTCTAAACATTTTTCGTCGAAGATGAACTCAGCGTCTTTCATTAATAATTCAGTCAGGGGTTTTGTTATCTTAGAGAAATCTTTAATGAATCGTCGGTAGAAACCGGCGTGTCCTAAAAAACTTCGGATTTCTCTAACAGTTTTTGGAGGTTGAAGGTTCTCAATAACTTCGATTTTAGCAGAATCGACTTCAATTCCTCTTTTGGATATAATGTGTCCTAATACAATTCCTTCTTGTACCATAAAATGGCATTTCTCCCAATTAAGCACTAGGTTGACCTTTACACAACGTTCTAATACTTTTTCCAGATTTTCTAAACATTCTTCAAAGCTTTGTCCACAAACGGAGAAATCGTCCATGAAGACTTCCATAATATTGTCCAGAAAATCAGCAAATATTGCCATCATACATCTTTGGAAAGTTGCAGGAGCATTGCATAAGCCAAAGGGCATTCTTCTGTAAGCAAAGGTTCCAAAAGGGCAGGTGAAAGTTGTTTTCTCTTGGTCATCAGGATGAATAGGTATCTGAAAGAAACCTGAATAACCGTCTAAGAAACAGAAATGAGAGTGTCTAGCTAAGCGCTCCAACATCTGATCAATAAATGGTAAAGGGAAATGATCTTTTCTGGTGGCTTTGTTAAGTTTTCGATAATCAATGCACATTCTCCATCCAGATTCAATTCTCTTAGTTATTATTTCGCCTTTCTCATTTTCAACAACTGTGACACCTCCTTTCTTAGGTACAACATGCACAGGGCTAACCCAATTGCTATCAGATATAGGATATATGATTCCTGCTTCTAACAACTTTGTAACTTCCTTTTTCACAACCTCACTCATAATTGGGTTAAGTCTCCTCTGGTGTTCTCTTGAAGTTTTGCAATCTTCTTCTAGCATAATGCGGTGCATACAGATAGAGGGACTTATACCTTTAAGATCAGTGATATTATACCCTAAGGCTGTTGGATATTTCCTCAGAATTTGTAAAAGCTTTTCAGTTTCTGTTTCTCCGAGTTTTGCGTTGACTATCACTGGTCGTTCGAGTTCGGAATCTAAGAATTCATACCTTAAATTTTCAGGAAGGGATTTAAGTTCTAGGGATGGTTTCCTTAAACATTGTGTAGGATCTGGTGTTATAGCTAAGCATTCACTTAAATTATTATCCAGGCTTTCATCAAGATTATCCTTATTTTCAAGTTCAGCCTCTTTTCTGCACTCATCAATGATATCCATGAAATAACAAGTATCTTCAATTGCAGGTGCTTTCAGGAATTGAGAGAGGATAAATTCGATTTTCTCTTCGCCTACTTCAAAAGTAAGTTTACCTCTTTTCACATCTATTATTGCACCAGCAGTGGCTAAGAAAGGTCTTCCAAGAATGATTGGAGTAACTTCGTCCTCCCTTATGTCCATGATAATGAAATCAGTTGGTATATAGAATTGGCCAATACGTACAGGAATATTTTCAAGTACTCTGGGATATTTAACTGACCTATCTGCTAGTTGAACGGACATTTTGGTTGGTCTCAGTTCTCCCATGTCGAGTCTCTTGCAGATGGATAATGGCATCACACTTATACTGGCTCCTAGATCACATAAAGCTTTGTCTATGACAAATTTACCAATTACACATGGAATAGAGAAGCTTCCAGGGTCCTTGAGTTTAGGAGGCATTGTGTCTTGAATAATTGCACTACATTCGATAAGCATGCGGTTTCATTATCCTCAAGCTTTTTCTTATTGGATAGGATCTCTTTAAGGAATTTAGCATAGGAGGGCATTTGAGTTATAGCTTCGGTAAAAGGAATTGTAACATTAAGTTGCTTCAGAAGATCCACAAACTTCTTAAATTGACCCACATTCTTAGTTTTAACTAACCTCTGAGGGTATGGAATAGGTGGTTTATAAGGTGGTGGGGGTACATAAGGTTTATCCTTTTGTGTGGTATCTTCATTGATATCTTTCTGATTTTCCTTTTCTTGTTTATCTTTAGTTTCAGATGGTTTGACAGAATTTTGTTGCATAGCTGGGCTATCGTTTCTGGGATCTACAGGTCCATCATACTCTGTTCCACTTCTTAAGATGACAGCATTAGCATGTCCTTTAGGATTAGGTTGAGGTTGTCCAGGAAATGAGCCAGCAGGAGCAGCAGAAGCTGCTTGTTGTTGAGCTACTTGAGAAATTTGTGTTTCTAACATTTTATTGTGTGTAGCTAAGGCGTCGAGCTTGCTGGAGAATTGTTTCATTTGCTCGTTAATGTGTATATTCTGATTCTGAACTTCCTTATTAGTCTGGGCTTGAGCATTATTGGTTTGGTTCTGAGTAGCAATGAAATGCTCTATCATGATTTCCAAATTAGATTTCCTAGGAGCATTTGATGTGTTAGGACCATTGTTAGGGTGATTTGGAATAGCTTTAGGATAACCAGGTGGTGTAGCAGGAGCTTGTCCAGGTGCGTATAACGCGTTGTTATTCTTGTAGGAAAAATTAGGATGATTCTTCCAGCCAGGATTATATGTGTTGCTGTAAGGATTATTCTGCACATAATTTGCTTGTTCAGCTGGAACTCCTGTCAGAAGTGGGCATTCTGGAGCAAGATGTGATTGAATACCACATAAATCGCAAGTTTGAGCAACTGCAGCTACGGTAGCTGCGGGAGCGGTGGTAAGATTCTCAAGCTTTTGAGTGAGAGCTTCCACTTTGGCGTTGACTTGATCCAGGCTGTTCACTTCAACCATGGCACCTTTTGTCTGAGATTTTTCTACAGTAACTCTCTCCATACCCCATTGATAATGGTTTTGAGCCATGCTTTCGATAAGTTGTCTTGCTTCAGTATATGGTTTATTCATCAGTGCGCCACCAGCTGCGGCGTCTATAGTCAATCTCGTATTATACAAGAGACCATTGTAAAACGTGTGAATGATCAGCCATTCTTCTAAACCATGATGAGGGCAAAGTCTAAGCATGTCTTTATAACGTTCCCAGGCTTCAAAGAGAGATTCATTGTCTTTTTGTCTGAAACCATTGATATTGGCTCTGAGCATAGCAGTTTTGCTTGGAGGAAAATATCTAGCCAAGAAGACTTTCTTCAACTCATCCCATGTGGTGATAGAGTTGGAAGGAAGAGATTGAAGCGAGCTCGCATCTCGAGAGAAAAGGAAATAGGCGCAATCGCCGCCTCGGGTTAACACCATTCGCTTACGATTATCGCATCGCACAAACACCGATGATGAAGGTTAGGGTCGTCAGTAGGAGCTCCAGAGAACTGGTTCTGCTGAACGGCGGAAAGAAGCGAAGGTTTTAGCTCAAAATCGTTTCGAGCGATAGCGGGAGCAGCAATACTGTTATGAGGCTCCGCTTGAGAAGGAACAGCGTAGTCCTTAAGAGGGCGAGGAGCAGGAGGATCTGCGTCAGCCATCTTCTTCAGTTCCTCAACGTCAGGAAGTTTGGTTGAAGGAAGATTGTTGAGTTCGAGATACTCTTGAATTCGTCTTCTTAATCTAAGGTAACGCTCGATGTCGTAAATAGGTATATGCAAAGGCACGCCTTGAGAGCGAGTATTTGGCATACACAGAGGGAAAAGAAATAGTTGCTATAGTCTATACTTCGTAATATAATTACGATATCGACTTGAATAGTCCCCGGCAACGGCGCCAAAAACTTGATCGCGACTTTATCGTCTATATTAATCGGGAGACTGCAAGTATACAGCCCTATCGCGTAGTTTTAAAAGATATCGAACCACAGAGACTATAAATCGATCTAACGTAATCTAAATCACAGTGTAAAGCTATAGCTATCGAATAAATAAATTTGGGAATTTTTGGGCAATAAAACTTAATTTTAATTAAAATAATAATAATGCGAATATCGGTATGTACTTTGTTAATTCTAAGAATCCGGTTTTCCACTGGCTTATTTTCAAAAATGATAATAATTTCTTTTTAGGCAAAAAGTATTTATTTAAAAATCTATTCTCAAACTCGTCTCTATTGAAGTAGATTATAATTTTAAACTCTGATGTATGCTTTCGCTATCCCATTGATTTTAAAATTACTTTTTGAAAATAAATAAAGTTTAATTGGTTAAACCTCAAACTGTCGCTCTATTGGTTCCAATACCTAGTATCTACTATCTGATTCTAAACCTCAAACTGCCGCCTGTTGGTTTCTAATCTTAGTCAGTTTATTAACCTCAAACTTTCGCTCTGTTGGTTTCTAAACCTTTTTTTAACAAAATAAATTAGATAACTAAATCAGAAAAAGTATTTATTTTATAAAATATAATAAAGCCAGTTTATTCCGGATACTATTAAATTAACTCATTACATACCGATATATAAATAATTTAGCCAGACATATTCATAAAAACAAACATGAATAAATTAAAGGTTTTAACATTCATTAATAAATTCATGGCAAAATAAATATATCTCATGCAAACAATTAATTAAATAAAGCGATGTAAAAAAAAACCTGAATTAAATAAATTGCTGGAATTGAATTCTGGAAACTGGAAGTAACTCATACAACGTCTCGGTTCTTCAACAGGAATGTAAACAATGCGGAAAAATAAACTTCTGAATTCTGAATTACAATAGAAAAATAAATGTAGAAAAATAAACTTTGAAACTGAGAAAAATAAAGCTGAGAATCGGTGTATTCGATGTTCTCTGGTGTTTTGAATAATGAACTGGAGAGGTCCTTTTATAGTGATATGAAGTAACCTCCCTTTGAGATATTTTCGTAGCTTCTTCCGCAAATCACTCGTTCCAACTGCCCATTACTTTGAGATGGACGTCCTAGATCTTCCCTATTTTTCCTCCCACTTGAGACGTGCGTCTCAAGCAAACCTAGGGCTTGCGTGGCTTTGGGGACGGTCGCCTCCTTTGTAGGAGGGAGTCCGAGGCGGGCGCCTCCCTTTGTGGAGAGAGTGGAGACGTGCGTCTCACTCTCCTGCGTGGCAATTAGGGTTTTGGCTTGCTTGCTTTGGGCTTTTGGTGTTTGGGCTTGGTTTGTACTTTTGATCCATTGTTTTACTTTGCACACCCCTTTTCTTCATTTCCTGCATAATTAATTAAATAATCCTCCTAATTTCTTCCTTTTGCTCAATTTGCTTATTTAAATAAAAATACCTGAAACAATAAAAATACCAGCGTAATATGGAAACAAAATGAAATAATTAAATAAAAATACTAACATTATTTATGAAAATTGAATCAAATATACTATATAAAAATGCGTTATCAGAGATTAACTGGGAACACCTCAGAAAATCACATCTATAGAGGACTAATGCCACTTTAAGACTGATTAAGAGGATTGTTATCTGAAATAATTAGTAGTATTTATTCTAGTATTTTGGTTTAATTAGGTTTTTATTTAGTTTTTGTTTATAATATATTATTTAACTTAGTTTACTTTTAATTGTAGGTTTTTATTGATTAATTATCTCAAGCTTGGATTCAAGGACACTTGAAGAGCTTTTGGGATGATTCTTTTGGAATGAATTTTTGGATGAAGGAGCATGCTTGTGTCGCCTCATGGTTGCAAGATGGGCCATGAATAACCGGCTTAGCGGTCTGCGAAAAACAGAAAAAGGACAGACCCATGCTTTCACCTTTTGTGTCACCAAACCCATCACTTCCAGCTGACTTTTGGCTTGTAAAAGGGTGGAACTTCACTTCATCATAATTATCATTCATTGTGTAAAATTAGGGCATAGAAATTGTAAGAAAAAACCATAGTTTTTCATCTTGATTTCTTCATGTTCATCATCACCTCCAACAATCTTGAGAGCAAAGCAACCATGGAAATGAGTGGCTAAGTTCTTTTTGTGTCAAGATTAGAGGTAGTTGATCTAACTAGTATGTATTTCTCTTAATCCATTTGTGTATGAACATGGTTGATGATTAATATATGTTGAATATCTTTGTTCTTCTATTTTCTTATGCTTTGAGTTTTGCTTGAAAAAGAATGATTCAAAGTAGACCTAGGATATTCATCCACTAATGAGCAAATGCTAGGAATAGATTTGTGAGTTAGTGTTTATAAATATTGAACTTAATGATTATTATGTCAATAGTTGTAGTGAGAAATCATACAAAGATTTACATGATAACATTCACAATCTTGGTGGGAAATCTACAAGATTGAGAGGATATGTATTTATAGAAATCATCTACTATGTTCATCACTTGATTAATAGAATGCATATGAAATTAGGTCAATGAAACTAATCTTGACATGCTTCCATCAATTGAAAACAAACTCCAACTCTCTTGAATCCAAACCATAACTCTCTTTTGAAAAGATACTTTAGTTGTTGCTTGGAAACTCATGATACTAATAGCTTAGGAAACAAACTATTTGGTTACCTAAATCTTAAAATACGCTTTTCTATTGAAAGACTACAATATACACCAATCCCTGTGGAATCGATAATTAAAAATACTTGTTTGCGGGAAATACTACAACATAATCTGAAAAGGTATTTAAGAGAATAACATTGGGGATATCGCAATGGTAATCCTTGCAAGAGAAAGCTCACTTGTGGAGCAGGTTAAGCTTTAATGAGGAAAACCTTTCAAGAAAATTTTGTGGGGGAAGATCACTAGGGGAATCCGAGTGGAAAATTCTGTTGACACAAGAGTTCACTGGGGAGTAATCGATCACTTCTCTGGGGTAGAAATTCAGCTTGAGAGTTAATGCCACTGCCGATTGATTTGTTTTGAATAAGCATTCAACTTGTACTGAGGAAGAATTGAATCCTCCATTTGAGAAATAATCTTCGAAGTCTGATTCTGATTAGAATAAAAAATGTCGACTTCATTTCGAGAGTCCCCTGTCTTGGATGGGGTTTATGCATGAATATAATATGAATGCATGAATTTATTGGTTAATGCATTGGTTATCAAACCGAATTCCCGACATTGTATAGCCAGAAAGATACGAGAAAATGATATCACAAAGATGATCGATCAAGCTTTGATTGTTGATTCTTTCGCGGAAAGGGTTGCATGTTGATTCTCGTAGAAAAGAGATCATCAACTCTTGACTTACTTAGGTAAATAATGACTTGATGTAAATTCCCCATGCCTCGGGTGCAAACATAATACCGACTAATAAAAATTCCTCAACATTTCATAGTCAAACTAATTTTAAGTTTTTCAAAAGCTTTTGTTAATCCCTTGTTTTAAAAATCATTATTATTATTTTTTATCAAAAATATAAAATGATATCAAGTAAACAAGCAGAGAAACAAAATAATTGATGAAGAAGCGTTCAACTGAACAAATTTATTTGCTGAGAAGAATAACTCATACACTGAGAGGTTCATACATAAAGATGCGAGCTCCTTTATGAGGAACTTACAAAAAGAAAATAAGTAAATGGCAACATAAGGGTTAATAGCCTTCTACACCCCCTGTCATATGAGCGTGTTTTGATTTTTCTCCCCCTTAAAAAAAATATTTGTTCCCAGACCTTAACAAATAAAGATTCCAGCTCCAAAGACCTTGAATTTTTTTAGCAAAGATTCTATTATTTTGCCTATGTGGCAATCCACGTGGCTTTTCTTTTTATTTTTGAATTATTTTTTAAATTCAAGTGGCATTTTTATTAATTCTTATTTATTTAATTATTTTAAACATTATTTTTTTTTTACTTTTTATAATAATTTTTGTATGTTTTATTAAATTATTTTTATTATTTAATACTTAATTTTTTTACGTTTTTAAAATTTTATTAATTTTTTTACACTGAATTATTTTTATTTTTTTAATGAATTTTTTTAATTGTTTTATGTTATGAAATTATTTTTATTTAATTAATATTTCTTAGAAATTATTTTTTTTAATTATCAAAATATTCATTTGGGCTTAATAAAAATGTTTAAAAATAATTATAAAAAAGTATTATAAAAAATCCATTATTTTATTATCTATTACTTAATTTTTTACGTTTTTTTAATTTTATTAATTTTTTTACGTTGAATTATTTTTATTTTTTTAATAGAATTTTTAAATTGTTTTATTTTATGAAATTATTTTTATTTAATTAATATTTCTTAGAAATTATTTTTTTTAATTATCAAAATATTCATTTGGGCTTAACAAAAAGTTTTAAAAATAATTATAAAAAAGTATTATAAAAAATTAAAAATGTTTAAAAAGTTATTATAAAAAAGTAAAAAATAATGTTTAAAAAAATAAATAAATAATTAATAAAAATGTCACTTGGATTTAAAAAATAATTCACAAATAAAAAGAAAAGCCACGTGGATTGCCAGGCAGGCAAAATATTAGAATCCTTGGTTAAAAAATGCAGCAGGGTCTTTGGAGCTGGAACCTTTATTTGTTAAGGTCTAAGAACAAATTTTGTTTTTTAGGGGGGAAAATCGAAACACGCTCAATGATAGGGGGTAGAAGGCTATTAAACCAAAAAAAAATTAACTGAATTTCCATTGAATTACAACATTTGCTATGTTCCCCTATGACCTTTATTCTTCATCATTTTGCCTCTGTAGACGATGAATAGACTGTTCCCTTCCATCTGAGCTATGTGGTGGCATAGGCTTACACACTGCAGTCTTATGTCATTGGATATTCCCTAACTTTTGTGTGAATTGTTTCTTCAGAATTTCAATTCACTAGGAGACATACCCTCTTTTGCTTAAGCCGCCCTTTCGGGTTTACGACTTACCGGGCTTAATTTTACCATCCCTATTTTTTTTCCTGAGCCGATATTCTTTTGGGCTCACTGGGATGCTAACTTTTGCCTAAGTAATCCTTTCGAGTTAACTTAGCGAGCTTTATTATCCATATCTTTTTATTAGACATAATACTTCTTGATTGCATTTGAGTTGACAGCATATGTCAAGTCTTCTTCGTCCATGTTTGTAAGAATGAGAGCTCCACCGGAGAAAGCCTTCTTCACCATATATGGTCCCGCATAATTTGGAACCCACTTTCCAAGAGGGTCTTTCTGAGTAGAAATAATCCTCTTCAGCACCAACTCACCAACCTTGAATCCCCGAGGATGTACTTTTTTTAATCAAAAACTGTCTTGATTCTCTTCTGGTATAGTTGGCCATGACAAAGTGTTGTCAACCTTTTCACTTCAATCAAATTGAGTTGGTCATACCTATTCCTAATCCATTCTGCTTCTTCTAACTTTGTTTCCATTAGAACTCTGAGGGAAAGAATCTCAACCTCTATAGGAAGTACCGCCTCCATGCCATATAGAAGGGAATAGGGTGTTGCCCCTATTGAAGTGCGAATAGATGTCCTATATCCATGCAGGGTGAAAGGCAACATCTTGTGCCCGTCCTTGTATGTCTTCGCCATCTTCTAAATGATTTTCTTGATGTTTTTGTTAGCTGCTTCAACAACGCCATTCATTTTTTTGCCTATAAGGTGATGAGTTATAATGTTCTATCTTGAATTTATTACACAGATCTTTCATCATCTTATTATTCAGATTTGTCCCTTATCAATTATAATCTTGCTATGAGTACCGTAGCGATAAATTATTTCATTCTTGATAAACCGGGTGACCGCTTGCTTTGTCACATTAGCATATGAAACAACTTCAACCCACTTGGTGAAGTAGTCTATAGAGACTAGTATGAAACGATTTTGTTAGAAGCTTTCGACTCTATCATTACAATCATGTATATTCCCCACATAGAAAACGACCATGTTGAGGTCAAGACATTTAGAGAGGAGGGTGGCACGTGCACCTTGTCAGCATGGATCTGACACTTATGGCATCTCATGGCATAAACAACACAATTTGTTTCCATGGTCATCCAGTAGTATCCAGCTCTTAGGATTTTCTTCGCCGTCATATGCCCATTTGCATGAACGCCTAAAGAACCTTCATGAATTTCTTTGATGAGTTAATCTGCTTCGTGTCTATCCACGCATCTGAGCAAGACCAAATCGAAATTCTGCTTATTTAAAACCCCACCACTTAAGAAAAAATTGGCAGACAACCTCCTCAAAGTTTTCTTATCGGTGATAGATTCTCCTTTTGGGTATTCATTTTTCTCCTAATACTGTTTGACATCATAAAACCAGGGTTTGCCATCTGTCTCATCATCAACCGACAAGCAATAAGAAGGTTCTTCCAAATGCTCAATAGTGATGGAAGACTCTTTCTTATCCCACTTAACCTTAAACATCGAAGATAAAGTGGATAAGGCGTCAACTATCTAATTTTCCACTCTAGGAATGTTATGGAATATGATCTCATCGAAATTTGGTATCAATTTCAAGGCATGATCTCTATAAGGAATCAACTTTTCATTGCGAGTTTCCCATTCTCCTTTGACATGGAAAATAACAAGTGCTGAGTCTCCGTAAACTTCAAGAATTTTGATCCTCAAGTCGATGGCTGCTTCAATCCCAAAGATGCAAGCTTCATATTCTACCATGTTGTTCGTACAGTAAAAAAAAATCGGGTTGTGAACAGAATATGATACCCTTTTGGGGGAGTAATAATTGCCACAATTCCATGGCCTAATGCATTAGAAGCACCATCGAACACTACCGTCCAACGCGATCCCGGCTCGGGTCCTTCACCTGGGTCTGGGATTGCACAATCTCTGATAAACATAACATCTTCATCTGGGAAATCAAATTTCATTGGCTGATAATCCCCCACTAGTTGATGAGCAAGGTAATCCGACATCACACTTCCTTTGATAGCTTTTTGAGTCACATATTGAATATCATATTTAGAAAGTAACATCTGCCAACGTTCAATCCTTCCTGTAAGGGTAGGCTTTTCGAATATGTACTTGATTGGATCCATCTTGGATATCACCATAGTCGTATGACAAATCATGTATTGTCTCAAACGGCGAGCAACCCATGCTAAGGCACAACAAGTCTTCTCTAGCCAAGAATACATGGCTTCACATTCATTGAACTTTTTACTCAGGTAATATATAGCATGTTCTTTTCTCTGTGATTCACCTTGTTTCCCCAATACACAAGCCATAGACCATTCTAGCGCCATTAAGTACATAATAAGAGGCTTTTCTGGCACTAGCAGCATCAAAATTAGTGGTTCTTGTAAATATTCTTTAATCTTGTCGAATGCTTTCTAACAATCATCATTCCACTAAATAGCTTGATTTTTTCTGAGCAACTTGAAGATCGGTTCACAGGTAGCTATTAAATGTGAAATGAATCTAGCAATGAGCAATGTAATTTAAACGACCCAAGAAACCACGAACTTCCTTCTCAGTACGAGGTACAGGCATATCCTGAATAGCCCTAACCTTGGCAGGATCAACTTCAATGTCTCACTGGCTCACTATGAAACCAAGCAGTTTTCTAGATATGACGCCAAAAGTGCATTTGTTGGGATTCAAGCGTAAATGGTACTTCCTTAGTCTAGCAAACAACTTTTTCAGATGAGTGATATGCTCATCTTCCGTATGGGACTTAGCAATCATGTCATCAACATAAAATTCTATCTCTTTGTGCATCATGTCATGGAAAAGAGTTACCATAACCCTTTGATAAGTTGCCCTGACATTTTTCAAATCGAAAGGCATCACCTTATAACAAAAAGTGCCCCAGGGTGTGATGAAATTTGTTTTTTCCATGTCTTTAGGAGACATCTTAATTTGATTATAGCCTGAGAAACCATCCATTAAGGAGAATACTGAAAATTGAGCGGTGTTGTCGACCAGAACATCAATGTGAGGTAATGGGAAATCATCATTCGGACTAGATCTATTCAAATCTCTATAATCCACGCACATTCGCACCTTGCCATCCTTCTTGGGAACAGGAACAATATTGGCAACCCACTCAGGATATACTGACACAACTAGGAAACCAGTGTCAAATTGTTTCTTAACCTCATCCCTAATTTTCTTGGCCATATCAGGATGAGTTCTTCTCAACTTTTGCTTGACTGATGGGCATTCTAGTTTCAAGGGCAGCTTGTGCACGACGATGTTTGTATCAAGCCCTAACATATCTTGGTAAGACCATGCAAACACATCCACATACTCTTGCAACAGCTTGATCAGCTCATCCTTGACACCTTGCTCCAACATAGCTCCAATCTTAATCTCCTTGAGGTCCTCTTCAGTCCCCAGATTGACCACATCCACTGGTTCTTGATGAGGTTGGATTACTTTCTCCTCGTGATTTAATAGTCTTTCCAACTCTTCTGGGAGTTCACAGTTTTCATCCTCATCTTTTCCACTTGGTTGATCGGGAAATCAAAGTCATAGGGAATCATAGCATTGTTGTGTTCAATGGGTTCAGTTTTAGATGATCTGCATGATAATGATTTTTCTTTTTAGTTATATTTTAAAACTGGAAAAACAAATTAGAATAAAAAGTTGTCATTTTATTATATTTTGGAAAGAAAAGAATAGCATAGATCTAAACATTGAATAACAAAATGCATTTTATTCATGATAAAAAAGTTGATTAAAATAAGATGGCCCTACAAAAGCTATCCATCGTGCCTTGGTCAGAGCACGAGACGTTTTTGAGAAAATCTAAAAAATTACTTTAAAAACAAAATAGTTAGAGGAATTTCTGTGAGGGTCCAATTGTTGAGAGTACTCCCTGGATGGGTACGGAAGACCATCTTTGACAGCTCAATCTTGTAATCATCATCATTAATCATAGCCACATGCTCTTCATAATGAAATCCCGCCCTTGAGAAAACCTTCTTAATGCTGGGTACCTTCTCCTGCTTATGCTTTTGACCTTTGGTACGCAAAAAGACTGTATGTAACCAAGCCCATACTTATCGTACTTCTCGACAACTTCTACAACTTTACCCCAACCGATGGGTTTTCCAGCATCAATCATAGCTTTAACATCTTTCCAAGAGAACAAACTAGTCTTAGGATCCAAAGCACCTTTAAGCTTCTCTTTCATATCCACCACCTTGGGTTCCACAACCACCCTAGGCTTCTCTTTCACATCAATCACCTTGGGTTCTTCAGCCACCTTAGGTCCTTCAACCACCTCGGGCTTCTCTTTCATATTACTCACCATCTTGAATGATTGGAGTGGTATCTCGACCACCTCATCACCTACATCAACATACCTAAAGGATGACAGATGACTCACAATGTAATCCTCCTCCCCTGAAATAATTGCCAAATTTCCCTGGATCACTAATTTGATCTTTTGATGGAGTGTGGAAGTAACAGCCCCTACACCATGAATCCATGGCCTCCCTAATAAACAGATGTATGCTGGAAAGATATCCAAAACTTGGAAAACCAATTGGAATACCTGCGGTCCTATGAGCACTGGGAGATCAATTTCACCCATCACCATCCTTTTGAGCCATCAAATGCCTTTACCACCATAGTACTGGGTCTCAGCTTAGCATTTACGACACTCAACTGATTGAGGATCAATTTGGGAATCACATTCAAAGATGATCATGTATCCACAAGAACTCTAGCCAGGGTAGTGTCACCACAAGTAACAGAGATATGGAGTGCCATATTATGATTACGTCCACACGGGGGTAAATCAGCATCAGTGAACATCAAGAAACTACCAGAACTTAAATTAGACATAACACCTTTTAGTTGGTTCACAGAAATCTCCTCGTTAACATAAGCCTCATTGAGAAACTTGAACAATGCAGTTCGATGTGCTTCTAAATTTGCAAGCAAACCCAAAATCGAGATCTTCGAAGAAGTTTGATTGAGTTGTTCAACTACTTGATAGTCACTTTTCCTTATGATCTTCAAAGTCTCATCCGAAGTAGATATGTTCTTCGAAGGTCCTGTGTTGGGGATAACACTAGTATTCTTCTCAAAGGGAGACACCAACGTCTTCTTAACAACCTTGTTCTACAATACTTCCGAGATGAAGATACGACCGCTGCAGGTCATGCTGCTTGTTACAGCACTATTGATGGCATTAGGTTATTTCAAGACAATTGGTTTACCACCCACACATACTGTAGGAGTGTAGTTCCATGGTACAGCCTTAGTGCTTTCATAAGGGATTTGATTGGGAGGATAAACCACCATAGGCTCAGTTGTTGATGTCGGCTTGCTTTTCGGAATAAGAACAACCAAATTTGTGGGAGGTCTATCAGTACTCATCATGGGTTCATTCCTCAAAATTGGGATAACAAGCTTCGTAGGATTTCTTCCAACAACCATCACTTGTTCATCATTCGGGATTGGAATAACAAATTTTGTAGGAGATCTATCAAAATTCATTACTGGTACCAGAACAACAACGTCATCAGTAGCCAATGTTTGGCTAAATTGGATTTCATGTCAATCTATTAGTTTTTGTAGATATAATTTGAATCCAAAACACTAATTCGAATTAACCTAAAAAATTTGGCAATTGTCATGCCCCCTTTTAATCAAACCCGCCCTGTTCAAATGTTCAAAGACCTCTTCTAGGGACATCTTCACTTGGCCTTGTCATACCCCAAAATTTGCCCTCATGTTTCTCAAGACATTCCATACATCCATGCTCAAGGATTCCTCAAGAGTCGATCAGATGGACCCTCTCCTATACAATCAACCCAAACTAGGGTTTGGCATTCCTCAGATCCAGATGGACTCCTAACACCTCCAATGGTTTTCATGCTTCCTCATATGCTTCAAAGATTCTCCATGTCAAGTTTCAAGCTTCACAAGTCCAATTTCCTTTAGACAATTGCTCAGATGGTTGAAAAATCACAGATTGGTCAAAAGTCAACTCTGGTCAACATACAATAAAACTTCGATTTTTGGTCAACATTCTCATTTTGAAGTTACATTCATCATTTGATCAAGGGTTGATCATGATTCATCAAGAAAACTCAAGATTTGCTCAAAAGTCAAACTTTCTAAATTAGGGTTTCTAGGTGAAAAGTCAATCGAACTTTGATCGCCATAACTTTCTCATACTTTCTCAGAAATTTTCCACCACCTCTTGTTTTGAAGGAAATTCAATTCTCTACAACTTCATGTCTCACAAGAATGTCCAAAAAATGCTTCATTTGAGAGGTATAGCTCAAAACATTACAGGTCCTTTTCAAAGTCAACAAAAAGTCAACTTTTTGTTTTGAACATATATTGAGCATGGTAACTCCAATTGAAGTGAAACCAAAGACATTGTTTAGAGGACTCCAAGAGCTTTCCAAAAAGTCCAAGAACTCTCAAAAATGTGGAAAATTGAGCAAGATACACTATTCAGAAGTTGGGCAATTTTGGACAATTGCACAAAAGGACATTTTGGTCAAAATGCAAAGTTTTCCAAATGGGCCTATACTTTTTTGATCCAAACTTGTTCATGATGTTATTCTTGACCCATAAAAGCTTGGCATTGACTATTTTCTATTTTTATGATTTATATTTGAATTTTATAACATTAATTCAAAAATAAATTATATGAAATATGAAAATCAAATATTTTTTCCAAAAGGAATGATTTTATATCTTCCTAAATGTCCAAGAAAGCCCAAGATTCATTCCAAATTCGTGCTAGCCTCTTACATGGGAAGAAAATCAATATTTTTCAAATATTTGATTTGTTTTTATTGGGAAATATTTTCACATTCAATGGGCAATCTTTTTTCACTCTTATTGCATTCCAAAAACTCCTATAAATATCAAGCATTGTACACAAACCAAAGAACGGAAATCCTAACCAAAAAAACAAGCCTAAACTTTGGCAAAATTTCTCAAGAATCCAAAAATTCGAATTTTTGTTTTCAGCAAGCTTCAGGCCAATCCAGCCATTCAATCATCTTCCAGAGGTTCCCAGCAACTCAAACCACCTCTTGCTCGAAGCCAGATCGTCCTGAATCGCGCCAGCAAGCTCTCACCGGTTTGAACTTTTTCACAATTTCGATTTCTTAATTCCATGCATTACTAATCGATTTCGTGTGTTTATTTGAGTTCGACGTTTTAGAACGCGTGTTAGATGCATAACATGTGAGGTTCCATGCGGAGAATCATGATCACCATAGTTAGGCATTTGAAGTCGTTCGAATCGAACGCTTATCCAAGCGTTTCGGGAAAACCAATGCCACCATCGTGTTCGCAAGGTCCGATTTAGTCGATCCGGCTTTGTTTTGTTTCGATTGATGCATTTTGCGTGATTTCCAAATGAGGAGCAACGGAGACGATGACGAGCCCTAGCTCCGGCGTGACTCCGCTTGTTTGACCGCACGCGGCATAATGGCTTGCTATGATTTCCGTTCGTTCAACCAGGCCCACCGTTTAACTGCTGAATCCAAAATTCGGTGACACGATATCGCTTATAAACACATGCCTCCAATTCCATGACACGGATGCACGCTAGCTCAGATGGCAAAGGCTTTGGTTTTCAAGGTTTGAAGGGAATGTCTCAGGATCGATTCCCGGTTCAGACAATCCTCTTTTTTCCTTTTTCCAAAACTTCTTATTTTTCATATTTTTTTATATTTTAATATTTTCACTCTATTTTAATTTCTTTTCCATATTTTTATTCTGCATCTTAAAAATACCAAAAACATTTTTTCTTTTTACATTATTTTCACAAAAACCTTTATTTAATTTAATAAATTAAAAAATACTTTTTTGCATGCATATTTATTTTTATTTTTATTTTTGCATTTAAATCATTATAAATTGCATTTTAATTATCAAACCTATTCCAAAAATTCCCAAAAAATTATTATAGCTTATTTATCTTATTTCCAGCATGTGATAATTTTTCCATATTAAAATTTGCATTTTTGCTAACATTTTCCTCTTATTCGATTTCATCATATTTTCCGATTTTCTCATCTTTTCACAGGTTGATCCGATACAGACGTTTCTTCCGTTTTTCTTTTATTTTCCAATAATGTAACTGCATATGGGTTGTAATAGTTTAATTTAGGACTTTTACTTTCCGCATTTTCTAATTATGTATCTGCCCCAAAGCCATGTAATAGCGTAGGTTTACATTTCCGCACTTTACATTCCGCATTTTACTTTCCGCACTCTATCAATTGCTAGTAATTAGGCGTGTATGGCAAGATAATAATTGGACATAGCTCACACTAATCTTCAAGATAATATATCTTAATTCAACACACTCTTTCACACATGCACCTTTAGGGTAATTCTTCTTGCTGCTTTCGATCAAATGGTCATGTCCTCGAACGTAGAGGTATTCTAGCACCGAGTGTTTTAAACCAAATCATCATAGTCCCTTCGATACAAAGATCATTGGCCCACGATGTCCTACGAAAACATGATCTCGACCTCGATTGTCGCCTACGAAAAATGATGATAGTCCTTGAATGTGCTAGGATACTTCCTACAAGTCCTTCAATGACCATCCGATGTCCTTCGATTGTCCCGATACATCCAACGAATGGAGCTACCTACTAACTAATGGTATGGCTAGCGCTATTCTAAAGGAATGTAGAAGTACGAAACGGCTAAATTTGAGTAGGTATAAGTCTCCTAGTTGCTTGCTCAAATCAAAATACTTTTCACACTCACACTTTCAAAACACTTTGTATACATTCCAGTGAATCATTGCAAAGTTCTTTTTCAAACGAAACATTTCGAACACTTTGTATACATTCCTACATGAATCATTACAAAGTCAAAGCGAAATGCCTTTTCAAAACATTTTCAAACACATAAAGCACAAGTTTTTCATGATCTAGAAAGCAACTAAGAGCTGTGAGATAATTCACGGATGAAAAGTGCTAATACCTTCCTTTTCATAACCATTCTCCTTACTCGAATCTAACGAAGGTCTTTTTCGTACTTTTACCTTCCCTTAATTGATAAAAATAAAAGTCATGGCGACTCTTGCTATCCGTACATTTGGAAAATCCTAAAAAGCTCATCAGATATGTAATCGCGACCG
This sequence comes from Vicia sativa, assembly GCA_021764765.1. Lineage (NCBI taxonomy): Eukaryota > Viridiplantae > Streptophyta > Magnoliopsida > Fabales > Fabaceae > Vicia > Vicia sativa. The sequence continues at coordinate 83,235,952 of CM038792.1, read as the reverse complement.
GGATATACCCTTAAAGAGAATTGCCTTAAGGATTTATAGATCATTTTATTGCTTTCTGTTTGACTTGCTTGCTTTACTTTTAAGGGTTGCTTGGGTATTATATTGTTGGGGATCCTACACCTGATCCGGTTTCCTTTAGGTAAGTGGCATTAGATCATTGCACTGCTAGACGATAACTTAACGGTCAACATGATGGCTACGTTAGCGTGACACTTTGGTTGTCCCGATGCTCCTCATTCCCAAGTTGAGGATAGCATTTGGCTTCTGCGTGGTGTCATCAGCGCTAACTAAACTTTTAGAACCTTAATTGACCCATCTTGGCCATTAAGGTGTTGAGATGGCCGACTTTGTGTAGACCGAGGTTGGTTGATACCGATGCTACGCTCATTGAGATCCGACTTTGGGACATTTTCGATCGACCACTTGGTAGTCGATTGAAATAAGCGCCTACGAAAGATCAATGATGTGAGATTCCTAGAACCCGGTTACTATTATAGGACAGGATGAACCAACTCAAACTTTTGGTGGGTAATCACCTAGACCTCATGCAAGCCTTAAACCATAGGCTCATTGTGTGATTTGTTTGTGTGTGCTATACATGACATCATGACATCATCCGCATTGCATATCATTTCTAACCATTTCAAGGACCTAGGGATTTATCTTTGCTCGCTTTGAGTGTTATGGCTTCTAGAAAGACTATCCGAATCAACTTTGTGGGTATACCTTCTCAACTCAAAGAATTGGTTTTGAAATTCCTACCATGCTCGCCATCAAAAGACATGGTTATCTACTTGATTTGGTTATTCCTTTGAAGAAGATATGATGCATGTCTATTCCGCTCTTTGATCCGAAACACCATTGCTTTACATTCCCAGATTATCAGTTGGTTCCTACCTTGGAAGAGTTCTCTAAGTTACTTGGGATACCTATTCTTGACCAAATGCCATTCACCGGTTTGGAAAAGGTTCCTAAGTACGAAGACATTGCATCTGCCTTACATCTAAAGCGCTCAGATATTGAAGCCAATTGGGAAACTAGAAGTGGAGTTAAGGGTTTACTTTCTAAGTTCCTAGTTAAGAAAGCTCGAGAATTCCTTAAAGTTATGAGTTTCCATGCATTTGAAAACATTGTGGCCTTGCTAATTTATGGTTTGGTTCTATTCCCTAACTCGGATCAATTCATAGATGTCAACGCCATCAAGTTGTTCTTACCCGCAATCCATGCCTACTTTGCTTGGGATATCCTACATCTTCCACACTGCACTACTAAGAGACAAGGCACTCTCATGTGTTGTATACTGTTACTTTCTAGGTGGTTTATTTCGCACCTTCCTCCATCGCTTTTGAAGAACGAACAAAGGATGAAATGGTCTCAAAGGTTAATGTCACTTTCTCATTAGATATCCGTTGGAGTCTTTCTCTCAAAAGGACTTCATCTTCATTGAGCGTTGTGGAGAATTCCCTAATGTACCGCTTCTTGGTATAAGGAGGTATTACTTACAACCCTTCTCTAGCTCTACGTCACTTTGGTTTTGCTCAAGAGATGGTCCGCATGATACGCCTCCAAGATGTTGTATCGACTACAATCACGATCTCTGCATACCGTTTAAGGTTTATACACTTGGGGCATGGTAAAGAAGATCGATACCAAGACTTTGGGGCACCAAAATCCCACCCTTGGGAGCCTTACTTAAATGGGTGCGAGCTCAGCTCAAAACTCTGCCATTCACGCCTGCTAGACCAGAATTATGGAGCCTGTTATAGGTGACGTACTTTATACTATTCTCCATCCCGACATGCCTAATGATTTTGAAGACTGAAGAGATCCCGGATTCAACTTAAAGAAGAGAGGGATACCTTTGAAGCTCAAGTACATGCAAGTGAGAAGAAAGTGCTAGAGTTAACTAAGTTACTTCACGGGAGCGCAACATCAACGCCTATCTCGGCACCAAGAGGAAGTTACCATGGAGACCTAGAAGCTTTTATGTTTTTCTTTTATTGTTTGAACCATCTTTGTACTTAAAAGAAAAAGAATAAAAGAGAACTAATATTTGTTTGTTCATTGCTTGTTTAACAAATTTAACCTTAGAGGTCCTTGAAAACATTGCATTGCATTCGCGATAAACATTGCATAGATAGCATAACATTGCATCACGTACATTGGAGATTGGTTTTCTTATCCTCTGCTATTTATTTTAGCAAAGAATGGCTCTCATCAGACCAAAGATCTCCGTGTCGTGATCGCCTCAAAGAGATGTTCACTAGCTTGGTCCAAGGCCAAGAAGATCCAAGAAGCTCATCAACAAGAAGAAGAAGGTTGTGGTCTACTCAACATGGGCGACGCCAAAGGTGGTCCTAAAGTGATTAGTCGGTTGAGGCATCCGACAACAAAGGTCAAGAATGAAGGGAGTAACAAGGTGATGGTGAAGGCAACCAATGAACCGAGAAAGACAGAGAAGCATACTATGATGATGACCAGTGACTATGGAGATGACAAGTATAAGCAACTTCAAGACCGTCAATGCCGTGGAAAATGAAATGTCCCGGCTGAATTTTGATGATCTCGAATCTGTTCGTGTCAGGATTCCTCCCAAGTTCAAAGTTCCTAATTGCCAAGTATGATGGCGCTCTTGTCCGGTCGCACTTGAAGTCCTATGTCCGTAAGATCACCCCACAATCGATGATAGAAAGTTGTGGATGCATTATTTTCAAGAGAGTTTGTCCGAACTCGCTGAGTGGTATTATCACCAGAGAACGACCAGATCCGTGACTGGAGTGATCGATGCTTTTACGCATAAAGATGAGTAATTCAATTGACACCCACTGCATGCAACTACAAAGCATGTCTATGGGTCGTGATGAGAAGTTCAAGGAGTATGCTCGGTGGAGAGATTTAGCAGAGTAAGTTCAACCACCCTTGTCCAATAGAGTTGGTTGATATGTTTACGGAACATTGTCGCCCGTTCTTCAATCATCCGATTGAAACTCTTCACCGGATTCACCGAAATGATACTTACAAAGTAGCCGATCGTCGGGTATCAAGAGTGGAAAGATTCAGAGTCATCTTCAAATGTTGCTAAGAGATCTTTTGGTGGTAAGAAAGAAGCTAATGTCGTATGGTCGTAAAGCCGAGCCAAGACCGACCGCGTCAATCTGTGGGGCAGCATTGTGATTCCAATCCTACATCAAGACAACCTCAACAGACAACGCACAGAACTGTAACGCGCCATCAAGATCAGCCATTTAAGATCAACATGCCATTGTCGCAAGCCTGCAACACATGTTGAAAGCAGAGTCATTACCTTGAGGATCCTCCTCGAATGTCAACACTTCCTCCAAATACAATCCTAATGCTAAGTGTGCTTACTACTCCACAGCCTGTGGCACTATTAATCGACAACCCGCTGGGCTCAAGAACAAGATTCAAGATGTGATCAAGCTGGCGATTGAATTTGATCCTCCCGCTGAGACGCCGAATGTGATCAACGCCCTATTACATAAGAGTTCCAATGTCACAGACGATACTATGTCTTCAACATAGATGACTTTGCCTTTCTCCTCGATGATCGGCAGAAGAACTTTAAGCCAGATCAATCCAGATGCCCGAGAATTGTCGTTGGTGCCCGTCAGACCGATGGTTGTGCTTTGATGAGAAGACGTGTTCAGGCATGATGAATAACCGTGAGATACTATTTTGAAACCACCGTGCGTAAATTGTGTGAAGGTATGTCTAAATTGAAGATCAAGATGCGAATGAACCTCGAACCATCTCGGGGATACCTTGGCGCCCATGGAAAGTATGATTGCATGGTGAAGTATTCTGCTCCCCGACACATAAGATCCCTATTGAAGATATTAAAGCGACCGGATGGGGTGACGATTTCCGTAAGACAATGCCGATGTTAATACCATAAGGATGTCCTCCAATCCTGCGTTTGAGTGGCACCTCTCATCATCATTTACTGATCATCCCATATTCCCGACAAAGCTATCCTTGGAATTATGGACCTGATGTTTACTATCATGGCGCCAAGCAAGACCTCCGACCATCAAGACCTTACATTGAAGTTTCGCTCCCGACATTGCCAACATCACGGATCTAGTAAGGTGACCGTAATCCCAAGAGTATTCTCTCCATATCTCCAAAAGACACCATGACTCAATGCTGCCCAACCACTCACAACCAATATCCCCTAACCAAAGGAAAGAACCAGGACTCATCCCCGCTCAACCGTATACCAAAGGAAGGTCAAGACACTTCCAAACGAAATGGAGGAAATTCAAGATTATCAAGAAGAGTGACTACAATGTGTGGAATAGTGGGATGACTGGCCCAAGATCTCCATGCTTGCTCTACTTTGTGTTCGAGGCCTGGCGCTACTTTGGTGAAGTTTCAAGAATGCTATGTGCCGCAAGACACTACTATCGACTATTGTTTGTATGTTAGCCCACGCCAACAACGCTTAGGCTTCTCTCGATGTCGATTTGACTTCGCCGAAAGAACATAACAAGGCCTGCACATCTCTGTGAATGCAAGGGTACTACATTATCTCATGTGTTGTGGATACCTGCTCGCTGAATATCCTATCAAGATCTTGATCGCCTCGACGTCAAGGGTTGGTTCGAGACCAGTGATATTATTGCGAGCTTTGATGGTTCTAAGTTAACAAAGATTGAGAGCCTATTCGTCACAAAGCCGGTTCCCGACTTTTGACTTACTTTCTTTTGTCATGGACATCCGCCCAACTTTTACTTGCTTACTTGGATTGATACGGGCAAAGGCCATACTTACCTACATGTGTCAAGTACCCGTGAAAGGGAAGGTTGTTACAAGGTGTGGTGAAGAAGAGTATATGGTCACCATCTACGTCATTCCGATACTCGAGGTAGAAGGTGAATTTGAGACTCCTGCCGCTTTTTGAAACAAATTCCCCGAGTCATGCCTGCTGACTCTCCCGCCCCTCCCCGGTTACTAAGCCTCCTAGGATGGCCTCTCGAAAGATGCTCAAGCAGTAGCTTGAAAAGGGTGGTAGTACTATTGGGGTCGCCCCCGATCTTCCTTTCAAGTTTGACAAGACCGGTTTAGGCTTCACTATCAAGGGTCAAGATGATACGCCATGGAACAAGCCGCCAACTTCCTTCCGTACCGTAGTGGGATCCATGCTATAGAAGATGACGATGACGATCAACATCGCAATTGATCTTCCTAACCCGACAACGGACTCAAGAATTGGAAGACCAAGACGCTATACCAATCTCCTTTAGTCGAGTAATTATTCTTGTTTTGTTTGCTTTTCGATTTTCTATGTTTTGAACAATAAACTCTAAAGCCTAGTGCCTTGCCCGGGCATCATGGCTCGCTTGCTAGGGCTTTTATTTGTTGTCTCGCGATTTTCATTCAATAAATTCGCTGGACTTTTGCATTCAATTGTGTTTTATTTTCTTTTACTTTATCACCCTTCAAAAGGCTATGTGGTTTACACACACCCACGGATACACTGCGGAATCACTCCGAATCTCACACAAATTATGCTAGTGCTAAATATGACTTTCGATAATCCGATCTACCAAGCCAAGATGAAAGTGAGGAAGATTGTGAAGTGCCGTGAGAACTTGCCGATTGCTACAAAGAAGAGGATCGAGTTATACATGGCACATGAAGAGCAAATCGAGGTCAGAATTCGGGTAATAGCTAAGATGTGAAGTAGAGATCAAGATAGGAGCGGGTCTTGAGAATAAAGGTCAAAGAAAGGTTGGTACAGATGTGCTACGAGACTACTGAGGTTTTGTTTATTCATACTAAGACATGCCTGGTTTGACATTGATATTGTGGTTCATTGACGCAACTAAAGAGGTTTTCTCCTACCAAATGTATGTTCGTGTGACGCGGCCCCGAGATGTCGAAAATCAAAGCCAGTTATGAAGCAGTTCAACGCCGGTTTTCTAGCTGTCACCTCTTATCCCCAGTGGGTTGCAAATGTGGTACCCGATCTAAGAAGGATGGCAAAGTACGAATGTGTGGATTATGTAGATTTGAACAAAGAGTCCGAAAGATGATTTCCATTCCTCATATTGATGTTCGTTGACAACACCGCCAAGATAAGGTTTTCTCCTTCATGGATGGTTTCTCCTACAATCGATCAAGATGGCTCCTCAAGACATGGAGAAGACTACTGTTATTGGGGTACTTTCCGCTGGTTATTGCTGAAGAACGCAGCGCTTATTTATCGCGTACATGGTGGCACTATTTCATGACATGATCCATCATTTAGATAGAGGTCTACGATTATTACGATAGCTCGATCCGTATGAGGAAGAGCACCTTGATCATTTGCGTAAACTATTTGACAGATTGAAGAAGCATGATCGAGGCTTAATCCTAACAATGCACTCGAGTTTTGATCCAGAAGTCCTAGGGTTTGTCGTCAAGTGGTAGAGGTATTGAGGTTGACCCACCAAGGTTAAAGTATACAGATGCCTCCCCGCACCGAGAAGGAAGTCGAGGTTTCTCGGGCATTGAACTATATCAGCGATTTATCGCACACCTAACTACTACTTGTGAGCCGATCTTCAATTACTTAAGAAAGACTGGCGGTAGAATGGAATGACGATTGCCGATCGCTGACAAAATCAAGGAGTACCTAATGTAATCCTCCTATCCCCGATGTCATCAAGGAAGCACTCTTATCATGTACTCGATAAAGGTTGAGAATTCAATGGGTGTGGTTGGGCCAACATGACGAGTCCGGGTCGTAAGAGCATGCAATATACTACCTTAGCAAAAAGTTTACCGATCGTGAAACAAGATACTCACACGGAGAAAACTTGCGCTACCGCCACTTCTATAAGACAGATATGTGACTCACACTACCTTGTTGATTTCTAAGATGGATCCGTAAAATACATCTTTTGAGAAACCAGCCTTCTCCGGAAGAATAGCAAGATGGCAAATGATCTTGACCGAGTATGATATCCAAGACACTTAAAGCGATCAAAGGAAGTGTAGTAGCCACCATTTGCCTATCGTCGTAGATGACTATCACCATGCAACGAATTCCTGTGATGAAGATGTTTTACTAGTTATCGATCACAAGAACCGTTCCTGACGAAGGACCTAACAAGGATCCCGATGGACCATGGTCTTGATGGAGCCTCAAACGACTTGCAATGGCATTGGCGCCATCCTTACATCCCCACAGGACATACTCCTTTCACCGCCAGACTATGTTTCATGTACCAACAATGCGAAGTGGCATCATGGGTATTAAAGTCGTGTTTGATGGTGAATGTGCAAGTGTATGGAGACTCACTTTAGTGATCGGCGATTATATGGGATACTAAGCATCCGAATCTCATTCAGATGGAGCATGTTCGAGTCCGATCCCCTACTCAAGAGATTACTTTGACCATATTCCACGAGAAGAGAATCACAGTGGCGATTAGCTATGTCATCTATGTTCAAGGTTAGATGACAACGAGGTCCCCGATCATCATTGAGAAGTTTGACGAACGATTGTTATGAGCTGGACAAAAAGAGAAACCTTGGTACTACGATGAAGAGGTATTCGAGACTCGTGAATATCCCGTAGGGGCATCTGCAACGATAAGAAGTTCATGAGAAGGTTTGCATCCAAATTCTTCCTCAAGAACGGTACAAGCGTAATCGATCTGCGGCTTACTACGCTGTAGACCGGAGAAAGTGGAACGTATCATGGAAGAGTTACAACGGCGGATTTGGTACGCACGGCATACGATGGCTAAGAAGATTTCGAGAACATGTTACTATTGGTCCACCATGGAAGTCGATTGTCACCGCGATCTTGTCACAAATGCGATGCAGAAAGTGCACGCATCCGCAATCGGAATTTTTTGCAATGGGGCATTGACATGATCGGAGAAATGCCCAACGGACGCTTCATCCGTGGCAATTGACTATTTCACCAAGTGGTAGCATGTTGCATTCTGCTAAGAATTTTGTGGCTCGATTCATCAAGCATAATCTTATCCGTCGATATGGCACTTCGAAAGGATTATCACGATAACGGCTCAATCTCAACAACAAGATGATCACCGAACTCGACGCAGCTCAAGATCAAGCATCACAACTTCTCCTTATCGGCCTAAGATGAATGGCAGTAGCCGCCAATAAGAACATTAAGAAGATTATATAGATGATGTTGACTTACAAAGATTGGCATGAGATGTTACCATTTGCTTCATGGTTATCGCACTACCGTGACATCCACAGGGCAACCCTTCTTCTCGTACGGTATGGAAGTCATTTTACCCATCGAGGTTCGACACCTCAACCGTAGTCCTCCAGACGGTAATTAGGCGAAGACGAATGGGTCCGCATCGCCTTGACCGATTAACTTGATTGATGAGAACGATTAGCGCCCATCCGCCATGGATGATTTATGTAAACGGATGATCGTGAGCATTTAACAAGAAGGTCAACACCGAGTATACCAAGTCGGTGACTTAGTAGTCAAGCGATCATTCTTCCACAAGGTGATCCTGTGGGCAAGTGGACTCCACCTATGAGGGACCATTTGTAGTCAAGACAGATTTTCAAAGGAGCTATGATACTTAGCACCATGGATGGAAGACTTCCACACCTCGTGAACGCAGACATAGTCAAAAAATACTACGATAAAGAGACCCGCTAGGTCGATTTAACCTAGGCAAAAGTAAGGATATCTCAGAACCAAAAGGGTTCGGGCAAAAGTTAGGATATATACAAAACATGTACACCGACAAGTCGAAACTCCAAGGCAAAAGGGTATCCCAGAGATCAAAACCCGAAGGGCGGTCTAGGCAAAAGTTAGATTTAAGCGCACGACTATGTCTCTTTCGATCACTTGTTTCAGACTACAAGATTCAAAGGCTCAAATGGCTAAGATCAATTCAATCACTTTCACCGACAAAGGAGATGATAGTTGATATATATGAGTACTAGCATAGTTGGAACTTAACGAGATTGTTTCTGATAGCCTTTTACCTTTCTCTTGTATACAAACTACTTGGCCATACGCCACCTTTCAAATAAATGCAAGTTTCTTTCTCTTTACGCTTTTGCTTATTGTTGTTTGATAAAGTCCAAACGTCTTTGAATGATTATACGATCCGACAATAAGAACTTGTTCGCAAACATACGAAAAGTGAACATACAAGAGTACTTGCTACAAGCTTGTGGAGTTGAGATGACGACGTAAAGTCACCTATACATTCCCCAGAGCATGATTCCCTAAATGTCATTCACTACTAATTCTTCCATTAGAATACGATTCCTTCTCGAAATTTCATCATCGCAGCCTTTATCTCAAAGAGACATCCCTGGGGGGATATGTTTCAACAAACCTTTCCCAACAAGAAGAAGTTAGACTTCGAGGCTTGGTCGATAGTGCATCGGAGGAAACCTACACCCTTATTCCCACCGAGATTTGACGAGCTCCGATCTTTCCAACCCGGCCTGTGGAGATTATCAAATACTTCAGAATCTATACAAAATTCCCCAGAGAGTGCCTCCTAACTCTCTCCGACGTAAGCGCCCGAATCTTCCCAAGGTGGTCTCCATCCATTTTATCCCCAAGCAGGTTTAATTTCTCCAATGATATTCTATCTTCCTCAAGATGGATATGTTTTGAAATATCAAAGATCCATCATTCATACATTACTCATAAATATCATAATTTGCATATATCATTCATAACGCCATGCATCATGCTTTGCATAAGACTAACAATATTCTATCAAAATTCTCTTGTTTTCTTCAAAGCAGTGAAAGTCACTTCGACGCAAAACAGTCCAAGATTAATACCAAACCGACGGAAAACTATCTCGAACGACCAACTTTGTTGTTCTCCAACAACGGATCCGTGATTAATACCAAGCCGACGGAAACCTTATCCGAACGATCACAAGTTATCCTCCGATAACGGGTGGATCAACACCGATGCACAACAGGAAATATCCACGTTTGCCTTTCTTATTATCAATAAAGAACTACGAGAGTCTAGCATACGACCTGGCTTGCCTGGATGGCATCTTAAGCCCATCTCCGACTACTTGTCAACATTTCTCTTTCGTATCGCCGCATATTTGGTTAAAAATCAATACGTACTAATAACTTCATTCAAAAGCAAGCACGAAGTCTAACGTGACGACCTCCGGATGGCATCCTAAGCCCATCTCCTCTCGTAAACATCTACAGAGCCTAGCGACGGCCACTCCCCAAAGATCAATCCTTTCGGATGGCATCCTAAGCCCATCTCCTATACAGCCTCGAGTCTAGTGACGACTCATTCCTCAAATAAACTTCTCCAAATGGCATCCGAAGCCCATTCCGCGATCCTCATCAACCGCGAGTGCAAATTGTGTGTATTGAGTGTTCAATCATCTTCTACCTGTGTCTCGAAGGCAAGGCTAATCTATCCCTTCCAAGACAAGAAGATTGAACAGGGCAGTGTCATACCCCAAAATTTGCCCTCATGTTTCTCAAGACATTCCATACATCCATGCTCAAGGATTCCTCAAGAGTCGATCAGATGGACCCTCTCCTATACAATCAACCCAAACTAGGGTTTGGCATTCCTCAGATCCAGATGGACTCCTAACACCTCCAATGGTTTTCATGCTTCCTCATATGCTTCAAAGATTCTCCATGTCAAGTTTCAAGCTTCACAAGTCCAATTTCTTTAGACAATTGCTCGATGGTCAAAATCAACAGATTGTCAAAAAGTCAATCGTGGTCAACATACAAAAACTTCGATTTTTGGTCAACATTCTCATTTTGAAGTTACATTCATCATTTGATCAAGGGTTGATCATGATTCATCAAGAAAACTCAAGATTTGCTCAAAAGTCAAACTTTCTAAATTAGGGTTTCTAGGTGAAAAGTCAACTGAACTTTGACTGGCCATAACTTTCTCATACTTTCTCGTAAATTTTTCCACCACCTCTTGTTTTGAAGGAAATTCAATTTCTACAACTTCATGTCTCACAAGAATGTCCAAAAATGCTTCATTTGAGAGGTATAGCTCAAAACATGGTGTCCTTTTCAAAGTCAACAAAAGTCAACTTTTGTTTTGAACATATATTGAGCATGGTAACTCCAATTGAAGTGAAACCAAAGACATTGTTTAGAGGACTCCAAGAGCTTTCCAAAAGTCCAAGAACTCTCAAAATGTGGAAAATTGAGCAAGATACACTATTCAAGTTGGGCAATTTTGGACAATTGCAAAGGACATTTTGGTCAAAATGCAAAGTTTTCCAAATGGGCCTATACTTTTTTGATCCAAACTTGTTCATGATGTTATTCTTGACCCATAAAAGCTTGGCATTGACTATTTTCTATTTTTATGATTTATATTTGAATTTTATAACATTAATTCAAAAATAAATTATATGAAATATGAAAATCAAATATTTTTCCAAAAGGAATGATTTTATATCTTCCTAAATGTCCAAGAAAGCCCAAGATTCATTCCAAATTGTGCTAGCCTCTTACATGGGAAGAAAATCAATATTTTCAAATATTTGATTTGTTTTTATTGGGAAATATTTTCACATTCAATGGGCAATCTTTTTTCACTCTTATTGCATTCCAAAAACTCCTATAAATATCAAGCATTGTACACAAACCAAAGAACGGAAATCCTAACCAAAAAAACAAGCCTAAACTTTGGCAAAATTTCTCAAGAATCCAAAAATTCGAATTTTTGTTTTCAGCAAGCTTCAGGCCAATCCAGCCATTCAATCATCTTCCAGAGGTTCCAAAGAACTCAAACCACCTTGCTCAAGCCGATCGTCTCCGAATCGCACAAGAAGCTCTCACCGGTTTGAACTTTTTCACAATTTCGATTTCTTAATTCCATGCATTACTAATCGATTTCGTGTGTTTATTTGAGTTCAGTACAGTCTTTAGAACGTGTTAGATGCATAACATGTGAGGTTCCACGTGAGAATCACAGATCACCATAGTTAGGGCATTTAGTCGCTTTAATCGAATCGGCTTATCCAAGTTTTCAGGAAAACCAATGCCACCATCGTGTTCGCAAGGTCCGATTTAGTCGATCGGGCTTTTGTTTTGTTTCGATTGATGCATTTTGGTGATTTCGTGTTGAGGAGCAATCGAGACGATGACCGAGCCCTAGCTCGGCGTGGACTCCGGGTCAAGTTTGACCGCACGCTGGTATAATGGCTTGCTATGATTCGTCTGCTCGCTCAACCAGGCCCACCGTGTCGACTGCTGAATCCAAAATTCCGTGACACGATACGCTTATAAACACATGCCTCCAATTCCATGACACGGATGCACGCTTAGCTGGCAAAGGCTTTGGTTTTCAAGGTTTGAAGGAATGTCTCGTGATCGGTTCGCATAATCCTCTTTTTCCTTTTCCAAAACTTTATTTTTCATATTTTTTATATTTTAATATTTTCACTATTTTAATTTCTTTTCCATATTTTTATTCTCGCATCTTAAAATACAAAAACATTTTTTTTTTTTTTTTTTTATTTAATTTAATAAATTAAAAATACTTTTTGCATGCATATTTATTTTTATTTTTATTTTGCATTTAAATCATTATAAATTGCATTTTAATTATCAAACCTATTCCAAAATTCCCAAAAATTATTATAGCTTATTTATCTTATTTCCAGATGTGATAATTTTTCCATATTAAAATTTGCATTTTGCTAACATTTTTCTTATTCGATTTCATCATATTTTCCGATTTTCTCATCTTTTCACAAAGTTGATCCGACATGACGCTTTCTTCCGCTTTTTTTTATTTTCCAATAATGTACCTGCATATGGGTTGTAATAGTTTAATTTAGGACTTTTACTTTCCGTATTTTCTAATTATGTATCTGCCAAAGCCATGTAATAGCGTGGTTTACATTTCCGCACTTTACATTCCATTTTACTTTACTCTATCAATTGCTAGTAATTAGGCGTGGCGGCAAGGGACATAGCTCACACTAATCTTCAAGATAATATATTCAATTCAACACACTTCATTCACACATGCACCCTTTAGGTAATTCTCTCGGTTTTCGATCAAATGGTCATGTCCTAACGTAGAGGTATTCTAGCACCGCTGTTTTAAACCAAATCATCATAGTCCCTTCGACAAAGATCATTGGCCCACGATGTCGCCACGAAAACATGATCTCGACCTCGATTGTCGCACGAAAATGATGATAGTCCCTTCGAATGTGCTAGGATACTTCCTACAAGTTGCCTTCAATGACCATCCGATGTCCCTTCGATTGTCCCGCACATCCAACGAATGGAGCTACCTACTAACTAATGGTACGGCTAAGCGCTATTCTAAAGGAATGTAGAAGTACGAAAACGCAAATCGAGTAGTAATAAGTCTCCTAGTTGCTTGCTCAAATCAAAATACTTTTCACACTCACACTTTCAAAACACTTTGTATACATTCCAGGTGAATCATTGCAAAGTTTTTTTTCAAACGAAACATTTTTTGTATACATTCCTACATGAATCATTACAAAGTCAAAGCGAAATGCCTTTTCAAAACATTTTTCAAACACACGTAAAGCACAAGTTGTTAGTGATCTAGAAAGCAACTAAGAGCGTGAGATAACTACGGATGAAAAGGGTGCTAATACCTTTTTTCATAACCATTCTGCATAATCTAACGGTCTTTTCTGTACTTTTACCTTCCCTTAATGGATAAAATAAAAGTCGGTGGCGACTTTGCTATCCGCACATTGGATACAAAATCCTAAAAGTTGCTCATGAGACATGTGCCTATATCCTTCACAAGCATTCTTTCGTCATCACCTATGGCATTGATAGTGGGTGCCCCATGCTTAGGCAACAGGTTATTGGCCACACTAGGAACATCAGCAAAAGAGATAGTTTTATCATCAATCAAACCTTGGACCTTGCACTTGAAAGCAAAGTAATCTTCAGTTGAGTGTCCGGGACTATTAGCATGATAACTACATCTAGCATTCACATTGTACCATGACTTTGATTCTATCCCAGGTAATGGCCACATTTCTCTAGGCACTATAATACAATCTTGGATTAAATACGGAAGCAACTGTGAGTATGTCATATGAATTGGTTGAATGTCACGCATAGTATACCTTCGGAAAGGTTGTTGCTGAGGACGTTGTTCATTATGATTTCTATTTTGTTGCTGAACCTGAATTGGGGAAGCTTGAGTAGTAACAGGGACATGGACTTGCACAAGTGTTTGCTGGTAAGGAGTACCACCATATGGGATAACAACTACATAAGGATATTGCGCATAGGGAACTGTAACCTGATTGGAATGTTGAGGTTTTCCCCTATAGTTCTTCCCAAACACAACATTAGCATCACCTTCCTTCTTCTTGAAATCATTCTATGGTTTTTTAGAAGCGGAATTGTTACTTTCTCCTCCTGACACCCTTCCAGATTTCAACCCATCTTCGATCCTTTCACCCACAATCACTAGCGCAGAGAAATTTGAAGATGTATTACGGAGTAATATTTCATAGCAGTGGTTGGGAAGAGTACCCATGAATAGATCATTTAGTTCACGCTCAACCAGAGCAGGTTGTACCCTAGCAGCAATCTCTGTCCATATCTGAGCATACCTTGAAACTTTCTCCATCTTTTTGCTTCATACCTTAAAGTTGAGTACGACTTGGCGCTAAATCAGTGTTGAGTTGGTATTGTTCAAGAAATACATCAGTCAATTCATCCCAGGATTGCACATTATTCCTTTCTAATTAATTATACCAATTCAACGATGCCCCAATTAGACTCTCTTGGAAACAATGCATCATCAACTTTTGATCACGCACATGAGCAACCATCTTCCTACAGTACATCCTCATATGTTTTTTGGGAAAGTGAGGCCCTTGTACTTTTCAAATTCAGGTATTTTGAATTTAGGCGGGATCACCACATCAGGAACTAGACACATTTCCAAAGCACTTTGACTCACAGACTATTTCCCCTTTAGAGCTTTAACTTGTTTAGCCAAATCTCTGCATATTTTCTGAGCAGCAACGTCTTGAAAAGTGACAGCATGATTAAACATCGGCATTTGACCTTGTCCATGAAAGCGCTGAGCATGGTACTCATCCTGCAAATATTCATCATTTCGAGGAATATGTATCGCAGTGAACGCAGAAGCATGTGCCATAGGGACCAACTTTGCATCTTCCTCAATGGATACTAAATTTTTAGGCATACTAAAGATCAAAGGATTCGGAGTCTCCACCCGTGTTAATGGGGTACCAGCATAAACAAGAGGAAAATTTATGTTGGCGTCATTAGTATCATCAATCATTGTAATAGTGGCAGTATTAGTCAAACCAGCAGCATTAACAACATTAGCAGTATTAAAAGAAGCATTAGCGACATTAAAAGCAACATTGGCAGCATTAGTGGCAACATTGGCAGCAGCGATAAATTCATTGGTAGTTCTCTCTTCCTCTCTCCTAAGTTGAGCCAGCATCAGCTCCATCATTTGATCCATCTTTTCCTTCATGGAGTCCATCTCTCCCCTCATAACAACTTGAGATGCTTCGTACTGTTCCATAGCTTTTCGAACGTTGGCTCTTGTTGCATGGAAATGCTGGGAATTTAGCTTGAATCTATGCGAGACAAAGTGAAATTAGCTAGGTGTTTTTGTTTTTTTGTAAAATAAAATAAAAAATGCATGACTATGTATGGTTAATTAAAAAATGCTTATGATTACGTTCCCATTTTCAAGGATTCCAATTAGACTCGTTCGCTTTCAAGCAATCAGCACGACAAATGGATAATCAGCTTCTTCATTCCACACATTAATAGTTGAATACATGCATTGTCTTCTTAAAGAGAAAGATATAAATAACAAAACTCGCAGGTCTGCTTTCGTTCAAATGACATAATATGAAGCTGGTACAAAGATACAAAATCAAAAGTGTTGTCCCCTACGAGGCCTAAGGTCTCCAAACTCCTTCTTCAAACGTTCCACTATGTCCTTGCAGAGGAAGAGGAAATAATCTACAGTTGGAGGCACACGGTCTTCTTCCAAGTCTTCAATAGTTGAATGGAGTCTCCAAGGGACTTCCACCAACAACTGTTTGCAAAATCCTACGAGCCCTGAGTACTTGTCATATAGCATTTTGTTCTTCTCCTCTAAGGTGAAAATGATTTTTCCTCGTTCTTTCCACAGTCCATTCTGATACTGAGCTTCATCAAGCCACTCCTTGCACTTGATCTCTAAATATCCATATGCTACCTCCCATTGACTTATTTGCTCTTTTGCGATGGTTAAATCTTGGATTTTTTGAGCAAGCTCCTCAGGGTCGACATAGCACGCCCTACGGTGTTCTTCTTTAAGACGAGTCTCGCGCTCCATCTTGGCTTTAACGTTCCTTAATGTATCTTGAAGATCTCGAACTTGAGCTGTAAGGGTTACTCTCTAGTCGAATTTTTCCTCAATGGCACTCTTCTCATCTGCATATGCTTTACCCCTCTGTTGTTCAGCCTTAGCCAACTTACAATGGAATTCACTTAATTCAAAATTGGATGCATCTAGATTTTCTTTGACACAAAACTTCGCTTTTCTCTCTTTTTCAACTTGCTCTTGACTTTTTAGGAGCTCAACATCTCTTTCTTTAAGTCTTTGCATCAAATCATCTCTTTCTCGGGCGACATGAGTAAGGGTTTCCTGTTGCCTCTCTTCTTCAACTTTCATCTTTGAAATGGTAGCCTTGATCTTGTTGAATTCTTAGATAGGCGCGTGAGTAGGTTCAGGTTCTAGCACATCAAAAGGAACCTCCATAGTAAATGCCAACTTCACTTCTGCTACCCTTCTAAGTATCCACGGTCCATAAGGTTCTATGTCGTCACTATCTCTTTTCCTAAGCTCTGTACCTTTCTTATGGACTTGGGTCCAAGCTTTCTGAATTTGTTCCAACAAACCAGAGTCTTCCTTTCCAAAGTCTAGTAAGATAAGCTCTTTCATAAATTCTTCCTTTGACGCAATTTCTATAGGATAACCAAATGCTTGAGAACCAGCCTAGAATTATAATTGATACAACCTCAAGATCTAATTAACGGAACATTTGGGAATGCTCCACAGTGAGTGATGACCTCCCATGTGTACCAACTTGGTGAATACCAGAATACACCACTAGCAGTGAGAGAAATCAACTTTTGAGACCAAATCAAATTCTCCAAGATTTTAATCCAAGGCCCTCGCTGAGGAATATGGGACTTCAACCATAAGTAGAGTAAAGAAGAGAAACACATACCACCCCTTTCTTTTTCTTATATCGGGTATGAATGTTGATGAGAATATCTGCTAGCAAAGCAGGTACAGGGTTCTCTGAAAGAAACACACTAATTGCAGGCTGACTCACATGTTCGTCCCCATTGCTCGGAAACAATACCACCCCAAAGATTAGCAAGGCAAAAATAGTGTTGAATGACATCCAATTCTCTTCCCCTATTGCCAACTCTTTAGCTCTTTTTTCTAAGTATTCCTTGGGAATTCCCCTCTCCACCAACTTTGGTCCCACTTCTCTGACAGGTAGATATTGGGCAGCTGCTATGTCAACTGCATCCAACTTTTCCCCTAACTTAGTAAAAGGAACATCGTCTTTCAAAGGCCAATTCAGCAACCTTTCAAACTCTTCAATTGTTGGGACCAACTGAAAATCTTGGAACGTGAAGCACCGTAGAGGAGAATTAAAAAACTTTGCTATGACTTTCAAGGCGTTGTGATCAACAGTAGTATCCAATGGTTCCAAGATCCACACATACCTGGAATAAAAATTATTCAACTGCGCGTGCTTTACTTTCCCCCTAAGCTTCAATAGAGTCTGAGTATTTAGAATTTTGAAATTGAGATGAGGATTGTTCTTTTTTCTTGAATCCATGTGTGATCTGATTACTTGTACAACCAAGTCTTTTTAAAGCTCCCTAAAAATAAAAACAATATGCTAAGAGTAAATGATTGATGCAAAATGTAATGCAAAAAGTTCAACGTGGAATTTGATAAATGGTGTAATAATAGATCGTATGATAGATTCATAGGATGGTCGGACATGGTCTCGACGCCTACCCATCAAATTCCCCATACAGGATGGTTCTAAATTTTTCTTTTGCTAAATGTTTCTCGGAGTCTCAGATCCCCTTTTAAAAAAATTATCATCATGCAAATGATCCATGTGATGATAGTATTTCCAAAAGTATACTCTAAGAAATGGATCTTAAAGGGATACTCAAAATCCTCTATATGAGCGGACGATATTGGTTTGGATATCCTAAAATACTTAGAGTTATAGGCCATTTGTCCTGAAATTTTTGTCCCGCACTAGCATACGGTGCAACAACCTCCTTAAAACGACCAACTCTAAGTTGGGTCTTCATGTCGATCCAAGTGAAACGAATGTCCAATGGACCTAAGCTACGCAACCACTATATCCTAATGTTACCTAGAAGCCTGGGTATTGGGCTTATCTATGAATCATAAACCAATAAGTTCCCAACAGTAAGATACATTAACAGGATAATATATAAAGCGTAAATAAATAATAGGAAATGAACAATAAATAAACATAAAAAAGAAAGCAATAAACAAACACACAAACATGCAAAGAACTAAACTAGGGTAGACTCTCTAGATCTATACTTCCCCAGTGAAGTCGCCAGCTGTGATAACTGGTTTTTTTCAAAATCTATTTTTTAAAATAATGAAGTCGCCACAAAATTTTATTTGTTCCAAAGGAATGGGAAAATATAGATAAAATCCACGAAGAAGGATAAGGAGGTTTACGAGACCAAAAAGGTATGGATTCGGGAGTCGGATATGTAAGGGGAAGGTATTAGCACCCCTCACATCCATCACACTCGATGGGAACTGTTTAGTTCATGTGTGTTTAAGTGTGTTTATTGCAATTTTAAAAGAAGAAGAATAAGGGGTTTGATTTATTATTATTTTGAGTTTTTCGCGGTTTCAAAACCTTGTGCCTACATATTCCCTCATGCAATGGGAAAGTCAAAACTCCGTAGTTCTTCTTGAAAATGTTTTGGTTGGTTGTGTTGGTTTTAGAATGAAAGTTTTTGATGATCGCATATGAGCGAAAAAGAGTTGAGTGAGTTGGATTGGTTTTAGGTGGGTGAAAAGTACTGAACAATAGGACTAGCATCCTACGATTCAAATACTTGAAACCAGGGGAGCGAGGCTTAACAAGTCGTCTATCATCCCAAAAGGTTTTCTTATGAAAAAGTGAAGTGAAACAAAGTTCACGTTTATTAGGAGTTTTTAAACAATTGTCTAGCGACAATGATTTAAATACTCAAAGTTCAATTTTGCACAAGTTTTTAAACAATTGGTCTAGCAAACAACAATTTAAATACTCGAAGTTTATTGTAAAATGTTTTTTCAAAATTCACTCGACGTTGGATCGAGGTTTGTAACTTTGATTTATGAAAGTGTTTTAGCGTTTGGTTTATGAGAAATGGAATCGGGTTATGATTAGCCAAG
Source organism: Vicia sativa (assembly GCA_021764765.1). NCBI lineage: Eukaryota > Viridiplantae > Streptophyta > Magnoliopsida > Fabales > Fabaceae > Vicia > Vicia sativa. The sequence goes on along the minus strand of CM038792.1, from coordinate 83,216,433 downwards.
TATATGGACTTGATTAATCTTGTGAGGATAGGTGCTCCTACCCCCAACTATGAGACCCTTGTCCATGGATGATTGGTATATGAACCAATAATTGTTCGGTTTATGATTAATCGACGCAAAATAGGGCTTCGATTAATCTTGTGAGAATGGTCATGCCCATTCCCAACTATGAGACCCTTTTTGACATACGAGCCAAAATAAGAAATGGAATTGTTTATGTCAAGTGTGTGGAGTGCACAATTATGAATAATTCATACAAGCATACATGAGGTGAGTAAAAATGATTAACAACATAATACACGTCTAAATCGTTAAATAATTATTAGAGTATATCTTTTTTATTTGTTAAGAATTAATTAATAATTTAATTAATCATACCAAATAAAAATTATATTAAACTAATATTTATTTAATACAAAGAAAAAATTTATTTTTCATTTCTCATGATATGCCAAAATAAATTAACAAGCAACAAATAAATAAATTATAAAAAAAAAAAGAGAAAAGATTAGAGATATTGGGCCTGTTGTTAGCAAATCTAGGGGTTATGAGTCTAAATTTCCGCTGGGCCCAATAGCAGTAAGTTCAAATGTTGGGGAGAGTATGTACGATCCAGTGTGATCACTCTAAAGAAATTCACGATGGGAACACTAATCTGGGATGTTTGATTATGATTAAGAGGTCTTGAATGGAGATCATGGGAGTTATGGTGGGAGCACTACATGGAACAAAACAACTTCACTAAACCGGTGGTGACACTTGTCAACACCTTAATTAAACACCTAAATCTAATCCATTAGCAATATAAGACAAATAATAATAAGGATTAATCAAAATAACAACAAATCCTCTGTCCACGTTGTCTTCTCTCACCTTATGCATCTCTCTCACGTTCCTCTCATCAGAGAAAGCAACCTAGCCGCGCCGGAAATCGCCTTGCAGCGGTGATGGCGGCGGCGCTCGGTTAAAGTGTCCCGATTTTAATTTTTTGTTATTTTGATTCCTCTTTCTCTCCTCGTTTCTAATCTAAGGTTTATTTTTAAAGATGCTCATTGAGGGAGGCTAGATCTAAAAGGGAAAAACTGAAACCCTAACTCTCTATTTACGAAATCAGTGGCGGCGGTGTGAAATCATGCAAGCTGATGATGAACAAGGAATAAAAAGAGAAACAAAATGGAGCCTGAGTCTCCTTAGATGCGATTCATGACCTTGACTCAGTGAGATCTTTCTTGTTTTTTCTTCTTTCCTCTTCTCCTTTACGAATTGTGACCTGTTGTATTTTTCTTTTCCTTCTTTCTGATTCGTAATTTCTGAAGGGTTTTTGTTTAGGAAGATGATGATGGTCTTGTTAGATCTAGGGTTTTGTTCTGGCCATTTTTTGTATTAGGGTTTGTATGAACAGTCCTCTCTGAAATCTGTGCCATTGAATGTTTATATATTGTCAGAAATTAGGGTTTTAAAATGCTTGCTGGATTTTCTGATTTACTGATAGTATGCCTTATACGAATTCTTATATTTGGGCTTTTGACACTTTTTGATACGTTGCTATTTCTTTTTCTGTGGCCATTCTGACTTGTAATTTGTTTGTCATTTCTGACATGTTGGTTATTGGGCTAAAGTATATTGTTTGTTTTTCTGATTTTCTCACTGTGAACCAAACAATTTTTGTACTTGTTTGTGATTTGTAGTTAGAGGAAATTGTTGGCCCATTACTTAGACAAAAAACTCTGAGTTTTGTTATAAAACAATGTATGAGGCCTTGTGGCATTTGAGCATGATTTTAGGCTGGAACTTTTCCAATTCTGACTTGTATTTACTAGGTCCTTCTAAAAGTCAACAAAAAGTCATATTTTTCAAAAGAAGTGTACATGATCATGGAAGCTTCAATGAATATGAAACCAAAAGGAGTGTTTAGAGGATATCTTGAGCTTTCTAAAAAGTCCAAGAACACTTCGAAATGTTGAAAATTGAGCAAGATACAACTTGTGCAAGTTTGGGGAATTTGAAGAAATGCATGAAGAGAAATACTAAGCAAATTCAAATTTTCTCCAAGTGGGCCATGGTTTTCATGATTCAAACTTATTCTTAATATGTCCCATGACCTACAAGCTCAATAACACGCCCTCCTCTCATTTTATTTAATTTATTTTTGAATTAAACTATTTAAATTCAATTTAAATAAAATAAAATGCAATGAATGAAATCATGGCGGGTTGGGCTTATTTTCCGAGTGCCTTGAGGTCCAAGGAAGGCTATGTAAGCTATCAAAAACACATGGATGAGTTTAATGCAAGATTGAGCCAAATATGGAATATTTTGATAAGAAACTTCAATAAAATATTTTGCATTGAAGAGAATATATTTTTCTCTCAATATTTGACCTAATCTCATGTCTTATAAATATACAAGACATCCAGACCATCATCACACGAAATTTTGCAGCCAAAAAACTAGGGTTTGTGTTCAATAATATTCAACAAACTTGCACTTTCGAAACCCTAGTTGTAGCTTCTTTCAAAGGCTTTTCAACATTCTATCGTGCTCCAGAGGTATAGTAGGGCAAGAATGGATCATTATTCATGATTATAACACACTGAATCATACCATACATGAAGCTTACTTTGCATATTTTCCATGAATTCGTATTCTGCTCTTTATTGTGTTTTGATTGAAACTAATTATACTAATCGTTTCCTGAGGTTCATTAGAGCAGATTAGAACCATTGTTTGCAAGCTTTGATGGCTGAAACACAAAATACCATGGCTAGGGAACGAAGCTTCTAAACTTTCGTATTCCTATTTAGAGGATGATTCATGCCAAAAGAACCCCATATTCGGATTCAGGGGATGATTTTATGTTGATATGGGTTATTCCTTTTCGTTTTTGCTTCAATTTTGCAGGTTTGGATCCTCTCCTTGCCGGAGAAGACAACCAGAAACGCCATCCAGGGTGGTTGACTTGCGAAGACTATGGCAAGGCAGGCGTGGCGCTCCCTGATTCGTTCATTCAAATGGCCATGGATCCCACCAGCATGGGTTTTGATTCAAACTAATTTCTGGGAATTAATTTCCCTTATATATTTATCTTTGTGGCTTTATTAGTGGATGTATTACCGCCCCAGTGGTCAAGAGCGCGCACTTAGTCCTTACCTCTCCTATGGCATGAGTTCGATCCCTACCTTTTGCCAAATTTTCTAACATTTTCTGATTTCCATAGGTTTCCATGTATATATTTCTAGAGGCGTGCATATATCACCATTGGCAGATGGTGTAGTGGTATAATTTTAAACCTGCAACCCCAGGGTCACGAGTTCAACACCCTGGGGTGCCATCTCTATTTTTTTAACCATTTTTCTCCTCAATTTTTCTAACATTTTTCAATTTCTTTTTCTTATTTTAATTTCTCTCCAAATAATTAATTCAACTATTTTCTAAAATCCCAAAAAATTATTTAATTTCAGAATAAGGTTAATTAAACATTTAATTAATTTTTGACATAAACATAATTTATTTTTCTCATGATTTAAATTATTTTTCACAATTAATTGTTAAGTAACTTAGAATTCATTTTTATTAATTAAAATCAATTTCAAAAAATATCAAAAAAATATATTTCTTTTACGATTAGGATTTAGATGTTTTTTCCTATCATTAGACAATTTTCTTTCAATTTATTTACTTCATTTCGCATTTAAATTCTAAAAATTATTGTATAGTTCACAAAGGTTCTTTTTAATAGCATAGAATTTTATCTTTCTGCCTTTACTTTCCACACCTCCTATTATGTAACTGCCCCAAAGCCTTGTAATAGTGTAGGACTTTATTTTCTGCCTTTACTTTCCGCACTATTATAAACTGTATATAACTGCTTAGATGTATGCTAATTAGGGTTTGCATGGCAAGACTAAAATCAACTGTTAGATCACTCTAATAATCAAGATAAATATCTGAGTCAAACACACTATATCACTCTTGCACCTCCTTAGGGTATGCTCTCTTGTTGCCTTACGAAACAATGGTCATGTCCCTCGAACGTAGGGATACCATTAGCAAAGTTGCCTACAAATAACATCATCATAGTCCCTTCGATACAAAGATCATAGTCCATCGATGACCCTCGATGTTGCCTACGAATATATGATCTCGTTCCTCGGTTGTTGCCTACGAATAAGTGATGATCGTCCCTTCGAATTGCTAAGGTATCCTTACAATGTTGCCTTCAATGACCATACGATGACCTTACGATTGTCCCTTCACATCTAACGGATAGAGTTACCTACCAACTAATGATATGGATAGCGTTATCCTAAAGGAGAAGGAAAATAACAAGAACGGCCTTTCTGAGTAGGTAATAAGACTTTTAATTGCTTGCTCGACACAATCAAAATACTTTTCACACCTCATAATTCTTTTCAAAAATACTTTCAAACAAACACTTTGTATACATTCCAATGAGAATCATTACAAAGTTAAACATTTTCCAAACAAATATATTTGAACACTTCGTATACATTCTTGAGGACTGATACAAGAATCATTACGAAGTCAAAGCGAAATACTTTTCAAAATACTTTTCAAATCACACAAACACAGAAAGTAAATTTTCAAAAATGAGCTAAGCAATTAAGAGCCCGTAGATAACTACGGATGAAAAGGGTGCTAATACCTTCCCTTTTCATAATTACCTCCCTTACTCAGAATCTAACGAAGGTCTTTTCCTGTTCTTTTCACCTTCCCTTTATTGGATAAAAGAAAAGTCGGTGGCAACTCTTGCTATCCGTAACATTTGCGATAAAACGCAAAACAAACAAGTTAGTTCTCCTACCGTGTTACATAACTTTTGTCAAAAAGCGTTGTCTTTGTGGTGCTGCCAAAAGCGTTTTTTGGCATAGTGATTGTTCGAGTACTACCCGAGTTCGATTCATTGTGAAAACAAAACTTGATCAGAAATTCGTTCCTCTAAATCACGAAATCCGATTAGTCGGTTTATTATATGGATGGAAACTAATTGACTAAACCCAAACAAAAAAAAATTCACAATTTCATTCAATAAAACGAGATAATTTAAAACTTATTTTAAAAAGAAACATGACACAAAAGTGATACCAATACATTAATACTCTGTTCCTCTGTATTTATAAGTATCAATTAAGAAGAAAATTGCATCTAAATATAAACTCCAAAATTACTAATGTGAACAACTATAATCTCCTAAAGAAGAAGAAAATTGCATCTAAATATAAACTCCAAAATTACTAATGTGAACAACTATAATCTCCTAAACTACTATGTGTTTATTGTTTTTCCACGCAAATATAACATTAATTATGTTGAGGTGGATGAAATAGTTCAACTGAAATGTGTTATTTGAATTATATGAATATGTAATATATTGATTTATCGGGCCGCACCATTTACTTATATTTTTGTCTTTCAATCTAAATAAAATATTGATATTTAAAAATAACGTTAATCATGATATTTAAAAATTTCATGTGAATCAGAAATCAATGTATAATGAACGAGTTGGAGAGAGTATAAATGTATTTTTCGTGTCTTTGTTTGTTGCATGTTCATGGGGAAATGCTTGATGTTAGTATTGCTGTTGTTTTTACAATATATAGTACAATTAATGAAAAGAAAACAGTTTCCTAGGTACTAGTACAATTTTTACCAAGAAGTACGTAGTAGTACGTTCACTTGCTTCTCATACAAAAGAAACGCACCACTTGTTTCCCTAACAATCGGTTTTGAGGTGTTTAAAATTATACTATTTCCTCACCAAACAACAACTAAAACTGAACCAAAATTTTAATTTTACTTCCTTAAATAAATATAAAAATATTCCTTCCTTATACATAAAATCATTAGCAATAATAAAACTAATAAGGGTTAATAATCATTTATCCCATGTCATATAGACGGGTTTTGATTTACCCCTTTAAAAAAAAAGTTTTGGATTACCCCCTTGTAATTTTTGAGCACTTCCTAAACGTATAAAAATTAAGGAGATAAATCAAAAATATATATTTTACAGGAAAATTTTTTTATACATAGAGAACAAAAGACTTAGCATTTTAACATTTTAGGGGAGTAATTCAAAATTTTTTTTTAAAGGGATAAATCAAAACTCGCATATATGACATGCGGTAAAGACTATTAACCCAACTAATAGTTATTAAATGTTTTGAGAGTTAGTAAATGTTTTTATTAGAATAATTATTAAAGGTTGTAGAAAAAATAATTAATACAATCAAAAATTTAAAAATACTTCATTAAAAATTCTAAGAATTTAATATTTAAAAACAAAAATAAGTATTATTACAGTATGCATTGAAATATCTCTCTCACACACCTCTGAAGGCAAGGCAGAAGTTGTCTGTAATTGTTGCAACAAACTTGGATGAAGAACAAAAGATCTAATTGTTGGAAATTCAAACACAAAAGAGCTCTTATTTGACAAATTTCTGACATTAAGGGGGCCAACCTTACAGTTTACATGCATAAAATTTTGCTAAAGAACAATACCAAAAATAACATTAAAAGTCAAAGAAGACAAAATACTAAATCCAATAATGAAAGAAATGGTCAAGAAAGAGATTATAAAGTGGTTAGATGCATGAATTATCTATCCTAATGATCATTGTATGTGGATAACTACAATTCAATGTGTGCCTAAGAAAAGAGGTATGCTTGTAGTCGGAAATGCAAAATATGAGCTAATCCTAACCAAAACTGTTACCGGCTGGAGAATTTGCATGGACTACATGAAGCTAAACAAGGCTATTAGGAATGATCATTTCTTTTACCTTTCATTGATCAGATGCTAAATAAGATGGCTGGAAAGAAGTACTATTGCTTCTTGGATGGATATTCGGACTACAATTAAATAGTCATTGCACCATAATAGTACCAAGAGAAGACCACATTCACTTGTCCTTATTGCACCTTTGTCTTCAGAAGGATGCCCTTTGGACTATGCAATTTTCCAACCACTTTCCAACGGTGCATGATGGCCATTGTTTTTAATATTATTGAGAGTTCCATGAAAGTTTTCATGGATGATTTCTCTGTTTTTGGAGAATCATTTAAGAAGTGCTTGGACAACTTGGTCTAGTGCTAACAAGGCGTGGAGAGAACAATATAGTGCTGAATTGGGAGAAATGTCATTTCATGGTGAAAGAATGGATTGTTCTTGGACACAAAATCTCAAAAAGGGGCTGGGAAGTGGATCAAGCCAAGATATAATGATTGAAAAGTTGCCCCCACTAGTGAACATCAAGGGAATTAGAAGTTTTTGGGGCATGTTGGCTTTTGCACGAGGTTTATCAAGGAATTTTCAAAGATCACCAAGCCACTTTGTCAATTGCTCCATCGTGACGTATCTTATGTCTTCAATTAAGAATGTTTGGATTCCTTCAATTTATTAAAGAAAACTTTGGTTTCTGCACCAATTGTGAAGGCTCCTGACTGGACGAAACTATTTGAGTTGATGTGTGATGCAAGTGAATTTCCTATTGGGGTTGTATTGGATCAAAGACACAATAAGATATTCATACTATTTACTATTCTAGTAGGACTCTCATTGAAGAACAAGTTAACTACACCACAACTGAGAAGGAACTACAAGTTGTTGTCTTTGCATTTGATAAGTTCATATCATATTTAGTGGGAGCCAAAGTCATTGTATACATTGATCATGCTACCATCAAGTACCTAATTGCTAAAAAAGATGCCAAGTCGAGGCTTATCAGATGGGTACTATTATTATAAGAGTTTGATTTGGAAATTAGAGATAAAAGGAGAGTTTAGAACTTGGTCATTGGCCATTTGTTAAGATTACCAGAGGAGGTACAAGACATAAATGGTGGAGAAATTCAGAAGAATTTTCCTAATGAAAAGTTATTACTGATAACTATAGGTGACTCCATAGTATGCTAACATTGTCAACTATCTGGTCACTAGATTTGTTCCACCTGAGTTCAATTCTCAATAAAGGAAAAGGTTATTCCATATGAGCAGAATTTACTTTTGGGATGAACATTTCCTTTACAGAAAAGTGTGTTGATCAACTGCTAAGAAGATGTATCGATCAACCAGAGGAACGACAAATCTTGTTTGTCTGTCATGATGCTCCTTATGGAGGAACCAAAACCGCTGCCAAAGTGTGTTGATCAATTGCTAAGAATATGCGTGGATCAACCAAAGGAACGACATATCTTGTCTGTTTGTCATGAGGCTCCTTATGAAGGACATTTTGGAGGAACCAGAGCCGCTGCCAAATTTATACAATTAGGTTTTTTTATTACCTCTCTTTTTAAAGATGCTCATGATTTGGTTAGGAAATGTGATAGGTTCCTAAGCGTGGCAAATATCTCCATGAGGCAAGAAATACCTCTTACCAACATCTTAGAAATTGAAATTTTTTATGTATTGGGGCATTGACTTCATGGGTTCATTTCCTCAATCTTTTGGTAACTTGTCCATATTAGTTTTTGTGGACTATGTTTCTATGTGGATAGAAGAAGTAGCAACTTCTAATAGTGATGCAAAGGTTATGGATAAATTCTTGGTTAAAAACATTTTTTCTAGACATGGCATCCCTAGAGCAATCATTAGTAATGAAGGCACACATTTTTGCAACAAGGTTTTTATAAATTTATTGGAAAAGTATGGTGTGAAACACAAGGTTTCTACAGCCTACCATTCCTAATGCAATGGGCAAGCTAAAATTTCTAATAGAGAAATACAAAGAATTTTGGAAAAGGTTGTTAACTTCTCTAGAAAATGTTAGTCTAAGCATTTAGATGATTCTTTATGGTCATATAAAACGCTTTTAAGATCCCCTTAGGCATGTCTCCTTATAGAATTGTATATGGGAAGGCATGCCACTTGCTAATTGAGTTAGAGCACAAGGCTTTTTGTGCAGTCAAAACTCTTAATTTTGATTTTTCTAAGGTTAACAAAGTTAGAATGCTTCAACTTAATGAGTTGGAGGAAGATAGGTTGTTCTCTTATGAAAATGCTGAAATGTACCAACCAAGAGGTGGCATGACAGAAAGTGTTTGAAGAAGAAGTTAACTGAAGGTAAACTTGTCTTTTGTTCAATTCTAGATGAAATATTTTCCCTGGAAAACTTAAGACTAGATCGTCTGGTCCCTCTAAATTAATTAAGATTTATCCTCATGGGGTTGTGGATTTGTTTAACGAAAAAATAGGTGAAACATTCAAAGTGAATGGACAAAGATTGAAAAGCTTCCATGGTGCATCCTTAAACAACACAAGGGTTACCATGGATTTGCTTGAATATTTTTGAATTTTTCTGTAGTCAGGATATAATACTATAAAATAATTCTACCGTGTGATTGATGTAATAAACTTTGGAAGAGTCAATGATAAGTCCTATCGTGACTAGTAAAGCTGAAAGAGTCATTTCAGTGCTACCGCCTTCCACAATAAAACCTCTCATCACATCCTATTTTTTTCCAAACCACTCTAAAATAAATTCTAAAACTTTTATCATTCCTGTCTTTCGTTCTCTTAAAAACCTCTTCACCCACAATTTACTTTGCTCTCAAACCCTAAAATAACCATGAAGCCAACCTATTCTCAAGACTGAATTAAAACTTGCGCCCGTAAAAATGCTACTCATGCCATTAACATATCTGATAAGGAGGGATCTAACTATGAAATCTTTATCAATGCTGATGTCAGGCAAAGATTCAATGATATCGTCTGGAATGGGTATGTTTTCTGACGTGGCTTCATTCTAGATAAAGATGATGAGAACCTAGGGTTTCCAGGAAGTATTGGTACACTGATCAAGCTCAAGAAGTGGGCCAAATTCTGTCAACAACCACTTCCATACACCATCCAATTAGTCAAGGAGTTTTACGCTAATTTGGTAGACACCAACAAGAATAGTAAAGTGATGGTGAGAGGGTATTGCGTCTCTTACTCTGAAGGAACCATTAATATGATGTTTGGCTTGAAAAATACTGAAGATCAATATTAAGAAATTTTGGAAAGAGATGATGGTGATGAGTTTTAAGCTTACATGAAATCTTTGTGCAACTCGGATATCACTTAGTTTGAGTCGAGAGGAGAAAATACTGTCAAGGTAATGGATCTGAGGCCCGAGTCAAAGGCTTGGTATCAATTCATAAAGAATTCACTCAAACCAATAACACACAATGAGACAGTTAACAAAGCAAGGTTGGCCCTATTACATTGCATTAATATTGGATACACAATCAATGTGGGAAAGATCATAGTCCAAGAGATCCAAAAAAGTTCTAAAAAGAAGGAAGGAATGCTCTATTTTCCTTGCTTTATCACTGCACTGTGTAAGAAATATTGAGTACATGGTAGGGAAAATGATGAGAATTGCAATCCTCAAGCGGATTTTGATAAAAGCAATTTGCAAACTTTGATGCAGCCCAAAATAAGGAAGAGGTAGGACAAGGGTCGGCATGGGCAGAAATTAACTTTGAGATGGACAACTTGATGTGGAAGTTTTTTCTTCAGATGCAAAAGGACCAAAGGGAGTTCTTCAAAATTCAAAAAGAAAAATTTAAGTGAGAGATGAAAGTTAATCAAATGTTTTACAATGATGAGCCAACCCTAATTTTTATTGATCATATATTGGGATTGTTGAAGGAAGAAGAAGACTAATACAAAGTTGAAGATAAGAGTAAGTTTTTGAAGAAGGGCATGAAACAAGTTAAAGTTAGGTTTATAGGGGCTCTCAGTGTGTCAACTTCAGGCGGGCCTAATGATGCCTCTCTTTAAAAACCAAAGAAGAGATCAAAGAATGAAGTAATTATGAAGGACAAAGTAAAGAAGAAGGTTGAGGATGAAATACCAATTATGACTGAAGATATTGTTGAAAAAGTGAATGATGAGGATGATACTTTGAATAAGTTGCTAAAGCAAGTAGCTAAGTGTTGCACCCCAAAATTTGCCCTCCTATCTCGATTTTATCTGACTTAGGCTTCGCGTTCATCATGGCACACACATGCATACATATCATCGGTTTTATGGCTATGGGATCAAGGTGTCCTCTAGTGAATCTGCTTCAAGCAATAAAAAAATGATCACTTAGTACCCGGATGACCTGAAATACTCATTTACTTTGTCTATCCAATGTACATCCTAAGAGTTGTGGTTTTTATATTCAATTTGAATTAAAGGCTCCTTGAAGATTACATAAAAGGTTGATTTTTGTCCATAAAAAAAATTGAAGTTGATTTGAGATCAATGTGTGGTTAAGCGTGCGTCTCGCAAAAAGAGTGAATTGTGATTGGAAGTTTCATGGCCTCTTATCCAAAAATTTCAAGCGTTTCAAGTTTATTCACATATGCATCATACTAAGCTAATATTGCTATCCCAATTTTAATTTATTCAAATTTCATAAGCCATGATTACAAGTAAGCTTGTATTTGCTCAAGATTCGAAGCTTTAATTTATTTGGAAGGTTCGATTTTTGTTTAAGTTAAGGGATAAACAATTTCAAAGGTGAAAAATTCATTACCTAAGTTTTCTTCAAGTCCATTATTTAAAGAATTCACTTTGGGATGCTTGATTTAAATCAAAGTTACTTAAGAGTTTTTATTATGACAAAAATTCAATTCTTGCTTTAAGGTTCATCCAAAAGATTTATCTTACATCAAGAAATTATTCAAAATTTCATTCATGTTTCATTCAAGGTTACGACGCAAACTTTATAGTTTAAATCCTTAAGTTTCCAAGAACATGAATCGGCAATTGGAAAATAAACTCATATATAATAACTTTGTACATTTACAAAAGAATTCAAAACTTTCAAATGCAACAACCATGCCATTTCCATTTGTTTGAAGTTGTTTTTATATATAAGTTACAAAGAAATGTTTAAATAACTATGAATTAATTTTCAAGTTATATTACAAGCGATTCTTATATTAACTACAACATCAAAAAACTACAAGTTTGGAATGATATGTTACAAAGTTTCTAATGGATACTATTTTTGTTCTGAATTAAAGAAGTCTTCCTCTTCAATTTCCTCGTAGCTATTGCCTCGACTTCATTTTGAATTTTTCCTCCAACATGCTTGAGCTTCATCTTATGTCACGGTTACCTCCTCTCCAATTCTCCACTTCATTGGACCATCGAGTTCATGTCATAAAACGAAAAAACATAATTAGATATCAAATATTGAACAAGATGGTAAGAAACAACTTTAGAAACAGTTACAAGTTCATCATTAGGGAATTCTAGCAAGAATCAGGGAATTAAGGTTGATTTTAGATCACGTTCAAGCGACAACAAGCCTCATACAATTCATTACGAAATCTTATTCATAACCTCCATTGCAAATCACAAACCCTTTTACTGGTTTGGTTCACAAAAAAGGGGGGGGGGGTAACTCAGGAAAAGCATCATTGTTACAGCTGCAGTAAAAGAGAAAAGGCAGTAAAATTCACATAATCAGCCCAAGACAGTAGATGCAAGTACAGACTTGGCCAGAACATTACCAAAGCCTATAATCAGAATTAAATCAGAAATAATGTTAAAGCCCATATCAGAATCAAAGCCACAAGGCCTGTTAAGCCAAATCAGAGTCCAGAACAATCATCAAACCCTAATTTCGAAATGACTAAGTCCATAATCAGAAAACCCTAGTTCTGACAGTATAAAGTCATTGAAGGCACATGAACCAAGAGAGAGTCACTGTTCACAGAAACCCTAAAACGGCCGCAGCCTCTAAACCCTAACCCTACATCATCATTTTCCTACAACAGAATCCCTTCAAAAATAAAAGAGGGAAAGAGATTCAAAAAGGTAATACCGGGTTTTTGAAGGAAGAGGAGTATGTTGTGAACCCCATGGCCGACATCCTTCTCCTTCTCTTCCTTTTCTTTCGTTTCCATGCATAACTGCCGCCGTCAGACACCCAAATAGAAATTAGGGTTTTCTTTCCCCTTTCATATTTAGGGTTCACCTGTAGAAATCATAGAAATCCAACCATAGATTAGTACATAACAGAAGAAGACGAACACAAAAACGTAAAGAAACCATGTTTCTAGAATGCACCGCCGCCGTCACCGCCACGAGGGTGATTCCCGGTGCGGCCATCTTTCGTTCTCTGGCGAAATCATGAGAGAGCAGAGACGAGAGAGCACTCGTGAGAGGCGAGAGGACGAGAGAGCAATCGTGAGAGGCGAGAGGACGAGAGTAATCGTGAGAGACGAGAGGATGAGAGTTTTCGTTTCCTCTGAGTTACGAAGAACACAGAGTTTGTTCTTTCATTTTTTATTTTGTTAATTTTTTTTTAAAATCTAGGTTAGTATAGGTTTTAGAAAATAATTAGTTTAAGTTTTGTTTGGTTGATCCAGGCGGTGACACTTGTCACCGTCTGTATCGTTTATTCTTGATCTGGTGCAGGTACATCCATGGTAGTAATTTTGCTCCCTTCCTTATAATCGTTAGATCTTCGCAAGTCCAGATCCAGTGTCCCATAATGATCGCCCACGCTACGCTTCCATGGAATCTCCCATACATGATCTAGTAAATGTTATTGGGCTTGGGCTCTGCTTGCTTTTCACACCCCCATATCTAACTACAATCACAGGCCCATTTCTAAATTCACTCTTTAAATTATTTATTTATGCAAGTAATTTTAATTTGATGTATTAAATAGTAATTAGCATATGATAGTTTTTATTTGATAAATTATCATTAAATTATTAGTTGATTTTTTATCAAATAAAAAAAATTCATCCTAATAATTATTTAAATTTTAGTTGTATTGTGTGATAAATTTATCCGTCGTTTACCTGCTTGTACGATATATTCACGATTGTACACTCCGCACACAATTAATATAAAACGACTTCGATCTCTCATTTTGGTTCCCATACCAAATTCTCTAAGGGTCTCATAGTTGGGGATGGGCATAGTCATCCTCACGAGGTTAATTAAAGCCCTTGTTGCTTTGATTAATCATAACCCGAATAAATATTGGTCCACATTTCAATTATCCATGCACTAGGGTCTCATGGTTGGGGATAGGAGCACCTATCCTCACAAGGTTAATCAAGTCCATATACTTGGTTAATCATAACCCAAATCATTACTTCTCTCTGTTCAACACCGAAATTCTTAAAACACTTTCCAATTAAAATAATTAATTGAATTTGTTTTCTAAATCGATTTTCATAAAAGAACATTTGGATGGGGTTTGTTTCAATTGTTAGATGATAGCCTAACGATTTAAACAAATCGAAGTTTTTAGATTGTTAGATGGTAGCCTAATAAACTAAAAACTTTTATCCATGTTTTAAAACAAAAATATAGTGTTGTGGCATTCGGTTAAATTGTTGGATGATAGCCCAACGGTTTAATTGAATTTAAAGTATTTGGGTCGTTAGATGATAGCCTAATGACTTAAATACTTTTATTCCATACACTTAATAACGTGAACCTCGTTTCACTTCACCGTTTTCTTAATAAAGATTTTGGATGAGAGATGATTGGTCGAGCTCACCACCAATTTCAAGTATTCGAATAGTTAGATGATAGCCTAATGTTTTGGCACTTGTCATCCACACCTTAAAATCAACTCAACCCACTCAATTCTTTTCGCTCATATGCGATCATCAAAAATATTTCTACTAAAATCAATACAACCAATTCAAACATTTTCAAGAAGAACTATGGAGTTTTGACTTTCCCATTGCACGAGGGAATACGTAGGCATGCGGTCTCGAGGTCGTGTCAAACTCAAAATAATAATAAACAAATCTCGTTTTCTTCTTTCTTATTTCTTGATTGTAATTTAGGAATTAACAAACATACACACAAACACTTAGAGCTAAATGGGTCCGATCGAGTACGATGGACGTAAGGGGTGATAATACCTTCCCCTTGCGTAACCGACTCTTGAATCCACATCTTTTGGTCATGTAGACCGTCTTATCCGATGTCATGGGTTTTATCTATATTTTCTCGTTCTTTTTAGAAAAAATAAAATTAGTTGGCGACTTCATTGTTTTGTTTTTAAAAAATAAATGATTTTTTGAAAAAAAAAACAGTTGCTTCACTAAGGATAGGAATCAGATGAGAATAGAAGCATCTGAAAAGGTGAAATCCAAAAAGGAAGTTGTTGAAAATATTGTTGAGAAGTTAGTGGAGGAAGTAAACAAGGAAGTTGTTTAAGAAAATGAGAATGAGAATGAGGAAGAAGAAAAGGGTCATGATGACAAAGAAATGCATGATGCAAGTGAAACGAAAGAGAACGGCTCTAAAGAGGAAGAAAATTTTGAAAAAGAAAAATTATAACCTAAGGCTATGGAATTGGAGGCAAGAGAGACTGAAGCAGAGAAGGCTGGGGAAGAAGGTGAAAAGGAGAAGAAGAATGAAGGAGAAGGAGAAGATTCATCAGATAGCTCGAAAGAACTAGAGCAGTCTGATGAAACTCTAGTAGAGAAGAGTGCTGATGTGACTCCTGAGGTCACACCTAAAAAGACAAAGAAGCCTACTAAAATCAGCACCCCACACCCAACCAAGAAGATCAAGAATAAAGTTTCTCCTTCCAAACGAAAAGCCAAGTCAAAGTCCCCTCTGAATAAAGTCCAAGGTAAGTCATCCATAGTGCAGACGGGTGTGATGCTTGAAGTTATCTCTGAGGCACCTAAAAGTGTTGTCAATAAGTCATCAATCCACGAGCCTACCAGGAAGAAGGCTAGAAAGAAGAAAAAAGAAGACCCCATCCGCAGGAGAAGCGAGCTTAAAGCAAAGCTAGTAAGCTCGAGATATCAGGCATGTCCCACCCCATCTTCTGATAGTGAGGACATTGTCCTTACTCTAAGTTTAGGGGAGTGCTGGCTAGAGTCGTGACTCTACCCATCACCATTATCATATTATCATACTTACCTATTATTATGTTTTGTTGTTGGTTGTTTACAACCTCTTTCTTGTTATTTTTAATGGATGCTACATCCTTTTGATTAATGAATTGTTTTTTCTTTTTTTTAAGTAGTTTTTTTTGTTTTAACTTGAGGAGTATATTTTTCATTGGTCTTATGTTCTGATAACCATTATCGTGACTCGAGTAGTCTGGAAAGTAGGCAGCCTTTAGTTAAGGTTTAATTCTTTTTTATTATGGAATAAAAACTAATATGTAAGGTTTAGTTGGGGTTGTTAGTATATTTGTTTAATTACTGCAACACTTTGGACACACTGCATATAATTAAGGGTTAAATATATAAACCCCCGTGTAATGTTAGCGGATTCTCATTTTAGACCCTGGTAATGTTTTTTTAATCGCCCTCTTGAAATTTTAAAATTCTAAGTCTTTTGATCCCTAGGCGAAAATTTTTACCCCCTCGTAAAATATACTTTTTTTGCTTTACGCCCCCATTTCGCTCCGTTTTTACACGCTTAAGGGGGTACCCAAAAATCATAGGGGGGTAATTAAAAAAATAATTTTACAGGGGTCTAATGCGAATCTCGCTAACATTACAGGGGGATTTATATATTTAACCCTATAATTAATAAATAAAGTACAATAAAATGTGCAATAGAATTTGTCAAAATGCATTTCTCAATAAGTTCTTGTGCCCTTGTCTGGAGGAACATCTCTTGTGTCTGAAACTGGAGGATCAAGTTTTAAAATAAGTTCATGTGTTCGTGTCTAGAGGAAATTAGTTTGTCTCACCATTAGTAACATATTGGAATCATTACAAGTGAGATCCCGTCAGGTGAAAAGGTGGAGTAGCTACAAAACATTTTTCTGAATAAATGTATGTGTGATCCTAGGTGTGAAATCATGATAATACGAAATAAAAACCCTCTACTGAAGTTGAAAACTAAGTTGTTGGACAATAGGAAAAAGAAATCAAAATTTGAAATTAGTCCAGTTATCTTGACTGAAGAGTTCTGTCATGATAGGGTCTATTAGTGATCCAAAGAGCATACACAATAAAGAGTGTGCTTTAAGACTATGTTATACCTATATTTAAGACAAGTCCCTTGAGATGATTTCTGAGTTTGAAAAAGGTTGATTCTCTTAAAGAGGGGATAGTTGCTTCGAAGATGTTATGTCTGTCTCTACATGTCGCATCACTCGAGGACTGGTAATGGTTTAAGTTAAGGGTGTGTTAACCCACATTTTGTGAGTTAATACATGACTTTAGCTTTGGTGAATTAGTCTTTTTATATGTTTGTTAGTTGTAATTTAATGCATTTTAGTTGTTTTTATTAGTTTGGCTTGGAGCACAATAGGTGCTCCCTTTTTATTATTAACATATGTTTTTGTAAATAAAGGTTACCAGAGTCAAGCTGAGACAAGACTGCAGTGGTCTTTGTTAAGAACCAAAATATTGATATATTTGTAGATAATTTTGTGGTCATTTACAATATCTTTTGTTAATTAGTAGTATTTAAGATTTCAATTTGATATATATATATATATATATATATATATATATATATATATATATATATGCTTTTATTTAGTTTTTGTTGTAAATCAATTAGCTTACTTAGTTTTATGCGCATTTTGTAGGTTTTTGTTAATGATACTTGAAGCATTGAAGTTATGGACAAGCTTGGACCATTTTGGAGGTGCTGAAAAGGGAAATTTGAAGTTTTGTATAGGCTAGGCCGCCGAGCGCAAATCAAAGCCCGCTATGCTGTTTTTGGAATTTGGTAGAATGTCGTTTTTAAGGTCGCACACTAAACGCGGTTTTGTTATTTCGCTGAGCCCGTTTAGCGCGGTCAGGCCGTTGAGCAGAACTCACTTTTTGGGGCACTTGTATAAGTACCATTGTTATATGTTTTTCTCAACAACTCTTCAACAAACTCTTCAAATAAGATTTTTAGGGCAAAACACACTATTTCCTTCCATTGTAACTCAAAATCAAAGATTTAGATCTTGAATCTTTGCTAGTTTTCCATCCATGTTCATCATTCTCTCTAAATTTCTTGATTATCAAGGTACCATGACAATGGATAGCTAAACACTTTTGTGTCAAGATTAGAGGTATTTAACCTAACTAGTATGTATTTCTTTTGATCATTTTGTGTATGAACTTGGTTAATGATTAATATATGTTGAATATCTTTAATTTATTTGTTCTTTTTATGGTTTGAATCATTATTGAGAAGTAAATTTCAAACTTGACCTAAGATATTCATCTATTAATGAACAAACTATAGACATAGATTTTTGAGTTAATATTCACTAGAATAAAGCTTTAAATATTACCATGTTCATAGTTAGGTTGAGACATCATCTAAAGATTAACATGATAATACTCACAATATTGCTTAGACATAAATGATATTGAGAGGATACGTGAATATATGATCATCAATTAGTTCATATGCTTGGTTAATCGAATGTATATGAAATAAGTTATTGAAACTAATCTTGAGATGCTTTTACCAATCGATTTTAAATCCAAAACTCTCATAAGTACAAACAAATCTCTTTGAAAGGATATTAAACATCTTTGCATGAAATTTACTTTTTTTTGTGACTAAAACCAAAACCCCTTTTATAAATATAGCCCTTAAATTCATTTGAATTATAGAACGGCAGTGATATCACACCAATCCCTGTGGAAAACGATAAATTAAATACTTGTGTTAGAAAATACGTACAACAGTCTTCTGCATAGGGCATAAATTGTAGGAACTCAAAAGACTTAGACAAATGGAAATTAATATTTCAATTAGCTTGCTAATCTGGATAACATGAAAAAAAGAAAACATTGGATGGAAAACTTGATTTTGCTGAAAAAGAGGAAGAAAGTAATTCAAGTTCAAAGAACAAGGTATGGGCGCTAGAAGACAAAATCGGGTACAATGGTATGTTGAGAAAATGGCAGAGCACCGCCTGCACCAGCTGTTGCATTCTACCACACTACATCTTGTATCCCACCATGGTATCCTTATGAAGTTAATGTTAAAGTGTTTTTACATTATATGACGTGTGTTGACATAGTAAAGCGGCAAGCAAAAGATTGGAAGTATTCCAGGTTTTATTGTATCCACAGGAATCAGTGCCAGGGAAAGAATGTC
Source organism: Vicia sativa (assembly GCA_021764765.1). Classification (NCBI taxonomy): domain Eukaryota; kingdom Viridiplantae; phylum Streptophyta; class Magnoliopsida; order Fabales; family Fabaceae; genus Vicia; species Vicia sativa. Next base: position 83,197,362 of record CM038792.1, on the reverse strand, counting down.
ATTCAACAGTTTCCACATTTTTGAGATTAGTTTTGAATGGGTTTAAAGGTGTAAGGTGTGGAAAGTAAAGTTATTAACATAAAATAAATACATTCTTTGGAGAGGAGAGAACTATTTCGGGTTTGAATTTCATCTAACCTATCAAATACTTAAACTTATTACTCAGTTGTACGAAACCTAAATCACTCTTCAATATCATCACGTATCTCTCACACAAAGGTTATCTCTAACGCAAAGTAAGATATCATCTGTATTGCTCTCGAGGACAATTTCCCAAACAACTAAAACAAAACGGAGGCATTAAGAACCAATACCCACATGAATATTAAGCCTAAATATATTTATAGAATATAGAACCTAATAGATGTTCATTCGAAATTCGGATTCGAACCGTACATATCTGCAACAACTCAAACTCAAACCCAAACAAAGCAAGCAATCATGAACATTGATTTGTAAAATAAGTTTTATACAACACCATGAGCATTAAATATACATATAATCAAGGTAAACTTACATACAAACTCACACAAAATTCAAATCACAAAGGGAGGAGAGAATAAGAATCAAAATCTCTCGCGGTGTCAATCACGATCCAAGAATCATCAAAACTATAGGGCGTTTAGTGCGCTCCCCTCTGTGTTGGAAAAAATTTAGCACTTGTTATCGCCATAACTTGAGAACCGTAACTCCGATTTACACATGATTTGAAGCGTTGGAAAGATTATTAAATGATCTATCTAACAATGACTAAATATCAACCATATTAATAATTTTTCTCATCTTTGTTTTGAGCCTTATTCTTTGATGAATTGCTAAAAATTGCATTCTTAAATCTTAGCATTTGGCCTTTATTACTCAATGCTCAATTACTAAAGAATACCTACAAGTGAGATGAAAAACCATCAAATGATAAAAGATTTACACAAAAACAAGATTATACTCAATATGTACAAATACACACATAAGTTGAGGTTTATACATAGGATTACAATAAAATGAGTCGATAAGTGCCACTAAAATATACACAAATATAATGACTATGTTGCACTTATCAAACTCTCCACAACATAAAACTTTGTTTGTCCTCAAACAAAGTCAAACAAACTAAAGAAACAAAAAGCAAAAATCTAAGAATCGTGAATTAACAGGTTTTGAAAACAGAAAACAAATGTATGGTTCAAATAAAAAATTGTACAAGCAAGAAAAAACTTACCACTAAACTACAACAACAACTTGAAAATGAAACAACTACTAAATACAAAACACGTGTCAAAAATTCTAAAACAATACACTGTTCAAAAATGAATCACGCCTAGCACTCAATTCATCGGTAGATGAATAACAAAAACATGAGGGCCTTAACTCTCACCAAAAAATCTAGCCAACAACAAGTTAAATTATGCATTCATCAAGAAAAAACTCATATTGAACAGTATGAAAGAAAAAATCATAAGGACTTTCCAGGGTTGTAATTGGACTCAGGTAACAAAGAAGGGTTATTCTTAAAGATAAGGAAACAAAATTTCCAAAACCTATGAGGAAATTAAATCACACACATTCAAGCAATAAAAAATTATTTGTATTCATCCTCTCACTTTTCTCATTGGTACAACTTTGATTTTATTCCAACACACTTTTTATTTCTTTTTCTTTCTCTTTTCTTTTTCTTTTCTTTTCTTTTCTTTTCTTTTTTCACATTTTTTCCTTTCTTTTGTTTTTCTAACTACTTATTTCTTTTCAACCACAAAGTAACTTAACAAATAAGAAACCAACAATTCTCTCCCCGACTTGAATACAACCGAATATGTAATGGGAATGCTCCCAACTTTCTAAGGAAAGGAAAACAAAATCAAACCACAAGTTATGGTTGAGGGGCCAAGTGTTTCAAGAAACAAATTCAGAATCCATACAAAAATCAATGAAGAACTAGTCAGTTATTTACAAGTTATACATTTTCTATACCAACATGGATTATGACATTATAGCTCAAAAGGGCTAGCAAATTCTCACACACTCACCAAGTAAAATACTTTGTGTTAGGTGGTTATGCTCAAAATCAAACAAAACGCTTTGATCCTTTTCATGCTTTCATACACATCAATACAAATAAAATATTAAACATAATAAAACTGAGTTAACAAGAATTTAGGTCTCCTACATATAATAAATAATGGAAGTAACCTCACAAAAAGGGTTTTATCCTAAAGTGATTCAAGAATGAACAAGTATGGAAAAAGTGTAAATGACATGAAATTTTGTACAAAAGAAAAGTCTACTATACATGCCACGTTCTAGAAAACGATAAACGAGTACCTTGGATGAAACAACATTTTCTTTATCGGTGCTCTCTAAATAATTCCAGCCCATCATCATCAATCGACACGTCCAGAATCGATCCAACCATAATCACAGTTTGCACTTTCTTTTCTAAAATCGATTATCATGTTTTATGCATTATAAACATGTTTCGATTGCATATTTGTGTTTAGAATGATGTTTGTAAGCTTTTTGGATGGTTCAATTTGAGTTTTAGTACAGGTACGAAGAAACACCATGGCTAGGGTTAGAAGCTTCAATTTAGGGCTTTCCAAAATAGACAAAATTGAACAAAACAATGGGTACCATCGTGCTCAGAACATCGATTCCAATCGATCCATGGTCTCACAATCCATTTATATTGCATATTTCATGATTTGTGATTTGAAGGTGCTATGGCTATGGAAGAAATATGTAGGTAAAGGGTTTAGCAACGGACTGTGTCCGTAGGTAAAACCCTTGCCAGATCAGCGAAAATGAGGACCCTCATGCGCGCGTTATTTTTAAATTCAAATATTTTAATTTTGTTTTATTATTTAATAATATTGTTTCGTTTTACTAACATCAAGCGCGTGCAGCTCAGATGGTAAGCACGTGGAAACTCTCACCCAGGGGACCTAAGTTCGAATCCCAACGCCTCCCACCTTATTTTTGCTGTTTTTCACACTAAACTATTTCTTCTTATTTTCTTATTTTTCTATTTCTTTTCTTATTTTTAATTTCTTTTCTAATATTTTTTTAAATACAATAAAAAATCACAAAAATAATTTTATTTTTAGAATTAGGTTTTAAAAATACTTATTTAATTTCTGACACCAAACAAATATTTTTTTCCTTTACTTTTAATTAATTGTTTAATTAACCATACAATTAGTCTTTTAATTATTTTCTCAATTAAAATCAATCCAAAAAAATACAAAAATATTTTTTCTTTCTAGTAATTAGGGTTTTTATTAATCTTAAAGGTTTTTTTTTACTAATTTTAAAATTTTTTCCACTAACATCAAAAATCTTTGACTAACATTATTTTCCCTTATTTTGATTTAATCCTTCTCGCGATATTTTTCCGATTATTGTAACTGCTTCCAAGTTTTAATTGTTAGGTTTAATTTCTCGCACTTTTCATTATTATGTACATGCTCACAGGATGTAATAGCTTACTTAGGGTTTATATTCCGCATTTATTTTCTGCACCTCCTATTATGTAACTGCCCAAAGCCATGTAATAGCGTAGGACTTTACTTTTCCGCTTTTACTTTTCGCACTTCTATTTTACGTACATATATTAACTGCTTAGATGTATGCTAATTAGGATTGTATGGTAAGATCTAAAACGAATTTAGAAAACCCTAATCAAGAGATAAATATCTGAACTGAATCACTCTTCACACTTGCACCCTTAGGGTATCCTCTCTTGTTGCCTTACGAATACAATGGTCTTGTCCCTCGAACATAAGAGTATCATTAGCAAAGTCCCTCAGTTAAATCATCACAAAGATCATACTTCCTCGATGACCCTCGATGTTGCCTACGAATATATGATCTCGTCCCTCGGTTGTTGCCTACGAATAAGTGATGATCGTCCCTTAGAATTGCTAAGGTGTCCTTACAATGTTTCCTTCAATGACCATATGATGATCCTACGCCTGTCCCTTCACATCCAATGGATAGATTTACCTACCAACTAATGGTACGGATAGCTTTATCCTAAAGGAGAAGGAAAATAACAAGAACGACCTTCTGAGTAGGTAATAAGACTTTTAATTGCTTGTTTCAATCAAACAAATACTTTTCACACCTCACGCTCTTTTCAAAATTACTTTTAAAAACACTTTGTATACATTCATACGAGAATCATTACAAAGTTACTTTCGAAATATTTTCAAACACTTCGTATACATTCTTGAGGACTGATACAAGAATCATTACAAAGTCAAATCAAAATACTTTTCAATCATACACACACAAAGCAAGTTTCAAAAAAAAGTGAGCTAAAGCAATTAAGAGCCCATAGGTAACTTCTGATGAAAAGGGTGCTAATACCTTCCCTTTCATAATTACCTCCCGAACTCAGAATCTATCAAAAGTCGTTCCTATTCTTTTCACCTTTCCTTTACTGGATAAAAGAAAAGTTGGTGGCAACTTTTGCTATCTACAACATTTGCGATAAAATGAAAAACAAACAAGTCAGTTCTCCCACCGTTACAATATGTCTCCAAGGATGTTGTCGATGAGATGATCCTTAAAGGTTTTCCATTCCAAAGGAAGATCATCTTTATTACTTGAATCATCTTTACCTCTTTCCTCAGATACTTGATCCAAGTCTTCCCCGTTATTAGTAGATTCTGAGTCTTTTTCTTTGGGATCTTTTAGTATGCTTTCTGAAGATACACCTGCACCATCAAACAAACTACCCTTTCCGACTACTTTCAGATAGGATTCATTAAAGGAAACATGCACAGACTCTTCAACAATATGTAACCTTTTGTTGTATACCCTAAAAGCTTTACTAGAGTGAGAGTATCCAAGAAAGATACCTTCATCAGTTTTTGAGTCAAACTTACCTAGATTTTCCTTACCATTATTTAACACAAAGCATTTACATCCGAACATGCGAAGATGGGAAATATTTGGTTTTCTTCCTTTTAAAAGTTCGTAGGGAGTTTTATTTAGAATAGGGTGTATTAAGACCCTATTCAAAACATAACATGCCGTGTTTATGGCATCGGCCCAAAAGTATTTAGGAAGACGGTTTTCATTGATCATAGTTCTTCCGAGTTCTTCTAAAACATGGTTTTTACATTCCACCACACCATTTTGTTGAGGAGTACGTGGTGCAGAAAAATTATGATCAATGTCGTGCTTTCATCAAAATTTGTCAAACAGGTCATTTTCAAATTCACCTCTGTGATCGCTACGAATAATAGTAACGCTTGTGTTTAATTTATTTTGGAAGATCTTGACAAACTTTTCAAATTCCGAAAAGGTGTCGCTCTTATTTGCTAAGAAAAGTGTCCAACAAATTGAGAGTAGTCGTCAACAATGACAAATCCGTAGTAATTCCCACCTAAGCTCTTAATTCTAGATGGTCCAAAGAGGTTCATATGGAGAAGTTCAAGAGGTCTCGTTGTAGATACAATGTTTTTAGATTTAAACGAGATTCTTGTTTTCTTTTCCATTTGGCACGCATCATACAAGTGATCTTTGGAGAATTTTATCTTAGGTAATCTGACTACTAAGTCTTTTGAGACGACTTTATTTAGCAAATAAAAAATTAAGTGAGCGAGGCGTCTATGCCAAAGCCAAGAATTTTCATTTAAAGAGATTAGGAATTTGGAACCTTTCACGGATACTTCATTCAAGTCTAGCATATATACATTATTAACCCTCAAGCCTATGAACACATGAAATAGTCGGATGGACATCATCGAGTAACTATATCAATGAAGTCGCCATCAAATGTTTTTTATCATGCGAGTGGAAAGTAAAACATCGAGTAAACTTGAGAGGGAGAAATCATGGTCTTACATCCAAGAGATCGGGGTAAGGGAGTCTATTACGCGAGGGGAAGGGATTAGCACACCATACGCCCGTACTACTCTATGATATCCACTTCTATTTTCTATCTAATGGGTGTGTTATACCTATCTATTTCTTAATCACTACAATGCATGTGAAAGAAAGAAAATAAAGAAAACACGGGGAAAAGAAGGAATTTTTTACAAAGTTTTGCTCGATCGAGCCTCGTGATAAGATGCCTACATATTCCCTCGTGCAATGGGAAAGTCAGAGCGTCGTAGTTCGGCTCACTTGTTTTGGTGGGTTGAAATTGTTTTTATGGGAATTTTGATTCCGCTCCTCACAATTGCAACTCGTTCTTGGCGTTGCAACTATAAGAAGTCTTATGCTCGGCCGCTCACACACTTAGCAATTAGTTTAGATTTGAAAAGGAATACCCTTTTTGAAAAGGTTTTAAAGACAAAGAAGCGCCCGTAGGAGAAACATGATTGCAGTGAGGTTGGTTGCTTTTAACTTTGAGAAAGGAGTTTAACCATTATTAAGTGTTTTGATTTGCAAAGAGGAAAGAATACAAGTTTTAGTTTTGTTACATGCAAGGATGCATAAAGAAACATGAAAACGTGTAAAGGGAGACTAACTAGTTCTACCCTAATGTTATCATGCAAGATTGGACCTAAGGTGAAGGATGTAAGGGAGTCTCTACCTATGTTGACATGCAAAGGATGAAAATCCTAATGTCTAGGCTCGAGATCTATCCTAACCGAGAGGTCCTAAGGGAAAGCTATCCTAATATTCGTCTTGGTTGTAGAACCAAGGGATGCAAAGGCATGAAGCAAGCAAGTGCTTTGGCAAAAGTACACAAATAATGCAATGCACAAACAAATGATCACACATGCGCAGGAAAAGAAGGAAGTCCCATAGCCTACAACAGCAACGATGTACCAAAAGCAACTAGGATCCAACACATTCGATTCCCGTGAGAGGTATCACATCATGACATGAATTGTCAAGTGTGAAGAGCAAATGAGTGCAGGTATCAACAGTAAATGCGAACCTCCAGAGAAGGCATGGAGAGTTAGAATAAGGGACTCTTGCCACTTTATATTATTGACTCGATAAAGGAAGCAACCCGATTCGCGTGTGCTAGGTTGACACAGACAAGAACTGTGCGGGGGTTGATTGCGAACCCTTTCCGCGTGCCCATCATATCATCATCACATACAACACTTGTAGATCTCATCAAAGCGGGACTTTCCTTGGTGGTACCACTCTAGGTTTCCTAACCACTCATGACCTATGCAAGCACAAAGGTAAACACAACAACCTAAAGCGCCTCCATATGCACGGAAGAGGACTTTAAACAAACCAAACACAAGTAGCAAACAGAATCGCCCTAAACGGGTCTTTAAGTAAACCAGAGGGGTTCCTGAATATGTTTCAACTACGGAAGCCCCATCATGCATCTCTATTCCTACTTCTCATGGAAAAAGAAAGCGGTAAAACCCTACTTCTCATGCTCTCTTAAAACGCGGTCAAATAATATGGACAACACAGACAATGGAATGCGTGTTCGTGCACAAAAGTTATCAGAATGTGTGTTCGTACATATTCGAAACAAGATAAACCTGCAAGAAATCACAATCCAGACAATAGGATACGCATTCGTACGCAAACAAGCAATAAAATGTGCGTTCGTGTACATTCGAATCAAATGAACCTGCAAGAGAAGTGAAAACCAAACAAGAAGACAAAGGATGCACGTGCGTACGCAAATAAGCATCAGAATGTGCGTTCGAACACATTCGGAACAAGGTACACCTGCAAGAAAAAACGAAATCCCAACAAACAGACAAAAGTTGAGCAATCGTACGCAAGTAGGCATTAGAATGTGCGTTCGTACACATTCAAAACAATTGGATAACCTGCATGAAAGGTGTTAATCCAATAAATAGACAATAAGATGCACGTTCGAACGCAAACAAACAAAAGAATATGCGTTCATACACATTCAAAGCAATAAATCTGCAAGAAAGGTGAAAACCCAAGCAAGTAGACAATAGAATGTGTGTTCGTACGCAAACAAGCATTAGAATGTGCGTTCGTACACATTCAAACAAATGGATAACCTTCAAGAAAGGTGAAAACCCAACAAGAAGACAATGGAATGCACGTTCGTACGCAAACAAACAATGGAATGTGCATTTATGCACATTCAACAAATGGATAACCTGCAAGAAAGGTGTAAATCCAACAAACAAACAAAGATTGCGCGTTCGTACGCAAACAAGTATCGGAATGTGCTTTTGTACACATTCAAATCAAGATAAACCTGCAAGAAAGGTGAAAACCCAAGCAAGTAGAGAATAGAATGCACACGCACGTGTGCACGCACAAGATATAGATTCTATAAATCCAAATCTCAAGTGAAAATGCACAATGTACCTCGCACATGAAATAAAGTGTTAGAATTAACAAAGAAAATGCTAGAAATAAAGCACCGAATGCAAAACTGATTGTATATATGATATTAAACCAGTATAAGCATGCAAGAAGTGAAATAAAATCACAAAAATCGGCTTGGGAAAGCTCTTTTCTGAAATCGGAGCGAAAAAGTCACCTTCTCGGAATTGATTAAGAATCACATGGTTGCTTGTAAAAACTTCAACGGATTCAAAAAAACGTGATCGGTTTTAATTAATTCCAAGTGGAAGTGGCATTTTTCGGTCCTTAAAGTGACGGGGCAGCCACTCCGGTTAGGCACGTTGCACTTGAAATTTGGTTCCCGAAACCTTCAAAGACGATTTTAGAAAGTGCCAAAATGCTAGGGACAACTATCGTTACTTTGGACTTTTGAGAAAAAGTGAGTTTTGATGCACAAAAATGTTGAAAACCGCTTATGGAACAATGAAATTCATGTATCGAATTAAGTTCCAATTTACTTTTGTTTTGATTTTGAAATGTGAAATGAATTGGAATTTAATTCATGTACATGTATTCAACAACTCAAAACAAAACAAAATGCAAGTTATACACAAAATTCAAAGTTGTTTGAATGAGAATGAATGCAAAAATGTGCATGAAAATGCATGTTCATTTTCATTTTTTATGATGTTTTGATGAATGAAAAGCGAACGAATGGCATACAATATGTAGTCAACACATGTTCAATGCAAACTACACCTAAATGTGATGCAAATCATGTGTCAAAGTCAAATAAAATCAAGAATATGATGTGTTATAGTGTTGTGATTTCATACAAGCATGCAAGTGTCATCAATACATGAAAAAGTGTGTGCAAATGAGACTCCGACACACTTTAACGTTATTAAAATCAAACACCGACTCATAAACATGATTCAATTATTCAAGAGGCTTGTATATCAATGCATGAGCAAACAAAATGCAAACTAAATGCAAGCCTAAATGCATATCTACAATGCAAATGCTACTTACATGTCAAAAGTGCACCTAAAACTACATTTCGACACAATTATGCATGCAAAACAAGCTTTATTTTACATGAATTAATTTCAAATCATCAACCTAAATGCTATCTAATGTATGAGCATGCGATAAGTGATGCAAAAGTTCAATTAAAGTGACTAAAATACAAAGAAAAATAACTACATAAGTGTATGTGTGTGTTATGTGCAATTTTCCTTCACATCGATACAATAACATTCACAAATCAGATTCAAATCAAAGAATTCGCAAACAAAAATTCAAGAATCGAAATCCACACAAAAATTGCAATCAATTCCACTATTCAATTTCAATAAAAGTCAAAAATCAGAAATCAATTAAAATAAGCACTTAATTGAATAAGCTACTTACTTGTTCTTGAAGTTTGACTTGAATTGATGAAGAAAATATCAAAATCAAGCTCCAATTAATGAATAATCGGAGAATAATTCTTGAATCGATGAAAATCGGAAGAGGAAAACCTTGATTTGATGAGATTTGAAGAAAATTGAAGGAGAAGATCTTCCTTCAATGGAGACCGAGCAAGATGAGAGGTAGAGAGGAGGAGATCCGAGCTGTCCGAGTGGAGGAGAAGAAATCGGCCGGAATCGTGGCCGAAAAGAGAAGGAAGGGCGACCGGAGCGAAAACTGAGCGCGGAGGAGGAGGCCACTAGTACGCGTCGCCAGGCAGTAGGGGAGTGTCGTCGGGCGAGAGAGGACGGTTTGGCAGGGGGTTGGTCGGCCAGATAAGGGCGACGTGCGGCTGGATTGGGAGGAGGGAAGGCTGATCAATTTTTGGAGGGAGGGAATAGAGACATTTGCTTTTGAATTTTGACTTTTGATTTGAGAAAAGATTGAGAGAGAATTGAGAGTTTTCTTTGGTGAATTTTAACAAATGAGAGTCTCTACCAAGTTTGTGAAGGGGAAAATATATTTCTAGTGTGAAAAATTGGGCCTTGGAGTGCCTTGGATCCACAATTAAGCCCAAATCGCGATTATCCGAAATATTTTCGTCTACGGCCCAAAACAGCCAAATCCGTGCGAAATTTGAAGTCGGGTTCTAAACGAAAAATGTCCGGGACGCGAAATTGCTTGAGCCAATAAAAATTTTGACTCAATCGAAAGAACGGTTTAAGCGATACAAAGTTTTGAAGTTTCAACATACTTTTCGGGCATCTGACACGTGCATAATTTTTGTTGCGCCCTTCGGAGAAATTACCTCGAACGAGGGTCTTCTGATCAAAATTCGAACTTGGTGTCTCCGTGACAAATGAAGCCAATAGAATTTGTGAAATTTTGGCACTGGTATCATTTTGTTTCGATAAATATCGAGCGAGATATGATTTTTCAAACTTCCCGTATCAAATGAAAAACGCTTGGTTCGTCTCAAAATCAATTCCAAAGAATTAAAAACTACTCTTAAATGATAAGGAATTGGCTATGGAATTGTTCATGAGAGTTGTAGAGGACTTCGATACAGAATTTTAGACACCGGATCTGCTCAGTTTTGACGTTCCATCTAGGAGTTATGACCTTTTTAGCGTACCAAGAACACGGTTCAACACTAAAATTCAGTTTATCCTACTTGAAAGAACAATTTCTTTGAAGGCTTTCTTCACATAATTTGGTTCCGGCTTGTGAACTAAAGTTGTAGGTAATAGTGAGAGGGACTTTCCAGTCCAAAATCATCATAAAATATCCGACGAGCTGAGATATATGTCTTTCGGAGTGCCCAAAACGCACCGAAAACCCAAAATTCACTTTATTGAGAAATGAACAATAAAGTCTTTTTCTTGACGAAACGGCCTCCGATCTGAACAGATGAACTGGAGAATATATTGAAATGATCCCAATGCCTATGTAACCAAACCAAAATAGCCTTCTGACCAGAGAATCTTGGATCAAGCATATGATTCGAAAAATATCGATATCGGTCTCGAAATAATCTGAGATAGCTGAAACATACAGTTTCTTTCACAAATTGAGATACTTAGAACCTGATAGCCATGCGATCAATGCTATGCATGTGTATGCATGTATATTTATGATGATGCAATTATAAGCCAGAAATACCAATATGAAGAGGGTAAATTTTGGGGTACAACAACTGCCCCTATTTAATCATCCTTCAACCTGGAGCGAGGTTGGCAAGCCCGCTTTCCAAGCGACAAAGTAGAAGGTGATTGAATACAAATATGAACTCAAAAATTTACACTCTGAATTGCGAAGACTAGAAACGTTTCCAAGACTCCAAGAGAATATACTGAAAATGTTGTATCAGGGAACGACTGAAACACAACAAAAGGGATGCGCAGAATAAACGCTGAATTATGCGAAGAGAAACAAGAGTAATACTTGTTCTCGATAGGGGAACAGGTGAAAACCTGACCCAAAAAGAATTGACCTCGACCCAATTCGACGGCATCATGTTAGGGAACGACTGAACATTGCTAGTGGATCGCATTATGCCAAGGAACGACTAACATGTCACAAAGTAAAGACTTGGAACACTGACTAGACTAACCGCATTGTACCAGGGAACAACTGGACCAACTGGTGGAGTAAAGACTAGAAACTCCAATTAGACTTTACAAACTCAAAACGTTGTACTATGAGGAGAGAAACAAGTATGATACTTGTTTCAAATAGGTACAGGGGAACGACCTCACCTAGGGGTGTTGTACTAGGGAAAGACTGGTAGTGAAACACAAACGAAGACTGGAAACGCTGACCAAACTTCAAACATTATGCAGGGAATGACTACACTAGGTGCATAGGAAAGAGTGTGATACTCGAACCTGTTCAAGAATTGGTAGCGACTCAACTCTTGTACAAAAAGGATTTTCTCAGAATAAACATTGTATCCTGAGGGAGAAAACAAGTGTCGGGCTCGCTTTCAAGTAGGCACAGGGGAACGACCTGTCCTGAACACGTTGTACTGGGGAACGACTAGTAGTGCAATAATAAGGAAGAGAATAGACATATTGCGCCAGGGAACGACTGGAACACAACAGCAAGGAAGACTGAAAATGTTGGCCAGACTTCACGAGGAAATACCATATCAAGGGAATTCATCCGTGTTGGTATTCACACATGACTTGTCAAAGGATTACAAGAGTATCACTAGGGATAAACATTTTTATTCCTGGATTATAATAACATGCAATGTATGAATTTTCACTGGGATAATGTAATGCGATAATGCATGTTTGCGAAAGATAAAAATGAGTAACTGATGACCACAAATCAGATCATGGTCAAGCTCAGATTTCCAAGCTTCACTTGGGGAAGAAAACATGAGTGTTCTTTTGAAATAGGAACACCACCATTTATTCGACGATCACTGGGGAACTTGTAGTAGACTTCTTGGGGAATTATTCTCTAAACAACTATCAACGAGGAATGATCCGAAACACTTGAAGAAGAGCTTCCACGGTTACATCCACCGAGCAACTCAGATCCACAATATAACTTCAGCTGGGGATGTCACAAGATAAAACCTCACTGGGGATATCAAGATATCCAAACTCACTAGGAATAAACATCCTCTTCCAATGGTTCAAACACCGTCTACACTAGGGAATGAAGGCTAGAACCTTCTATCAGAAGTAACTTGGAAATCCAACAAACATTCGTTGGGGAATCTCGCATGGAATAGGCACCAACAACTTGCATCGGGATATATGCACTACTTTGCGACGATACCCTGCCACTGACCTTGGAGTTTGTTTCTCTTTGAAAGATAGCCTCCATTGGGGAATCTCCATCTGAGTTCACTATAGATGAGATACTGGAATCCTCTACCGGGAATGAATTGAGATTTCTACAGACATTTACTAGGAAACTTCATCAGGGATACCATGCTGATGATAACCTTTGAATCTGACCTTTTTGACAGGTAAAGCTTTGCTTGAGGTACCTCCCGTTAGTGCTTAATGGGGAAGAGATACTATTGGCTTTTATGATGATACATCGACTATCTACAAACAAGCAAATATTCATGCAACATATTATTAGTGGAATGCCCCAGGTGTGATATGACAACCTTGTCTGTCACCCGGGTCACGCAAGTTTCAAAATAAATTCAGAAGTTTCTCATCATGGTATAACCTCTATTTTTTTAAATGCAAAATTTTATCACAAGACTTTGAACGTCTTGTGCAAACAAATGCAAGAAATTAATTGACAAGCAAAAACTCGTTTTATTGATTGATAATGGGCATGTAAATAGGCAAGTACAATAGGAGGCTATTCCTGAAATGAGGCAATCGCAAAAGTAAAATAAGAGGAAAGCTAAAACGCATGGCAATGCGACAATGAATCCTTATCGGGTTTCGACCCGGCTATCACTTTTATAACTCCGACTATCTCATCACTTCGGTTTTCCCGAAAAAGATGACTGGACTGATCCCTTCCCTTTGGAGTAAACAATGATGTAGACATGAGGTGCGACCGTTGATCCGACGCGGGACGTAGCCGCTTGCTCTTATTTCCTTTCTCAACTGAACAAGTCTACGCATAGTATTTCTTGACTATGTCCACGTCCACGGGTAGTGGAAAATCTTCTTCACCCATTGTTGTAAGCATCATGGCTCCGCCAGAGAACTTTCTTTACAATAAATGGTCCTTCGAAATTCGGAGTCCACTTGCCCCGAGGATCGCCTTGAAGAAGAATTATCCTCTTCAACACGAGGCCACCTGGCTTGTAACACTAAGGTCGCACCCTCTTGTCAAATGATTTTCTCATTCTCTGCTGATAAGCCTGCCCATGACAAAAACTTCTAATATTTTCTCATCAATGAGGCACAACTGGTTTAGTCGATTCTGCACCAATTCGTCTTCACCAAGCTCTGTGTCTTTCATGATTCTCAACAAGGGAATCTCAACTTCAACGGGAAGCACTGCCTCCATGCCATAGACTAGAGAAAATAGGGTTGCCCTAGTTGAAGTGCATGCGGTAGTCCGATAACCATGAAAAGAAAAAGGCAACATCTCATGCCAATCTCGATAGGTCACCACCATCTTCTGCATAACAACATCATTCATCTTCGGGCGATACGGGGATGAATTATGATGTTTAATCTTGAAGGACTCACAAAGCTCCTTCATCATCTTGTTATTGAGATTCGATCCATTGTCAGTAATGATCTTATCGGGAATCCCATAAAGATAGATGATATTGTGCTTGATAAACCTTGCGACCACCTGCTTGGTGATGTTTGCATAAGACACGGCGTCAACCCACTTGGTGAAGTAGTCTGTGGCAACCAGGATAAAATGATGTCCATTGGACGCAGTTGGCTCAATCTTTCCTATCATATCAGTGCCCCACATAGAAAATAGCCAAGGAGAAGTCAAGACATTCAAAGGCGAAGATGGTACATGCACCTTGTCAGCATATACTTGGCATTTGTAATAGATTCGGGAATGATTAAAGCAATCAACTTCTGTAGTAGACCAATAGTACCCAATTCGCAAGATTATTTTAGACATAGTATTCCCACTGAAATGGGTTCCAAATGAGCCCTCGTGCATATCTTCGATGATATTTGCGGCTTCATTCTTATCGACACATCTGAGCAGCAACTCATCATGATGTTGTAGTGGCAAAAACTGCAAGTATAAGCCATTGAATTGACTTAACTCTAAGAGTAATAAAAGAGTCGTCACCGCACTTTTATAATATCCAAAGGACTAGGAAAAAGAGCGAATAAAATCCTTAAAAAAAAGATCAAAGATCTAGGACCGAGGGTTAGATATGCAAAAGGAAGGTGTTATGCACCCAAAGCATCTACGGTATTCCGCATGAACCTTTTTGAAAATTTGTATATGTGCTAAAAAAGAGTATATGTACAAAATGGATGGTGGGGGTAGAAAATAAGTATTTCCTTTTACAATTTTTGGTTTGATAGAACTTCCAATGAGTTTCAGGCCTACATACCAACAATGTGCAATGTTGAAATCAAAACCTAGTATTTCAGGTAAAAAAACTAAAGTTGTGTGTTGGTTGTTTTTTAAGAAAAATGTTAGTTTAGAAAAGCCACAAAGAGCTCAAAAAGTTTGAATGAGGTTAGGTGTTTTTTTGTATTATGAAAAAGAAGTCAAAATATTATTAAATGAATTGAAAGCTTATTAAGAAAAGAAGTTTGAAAAGTGTCGCACCCCAAAATTTACCCTACCATCATCCAATTTCACCCTCATTTGGCTTGAAGTTTTATTCAGGTCAAGATTGTGTTCGTTCATGTTTTAAGCTATCTAGGTCCATCTAATAGGATAAACAATCTAGAGGTTTGGTTTGTGGTTCAGATTTGATCACAAGTTTTACAAAGGTTTTGGTGTTTGCTCCTTCGGAAAAGGAATTTGAAATAAATGATGAATTAGGGTTCGAAGTCACTATTGTTACAAATTTCTTGCTCATCAAGTACAATGATTTTGTGTACTTTATTGCTTGAGAATCAAGTGATTAGATTTCCCATTCGATTCAACTAGGTCGTGTGTAATTATTTGGTTTACCCATCAGTATGGAAAATTGAAAGCGATCTTGAATTGTTGTCATGGATAATCACTTGTAAAGTTCAGCTCTTTTGGCTCAAAAATGTACTGAGACTTTTTTGAATTCACATCTTGTTCGGTGTCTTGGGTACATTGTTGCATTTTGATAAGAATATTTGGGTTCAAAGAGTAAAATCAAGTTAAATTTTGTGTGGATTAAAAGATGTGAAGATTAATCAAGAAATGAGTTAAAAAAAGGTTTTGTTGAGCTTGTTTGCCAATACCAAATTCAAAGTGATCCGAGAGATTTAAAGCGAATAATTTGTTTGGGATTCAAAGTGGTAACTCAAGAGTGAATAATGCCAAGATTCATTGCGTTGAATTTCTTAGAATTTATAGTGTTCATCATTTATTCCTTTTCGAATACTTCATTTTGGATTTCTTTCAAATTCATTTTAAGGTTCAATATCTATGCAAATATTTGAATTTTATGCCAAACTTGGTACACTGCAACTTTGTACACCTAAGTTCTATATTAAAATTCTAGGATACAAGGAGAATATGAGTTGTTATATTTCAAGATCTTAATTAATACAAGTCCATCCAAACTTCAGGCCATCTTTTCATTTATAAAGAAATTCAAGAGGTACAATATTACAAGTTCTATCAAGTTTGTTTGCAAAAAGAAATATGCTAATACAAGTTGGAATTTGAATGTATTGTCTCAAATTTACATCAATGTTACATCATATTCCTACAATGTTACAAATATATGCTACTTGAATGGAACCTACGGCTTCTTGACTTTTGCTTTCGTCATTTGTTTCGTGACCATGGAAGTTTGATCTTCGTGTTGGCCACAATCCCTCCTTGCAATTGCCTCGTCAATTTCCATCAATTATCAGCTCATTACATGAAACAAAAATAAGAATTGGTTAGCAACATAATCATATGAAATTTTCAAGCAAGAGTGCAAAAAAGAACATCATTAGGATTTTGTATTTGGGATCAGGTTTTAAGGGTGTTTGTTTCTCAATCATGATCAATACAAGTCAGATCTTAATCAAAGGTCAAGACCTCACCTTTTGCAAATCACAACAACCTTTGTTGTTGGTTCACAAAAGGGAGGTGTAGCTCAGCAAACATCATAGCTACTACCATCAGTACAGTTCCAGGAAAATAGGTTCAGGCCCAACAACAGAAAACCATCAGTACAGTTTCAAAGAAAACATATTCAGCCCAAAGAACAATATGTCCAAAGCCTGCTACACAGACCAAAGTCCAGCAACAAAGGCAAAGCCCTAATTCTCAGCATATTTAAGCTTTGAATAAACAGAAACAGAGAAGAAGAAAAAACTGTTCATGATCAAACCCTAGCAGCCACCTTTGTTCCAAATCACAAAACCATATACCAAATCATAAAACTAGAAGCAAAAACAAAACGAAAGCCAGACGTATTGTTCCAAAACATTAACAATGTCCAAACCATAGCAAACAGAGGTATCCGAACCAAATATCCAGAAACAGCCACAAGAAATAGATAACCAGAAAAAGCAGCAGCCACATTGTTCCCATAACCAACAGATCCATCATTTACAAAATACCAGAAACAAACCAACAGACATCCATCATTTACAAAATACCAGAAACAAACCAACAGCCATTATTCACAGAATCCAAAACATGAAAATCACATAAATTAGAACAAACAAAACCCTAACACCTAAGTGTTCATCATTTCTCTAATACAAAATCCTTCAGAAATACAGAAATCGAAATTTCATAGAAAGAAGAAGAGGAAAAGTTCTAAAACAAGAACCAGAAGGATCTCACCGGAGGGGTTGCGGCCTCCGACCGCCCTCCACCGCCGCCGAATCCTTTTTCGTGTGCCAGAAAGGCCGATTTCGCGTCACCAGAGCCAAGACCATCATCATCACCAATCTTCATCATCGGTGAAGTTAGGGTTTTCGAAGAGATTGATGGAAAAAATAGGTAATCAGGGCAAGTCGCCGCCGTGGGCCACCACCGGTGACGATTTCCGGCAAGACAGGTTCCAGATAGAAGACGAAGCATCAAGGAACGAGAGAGAACATGTTCTTTTTTTGTTTCTGTTTTAATTTTGGTTTATTAAATGTTGTTTTGTCAATAATCATGTTTAGGGACTAACACGGTGGTGACACTTGTCACCACCTGTTTATTTGTCTTAGTGCAGGTATTCCATGGATGCTACCATGCTCTATCACCTCCTAGTCGTTTGATCATAACTTGATCTTCATCAGACCATTATCTTCATGACCTGATCACATCAGAGCTTCATCCAACGCACCAGAAGCATGTGTCCATGGTGAACCCTCACTGGAGAGCCACACGAAATCAGCCTAACCTCTATTTTGGGCCTGGGCCCAGCGACTTTACTAATGCATACCCCCTGTTTGCTTTAATTTTCTGGCCCATTTTCTTTGTTTCTTTGTATTTTTGTATATTATTTTGTTGGTATCCTATTTAATCAAATAAATTGTGAAATAATATTTATTTATTTTGTTCCAAATATTTAATTGAATTGAAAATTAATATTTAATTTGATTAATCATTTTGCTGATTAATTCTATTAAATAGGAGGATTCGATTTAATTAATTATTTAATTAATTCGAGCCGTTTTATCTGTTTATCTAAGCTTTTATCGCTCTTCTCGATTTGATGTATCCCTATTCATAAACTTGTATCCTCATCCCCGCATGGTTTGTAATAGTTTAGGATTAATTTCTTTATGTGTTTTAATTACCGTTCAATTACGCGTTTGTCATCGATTAGAACACATAGCCTCCTCTTGGGCTCTTCATCAAGGAACGGGTAAACATACACAATGCACACTCGCTCACATTCATAGTTTGGTTCTGGGCTATTCTACAGCGAGAACTATCTGATCGATTGTTCCAATCGGTCGTTTAGAATACTAGTGCCACGCTAGTTTCACTTTCTAGGAGCATACATATAGCCACCTTGTATGGGCTCGCTTGTTTTCCCTATTTCACTACTTATTCAATCAGATTCTTACATCCTCTTGGCTCATAAGCCAATTTCTTAAAGGGTCTCATAGTTGGGGATGGGCATGGCCATCCTCACGAGGTTAATTAAAGCCCTTGTTGCTTTAATTAATCATAACCCGAAAATATCATTGGTCCATATACCAATCTTCCATGCACCAGGGTCTCATGGTTGGGGATAGGAGCACTTATCCTCACGAGGTTAATTAAGTCCATATACTTAATTAATCATAACCCGATTCCACTTTTCTACTCCGCGCGTATCTCAAAACACTTTTGTAATTAAAGTTCTAAATCTCGATCCAACATCGAGTTTCTTTTCAAAATATTTTCATAAATAAATATTCTACTTCTCCCTCCTCCCAAACATATGCTAGTCAGTCCTGTATCGACCCTCGACTGTATGTTTGGTTTCTTAAATGAATTTATTAAGCAGACATTATTTCACTTTATTTTTCTTAATAAACTTTTGGGTAGAAAAAGATGATTAGGATGTTTCTGTCCACTCATCCGAGTAATTGGGGAGTTAGCCGTTAAACGCTTATGGTCCAATACTTGTCTTCCACATAAAAATAAAATAACTCACTCAAACTCTTTTATCGCTCATATGCGACCATTAAAACTCTTTTCTTACAAAGAGTACGCAATAGCCATTTCAAATGCGAACGAGGACTTAAGCTTTTCAAATAAACTAAACAAGTCCAAGTTCAAGCATTTGAAATGTCTAATGCACGATTTTTCTTATAAAATCAAATACAACAAACTTAAAACCTTTTTGAGAGGAACTACGGAGTTTTGACTTTCCCATTGCACAAGGGAATACATAGGCACACGATTTCGAAACCGTGCCAAACTCAAAATAATAATAAACAAATTCCGTTTCTTTTATTTTCCGATTATAACTTAGAAATTAGCGAATATACACACACTTAGAATTAAACGGGTCCCATCGAGTACGGTGGATGTAAGAGGTGCCAATACCTTCCTCTTACATAACCGACTCCCGATTCCATGTTTTTTGGTCGTAGACCGCCTTATCCGCATTTGTGGGGTTTTATCTATATGTTCCCGTTATTTTTAGAACAAATAAAATTAGGTGGCGATTTCACTTATTTCTGAAAATTAAATGGTTTTTGAAAATCGAGTTGCTTCAAAAAGGCATGAACCTAATTCCAAGTTTTCTATGAAAGTGGTTCGAGTTTTGAAAACAAGAATCCAATGAAAAACAGGAAAGATTTTGAAAATTAAAGAGTGGGGAGGAGATGAAGAGGCTAACCTAAGTACATAAAATAAAAGTTAAGGATAAAGAAAGATCTAACAAGGTGAGAAAGCTAGTACTTGACATCAAAAGCCAATACTATATCTCATCCTTTGGATTACCACATAAGCAACAAATAACTAGACAAAAAAAGAAAGCTTCCGATAAATCAATGCCTCAGATGAACTCTTGTCTTAAAAAACAGGCAAAATAACAGTTGTATTTGGAGAAAATCCACTCTTAATCGAGTATAACGGAATAACCTGCATACAAAGATAAAAACTAGACAAGACAGAGTAACACCAAGAGGCACAGAAATCTCCAAGATGAGGTAGGAATCCTAATCCTAAGTCCAAAGATCAAGCTCCAAGCACAAGGATAGTAACCAAGTCCAATTAAAAGTCTTTTATGTTCAAGTTGAATTATTAGGTATTTTTGAAAAGGAAAAATAAAGCTCAAGTGAGCAAATTCAAAATGGCAAGAAAATAAAATGCTCAAATGAGCAAAGGAAAAATGACATAGGAAATAAATGCTCAAGTGAGCAAAGAAAAAATGGCACGAAATGTAAAATGCTAAAAAGTAAAGTGCATAAAAATAAATAGCATAAAGTAAAAGCGGAAAATAAAAAGCAATTAATAAAGGTTAGCAAGACGACCATCTTGAAACTTGTCAAGTATATCATCGAATTGTTAATTGTTAGTCGTCAGCAAGGTGACCATCTTAAAACTTGCGCACGAAGACTTGCCAGAAGCTTGATAGAATCAACGCGACCACACGACAAGTTTCAATTGCTTTTTGTCAATTATATCACCAGTTTTGGAATTATCACATCACTTCATCAATGATGATTGAGAATTTCAAATGGATAAGGTTATTGGAAACTTGCCAGAAACTTGATTAGAAATCAACGCGACCACACGACAAGCGCCATAGGTGTTGAACCAAGATTAAAACTCAAGTCATCTTTTGGGGCTTATGTTTGAACATAAAATATCATGCCACCAATTGATCACTTTTTCCGAGTCGGGACAAAAGAAAAATAAGATGAAGAAGAAGAAATAATTTCCAAATTTATTTTGCATCAGATGAATTTATTCGGTCGAACTTCGTTAAAATCAATCAACTTTCTTGGTGGATTTGGTCAAGAGACCTATCAACACCCAAATTTCATTGATGTTGAGAAAATTTGTGACTCTAAAATAAATTCAAAAGTCAGCAAAATAAAATGAAAACAAAAATCAAATAAAAGGATTAAAAGTAATTTTGAAATTAGGTTATTTAATTGGACTTTATTGACGAAATACATAAATAGTATTTTTTTCATCAAAATAAAATTCCAAGAAAATTACCCAAACTCAAACAGAGGTCAACAAGTGTTGACAAAAAGTTTTAGAAAATTTTAAAGTCAGAAAATATTTTTAAACAATAAAATAAAAGGTGAAATGAACCAAAAATGGAAAAAAATAGTGAAACTAGAAACAAAAATAAAATAAGGTCACCAATATTTGTCAAATGACCATTGGATCCTTCCATAATTTTTCCAGAATTTAAAAATATCAAAAAGTATTTTAAAACAATTAAAAACATTAAATAAAAGAGAAGAATCATAAAAAATATCAAATACGAAAATAAAATCATGAAAAAATAAAAATCAGAAAGATAATATTTCAAAATATTTTTGTGAATTTTTCATAGTTTTTGAACCAAAAATGAATTTTATATGATTTCTTGAAGTTTAAAACATTTAAAATATAAAATCAGAAAAATAAAATAAAATCCAAAAAAATGTGGACCATCTGATCACAGTCAAAACACGTTAGTAATCACATCCAATGGACATGGTGCGCTGTGCTTGATATGGACCTCCTTATGTTTTCACACCGGATTGAAAATTAAAAAAAATAAAACAAGAATTAATGTCACGCGTTGGATCGAGTCTGACTCACAAAAGTAATCAGATCCAAGGGCTCCAGAGACGCGTATATGGTAAGGCGTTATCACAGGATCCAATTTGAAAAAATAACATGGCGTGCTCTCATTGGTTGAGACGAGACATGTCATCATCTTCAACCTCCAGCCACTCCAAAATTGGAGTTCCTCAAACTGTAAAATCAATAATCATGAGTGGTATCCTTGGATTCGTCTCTTCAAGACGAGCTCAACCACATGCTTGCGAAAAATTTATTTTAACTGAGTAAAGAGAAAATTGGAAAAAAAACTCAAATAATAGCGAATAGGATTTTGATGAAATTCTCAATCAATACTTGGTGAAAACGCAAATGGTGAAGATCACAAGGATCAGGGAGATGGGAAGAATGCAATGGTGCTTTATTTTACAAGGTTTGATGGAGATCCTTACCTGAACAAAGTTCAATTTTAGAGCTCTGAAACTGGACTTGGATAGCACGATTCAGAGATTTTCAAGGCACGACTCTTGTTCTGTTAGCTTTAGTGAGGTTCAAGGAAGAAGAATCAAGGGTTAATTTCAAACTGGAAGTGGTTTAAACACAAATTCCAAGTTGCATCAATGTGAGGTTTGGATAGAGTTTGGCAACAATTTTATGGCTATCAAAGCTTGAGGAAATGAGTGGAATGTGTCTCTTATTTATAGGAGAAGTGAATGGAATCAAAATGAGGGGTGAATGATGACATTTGAGTAGAAATCATGCACACCCGTGTTCATGAAGAAAGTGTGACCTTATGTGCATCAAAACTCAATCATTCCTTGAATTTTGATGTGCTAATTAATCCTGAGAAGTTCCTAATCACAATTAGTCACGAAATCAAGGCTTAACTTGGCTTAAAAATTATTGGTAGCGCAAAATACACAAACTGATGGTGTGCTCGAAACAGACTTTAGCACAAACTTTGAATTGAGGCCAAATCAAATTCCCTCATGCGTTTTATGATTTTCCTTGTCCAAATGAAGTATTCAAAGAGTAGAACACAATGCAAAAATAATCAAATCCAATGGATGCTTGAGTTGAGAGATATAGCCTTTAGGATTCTTGAAAAAACACTGATTTCCAGGCCAGGCCTTGGTCAAGCATGCCAACTTTCTAAAAATTACCTATAATGTTTTTCTTCAAACTTGGTCTTCCATTCAAAATTTGCTCTTGATTTTCAAATATGATATGAATTAGAGCTACAAAAGAGCATTTGGAAAAAAGAATAATCCAAAAACTCCAAAAATTGAGAAAGTTATGGCCTTGTGAAGTTGAGGGAAATTTGTGAAATGACCTATAATCTTTTGATTTCTTTAAGAAAATTCCAAACACTTTAAATACTCAAAACTTATATGGATATGAAGTTCACATATTCAAGATTGTTGTGCAAAAATAATGACCTCAAGGTGATAAATGATAATCAAGATATGATCACTTGAAGTTGATTGACCAAAAATAGAGAAATTCATCAAAGACTTGTAATCTCTTGACTTCATAGGAAAATTTCCAAGATTTTTCTCTTCTTACCAATTGAACTATGTTATATTAGACATCCTTAGGTTCATTGTTAAAGAAGAATAAGCTCAAGGAGACAAGGGATGACAAAGTTATGATCCTTTGAAGTCATACAAGATAGATGAAGCATCAATCTAGTGAGTTGGCAGTCATAGACCTCCAAAACAATCTTCTCATCAATAAAACTCCTTGAATCAAATAATATTCATATTGGAAGTCCTTTTAAGAATAAAATGACTTTGGAATCACTCACAAACTTCATACAGAGACCAAGATATGGTCCTCAGAAGTCCAAAAACCTAATTTCAAGATAAATGGCCATAGAATGGAGAATTCTTCAAATTTGATGATCTCTTTCAAACATGAAACATATACTCAAGAAGATAGGCCATGGTAGATGATAAGATAAGTCTTCAATGAGAACCAATACTTTCAAAAATCTTTGAGAATTGAGGAGAGAAGGCATGGAAATGAACACATGAATCTATGGACTCCTTGGGTAAGAAACTTGTACACCATTCACCTACAAAATTTAGAGAGCAAAGTGTACACATATTATTTTTAGCCAAATATCAATGTAAACACATTCACAAGGTGCGTGGTGATCTTCTAAAGGGAAACCCCAAAGGTAGGAAGGAGAGCGAGACACCCTTTGTGATCTTTGTGCAATGTGATGGTATGGAATTTTTTTTGTTGAGAATCTTAGGGGAAAAATATGGGGTACAACAACTGCCCTTATTTAAGTGTCTTCTATCCGAAGATAAGAAGGGAACCTTCGCCTCGACGGGATAGAAGATACTTAAATATAAGATAAGCCCTATTTTTGGCCCTAAGATATCATGCAATGCTTAATGGTTATGCAATGCAACCGGAATGAACTTCACAATGGAGCATAATGCCGAGCATTATACTTCTTAGATGGAGCATGAGGATATGGTAAGTTTTGTATCGATAAAGTCACAACCTTCTCCTTTCCCCTCCTCAACTTCTTCTTCTTCTCTTCAACATTTTATTTTTCAACTACACCATTTTCTTTTTCAACTACACCATTTTCAACAACAACATTATTTTCAACTTCAACTTCCTCCACAACTATCTCTTCATCAATTTCTTCTTCTTCATCATCTTTCTCTCTTCCATTCTTCAATTATTTCTTTGTCTCATCAATAACTCTACCACTCCTAGTCACGATTGCTTTACAATGCTCCCTTTGATTTGTTTGAGTAGTTGCCGAAAACAAAGTCGTGGAACTTTGATCGAAAATTTGTTTTTCTAATTGTCCCATTTGAGTCTCTAAATTCTTTATTGATGCTTCCGTGCTCTTTTGGTTGGACATTGAAGCTTGCATGAATTGAGCAAGTGTATCTTGAATGTTTGAACTTCTAGCTTGATTTTGAGGTTGAACTTGAGTTCCATTTTGATAAGGATTTTGTCTTTCTTGATTGTTGTTGTCTTGTCTCCATCCACCTTGATAACCTTGGTTACCTCTTTGTTGGTAACCTTGGCCTTGATTTTGGTTTTGATAAGGAGGTATTTGTTTATATCCTTGCCCTTGATTTTCCATGTATTTTTCTTCTTCATCAACCGGAGGACAAAACCCGTTCTTGTGATCACCTTTTCATAATTCACAACTAGCAATTTGTTGAGCTTGCTTGCTAGATGATCCTTGCATTTCCATGATTTTTTGTGGAAGCCTTTCCATTTGCTTGGTCAATTCTTCCACTTGCTTTGCAAATAATTTGTTTTGGGCCATAAGTGCTTCAAGACTAGAACCGATTTCAAGAGCTCCCGTTTTCACTTGCACATTCCCTTGATCATTTTGAACTTGGTGGTCATTTCTTCCCATATTCTCAATGATTTGAATGGCTTCAAAAGGTGTCTTCTCCATTAAAGAACCTCCCGCCGTAGCATCCAACATAAATTTATGTTGAGGTTGGATACCATTGCGGAAAATGTGAATTTGAGTGATTTCATCAAAACCATGACTTGGGCATTTTCTAAGCATAGATTTGTATCTCTCCCAATCTCTATTCAAAGGCTCATTAACACCTTGCGAGAACACCGAGATCGCAGTTTTAGCTTCCTTGAATCTTGATTGAGGAAAAAATCTTTCAAGAACTTTATCCTCTAACACGTCCCAATTCGTCATTGTTTCTTGTGGTTGGTCTAGATACCAATAATTTTCTTTCCCTACCAAAGAGTGAGGAAAAAGCCTTTGAAAATATTGTTCCTCTTCGGCTTCCGGAGCTCCGGCCGCACCCGCAATTTCATAGAACTTTGTGAGGTAAGTTTAAGGATCTTCATGGTCATGACCATGAAAAGGATTTGCATAAAGTAGTTGGAGTAATCCCTTCTTCATTTTCGTAAACCTCACATTGGCTAGACGAGCAAACTGAGTGATGTGACAAGGGCTATTCACACAAGGGCCTCTCGGTGGTGGTGGTGGATCCTCCATGATGAGTTCTTCCAACACTTGTAGTGTAGAAGAAGTAAATGATTCTCCTCTTGCTTGTCTTTGTCTAGCTAGTCTTTTCCTTCGTTTAGCACTGCTATTAATTCTTTTTGCCGTTCTTTCAATTTTTGGATCGAATAGGAGTTGATCGACCGGAACACTTCCCCGCATAAACTATACTCTGAAAAATTCTAACCACACAAAAAGAAACAAAGAGAGATTAGTAGATAAATTATCTTAAAACACACAAACTATTGCAATGCTTGCAATATCAAACGCCAATCCCCGGCAACGGCTCCATTTTGTTGTACGTATATTCTGAAAAAAGTATTTTTAATTATCATTTTCCATAGGAATTTATGTGATATTACCGTCGTTCAATAGTTAAAGTGTATTTTAAGATTTGGTAACAAAAGGGTTCTGTTTTCTAACTACAAAAATCATAAATTTCAGTCAAACAAGTTTAGTATTCTTTCCAAAAAAGGGTTGTTTGGGTTAAAGAGAGTTTTGGTTGGTTTTCAAATGGTAAAGGCATGTCAAGATTAGTTTCATTAACCTAATTTCATATAAACTCAATTAATCCAGCGGATGAACTAGTTGGTGATTGATATAATTACGTATCCTCTCAATATTGTTGATTTCCAACCAATATTGTGAGTTTTATCATGTTAATCTTTAGATGATGTCTCACTCTAACTATTGACATGATATTCTTTAAGTTCAATACAAGTAAATACTAACTCACAAATCTATATCTAGCATTTGTGAGTTAGTAGAAAAATATCTTAGGTCAACTTTGAAACATATTTCTCAATCATGATCGAAAGCATAAAAAGATAGTAAAACAAAGATATTCAACATATATATCATCAACCAAGTTCATACACCAAGAGATCAAAAGAAATACATAAAATTTAGGTTCAAGGTATCTTCACTTGCAAGATATGGAAAGATGATGAACATAGAAGAAAAACTAGCAAAGATTCAAGGTTTTCTCCTATGATTTTTAGTTACAATCCCCAATAATGAATAAGAATAATGTTACTGGTTTTATAGGTCATATTTGGTGAGGAAATGAGGGAGTGGGTGGGGAAAATATCTAAGCATGGGTCATTGTACTTTTTCTGATTTCGCAGACCGCGCTAAGCCCATTTTATGGCGCTAAGCACGCCCTACTTTACAGCTAATTAATTTAAAGCTCCAGGTCATGCTTTAACCGCGCTAAGCTCGCCCTGAAGCATGCTCCATTCAAGGTTTTCTCCTATTATTTTTAGTTATAATCCCTCAACAATGAAGAATGATCATGTTATTGGTTTTCTAGGTCATATTTGGTGAGGAAATGAGGGAGTGGGTGAGGAAAATATTTAAGCATGGGTCATTGTACTTTTCTGATTTCGCAGACCGCGTTAAGCCCACTTTATGGTACTAAGAGCACCCTACTTTACAGCTAATTAATTTAAAACCTTCAGGTCATGCTTTAACCACGTTAAGCTCGCCCTGAAGCATGCTCCACCCTCCAAAATTAGCTTGAAAGTGCTCCCTAAGCTCTCCAAGCTTCCTTGAATCCAAGCTTGAAGGTAGAATTGCAAAAAACCTACAAATTAAACATAAACAAAGTTAAATAATAGATTATAAACAAAAACTAAATAAAAACATAAATATATCAACATACCATATTAAATACTACTAACTAATCAAAATAAATTGTAAATGACCACAAAATTATCTAAACAATATCTACATTTTGGTCCTTAACACGATTAATTATGTGAGAGAATCTCTTTTTCATATCGGCAATGGTTTCACCATGCTTCATGTGAAAGAGATCGAACTCTTGAGTTAATGTATTGATTCTATCAAGCTTAACATTGTTTGTCCCTTCATGGGAAATTTGTAGGGCATCCCACGTATCTTTAGCAGCTGTGCAATGAGATACTCTAAAGTATTCATCAAAACCTAAGGTTGCTAAAAGCATGTTTCTACCCTTCCAATCATAAGCATACTTTTTCTCATCATTCTCATCCCATAGTGCTTCCGGTTTAGGTAATATAACATTATCTTTGTTGGTCATGGTTATTTCCATAGGACCATTTTCGATAACTTTCCATATCTTTCTATCAACGGAGTTGATATGAACACGCATACAATCCTTGCAATAGCTATAGTTTTCACCAGTGAAAATTGGAGCTCTCGTGTAAGTCCCTTTTGGATCGTTCTCCATATTATACTAAGTAATATAGCAAAGCACTAGATAAACTGATGCTCGTGATACCACTTGTTAGACGATGTGATCGATTTAGAAGGGGAGGTTGAATAGATCAGTTGTTTTTAAAATTTTGCGCTTTTTGAAAAGTTATTACGAAAGCTTCCTGGATATTCAATCGTCTAAATGATCCAATATCGAAAATATCAGATATGTGAACCGTATGGGAAAGTTGAGAAAATTGCTCGAATCAATACAACTTATACTCAATTTGTTAATCGCTTAAACAATCTCAAAGGGTATCAAATACTTCCAATGTGTTTGTTTAAGAATCAAATCAAGAACAATAAATAATTTGTGAATGAGACAATTTATCAAACACCTTGTGAGCGAAATTCATAAGTGTTGTATTTACCTATTTGTGTTGTCGAATTCAGTCAAGTAACTATTAAACGGATTGTTACCAAGGTGTATGTTAGAGCTCGCCACACCATAAATTCAGTTTATGCACATTTGATATTTTGAATCTCACAAATTATACAAAACGAATAATGAATGTAAAATGCGAAAAAGAACACAAGAATCTGTTAAGGCAGTTCCTCTTATCGCCCTCGTAGAGAGTACGTTTGCCCCTAATTATAGAATCTTGAATTGAGAAAGTTTTCATAAACATGCAGATTGTAACAAGTGAAGAAATAGTTCCATATTCACACAATTCAACTGTTGGTGATGAATCTATCTTCTTCACGAATCTTGGTTCGAGCCAAACCAAACGCCGATCTCTTCAAGCACACCTCTGATTGACGATACTTGAAATTATAACCAATTTGCTGCACAATTTCTTTCTCTCCACTGATATTGAATGAACAAGATTGACCCCAAAATATTTCTTCACGATCCTCCGGCTTCCATTACTTAATCAAGAGAACCCACCGTTCCTCGACCGTTTCACTCGGCTAAATCCGTTGAAGTAGAGATCCATACCAAAAACCCTCGCGCCAATTCAGATCTAGGAGGACAAAACCCTAATGATTTTATTCAAGAAAGAGTCCACAAAGCACAACTCAATTCAGAATTTGTTCTTCAAATCGGACGTTATCACCAATGCTTGATTCTTGATTCAACAACTTTGATTATGTGAAGGTGTTGAATTTGGAGAAGAAATGATGAAGATGAAGTGCTCTCAATGTGTATATTTCACTCTGTTCTTGTTAATGCTCAAAAAGAAATAATCCACTATTTATATGTGTTAGTTAAAATGAATTAAAAATAAGGAAGAAAAATTTGAATAAGATAGAAGTATAGTAGGGATGCGTCGACCGCTCCAGGAGGGAGGGTCGGCGCGTAACTTCCAGGGCCTGAGAGATGGGATGCCAAAGATGAATGTGTCGACCGTAATAAGGATATGCGTCAATGCAATTTTTTCAATTTTTGCTCCCAAGTGATTTTTGTTAGTGCGTCGACCATAAGGTCAGCACGTAACATCCTGAGAGAAAGGCTTAGGCATGCGTCGACCAAAAGAGAAGATGCGTTGACGCATCTGTGATTTTTCATACCAATAACAATTGTTTCTTTTACTTGCCTGTCATTCTTGCTGGCCAAATCTCTCTTAGGCATAAGCTAGGCTAATTTGAGATTTTTAACATCATGAAAACGCGAACTATGAAAACGCGATCGAGCCCCGTGACAAGATGCCTACGTATTCTCGCGTGCAATGGGAAAGTTAGAGCGCCGTGGTTCGGCTCACTTGTTTTGGTGGGTTTTGTGTTTTTTACTTGTGAAAAAGGTTTTAAACACAAAAGAAAGAAAGCGCGCAAAGGCAAAAAGAGTTTGTGTTGGTTGGTTATTTTTACCTTGAGAAAGGAGTTCAAACCATTATTAGATGTTTTGAGTTTGAAAGGAAAAAGAAATAAGTTTTAGTTTTATTATATGCAACATGCAAAAGGAGCTAGCAAAACAAAAGGGAGACTAGCTAAGCGCTACCCTAATATTGTCATACGAAAGGTTGGACCTATGGTTGAGGATGCAAGGGAAATCTTTACCTATGTTGACATGCAAAGGATGTGGATCCTAATGTTTAGGCTAAAGAACCAATCCTAACCAAGGGAACCTGCAAGAAACGAACAAGCAAACACACTTCACAAGTAGAATTGCCCTAAACGGGTCTTTAAATAAACCAGAGGGGTTCCTGAACATGCTCCAACTACGAAAGCCCCATCATGCATCTCTATTCCTACTACTCATGGAAAAAGAAAGCTGTAAAGCCCTACTTCTCATGATATCTAGGAAAGATGTAAGAGAATGCAATAAACAGTGTAGAAACTACCGAACGGATATAGAATCCGAAGAGCACTGCAAGCTATAGAAATACTCCGGAAAACTTCAAGTACTGCAGCCATGCAATAAGAGTAAACCGGTGAGATTTGTTCAAAGCACTAAAACAAGCGGAATACGTGTCGATACGCATCCGAAGTAACAATGCCTGCAAGAACAAGAATAAGGCAAACAAAGCGAGATAGGAATGGTGTACACGTGGGTGTACAAGCTCAAGCAAAACCTGCAATAAGGGAGTTAGACCCAAAAAGCGAGTTGAAGAAAGGTATGCGAGTATCGAAGAAACGAGGCGCAAGTATATACGACGCATGTCCCTGCATGAAATGGAGCACAAACAGTAGCCAAGCATAGCTAGGGTGACTACTGTTCACCATTAGAATCGAGAAAAATAGGAAAAATAAACCAGTGGACCGCGCTAAGCCCGGTATATCGCGCTAAGCGCGACCTGCAACACAAAAAGTCAGAACATTTGGCGCTTAGCGCGCTCTGGACCGCGCTAAGCGCGACCTGTAGAAAAATTATTTTTTGATCCGAACCACCTGTTTATGATGTTTTCATGCAAGAGCCCGATCCATACCGTTAGGCCATAATCCAGCAACAAATGATAGCTAAATGAACGTGCATGGAATGCGAATCGAGCGATAAAACCAATGTTCATAGATGCATGTAGCTATGCATGAACATGTGAGGAATGCAAATCGAACGATAAAAACCAATGTTCATATACATGTAGCGATGCATGAACATGTGAGGAATGCAAATCGAACGATAAAACCAATGTTCGCATACATTTGAAGATGCATGAACATGTGAGGAATGCAAATCGAATCGATAAAACCAATGTTCATAGACATGTAAGGATGCATGAACATGTGAGGAATGCAAATCAAATAGATAAAACCAATGTTCATATACATGTAAGGATGCATGAACATGTGAGGAATGCAAATCGAATCGATAAAACCAATGTTCATATACATGTAAGGATGCATGAACATGTGAGGAATGCAAATCGAACGATAAAACCAATGTTCATATACATGTAGCGATGCATGAACATGTGAGGAATGCAAATCGAACGATAAAACTAATGTTCATATACATGTAGCGATGCATGAACATGTGAGGAATGCAAATCGAATCGATAAAACCAATGTTCGCATACATGTAAAGATGCATGAACATGTGAGGAATGCAAATCGAAGTGATAATTCCAATGTTCAATTGTGTAATGATGCAAGCTAGCCATGACATTTTGAGGTTCTCTTCCAAAGAATCTAAGTCATGCATTGACACAAACACTTGGAGTGCACATGCAACAAGTTCATGCACAATGCATTAAATGCTTAGATATCTACATTTTGAATGCAAGTTAGGCTTCAAATCACCATGAATCAATGTAAATCGACCAAGCTAGATACTCACCGATGCATGAACATGCGGTAGATGATGCAAAATGTATGAGTTTATGTCTTATGTGCAAGGGGAAAACAAATGTACAAGTGTATATACATGATATCCACAAGAAAATCCTTACTCCGACACGAATAAGGCGGCGAAACTCAATTCAAATCAAGGAATTCTAGATTACAAATTCTAGAATCAGAATCTACATTGAATTTGCATGCAATTTCAGTATTCAATTTCAAGAAAAGCTAGAAGTCAAAAACAGCTTAAAATAAGTGCTTATTTGAACCTAACACTTACTTGCACTTGAAGTTTGAGTCAAATCGAAGAGGAATTCCTTGTGCTCTTCAAAGAAAATACCAAATCAATGAGGAATTATTGATAATCTTCAGAATTAAGCTTGAATCCTTAACGAAAAGCTTGAATTTCAATGAGGAATTGAAGAAGAAGAAGAGAAATCCTTAGATCTCGAAATTAAGAAGAAAATCAAGAGGAATCCGGTCCTTCCATGTCAAATGCGCGCAGAAGAAGTAGAGGAAGATCTTGATTGGAATAGGTTGTGTTGCGAAGAGGAAAAAACTGAAATTGCAAGGCGCGCTTAGCGCGGTCTGTGAATGAAGCAGGTGGTGAACGGAGGTCCTGTGGCGGTTGCTTGGAGGGAAAGTTGCAGTTTGAACTTTTTGAGTTTTTTGTGCTTTGGATTTTGAGAGAATTGGAGTATGTGTGGTAGTGGAGAGTTAAGCAAAAAATGATTCTCCTCCCTTTTTGTGAAGAGAAAAACCTATTTATAGCTTTGGATCCATAATCAACAAGCTAATTATGATTATCCGAATAATTTTCGTAATTAATCCAAAACAGCCAAATCCGTGCGGAATTCGGAGTCGGAATGTAAACGAAAAGTGTCCGGAATGCGATTTTGCTTGCGTGAATCAAAATCCTGACTTGATCCGATGAATGGTCAAGAAAAATAGGAATTTTTTGAAGTTTCAGCATCAATTTTGGACCACTGACACGTGAAGAATTTCATTCGCGCTCTGTGGGGAAAATGCCTCGAACGAAGATCTTCTGATCGAAATTTTCACATACGTATCTCTGAGACAATTGAAGCTAATGAAATTTGTGAACTTTTGGCACTGGTCCCGTCTCGTTTCGATGAAAATCGAGCGAGATATGATTTTCCGAACTCCGCGTATCAGACGAAAATTGCTCGGTTCAGCCCAAAATTAACTTCAGAGAATAAAATTTTGGTACTGATCGGTTGAAATCAGCTCCCGAGTTGCAAATGAGAGTTGTAGAGGACTTCGATACGGAATTTTAGAAATCGGTCCCGCTCAATTCCGAGTTTCCAGCTAAGAGATAGAGGCCTTTTAGTGGACAGAATGCACGGTTCAGTACTAAAATTCAGCTTGATTTACTGGGGGAAATGATTCCTTTGAGAGCCTTCCTCACAAAATATGTTCTCGACCTTCAAACGGAAATCGTAGATAATAATGAGAGGGAAATGTCAGTCGAAAATCGACAGAAAATACCCAAGAAAATGAGAGATACGCTTTCTGGAATGCCCAAAATGCGCCAAAAACCCGAAATCCGCTTCATTGAGAAATGAACGAGCACACTCTTTTGGCCGCCATTCGGAATACCTGTAACCTGATACTCCTTGTGGCAAATGCTATGCATGCTATTTCATGTATATTTTATGCCATGAAATTATGAGCCAGGGAAACGCAGAAAAGAAGAGGGTAAATTTTGGGGTACAACATATATGCATATATATTAGAAAAAAATGCTAAATAGGTCAACCTATATATACATATATAGGTCGACCTATAAGGCTTCTTGAGTAATATGAATTTATTGAAAACCTTAATGAGAAATCGGCTTTTAAATAGGCTTTCAGGTCAGACCAAACTTTTAAAAAGGTCAGGCCATGCAAAAAATAATAAGCCTATAGTAGGTCATAGGCTAGGCTCAGGCCTTGTAAGTTTATCGTAGACCAGACTCATACCTTATAAATTCTAGTCTATCATAGCCTATTTCCATTCTACCAACAAGGTGTCTACTAAGGGTTTAAACCACATTATCGGTCTACTGACTACTCGGGAACCAATAATATATTAAAGAGAAACCCGCCTGAGTGTAGCATCACTTATCAATTACATCAGGTCTACACCTGAATAGTCACCTCACTACATCCTAAAAGACCAAGATAGGTTAAAGGGTTTTAAGGTCCTTAGTTTCTCAAGCTCCCAAGTCGAAAAGTGATAATGTCGCACAACTGGCTTGCTTAACATTATTACCCTTAATGGGGCCTCATTGATTGGGGTTCTCAAGTCAACATGTTGAGGACTACTCCATACATGTCAACAAGACTATACCACCATTTTATCTTAAATTTTCCCAAGTATGTGTATAGGACTTCCAAGAGCTCACCAAGCACCCAAAAAACTAAAAAAATCAGACAAACAAGCAGACAACAATAATAAAAGCAAAAACACGAGTTTTTGTTGGTTAATTTTAAATGAAGATATATTTTGTCATCTTAAAGAGGATACTCAACAAATCCACCATGAACAAGAGAAAGGTGGATCTTTTCATCACAAATGAAAGAAGGGTTCTAACTTGGATAACTCAACAAGTATTCCACTAACCCCTTCAAGTGGAAAAGATTTAACACCAACATCAACCAATATCACGGAGATAGAAGGATTAAAACTCAACTTCAAAGATGCCTAATGTCTAATCTTAAGAAAGTTTTTAAATCAAAAGCCAAACAGAAAAAGGTTTGAATGAATTTTGGTGTTTTTAGTCTTTGAAGAAAAGATTTTAACTTGGATTAAATGGATTAAAGTTTGATTAAGAAATTATTTTGAAAATGCACTTGACAAAGCCAAGGTTTTTAATGAAAGTAGTTTAAGTTTGAAAACAAGAAGCTTTGGGAAAGGAGAGAGAAGATTTGAAAATTCAAGAAGAGGGACAAGAGATGAAGGGACTACCCTAAAGCATAAATAAAAAGTTAAGGTAGGCAAGAGATGAAAGCAATCACACACACACACACAATGCACACACATGCACAGACAATTAATTATCCCATAGATTATTTTCTTTTTTTAAGCCAAAACTTTTTCCTCATTTCATATTACGCCATATTTTTTAATAGAAACCTATATATTTTTCTTCTAAACTCCTTGCTTTTGAAATTTCATTTTCATGAGAATTATCGTAGTGCTAAAATACTGAAAAACCCTAATAAGAGTTGTGTTGTAAAAATCAACATGATTAGTAAAACTGTTTAAAAATGTTTATTTAATAAATAGTGTAGTGGGGGGTTTTCCTCTCTAGCATTGTGTCATGGGTTCAACATCCATGTAATACAATTTTATTTTTATATTTAACTTCTCAAAAACTAAATATTAAAATAATCAAATATTAAATATTAAAATAATAATAAAAATGCCACATGTAATAAAAATAATAAAAATGTCAACAAGATAATACACGTCATAAAAAAATAATAATAAAAAAAATATATTGCCACGCCAATTTATTTTTTGTGATTGGATTTCAAGAGAGATCAAAATAATGAAATCTTAAAATATTAGGAGGCGAATCCATACTTTTTTTTATAGTAGTGTTTTTCAAACTTCGCTCATATGGCAGAGACAAAATACATATTAACCCTAAAATAAAAGATTTAGAGAATATTAAAACAAAAGGATATATATATATATATATATATATATATATATATATATCATACCTATAAAGTTTGAGATTAATCTATAGTGATTTACTATGTTATTGAACTACATCAAAATTAACGTTATATAAAAGTCTATTTTGACGTTAATATTTGAATATTTGATCGTATAGTAAATCATTATAGATTAATCTCAAACTTTATAGGTATGATTTATATGATGGTATGTTTCAATCCAACGGTTGATTTTAAAAAATATTAATCCGAAGTGACGTTTTTGAGCGAGTGTAACTCATGGTGTAACACTTGGTGTAATTTGATCCCTATATATATATATATATATATATATATATATATATATATATATATATATATATATATATATATATATATATATATATATATATATATATATATATATATATATATATATATATATATATATATATATATATATATATATATATATATATATATATATATATATATCACGAAGAAAGAAACAAGTAAAATAATGATATAAAAGGGAAAACATTAAAATGTTTCGTGAGAAAAGTTTTAATAACAAAAGTCTTTCATGCATTCTAATTGTGAAGTTGTATAAAGCACTATCGGTTTTATTTTGTTTCTGATCAAGAGTGGTTTTGAATTTTTGAAGTTTAACATAAAAATTATTGAATGGATTTTTCTTCTTTCAAGCAAACTCTCCCGCATTCATTATTTAGGGGGCGTTTGTTCATAGATTCTTAATTTATTATTAGGAATATGACATTAACTGTTTGCAATCTCAAGTTTTTTAAAATATTTATAAATTATGCCTTAGAATCTTTTATTTATGGGAATTTAATTTATATTTGACTCTTTTTTTATTTATAAAGTTTTTTCATGTGAGCATGTTGCTTGAATATAAGGTGTGTCAAATAGTCTAGCGTGTGTGTCTTAAGTTTGTCGAAACGTAGCATGTCGGAGTGTCGAAACAAGTGGTTTTACGCCGGATTTCAACTGATACATATTTTAATAAGTGTAATTGAATTAGATTAAGTTTCTATTTTGGATTTTTATAATTTTGAGTTTTTTAGCTTAAAGAGCAAGCTAACTTAATTATAAATAGAGAGAAACTCATTTCTTTTTCTGGATACAAGGAAGGCCAAAGGCTCAAAAGAAAAACAAAAACTCATATTTTTTATCTCATTATATTTACTTTGTACTTGTAAAATGAATAAAGTTTTTCACAGTTTATAGGTAGAGAAAAACTCAATACAAACCGTAATCTCTTTTTCATTCTTTATATTTTTTATTTTTCATCGTCATTACGTGGTGATAACAATCTTGTTCATCAAAATTGATAGAAATTAATCATAAATTTTTGTAATTTCCAACACAAAAATGAGAATCTTATATTCTCATGAGAATAATATTTAACCACCAATAACTTCCCATTTTTATTTATTTAACAACTTAATTTTTTAATTTAAAATTTAAAATAAATACATTTTATATACATTCATGTAAATTTTAATTATTTATCAAACATAAGAAAATATATTTTTGACAACAATGTTCTTGAGAATAACATTTAAAAATTTGTAATTTTAATCCTTGAAACAAATACATTCTTAATAACGGTAAAATTGAGATTTATATAAATTTTAAATAAAAATATAAAATATTAAAAATAAATTTTAAATTTTAAATTTTTAGTGTTGAATCTTAATCGAACAGATATC
This sequence comes from Vicia sativa, assembly GCA_021764765.1. Classification (NCBI taxonomy): domain Eukaryota; kingdom Viridiplantae; phylum Streptophyta; class Magnoliopsida; order Fabales; family Fabaceae; genus Vicia; species Vicia sativa. Next base: position 83,159,986 of record CM038792.1, on the reverse strand, counting down.
AACGAGTTGAAAAATGCACAGTTGACTTTCTCCAATTGGCTGAATAATTGTTTTATTTTTGCTGGATAATGATAGTACAATTGACATTAGGTTTAGGATTATGTATTGTACTTTGTTGTATGTTGTAGTACATATTATACAGCGTTGAGAAACTGGCTTTGGGGATTAAACTTACATTTTGGATATATTTTTCTATTCCCCCTCCCCTCAAATGGTGCAATTGTGTTCATTTCTTTATGTAATAAATTGAAATATTGTTGTACTTCCTATTAATAAACTTTTTGTATGGTAATTAATCAAAATGTTTCTGTACATTAATCTAGAGATTTTTCAATTCAAATAATTCAAAATAATTTACCAGTTTAATTTCTCTCGGAACATATTTTTCTATACACACTTATCTTAAAGTCAAATTTTATACTATTAAAGAAACTCAAACATATGTTATTTTTGTCATATTAAGGTTTAATACTACAAAATATTTATTATCTACCATATGATTTAGTAAATATCACAATTGCATCTTAACCTTTCATTTTTAAATTGGATGATTATTATTCATTCTCACATTCTAATATAATTTATTAATTTGCATATGATATATATATATATATATATATATATATATATATATATATATATATATATATATATATATATATATATATATATATATATATATATATATATAGGAGGAATCAAATTACACTCGAAGAGAATGAATATATATATTTATGGCAGGTAATGAGTTGAAGTACTTTCTTATAATTTATAAAAAAAATTCTTTTTGTTTCCTTACTATATAATAAAATTTATATAAAATAAAAAAAACGGATAATAAATTGTGTGAATATTGTATTCTAAGTCAATTTAAGTATATTTGCGTATTGTTGTGAAAAAGTAATTTTGAAATAGTTTAAATTTAATTAAAAAATTAATTTTTCTAACAATTAATTTTTATATTGTTTTTAGATATCTAATTGTAGATTAAGAAAAGATACAACCATAATTTATTTGTTTGAAATTATATTGTTGACTATAGTTGGATGTGACAATGCGAATGTATGACATGATAGTTCATAAATAACTGTAAAAATACTTTAATTAAAATCAGCTAATCAACATACTATAATGTCAACTCTTATTTATGATATACTAGTAACAGACACGGGTATAAACCTTATATTGTAGACATCATTCTAATGAATTGAAAACCATGAAAAGTTCATTTTATATTGATGAAGGAGTTTATTAATCAAGGTATTAAAAAAAAAGTGAAAAGAGAAATGTGAAATTTAAATTTGCACAGAAAGCAATTTTGGGAAACCTGTGAGTAAAAAAACAAACAACTTAGCAAGATTGTTAGTACAAAATGTAAGGGAAATGAATATTGAAAGGTAATAGAAATTTATTTTTAGTTGTTTTGGAAAACCTCTTTGACTATAATATTTGTGGTAGTGTCTAAAGATTGTTTAAATTTGTTATGAATCAAGATTTTCAACCCTTACTTAGTTTTAACCTTAGAGAAAGCAATATATATAATTGTTTATGACTAAAAATTTCTTTTGGCAAATACAATCTCACAAAGTTAAGTGATTGTCCTTGTGATTTATTAATGGTCATTGCAAAAGAGACAATAATTAGAAATTGTCTTATGACAAGCTTGAACGGCCAAGGTGATTGGGAAGGTGACAATGACATTCTAGAGATATATATGATATTATTCCTAATATTTTTCTCAGAAATAATTTTGGCCTCAATGACATAATTGACAAATCTTGTAACGGTCAGTCTTGTTCCATTACATAAGCCTTCAGATTGATCTAAATTTCTCAATAACATAATAGTTGTCCCAATTTTTAACTTGATGGAACAATTTGGCAAACCAGAAATTTTCAACGCACGTAGAAATTTGAGAATTAAATGCTCGAAAGCATAAATTCAGTTGCCTCAGAATTGTCAATTGAATAGAAACTTGGATATTCTTTTTCGGTTCCTATATAAAAAAAAAAATCTCACAAAAGTTAACATCTTAATGAATATAAATGATTTAGCAATATTAAATAAAAAGGGTTAAAAAAGAAGAAAAAAAACAAGGTATATGACGTGTGGGCCTTTACAAAAAATTAACAATGGGTTTAATATTTATGTCACAAATAATGATGGGGCTGTAAAAAGAATTAAATTGGGCCATATATATTAGTAGTAGCCCAAATCCATAAAACTTTCCACCTGTGTTTCATATTTTCATGCCTTGTAGAAAAACCTAACCGTGTAACACATAGCCTTTGTCTATACATAATACAACGCCTTCCCATTCCTTATATTACTTACTTGTCTAATTTGGAAAATGATAGGTTTCGTATGACAGAACAGAAAAATATTTTCTCCATTTATGCACTCAACTACAACCCTTGAATCAAAGCTTTATTCCACTGTTGCACTGTGGATTCACGTTTCTTATTAAAAGTTTCCCTTATAAATAGATGTACAATGGTTGTGAATCCATTCCATCCTTCATATCCTCTTCAACTGAGCACATAAAATGTAAGTCTTCGAAAACTCTTTGATTTCATAGTTGTTTTTGTTTTTACTGGTAATGAATGATAAGGACTTACATGGTGTGCAGGGCAAACAATATAGGAGATGACAATGATGAATACTACTGGGAGTTAAATATTACGTCGGCCAAAAAAGCAACACAAAATATCCTTGTAAGTGCAAAATTGTAATGAACATACGTGTTTACTTAATCATCATCTTATGGAGTTCAATTTCATGCAGCATTTTCCAAAGAAGGCAAGTAGATTTATGCGAGATATTTTCCTACGGAACTGGATTTTTTTGATATCGATACAGGGGAAGTCGATTTTTCTCGTCCACGCTGCACAATGGAATACGGAAGAAGAATGGTTTATATGGAACAGGTGAAACAAATATGCCGTGACTAAAGGGCTTAAGAGAGACGATAAGGTTAGTTTCGTGATTAACAGGGTTCCGCACACGTTGTATGTTTGTCTACTCAACCGTTGAGGGTTGTTAGGTTGGAGGGATAGTGTTGGGTTTTGTTGGTGTATGGCTGAAAATAGTTTTGAGATTGTTGTATTATATTTTTCCATTGTATAACATTATGTGATGTATTTTGAATTTCTGGTGTATTATATTTATGTTTAGCAGTTATGCTAAGTATTATGTCTGTTTAAGCATTTGATGTTGTGAAATCATGAAAGAAATTATTAATACAATATATTATGAAAGTGTGTTGTATCTATTGTTATAATTTTTTGCCAAAAAAAAATCCTGGTTTGTTCATTCTAAGTTTTCTTCCATAATAAGGGTGAATATAAAAAATACATACAGAAAAAATGTGTTTATACCAGGGATATATAGATTGAGAACTGATGTGCTAATAATGTTTTTATATGGGAAATTAGTCCCTGTAATATTGAACTAATTTCTTAATGGCCTAAGGATGTAATGTTGAATGTAAATGGAAACTTTCAGTATTGATATATATAATTGACATATAAAGAAAGTTTAAAAATCCAGCACGTAGTCATGTAAGAATTGACAAAAGACATATACAAAACACATACCTCGTATAAGATTGTTGGTGTATTCATTAATTTCATCCACCACCTCGATTGTTGAAGCCAGTATTGCTCAACTTTGTAGAAAATGTGAATCAATGTAGTTCTCCATCAAATTAGGATAAGTACTCGAAACAATTGCTTCAACGGGATCATCGAAGTTAGAGATTAGAAATTCAGGAGGTATTTTGACTTATGAAATTCTATCATTGGGTCCTCCAAGTTCTCCATCACCTATTTGAAGAATCCATTTTAAAAACTCATTGACTTCTTCATCTTATGTTGTAGAATTGTCACGCTGTAGTCACATATTCCGTGTAAGCCTAAAAACCTTAAAATGGTCCCAAATGTAAGCGTTTATGGTTGCATGAATAATATCAGATTGACTACCTCTTGGCACGATAGGAAGAATTTGTCTAAAGTCACTGCCAAAAACAACGACATTTCCTCCAAAAATCCTCTCCACACCATTATTAGTTTCACTCATGATATCCTTCAAACTTTTGTCAAGAGCTTCAAAGTAATATTTATTGGCCATTGGAGCTTCATCCCAAATAATAAAATAAGTTAATTTCAAAAGTTTTGCAAGTTCATCTTTCTTGTCAATTTTGCAAATTAAAGTTTCAATTGTTGGGAAATGAATCTTAAACTTGGAATGAGTCGTTCTTCCGCCTGGTAACAATAAACTGGCAATTCCACTTGAAGCAACATTTAATACAATTCCCCCTTCGAATGAATAGCAGCAGAAATGGTGTTCCACATGAAAGTCTTACATATTAAAAAGTAATTGTTAATACAAAGCAATATTAAGTATGATTAATCACTGATGCATTTGTTTGTTAAAATCAGAGGGGTTGATATAATGCATGTGTATGTAAAATATATAGTGATAATCCAAAACATGGCAAGTAAATTCTATACAGTGTTTGAATATATAAAACTCATATGTTATACTAATATGCATTTAAACCATTGTGAGAGAATATGTAAAGCTCTGTAAAAAGGTTTATGTTTATGCCTTTGACGTTCATGATATTAATGAAGCATGTTGAATTCTTAGTTAGAACGATGCCATGGTAAAGTCGTTTCTGCTGTCATAATATTCTGTAACAGAGTAGTGTATTAACAGGAGACATCATGTTTAGTAAATACTTGTTCCACCAAATCCGTACAGGGAAAAAACACCTCCGTGTTGGGAATCTACAACTTGCAAGATTTCAGAATATATATCTCGCTGCTCATCTAATATGAGACAAATAATAGCATGTTAAAGAAAATATGAAATAAGTAATATTTACAATAATAATAATAATAATACAGTAGGTAAACATCATTGAATAGGTTACTGGTTAGAGAGGTGAACAACTGTTGATGCAGAATAGTTTGAGCCACTGCATCATATTGTCTTTCATAAAAAACCAATCTATTTCCAACTGTCTTTAACACCTAATCATTTGGATAAGGCATTGGTTCAAAATCTTTCAATGTCCTTATGTTATTTTGCAACAATGACTCAATTTCGACCAAGGTAAATTGTTTTATTTCCTCGTCAGTTATTATTAGTCCTACAATAAAATGTGATTATGTGTTGAGATTGTAAAGACAAAAAGCTACATTGTGTTTGTAATACGGTGAGAGAATTAACTTAGTTGTTTTTCTTTTTATCGCAAATGTTGCAGTTAGCAAGAGTCGCAACCGACTTTTCTTTTATCCAACAAGAAAAGGTGAAAGAACAAGAAAGACTTTTGATAGATTTTGAGTTCGGGGGGTAAGTTATAAAAAGGGAGGGTGTTAGCACCCTTTTCATCCGTAGTTATCTACGGGCTCTTAATTGCTTAGCTCACTTTTGAAAACTTGCTTTGTGTGTGTGTGTGATTTGTTTGAAAATATTTTGATCTTAACTTTGTAATGATTCTTGTATCAGTCCTCAAGAATGTATACAAAGTGTTTGAAAATATTTGTTCGAAAATGTGTAATGTAAGATGTAAATTGTTTTGAAAAGTTGTTGCGAGCAAGCAATTAAGATTTCCTTACCCACTCAATGGTCATTCGTCATTATTTTCCTTCTCCATTAGGGATAGTGTTATCCATATCATTAGTTGGTAGGTAGCTCCATCCATTGGGGCAAATACATACGAAGAAAACCTTGCAGAAAAATATAAAGTGTGAAAAGTAAAATCCTAAGCTATATATTACATCTTGTGGGCAGTTACATTATTTAGAAAAAATGCAAGAAAGTAAATCTACGCTATTACAAAATAACCGTGGGACCTATACATCGTTTCTTGAATTTAAAATAAAAGAAAATAGAAAAAACAATGATGAGAAAATATTTATACAAATATCAAAATGCCCTAATATACTAAGTGTTAAAAAAAAAAAAATTTTGCATTTTTTATGATTTATTTTAATAGGAAAAGAAATAAAATTAATTTATTACAATTTTATTATGAATAATTTTAAACTTAATTAAAAAAATTATTTTATGGCAAAAATTAAATAAATATTTAATTAACTTAAAACTAAAATTAAAATATTTTTTTATGATTTTTTAAAATAAGTAAAAAGAATTTTGAAAAGAATTCGAATTAAAAAGAAACTTAGAAAGAAAATAGAAAAAGAAAGAAAATTAGTTGTAAGAAATTATGGAGGGTCCTGCTAGTGGGTCTTCAAGGCTGCAGGGACAAAAGTTTACCACTAGGCCAGACGCCTATGGTGTTATCAAAGTGATCCTGAAAATATGTATGTGATACCTGTGTGAATCAGAAAAATATGATTTTTTTTTGCAAAAAGACCAGGTTCGAACCCAGACCCTAGTATAGTAAAGCCCTAACGCACGTGTTTTAACCACTAGGGTGGTGATACATCTGTTCATTTATTCACTTTCATAAATATATATGTGAAATATAATTCAAAAAATTCAATTAAAATCAAAATACGCCATGGTGGGGTCCCTGGTTTTTGAATGGACCAATCAGGTGATAACGTTGCGCCACGTTGGTGTCAACGTCTGTCAAACCACCATGGACAGTGGCTCTGGTCGTCTTCTCCGATGAGACGATTCCTCAACCTGCAAAACAGCAAAAATAAATGGAAAGGAAGGACCCTACCCCCTAATTCGAGGGCTACGAATCCAAGGGTGAGGTTATTTTGGCTTGAATCGTCCTGTAACTATAGATTCGAAAGCTCAAAAGCTTTATGCCTTAGCCATGGTGAGATCTCATTCCTGCATTAAACCTCACAAACGATGGTTATAAAACATGTTAATCATCAATACAAACAAATATATGCACATAAAATCGATTAATAATGCATGAATTATAAGTTTCGAATTTTAAAAATGTTACCCAACCGGTTTAACCGAGAGAATGAGTTCTGGAATGCTTCAAGCTTGCCTAAGGGTATGGGAAGCTTCCTGGGAACCTCAGGAAGATGATTTGATCACTGGTTTGGATAGAGGGAAGTTGGAAAATAGGGTTTGCGTTTGCCCTAGTTTCTTGAATTTTTGAGAATTTTGGAGAGGTTTCTTATGCAAGTATTTTTGTGTCCTGAACTTATGGTGTTGTTGTCTATTTATAGAGGAGTGTTTTAGGTCAACAATTGTTAAGAAAATCCTTGGCCTTGAATGTGAAAATATTTGATTGGCAATCTTTGAAAAATAACTTCCAATCATGCCAATCTCTTTCCAATCACTCTTGTGCGTTTTTGACTGCTACATTGGAGTTGTTTGGACCTCGAGTAACTCAAATATTAGGCCTCACACGCTTTATACATTATTCTTACATTTTATTTAATTAAATTTGAATTTAAATGAATAACATAAAAAATAAATAAAATAAATATTAAGATAATGCATGGATGGGTTTAGAGGTCCTTGACAATGTTATAAACATGTTCCAAACCTTAAAACATAGGCCCATTTGTCAAAATTTCAAGATTGCTCAATTTCACTTCATGCATTTTCTCAAAATTATCAAACTTGCACCAATCATATCTTGCTCAATTCTCAACATTTGAGGATTATCTTGGACTTTCTAGAAATCTTAAGATTTCCTCTAAAACCTCTCTTTGGTTTTATGTCATTTGAAGCTTCCATGTTCATGTACACTTCTTTGAGAAAAGAAGAATTTTTGTTGACTTTTGAAAGGACCTATAATGTCTTGGCCTATATCTCTTAAATGAAGATTTTTTTTGGGAAAAACCTATATGAGACAAAGTTGTAGAGAATTGAATTTCCTTCAAGATGAGCTTTGATTGAGGAATTTCTGATGAAGTTAGTGAAAGTTATGCTTGGTCAAAGTTCAATTGACTTCTCCTTAAGAAAACCCTAATTCAATAACTTTTGACTTTTGATTAATCTTGAGTTTTCTTGATGAATCATTATCAAACCTTGATCAAATGATGAATGTAATTTCAAAATCTTGATGTTGACCAAAAATGATGTATTTTGATTGTATATTGATCACAATTGACCTTTTGGTCCACAATCGACTATTGATCACTTGAGCAATTGAATAAGTAATCTTGCACTGTGAGGCTTGAAAATTGTCATGGAGATATATTGAGACATGTGAGAAACCACGAAAACCACTTGAGGAATTGGCAACTTAATTTCCTTTGAGCAAAGTCAAACCCTAGTTGGAGGTCCATTGGTTAGGAGGGGTTTTCATCTGAACAAACCTTGAGTAGCCTTGAGCATGAGGATGTATCTTGAACCAATTGACCTTAAAAATGGGAGGAAAAATTTTGGGGTACAACAGTTGCCCATGTTCAATCTTCTTAAACCTGAGGGGTTAGATTGGCGTGTGCGCCATTTGTTCTTGAAGGTGGAAGAGGATTGAACACTTAAGTACCTAGAAATTTGCACTCACTGGTGCGCAGAAAAACATTGTTGGTTGATAATATGCTTGAATAGGATTAAATATACCATTTGAAGAGATGACAACGTGTAGTCAGAGATGGGCTTAACGATGCCATCCAGAGTAGTTGATGATGTGAGTATCAGAATGAGTCATGTGCTGGCCTTTATCTGAAGATATGCTTATCATAGTGAATATATGAAGGAGATGCTTTCTAGGATGGAGACCTGAAGGATATGATTTTCAGAATAACCTTCTGGAGGGATATGCTTTCCAGAATGAATATCTAAAGCAGATGCTTTTCAGAATGAATATTTGAAGGAGATTTTTTCCAGGATGGAGACCTGAAGGATATGATTTTCAGAATAATATTATGGAGGGATATTCTTTCTATAACACCCCCTTCTAATTCCCCAAATATTATATATAACATACAAATCAGAGTAAATAGAATGCATAACAAGAGGGCGTCACATGATTTACTTTACACATTAAAATCATACATGCACACTGGTCATAATTATAACACATATTTGAATCTCATGCTTTAAAATAAATCATGCATTTCACGGCGGATTAATTCTTATTCACAGATACTATCAATGATTATATCTCATACTATAATCATTGGATGAAAAAGCGATGAATCCATAACATACTCAAGTAATCAAAATTCATACATCGGCAACGAGGCCACATCAGCATAGTATCTCAATCATATAATTCAAAATAGATGAGTATGCATAACATTATCTCACAAAGCAGAAATCCACATAAATTCCGTGTTACATGACCAGAGCAATGACTAGACTACCTAGTAGCGGATAAACTATCTAGACTCTTCAACTAGTTTCGTGCGAAGCACCGCTATCCTCGGAACCTGCACGTTACCCACGTAGAGGCAACACCATAATAGAAGGGTGAGAATTCACATCATTATTCAAAAGTATATAGATGGAAATAATGAAGAAGAGAAAACACAAAGTAAAGTGCGTTTAAAACGCAAGCAGAACCACGAGTGAAGTGGTAACTATGGGAGAAGTGGTATGTTAGTGTACCAAGATTAGGTAACTAACCAAAATATCCTCAATGTACCTTGCACAAGTCAACAAACACGTCAAAAATAACAAGGAGGCGGGGATAAAGTCACATACTCACATCGCAAGTCAAAATATGATTCAAATGCGAAGAAATGAAATGTGAACATGTATAGCAATATAAGAATGGAAAATTGGGCAGCCACGCACACATGATGCAAAATATCATACGAACAATATCGAAATCGATCTAAATCCATCACAGTAGTCCTCAAATGAAATGTTAAACATAACTAGAGATGTAAAGAAGTTTGAAACCAAAGATCTACACTAAAATGGCCTAAAATGCCTTATTCACAAAGAAATCGGGGCATGAAGTGTAGCTTCCTAATAGGGGGCAGAAACTATATATTCTGAAGTTTGCCTAAGCATCTCTCTAAGATAGAGGAAAAGATTGCAAATAAACATGCAAGAGGAACCTAGAAGAACTATACAAGTATTAAACTAGTTCCTAAGAATTGTACCGCTAATAGTTAGCTTTAAAGCTCTATTTACAATACTAAAACAAAGTCTACATTTATCTAAAATTAAATGGGAGAAATGTCTTAAAGTTTCTAAGAAACACATGACATTATATTCCTATAACTAGTCAATTCAAATGACAACGGAGAAACATGCTCTTAAACCACACAACATAACCGAAACTTGAGAATTAAGCAACTATTGAATCAAACTAGATATGAAACTTTACAAGTCAGTAGTTAATTCACATTCAATGATCTCAAACAAACTGTACAATAAAAATCATGGTTGAAACATATTTGTGCACAAAATTAAGTCGAAACGATTAATAGTCGCTCTACGGATCAACTATCATGATACCCTAATCATATGACTCAATTATAGATTCTAAATTCAGATTAAAACTACCTAAAAATGTCAACATGTTAGTCAAGAAGTCATTTGAGGGTTAGAATAAGTATTAGACATCGTATGCAAAAAATTGATTCCTAATTAGGTGAGCTAGCAAGCAATAATACATCCTTATGTTCACACAAAAGAAAAATCGGATAAAGACCTAAAAAGATCTAAAAAATTATAAGAAAAATATCTAAAGGTTATTCATGCACCATGGAATCATAATCCAATTTTTCAAGAATTTTACAGTTTAGAAACGGTCAAAAAATCGTATCGAAACGTGCAAGGTATCATAGAAAAATCATTTCTAAACATATTATCAAAAATAATTAAAACGGGATTGGAATTTAATTACAAAAAATCTCAAAAAAATGTGATAAAACTCTAAAATTCCTAAAGTACCAGGAACTTATTTATTCAGATTTTTATTGTCGAGAAATGATCAAAAACCACATCGAAATGTGCACGGTATCACATAACCAATCGTTTCTAAACATATTGTAAAAAAGTCAATTAAAAACTAATGGAAATTAATTATAAAAATTCAAAAAAATATTAAAAAAATACCCTAAGACACATAGGAGTCAGAAACTTATTTTTATGTATTTTTTATGAGTCGGTAGAATCGGAATCAGGAGTTAAATTGACAATGTGTTAATGTTGTAAAGCATGGAAACAGGCGGTGTGACACTGAAATTCAGAATGGACTAATTACAATTAAATGTGTAGCGTCTGGGCCTAGTTTGGTTAGAATTCTATAAAGCCCAGTCCAATTATCATGTAATCCATATAGTTTTTTTTTTTTTAAATAAAAAAAAGAGAAATAATGTGAAAAAATGAAAAAATGTCACGTTTATGTGTCTATATGTGTGTGATTTTATCAATCAGTCAAGCTTGAATTAAATTTCATTATGAAAATAAAATAAAATAAAATAACAATAAAACTAACTGATGAGATTGGATTGGCTGAGGGTAGAGAACGCATGCACCAGTAAGAACGAGCCACGCCTAGGGCTCGGAAACCGATTACACAGCGACGCCGGAAGCTCACTTTCCGTTCGTCTTCTCCGGTTATGTCCTGCCGTCGGCGACGGCCATGCCAAACGAACCTGAAAACAAGCGGCTCCATCTTGGTCGGAATTTCACCCTGAATACGGATCCGAGCTTCATTTTTCATTACACCTCAAGCGAACATAAGTAAAGCGCAACAAAGATCCAGATCTCACGAAGAAAGATCCTAACTTCCACATGACAATCGATGGAACCTGATAGCTACTATAAATCCGTGGATGCCTCTGATGGACTATCGAAGAGTGTTCGGAGGATGGAGCAGAGTCAAATGTGAAGAATCGACCGAAGAAAGTTACTTAGTCTTCATGGCGAGGCCATGAGAGAAAGATGGCGATCAGAAGAAGAATGAAGGGCTTGTTGTTGGCTATGGAAGCTTGTTGAGGGCGTGAGATAAACGGGAGTTTGTTAGCATCGTAACTGTTTTTTTTTTTGTGGTGTAAGAAAGAATGGTTCGATATGGTGGTGAACGAAGATTGTTACGGCGGCGAGAGTTTGTTAGAAGGTGGCGGTGGTAGTTAGAAAGAGAGGTTGTCATTGACAGCGTCCGAAAAGGGAGTGTGAGATGATGATGATTATGGTGGATCAAGGTTGTGGTGATGCGGTGGAGCGAGAAAAGAGTTTTTTGGAGGTTGTTGTAAGAGGAAAAGAATCAAGGTGGTTAGAGGTTGTTGGGGAGGTGGTAAGGATGGAAGTGGATTCTGTTACACTTTTGGAGAATAAGAGTGAGAGAAGGAGGTTGATAATTATGGTGTTCTGTTATCCAGTTTTCTTGTTTTTTGGTTATGAATGAAGGAGAAGAAGAGAGGAGAGGATGATGGAAGGAAGTTTATTATAGTGATGACCTTTTCTTGTTGAAGGTGGAAGGTGAGGAAAAATAATGGAGGGAGAGAGTGGCGTTTTTTGTTTAAGTCAAAATGCTCCATGATGCATGCATGGAGTAATACATGTGTGGCCAAATAGAGTAAAATGAACTACTACATACGTACACAACTTCAAGGCTAAAAGAAATAATTACACTCATGCCCATATCCTCCTCTTCATGACCCGATAACTCGAATTTTACGCCTTTTCGGACCTCGATCACAAGACCAAAGTTGTAGGGGGAATTTGTATGAACAACTTTTATGTTGAAAGTTTCTCGAACCGATGCTCGTAGTATGCTTAAAAACGGCCCCAAAGTTATGAGAAAGTAACTTCTAAAATTCCGGCAACATCGGCAACAATTCATTGAATGTTTTTCCATGACTTTACGGTCTTATAATTCTCAATCTGAACCTCGAATGGATTCACTTTCTTCTTAAAAGTTGTAGCTTGCCGCAAGGTGAACAACTTTGTATTTGAACATTTTTTGATTCGGAGTCGATAACTAAGAGAAAATCGAATCCGAAATCGTCAGCTTGACCATAGAAAGCAAACACCCAAAAAAAATTCTAAATGTTGAATATTGTAAGCATGACAACCTCATAACTTCCAGGCTTTGTATCTTTTGTTGCAACGTCCGAAACGATATAATTTTTAAACGGAACTTGTAAAGGACATGGCAAACTCCAACTTTCATGTTCAACGTTTTTCCATGCGGCCCTCGAATTGAAGAGAAAAATAGCCTCAAACGTGCGTGCAACAAGTGTTTGAATATTGTAAACATAATAAATTATTATTTTCCGACCTACTTAACTTTCAATCTGAGTCCCGAATGAATTTGATTCCTTCAATAAAGTTGTACATTTCCGCAAGGTGAACAACTTTCCAGTTGAACGTTTTCCGAAACGGAGCCACAGACTATATGAAAATCGAACCCAAAGTTGTCGACCTGGCCATGTGAAAACTTCGGCAAAATTTCACTAAGTGTTGGACTTTGCACACATGATGAATTTACAACTTCCGAGCCTCATAACTTTTGATCTGAGTCCCGAATGGATTCGATTTCTTCAGCAAAGTTGTAGATTACTGCAAAGTAAACAACTTTGATTTTGAACTCAACCTGAATCGATACTTAAAACCGCGTGTAAAATACCTCCGAAGTCGGGTACTTGAACATGTTGAAAAACACTCAAAATTTCTGTAAACTTCAAAATTTGTAAACTTCTAACTTCAGAGCGTCATAACTTGAAATCTGAGCATTTCCGGAGAAATCTTCACAAAGACAATTCAGATTACGAAACGTTCTCTTTCCAACGATTACCAATTCAAGAGCTTTCGACCACGAACGAACAAGATACGGAGTTGAGAACATGGCTCCGGGATCACAAAGCTCTTAAAACTAGAAATTTTTTCTAAGTCTGAGATTACTTAGAATGCAAGAAATCCCATTTTCTTCCGATTCTTCTGACTTTTATCAATGAATGGTCACATTTTCTCAAATTTCGACTTTAAACCGTAATTTTGACCAAAAATTCCACTTGGTCAAAGTTTGACTTTCTGTTGACTTTTCAATACACACACTCAAATCTCTTTTTATCTGAGCGTTCTTGCTTTTCTGATGAATCGCGTGGATCGATAAGCCATATCAAGATACTTCAAGACTCACAAAAGGTCATAGAATCATTTCGGGCTCAAATATCCGACCACAACTTGCTCTTGCTCGACAACCTTAATCAATTCCCACATGAGAGGAAATCAGAACTCCAAAATCTTGATTCTCGAGAGATAATCAGAAGCTTCTGGATGCACACATCTTGTATATTGAGATGACACTTGAAATAACGGAACCTCAGATATTAAGCTTTTGGGAACCAAACCCCTTCTTCGAAATTGTGCACTCTCACTCAATTAGAAAAATTAGATCTCGTGGTTAATGCATGAATGATATGTATGCAATGCACCTATTAATTAAGTGTAAGCCAATTATTTATTAAAAAATGAAGAGGGCGAATTTTGGGGTGCAACCCCCCACCCCCGCGCGCCGCTATGAGATTCAACGTCTTGGTTTGGTTCACGGTCCTTATTGACATTATAGCGAATATTTGACCCGTAGCAAACAGAAGTGTTAGTTGGGAAATCATGGAATCTCCTAGGAGTGATGCTTCATGTGTGTCTCAACTTTTGTACGGATGGTAAAGTTTTTATGAGGGTTACCATAACCATCACGGACATCCATAATGCTTTATCATCCAACCACAGACACAATGATGGAGGATGAAATCTTAAGGACCAGGAAAATTTATCGGGAGCTCCACGGTGGCTGCCAAATGTTCTTCCAGAATACATTTAGATAATCTCTTGAAAGTTAATCCAACAAGGCTGCAATTGTTTTGTGTTTAGAGGGGTTGAGGAGAAAGATGAAGGGCACCATTGTTGGTCACCTTCAAGGTTATCACTCCTTTATATGCTATTAAACGATTTAGCTCCTTTTGTCTATAGGAGGATTAGACTTGGCAATTTGGGGATTCGAGTTACACAATGAATGTGTGTCAACTTAAGAAAGATTGTCTTCCTTATCACTTAGGTGGGAGTCCCTATTTATAGTATATACCTTGTCTGATGACCATTAAGCCACTTCGTGATGCTTGTAACGATCCCTCATAAACTTAGTAATCGTCGTAACGTTCGTAACCGACCTTTAAATGTCGTAACGGCCTGAATCTGAGACGTGTATTAATTTGGGTCCGAGATATACATACCAACCAGGCTCTCAAGAAATCATGTATTTACGACCGACCTCATCATCTGGCTTTATAGGTCGACCTAAGTATTTTTAACATGTTGTTTTAGAGGAGTTATCCACAAACAAGAATCTAGGGTTGTGGAGTCTAAGATGAACATGTCATAAAAGGACACCATCATAACTATGAGAAAGTTTAGAACCTTCAGATCGTATTTATAAGGATTCTTCGATATTTGTTCACTCATACAATTGTAAGAAATAGAAGGTTCTATGTCTATGATAAATCAAGAACATTACTATAAAAGACTAACGAAGGCCTCACAAAAATGTACATAATATTTTAACTCTAAATACCTTTCACTTTCGTTCGTCCATTAACTTAAGGTTTGAAGTGTTTGCATGTATATATCCCACCTCTCGACTGGAGCATCAATATATTGAATCAAACACGAGATTTTGTCACCGAGTCTTGATTCACCTCCCTACTTGTGAACCTGGTAGATCTTTCTTAGACCATTGACTAAGTCCTAACTCCTAAATATCAATAACTGATGTATTAACTAAGTACTAAAATTTTAGATACAATAATCTACGCAAATCATTATCAAAAGTGGATGAGGAATTAATGTCATTAAAGTGAAATATTTTTGGAACATCCATTCATTCTATAAACATATGCAAAACTATAAATAATACGAAAGAAAAAGTCAATAAACCATGTATACGCATGCATGTGCAATTGCACTTGTTCACAACTGCCTAATAAAGATGGATATTTTACAGATGATAAAAGGAGTGTGTGTATATATTGTATATAGATCACCCACTAAAGCTTATGGACTCAAAGTGAAGATTATCAGCTAAACCAGAAGCACAGATTTTGGCAACTTCATGTCTTAATTTACTTGGACCACATACCATGACTCCAACATCTTTTCCTTCACACTCAAATAAAATTTCTGCAAACATTACCAAATTTTGTATATTATTGTTCAATTGATATATTATATAGAAAACTAAACTATATCTACAAAAATACCATTCCCCTACTTACTCTTGAGGTCAGGTCTTGCACCAAAATGTACATTGGGAGCTTCCACTAAAGATTGATGTGGAATGCTTTCAAGTTCTCTTGTTGATGTTGAAACTTCTACATTTATTTGCTTATTTTCTAAAGTTTCTTGTCTCTTCCACCAAACAAAAACAACACTAGAACATACACTTATGCAGGCACAAAAAAGAAACATGTACCACATAACCTTGAATGTCCAATTATACACTTCACTTGAGTTCTTTTCAATTGGATAAATATAATAACGAGTTAAAATTCCTAAAAGAAGAAGAAACATGATGAAAGATGATGTGACTATAGCACTAAGCCATAACCAGTTATTTGGGCCTAATACAACTGAGATAGGAGAATCTGAGAGGTTTGGCTTAAACCATATTGTTTGGATAGGTTTTTGAGTTTCTGTTGAAGGTTCTTGTGTTTCTCTTGTGATGTAAGCTTCAACTTGTAAATTAAGGTTTGAGATTTGAGTTGTTGAACCAAAAGCTGGAAGCATAAGATCTAACATTGTTAGATCAACATAGTTCTTGAAAATACAAACAAGTAGGAGTTTTGGAGTTTGGAATTGTTGTTGTTGGCTTTGAAACATGAAATCTCGGATTATAGATATGAAGGGTGTTATGCCACTTCCACCACTTACCATCACAATCTGTTCATGCCTGTTTTAAAGACACCATGCTGATTACTATATATCAAGAAGAAGCATTTTGCTATGAGTATATACCAAGTTAATACTAACCTTAGAAATTGTTTAGTATGAGGTCCATAGGGTCCTTCAACTGAAACAGTAAGATGATCCAAAGATGATGAAGAAGCAAATTGTTGATAAAGCTTGTCTGACCAGCTACCCACATTTTTTATGGTAACACTCAGATGATTAGTTTCCATATTACAATTGGAAGTCACTGTAAAAGGGTGCCATTGCAGCTTGGAAACCTTTGGCACATTTATATACACCAAGCTTGTGGGATTATAGTATAAACCTGAAGTTAGGAATTAAACCAAAAACAAATAAGTCAACAAAAACAAACTCATATTCTTCTATATAAATAAACACATAAAATCAATGACTTTATGATGTCTCTTACTAGGATTCTTTGAGAAGTTGAGTTCAAGTGCATCACAAGGCAAAATGCGAGCCGATAATAACTGAGCATTTTGGCGAGATTGTAAGAATCTAAGATGTCTATCAATAAGGAATAGAAAAATTCCAGGAGCAATCATGCACATGTATTCAACTCCAACATGGATTGCATAGAATAAGATATAGAGAATGTAGAGATGGTGAGTATAGAGGAAAACTTCATACATCTTACGCCTTATACGTGAAATACTTGTTACCCATATTGCAAATGCTATTAAAATTGCAATCTCGCCAGCTACATTTGACACATATGTCTTGCTCCACTCCAGCATCTATAGCATAAGAAATACATATATATGCATGATTAGAACAAATTAATACATTTTTACTCATATTAACCCTTCTATCTCTCATGCAAAGTTCTAATAAAACTAGTATTACACGCATAACCCAAAAGTAATAATAAAAACTATTTTATATTTGTTTTAATAAGTGAATTACATGCGAATAATTTTCTTAATTGCGGAAGCATGCGTAGAAGATTCTTAATTCAGGTCATTTCTCAGTTAGCTCAAGATATTTAGGGACCACACTAAGGTTGTGTTTGGTTTTGTGGTTTATTTGAAAATCGTGTAATTATCTCATCTACTCTAATTAAAAAGGTTGTTAAAACAATTTTTTTTGTTATGAACGACATACAGTTGAAAAAATTTGCAATTTGATAACGCCTTGATGATTATATCAGCAACATTGTCTTCGGTTAAAATCTTGAACACTTGGACTTTTTCACACTTGATAATATCTCTGGAGAAATACAACCTCATATTGATGTGCTTGGTTCGTTCATGATAGACTGAAATCTTAGACAGATGTATTGCACTCTGACAGTCATATTTAACAGTGATTGTTCAACCTTGAAGTTTCATCTCTTTAGAAAAACCTTCAAGCAACAATGTTTCTTTCACAACTTTAGTGAGGATAATATATTTCACTTTAGTGGTTGATAAGGTAACAATCTTATGAAGTATCGTTTTCCAACTGATTAATGTACCAAACAAAGTGAAAACATATTCATAATAGATTTTTGGGAATCCATACAACCTGCATAATCATAGTCGACAAAACCTTCGATTTCTACTTTGCTATCATCTCAACAGGCTCCACCATAAACCAGGACTCTACTCAGAAACCCATTTATGTATCTTAGAATCCACTCCAATGCTTGTCATTGTCTCTTTCCAGGATTGACCAGATACCTACTTACGAGGCTCTTTGCATATAATACGTCTGGCCTATTGCAAACCATATCATACATCAAAGAATCTACTATGTTATCATATGATATGTTATTCATATATGTTTTTTTGACCTCATTATTGAGACATTGAGTTATACTAAGTTTAACTTGAGGATTTGTCAAAGTCACAACATGCTTTAAATTTGACATGTCAAACTTGTCGAGAATCTTCTACAAATGTGTCTCTTTAGATAAGCATAATCTCGACTGATTTTTAACCTTCCCGGTGTCAACCCCAAAGATTCTGGTGGCAGTACCAAGATCCTTCATGTCAAACTCCTGTAAGAGTTCAGCCTTTAACCTTAATACTTCTTCGACATAGTCGCTGGCTAAAAGAATATCATCCACATAAAGCAACAAAATTACAAGTGAACCTCCATGTCAAAATCTAAAGTAAACATAATGGTCGAAATAACTTATAGTGAAACTTATGTGTGCCATGAACTTTTCAAATCTCATATTCCATTGTCGAGGAGATTATTTTAGTCCATACAAAGACCTATTTAGTTTGCACACATAATCCTCCTTGCCTTTTTCTTCATACTCTTCAGCTTGCTTCATGAGGATTATTTCATCTAGATCACCATACAAGAAATTAGTCTTTCACATCCAAATGTTCCAGTTCTATGTCAAACTATGCCACCAGAGTAACACCATTCTAATAGACATATGTTTCACAATAGGAGAGAACACAACATTGAAGTTGGCTCCTTATTTTTGGGTGAACCCCCTAACGACCAATTTTGTCTTGTATCTCTTCTACATCACTCCTTCGATTTCTTCCTTCACCTTGAAGATCCACTTACAACTGACTAATTTGGCTTATGTGGGTCACTTGACCAACTCCCAAGTGTTGTTATCCTTAATAGATTTCATCTCATCATCAATGGCTCTAAGTCATTTAGTCTTATGTTGACTCCTCATAACTTCCTTAAAATATCTAGCTTCTTCATCTAGAACCTCACTTGCAGAGATTAAGGAATAATCTATGAGATTTGCATAACCAAGTCTTTGTGGTGGCTTAATGACTCTTCTAGGCCTATCTCTTGCCATCAGGCAGTCATCAACAGTTTCCCCCAATATCTTCAACATCTTGTGCTTCTTCCTCGAATTCATATGGATTATGCAAGTCAACATTAGCATGCTTCACCTCGACAGGAGACTCCTCCTGTTCCAAATCCTCTTTAGAAATCTTAGAACTTCTATCAACTTCATCAATTTTCCTGAAAAACCATATTAGCTTCATTAAAAACTACATCTCAATTTGTGATACACCTCTTGTGACTTGTCTCTAAGCACCATAACCTATAAGATTTGACTCCTTCAGGATTTTCCATGAACATGGATATTAGAGCTCTAGGTTTGACCTTTCTTGCCTAATGTGAGCATAGTCTACACAACCAAATACTCTAAGTTTTTCGAGATCGGGTGGATGACTTGACAAAACTTCTTCAAGTGTCTTCATCTCTAAGGCAGTTAAGGACACATATTTATCAAGTAAGATGTAGCCATGACTACCTCAGCCCATAAAAACTTCTTTAATCCCGCATTATCCAACATGCACCTCACACTTTCCCTAATAGTTTGATTAAACCTGTAAGCCAAACTATTTTGTTGCAAAATATCTGTAGTAGTTATGTGCCTTACAATACCAGATGCAACACAATAGTTATCGAAAAGCCTCATTGAAAAATTCAAGACCATTGTCTTTCCTTAACCTCTTAAACTTCTTGTAACTTTTGAAATTTTGAGAAGTTTCTTCTTTAGCTTTCTGAATGAATACCCATAACTTTAAGGAGTAATCATCAATTACGGATAGAAAATATATTAAACCTCAGTGTGAAGGAATACTTGCAGGTCCTCAAGGATCAACATGAATATAGTCAAGATGTACATGTGTTCTTTGTTTACCTTTTTTAAACTTCACCCTATAGGATTTACCAAATACACAAGCTTCATAAAACTCCAGTTTTTTGACCTTGTCACCACCTAGTAGATTTTTCTTTCCCAATTCGACCAAGACCCTTTCATTAGCATGGCCAAGTCTTATGTGCCATAACTCAGTCCTCGACACATGTTTTGTGGATGCTACATTTGTTGAATCACTTACAACCTCAACCTCAAGAGTAAACATGGCTTGCCTCTTGATGTCTCTCAAGAATTCCTTCGAGCCCTTTATTACTCTTATAATACTTTGCTCTTATTTGAAAATATATCCTTTCTTGTCGAACTCACCATCCTTCTTCGAGAATTTTCCATTTATACACAATCTTTCACCAATTGATGATGACTTATGCTCATTTATTTTGTTTAAATCTTCAAGTACGAGGCTGATTGAACTTCTTCAAAGGTCATGGACTCTTCTACACAAGAGAGTTTCTTTGAAATGAGAATGAGGTCTTGGCAAAACACACATCAACCACAACAACAATAACACTTTATCTTTATCACTGATGGTATCAAGAGATAACTTATTGAAATTATCGAGTTGTTTAGTCAAGACATTGTCTTTACTCATCTTGAATGAATAGAGGGCTTGATTCGGGTAGAGGCGATTGACCAACGATTTGGTCATGTATAAACCTTAAAGTTTCTCCCATACACCAGCTACAGTTTTCTCCTTTGAAACTTGTCGGAGAACCTTATCACCAAAGCTCAAAACAGCGGTGCCATGGGATTTCTTTATCATCTTCTTTCTCCTTCAGTGTTAGGGCATCATCCCTATTTTCTGATCCTTTTAATGCTTCTTACAAACCATGTTGAACAAAAAGGGCACTCATCTTCAGAAGTCATAAACTAAAATCATTCACTATAGGGAATGTTTAAATCTTATACTTTATTGACGAAATCTTCTTCTTTATACTCACCGCACCAGCTGTTTGTAATGATCGTCTTCAAGAACAAACTAAAACTATGAGAAAGATTTAGTTTCATGAACAAATACAAGAAACCCTTCTAGTTTATGAATATAGAGAAAAGGGAAGAAGAAAATCAGGATTGGTTAAAATTATTTTACTATTCACTTTCTCTATTAGGGTTAAAAGATTACAAGTGAATAACTACAACCTGAGAGAACCAATCTATTTATAGACTACTAAGCTAACTTAAACAACAAGATAACTAACGTAATTTTGGGCCAACATACTAGTCCAATTTGACATGCTAACAACATAGCATATTTTGACACTTGCATGCTTGAACGAACTTCGACTACAACATGTAAAACTATGACTAATTACAATTCAGCCTTTGTCGATGCTAGAGTTTGATCCACTTACCATAGAGGGAGTCCGTTTTGAACTCAATATGGCCTTGTGCTAGTCTTTTTTTTTGTTTTGTTAATCATGGCTTATGGTATTCTTCTACTTTGGTTAGTTTGGGAATGTCATCTGGTTCCTAGTTGTTTTTTTCTGTATTTTTCTATTTGTGTTTTGTGTGGTTCTTCACATTTAGTTTTTCTTTGTATTAGTATAGTATTTTTTATTTATTAGTTGTTTGTTTATGTTCAGTGTACTTATGGTACTATTTGTTATGTGTTAGTGTGAGTGGTTAAATCATATATCACATATGAATGGGTATCTTATTAGTTAATAGAGAGATGACTTAAATACCTAACGCCTAAAGGTTTTGGGTGGATATGTGTCATCTACCTCTCTCTTATGGTCCAGGAGCATTGGTCTCTTTGGTGATCTCGCCTATTCCATATTTCCCTAGTAAATGGTATTAGAGTCGTGGTTCGACTCTTAGGTGGAGAGAGATGAATCATGTTATAGGGATGTTGGGGACTTACACTTATAGAGGAATTTTGGGTGGAGGAGTGAGCGGTTATGTCTCATACTTCCTATGAAAAGGTGAGTTGTTGGATTTGTAAGCTATTTCGATATCATTATTGGGACATTGATCAATACTCAGCTTGAATTGAGGGTTTGTTGGAGTCACATCATGCTTCAAATTCTACATATCAAACATTTTGAGTGTCAATTTATTCGAATGTCAATCGCAAGATTCCTGGATGCAACTCCCAGATCCTTCATATTGAACTCCTTATTGAGTTCATCCTTCAACCTCATTACATATTAGACATTCTTTCTTGCTATGACAATATCATCCACATAAAGCAACAAAGTAAAAAATGACTTACCAGGTCGAAATCTGAAGTAAACACAGTGGTCGAACTAACTTTTAATGAAATTTATGCATGCCATGAACCTATCGAATCTCCTATTCAAATGCGAGGAGATTGTTTAAGGCCATATAAATATCTATTCAGTTTGCACACATAATCTTCATTCCCCTTTGCGACACACCCTTCAGGTTTCCTCATTAGGATTGTTTCATCTAGATCATCATACAAGAATGCAGTCTTCACATCCATATGTTCTAGTTCAAGATCGAACTATACCACCATGACAAGCAACATTCGAATGGACTTATGCTTCACAACATGAGAAAACACATCATTGAAGTCAACGCCTTCTTTCTGAGTGAAACCTCTTGCAACCAACCTTGTCTTGTATCTTTTCGACATCACTCCTACGATTCCTTCCTTAACTTTGAAAATACATTTACAACTGACTAACCTTGATCTAACAGGTTTCTTTATTAATTCCCAAGTGTTTCTATCATTAAGATATTTCATCTCAACATCCATGGCCTTCATCCATTCAGTCTTATTTTTACTCCTCATAACTTCCTTATAGTATCTAGGTTCTTCGTCTAGAACCTCACTTATAGAGATTAAGGCATAAGCTATAAGATTTTCATACCCAAGTCTCCGATGTTACTTGATGACTCTTCTCGTTCTATCTCTTGCCAATAGATAGTCATCTACAAATTCATCAACTTCTTCATCATCTTCTATGTCTTCTTTTACTTCACTTGGGATACACAATTCAACATCAACATGCTCTACCTCAATAGGAATCTCTACCTGTTCCAGCTCTTCGTCAGATATTTCTACACTTCGAACATCATCAGTTTTCTTGAAGGCCATTTCAGCTTCATTGAAAATTATATATCGTCTGGTAATACACCTCTTGTGACATGGCTATAGGAACCATAGCCTATAAGCTTTGACTCTTTCAGGGTATCCCATGAACATACATCTCAGAGTTCTAGGTTCGACCTTGTCTTTTTAATGTGAGCATAGGCTATACAGCCAAATATTCTCAGTTGTCAAGATCTGGTGGATGTCCCGATCAAACTTCTTCAGGCGTCTTCATATCTAACGATGTCGAAGGACATCTATTTATCATATATGTTGTCGAAACAACCTCATCTCAAAACACCTTCTGCAACCCACCACTAGTCAAGATACATCTAAATCTCTCCAAAATAGTTCGATTAAACATCTTAGCCAAACCATTTTGTTGTGGAGTACCTGCAGTAGTTTTGTGCCTTGCAATACTAGAGGAAGAACAAAAGTTGTTGAAAGCCTCATTACACAATTCAAGGCCAATGTATGTTATCAACCTCTTGATCTTTCTGCAAGTTTGATTTTCGACCAGAGTCTTCCAACTTTTGAAATTCTCAAAAGTTTCATCCTTAGTCTTCTGGATGAATACCCCTAACTTTATGGAATAATCATCTACTATGGATAGAAAATATCTTGCTCCTGAATGTGTTAGACACCTTTCAGGCCCCCAAAGATCGGCATGGATGTAATCAAGGGATCCATGTGTTCTTTGTTTGCTTTTGTTAAACCTCACTCTGCAAGATTTTTCAAGAGCATGTGGTTCACAAAACTTCAGTTTTTCGACTTTGTCTCCACCAAGAAAGTTTTTTCCCCCCAATTTTACTAGACCTCTTTGACTGACATGGCTCAATCTCATGTGCCAAATTTCTATCTTCGACAAAGCTTTCGTGGATGCAACATTTGTCAAACCACTTACAACTTCAGCCTCAGGGTATACAAGCCTTGTTTCTTCACGCCTCTTAAGACTTCTTTCGACCCCTTCATGACTCATAGGATACTTTTCTCTCCTTTGAAAAAATATCCTATCTTGTCGAATTCACCAAGAGAAATCAAATTTCTCTTCAAATCACATATCCAACACCTGTAGTATTGCAAGCTTTGTTGTTTCCCAGCAATGCAGATTCACCATCTTGATCATATAGATCTTAGAATACGTCTTTGTTTGGAGTCATGTGTCAAGTACACCTCGAATCCATAATCCATTCCATCGACGAGTTGCTTCTCAAAATCACAAGAACATCAGAGATTCAAAATCATCTTGAACAATAGTTGTGTTGTCATTATCCTTACCTCCATGATCTTTCATGCGTTCAGGGAACAATTTTCTTGTGTGACCCTCCTTCTTACAATGATAGCATCGAATACTAGATGCTTCGCCACAATAAGACTTCTGATGACTTTTGTCTTTCTTTTTATCGAACTTACCATCATTTTGAAGAATTTTCTTTTAATGGCCAAACATTCACGAACAGTCGAAGGTTTATGCTCCTTTAGTTCATTCAAGTCCTTCGAATACAAGGCCGATTAAAATTCTTCAAAGGCCAGAGACTATCTTCCGTACAAGAGGGTTTCTTTGAAGTGAGCATGTGACCTAGACAAAGTGCACAACAACAACAATGTTTGATCTTCATCATCGATCTTCACATCAATATTCTCAAGATCAAGAATCAGCTTGTTGAACATATCAAACTGCTCAACCGAAAATTTGTCTTCAATCATCTTGAATAAATACAAAGCTTGCTTCAGGTAGAGTCAATTCACCAACGATTTGGTCATGTACAAGCTTTCAAGTTTCAACCATAACCTTGTTATTGTCGTCTCCTTTGATACTTGTCAAAGAACCTTATCACCAAGGCTCAAAAATATTGCGTTGTAGGCTTTTTCAATCATCTTCGTATTCTCAGCTACCGTTAACGCAACATTCATAGTTGTTTCTCCCTTCAACGCTTCCAAACAACCATGTTGAACTAGTAGAGCTTTCATCTTCAAGCGCCACAGATCGTAATAGTTCACTCCGGTGAACTTTTCAATCTCATACTTTGTTGAAGGAATCTTCTCCAGGCTCACCGTATCAATTTGTTGTGAATCGAATGCCTTAGAAACAAAGTATAAACTTGTTTCTTTATGATCAAGAAACAATCAAGGGTAGAAACAATGGTAAAATAAGAAGAACATGAGGATTGGTTATCAGTTGATATTCTTTACTTTCTCTTAGAACAAGATTACAAGTACACAAGAATAACAAATAACCCTCTCACTCTAAATTAGAATTTGTTATCTTGCAATGATGAGAGACTAGTATGGTGTTTATAATAAACCTAACATACTAAACTAATGGGATTTTTTTTCTCAAATACCCCTTACAAGTTAACTTAGGGTACAAGCTATAACTTAAACAATTGGACATAACAAACATGCACAATTCAATGCTAAAAAGCCTAGCATTCTTCGACAACTACACACTCGAACACATACTTCGACTACAACATGTAACTCTTCGACAACACAATACTTGACCCTTCTTCGACTATAACATACACCACTTCGAAACTAGCATGTGAGCAACATTTGAATGCATGCTTCAACTCTGTCGAACTGTCGAAATCAAGAAGCTACTATTCGACTAGCTAGAGTTCAATTCCAATATCTCACAATTTTGATTCACCATAGTCGCTTCTCTTCACAACTTGGCAAATATCAATATTCTTCTATTTTCTTTCTTCAATCTGAACTAGTTCTTCAACAATGTCTATAAAAAGTTCTATAAGCATCAATAATGGTGGTCATTCAACATAAAACCTTAATAAAGGTTGTCAAAATAATACCTTAAAAATCCCTAATTCATGCACCGCATTGAAAATCCAACTCTTGTTCTTGGTACCCCTATTGAATGCTTGAAATTATCATTGTTGATCAAGATCTATGACTATGGCTTTATATTCCAAGAATAAACTCACTTCATCAATGGAGCCTTGCCAAAACCACCCAAAAAAGATAGTGATTCGACATATTAGGATATAGGTACAACACTATGTTCATGTCATGGATAAATAATTTTGCTGAAATAGAGATCACCCAAAGCATCTTGTGGTTTGAAACTACATCCAACAATTGGAAGGAGTTTAATGATAGAAAGTTTAATGATATATTCTATCATGGAAATATATTCATAATATCAAATATTCAAGAGGAGATTTGCACTTTCAAACAAGCTAAATGATCTTTCATTTCTTATTACGCAAAAATAAAAATATTATGGCAAGAATTAGATTGTTTTTGCCCAGTTCTTACTTGTGAATGTGATATCACTTGTCTAGCTTTGATAAAATTCAAAGTTACAAAATTTTGATAAAGTTATCAGATTTTTGAAATGATTGAGTGAACATTACTCTGATACCATGTGAACACCGTTATAGAAGAAAAGAGAGAACTCAACGAAAGAGTATTTCACAAATCTATTATCTACAAAGCTGTTACATTATTTATCATTGCAAGGATGAGTACGTTGCTCTAACCAACTCCCATTACATTATAACTAACTATTAGAGTTAGTTTTAACTGACTAATTGGTTACAAGGTGGGGAGCTAACATACACCTTTCGGATACATTTATAACCAACTAAAAAAAATTTAGGTTTATTAAATAAATTATGTATTTAGTCATTATTTTATACCAAATATATTAATTATTTAATGAATCTAAAACAAATTATAGTATATAAACGTGTCTGAAAGATATAGAGCATAAGTAAATTTTATACACTTCTCATCTTCATAATTAACAGTCCTGAAACGTTACTTTTATTGGTGCTCCTGTCTCCTCCAAACTCTCCAACATTATTGATTCTCCGTATGATTTTTTTAAAGTTTAACGATAATTTGTCATTAAAATAAATAATTTTTGAAAAAATAATGCATAAAATAATACATAATATGTAGTAATAGTTTTTGAAAAATAATACATAATAAATATTTTCTAAATTAAACCATAATATGGAGTAAAAATGCATTTAGTAGGATCAAAATTTGATGCTTAGACTCAATTCCAATTAGAAAGAGACAATAGATTCCTTGCCACATATATAATGGGACCTCAAATGCATAAGAAATCACCTTATCATAAACAAGTGGTAATTAAGATTGCACATAAAAATACATACCTCAATCATTTGATTGGTGATGACCCAATAGATGATAAAACCTATTGTATGAGCAGCAAAAAGAACCATAGATAAATGTCCAAGCCAAATATGGTATTTCATGCTTGACTCAGATGTCAGTCCAACTAGACGCAGAATTGAAGACCCTCTTGTAACCGGAAAGAACAAAAATGCCCAACATATGTTTCCCATGTCACCAAGTCTCAAAGATACAGTGCTAAGCTTTAGTTCCAATCTAATACAAGACCAATCAAAAACCAAATTATATAACATTTGTTTAACTTAAGTATATAATTAAACAGTAAACAAACAAATTTTTATTACAGTTTCTCGCCTTGTATGTGCATATGGAGGTGACCAAAACTTATATATAGGTAATTGGCAAGAGACCATATCAAAAGTGCAACAAACATGAATGTAAAAAGAAGCTCCGTAGCTGAAACTATTCCAAGTGGGGACATCACCAGGATTGGACGTCTCAGGAAACATAAACATCTTTTAAGAGCACCACCACTGAAACCAAATCATATATACAAGTCTAATGGATATTAAACAATAAATATATAAATATTTCAAGATTAGTTAAAGTAATATTTAAAGGCTAGGTACCTTTTGGAGGGTAAGTTTTGTGTTATTTTTTCCTGATGAAGATGAAGATAAATACCACCAAGAGCTCCAATGAACATGATAGGGAATGTAAAAAGCAAGAGATTTACCCCTAAAACAACAAAAAATAAATTATTAATAAATCAATAATCTTATATATAGAAGCATATACATATGTAGATAATAATAGAATAAAAATGAAATATATAGAAGAACCTTAGCTAACCTTGCTCTCTAAAATATGTAGAATCGAGCTTGTTTTCTAGGTTGACAATCCATGTCGTTTGGTAGATCTTTGTGGGATACAAGATCCAAACTGTTAGCCATCCAAGAAACATCAAAAGAAAAATGATTCTAAATAGGAATATTGTGTGGTTCTTCATCATTATGGACTTTTAGGTATACTTGAGAGAGTCTCAATAATGTGCACTACATCTGCTTCTTGTAGAATATGAACGGTATATATAGAAAAGTCAGACACCCCATGGCTATGGTGAGGCTAATAACGTAATTATATAACTCTCCTTCACACAATATCTCTATTTTACCATGACTAAAAAGAAAAGGAAAAAGGGAAATAATACTTTTATTGTATTTCCCATATTAAATATGGAGTCGTCTGTCTTAAAACACTTGAATAAGTTGATAGAGTTTTTACACCTTAACTATAAGATATTTGTGTTATTGTACGGGTCTCGTCGAAATTTATATTATACATCGCGGTATCTTATTTGTTAGTTTTAAAATTTATTTTATAATTCATAAACAATCACATAATCACAAATATAAACTAATGATATATATAAATTTTTATGCATTCAGTCCAACTAATATTTTCAAATATTTGTAAAAATAATAAGCTTATTTATACAATATAAATGCTTAGAATGTGTTTATTTGATGCTTCCCCCTTTTGTATCCAACTCAATATAATTGTTTAGAACACCTCTATTAAAATATTTATAATTTATTCGTGTTTATAAAAATAAGACTGAAGTTTTATTTTGGTCACTCACAAAAATTACAGTATCCTAATTAGTTCTCCACAAAAGAATATATGCACAACAAAACACCTGATTTAATTCCTTATAAAATTTAATCGGTCCATATTAGTCTCTATTAATTATTTTTAAATTGTATTTTTTTTACTTTAAACCATGATTGGACCGTCTATTTTTTATTTTTCATTTTTTAAATATTAAATTAATTTTTATTTTTAATTTCAACTTTATTTTTAAACAATTCAGATTTAAAAATATATAAAAAAATTGGTTCCAAAAAAGAATTAGATCCAAGACCTTTAAACCATCTCGTATGTCTTTACCACTGAGCCAATTTAATTGATGAACAATATTTCACGTGATTTAGTAATATTATATAATATTATATGGCTATATTCATCATCATGGACTTTTAGCCATCCAAGAAACATCAAAAAAGAAAAATGATTCTAAATAGGAATATTGTGTAGCTATTCGTCATCATGGACTTTTAGGTACACTGGAGAGAGTCTCAATAATGTGCACTACATCTGCATCTTGTAGAATATGAACAGTGTATATATAGAAAAGTCAGACACCCCATGGTTATGGTGAGGCTAATGACGTAATTATATAACTATCTCCTTCACACAATATCTCACATATTTCTGTGTTTATTTTACCGTCACTAAAAAATATCGAAAAAGGAAAAATAATACTTTTATTGTATTACCCATATTAAATATGCAAACACTTAAGTTAGTAGCTAATAACATATACTCTTATCATATTGATATAAATAAAGATTCTCTTTTTAAATTTATTAAATAGTTGATATATCTAGTCTACAGGTTAGATACGTAAACTATTTAATGAACCTAAAAAGAAAATATTTATTTATAATAGTGATCGAAGGAAGTAAGTGTTAACTGGTACGAATTCTATCAAGATCGCATTATCTCATTTGTCTGTTTAAAAATTTATGCTATAAATCATAAACATTCACATAATCATAAATATAAATTAATAATATATATAAACCTTTATGCATTGATCCAACTAATATTTTCAAATATTTATACAATAAGCTTATTTGATACAATATAAGTGTTTAGAATCCGTGTGTTTATTTGATACAATATAAGTGTTAAGAATCGGTGTGTCTGTTTATTAAAATATTTATATCTTATTTGTGTTTAAAAAAATTAAAAGTGAAGTTTCATTTTAGTCTATCATAAAAATTACATAACCTAAATTAGTCCTCTACAAAAAAAACATGATTTAATTTCTTACAAAATTTAATCGGATCATATTAGTCTCTCGATTAATTGTTTTTCTAAATCAGATTTTTTCTATTTTTAAACCATGATTGTACTGCCTATTTTTTGTTTTTCATTTTCTAAATATTAAATTAATTTTTGTTTTTAATTTCAATTTTATTTTTAAGCAATTCAAATATATAAAAAAATATTAGTTCCAAAACATAATCAGACCCAAGACCTTTTAACCACCTCATATGGCTTTATCACTAGACCAATATAAGTTGATAACAAATAATTTGCATGATTTATACTAATATTAAAGAATTTTATATTTAAAACAAAAATATATATAATTTGTACTCATGTGGTGTGTTTGATTTGTTAAATACGAAGTACTAGACAGAATAATATTAGACAGTACATAACAGCACAAGACAACATTTTATATTGTACTGTGTTTGATGATTAATGCCCTGGACAATTTTTTTTCTTTCCGATTTTGCTTGATATGTTTATGCAACAGATGAAATAACATAATTTTTATTATAAATTTTATTATAATATTTTTTATTAATATATAAAATATTATTTAAGAATCAAAATGGTAAATAACGAGAAGAAAAGAAAAATAATAAATAGAAATTTTTCTCGACTTAGTTTGATATGTTGATGAATAGAATAAAACTAATATAATTTTTATTATAATATTCTTTCCGGATCAAACAAGGTAAAAAAATGTGTCTTGTCCAGTTTTTAGCAAATCAAATGCTTTCATGGAGTCTCAAATCCAAGTCCTTTCAAATTAAATGATAAGTCACTTTACTGTAAATATGAAAGTAATCTAAGAGGTGGTGAATGAACTAGATTAACCCATATTAGCGAATTTTTCTCGATTATGAATGTTATCAATGTTGTTCTTATTTTTCAAGAATTATTATGAATGTTAAAGCGTTGAAAATAAATGCAGAAAAATAAAGAACACCGAGATATATCATGATTCTCCTTTCCAAACAAGAGTACTCCAGTCCCCTCACACCATGTGAGATATTTCACTATGTTAGATACATTACAATCGATTCACTTAACTCTCCTAATTATCTAACACAGTTACAAAGACTTACTACCTTTTGATTTTACGACACAAAAGAGAAAGCACATCATTTTTACGGCGCTTTAACAATCATAATTGTTCCTAAAAAATAAGAACGACATTGCTAACATTCATAATCGAGAAAAATTCACTAATATCAATTAATCTAATTCATTCACCTCTTTTAAATTACTTTCACATTTACAATAAAGTGATTACCATCTAATTTAAAGGGACTTGAATTTGAGATCTTATATATATATATATATATATATATATATATATATATATATATATATATATATATATATATATATATATATATATATATATATATATATATATATATATATATATCTTGTTTATAAAAATATTTGAATTTATTCTCATTTATAAAAATAATTGTATCAGCAATAGATTTTTCTTCTATATAAAAATATTTGTAATTTATTCTCGTTTATAAAAATAATTGTATAAAAATAACTATATTAAAATAATTGCAATTTTTTGTCGTTTATAAATATAAGTGTATCAACAATAAACTTTTTCTCGTTTATAAAAATATTTGTAACTTATTCTTATTTATTAAAATAATTGTATCTACAATAAATTTTTTCTTTTTAACAAAATATTTTTTAAGTTTTTCATGTTTATGAAAATATTTGTAACGTTTTTACGTTTATAAAAAATTATATCAATAGCATACTTTTGCGTTTATCAAAATACTTGTAACTTATTTTCGTTTAAAAATATAATTGTATCAACAATAGACTTTTCTTGTTTATAAACATATTAGTAACTTATTTTCGTTTATAAAAAGAATTTTATAACTCATTTATAAATATAATTGTATCAACAGACTTTTTTTATTTATAATAAATTTATAACTTATTCTCATTTATAAATTTTTTGATGATTACAGTTATTTATAATATAAGAAAAGTTGATGTTCGTGAAATCACCATTTTACTCTTTGTTACTTTTCAAACATAT
This sequence comes from Vicia sativa, assembly GCA_021764765.1. Taxonomy (NCBI): domain Eukaryota; kingdom Viridiplantae; phylum Streptophyta; class Magnoliopsida; order Fabales; family Fabaceae; genus Vicia; species Vicia sativa. The sequence continues at coordinate 83,127,391 of CM038792.1, read as the reverse complement.
TACTAATTTGAGGTTAAATATTGTCTTTTTTTTTTATAGATTTCAATCAATTTCCACATAGTTGTTTGTCATGTGCAACAAAAAATCATATTCATATTTTTATTTTTATTTTCATTCACAATGGTATCTTTGACAATCTTATCATATCTCTCATCAATACTTTTTTATTTCTCAACTCATTTTATTTAACAAACACATATATCTTATATATTTCTTCTCACTCTACTCATTCATCATATCTCTCCTCTCATCATACTCATATATAGATAAAAGGTAAATATGGAGTTTAAATAGTTTTTCAATTTGTTCCTTCCAAATATAGAATAAGAAATAATAAATATAACACTTTAAAAAAAATAAAAATAGTTGAAAATAAATTTTTTCTTCATATCTACTCTTTTTTAAAGATTAAGTTCTATTGTTTTTAAACAAGTTTCAGAGATCTTACAAACGGTGAGAAACTTAATAGAATTTATAGAAATGTCATATGAGCATGGAAGGTCCATTGAGATAATATTGTAATTGGAAGAAGAATTCTCTTCGTGAGAGTATAACTTTTGTTATTGAACTTATATTAATACAAAATCTTTTAAAACTTGATTAATATTTTTTATCTTTAATATATTAAATAAATATTTAATGCTCATTTAATAAAAAATATGAAAAAAATTAACATGTCATGTATTTAGAGTATACAGATATTGTTTAATATACCTTTTTTTTTTTAGTTTTACACCAATATACAAACATTTAGTAATTTTTTCTATTGACAATGATCACATAGATAAAAAAAATAATAATATATTTCAAAATATTTTTAAAATAAATTAAAATAATAACTAATACAAAAACACATTTTGAATTTTCTAATACCAATTTCATTCCTTCCAAATAATAATTCAATGCAACAACTCAGCGAGCAACCAACCAAATAGGATTAGATAACAGTATAGATAGAACAGTTTACTTACAATGATTATAGTCATTGAAAGCAGAAATATATTTTTTTAATTTGTAATATTGAAAGTAAAGAAAATCATTGAAATACTACAATTAAATATATTTAACGAAAAACTTGTATCATATATATATATATATATATATATATATATATATATATATATATATATATATATATATATATATATATATATATATATATATATATATATATATATATATATATATATATATTTTCAAGTTATTTAACAGTTAAATATTAATTTAAAAAATGACCTCTAGAGCACTATCCAAGATTATGATATTCAATAAATATCTCCCTAAGAATGCCATTCTATCATCAAAAATTGTGTTCTTACTTCCATTATGATATTTTTTTCCAATTCTATGTTTTGAAAAATACCACTTATTACACAGTACAAAAATTTATTATTGATATAAATAATTTTATATACTAAAAATAGTATTTAAGGTTCAAATATTTTTGATCCAAAAATGACACACGGGAAAAAAAATATTATTTATCTAAATATTTTTATATACGGTCATTTACTATTGATTCAGATATATTTGTAATCGATATCTAAACAAAAATAATATTTGAATACGAGAACAAGTCTATTATTGATTCAAATATTTTTATATACGAAAAATAGTATTTATGTTTCAAATATTTCTTATCTAAAAATGATATATGAGATAACATCTATTATTGATCTAAATATTTTAATATATGAAAATTTATTATTGATTCAGATATATTTATAATCTAAATATTTTTTATTAAAAAATGGTATGCGGGAAATAAATTTATTATTGATCTTAATATTTTTATATACGAAAATTTACTTTTGATCCAAATATTTTTTTGTAAATGATACGAAAATAAACATAATATTTGTATACGGGGAAAATGTATTATTTATCCAAAAGTTGTAAATGGGAAAAATTATATTATTGAAATAAAAAATTTTATATACGAAAATTTACTATTGACTCAGATATTTTTGTAAACTATATCTGAAAAAAATTGTATGCTGGAAATAAATCTGTTATAGATTTAAATATTATGATATACAAAAATTTACTATTGATTCAGATAATTTTGTAAATGATATCAGAACAAAAATAATATTTTTTATGGAAAAAATATGTTATTAATTAAATATTTTTATATACGAAAAATAGTATTTATGATTCAAATATTTTTCATCCTTAAATGATATACGGAAAAAATCTATTATAGATCTTAATATTTTTATATACGGAAAAAATTTGTTATTAATCTAATTTTTTTAACCTTTTATTTAAAATAAATATATTATGTAAAAAATATGTCTACCAGATCAGAACTTGTGCGTAGGCACGAGTTTATTACTAGTAATATAAGAAAGTTGATGTTCTAGAAAAACTCATATTACCCTTCTTTGATTTTTTTGACACCACATCAAAATAAGGGCAATTATGAACTTGATGATTCACTAAGTTACAATTTTGACATCATGTTTGTTTTTTTATAATTTTTACTCTTGCTTTTATTTTTCTTATTGACATCCAACCGAATATGTAACCAATAAAACTTAAAATTATGATAGATGCCACTTATAAATTGGAGAAAAATCTATCTAACTTTTGCAACATCTAACTTTATGAATCACAATTTGTGTTTTCAATGTCAATTTCATTTGTACTAAACTGCATAATGACATGTTCACCATCAACACATTGCTTTCATTAATTTTATAACTTATTTGATTTTATTATTTTAATTAAGATTGATAATTCTATAATTAATGAAAAACATAAATTTACAATCCACTTTTTTTTAGCATTTACACGGTACAAAAATTTATTATAAACCTAAATATTTTTATATTGAAAATTTTACCATTGATCAAAATATTTTTGTTAATTCTATCAAAATAAAAATGATATTTGTATACAAGAAAAAAATTATTATTGATCTAAATATTTATATATACGAAATATGATATTTATGATCCAAATATTTTTATTCAAAAATGATATACTGAAAAAATTTATTATTGATCTAAATAGTTTTATATACAAAAATTTATTATTAATTCAAATATTTTTATAAACGATACTTAAACAAAAATAATACTTGTGTACGGAAAAATATTTATTATTGATTTAAATATATCTATATACGAAAAATGGTAATTATGATTCAAATATTTTTTATTCAAAAATGGTATACGGGAAAAAAATCTATTATTCATCTAAATATTTTTATATACGAAAGTTTACTATTGATCAAGATGTTTTTGTAAACGATACCTAAATAAAAATAATATTTGTATATGGGAAAAATATATACTATTGATCTAAATATTTTTATATACAAAAAAATGGTATTTATAATCCAAATAATTTTTATTCAAAAATGGTATACGGGAAAAAAAATTATTATTGACCTAAATATTTTTTTATACGAAAAATAGTATTTATGATTCAAATATTTTTTATTCAAAAATAGTATACGGGAAAAAATCTATTATTGATTTAAATAGTTTTATATCCGAAAAATGGAATTTATTATCTAAATAATTTTTATTCAAAAATAGTATACAGAAAAAAATCTATTATCGATCTAAATATTTTTATATACGAAAATTTACTATTGATCTAAATATACGGGAAAATCTATTATTGATTTAAATAGTTTTGTTTATGAAAAATGTTATTTATGATCTAAATAATTATGATTCAAAAGTGGTATACGAAAAAAATTTATTATTGATTTAAATATTTTATATACAAAAATATTTATTATTAATCAAAATATTATTTTATTTTTAATATTTTATTTAAAATAAATATATTATATAAACGCACGAGTTTATTATATGAGAAACGAGAATTCAAAGTGGTTATTGAAACTATTACGTTTCAAAGATTATTACTTTGGAATTGATACATTTCATGAGATTATTACTTTTTTGATTGATCTATTTATTATTATTAAATGAAAATTAAAGCACTTTATAGTTTTTCAATATGCTGCAAGTTTAATACTATACGTAATGTCTTTTAATTTTCCAAAAAAAAAAATGAATCACTTTGTACCTTTTAATTTTTCAATGACTTTAATACCAATGTTTTCATTCAATGTTCATTATGATTATTATTTATTTAAATAGATTATTTGGCTCTCTCAACATCACACATCTTTTGAGCTATTATCTTTTATCTCCTAGTTACTAATTTGGCAAAAGAAACACGTGATTTAGTTAATTATGATTTGTTTTTTAATATTATTTTAATGTGAGTCTTTAAGTTCATATTCAATTTTTCAAAATGATAAACTTTATTATGTATTAATATTTATAAATTATCTTCTTTTTTTTTATAAAATAAATCAATTTTGTTCTTATTTTTTACCGAAACAAATTTATTGAATTTTATTCACCAGATAAATCTCAATATAAGGAGGTAAAACATTAATAATATTGTGCCAATATCAAAAATTAGCCATCTTTACTAAAGTCTGAGCAATCAAATTCGCTTGACGCTTGATGAACTTAACCTTAAAGTTTGGAAAAGAAACTAACAAATCCTGAATAGACTTAATAATAAGACAAAACTCCTAATTGCCTAGACAAGAAAAATGAATAGCATTGACAATATTCTGACAATCACTTTCAAAGATAACATGAGACCAATGAAGAGTAATCGCGTTCTGAATGACTTTCTTCAAAGCAATAGCTTCAGCTTCAATAACGGACAGGATTCCCACATCCCAAGAAGTACCTGCATAGAGGAACTTCCCCGAGTGATCACGAAAACACCACCCTCTGTTGGATGTGCCATAAGAAGAATTAAACCCCACATCGACATTTCATTTTATCCGACCAAACACAGGTGGGGTCCAAACGTCCGGAAATGGAGGGTTAGTAATAGAATTATTGACAGTTGTAGCTTTGTACCAATCATACAAATTATAATAGGCTTGTAACCCAATTCTCGTGACATCCTCACGATTATCTTGCCAAACCACTTCATTACGACTTCTCCAAATCGATTCCAACAAGATAGTAAATCGACCAGCATCCACTTGATTCTCATGACTACAAATATCAACAATGAGGGATTTAACATTATGGAAATTCAGCAATCGAGTTTCAATAATAGATGTCAAACCTGCTATCTGCCAGCATTGGAACATAGAAACACAACCGAAAAAGACATGCCACTCATCCTCATCTTCTAACTCACACCGTGGACACAAAGAGGTGCATTGAACATGACGCTTTTGAAGATTCATGCAAGTTGAAAGACAACCCCTACAAATCCTCCAAAGAAGGTGCTTAACTCTTGGTGGAGCAGAAATATTCCAAATACTATTCCAATTACCTTCGACCCTCAAGTTGCAAGTGGTGTTGTGTCTTTTCAGCCATAGACGGTAACCCGGTCTAACACTATATTCACTGTTTTGCTCATCTTTCCAAATTAATCTATCCTCTAATACATCCTCCATAAGAGGGACATTAAGAACAATTGTCATCCCTACATAGTCCAACAACGCTGTAACCTTCCCCACATCCCACTGTTTAATATTAGGAAGCCACAAGTCCTTAACATGAAGATTATAAAGTTCTTGAATTTAGGGACCACATAATTTGCCGTTATCTCGGTCTCGGAGCCAAGGATCCTGCATAATAAAAATATTACTACCATCACTGATACTCCATCTACTATTGATTCTTATAATCTCCTTAGCTTTCCAAAGGTTGCGCCAAACAAAACTCGGATTAGTGCCAATATCAGATTCCAAATACGAGTAATGAGAAAAGTACCTAGCCTCGAAAAGCCTAGATATAAGGGTATTTGGTTTTGACACAAAGTTCCAATCTTGCTTAGCAATCATAGCCAAATTGAAAGCTCTGAAATCTCTGAATCCCAAACTCCTTCTCCTTTCGACACCGTCAATTTATCCCAAGCCATCCACCTTATCCCCTTATTATTGCTACTCCCGCCCCACCAGAAGGAGTTCAACATCCTCTCGATATCATTCACCACGCCTTCAAGAATCAAATAAATACTCATCATATATGTTGGAATCGACTGGAGAATAGATTTGATCATTACTTCCTTACCCGCCTTAGACAAAGATCTACCACTCCATGAATTAATTCTTTTCCAGATTCTATCCTTGATAAAGTTGAATGTCGCCTTCTTATTTCTACCAATCATCGATGGAAGGCCCAATACCAAGCACATGTTTAACCTCCATAATTCTGGCGAAGTACTCTTGGGCAGGAATGCTTATGTTGCGGCTAAAGAAAACTCGAATTTATTCAGGTTGATCTCTTGGCCCATCGCATGAGCATAAGTACGAAGAATCTCCAACAGGTGAGTTACCTCGGATATGTTAGCCCTGCAAAACAAAAAACAATCGTCAGCAAAAAGCAAGTGGGACACACTAGGTCCCCCTGCAAACACGAACCCCATGGATGTCTCCTCGTGCTACATCTCCTCTGATAAGAGCGGAAAGGCCCTCAGATACAAAAATAAAAGGTAAGGAGACAGTGGGTCTCCTTTCCTCAAACCTCTTCCTGACCAAATTGGTCCAACACGGTCATTATTAACAAGAACATAATAGTGAACTGAAGTAACACATCATCAACCACTGCGTCCATCTCTCATCAAAATCCATACGAAGAAGCATCATCCAAAGAAATCTATCGTACGCTTTGCTAATGTCAATTTTAAGAGCTAGGAATCCCTTATTACCACACACCTTTCCTTTTAGAGAATGAATAATTTGCATGGATACAAGAGCAATGTCTAGCATGGATGTTCCTTCAACAAACGTTGACTGCTCCTCCGAAACACATTTATTCAACACACGCTTCAATCTATTAGCCAACACTTTTTCCATAATTTTATAGACAACATTACACAAGGATATCGGGCGGAGGTCTTTCATACTCTTTGGTTTGACTACCTTCAGAATTAAACAAATATTGGTTTCATTAAGCTCTGTAGGAAAGAAACCTCTGTGAAGCCACTCTGAAGCTGCAGTAAAGATATCTTCTCCACATATATGCCAAAAGTTCTGGAAAAATCCCGGGTTAAAGCCATCAGGACCCAGTGACTTGTTCGGATGCATTTGCACAATCACGTCATAAAATTCCAGTCGAGTAAACTCAGCAAGCAGTAAAGTGTTATCGGCAGGGGATATAGCTGGGTTAATATAATGTATAACGAAATCATAGGTGCCAGCTTTCTCCTCGAACAACTCCGCAAAATACTGCTTAGCAATAACACATAATTGTGTGTGATCTTTGATCTCAGTACTATGTTCATCCAATATAGAGTCTATCTTCTGAAACTGCTTACGAATTCTTGTCGATCTATGAAAAAATCTCGTATTTGAATCACCATTCTGAAGCCAAAACATTTTAGATCTTTGTTTCCAAAAAATTTCTTCCTTAAGGAGAATTTTATTGTACTCATATTGTTCCTCCAGAAATTGCACGCCCACAACCATATCACTCGATCTGCGAGCCGCTTCCATAATGGACAGCAAGATATCCATCTTTTGTTTATCACCTTTGTGTCTGTAGTTGTTCTTAATCCATCTAGACAGAACTAGCACCAGTTTGAGACCAACCCTTCACAACAACATCTCCTAACTCCTCCTCTTTTAGCCAAGCATTTTCGAATCGAAAAGAGAAATGACGATTCTCAACTTGCCTCACCACCTCACAAGAAAACAATATGGGGCTATGATCGGAATGAGAAGCCAACAAATTAGAGAGCTCATCATCGGGGAACAAATCGAACCATTCTGACGTAGCCAGCGCGCGTTCCAAGCGTTCTTCAATCATATGCTCAGTGTCGCGACTTTTGCACCAAGTGAAAGGATGGCCCACCATCATCATGTCCAACAAATTACAGTCACTGATTGCTTCACAAAATCCTGCGCACAACCAGTTCGGATGAGGATGAATACCGACTTTGTCGTGCTGTGAAAGTAAGTCATTAAAGTCCCCAATCACACACCATTGAACATTCGACATTCCCTCAAGATCCTCTAACATATTCCAAGCTTCTCTCCTTCGGCTTCTTTCAGGAAAGCCATAGTAACATGTGATCCTCCATTCTCCTTTTGTAGCATCAAGGATTTGTAAGTTAACATAGTTCCGCGAATCAGAACACTACACTTCACCGAGTCTCTCCACAAAACTGCTAAACCACCACTTATACTTTCAATGTCAATCGATAAACATGAATCAAACTTCAACAAAACTCGGATACTTTCAAGTTTCTGACTCTTCGACAAAGTTTTAGAAATAAACACCACATCCGGATGGTGTTCTTGAGCAAGCATACGTAAGTTTGAAATTGCTCTCGGGTTTCTCAATCCCCGGCAATTCCAACTGAGAATCTTCATTTGTTCCGGCAGTCCTGACCACTTTGTCCCGGCAGTCCTGACCACTAGGACCTGCCGATAAAAAAATACTGGGTAGAGATATCCTTGGTACTCCATGTGTTGTGTTCCCTCCGACGTTTACACTCCAGGTGTCCATCGTCCACTTCAGTATCGGAATCCACAGGCTGGGACAGTTGCCGAACAGCTAGATGGGCTGAGGAGATCTGGTTAGGGACGGAGGAATTATTGGGGGTAGCATGGGAAGTACTAGAGTTTGTAGTAATAGATGTTCTGGTTATTGGTTTAACAACTCTGGGTTTTTCTTTGCTAAATTTGGCATATGGGTTTTGAAGGGGTTTATGAAGTTTTTCAAATGTTTCACGTGACTGTTGGAAAAGCATTGGGCTAGTGGGTCTCATTAGGTTAGCTTGCATGGGTGGTAAAATGTGGTTTATAGTTGGTGTAAGGAAAAATTGGGGTCATTATAATTTTTGCTAAGTTGTGGGGTCGGGGTCACTCACTAAGAGGGTGGGTCCCTGTGTTGCTGCGGTTATAGCATGCAAGCAAAGAGTTAGGTATTTATTTTTATCGGGTGATATATATCGGTTAGGTTATATCATATCGTGATCACAGAGATTGGTTATTGATTCGTCGTTCGACAATTCTATCGTCAATGAGTTTGGGATTAAATGAGTTGAAAATAAAAGACAAAAAGTAAATGAACAAAATTATAAAGGATAGACAGCTTGTCCGAAGCGAATGCATACTACCCGTCACAGACTTAAATCTAATGTCCATGTCATACTCAGCCTATGATACTCGTCCATGTCATCACATACCTCTCACAATCTAAGCTATTTCTAACCCAAATTGAGAATTTTACCGCATCACCTCGGTATCCATGTCTGACATACCTCAACAACACAGAAGTCAACCGCGCCACACATAACGACTATCTCTAGCTCGAAACAACCAACACAGAGGCATTAAGCTCAGATACTCTAAGTCAATGTCAGCTCTAAACCCATTTCTAGCATTCAGAAACTAACAGATAATCATCCTAGGTAAGAATCTAAGCAATCTATGTCTAACAAAGCTCAAATCCCTAACATAGAGTAAAAACCTAAGACAATCACCAACACAGATTCATAAAGCAAACTTTAAACAACGCCAAGGGCGACAAATATAGATGTGTTAAGTGTAAATATATAAACATAACTAACAAATAGAGCAATACATAGAGAGGAAAAGAGATAAACCACTCATTTACACTGGTTTGTCAATGCCTATAGAAGAGCAATCCACCTCCAACCATCCATAAGGAAGATCCTAATGTTGTTTTCTAACATAATATATCAAAAACTATAAAGGCGATGGAATTTGGTAGCAAGAATCCAACCCAAAAACCATAAAACACAAAAATGAAATGGAATGAAACTATATACAAAATTTGTCTCACAACCACCGTCCGACGTTCAAAAAGTACCGCCTGACGCTGCCTCTTTATTACTTGGCCCACGATGCTCCACGTCAGCATCTGGGCAAAATATCTTCACACCGCCCGACGACCAATATCACCGCCCGACGAAGCTAGTCTTCCCTGCCCAGTGAGCTACTGCGAGCCAAAGTCAGGAGTTATTGAATTTTGACAAAGTTGCTTCGCTCCTCCTGCACCGCCCGACGAAGCTTCTGGCGCTCACAGCGCCCTGTCATCGCCACCCTCACCGCCCGGCGGTGGACACCAGAAAAGTAACTTTTGTTGCTTTCTCTGCACAACTTGGAATGACTTCTCTTTTTGCCTTATTCCATTATTGATCAACAATGCATCTTGGAGCTTTTATTCCTCTTGCTCCAATCATGCTCAAATACCTACAAAATATACACAAAACTAATCAACCGATACAATATATACACAAAACACAATAAAACATATTTACAACAAAAAGCGGGGTTATTCAACGATATTCAAAACAAAAGAATAGATAAGTGCCACAAAACATATGTACAAAATAACTATATTTTGGCACTTATCAGTCCTTTATGAGGCTGGGGGACAAAGAAACATTTACATTTATGTCCAATGATTGGTTGAGATCCTCGCTTTCGAAAATGCCATGCTGAGTAGTTGTGAGAGCGTAACTTTTTGGAATAATGGCTTACAATGATTGAGGAATTAACTGTTGCACATAATTCGGTTGAGCGTTACCCATAGTCAACTCATGAGATTCATTGGGGGAAAGTACCTATGGGCCTCCTACAACATTTTCACGTGTGTTACCTGTTGTCCCCTGCGCATGGGGAACATTACTCTGGGATGGTACCTCCGAAGTCGTGGCATGCATGCTTATGCTACTACCTTCTTCCTTCAACCAGCGAGAATTTACTCCACCTGCACTTCTTCTATTGTCTACCCGAATATCATTTGACCACTCCCGCACACTGTTATCTTCGACCATAGCAAAACGAATTTCACATTTATGTTCAGAATGTCCCAAAATTCCACAAACAAAACAGAAAAAACCTAGATTTTCATACTTAAAATTCACCGTACACTAGTCACCACCTTCATTTTTTACCCTGGTGTTTTTCTTTAACGGTTTACGAACATTCACCTTGACTCTCAATCTCATATACTATCTCCATAAACTTGAGCTGTTATTTTTATCATACTCCACAAACACACCAATAAAATTAGCAATTATTTTTCCAACTTTCGCCAATATCAGACCTGCAGGTAAATTATGGATTTGAATCCAAAATTACACATGAAAGAACAAAATATTCTCCAGTTGGACTCCGATATGGACTTTTTCAATAATAAGTAAATGACTTCAAACGTCCATGGATCACCTTTCAATGCTTCCTCCGGATCTAATCTATGTGAAAACAGAACAAACCATCAGAAGATTTCTTAATTGTTACTCCCTTCACCGGATGCCATAAGTCGTCCACTCTCTTCTTCATGGACATGACATGGATGGGTTTATCACACATGAATTTACCCAAAAGACACAAGCGCAAATCACTTGCTTCATCTCCTTCATCATCAACATTCATCATCAACATCAAAGCAAAAACCTCCTTCTTCATATTCCTCCTCTTGGAGAGAAAGATTAGTAACATCAGCACTTGTTATTCTATGAGAATAAGACGGATAAGACCAATAAAGACCAGGGAAAAGAATAATTCTAAGCTTCTCAAATTGAGAAGGATGAACAAACCCTAGCAGAACTAGGAAAAATCTCCAATTTTGTTCTTATTCTCTTCAATCGAACAAAAATATTTTGTTTGGTTCTACCTAAGTGTACACCCTAAAAATTTCATACTAACAAACTCAAGAAACTATATGGTAAAATATAGCATCCTAACCATTTACTATTGTGAGCAATTGCAGTCTAGTGCATTTGATGGTTTGATTTGAACCAAAGAAAACATAGCATGAGTGTAGATCGATCAAGCATATGAGTGCACCTCTAGCTGAGAAGGTTTCCTTACAATTTAATATTTAGCCTCTCAATTCTTTCAATCCTTTCCCACAACACATACATAAATAAATGTTAAGAAACTTAAAAATTTATCATAAATAAAACCCTGATATAAGTTTGGACTTGTTTGTTCTGTCTAGCTCATGTGTTGTGTTCGAGTTGTGTTGTGTGATGTTAGACCAAATGTATGGACATATGAAGTATTGAAGATGATGTTATGTAACAGTATAATCTCGGTATATTTTTCAGTTGCATTTTGTACAAAGCTTACATGTTTTGCATATAGCTTGTGATTTTGGTTGTGGTTTTATTCCTCTCTTTAAATTATTGTGCTAAGGTTGTTTTAACCAAAATTTCTCAAAGAGGGAGATTGTTAGTTCCATGGTTTTATGATTGGCATAAACTTTGCTAAAATATGATTCAAGTGATGTTGGGAAAGATGTCACAACATCTTGACCAACTATCATGACATGTTACGCTCTCGTGTATACCATACAAATGTTAAGCCGGATGTCTTAACATCTTAGCCTAGTGTACAACACTCGTTGTTGTTATATCTCTTGACATATTTGATTTTGTGATATATCTCACTGATTTTCGCAGGTCAAGAAGATTTTATTAGGAACAATCCGTAATTGATTAAGTTTCATTAAAAATGATCTTGGAGACTTTTTAGGAAACTTTGAAGATTTGTTCCTATTTTTATGTGAAGATCCTGCAACTAATTTAAAATAGAAGATTTGATTTGATTTGAAGAGTCCAAGCCCATACTGCAAGAGTCTATAAATAAGAATTTGCCAAACCTAAAATAGCAAGCATTTACATTGAAGAAATTATGGGTGCAATATAAGGGTTTTGGGAGTATTTTGAGATTTTGTGTTTTTATTTGTATGTCATTCATGTATCTTCTAATACAATGAGGTAAAATGATTGTTACTTGATAGCTTATCAAGTTATTGTTCTCACTCAAGAGCTTTTAAGTAAAAATTTGAGTATTGTTCTTAGTGAAGCTTTTAAGTAAAACTAAGTATTATTTATTCGAAGTGTAATCTTCTATTTGGTTCTTTTGATTTTAGTTACAAGGTTTGTGATTGTAGATATCACTGAGGTGATTGGAAATGAGAGAGGAATCTCATATCTAGAAGTGTCTAGGTAGAAGTTGCACAAGGTAGTGATTAGGAGAGAAGTTATAATTTGGGATTGTTTAGGCTTTGAACTAATATTGTCATAATGAGTTTCCTTCTTGGTTTGGTAGCCCCAGGTATGTGATGTTGCACCAAACTGGATTAACATTTGATTTTGTTGTTTAAATTTTGCAATTTATTTTTCTGCAATTTAATTTTTCTACATAATATCCAGTTTTCCGTCAGTAGATGATGCCATAACATATGTCTTAAAAGTGTGTTGGTGTTAGGACATCAGTCTTGACATATGTATTGCAAGTGCCAGAATTTAACTTTGGTTTCTCCAGTTCATCCAAAAGAGCATTGTTGGAACAAAGTGGCATTTGAAAATAAGATGGATGAACAAAGTGAAGTAATTAACCAAAGAAAGTTAGAATCATTGTGTTTTAGTCTGAGCTCTCAAACGAAACTTCTGAAGAAGTTCAAACTTGAAAACTGCTTATCTTTAAGATGAGCAACTCCTCCACAAATCATGCTATATTAAAGGAGATTTGCATCAAGAAGGATAAAAATCTCCTTCAATAGGTATGTTCTCTCTGATTAACCTTTTAGCTCATAAGCCTGCTATATTATGTGGTGTCTGCCTTTATGCAAGATTTCAATCAGATTTTGGAGAAGTTCACTTAATTATAATTAAAAAATCTCTACGTATGTGATAAGATCGATTACAATTGAATTATATTATTCTAACTATAATTAGAATTGAGAGAAAAATCCCCTCGTGGAAACTATCAATTGATTGATGAAAATCAAGTGTTTTAAGCTAAGTATAAGACAAATAACTTGTTATTCTGTCTATAGAATATATGGAATTTATCTCAACTGTTGAATAATTGCACAACTACTCTAAGTTATATACCATCTAGATGATTTCTAGGTGTGTGAAATCAAGGTTTCCATCACTTGTGCTATATGCATAAATAGTCCAGTCTTTTTCAAAAATCTTTTCTTATGTAATGTGTCTTTGACTGATATTTAATAAATGTTGCTTCAATCAGAATTTATTAAACTAACTCTGATGAGAAGTGGCTTCTAACATACACTAATACTTGAAAATGGATTATTTATTTTTCATAAAGAAATTTTTGTGAATGTCCTTGTCGTCATCTATAACATGTGTCTTTCTGTAAGAATCCACACGTTTGACAATTGTCATGCATGCTCAGTAGGTGAATAGGAAAATATGTAGAGTTATGATGATAACCTAGGAGTGTTCGAAACCAAACCAACCCAATAAAAAACCGCAAACCAAACCAAACCAAACCAAAACCGCAAAAAACCGCATTTGATTCAGATTAGTTTGGTCCATCTTTTAACAAAATTGCATGGTTTGGTTCGGTTTGTAGTTTGTATTTTACAAACCGAATCAAACCGCATTATGGTACAACCTAAATTTTACTTAACTCTCATCTTACTCAAACCTAAACTTATTATATATTAGTCTTATGATTACGAACAATTTTCTCATCCTTACATTTATGGTTTCAGTTTCAGTCTTCTTAAATCTCTCATAGCATTATCGATCCATCTTCACCACTTACATCTTGCCTCTTCTTCTCTAATCTCTACTCTCTTATATTCTTTCTTTTTCACCTTCTCATTTTTATGCAAATGTTCCTTCTTTCAATTTCGTTTTATCGCACATATTTATCTCTAATCTCTTCTCTTTTATGTTCTTTCTTTTTCATCTTCACTAATCTCTCATCTCTTTTTTTTTTGGTTTTATTATAATATTTTTGATATTATTTTATGCTATTATTTTATGTTTATTATTTCACTTTTGTTTAATCTAATTTTTACATATTAAATGGAAAGTTATTGTCCAAATATGATGAGTTTTTATTGTTATTTGATAGTGTATGAATGACAAAATACAAAGTTATGTTGTCATCTATATGTGTATGTATGGCTCAACAAAATATTTGTAAAAAACCGAACCAAACCGCATTGGATTGGTTTGGTTTGGTTTTTTTTTCTAAAAACCAACCAAACTAAACCGCACGCCTTTTTCTCTCGCGGTTCGGATGATTTTTTGCGCCAAAACCACGCAAACCGCACCGTGAACACCCCTATGATAATCTATATTATTTCTAAACTTTTACTATGTTATATCATTTATTCAATTATTGTTGCATATTTCTTATAGAAATTCTATTGTACACCTTGTTCCTCTGAAAAACTCAAGAGATACCCCCAAAAAACTCTATGGCATCCTCTTCATCTCCATCAATTCCTAATGATGTGGAATTCAACGATAATCTTCGGATTAAACCCAACACCGTAGTATTTAGAAGAGATTGTCTCAATTTAATCATTGAACAAGTTGTGGATTTTGACAATTTTGTTGCAAATGGGTATAATCTAATAGAGTACTTTAAGGAACAAGGTTGGATAAACTTATTTGATATTATGAATGCTCCAACATACTCATTCTTGGTTAGATATTTTTGGGTAAAGGGCTAAATTTTATGATGAGTATCCTACAAGGGTTGGAGAAAGAAATGTTGTAGAAAATGACAGAAGTCTGAAAGAGAAAACAATAGCAGAAATCGATTTCAAGAAATTCAAATGAATTGAGATAAGTTCATCAATATATGGAGTCAACATCACCCTCATATAGTATAAAATTTCTCAAGTTATTGGAAGCGTGGAATTTTTTTTATGGAAGTATTCTCTCGACAAATGTGTTAGTTAACATGCAAGTTATGAAGAAGGGTGATCTGGTGATGATTGATGATTCCATCTCAATCAAAATGGATGAAATTAGAGCATATATGAGTGATTTTCCTATAATCACTAAAGAATATAATTATAAAGTCATAAAGGAGTACATATTAATAGTCTAGAAATAAACTGGAGGTACTATGACCATGATAGATTTGTTGATGTACCTATCAGGAAATGGGAAAGAAAATTAACTACGTATAATGCAATAAGAATCTCTCAAAAGCCTCCTAAGAAGAATCTTCTTGGTGATGCTAAAAAAGATCTAAGAAAGGAAGTTGAAGAAGTGATTGCCTCAGCTAGGTCTTGCCAACCAAAACAAGGAGTGGGAAAACTCCTGAAAATAAGAAAAGATATGCTCATGTCCCTATGAAGAAGAAGACAAGAGTAGTAGTGTTTCCTGATGATGATGATGAGGAGGAGGAAGAAGAAGCACTTTTGATAAGAAAAGTGAGAAAACATATGGACATTGTTATGTCAAATATGGTCATAACATGTTCAAAGGTTCTTGCATAAAACTCTACACCTCATGCTAATGAGGTTATCCCGGGTGCTAAAAATCTTATAAGGGAGAAGTTGGGATAAAAATTTGAATCAGTAACAACATCTCCTGAAGTCACTAAATTTGTTCAAGAGGTTATTTTTGGATCTAATATTGTTTCTCTTGGAGACTCCGAAAGAATTGTATCTGGTATTATCTCTAAGATTGTTGATAATTAACTAAAAAGCATTTGGATGTTGAAGTAAGTTCATAGGAGCATGAGTCAGAATATTGGGTTTGTACATAAGAATTTATGATTGCTAAAGTTAAATCAGGTGACTTTCTTGATCATTTATTTGAATCATCTCTGAAATCTTAACCATTAATGAGAAAGTATCCTACCCCCACATCTTCATAATCAAACCATACATCTCTCCCACCTTCTCCAATTAAACCACCTCCATCAAACAACCCACATTCACTAAATAATTCATCTCCATCAAACAACCTAGTTATAATACCTTAGCAGACATCACCTTCTCAAGAAACCTATGATTTTCCTATTGTTCAAATAACTTTTGACACATTATCTAAAGTCTCTTTAAAACATCCTGAAACCAAACAATTTTCTGACCTAATCTATTTCCCACCTCTTTTGGTTGAACCTCTAAAAACCTTTCTTGTTGAACCTTTACCGTTTAACTCTCATTCATCTAGTTATTCATCACAATAGACTCAAAGTCATCTTATTGATGAATCTCAATCTGATACCCACCTAGAAAATTAACCTCAAACTTAATCTCTTTCTAATCCTCAACCATCAAATTCAAGACATGAGGTCTCAAATACCCGACCTTTTTGATCATCAAAAAACAGTGGATCCTCAAATCAATTGTATGGTTTCTAAGAAAGAGGAAATGGGATCTGATTTCAAGACTATTCTGGATCTTTTGAAGAAACCCTGGGATTAGGATCTATAACCCTTATGTTTTCTCTTTACTGTATATTTCTTTTAAATTCCTTTTGCATTCTTATGTCTGTTAAAATTAAGTATATGCATCTTTTATCACTATTCAGTATCTTTTTCTCCCTCTTTTTATTTATGCGTTTACTTTTTGTTGATGATAAAAGGGGGAGAAATATGAAAGTATTTAAAGAGAATGATAAAAACAGTTTCTATGTTTTTTATCAAGATTCTGAACCCAACTTACCCATTTTAATGCTATATGTTTAAATTGTGAAAACAAAAGGTTCTAATAACTTGGATAAAACTTGTAGGGAGCTTACAAAACTCAACCTATGAACTATTAAATTCAAAAAGAGCTTACAAACCTCAGGCTCAAAAATTGTCAAGTTCCTAAAACTAGTTTACAAACTTGGATATAACTTAGGGGAAGCTTACAAAACTCAACTTATGAACTATTGGACTTAGAGAGAGCTTATAAACCTCAGGCTCTGAAGTTGTCAAGTTATCAATAATAGTTTAAATAATTTGGATAGGACTTAGGTGGAGCTTACAAACCTTAACCTATGGACTATTAAACTTAGGGGGAGCTTAAAAACCTAAGACTCTAATGTTGTAAGCAGAAGTTTTGCAATATACTTGATTTGTAAGTTACGAAGTGAAAAACATATAACTGATAAGGAATGTTTTCAGGGAGATAAGCTTGATGGGGTTGGATTTCATCCACCGGTTAAATATGCAAATTACTAGTCACTTATACATATTTTAAGCATGCATCAATATTATCATGTATCGCTCACAAACAAAGTTTATGTCTAAAGTTCAGATAAGATTTCTACCTTATGGTTTAATCAACGTTTATATCTTATTAAATAATACAACAGCATTAAGAATCGATACTTCTGGTGAAAATTAAACATAAATCTATGTCTAGCATTTAGAGTTTAATAGATGATTATCTTGGATCTAGATTCGAATCAGATTTCTCAATATTAATTAAAATCCATGAAGTTAAACGGTAAAACAAATATAACATCAATAAAGATTCATAAATGAATTGCATATAATGCCATGATTAACGAAAATACATATTGTTTCGATGAACTGTGACCAATCCCAACAAGAGAGGGATTTAGCTACTCATGGTAGCTTGAAGCACAATGGAAGAATTGAGATGAACGAGCATCACCAGTGAATTCCTAACTGTTGATGTGTATCCATCTCCTCTTCCTTCTTTCCTATCTTATTTCTTAATCTATATCTATATTACAAAGTATTATACAAGATACTACATTCTTTTTAACTGAAATTTCTTTGTACCTATTTATAGCAGTAATGGTTTGTCAAGTTCGATTAGCGAAATAAGTTTTCTTAGCGAACTTTAACTTTCTTTTTCCTTAAGTTTCATTTCAAATCTCCCTTTATAAACCTCCATAATTCGCCTAGCGAAGTTTGGCTGGCTAAGCAGACTTCTTTTCTTCATCCTTAAGTCTTTTTCAAAATATCTTCTAAAACCGCCAAACTTCACTTACCGAAGTCTATCTCGCTAAGAAAACTTAGATCATGTAGATCTATAAACACCCATCTCTACTAGTTGTCGTTTCTAATAACCAATGCTCAAACACACCAAGTTCATTCTTCTTTAAGGTTCTATTATGTTAAATAGGTGCCTTCAAGATCAATATTCCACTTGAATCATTAACTCTCATCATTTTGTCTTCTATAAAACACTATAGTTTTTCTCCATTAATTGGACAATGTTGAGCAGGTTACTCTTCATTCCTAGAATATATAGCACATTTGAGATCAATGATTTCTTGTCATATTTTATCATTATCAAGACATCACTAATGCCTTCAGCTACTAATGTATTATCATTTGCAAACTTCCCTTAGTTCTTTTCAGGTTGACTGGTGTTGACAAACTAGTCCTTCCTACAAGTCATGTAAGATGAACACCCTGAATCCAAATACCATTGATCTTTATGTCTTTGTTATTCTTTTGTCGTTACCACTTACCACCAACAACATAATCTCATCTTCTTACTTTGTCGATTTTTGCATCAACTTTTTTATCTTTATTTCTCCCATAGCATTTATCAGCAAAATCACCATATTTTTGACAATTGTAACATTGAATGTTACTCTTGTCAAACTTATTTATTCCCCCTTCTACCTCTATTGATACCACCACCTTTATGGCCACCTTGAATATTACTTTGTTTTTTACTTGAAGAGCTAACATCTTGCTGATAGTTTCTACCATTTAAATTGTTGTGTCCATCTTTGCCTTTGTTGTCATTTCTGTTTCATTTAACCTTCTTGTCTTTATTTGATTGTGCTTGCAATTAACCTCTGCTTTTGATTTGCTTACATTTCTCTCCATCATTCTTTGTTCATGTGATCCAAGTAACCATCGATTTTTTTTTCTTTTTTCAAACTTGACTAAACTTTAGACTTTTTATGGCCACCACAATATGATCAAATTTTAGGAAGAAAGATATCAAGATTTTTGCCACTACACAATTTGTTGATATCACTTGACCACACTTTGATTTGACTCACCAACCATGCCACTCTTGTAAATAAACCGTGTGTGCTTTCCTTTTCTTCCATCTACAACAACTCATACAATCTTCTATGAGTTTGTAACCTCATCTCCTTCCCCTTCTTGGCACCACCAAATGGTTTTTCAAATATGTTTCACACTTCCTTTGATGAATCAACGTCTCCAACCATCTCAAAATTGTCTGGATCAACTCACTGGTGAATTATAAATAGAGCTTTTATAATCCTTATTCTTCAATTCTTTGAATGCAATATTCTGATCAACTGTGGCACGGTTACTAATTGGTGTAACATCATTCTTCAATTCTCCACAAGATCCCACACATATTGATAGAAGGACACCATTTTCATTTACTTACACCTTTTATCGTTGTTCTTTCCATTTAAAAAGGAAAGATATGTCACGAAATGACCATTTCAATGAGAAGTCATTGTTTAAGATCACCCAAGAATTGAATCAGATGCTCTAGAAATCATATGTTAGGGTTAAACTCAAGCGCACAAGCACAAGAAAGAGGCACACGAGTTTGTTCAAAGATTCTACACACTCACCCAATTTTGTGATTTGTAATGAGAATTTGTGAAGAGATGAAGAAATGAGAAGAGTGAGTAGTCTCACATTCACTTGTTGTTCAATGATCACAATACAAGAGTTTATATAGTTGTGATTTGCACTACAATGCATCAACTAACTCTAACTAATTAGGGGTGTAATCAGTTCGATTTGGACCGATTTTAAGTAAAAAATGTTTGAATTGATAATATCTTCATTGGTTTGGTTTGGTTCGATTTTTAGCGTTTTTCAAAAATGGAACCAAATCAAACTAATCATTTTGATTTTGTTCGGTTACATCACTTTTTTTCAAACATTATATTAATTTATGTATTTTTTGCTATTATTTTTTTCAATGTAATTTCTGCTATTATTTTCCTAAATAATACATTCATATAATTGTTTCATCTATTTCATGCTCTACTTTACAGACAACTTACAAAATTTGTACTTAATTCACATAAAGTAGGAAAAAATAAAACTAACAATAGCAATAAAAATTGTATACACATAAATAAATTAACATGTTTCATATCTCAAATGTACATTAAAACAATTTTGTAACAAAATAAAAAGGAATTTCGTTGAAGAAACGAAGAAGAAGAAGAAAAAGAATTAAAAAATAAATAAAATTAAATAAGAGAATTTGAAACACGGAGAAGAATAATTATAGTCATTAATTTGATTCATCAGTTTGGCAGTTCATAAAAACTAAAATTTAGAACTGAACCAAATCAAACCACCTCGATTTATATTGGTTTGGTTTAGTTTTCAAAGCGAACCAGAAAACTCAATTTTTTCAATTATATTTGATTTGGATGTCGATTTAATCGATTTTTTCTGATCTGCTTACATCTATATCAAGTTGGTTTGGTTTTTTCGGATTGTTATTTCATACCGTTTAAACTTATGTTTAGTGTCAACAAATTAAAGACAAGATAGATTTCTATTCTATGAAAACAAGTTTTGTTTTTAAATTTTTAATGCATAAAACGACACAAATGGGTACATAGAAATACGTGACAATTGAATTGGAAACAATACTAAGGCCAATATGAAATGTGATATCACCAATTTCTCTTCCTAAAACATGAGTCAAGTTTCAAGTTAAAGTAAAAACCAGTATCATTACACCCCTGTACTATCTTTTTGTTTAAATCACAAATTATTGTTCAATGTAGAGACTTATGGTGTGTGTATATATACAGCACTTTTCTTTATGCATGACAGCAAAAGTGAGGAAGTGAACATCATGAACTTAGAGGGGAGTATAACTTTTTCTTCAAAACTAAAGATATTTCAAATTTGGATATGGTGGTTCATAGTTTTAATCAATCTTGGTTATATCATGGTTTGGCTTATGATGCCTACAAACACCTTTTATATGCATTGGTTACCTGTTATGCAAGCAAAGACAGATCCAATATACTTTGGCAAACAAGGAACAGAAGTACTTGTTTACACATTTCCAATTCTATTAATGGCGACTTTGGCCACTCTATACCATCATTTGATCCATAAAGCCTCTATTCATAACACTGAATGGTACATTTTTTCATGAGCTATTTTTATCCTGATATTGATAAAGCATAACCAAACCAAATGTATTATGACTGATTTATTGCTCTCATAATTCATAGCAAGGTGGGATTTTTGAGAAAGGCATCATGGAGAAAACCATTGCTTGTAAATGGTCCTCTTGGGATTATCTCAAAGACAGAATTCTCTTTCATTATTATGTTTGTTTTACTGTTGATTTGGTCCTTATGTTCTTACTTACATGCCATGTTTGAAAACGCGGCCTTACAAGCGGCTAACGAGAGAGAGCAAGTGTAAGAAAATAACTTCTCACTCTTTTCAACATAATTTTTCATGACGGTGGCACGTCATGATTTTGTCATACTCGCTATCAATCTAAACACACACATAGTTTTTGAAAATAAAAACCGTGGAATCGAAATGCAAAACTTGAAGCATACCTTTTCTAATGCATTACACAGATGGGAAGCCAAACTGGAAAATTCGGCACTCGCCTTAGGCCTTGTTGGGAATATTTGCTTAGCTTTTCTGTTCTTTCCAGTTTCAAGAGGGTCTTCAGTTTTGAGGTTCTTTGGCTTAACTTCAGAAGCAAGTATCAAGTATCATATTTGGCTAGGACATATTACAATGAGCCTCTTCACAGCTCATGGACTATGTTATGTTACTTTTTGGGACAAGACACATCAAATGTCACAGGTAATACTAATAATCTATGAAGTATTAACACGACACTAACACTGATAAGCCACGATAATAATAAATTTGAAAGAATAAAAAAGAAATTGACATCACAAATTCACAATCCACAAACTTTCATTACAGATATTAACATGGAACAAAGTTGGCATCTCAAATGTGGCTGGAGTAGTAGCACTACTCGCTGGATTAATCATGTGGGCTGCAACCTTACCTCTTATAAGACGAAAAATTTTCGAGCTTTTCTTTTACATTCATCATTTGTACATTGTTTTTGTAGTCTTCTTTGTGCTACATGTGGGATTTTCCTATTCTTGCATAATGCTTCCAGGATTATACCTTTTCTTGATCGACCGATATCTAAGATTCTTACAGTCCCAGCAGAAAATCCGGTTGGTTTCTGCTCGAGTTTTGCCTTGTGAAGCTGTTGAGCTGAATTTCGCCAGGAACCCAGGTGAAGATCAAATTAGTGAAGATTCTCAATAGGATAGACTAGACGGAGCCGGTGTTATATTTGACCACATTTTAAGTAACAGTTTTTTTTTTCTCATTTCACAATGACAGGGTTGTGCTATGGTCCTACAAGTATAATTTTCATTAATATTCCAAGTATTTCCAAGTTGCAATGGCACCCTTTTTCAATCACCTCATGTAGTAATACTGATTCTGATACCTTAAGCATTGTCATCAAAAGTTCAGGAACATGGTCTCGCACTTTATACCAGAAACTATCAACTTCGTCTCCACCTTCCCAGCTCGACGTCTCCATTGAAGGACCGTATGGACCAGCTTCAACTTTTTTTTCAAGGTACTAGAGAGTAGAGGCTTGTGAAAAGAAACTTTCTTTGTGTGATGTTGTAGATCAATTGAATACATAAGGCATGTGATGTACTGATAAAAAAAATTATGCAGGCATGAAATGCTGGTGATGGTAAGTGGAGGAAGTGGCATTACTCCTTTCATCTCGATAATCCGTTCACTTATCTTTAAGGCCAACATCGAAGGCATAAAAACTCCCAAAGTTCTTCTGATATGTTCCTTCAAGAAGTCCATTGATCTTATCATGATAGATCTCCTCCTTCCCGTCTCAGGAACCGTCATTGATGCATCCCGCTTGCAGCTACAGATTGATGCCTATGTAACAAGAGAGAAACAGCCACCGACAAAGGATAGAAAGCTTCTTCAAACATTATGGTTCAAGTCAAATGCATTAGATGAACCAATTTCTGCAGTCTTTGGACAAAACAGTTGGCTCTATCTTGGAATTATCATCACAACTTCTTTCATATTGTTCCTTCTAATCATTGCGATCCTAACTAGATACTACATATATCCTATTGACCATAACTCTGACCTGATATACCCTTATTTCTTAAGGTCTATTCTTAGCATGTTATTCATGTGTGTATCTATAGTTATTGCAGCTACATTTGCTTTTCTCTGGAACAAAAAACAGAACAAGGCTTTGAGGCAGATTAAGAACACATCAACTCCAACAACTTCACCAGGCTCGATATACAATAAAATTGACAGAGAATTAGAGAGTCTTCCCCTCCAATCCTTTGTCCAACCAGCTAAAATTCATTATGGTGAAAGGCCTGACGTTAAGAGTAAGATTTTTTTTTATTTTTTTTTATATTGCTCCCTTCTAAACGGCATCAGACCAAAAAGTTAGTGATCTATTGAATGATAACCTACTAGTACTAAAGTAATGTGATTGTCAGCATAAGTTTCCAGATATATTTTATATGTCACAGAAAGCAAATTGTTATGTTTCCTGTAAGACCTTAAACTAGAATATATTTTGATTTTCTGCAGAAATACTTTCTAACTGTAATGGATCAAGCATTGGAGTTCTTGTTAGTGGCCCAAGGGAAATGAGACATGAAGTAGCATCAATTTGTACATCTTGTTCAACAGATGACTTGCATTTTGAGTCCATTAGCTTCAACTGGTAACCAAGGCTCCATGTATTATTTTGTTACAAATGTCCTTCGGATTTAAGCACGACACTGTTTCTCTAATTTCTGAAACAACTAAATGGCTATTCTGTTTGTAACATGTATTATGCAAAATTATTATTTACAATCAAATAGCAGGATGACTTCATGATATGATTTATCATGAAATGAACTCCGTGATTTCTTATCGATTTAACATAAATTATGACACACACGTAAAACATTCATTACAATAACAGGTCTTAATAACTTAAGAAACACTCGTAAGTTATGACACACTCGTTAAACTTAAGAAACAAATATTTAATGGTGTTTAACCCCTAAAATTTCCAGCCAAAATCGACAAATACTTCTACATATTAGCAAAATCGGATTTTACAAAATATATAGAAATGCAGTTAGTTACTCAGCACACCAAAATGGACAAAGATAAGTACTGTTGTTCATTGACCTAATTGGGAAGAAGGAAACATTAAGTTCATCAATACAAGAATCCAACAATAATTGGCCAGAACAAACCAATCCCGCAACAACATCGACACATAGTTCTGCATATTAGCAAAATCGGATTTTACAAAATATAGAGAAATGCAGTTAGTTACTCAGTACCAAAATGGACAAAGATAAGTACTGTTGTTTATTGACATAATTGGGAAGAAAACATTAAGGTCATCAATACAAAAATCCAACAATAATTGGCCAGAACAAACCAACCTCGCAACAATATTGTCAATCTAAGACTATTCCAAGAGAATACACCATAATTGCCATCACAAGAATGGCACAAAATATCCAACAGAATGACTTCTTCATATTGTTGCAGGAGAAATTCAGCTATTATACAACTAGGGTGAATCTATCAACTTGAAATCCACAGCTAAGTCATCCCACATTGTACAGCTTGGAAACTTTGGGCTCTTGCAGTTTACTGGAGAACCATGCCCAGTTAGAGGCGGCATATCAAAAAACTCCTCAGGAACCTCCTCCAATTTGAATAATGTGCTCTCGTACTGAAAAGGGAGGCACAAAACTATTAGTTATAAATCAAATTGGCAAAGACGGTACAGGTGAAACATGATGAATTAAAAACAAACCTCCGGTTTACGAAATGCAAGCGGTTCAAAAGAAATGTTCATGTCGTCATCTGAATCTGCTCAAATCATATGTCATAAATCAATAATGAGTAAAGTAACCAGACAAAATACACAAATAGACAAAACTAGAATTAGTAAACTACTATTTACCATCCTCAAGTCCAACAGTTTTGAAAAAATGATGCATGTCCAATGTTTGAGTCTGTGATTTTATACATTTCTCATGATCGTGCAACATTCGCTCCTCAGCAATTGCATCAGGATGAAGATCTTTCCCTGTGAAACAACTTGTCTTCAGACTGTTGTTATTTTTCACATCATGAACATGTGCCTTGGCTGAGTTTGAAATGTCAGAAAGTGCTTTCCGGCCGCCAGTATTAGATTTCTTAGACGATTTGATCCCGGTTTTTTTCTCGATTTCAATGGCGATGTTGTTGTTCTTGGACTTGAGCAGTTTAGATGTCTGACTTAAAGAGGGTTTACCAGTGTTAAATGAACCATTGAGGACTTTCTTTCCATCTACTAAATCAACGGGTTTCACCGAGTTGGAAAGATCACCAAGTGGTTTTCTTCCTCCAACCTTAGATTTCCTCTGACCGGTAAAATCAGTCTTTGCAGACATAGTTCCTGCATCTGCACCAGATTACAAATTAGCCCAGCCATTATACACACACATAAAAAAGTTAATGGTAAAAAATGTATCAAACCAAATGGAACTATATCAATACCATTAACATTTTCTTGAAACAAGCGAATAGTTCTTGCTGCCATTTCGGGTTAAAGTAGCAAATCTCAAGTGAACACCCTGCAATGAAACACAAGATTCAAATTTTCAACCGAAAAAAAATTAACAAGATTTCAATTCACCACCCCTGAAAGAAATCTAGGGTTTCAACTTTCCTTCAATTCCCAAACCTAAACCCCAACAAAAACCTAGGGTTTCGGATTCAAAACAATCGAAGAGGAAAACATTCATGAAATCAAGAAAACACTGGAATTGAAAGAGAAAATATACAGAAGATTAACGAAAACTTACAAGTAATAACGAAATTTCTGAGACCCAAGTTTCTTGGATTGTTAATTTCTGAAAAGTTTCTTGTTGCTTTTCTCACTTTCTTGACGTTGAAATTTTGAGTATAGTTTTTGTAGTGACTTTGCAAGAGACAGCGCCTTTTAAGCTTACGAAATGGATGAATTGGGATTTCAACGGTAACTTGTTTTCTTTTACAATTCTGTCCCTCTTTGAAAATCTAAATTACATTTACGACCTGTTGTTGTATTGAACAGTTTCTTATTTTTCTGACCGTTGCAAAACTGTTGTTTTGGGGAATTAGGAAAGTAGTGTTTTTATTTTGGCTTAAATAAATTTTTGATTCCCGTAATTTAATATTTTTTAAGTTTTAATCACTCTATTTTAAAATTTAATTTTTTAATCCTTAATTTTACATCATTTGGAATTTGTTTGGTCCCTTTCAATTTTATTGATATGGCAATAATGATTATGATATTAAAATTATTTCTAATGACTAGACTAATTAATTATTTAATATTTTTTACAGAATAAATTAATTAATAATCAATTATTTTTATTTAATTGTTTATAAATTTTGTTTAGAAAAAGAAATTTTCTTGGTTTAAGTTCAAATTCTATCATCATTTCTCCAGTCCATAGGCACTCAATGACAACTATTTTTTAAACATATATAAAGACTAAAAATACGTGTAAACAAACCAGTGTGGGACTCAATAAAAAAATACCAATTATTCTTGCTATTTTATAGCTTCGTCCAAACGGAAATTTTTCATTTAGTTCAGCAAACCAAGTTTATTTCCCTTCTCTACCGAAGCACAAATCAAAACAACATCAAGCTTTCATGAATAAAAAAATCAAAAGAAAAAGAGGAAATATTGAAAGGAACGAAGAAACTGTGGTGGGTATTAAGAGTAGCGGTCTTCATTTTCTGGCATAGAGCAGAGTGGTCGGAGGATGCATTTTTGATTGTGGTGGTGCGGTTGGAGTGTTGTGTTTTTCGACGAAAATTTTCAGGTTTCGGCGAGCTCGATTCTCCCTTCTTTTTCTGCTTTCAACTTTTTTTTATTTTTATGTATTCATAAAATTGATGTTTGTTGTTTGGATGATTTAACAATTTTCTCAAATTTTGTTACTGATTTGTAAGTGAAAATGAAAAAACGTTATTGTTGATGTTGTTTATTTTAAGGTTGTTATTGATGATTTTTGATGATTTTGTGGTTGTGATGTTGTATTGAGAGAGTGAGAATGTAAAATGGGTTGAACATTGTATGGAGGTTGATATGAGTAAATGGTTAGTGTTGATTTGAAGGAGGAGAGTGGTTTGAGGTAGGTGGAGATGGTGATGAAGAGAGTTTACGGTGATGATAATTGAGTGTAAAGGTTCTGTTGAGATAATTGAATGTAGGGTTAAATATGTTTTTAGTCCCTATAAATATGTGACCCTGCAATTTTGGTCTCTCTAAAATTTTCTTTTGAATAATGGTTCTCGCAAAATTATTATGCCCATAATTTTAGTTTTTGCTATTAAATCGATGTGTATTTTTGAATGATAATTTTACAGACGTGTGTAGAATATTATAAAAAGTTCCTCGAAAAAAAAAGAATTCAAAATTTAATTTCTACATCGAGATTTTCATTGTTTTTATCGATATCTTTTGAAATTTAAAAATTTTATATTTAATTCTTCTTATTTTAAAAAATTCTAATGTTTAGTAAATAAATATTGTATAGTATTCTGAACACATATGGAAAAAATTATTCAAAAACTTAAAAAATTTAGGGTAATTAAACTGTTTTAAAAATTTCAAAAAATAACAAGGACTAAAACTGCAAGAAAAAAGTTTGCGAGGACTATTATTCGAAGAAAAATTTTAGAGAGACCAAAATTACAGGGTCGCATATTTATAGGGACTAAAAACATATTTAACCCATTTTTTTTATCACAAACTACCATTATTCTTGCTTGTTGAGAGGAAAAAAGTTTAATAATAAAAGGACGATAAAATTATAAATAGAATGAAGTATATTTTTAAATGGAGTTTATCTTCAACGTCAAGTCGTAATTTCACCACCACACACATCCTTCTTCGCTTTCCCTCTGTATCTGCATATTTTTTTTAGAGGAAAAATTTGTTACTTTCGAAATCAAAGTAAAGAAAAAGAAAACGTAAAAAAAAATAAAATGGTGAAGATAAATTTATACAAATAAGAATGATTATTGGAGTTGTATATTTTTACCTATTCTTGTTTTTTATTATTTTTCTTGATGAAGATGAATAACTTTAATAGATATGCAAAAATCACAAAATGACATATCAGCAAAAAAGAAATTAAAGATGTGAAAGATTGATTATAAAAAAAGAAGAAGACATTAGGTAAAAAAAGAAAAAAAAGAAGAAGAAGTGGTAATGAGAAAGAAGAAAGAGAGAAAGAAGGAGACAGAAATTTTGGTTGAAGAAAAATGTGAAGTGGTGACCAGATTCATATTGATGGTCATTTTTTAAATAAAAAAAAATTATTAAATAATAAATAAAAGTTTTGTAAAACCAAAAAAAAGAGTGCAGCATAGATAGATAAACCACGTGGTAGCTTGAATGGGTAGCAAGGGTAAAATTGATATTTACACAGCCTTAACTTTTCTTATATTTAGATTTAGATAACTCAACATTCTTTTTAATAAAAATTTTGGCCCAAGTACTTATATATTTTCTTTATACTTTTTTCATTAATACATAAATATTTTTTAAAAAATAAATCTTTTTTAATTATAATTTTACATTTTTCTTTCTTATTTTCAAATGAGTATAATTTCTAAATATATTTACTTACTAAATTATTTCTTTTCAAACATTTTTAATTTCTTAGTTTTGTTTTTAAAATACTATTTCAAAAGTTTTAAATAGTTTTTGTCTTAATTTTTAAGTGACAAATATTCAAAAATATTTTGAAAGAAAATTATTATTATTATTATTATTATTATTATTATTATTATTATTATTATTATTATTATATTTATAATATGGTCAATAATATAGTTATTATAATATTGACTTGACTTAGTCCAAGTCATGAAATATTCTCTCTTATATATTTGCATACTCTCTTATTTTATAAAAGAGGATAAGAATGACAAAACACTTAATTTGTTAAATGAAAAAAAAAATTCTTTATATTTTCTTTTCTTTTTATTTTTTTGTTTTCTGAATATATCTACCATTGATAAAAGATTATTTCTTGTTGTTCTGATATATCATATTCATAAGTGAGAATATGGAAAGAATCTGTTGAATCCGGGAAGATTTGCGCTTACTCTGATACATCATATTCATAAGTGAGAATAGGGAAAGAATCTGTTGAATCCGGGAAGATTTGCGCTTACGAGACAGATAAATCCTTAAAGATAGTATATTTACACGTCTCAAATTTATTTAATTATTTATTTTTTATAGATTTATTCATTGTTATTATAAGAAAAAAAAGGACCGAATTATATCATTGACTAATTATATCACTACTAATATATAATATGTGAAAAGAATCTTGCACTTCTATAATACGTTAGTGCAATTGGATTTTTGTGCTATTTACAAATGTGTTACTATTTGTTTCCTTCCATATTTTACCAGCTTATAGAAATATTAAAATTTGAATTAACAAATTTGTGTTTTGAAGAGAAAAAAAAGTTAACTCTTTTAATTTAGATTAGAATTCTTTTTTAACCGTCACATTAAGTTTATTAAAATGGATTATATATGATTG
Organism: Vicia sativa; assembly: GCA_021764765.1. Lineage (NCBI taxonomy): Eukaryota > Viridiplantae > Streptophyta > Magnoliopsida > Fabales > Fabaceae > Vicia > Vicia sativa. Next base: position 83,096,989 of record CM038792.1, on the reverse strand, counting down.
TTTATTTTACTTTTATATCCATTGTTATGTAAATTACCTTAGTGTGGAAAATATTATATATATGTTAAAATTGTTTAAGCATTTTATAATTTTTGATAGAAAGATATTTTACAATTTAATGAGGAGGGTCATTTAATGATTTTGATTGTAATATTTTACAGTAACGAAAAAGTTATTAAATTGGTGATAATCATATTAAATTTTGTTTCTTGTAATAAATAATAATTATTTTGAAGTAAAGAGCTCTAATTACTTTGGTATGGTAGATTAATTTATTTATGTTTTTATATGATTTTTGTTTCTTATATTTCATTAAAAAAAATTGACATGGTATTATTTCTAACAAAAAAAAGTATCATTTTTATTTAATGAGAATCGTAAAAATATTTTATGTTATTTTTAAAGATATGAAATATTTAAAGAGATAATATAAATGGTGTTGAATTTATTATGATGCTAAGTTTTTATTGTATGAATGGTTGATTTTTTTTGAACACGTATGAATGGTTGATTATTGAATGTATATATGTTTATTTTGAAGAAAAAAATGCATTTCCTTTAATTTAAAGAGAGTGATAAATATATAAATAAAAATTATGAGGCAATAAAGATTTAGATAAATATTTTTTTATATAGTGGGTAATATTATACTATTGTTTTTAATTTCTATTGAAATTAATTAATATAGTTTAATATTAATTACTCCTAATGGATAACTATATAAAAACATAGAGTATAGAAATATTTTATTTTCGGTGAAAATGTTGTGAGAATAAGATATATAGTACAATTTAATTTGTGTAAAATATATTATACTATGGGAGCATATAATATTGATATTATAATAATTATATTTTTATGTAAAAAATAAATAAAAAATAAAAAAACTTGAAAATGTGACAATTGTTATATGATTTGAATTAGCAACGAGGCTAATTAATATGTAGATAATATTTTCATTAGTGGTATGTTATTTCATAATTTTATTTTAATTTAAAAGTTGAAGAAATTAAATAAATATTGTGAAGTAATTCTTCGGGTGTTTATATATTTTTGAAATGTAAGTTTATACTAATTTTTGGAGAAAAAATTTAAATGAGATAATTATATGAGAATAAATTTATAATTATATTAATCATTTTTCATTGAAGTTGTTATCACTTAGAATCATCTAAGCAGATTTGTATAGTTTAATATGAAAATTTTAGAGTTGTTTAAAAATTATTGAAATATCTATAATTAAAGTAATATTTTTATATTATTTTTTATAGAGATTATTAACTTATATTATTGTATTAAAATTATACAACAATGTTATATAGATTAAATTGTATGAAAATAAATCTATATGTGAGTATATTTAATTTTACTCAATGTGAGGGTGTTGTCATTTGAAAATCATTCAAATAGACTTGCACAATACATTCATAAGTGGATTTATTTATATCATACTACTATGATATCCTCGTTGGAGGTAATATATCTTATATACTTAAGCTAATACGTATAAACTTATTTGTGGAAATCAAGTAAAAATGCTAAATACTTGAGTAAATCTTTGAGATTTAATTGACTTAGAGACGTCTTTGTCAATATTTTTAGGAAGAAAAATTGTGGCTTCCTCATTTGTGTGTAAAGTAGCTACTAAACGATGAGATAATATCACCAATTTATGTGAAGTTGAATTAAAATGATTTTGGTCAATCCTATGATAAAGCCCCTGGGAAGAAACTAATTTGTGACACATCGAGGGAAATTGAACTTAAGTCAATTGAAACTAACAAGTGATGGGAACCCAACCTTTGTGATTGGAGATCCCATGAAAAAGGTTCCTATGGGTAAGAAAGAGTCACTTGTTAGTTCTGCTAGCACAAAAAATTAAATAATTAATTTTTTCTTGCATCCTTTTCCTATGGTGTATGTGAGAAAGTGCTAGACACTGCATTATTAAAAGGATAAGCTTATGTAGTTTTTAATGATTTTCATATTCTTTATAGGTGGTGTATGATTTGCAGCATACACTTGATGAAATCACCTATATGAGTGTCGAATGGGGCCGCTTGTGTGAGATATTGGCAAAATCTCTAAAGCACTCAAGAAATAACCAGGCACGCAAGCCACATTAGCGTCAACAACGAGAATTGTGGGGGCTGATGTGAGTGGTAGACCTCTAACATACGCTAAGTGATATTGGTTCATATAGCGTGCTACACCAATTTCATTGTATGTTAAGTATTATCATTCATATAGCTTGCTACACTAGTTTGATGCATCACATCTATGATGTTAATCCAGGATAAAAAATTAATTCTTTTTTTTTAAACTTTTGAAACATCTGGGGGATTGTTGTAAATTTTGATAATATTTCAAAAGTTTTAAATAGTTTTTGTGTTAATTTTAAGTGATAAATATTCAAAATATTTTGAAAGAAAATTATTATTATTATTATTATTATTATTATTATTATTATTATTATTATTATTATTATTATTATTATAATATTTATAATATGGTCAATAATATAGTTATTATAACAAGTCATGAAATATTCTCTCTTATATATTCGCATACTCTCTTATTTTGTAAAAGAGGATAAGAATGAAAAAACACTTAACGTGTTAAATGGAAAAAACTTCTTTCATACTTTCTTTTCTTTTTATTCTTTTGCTTTCTGGATATACCTACCATTGATAAAAATGATTTCTTGTTGGTCTGATATCTCAGATTCATAAGTTAGAATTTGGTAAGAACCAGTTGAATCCTGGAGAATTTGCGCTTATGAGAGGGATAAATCCTTAAGGACAGTGTACTTACACGCCTCAGATTTATTTAATTGTTTATTATTTTGTAGATTTATTCATTGTTATCTTAAAAAAAAAAGGACCAGATTATATCAGTGGCTAATTTCTAATATATATATATATATATATATATATATGAGGAGGGATCAAATTACACCAGTTACACATTGTTACACTCATTATTATTGATTTTGTTTTGATCTAATGGTTATTAGGTGACTAGTTAATGCTCATATCATACATTCAAATAGCCTCATCTTATTTAGGTAATAAATCAATTCTATTTTATAAAATCATACTTTTATAAAATAAAATCTTTTCTCACTTTTCTAATCACTCATGTAATTCTTCATATCTTTTTTTAAAACAATGTAAATCAAAATATAATTTTAAAAATAATCATAATTCATAAAAAGCGGTTCTTATTATTTTAAAATAATAATTATTTAAAATAATTTTTTCTTTTACTTAAAGTAAGTTGATAAACTTTTAATTAGTACAAAATAACACTCAAATTGGCTATAAAATTAAATAAATAAATACAGTATATATAAATTTTATTGTGAAATTAAAATAATTAAAATAAAAAGTAAATAATATTTATAAATAAACAAAATTTTATCGATTTCATTATCCACTTTATATTTATTTTTCAATTTACAACTTAATTACTATGTACTCATTATTTGAGTTTCTTTTTGTTTATTTACATAATTTTTTAATATTATTTTATACTCTATTTAAAATCTTATCAAATATTCTAGTTTATCATAAGTGAGGAGAATATAATTTATTAAAATAAATAAAAACAGATAGTAAAATTTGTTTAAAAGTAAATTTATTTGTCACTAAAGGTGAAACATATAATAAAAGATTGTAAAAATGATTTAAGAAATATTAATAAAAATCAACTTACATAGTACTCTAATTATATATACTTATTACTTATTTAGTTAAATAAATAATTAGTTAGTTAAATAATAAGTTGAAAATTAGTTAGTTAAATAAAAATCAACTTACATAGTACTCTAATTATATATACTTATTACATATAAATTTTATTAATAACTAATTATTTATTTAACTAAATAAATAATAAGTATATATAATTAGAGTACTATGTAAGTTGATTTTTATTAATATTTCTTAAATCATTTTTACAATCTTTTATTATATGTTTCACCTTTAGTGACAAATAAATTTACTTTTAAACAAATTTTACTATCTGTTTTTATTTATTTTAATAAATTATATTCTCCTCACTTATGATAAACTAGAATATTTGATAAGATTTTAAATAGAGTATAAAATAATATTAAAAAATTATGTAAATAAACAAAAAGAAACTCAAATAATGAGTACATAGTAATTAAGTTGTAAATTGAAAAATAAATATAAAGTGGATAATGAAATCGATAAAATTTTGTTTATTTATAAATATTATTTATTTTAATTATTTTAATTTCACAACAAAATTTATATATATTTAATTTTATAGCCAATTTGAGTGTTATTTTGTACTAATTAAAAATCAACACTTTAAGTAAAAGAAAAAATTATTTTAAATAATTATTATTTTAAAATAATAAGAACCGCTTTTTATTATGAATTATGATTATTTTTAAAATTATATTTTGATTTACATTGTTTAAAAAAAAATAGATATGAAGAATTACATGAGTGAAAAGTGAGAAAAGATTTTATTTTATAAAAGTATGATTTTATAAAATAGAATTGATTTATTACCTAAATAAGATGAGGCTATTTGAATGTATGATATGGGCATTAACTAGTCACCTAATAACCATTAGATCAAAACAAAATCTAATAATAGTGTAAATTATGTAATTGATCTCTCTCTCTCTCTCTCTATATATATATATATATATATATATATATATATATATATATATATATATATATATATATATATATATATATATATATATATATATATATATATATATATATATATATATATATATATATATATATTTTAAGTATTATAATTTTTATAAATATATATTTCTGACTTTCAAACAAATATGGATTTGATTTTAAATAATCTGCGTCTCATATAAGAATCTATGCAAACGTATGAATATGTTAGTTTGATAAGATGAATTTTAATAATACTCCCTTCATCTCAAAATATAAGAGGGAGAAAATATATTTATTAAAAAAAATTAAAAATATAATGACTTGACTTTGTTTTTGAAAAAACAGTTTAGAGGATTAAATGCAAGTTCAGAAGGTCAATTATATGCAGAGCCTCTAAGAAAAAAGTAAAGGACTGATTTTCTTAAAAGAGAATATTCCCTACTTTGAGACATATGCAGGAAAAAAAATTACAATGTTGACGGTGAAGGTAAATCAATCGATTAAAATTCTTATTTTGGTGTTGACTTAATTGAACAATTCATTGGAGATTTGGTAAATATAAATCTAGAAAAAGGTTTAATATGTTGAATCATTAAAAGAGCTAATACTTGATTAGTAACAAAATGTAAAAGAAGTTGATATTTGTGGAATCATATTAAAGGAGCTCATATTAAAGGAGCGGATATTTGATGGATTGTGTTTTGTAGACCTTTAGATTTTGTTTATATATTAGGTATGAATACTAAACACAAGAGCATATTTGATTAGTAGCAACATGTAAATAACCGGATAAGTACATAAAATTATGGACTTTTACAAATTGAGATATTTTCTATTTCTTTGTTTTGTTTATCATTTTAAGTGGATTTTAATATGTTGTTGATAATTTCAAGAGCCTTTCCAATTGTTGATGGAAAATAATTGAAACCAAAAAAGCAACATTATTAATCAAGTACACTTTTTTATGTGTTTTAGTTTACCAAAAACTCTGAAGAACAATATAATTTGTTACTAGTAAAAATAGGATAATTAGTAATCAAGTGCATGTTTTGAGATCAATGTGATTAAAGTAGTATTAGAAGCAAGTTAATATATAATAGTAACTCATTAGATTTATTATTTTGAAGTGTTACAAGCAACAAGTACCTTTATTGATGTCCACTTATATTTTGATGGATCAATACGATAGTATTATGTTTTAATTGTTTATATGTATGCTAAACCTAAATGTATTTTTAGATTTTTAGTATCTAACAAATGAAAAATTTGAATCTAGAAATGACACGTATCTTTTGATATTGGATAATAAAAATATGAAAATATATTTTAGGTAGTTAATCCAAAATAAATATTACACATGAAAAATTCATAAATATTAAAGCATAAGAAGAATTACTTAGAACTCCGTTATCACAATTAGTACATGAACATTTGGACGACTATGTCTAATCCAACAAAAGATAAATTAGCTACGCTATCAGAAAGCAAATGTCGAGACTTTCACAACAACCATTTTGTTGAAACACTATAGGACAAGTGTTTGTTTTATTGTCTCGACATGGATTAATGCGATATGATCGTCGTTCTGCAGTTGATAATGTTTTATGTACATGTTTTAAAAGGCTTTGGTAATAGAAAATAATGATTGCATGAAAAGTGATTAACAACAGTAAAAAGTTAAAGTTTGAACGGTTTTAAAAGCATGTCAAGATTAGGGTTCATTAACCTTTTTCATACATATCCTATTAATCGAGCGTATGGGCTTGTTTATGATCATTATAATCATGAATCCTCTCAATAGCATTTATATCTAAAGCGATATCATGATTATTATCTTCTTAATTACTAGATGATGTCTCATGCTAACAATCAACACAATAATCTTAGAGCTTGATACAAGTGAGTATCAACTCACAAATATATGTCTAGAGTTTATTCATTGATAGATGAGTATCTTAGGTTAAGGTTTGAAAAATATCTCTCAATAGTGATCCAAATCAAGAATATGATATTAAAAGCAAGGATATTAATCTATATTGATCATCACCTTAGTTCACATACAAAAGATCAAAAGAAATACATGTTATCTAGGTTAACTACCTCTAATCTTGACACAAAATGGTTAGATACCCATAACCATGGTAGCTAGCTTGATTAACAAGTAAAGATGATGAGATAATCAAGCATCCATGAAGATTCCTCGACTATTGATGCATAAATCAGCTTCGATTCTAAGCTTCTACAGTGTTTTGGTGCGATATTTCTCTCTCAAAAGTGGTAACATGCCCAAAATATTTGATGGCATCTATTTATAGAGTTGGCAAAAGTCGCAGGCCGCACTTAGCCCACTCAATCACACTAAGCGCGCTCCCACTTACAAGCATCATGCCTTAATGCACGCTACGCGCCCTCGGACCGGGCTTAGCGCGCAAGTCTCTTCCCAGGCTTCCCATAGCGCACTATATCGCACTTAGCTTGACATGTAGCTTGATTTTCTCCTTCAAAATTAATTGGAATCCATTCTCTAGCCCTACAATGCTCCAAGATTCAACAAAATGAATAATCCTACAATTTGAACCCAAAATTATTAGTCTATATTTGTGAATATTTACACTAAATAGGGGATATTATCATCAATATACAATTTATTAAGTAAAAAGGAACCACAAATTATAATAAATGTTAACACAATTTGGCTCCTAAGAACTCTCCCCAACCAAGAGTAAAATAAACCTAAAGAAACAAGCCAACTTTCAAAATTTCCCAAGTTTAACAAACTTTGAAAAAAGAAAACAAATGTATGGTTCAAATTCCAAAAGTACAAGAAAAGAAATGCTTACCATTATACTACAAAAACACCATGATTAGGAAGCAAGTTTTAAACACAAAGCACATTGTCGCATCGCAAAAAAAAACATGAAGTCACCATTGAACTTTATTTATTCTAAAGAAAGGGAAAACATTAAAAAAAAAACAAAAGGAATGATAAGATGTTCAATGCAACCAAGATATTGGTATGGAAGTCGGTTATGCAGGGGGAAGGTATTAGCACCCCTTATATCCGTTGTACTCAACTGGATCCACTTCAGTTGTTTATTTCTAAGGGTGTGTATGTCTAAAACTTACTTGCTAAGGAATCCATGAATTAATTATTGAGAAAAAAATAAGAAAACTATTATTATTGAGTTCTCCTAGGTCTTACAATCCAATTCCTACGTATCCCTATAATGCAATGAAGATATCAAAACTCTGTAGTTCTTCTCAAAAAGGTTGGTTTTCTTTGGTGTTTTTGAAGGACAATGTGAATATTCACGTTCTAGAATTAGGTGTTGTTGCTTATTGTGTGGAGACTCATATTTTTTTCAAAAATCTAGAGTAGTATCAAGAATGAGTTTCATTGTTTGATTTTTAATTCTGTTTGGTTGTTTGGCAATGGTAAAAATATCAAATTCTAAAAAAACTCCTGGTGCGACATACCCTTATGGAATAAAACTGATATTCTTCTTCTTTCTGTCAATGATATTGATCCTAATCTAATCATTAGTGATTTGCTGTAAAATGATATCTGGTCTATTTCAGCACAATGATACATCCTGACTGCTTTTCTCCTTCAAGATATTTCTCAGGTTACCCCTAACCCAAAGGTCCCATATTTATTGGTTTGGCTCTCTTCCTCTGATGGCAAGCTTTCGTTAAAGGAAGCTTACATATTCAGATCTTCTTTCTCGTCTAACATTGATTGGGAAAATTGTATTTGAAATTCAGACATTATCATCTTCGAAATCCATTCTCACATGGAGACTTATGCGTGGTAAGATCCCTTTTGATAAAGCTTTGCATCATAGAGGCTTCACCTTGTGTTCTATGTGCAACATCTGTAAGATGCATAATGAAACTACTTCTCATATATTTTTTCAATGTTCTTACACTGTCAAGATTTAGAGGTGGCTCTGCAACATCCTTAAAACTTCTCCCAACATCATTTTTATTGAAAATGTTTGGTCTTTATGCTGCAAAAGTAATTCTCCCTAAGGTTGTCTTATCATCAGAGCTTCCATTGTTTACACTCTTTCTTATATATGGTAGATTTATATTTGGGCAAGATATCAGAACAATATCCCTCTTATCTACATTAGCATCTCGTGCATTACAGCTCTAATCAGGCTAGCCAGCAACAATTATTTGTTGCATGCTTCTTCATCTATGATGGATTTCAGTCTGCTTAAATCCTTCAAGGTAAATATTAATCCTCCTCTTGATCCTAGGATTATAATGGTTCTTTGGCATCCTCCCTTTATGGATTAGTTTAAATGCAATTGTGATGGCTCTTTTGAGAACGCTTCTAGTGATTGCGTTGCGGTTGCATCTTCCATAGTTCTTTTGCAAACTTCATTTCTGCCTTTGTTGAGTCAACTTTTAAGTTACTTAATTAATTAGAGATAGAGTATCGTTGAAATTTTGAATTGAGAGTTATTTCTCTATTGTGGTTCAAATTTTTTCAAAGGATACTCTAATTTTTTTTTACAGCTTAGAAATAAATCTATGGATTTTTTTTACCAGCTTAGGTTGTACTTCTCGTTCTCTTTTGATGTCGTCCCATAAATTATTTTGTGAAGAATAAGTTGGAGATAAATTTTTGATGCGTTGGAGATAAACTTTTGATGCTCTCTTTTCTGTGTACCAATTTTTCAATTTTTAATTTCATACCACCATTTATAATATATTCTAAAGCTCAAGGATAAGATCATAATAATTTTATAGAAATAAGTTAAACTAATTAAAATTTTCCACTATCATTCGCAATTACTATTTTTTTATATGAATTCTACAATTATTTATAGAAATATAAATTTTTACCTAACACATAAATTAAAATAATATTTCCAAAAATAATTAGTTATGGAAATTTAAATTTTTACCTAACATATAAATTAAAATAATAATTTTAAGAAAATCATTTAAAACATATATTTTTAAATCTGAAAACAAACACACCCTATACTTTTTTAACTTGACCGAAAGCGCGGAAGTTTATGATGATGAGCAAAAAAAACACACACTTGAATGATAAGAACCATAAATCATAAATGCATGTAAGATAAAATTTCTTGAAATTCAAACACTTTTTTATTAAGGTTTGTTTGGCAGAACAAAATAGAAGAACCAACTGTCTTCAAGTACAATATCCCAACACTATTTTCCATATTTTTTTAATCAATTTTTCTTCTACCCATTATCTCTAGATAAAGTTGCAACACAATATACCCGTAACAATGTGTCATTATAATATTCATAAAAATAAAAAAATAAAAAGTGAGTGGAGTTAACGCCAAGCAGATGCGACGGTTAATGTTCTTCCCATCCATCCAAAACAAACCCCACCGTTTTCTTCATTCACAGTAACTCGACTCCCTGGAGCGAGTCGCGCTTTTACTGACTCAGCCACTTTCTGACTCACCGGGTTCAACCTAAACCCAGCCATACTCATCCGTGCACGCCACTTCCCAAACACTTCACAACGCTCCACGCGATCCCTACCTTCACAAGCAACCGTGTTGCCCAATTTCCGACTCAGCCCCTCCTCAATCTTGACCCGCTCCATGTTTTCCTTCCCCAGTGTTGACTCAATTGAATCAATCAACGCGCCGTAATAGGAATATGACTCAGCCACACGTGCAACAAATGGTGCAGTGTTTGTGTTCATCTCTTGCTCTAAGAGGGTAACTACAACCGGGGAGAGTGATTTCACGCGCCTGAGAAGCTCGTCGCGTGGATTATCAGTGGACACGCTTTCGTCCGCCGTTCTGAAAAGCTTGAACGCGAAGTTCACAGCAAGAATATCCTCTGGGTTGAAACCCAAAGCCTCGCGAGTTAGCTCAGCCATTTTCAGTGTCACCGCTTTGAATTCAAACCCGATTGTTAATCGCTCAGCTTGTAGACTCAAATTCTCACACACCATCTTCAACCTCTCGTCGTCGCTGTTATCCACAACAGCTGTGATCTTCAACGTTGCCGGTGAACCTGAACTTTTGACACGGCCGTGTAGCTCATGGAGAAGGTTAATGTACCTTTGCCCATGGCCAATATCAAAATCCACCACACAAAGATTCTTCATGCCGTTGTTAGGGTTCTCAGTTATTGTTTCATCGAATGCAGCTTCGATGATGGCGACGTTGGCAGCCATGAAAGCGACCTTAAAGCAGAGAGAATTTTCAAACAGAAGCTGAGTTGACTCAGCGTGTTCCTTACTGAACAATTCCGCTACTGGAGGCGGAATTTCGCAAGGATTCATTCTGGATTTCAGTGCTGAGACCATACAATAGGTTAACCTACCTTCAGAATTCAACAAAGGATTCACTATCTGAATCAATCGATTGAGGATCTCCGAAGCAGCTTCGATTTTACCTTCGGAAATTGCGTTAGCGGCTTCCACTAACGATTGCTTGGGAGAGAACAAAGCAGGTGAAACAACAGAGGAAGAAGATGAATTGTTGGAGGAAGAGGGTGATGAATCCGGTATCTGAATTGGGGTTTGCTCGAAACTAATCAAATTCTGTATTGTCTCAGACCATTCACTGTTTGTAAGCACAGAACTCGCGTCTGGTTGTACTTCTTCGTCATTGTCTTCAAGAAGCTGTTTTTCCAACTCCATTAAGCGATCATCCATAGTTTTCTTTTGTGGGTCAGGGAGGGTTGTTCGAATCTCAACAAAATTGGAATTTTGATATTGAAAATTTGTATTCTGGAGGATCGAATTATTCACAGGGACTGAATTTTGACTACTAGGGTTTGAGCGAAGAAGCGTGGCTATAGCGGAGGAAGAAGAATCAGAGGATGAATTAGAGAAATCCATAGGAGAAAGAGGTGACATAGGAGAACCGTGTAGAAAATTTCTAGATTTGACAGACCGAAGTACGAGGTTAGAAAGAAGAGCGTTAGCGGTATTTGTGGTATGAAGGTTGTTGTTGTTGTTGTTAAGGTTGTTGTTGTGGGTTTGATATTCAGCCAGGGTACGTTTTCCGTTGATGGTTGAATTCATGCGATGTGTGATTTGGGAAGCAGGGTCAAGGTATCTTCTGATAAGGTTAGATGATCGGTTTTGTTGGATTTGGGCAGAAGGGTCGATGAAAATCGATGGTAGTTGTTGTTGGGTTCGATAGAAAGGGTTATGAAAATTCTGGGTGGTGGTGGTGGTGGTTGGGGTTGAGAAATGATTGTTATTATTGATGTTGTTGTTGTTCATGTTGGATGGAAGATTGATAGATCTACCGGAAAAGTTGGTTGCTCGGCCGTATAGATCGGAGGCACCCATACCGCCGGTGAACCCCGGTGAAGACATTGTTGTTTGGTTACTAGCAGAAAAGCATGAGAGAGAAAAAATGGGTTTTTTTTTGGTTTACTTGTGAGGTTGAAACTTGAAATGGTGAATTTAACGAAGGATTTAAGCTAGATTAAGAAAGTGAGAAAAAGGAAGGAGTTTTTTATTCTTTTATTCTTTTGGATCTTTTAAACGGTACGCGTAACGTGGATTTTTTTCTTTATAAGTTTGATGCTGTTGAGATGACAGCCGTTGGATTGTTTTGGGTATGGGGGTTATGGTGTTATCGGACGGTGGTGAGTGGACGATACCGGAACGTATTTGTAATGTAATGATGGTGAAATTCGTTTCTGGATTGAGACATATCCTTGGGTTATCCCACGTCAATGCTTACGCGCGTGTGTTAGATTTACCATATCTATGTAAATAAATCAACGGTTCTTGTTCTTGTGTTGTTTCTTGAACGCAAATCTATTGTTCATCAATGTAACGAGTAAGTGGTTAGGTACACATTTCTAGATACAGTTTAAATAGAAAATTTTAGTAATTACCACTCGAGGATATTATATGCTAATTATATAAGATTTATCCTTAAAAGAACACTAGACTATTTATTCAAATTCAAATTTTTAATTGATTTTGAAGATAAATGCTTATAGATAACATCAAATTCTGACTCAATCATTTAAAAAAATATCAAAGTGAAATATATATTATCACTAGAATAGTAATCTCTCTAGCACTGCCACAAAAATCACTAAAAGCTTAAAACAAGAGGCAATTATTCTATGCCTAAACATTCAAAGGGACTTTAATAACCACGAAAAAATTAAAATACTTAATCTTCAACCACCAATGAGAAAACAAGTTCACTCTAAATAATAATTGTGACATTAATTTTTTTCATAGATTCTTTTGTAATTACACTTGTTTAACTAAGATATTCTCTATAGATTGTAAAAATAAAAATTCTCTATAGATATTTATTTAAAATGGTTCAATATGATGGATTAGAGCTAATTAATGGCCTTCGAGACTTAAAAGAGTATCTTGTTTGCAGATGATATTATGTAATAGCTATTTTATTGTTGAAAAAATATATCTTGATTAATTCAAAAAAGAAATGAAACAGAAGCGATCCATAATGGATCCAGCAATCAGTGTTCTAAAAGACTATACCAATTCAAAACTAACAAATCAGGTCTATAAACCCCTCATCATCGGTATAGTTATATAATTTCTAAGTTTTTTGTTATTCCGTCCTTTATATACTATACTATCTATAATGTTCTTTCCTATATTCTTGGTATTAATATCCATGCCAAAACTTTAATTATTCCTCATCTTCTACGGTTCATATATGGTTTCTGTTGCCGCCATTTTGAGCACACGAGCTTGGGTACTGTTGCATCTCGTTTGTCTCGTTATCCATTGCATCTCGTCCTTCCAACTGAGTGGTGTATAATTAATCTGTAACTAATCTAGAATTTTCGTCCAAGCCTTCTTCATTTCTTCGCATTCAAAGAATAAGTGTTGTGTCGACTCCTCTCTAGTGAAAAAACAGCAGTGTGTGTTATTAATCATACCAAACTTATGAAGACGATCCTTTGTTGCTATATTGTTATGGCATGCAAGCCATAAAATGAAACAGACCTGCGGATGAGCATTATTCCCAAAAATCAACTCTCTTCATTCACATTTTGCGCCATAGTCTTGTAACCTACTATACAATTTTTTCATGTTGAATTCAGTCCACCCCATGATGTCTTCCCAACCTGCCAGATTTTTAACCTCCTTCCTTTGGTTTAGGATAGTTTTCATGATCCAAGTATCATTAGGTTTACTAGCAATATCCATCAAAACATTAGATATTATGTAATAGCTATTATGTAAAGATAAAATTGTTAATGTGACTTTTTTTTTAATTCTTTAATAAGCAGTCGAATGCTCAGTATACTTGGTGAATCCTAAAAACTCGATAGTTTATTTAGGATTAATTCCTCATTCTAGGTTTTCTGATTTAACCGATGTAATTGGCTTTAACATATGATTCTTCTTTTTGTCCATTTATGAACGCTTATATTTAAAAGAAACTCAAATGTGGTTTACTTACTAGCTATTATTGATAGGATCAAATCTAATTTGGCTTCTTAGAAAGGCTCATTAATTTCAATGGTGGCAGGTAGAACTCATTTAAATAAAAGTGTGACTCAATGTATGCTAATTTATGATTGGCCTCAAAGTCTCATTAAGGATATTTTAAAATGTATGGAAAAAAACTTTGGCTTAGTGATATTTCTGGTTAGATGATTGGTTAGATGCTCATATTGTCGAGTTGCTCAATGTGCCTACACAATTTCACCCTCACCTTAAATCAAAATTAAAAGAATTATGCATCCATCCCAAAAAACTCATGTTGAAAGCATAAAAGCATAAATCATAAGGACTTTCAAGGGTTGTAATGTGGCCTCGGTAACAAAGAAGATCATATCTAAAGGTCGTTGAAACAAAATTTCTTAAACCTATGAGAGCAATCACTTCCCACATTTTCAAGCAATAAAAAATTATTCACCCTCTTCTCTTTTCTCTTTTCCTACAACCTTGATCTTTTTCTTTTTTTCTTTTTCTTTTTCGCTTTCTTTTTTTCTTTTTAAATCACTTTATTTTTCTAACCTCTTAGAAACCAATCTTTTTTTCCCCAACTTGAATACAACTAAACATTATGACATAAATGCTCCCAAACTTTCTATGGCAAAGAAAAATTCCAACCACAATAATTGGTTGATGGTTCAAGTAGCAGTACTTTAGAAACAAAATCGTAATCTATGATGAACTACTTACTCATACACTAGTTCATAAATCATAAAATCCAAGATGAATCCTGACACTAAGGCTTAAAGGGGGTAACAAATTCTTGCTCAAACACAAAGTAAGTTACTTTTGGTTAGGTGGTTATGCTCAAATTTTAAAAAAAATAACCTTAATCTTTTTCACGATTTTATACAAATGAACACAAATGAAATATTAAACATAATAAAACCAAGCCAAAACAAGAATTTTGGTCTCTGGTGCATATAGTACACAATGAAAAGCTCCTCACATTTGGACTATGATCTAAAGTGATTAAATCAAAAAACTTGTATTGAAAAATAATGAATGGCATGATATTTGTAAAAATTATAGGTTTCATGTTCATGCTATGATCTAGCTTGACAATATACTCTCTTCAAACACTATCATTACCATTGTAAGTTCCTGATTTGTATGGATTGACTTAATTTTACTAAAACAAATAATAGCAGAAACAATATTTTGTACAGTAGGATTTCTAACTTATAGTCCTACTAGAATACCTTAACATGTTGTGTTGAAGACCTTCAACAACTGGAACAACATGTCAAATGAGATGTAGAGACATTAGACATTAGGACATCACGCTACAGAAACTGTTAAGTTTGTTACAATTCTGTTTCAATTGTGCAGAATATTCTGCGTATTCAATTCTGCAAAGTTTGTTACTGAATAAGTTTGTTACAACTTTAAGCTGTTATTTTGAAGGCCCAAATCCAATTGGGTAATAGGTTATAAATAAGCAGTTGTAACCTAGTTTTAGTAAGCTAGCCGGTTTTAGAAAGATGTAGTCTTTAAGGTTAGCCATGTAGGTGAACCACCCAGATTGTGGGATGGTCAGTGATTTGTGTCTCAAAGCCTATAGGCAAGAGGTTTACTTTACTCACTCAGAAGCTGTGAAGCAATGAGTGCAGTTGTGTCCTTGGAACAAGCTGTGAAGCAATTCCATGTTTGTTTGTGTCACAAGTTGACTATTTTGTGTTTGAAGTGTGGTATCTCCAAACTGTTTTGTGTTTGGAGTGTGGTATCTCCAAACTGTTTTAGTTTATAGGAGCCAAGTCGTTGATGCAGTTGTTGGGATGATAATGATTGATATACATCACTGAGGTGATTGGAAGTGAGCAAAGGTTCTCATATCTAAGTGTGGTATCTTAGGTAGAAGGGAAATTGGGTAGTTTGATTAAGTGAGGAGTGTAAATAGAGAGGTTTAACTCTGAATTAATACTGCTAATAATGGACTTCATTCCTGACTTGGTATGCCCCCAGACGTAGGTTGGTTAGAACTAAACTGGGTGAACAATTCCTTGTGTTCTTTTGTTTCCTGCATTGTTAATTGTATATTCTACCTTGTCTATTTTATAATTTCGGATTAGATGTCACGACATCCTGAGTCTGATGACACCAGAATTTCAACCATACATTTGCATGTTGATCAATCAAACTTAGAATCATTACCCAATGCTTCTTCAAGCCATTAGACCAATTTTTGAAGACAAACAACCAACAACAATATTAGAAATTAACAAATACTATTTACTACTCTAAATATCTTGGGTGAAAGTCAATGATAGGGTCGAGAAGTTTTGATTGGTGTAGTAGAGTGTGCTAAGCTCCCTCTAGTAGCGCTTAGCACCAGACCTGTTGCCTGGTTTTTCAAAATTGCACCAAGTCTCAAGCATACTGAAACAACCGGCTGAAGATTCAAAGAATATAACTATATATCAATGAAGTCGTCATCGAACATTTTTTATCCCGCCGAGAGGGAAAGGTAAACATCGAGAAAACCTAAAACGGAGAAATCACGGTCTTGCGACCGAGAGATCAGGTAAGGAAGTCTGTTACGAGAGGGGAAAGTATTAGCACCCCACACGTCCGTAGTACTTTACGGTATCCGCTTTTACTTTCTATATAATGGGTGTAAAGGTCTAATTATATCTGTATATAAGGTATAATGCATGCAAAGGAGATAAAGAATAAAGAAATAAAATAAAGGAAGAAAGAAAACATGGGGAAAAGAAGAAAATATTTACAAAGGTTGCTCGATCAAGCCCCGCGACAAGATGTCTACATATTCCCTCATGCAATGGGAAAGTCAGAGCGCCGTAGTTCGGCTCGCTTATTTTGGTTGGTTTGTGTTTCTTAGATTTAGAAGACGAGACAACAAACAACAATGACGAAGCACCTTCATGATGACGAAGCATCAGCTACAGAAGGAACGATGATGGGACGACAGACGTCAGCAGCAGAAAGGACGATAGGACATCATCAACAGAGGGGACGACGGAACGTCAGCAATAGAAGGGATGACGGAATGTCAGCAATAGCAGGGATGACGGGACGTCAGCAACAGCAGGAACGACGGGACGTTCTAAAACTAAGAATATTGGTTTGTATCTTTTACTTGGGAAAAAGTTTCAATATTATTAGGATGTCTTAATGTACTTGATAAAACAAAGTTTTAATTTTAAGTATGCAAAAAGATAAAGGTAAAACGGCTAAGGGAAACTAAATTATTCCTAACCCTAATTATTATCTTGCAAAAGTTGTTCCTAGGTTATAGATATAAACATGAGAAACTACTTGGATTATCTACCTAATGTTGGCATGCATGGATACTTAACCTAAGGTCTAAACTCGACAACAAACCTAATCGAGTAATCCTAAGGGAAGGAAACAACAAAAAAACCATCCATATTGGTTAGGAAACCAAATGAGATGTGGGGGAGAAGTAAACATAATACTTTGGCAGAAGTACACCAACCAAGTACAAACAAAGTGCACACAAAAAGAGAAAGAAAAAGATGAAGTGGAAACAAGTGAGTGAATGATCCTGCAAGGTGTCATGTGAGGTGAGGTCAGTAGACACAACATGCATATACAAAGTTTAGGCAAACCATAAACAAACACCAAACATCACTATGAACACATACATGCGAAGTTAGTGAACAAACTAGGTAAAACAAGTCCTAAAAGCATACGGAGTGTAAATTGAACGAGATTTTAAACATAGATGAAATGAAAGAAGAATTAGAAGGTAAAATAACATAAAAGTTAGTAGCTAACATGTTACTAATTCACCTACACCATGAAAATAAAATCACAGAAGATTTATCAACAAAACTTTACAAGAGTGCACAAACATGCAACAATGGTGTGCAGTGAAGTGAACTCAATGTGTGACATGCACAACATGCAAAGAAGGTGTAAAGATGGAATTATTACAGTAGAAACATCATATAAAAGAATTCACAATCAAATTACAAATAAAACATCACAAGGATACAATTACAACCTTAGTACAAAAAAATAGCCAAAACTATGACCTAGGATGCATTTACAAGTTAAAAGAAGTCAAGAAGAGGCATGGATGAATGGAAATGAATCATGCAAGGTTATGAGACATACAATACAGTAGACAATGCACCAATACATCGATCAAATCATACAAATATGTGTAAGAAAAATCCACAAGCAAATTACTTAGGAAGAACCAAAATCAATCCATACATGTGTGTGCAAAATTGTGTGTATGTGTGTGTGCTTGAGAATACTTGTTCTATGTGTCACATATGTGTGAAATCAGAAGCAACACATAAAGATAATAATTATACAAATCACCAAAATAAATAGCATGCATTAATACTACAATTAGCATAGAAGTTATCAAAAGAAGAAGTCAAAATTCAACCTTAAAAGTCAACTTAAACAAGTCTACAAGTCAACAAGTAAAACATGATCAAGAGACAAAGAAAATGGGTGATCAAACACATAAGGCCAGTATCTTAAACAACATAAGCAATACATACAAAGAAAACATATTCTAAGTCCAAACATGAAACACTTAACAAACTAGAACAAAACTAAAACAAACTAACACAAACAAGCCTCTAAAGGCAAAACAAACATGCAACAATTACCTATGGATAAAGGTCAAGGATAAAAGGTGTTAGCACGTGTAAGGTCACTAGGTTAAGAGCTAAATAAAACACAATCAAAGGCATCTCAAATAAAAGAGAAAGCTTGCATTCAAAGGCATACAAAATTAGGGTTTGAAAACATCAAAACAAATTCAAATTCAAAGCATTGGATAAGGATCAAATAAAATAATATTAATTGAACACTTTAAGGAATGTGTGACTTGTATAATACGTTAACTCAAGATGGGGTTCATGAGCAACAAATGTAGAAGACTAAACTTCAATACACAAAATAAATCACCTAATTGATAGTCAACATCCTAAAAGATGGAACAAAACTAGTCTAAAATCAACGATGGATCATATAAACAAAGTGTGGAAAGAAACTTGGATACTTATGGGTCCTAGGGAAGTGGTATATCTCTATCACAAGTATCTATCATGAACTTATAAGATCTTGAACAATGTTGTTAGTTTAACATGCTAGAGTGTCATGACAATGCGCAAATTTAGTCCTTTATGCTCAAAAAAAAGATTATCAAATGGCATTAAAATTAGGGTTCTTAGATGTTATTGGGGATGAAACCAATATCAAGATACCTTAAAAGGACAAGGATTATAAAATCAAGATTAAAATCTAAAGAGAAAGAAAATCAAGGTTACAAGAGTAACCAATTTAGCTTCAAAGAGAGAAACCAAGATGAAATAATAATGGAATGCCATTCATAGGTTCATAGAAGCCTCAAATTATGACAAATAGACACTTATAAGGCCAGAACCAAGATGAATTATATACAAATTTCTTCACATAAGGTATTTGAAGGTAGTGCGTGAAAGCTACCTCCTAAACCATGATCATGAGCAACATCAAACCATATGAACAAAACAAAATGAGCAAATTGTAAGAACTTGAATGACTCAATGATTGAACTTAAGTTTACAAAAGCAAATGAAGATAAAATAATAAGGACATATTCCTCATGGATTGCACAAGTGCATTCCTTACATCTATGATCTAAGCAAAACATTGATGCATGTACAAAAGAAAGATTTGACATATGTATGGAGGCATTAGTTATTAAAATTGAAACAATTTTTTTACAAATTCCTTAAGATGTCAACAAGTCAGCAACAAAAGCTTTGAATAATGATGAGCACATTGCATGTTGAAAACAAGATCAAACAAGTTAGTAGAACCTAAACGACCTCTAATTAGACACCCTAGTTTGATCTAAAGGGTAAGAAAAATAGTAAATCTAATCCTAAAAATTAACAAAATAAAATCTAAGACCCTAGGGTGTCACATTAACATGTCCTAAACATAAATGGTCTAAAAAGTTAAGGGAGGTTAGTCAAGTAGTTGTAACTTCTAACCTAAGCAACCAAAATTGACTAAATCAAGATAATTCAAACAAAAATAGTAAAATAACCTATGAAATCTATAAAAAATGTTTTAAGACATTTAAGACTTATAAAAGTCAGAAAACATTAATTTAGATCCTTGAGTGTTTGGAAAAGGTTGGAAACAAAATTCATCTTTCAAAACTAGTTGAGATGGAGCTCAAACTAGATAATTTTTGTAAAGTATTTTTTTTTAAAAATAGAAACTCAATTGATAAATTCAAGAAAAATTGATTTTAGTGGACTAAAAAAATCCAAGGATCCAAATCAAAATTTAAATGACATTTACAAGTTTCAAATGATCAACAACTAAATCAAAACTTGTGAAATAAAAATCAGGGATCAAAAATAGACCAATCAAATAGCCCTAAATAATTTTTGTGTAATTTTTTAGTTTGAAAATGATTTTAACAAAAATAAATGAAAATATTACACAAAAAATCAATTAATTAAACTGATTTTTTCCACCAATCAAATAATTTTCATAAAAATTATGAAAAAAATACACAAAGTCAGAAATAATATTATAAGTCTACCCTAATTTTTTAATAATTTTTGGACAAGTTTTGATCAATAAAATAAAATCAGAAAATCAATTAAAACAAAAATCAATTAAACAAGAACATGACCAATGACACGCTGGCACCTCATCATCTCCAACCTCTAGCCTTACCCTAATACGCGCTTACACTCAAACCAACACCCCGACTTCTGATCCTCGTATCTAACTCATTTCCCAACCATTTTTCATGACTCAAAGCGCAGAATAAAGATCACATGGCAAGGAATAATAAGCAACTCATAGATTTTAAAAAGATCAACTACACATCAAGAAATCAGGTCACAGAAAATGCAAAAATCATCAAAAACCAAAATTTCGTAATATCATATTATGCAAGTGGCTTCACAAACAAGCAAGTATATACATCAAACCTAATCTTTGGCCAGCTATACACACGCATACATGATTTATTTCATCAAAATCCAACTGAAAATGAAGATTCAAGTTCAAAAACTTACCTCTTGAGTTGAGAAATAAACTCAACTAACGCCTCTGAACACAAGAAGAAATATCACCCTCTTGATCTCTGAGCTTCAAGGAAGAAGAAAAGAAGAAGAAACCAGCTCTTGAATGGATGAAAATAAAGATTCGAAGCAAAATTTGAAGAAGAAGAAAAACTTGCAGATCTGATTTGTGGTGCAAGGAGGCGTCTAGGGTTTGCATCAATGATCTTGTGAGCTTATATAGAGCTCAAAGAGTGAGGGCATTGTGGTCTTAATGGTCCAAAATTCTTTTTTGAATATATTTTTTATAAAAAAAATCATAAAATGAGTGTGTTGAGTATGTCATGCGTTTTGCTCTTATTTCTTTCAATTTGTGGTGCGTTTTGATGAGCTAAGGGTGAGTGGAAGTGAGTGAGAGGACCATGAAATGGTGAGTTTGCTTGATAGTACAATATTGTTGAATTTTCAAAAATCACAAAGTTTCCTTAAATGGCAAAATTTGAGGAATGTTGTATAATGCACCACAATGCACATACTTGGCTTATTTTGGCAATGGATGAGGCACTGAAATCCTGCAAGGCAAGCAAAAAATAAGGCCTGAAACCAATTAACACCAAAAATGTACAAAACCTGAAAAATGACCAAGACAATGCATGATTCTCAACATCCAACTTTGAGCTTAGGCCAAGGAAAAATGGCTTGTGCGTTTCCCTTGCAACTTAGGCCATGGATAGATCTCCTCGTGGTCAACAATCTAAGCTTTCAACCATTAAAAATGATCAAGTATCTAGTGAGATATCATCTTTCAAAGTTGAAGAAAAATAGGTCATGGAAAGGCAAGGCTTGCGCGTGCATGAGCATGCATGAAGATCCAGTTTTGGCTTGAATTTGAAATGACCATAACTTGCTCCACAATTGGCCATTTGAAGTAATTCAAAGCTTGTTAGAAAGCCCTCCATGTCAACTTTAAAATGAACGAAGCACATTTTTGAAACTTATTTTGAATTGAAAGAAAATTTGCTCTTACTTCTTGCCCAAAACTTGTTTGATGAAATGCGCGTGTAGAAGGCAAGAGGAAGGCAAGTCATGACCAACATTTTTCTTACTTTGTGCACAAAGCTTCAAACTCAAATATCTTTCAAATGATGCACGTTTGAGAAATTTTACACATTGACAAACTTGTATAATTTTTCCCAAGCTTTCAAAAAATGTATGGTATGCAACCATTGGATAAAAATTGAGAAAGTTATGACATGTCAAAGTTCTATAGGGTGGACACTTTTTAGAAAAATTCCAAACTTCATATAACCAAGAAAAATTTAACCCTAATTTCTTCAACTTTCTTGATTCAATGGTGAATTTGATCATGAAATATGAAAATAGGATATTGGAATTGATGGTTAACCAAAAGTTCACTTGGTCAACTCCTGACTTTGACTGATTTTGGCCAAAATGACCATTTTTCCCCTTGTGATCATTTGACTTGCTTCCAATCAAAATCGAACCTCAATATTCCAACCATGGATGACCAAATCATATAGAAACACATGAAATCAACTTTGAGTGAAAAACCTGAAGAAAACCTAATTATACTCAAAACCCTAATTTGGCACCCTTTGTTAGGAGGTGACCAATCAAGCTTCAAAACCTCAAATATTCTTAATGTGATGAGAAATTCTTTGAGCCATGATAACACAAATGATAATAGGGAGATAATACTTCAAGAGATTGGCTCAACCATGCTTCAAACTTCACAATGGACCAAAACCCTAATTTCACCAGATGAAAGATTCAGATGAATTCCTCCTCAATTCTTTGCAAAACTTCAACTCTTGGGGAATCAATGACACAAATGAGCTATCTTGAGCTATAACACTCCCTTGTGACTTGAAAAATCTAAATAAATGAGAACCTGAGATTTCCTTAGAACAAAATATTCATACAATCAACCTCCATGATGTTTATGATGAAACATAAGCCTAAATCAAGAGGGTAAATTTTAGGGTGCAACACATGCCACCCACTCTAACCAATCACTACCTATACTATTAAATGAAAAGTTGTAAAAAAAATTATAAAGTTGGGTTGTCTCCCAACAAGCGCTTATTTTATGTCGTTAGCTTAATGCCTTTATTTAGTATACGCTCGTTTTTTTGCTTCCTTTTTCTTGGCTAGTTGCTCCTTCACCTAAAGTTACTATTAACCAACACTTGAGAAAATGTTATGCAATATATATATATATATATATATATATATATATATATATATATATATATATACAATATAGACAAATAATAGAAACTATTGTGTTGGAATTAATATCTAAACATCAATCCATGGCAACAACGTCATTTTGTTATTGCAACATTAGTAGGAATCAAAAGTAAGTAAGCATTTATTTTATCATCTCCATAGGGATTAGTGTCATATCAATGTTGTTCAATAGTTACTATGGTTTTAAGCAAAAGTTTGCAAGTTGTTTAATGGTTAAAGGTACAAAATGTAAAAACGAATGAAAATTTAAGTTTCAGTGAAAAGAGAACTTGTCAGAATTGGATTTCATCCACCGATAGAAAATGAAATTTTACCAATCAGTTGTACAAAATATAAATATTCATCAATACCATCTGTATAGCTCACAAAATATTTTATGTCTAAACTATGATGATATCACTCACCAACATCAATCGTGTCTAATTAGTGTTGCGGGTTCTACCATATTATTTAATTAAAATTGGAATAAAGTGAGCAGATTTTGTCAATCTATCCACAATAATCCAAACAGAATCATGACTACTCGAAGTCCTCGGAAATCTAGAAATAAAATCCATAGAAATGCTATCCCATTTCCACTCAAGAATGGATAATGACTGCAACAAACCAGACAGTTTTTGATGTTCAATCTTAGATTTCTGACAGATTAAACAAGAATACACAAACTCATCAATATCCTTCTTCATACATGACCACCAGAATAATTTCCTAAAATCTGGTACATTTTAGTAGCACCGGAATGAATACTCATACCACTACGATGTCCTTCATCAAGAATTCTCTTAAGGTATCCCCCACAAGTATCCGGGTGTAGGATCCCCCACAAGTATAATACCCAAGCAACCCTTAAGATAAAGCATACAAGTCAAATAGAAAGCAGTAAAGTGATCTAAAAATCCTTAAGGTATCCTCTCTTTATTGTCCCCAGCAGAGTTGCCAGTTCTGTAACACAGTGGGAGAACTGACTTGTTTTGTTTTGCGTTTGATCGCAAATGTTGTGGATAGCAAGAGTCGCCACCGACCTTTCTTTTATCCAATTAAGGGAAGGTGAAAATAACAGGAAAAGACCTTCGTTTAGATTTTGAGTAAGGGAGGTGATTATGAAAAAGGAAGGTATTAGCACCCTTTCCATCCGTAGTTATCTACGGGCTCTTAATTGCTTTAGCTCACTTTGAAATTTGCTTTCTGTGTATGTGTTTGAAAATTTTTTGAAAAAGTCATTTCACTTTGACTTCGTAATGATTCACGCTGAAATGTATACGAAGTGTTTGGAAATGTTTCGTTTTGGAAAAGAACTTTGTAATGATTCACGCTGGAATGTATACAAAGGGTTTGAAAATGATTTTTAGAAAGTGTGAGGTGTGAAAAGTATTTTGATAGAGCAAGCAATTGAGTCTATTACCTACTCAGAACGGTCGTTTCCGTGTTATTTTACTTTCCTTCAGAATAGTGTTATCCATACCATTAGTTGGTAGGTAACCCTATTCGTTGGATGTAAAGGGACATTCGAAGGGACATCAGATGGTCATAGAAGGCAACTTGTAGGAGTATCCTAGCACATTCGTAGGGACGATCATCACTTTTTATAGGCAACAATCGAGGGACTAGATCATGTATTCATAAGCAACATCGAGGGTCATCGAGGGACTATGATCTTTGATTCGAAGGGACTATGATGATGTATTTGTAGGCAACGGTGCTAAGATACCCCTACGTTCGAGGGACTTGACCATTTATTCGAAAGGCAACGAGAGAGAATACCCTAAGGGGTGCATATGTGAAGAGAGTGTATTGAGTTTAGATAATTTATCTTGTGATTAGAGTTAGCTATGTTGATTTTATATTGCCATACACGCCTAATTTACTAACAGTTTATAGGTGCGGAAAGTAAAGTTACGGAAATGTAAAGTGAGGAAAGTAAATCCTACGCTATTACATGGCTTTGGGGCAGATACATAATTGAGGAGTGCGGAAAGCAAAACCTAATTAAACTATTACATCTCATGAGCAGTTACATAATATTGAAAAAAAGAAAATGCAAGAAAATAATCCTAACTATTACAACCTGGAAGCAGATACAATAATCGAAAAAAAGAATCGAATTGCAAATAAGAGAAGAATATGTTAGTGAAAAGATTTTTGAGTTAGCAAAAACATTTTTAGGGTTAGCAAACCTAATTAGATGAGAAAACATTTTTTGGGAATTTTCTGGATTGATTTTAATTAAAAAAAAATTTCTGGATTGAAAAATATTATTTTTTTATGTTAAAAATTAAATAAACATTTTTCTGACCTAAATACAAAAAGAAAATATTTTTTGTGATTTTTTAATGTATTAGAAAAATATTTGAAAAGAAATTAAATTAAAAAGAAAATAATGTGAAAATTGGTTAGTTTGAAAAGGTGTAAAAAAAG
This sequence comes from Vicia sativa, assembly GCA_021764765.1. Taxonomy (NCBI): domain Eukaryota; kingdom Viridiplantae; phylum Streptophyta; class Magnoliopsida; order Fabales; family Fabaceae; genus Vicia; species Vicia sativa. Next base: position 83,071,127 of record CM038792.1, on the reverse strand, counting down.
AAGTGTGGTCGCTAAGAATCGATCCTAGGACCCTTTGGGTAATCACACAACACCTTGACCATCTGATCTGTGCGCGTTTGTTGTCTATGGAATACCTGCATTGGACTATATGTGATTACATGTTCTATTTGAGTTTCAAACCAAGTCAAACCGTGGAACCCAGTTATTGGAATGAGCGAATCAGGAGGTGCCACGCCTAGGTCACTGGTCTTCGCCGGTCAAAGAAAAACTAGAGACGCCGGAGCAAAGCTCTGGTCGTCTTCTCCGGCCGGTCTGATCCTGTAATCTGCAAAATAGCCAAAATAAAAAGCAAAAAGGTACCCTATCCCCCTAATTCGACCATTGCGAATCCAATGGTGTTATTGCTTTGACCTGAAATTGCCTGTGGAATGAGTTTCGAAGAAGACAAACTAAACTGCCCTAGCAATGACATCCATCGATTTGAGCCTTAAAGCTCATAAGTGATACGTCTAACTTGTTCTAATGGATGTCCTGAACACGAATACACACATCAAACATGTTAAAAATGCTTAGAAAACCAAAATAGATGTCAAGAAAATCTTACCAACCGGTGTGACTTAGACAGCGTGTTCTGGAAGGCTTAGGCTTCGTGTAAGGATTGGAATGGACTCCTGGGACCTTCAGGAACACGAATGGACGAATGAGACGGCTTGAAAGTGGCTGGAATATGAAATACGATTTTGCAAGTTTCTTTGAAAATTTTTGAACTTTAGGGTTGGTTCATGAGGCTAGGGTTTTTGTTCTTGTGGCATTTGGAATCATTGTGTATTTATAATAGAGTGAATTAGGTCAAGAATTGTGAAGAAATATCATGCCAATCAATGAAAAATTATTTGATTTGGAATCAAACCAAATATTGCCTTTTTGAGCCAATTTCAATCAAATCACTTGCCAATGTTAATTATTTCGAAATAATCAGATTAATTGGCTTGCTCGGACCTCAAGAATGAGAGAAAAGCCATCTTGCACTTAATTTTTGATTTTATATCTTTTATTTTAATTAAATTGGTTTTTAAATGAATAAAAATCCAAAATAAATAAAAAATAAAAGATAAAAACGTGGCCTTGGGCTTGGAGGTTCCAATTCAGATAAGGAACAAGTTTGAATCAAGAAAAGTTAGGCCCATTTGGAAATTTTTTGATTTTCTCAAGTATTTCTCTTTGTGCACCTCCTCAAAAATGCTCAACTTGCACAATGTGTATCTTGCTCAACTTTTAACATTTTTGGGTGTTCTTGGACTTTTTATAAAGATCAATATCTCTTTTAAACAGCCCTTTTGGTTTCATCTTCATTGAAGTTTCCATGCTCATGAACACTTCTTTGCAAAAAGATGACTTTTTGTTGACTTTTAAAAATACCTATAATGTTTTGATCCATAACTTCCAAATGAAGCATTTTCTGCCTAAGCTTGTGAGACATGAAGTTGTAGAGAATTGAATTCTCTTAAAAATGAGCTTTGATGGAAAAATTTCTGATAAAGTATGTGAAAGTTATGCTTGGTCAAAGTTCTATTGACTTTTGTCTGAAAAACCCTAATTTAGAAACTTTGACTTTTGATCAAATCTTGACTTTTCTTGAGGAATCATGATTAACCCTTGACCAAATGATGAATTTTACTTCAAAATATTGGTGTTGACAAAAAATTATGAAGTTTGACTGTATGTTGACCACAATTGACTTTTTGTCCAATATAGCTGATTTTCAATCATCTGAGCAATTGACTGAGCAAACTTGACTTGTAAGGCTTGAAACTTGACATGGTGATTCTTTGAAGCATATGATGAGGTATGATGATTACTTGAAGCATTGGATGCCCACCTTGACTTGAGAACGGCCAAACCCTAGTTTGGGTTGATTGCTTAGAAGAGGGTTTGTCTGGTCAACCCTTGTGAAATCCTTGAGTATGGATATGTGAAATGTCTTGAGAAGTGAGAGGGAAAATTTTGGGGTATAACAGCAGAAATAAAAGAATGTGTTACACCAGTATCAATGATAGCAATCAAAGGTGTACCACTAATAAAGCACGTACCTCAGATAATCCTATCCTCAACTGGAGTCTCAGCACCAGACAATGCAAACATTTTCCCCTTAGCTTGCTCCTTCCTTGGTTTCTCACACTTAGTACTAATATGACCTAGTTCACCATAATTGTAACAAGTCACATCCGCACTAAATCTACACTCAACAATTCTGTGACCTGCCTTGCCACACCTAAAGCATTTCACAACATCTTTCTCAACCTCCTTTCCACAATCAGAAGCATGATGCCCTTCCACACCACACTTGTAACACTTAAGCGAAGCAGATAATCCTCCCCCACTTGAGTTCTTGCCACCACTAGCTTTCTTCTTATCCTCATAAGGTTTCCCAAGGAATTTACCTTTTCCCTTCCTATCATTCACATTCTTGTAGTAAGAAGCACTCTCCATACTACCCTCAACATAAATCCTACTCTTGTTCACCAACTCAGCAAAACGAGTAATTTGTTGATATCCAATAGCCTTCTTGATATCAGGTCTCAAAGCGTTCATAAACTTCAGACACTTAGATCTCTCAACATTCATAGTATTGTAATGAGGACAATACTTAATCAGCTCTTGAAATCTTGCAGCATACTCATCCACGGTTCCATTACCTTGCTTCAACTCAAGAAATTCCACCTATTTCTTTCCACGCACATATTCTGGAAAATAGTTCTCCAAAAATGCATCACGGAAAAGAGCCCAAGAAACTTCAACATCTTCCTCATCAAATCTCTGAACAGTGTTGCTCCACCAATCTTCAACTTCCTTCTCCAGCATACGAGTACAAAACTACACCTTCTGCGCATCCGTACAATTCATAACTCTGAAGATCTTCTCAATAGCCTTCCGCCAGGCTTGAGCTTTGTCAGGTTCATGGTCACCCTTAAAGATAGGAGGATTGTTCCTTTGAAACTTCCCCAAAGCACAAAACTCATCTTCCTCAGCTCGGTGTCCAGCATTTGCCTATGGAATTCGCTCAAGAGATCCAACCAACAATCTCAAAGCCTCAGCAATAACATCATCATTCTTTCCTGCAACCATTTTCCTAAGACATCCAACAACAAAAAACAAAATTGATCGTGTCAGATACACAAACCAAATACAACAGGAATTAAATCAATTAATAAGCTGGCCAAATAAATCTGACCGACCATTGCTCTAATACCATAATGTAACACCCCTTGTAATTCCCCAAATATTATATATAACATACAAATCAGATTAAATAGAATGCATAACAAGAGGGCGTCACATGATATTTCTTTAAACATTAAAATTATACATGCACACTCGTCTTAATCATAACACATATTTAAATCTCATGCTTTAGAATAATTCATGCATTTTCACAGCAGATCATTTAATGTTCACAGATACTATCAATGATTAAATCCCATACTATAATCATTGGATGAAAAGTAATGAATCCATAATATAACCAAGTCATCATAATTCATGCATCGACACCAAGGCCACATCAACATAGTATCTCAATCATACAAATCAAAATAGATGAGAATACATAACAAATCTCACCAAAGCAGAAATCCAGATAAATCCCGTGTTACATGACCAGAGCAATGATTCAACTACCTAGTAAAGGATAAACTAGATAGAATTCTCAACTAGTCTCGTGCGAAGCACCGCTATCCTCGGAACCTGCACGTTACCCACATAGAGGCAACATCATAAAAGAAGGGTGAGAATTCACATCATTATCCAAAAGTAAAAAAAATGGAAATAATATAGAAATAAGATCTATTCACGAATTTCACACACTTCAATTGAAAATCCAAGATAACATGATTATTCAAACATTCCAACTATAACATATTCATATTTATTACACATAGCATAAATGTCATCCATCCGAATGATTCAATTATCCATACGATTAAACATCACAATTTCATTTCACACATAGCATATTCAATAATGACTCATGTGACAATAATGAAATGTGACTCAATATGCATGTGGTACCAATCTTGGGAACATTTTGTTAACCCCGCTTCCGATGCATTATCATAGAATCCAAGCCACTTCCGATTCAGACAAGATCAAAAGCCTCGGCTACTTATCCCCAATGGGATTGAGACCAATGTGAACCCAACGTTTCAACACTACTTATCCATCATGGATCGAGCCATTTGTGAACCCAACGTTTCAGCGCTACTTATCCACACAAGGATCGAGCCAAATGTATGCATGTACAACTCATCAAGACAACATATGAAAATTAAGATTATTCACATAACCACAATTATCCAAGCATATCATCACCATTAAACTCATGTGAATTATCCATCAATTGCACATCATCATATTCCAACAACAAAATCATTACATGTATCATATACATGTCATCACATATAACCAATAACATTACGACATATCATTCCACCAATGTCATTCACAACATTCAATTAAGAATAGCACACACTATATTCAAGTAATCATTCATACATTGAAATAGTGTTTGAACCAATCCAAAACACATTCAATCACGATCAGATCAATTAATCACATACATGAAAATACTACAATAAGTATAATCATATAAGATTTCATGTCAAAAGATCCTAAAAATAACATTTTTCATTTCAGGTCACGCTAAGCCCGACCTATCGCGCTAAGCGCACTTTCCTGAACAAACAAACCCAAAAGTCAGAACATTCCGTGCTAAGCGGGCTTCTTCTCGCGCTAAGCAAAGTCTGCGATTCTCACTTTTTCTGCTACGAACCCGCTTCTTTCTCCCATGAAATTACCACATAAAACCCATTCCAATCAACCAAATAACATCATTAAAGGGTATCCTAACATGTTTCTAGTCATGGGTCATCATTCTAAGTTGAAAAATATAATTTCCTTTCAAACCCTAACATTCAATAATTCTAGAAATTGAAATTGAACAACCTAGCATGTTACTAATCATTATCCACAACATAAAATCAAAAAATAACATGGATTCTCCCCCTTACCTCTTGAAGATTCCTCTTCTAGGGTTTCTTCTTCACTTTTCCCTTTTCTCCTCTTCTCTTCTCTTCTCTTCTCTTCTCTTCTCTTCTTTCCTCTTTCTCTTCTTTCACCAAATGACAATTCTAATTATGATTTCCTTCTAACTCTTTACTAACTAGGATTGTCTTATTAGGATTAATACTTAACACCTCTCCATTACTTCTATTATTATAAATAGGTCCAATACTAAATAACCACTATTCTACTCATAAAACACAATTATTTAAATAACACACATATTCAAATTTATATTAAAACACCTAATTAAATTAATTATCACATAATATAATATATAATAATAATTAATAATTAGCTATTAAAAATTGGGATGTTACAACTCTCCCCTACTTAAAAGATTTTCGCCCTTGAAAATTACCTCAAGCGAACAACTCAGGATACAAATCCTTCATCTGACTCTCAAACTCCTAAGTCATATTACCACTAGCAGGACCTCCTCATGCTACCTTCACTAAAGCAGTTTCCTTCCCTCGAAGTTGCTTAACTTCTTTATCCTCAATACGCATTGGTAAAGTCTCAACCATCAAATTATCTCTAACTTGCACTTCATCAAGCGACACAACATGAGATATATCTGGCATATATTTCCTCAATTGAGATTCATGTAATACGTCATGAAGAATAACAAGTGACTGCAGTAAATGAATTTGATAGGCTACTTCACCAAATTTCTCAGCAATTTGAAAAGGACCAATAAAACGCGGAGTCAACTTCCTTGACTTCAATGCTCTACCAACACCAGTCACAGGAGTAACTCTCAAAAACACATGATCACCTTTCACAAAACTAATATCTTTCCTCCTCTTCTCATGATAACTCTTTTGACTACTCTGTGCAATCTTCATCTTCTCCCGAATCATCTTAATCTTATCCATAGTCTGTTGAACTATCTCAGGTCCAACTACAAAACTCTTACCGGATTCATACCAACATAAAGGCGTCCTACACCTTCGTCCATATAAAGCTTCAAACGGAGCCTTCCAATACTCGAATGAAGACTATTGTTATAGGTAAACTCAATCAAATAAATATACCAAACACCTCTATGATCTAAAACACAAGCTCTCAAAAGATCTTCCAATGATTGAATCGTCCTTTCAGTCTGACCATCAGTTTGCGGATGATACGTCGAACTTAAACGCAAATTTGTACCCAAAGCACTTTGCAAACCTTCCCAAAACTTCGAAGTAAACCTCAGAACTCTATCCGAAACAATACTCGATGGAACACCGTGCAAACTCACAACTTTCTCGATATACAACTTAGAAAACTTCTCCATAGCATAATCCATCAAAATTGGAATAAACTGGGCAAATTTTGTCAATCTATCCACAATAACCCAAACAGAATCATGACTACTCGGAGTCCTCGGAAATCCAGAAACAAAATACATAGAAATGCTATCCCACTTCCACTCAGGAACGGATAACGGCTGCAACAAACCAGACAGTTTCTGATGTTCAATCTTAGATTTTTGACAGATTAAACAAGAATACACAAACTCAACAATATCCTTCTTCAGACCTGACCACCAGAATAATTTCCTCAAATCTTGGTACATTTTAGTAGCACCAGGATGAATACTCATATCACTACGATGTCCTTCATCAAGAATTCTCTTTTTTAAATCCCCAACTTCAAGAATGCAAACTCTATCATAACACCTCATGATACCATTCTCATCAATCCGAAAATCACCACCTCGACCTTGATTGATCAACACCAACTTATCTACCAAAACCAAATCAGATTTCTGACCTTCTTGAATCTCATCCAAAATACCACTAGTAAGCTTCAACATACCAGGCTTAACACACGAAATCGTCGCTTCACAAACCAAACTCAAATATCGGAATTGTTCAAGCAAATCTAATTCTCGTACCATCAACATCGACATATGCAAAGATTTCCTACTTAGTGCATCAGTTACAACATTCGTTTTACCCAGATGATAATTCAAACCAAAATCATAATCCTTCAAGTATTCCAATCATCTTCTTTGCCTCATATTTGATTCTTTCTAATCAAATAGATGCTTCACACTCTTGTGATCGCTATACACCTCAAATCTCGAACCAAATAAATAATGCCTCCAAATCTTAAGCACAAACACAACTGCGGCTAACTCTAAATCATGCGTCGGATAATTCCTCTCATAAACTTTAAGTTGCCTCGAAGCATAAGCTACCACTTGTCTATTCTGCATTAACAAACCTCTTAAACCCATCAAAGAAGCATCACAATACACCACCAATGGTTCTACCAGATTAGGCAAAATCAAAATAGGAGCGATTGTCAACCTTTGCTTAAGCTCTTGAAAATTAGCTTCACACTGCAAAGTCCAAACAAAAGCTTGACCTTTCTTCGTCAACTGCGTCAACGGTAACACCAACTTAGAAAATCCTTCAATGAACTTACAATAATAACCAGCCAAACCAAGAAAATTTATAATCTTAAAAATAGATTTCAAAGCTTCCCATTGAGACACGTTCTCAACCTTAGAAGGATCCACAGAAATACCACCACTCGAAATCACATGCCCAAGGAAAATCACTTCCTTCAACCAAAACTCGCACTTAGAAAACTTAGCATACAACTTCTTCTCTTTCAACACAGATAACATAATCCTCAAATGTTCAGCATAATCTCCTTCACTCTTGGAATAAATCAGAATATCATCAATGAACACAACTACAAATTGATCCAGATACTCATGAAATCCTATTCATATAATCCGTAAACACACCAGGAGCATTAGTCACACCAAACGGCATTACAGAATACTCATAGTGACTATACCTTGTCCTAAAAGCAGTCTTCTGAATATCCTCAGCTTTCACACAAATCTGATGATAATCAGACCTCAAATCAATCTTTCTGAAAACACAAGCACCAACCAACTAATCCATCAAATCATCACTCCTCGGAAGTGGATACTTATTCTTAATAGTCACCTTGTTCAGTTGTCTATAATCAACACACAACCTCAGAGAACCTTCCTTCTTCTTAACTAACAAAATAGGTTCACCCCACGCAGATACACTCGGACGAATAAACCTCTTTTCAAGCAAATCCTCGAGTTTACTCTTCAACTCCTTCAACTCAGAAGCAGACATCCGATACGGAGCCATCGAAACAGGACTAGTTCCAGGAACTAAATCAATCGAAAACTCAACCTAACGCTCTGGCGGCAAATCAATTACATCTTTAGGAAAACCACAGGAAAATCACAAACAACAGGCAATTCACCCATAGCTTGTTTCTCACCGATATCCAGCGATGCCAACAAAGCAAACAACACAACACCATCTTTTAAAGATTCATCCACTTGCTTATCAGACAAAAACAAATCATTCTTGACACCATAATCAAGAAAAATAACCGATTTTTCAAAATAGTTAATAAAAACATGATTGTATTCTAACCAGTTCATACCAAGAATCACATCCAATTGATCTAATGGAAGAAAAACTAAATCCATTCAAAAATCTCTACCTAAAATACTCAATGGATAATTCAGACATGCAACAGAAGTACAAACAGAACCCATAGTAGGAGTATAAATAATCATATTTCCATGCATATCAGACAATTCAAGATTCAACCTCTTAACATAATCTGCAGAAATAAAAGAATGTGTTTCCCCAATATCAGTGATAGAAATCAAAGGTGTACCTTTAATAAATCACGTACCTCAGATAAGCCTATCCTCAACTAGAGTCTCAGCAGCAGACAATGCAAACACTTTCCCCTTATCTTGCTCCTTCCTTGGCTTCTCACACTTAGTACTAATATGACCTCGTTCACCACAATTGTAACAAGTCACATCTGCATTAAATCTACACTCAGAAATTCTGTGACCTGCCTTGCCACACCTAAAGCATTTCACAACATCTTTCTCAACCTCCTTTCTACAATCAGAAGCATGATGCCCTTCTGTTCGCGTTAAAAAGTGACGCGCGAGGGAATCGAATTGGAATTCGGATTCTCTAGCTCGAAACGATTTACTCTTTTGGTTTTTTTATAAAGATGTCGCGAGCATCAAGCTTTATTATTTTCAACACAAGAAAAATGATTATGAAATAGGGGGAAGCTGCAATACCCTCAATTGATATGATATGCATTACGACTAGCGCGAACTAGACGCAACGCATTGGGGAGATTCCGGGCAAGGGGGTTTGTTATATAAAGGGAATAGATGTGGCACCCTAAATATATATAGTTATCTATAGCTTTATATATGAATAGTTTGATATGTTTGTGTGTTTTAAATTGCTATTTATATTGTTGGGAAAGTTTCTCCTTTGGATTTTAAGAAAGGTAGATTATGTGGGATCCTAAGTTTTGTTATTATTGTGCTCGCAAAGATCATTGGGATCTTCTGCATACATATCTCTTAATGGGAATTAGAGCATTTGTAGCTCGGATCTAAAGGGAGCTATGGTTTTGTTTGGTTTGAGGGAGAAAGAAGTTTTGCTCGCCAAGGATGAGACCTTGTGCCTACGTATTTTCAAAGGGATGTTGAGAAAGTCAGAGCAATCGTGGTTCCCACTTATGCTAGTGGTAGCAACAGGATGTTATTAAGAGACAAAGACAAATGTCATCTTAATGAAAAATGTATCTAATCTATTTCATCACATACATTTTGAAAAGTTGATTGATTGAATCTTTCATCGTAAGTTATAGGTGTTTTGCTTGAGTGTACAAGCGTTACCACTTACGAGTTAAGAAAGATGTTTGAAAAAGATGATTGAATCTTTTAATTGTAAGTATTGGGTGTTTTGCTTGAGTGTACAAGCGTTACCACTTACAGATTAAAAGATGTTTTTGTTTGAAAAGAGTTCGAAAAAGATTTGATTGTATGTGATGTGATAGATGAGATACTTCTTCCATAGAGATGATAATTGTTTAAATCTCTTATAGAAATTGATTGGATTAGGGGGGTGCTTTTAAGAAGCCCGTGGGTCCTTGTATTGTTAGCCCAAGAGGAGGCATTCCGAGGGTCATCGAGGGTCCTTGTATTGTGAGCCCAAGAGAAGTCCGAGGGTCATCGAGGGTCCTTGTATGAAGCTCAAGAGGAAGCTATAGGGTATGGCTGGCTTTTTCTTTAAAGAGTGGTTTCACCGGGAAACCATCCTCTTAGGATTCAAGAGTGATTTCACCGGGAAATCATACTCTCAGGGTTCTATCCTAGCGCGGGTGATTCTTTGTATTGGAAGCCCAATAGGAGGCTGTTAAGAGATTTCCAAGTCTCTTTCTTGTTTGATGCCCAAGAGAAGGCTAAACTTAACAAGGAGTTCTTTTGAACGAAGCCCAAGAGGAGGTTAACTCAGCAGGGGAGTGTTGTCTTATATGAAGCCTAAGCGGAGGCTAAACTCAGTAAATGAGTTTTCTTATTTGAAGCCTAAGAGGAGGCTAAACTCAATAAATGAGTTATCTTATACGAAGCCTAAGAGGAGGCTAAAGGGGACCTAGTTGTTAGACTAACAGTTATGTTATAACTGAACAGTTATATAAACAAGTGTGTGATATGTATTAACAGGAGTTTATGAAGGAAATATAAACAAGTGTATAAAACGAGCTATTTAAATGCAAGTGCAACTTGAATATTTACAAGGTTTGGGATGTGTACAAGGGAATGAATATGTACACGAAGGGGTGATTATGTACAAGGAAACGAATATGTACATAGGAGGGTTGGGACTTACACCGTGAAGGAGGCCCATTGGTTTAAGAGGAGTTTCACTGGGAATAACTCTTCTCTTAATACCAATGGATTTGGTGTATAAACAAGCGAATGAAAACAAACGAACGAAGTTTGTTTATGCTTGGATATTTACAAAGATAATTGAATATGTACAATGAAAATTTAATATGTACATAAAAAGGACTGGGACTTACACCGTGAGGGAGGCCCATGATCAATTAAGAAATTCGAGGAAAAACCTGGTTTGGTTTATCTTTAAATTTAATTAATCATGGAAAAAGGTGTGTAAGTTTGTTGAAATGTTTTGAAAAGGTTTTGAAAATGATTTTGAAAAGTGAAGTATATTCACAAGAAGTTTTGAAAAGATTTGAGTTTGAAAGTTTGGAAGAAAACATTTTTTGAAAAGTATTAAAAATATACTTAAAATGTCTTATTTTTGACTCAATAAAAATATAATCAAAAGAAAATATTTTTTGGATTTTTTTGACATAATCATAAAATAGGTATATTAAATGACAAGTGTGCAAAAAAATCATCTCAAAATGAGAAGTTTTGAATGGTTTTTGAAAATGTTTTAAGTTTGCTAGAAACTTGAGAAATTAGTGATAAAAAAAGAGTTTTTTTGGTCCTAAGGAGGTTTGAACCTTGGACATTTGGCTTAGAAATGAAGATTTTCCATTGAGCCATTTGTTTGACTTGTCATTTAATTACCTTGTTTAGAAGGAATTTAAAAAAAGGAAGTTTTGAAAAAGTCCAGAACTTGGACTTCTGAAGGTTTCAGAAGTTGGCTTGCTTCTGGGGGATCAGAAGCTAGCTGGCTTCTGGAGCATGAGAAAGAGCTTTTGCTAGCAGTTTCTGGGGCGCTTTGGGCTAGCATGGTGCTTCTGTCTGCTTGTTGGCTTGTAGAGCGTGGCGAGAAAGCTTTCTTCTGGGGATAGAAGCATTAGAAACTTCAAGTTTCTAAGGATAGAAGTACTAGAAGTACTTCTGAACATAGTGAAATGAAGAGCTTCTGGGGGCAGAAGCTTCAGAAGCACTTCTGGAGGTTGTGCCCCAGAAGGACTTCTGGAAGAACAAGCTTCAGAAGCTTGTGTTTTCTTTTAATAAAAAAAGGTTCCAGGGGGATTCGAACCCTGGACCTTTGGCATGGCAAGTGATTTGAAAAGCGCGCTGACTACCACTGGGGTGGATATACATCCGTTTATTTATTTTCTTTCATGTTATTATATTATAAACGAAGTTATTTGAATTTCTGAAAACAAGAAAATGCGCGCATCTCCATCTTCTTCTTCCTCAAGCTTTTGATTTCTTACATCAAAGTTGCTCGTTTTAAACCCATGAACATGATGGTGATGTTTAATTTTATTTATTTTGAACTTAAAGTGATTAATTTTAAACGTGACCAGATGAACCCTAACTTTGAAAATCAACATGAAATCGTGTATGGATCATGATTTGTGAAATTGATTGAGGGTTAATGATCGATAAGTTAAACAAAATGGCCAAGCAATTTTCCATCTGTAATGCATGAATCATAGAGTTCAAAGTATGAGTGGCTTACCTCTTCGAACTAAAAATGGAATCTCAGTTAGGGTGTTTCCAGCTGTTGTTTGATGATTGTTATAGCTTCAGTGGACCTTATGGAAGGTGTTTGAATGCTAAACTTGCTTTGAAATGGTCTGGAACTCTCTACCCAAGTCCAACTGCAGTTTCTTGAAGTGAGTTTCAATTTTGAATTTAGAGTTGTTACAAATGTGATCTAAGTGTATGGATCACTTCTATGAAGTGTATGGATGATGTTTAAGGTGTTAAATCAAAGCTAGCACGAGCAGATTGAGATATGGCAAGTTAAGGCACCATTTGCAAGCTTATGGATTTTAAAACATGATTCTGAGTTTGGGCAGCCTTTCTGGTGGTTTTAAGTTTTAGACAACTTCTAATTGATGTTTAGAACATGTTAGAAACTTAAATTCACTCAGATTTTGCAAGGTTTGAAGATTGCAAAATTTCCCTCTTAGAACTTAGAAACTTGGATTTCAAGAAAGAAAGAGCGAAAGCTTGATTATGATAGCTTTGGTGTGATTTGAAAATGAAGAAATGACCTCTATTTATAGGCCAAGAAATCTGAATGATATGGCATGGCTATCATTGAGAGAAACTTACAACTTGCTTAAGAGGTAAGAAGGAATCTTTTGCATTTAATGCAAAAGTTACTTTTCTAACCATGGTTAGATTTTTTATCTTTGATTCAATCCTCTTCTCAATTATTCAAAACTGATATTTATCAGTTATAATCTACCTCTAGCTAGTGACAAGGCTTCTAGAAGGGAGATTTATGAAAAATGACTTATAATTTTGAAGCGTGTACTTGAAATTCCATGGTTTTGGAGCTCTATGTTTCAAAGTCAAAAGCATAGCTAGACAAAGTGTTTTTGCAAGTTCTTGAACTTTTTGGAAAGCTTGTAACAAGGTCTACAACTTTCATGATTTGAGGTTTTTCTGAATCCAAATGGATGTAGGTGAAAAATGGCCTAGAAAGTGAGAAAAAACCATGTTTCTTAACACTTGAAAATTTTTCTAAGTGTTAGAAAAATTTCAAATCTATACTTTTTGTTGACTTTTTCACATTTCTTGATTTTTTATGATCATGATGGATTATTTGAAATGTTTTTATGATTGAAAAAGTTTGGTCTTGAAAAAGTTGACCAAAAGTCAAAGTTTGACTTTTTTTGAGCAGATGAATTTTCATCAGATGATTTAGAATTTGTCTGATGAAGAAACATGGATTTTTGTGATGTTTTGAATCAAGAAATTAGGTCAATATGTTGCTTTTAAGATGTTAAGATCAATCTTCAAGCAAATAGGTCATCTATTGAGCAGAAAGTCAATGATTCACTATCTTCGATCAAAACCGTAATTGGTCGATCCATGGTAGATCATGAGAAAAATTTGGGAATCTGAAGATCAAATGTTGATGATTGATTAAGATAGATCATTTTAGGTGAGTGGAAACTTAAACCCTAATTGATCATATCTTGAACAGATGAAATTTTGAAGAAACCCTGACTTTGACTTCTAGAAGCCACGCACGATCTATTATGTTCTGAAACTGTTAGTGATGCAGTGATGCATATGTAAGGTGGTATCTTAGGTCAAAAATTGGGGTATGACACCTTCCACACCACACTTGTAACACTTAAGCGGAGCAGATTATCCGTCCTCGCTTGACTTCTTGCCACCACTAGATTTCTTCTTATCCTCATAAGGTTTCCTAAGGAATTGACCTTTTCCCTTCCTATCATTCACATTCTTGTATTAAGAAGCACTCTCACTACTATCATCACCATAAATCCTACTCTTGTTCACCAACTCAACTAAATGAGTAATCTGTTAATATCCAATAGCCTTCTTGATATCAGGTCTCAAACTATTCACAAACTTCATACACTTAGGTCTCTCAATATTCATAGTATTGTATTGAGGAAAATACGTAATCAACTCTTGAAATCTTGCAGCATACTCAGCCATGGTTCTATTATGTTGCTTAAACTCAAGTAATTCCACCTCTTTCTTTCCACACACATCTTCTGGAAAATAGTTCTCTAAAAATGCATCACGGAAAAGAGCCAGAGAAACTTCAACACCTTCCTCATCAAATCTCTAAACAGTGTTGCTCCACCAATCTTCAACTTCCTTCTCCAGCATATGAGTACCAAACTGCACCTTCTGCGCATACGTACAATTCATAACTCTAAATATCTTCTCAATCGCCTTCAGCCATGCTTAAGCTTTGTCAAGTTCATGCTCACCCTCAAAGATAGGAGGATTGTTACTTTGAAACTTTCCCAAAGCATGAAACTCATCTTCCTCAGCTTAGTGTCCAGCATTCGCCTATGGAATCCGCCCAAGAGATCCAACCAACAATCTCAAAGCCTCAACAATAGCATCATCATTCCTTCTTGCAACCATTGTCCTAATACATCCAACAATAGATAACAACATTGATCGTGTTAGATACACAAGTCAAATACAACAGGAATTAAATCAATTAATAACCTGGCCAAATAAATCTGACCGACCATTGCTCTAATACCATAATGTAACACCCCCTTCTAATTCTCCAAATATTATATATAACATACAAATTAGAGTAAATAGAATGCATAACAAGAGGGCGTCATATGATATTTATTTAAACATTAAATCATACATGCACACTGGTCTTAATCATAACACATATTTGAATCTCATGCTTTAGAACAATTCATGCATTTTCACAGCAGATCATTTAATGTTCACAGATACTATAAATGATTACATCCCATACTATAATCATTGGATGAAAAAGTAATGAATCCATAATATAACCAAGTCATCAGAATTCATGCATCGGCACCAAGGCCACATCAACAAAGTATCTCAATCATACAAATCAAAATAGATGAGAATACATAAAAAATCTCATCAAATGCAAAAATCCAAATAAATCCCGTGTTACATGACCAGAGCAATGATTCAACTACCTAGTAAATGATAAACTAGCTAGACTTCTCAACTAGTCTCGTGCGGAGCACCAGTATCCTCGGAACCTGCACGTTACCCCCACAGAGGCAACATCATAACAGAAGGGTGAGAATTCACATCATTATCCAAAAGTATATAAATGGAAATAATATAGAAATAAGATCTATTCACGGTTTTCACACACTTCGATTGATAATCCAAGATAACATGATTATACAAACATTCCAAGTATAACATATTCATATTGATTACACATAACACAAATGTCATCCATCCAAATGATTCAATTATCCATACGATTAAACATCACAATTTCATTTCACACTTAGCATATTCAATAATGAATCATGTGGCAACAATGAAATGTGACTCAATATGCATGTGGTACCAATCTTGGGAACATTTTGTTAACCCCGCTTCCGATTCATTCCCATAGAATCCAAGCCACTTCTGATCCGGACAAGACCAAAAGCCTCCGCTACTTATCCCCAATGGGATCGAGCCAAATGTGAACCCAACGTTTCACCTCTACTTATCCATCATGGATCAAGCCATTTATGAACCCAACGTTTCACCACTACTTATCCCCACAAGGATCAAGCCAAATGTATGCATGTACAACTCATCAAAACAACATATGCAAATTGAGATTATTCATAAAACCTCAATTATCCAAGCATATCATCACCATTCAACTCATGTGAATTATCCATCAATTGCACATCATTATATTCCGACAACAAAATCATTACATGTATCATATACATATCATCACATATAACCAATAACATTATGACATATCATTCCACCAATTTCATTCACAACATTCAATTAAGAATAGCACACACTATATTCAAGTAATCATTCATACATTGAAATAGTATTTGAACCAATCCAAAACATATTCAATCACGATTGGATCAATTAATTACATACATGAAAATACTACAATAAATATAATCATATATGATTTCATGTCAAAAGATCCTAAAAATAACATTTTCCATTCCAGGTCACGCTAAGCCCGGCCTATCGCGCTAAGCGCACTTTCCTGAACGAACAAACCCAAAAGTCAGAACATTTGGCGCTAAGCGGGCTTCTTCTCGCGCTAAGCGCGGTTTGCGATTCTGCACTTTTTTTGCTACGAACCAGCTTCTTTCTCCCACGAAATTACCACATAAAACCCATTCCAATCAACCAAATAACATCATTAAAGGGTATCCTAACATGTTTCTAGTCATGGGTCATCATTCTAAGTTGAAAATATAATATCCTTTCAAACTCTAACATTCAAGAATTCTATAAATTGAAATTGAACAACCTAGCATGTAACTAATCATTATCCACAACATACAATCAAACAATAACATGGATTCTCCCTCTTACCTCTTGAAGATTCCTCTTCTAGGGTTTCTTCTTTACTTTTCCCTTTTCCCCTCTTATCTTTTTTCCTCTTTCTCTTCTTTCACCAAATGACAATTCTAATTATGATTTTCTTGTAACTCTTTACTAACTAGGATTGTCTTATTGGGCTTAATACTTAACACCTCTCCATTACTTATATTTTTATAAATATGCCCAATACTAAATAACCACTATTCTACTCATAATTCTCAATTATTTATGTTAGTGTTTTAAGTTGGCATCAATTTTGGTAAAACTAGGCTTTAGAAATGTCTTGATAGATGTCATGACATTCAGAGATTGAAGATAAATCCTACTGGACAAGGATGGTAAAGTACAGCACAGAACTGGAAGCTAAAAGGTTGGAAATTTAGAATACCGATGTCATAACAGATGTTATGACATTCAGTGTGACATTCTGTTCTGCAGAAACAGTTTTTCCTGAGTTTTTTCAGGAAGTTTGTTGAGCAGTTTATTTATGTTTTTCTGTTATTAAAAAGCATGCTCCTATGGCTTCTAGGTTAATCTTAATTAAACCTAAATTGGTTGTTGAAAAGACCATGTTTTTAGGATTAAATTAAGTGAACCCTAGCTATCTTTATGGAAGCCCAAAACTGAAGTTTCAGGACTGCTTCTATAAAAGGAATTCAACCCTTACAACTGTGCTGGCCCTTGGAATGTATTGAAGAGTTAGCAGCTTGTTTTTGTGTACTGTTAGGTTTAGTAACAGTTGATATTTGTAATTCTAGTTTTTCTTGTGAGCCAAGCAACTATCAATTGATAAGTGCATTGGACTAGGATTTGGTGTAAGGGTAGTTTATCACTCAAAGCTTTGAAGCACGAGTGTTTGTCTCTTGATTGTAAGCTTTGAAGCGAGATCAAGATAGTTTATTGAAGTGTGACTTCACAATTCAATTAATCAATAGGTTGATATCACTGCGGTGATTGAGGGGGAGTGAGTAGGAACTCAGATCTAAGTAGGACTTAAGTTGAAGTGTCATTGGGTAGGTTTTAAGTGAAGGAGATAAACTGGTGGTTTATTCCTGAATTAATTATACTAATAGTGAATTTCCTCCCTGGCTTGGTAGCCTCCAGACGTAGGTTTGTTAGAACCGAACTGGGTGAACAACTTATTGTGTTATTTACTGCTTTCTATATTTACTGTGTAAATTGTCTACATAGTGTCGAATCGTGTCAAACATTCTCAGATATCAAGTATCCGCCGTGAATTTCAATTGGCATCGAGCGCACCGCTTATTATTTCTGGGTGAGATCTAGGGATAATAGTTTCTGGCGTAATGGATAAAGAAGGAGGATTTGGAGGAAGACCACCTATTCTGGATGGGTCTAATTATGATTACTGGAAGCCTCGTATGGTTGCTTTCTTGAGATCAGTGGACATTAAAGCCTGGAGAGCTGCTGATAAAGGATGGAAACATCCAACCAAGGTTGAGAAAGATGGGACTACTGTCTTGAAACCTGAGGAGGAATGGAGCAAGGAGGAAGAAGAGTTAGCTCTAGGAAACTCTAAGGCATTGAATGCTCTTTTCAATGGTATTGACAGAAACATATTCAGACTGGTCCATCAATGTGAGCTGGCCAAGGATGTTTGGGACACTCTCAGAACTACTCATGAGGGGACATCCAAGGTGAAGATGTCAAGACTGCAGATGCTCACTACCAAATTTGAGAATTTGAAGATGAAGGAAGATGAGACCATTCATGAATTTCACATGAATATTCTAGAAATTGCCAATGCCTCAGGAGCACTTGGTGAAAAGATGTCAGAGGAGAAATTGGTGAGGAAGATTCTCAGATCCCTGCCTAAAAGATTTGCAATGAAAGTAACTGCAATAGAAGAGGCACAGGACATCAGCACCCTGAAGATTGAAGAACTTATTGGATCCCTTATGACTTTTGAGATGGGAATCAGTGAAACTGTTGACAGAAAGAACAAAAGCATAGCACTTGTGTCCAATACTGAAGAAGGATGCAAGGTGGAAGATGAGGAGAAGATATCTGAAGCTATAGCTATGCTTGGAAGACAGTTCAATAAGCTCATCAAGAGGATTGATCCAAAGTCCAGGTCAAATGTCAAGGACATTCCATCTGACATCAACAGATCTTATGACTCCAGCAGAAGATCCAAGTCAGAAGAAAAAGGAAGTCAAAGCAGAGGAGTCCAATGTCATGAATGTGAAGGATATGGACATATTAGAGCTGAATGTCCCACCTTTCTTAAGAAACAAAAGAAAGGAATGACTGTCACTTGGTCTGATGGTGATTCAGGAAATGAATTTGAGGAAGAAGGTGCTAAACTTGTCACTGCTCTCACTGGAGTGTACAATTCTGACATGGACTCTAGTGATGAGGAAGTGACATTTGAAGAGCTTGCTGAGACCTACAGGAAGCTGTGCATAAAAAGTGGTGAAGTGTGTCAACAGAATGAGGAACAGAAAAAGCTGATTGAGAAGTTGGAAGCTGAGAATGTGAAGCTAGAGGCTGAGAAAAAGGAAAACACAGCCACTATAAATCTCCTCAACAGTGATATTGTCATGTTGAACACCAAACTTGATCAGATGTCTAAATCTGTCAAAATGTTGACATCTGGTACTGAAAAGTTGGATGAAATTCTTCAGCTTGGACAAAATGCAGGAAATAAGCATGGTTTAGGATATGTGGCTGAAAAGAAACCTGTTGGTGACATTAAGAAGAATAGACATGGGAAAACAGTGTCAAAACAGGTGTCACAACACAAAACAGGAAACATGTCTGGCTCAGGGTATGTGACTGCAAAGAGATTTGCTAATAACCAGGAGAGGAACAAACCTGGGAAGTCAAAGGCAAAGAGAATGCCTTACCACAAAACAGGAAATAAGTCTGGCTCAGGATATGTGGAGGCTAAGAAATTTGTTGATCACAAAAGGAAAAACAGACCTAATGAACCAATGTCAAAGCAGATGTCACAACATTGGGTTCAACATCAAAATTATAGAAACCTGAACCAAAAGTTTCAAAAATGGAGATGTTATTATTGTGGAAGGTTTGGTCATATAAAGTCCACCTGCTATAGGCTACATGGATATCCTAATCAAGCTCCTTATGTGAAGCCTAAATCCAACAAGGCATCATACACTCACCAGTGGAAGAAGAAGAAGACTACAGCTCTGATAGCACAGACTTCTCTTAGAGTATCTTCCAAGGAAGATTGGTATTTTGACAGTGGATGTTCCAAGCATATGACTGGAGACAGAAATCTTCTAAATGATGTTAAACCTCATTCTACAAGCTTTGTTACTTTTGGAGATGAAGCTAAAGGAGAAATTAAAGGTGTTGGAAACTCAAACTGGTCTGGAGTTCCAAACCTGAATGAAGTGCTGCTGGTAAAAGGTATGACTGCAAATCTCATTAGCATAAGTCAGCTATGTGATATGGGATTCACAGTCAACTTCACTAAGACTGAATGTCTTGTGATCAATGATGAACAAGTAGTGATTATGAGAGGGGTCAGATCAAAGGACAACTGCTACTTGTGGGAATCTGAGAACCACACTCTGCCATCTGTGTGCTCTACAGACAAAGATGAAGAGAAAGTGAAGTTGGGGCAACAAGAATCTGATCAGCCACACCTCAGAGGAATGAAAAGGATCAGTTTCATAGAGGGAGTCAGAAGATTACCAAGAATTCACATGGGAAAAGGGAAAATCTGTGGTAATTGTCAGGCTTGACAGGAAATCAGAATGTCACATTCAATGTCCAGACATGTGATCACTCCTGAAGTACTGAAGCAAAGTACTAGGTTCTGGCATGAAAGACTGACCAAGTGCCTTACTGTCAGAGGATACAGGAGAGAAGTCTTGGATAAAATCATCTTTGTCAGAGGAGGGAATATCAAGGTGGCATCCATCCATGGTAATCACTTGGTATCTGAAGAAGTCTCAGACACAATGATGGATGGCTCAACTCCTCTTTCACAGAACAAGTGTGCAAGGAATTGTGTCAAGAAGCTTGGAATGAAGAATGGCAGCCACACCAGGACTATTACCCCTTCATATTTGAAGTTGTCCAAGAGAACAAGTAGAAAAAATGTTGATCAAAGATTGTGTAAAAGGATTTTTGTTGGATGTGTCCCCTTGAGAAATAATCTCATTCCTTGGATCAACAAGAAGCAAAACTGTGTGGTCCTATACAATGTTGAAGCTGAACTCACAGCAGCGGATAGCAATTGTTCTAGGATGATCTGGATGAAGCAGACACTGATTGAGTACAATGTCATACAGGATGTCATGACATTGTACTGTGACATTGTTACTAAAGTTCTTGAGGTTAGTAAGTTTAAGACTTTAAGGGACAAATTGGGTATTTGTCAATATGAGGAGTTGTAGCAATTAACTGTGCTTACAACAAGGGATAAAATGGACTTGTTATTTCAATTACTCATAAGTGGGTTATTTAGGTACTTTCATCCTCATTTTAAAAAGTCCAAGAATAGGAAGAGACACCCACATATAAGAGTTTCTCCTTCTGAAAGTAGTATCACTCTTTCTTCATCTAAAAGAAACTCTGAAATTCCTTGCCATTTTCGCTCTCACTCTCTCAACAACCAACATCGAAAAATGTCTTCATCCTCCTCATCATCCCAACAATCAGGATCTTCATCTCCTTCCATGGCTGAAGATAGGTCAAAGACTGAAGCCATGCAAGCTGAAGCATTGACAGTTACTCCACTGCGTACAATGGCCACTGACCCAGAAAGAGTCAAGAAGCTACGCACAAGAAATGCAAGAAGGGCACAGGCATCCCCTTCTGGTAAGACTTCTATTCCATCATCCTCCTCTCCTGGGACTAGGTCAGTGCATGTGGCCATAGCTAGGATAGTGTCTGATATCCTAAACGGGAATAAATCTGTACCTGGGATCTCAGTTCCCCTAAATCATAAGTCTGCCAGCCCTAGCTTGGCAGTTGATCCAGATGTCAATGAGAATGTCAAGACATCTGGTGATGATGTGGACTCTCCTGTCAAAGTTGGTGTTAATCCTTCTGCTTCAGTTCCTGAAGGATGTCTAGATGATAATGTAATGGAATCCCCTGCTGATAATGTGAATGAGATACCTGATGAGATTCTTGAGAAATCTCCAGATCATTGTACCCCTGATAACTCTCCTGCTGTCTCTGCTGATAACATATCTGATAGCATTCTTGAAGATACTCCTGAGAAGAACACCAATCAGAATATGGTTTCTCATATCATCAATCTAGATGAGGAGTTTTCTGATAATGACCTCATAGCCAAGGTGAATCCCAGCATTGCTAGAAGGGTAATGAATAGGAAAGGGAAGAAAAGTGCTGCTCAAAGCTCTGTTCATGATAAGAAAGCTCAAGTTGGATGCAAGACTGAGAAGAAGGTAGAAACATCTGTGGCAGCAAGCTTGGAACTTCCAAAGGAAGGACAAAGTCAAGAGTGTTAGTGATACCCTAAAGCAAAGAGCACTTCAATTGTAAGGAAAAGGAAAGCACCGAGCCCTCGTGATGAGTCGACTTTGATGTTAGAATGTCTCGACATTCATTCAAAAAAGGTTGCCTCTTGGGAAAATACCCATAGTTCCCAAGTGCCAATTGACAACATTTCCTTTCACCACCCGAAAGTGCTAATAGGTGGAAATATGTGAGTTTGAAAAGAATTGCACTTGAAAGGAACGCACAAAGATGCTCTTGAATGCAAAGAGGTGATTGACCGATCAAGGAAGTCGGGTTGATGAAAACGTGGTGAAGTTCTCAAATTGTTATGAAGGCTTGGTGAAGGAGTTTATTGTAAACCCGTTGGATGTCTGAT
The DNA here is from genome assembly GCA_021764765.1 of Vicia sativa. Taxonomy (NCBI): domain Eukaryota; kingdom Viridiplantae; phylum Streptophyta; class Magnoliopsida; order Fabales; family Fabaceae; genus Vicia; species Vicia sativa. The sequence continues at coordinate 83,048,577 of CM038792.1, read as the reverse complement.
GGAAGTTCCAGACTTTCGATCGTGTTTGTTAGGGAAGAAAAGTGAAGTTTTTCCCAAGAGTAATCAACAAGTATTTGGGGAGATCAGAGGAAGCTCAACCTGAGCTTGAAGAAACTGATAATCAAGTGTGTCAAACAATTACTGCCAAGCAAGTAAAACATTGGCCACTGAAGGGAAAGCTTACTGCTAGCAAGTTAAGTGTCAAATTTGCTATTCTGCACAAGATAGGTGCAGCCAACTGGGTTCCCACAAACCACAAGTCAACCATCTCCATTGGTTTGGGGAGGTTCATCTTTGCTGTTGGAACAAAAGCAAAGTTTGACTATGGAAGCTACATTTTTGATCAGAGCCTAAGACATGCTGACAGCTATGCTATAAAAGGACCAATAGCATTTCCCTCCCTCTTGTGTGGTATTATCACTGATCAGTACCCTGACATTCTGGGGGATAGAGACACAATGTGCAAAAGAGCTTCTGCCCTTGGCTTCCACTACAAGCTATTTCAAGGAAAACATGTCCCTGACATTGTCATGACATCAGCTGAGACATCAAATGTAATTGCAGGGAACTTGAAGGAAAATGTAATTGCAGTTCTAAAAGAGACATGCAGGGAACTTGAAGCAAGGAAGCAGACCATAGAAGAATTGATCTCTACACTTGAGAACGAGGAAGACACAGAGGTTGAGGAAGAAAGGCTTGCTGGTGATGTTCCTGCTGACAATATGGAAGAAGATGCTGAGGCTGATCAAGAAACTGCTGGTGGAGAAGGTTCTGAAGATGCTTCCTTCCACAGTGCTCCTTCTGGAGAAGAAAGCACCTGAGCAGTGCCATGTTTCTCCTGTTTGTTTGTTCTGTCAATTTTCCTTCTTGATTCTTGTTCTGCTTGTTTCCAATTTGTATTTTGGATGAATGTAATTGTGTTGACAGATGTGTAACCCTTGAATATTTATGCTATTTTCCTTCTGATACTCCTTTATGTTTGAAAGTTTGGGGCAATTGTAATCCTTTGGCACCTTTGTGGCTAAAAAGGGGGAGAAGAAATACTGTGGGAAGTATTAATGGTTGGGAAACTGTATGGGGGAATGGGGAATTGTATGGCCAGTTTAAACTTTTGTGTGGGCAATTATGGGAATTGTGGGATCCTTGTATGGGTAGAATTTATCTTCTCTTAGTTCTAGTTACTTGAAGCTTAGGAAAGCTTAGGAAAACTTAGAATTAGTTAATTGTCTTCTGCTGCATTTGTACTCTGATAGGTTAAGTAGTTTTAGCCAAAAATGTGCCAAAGGGGGAGTTTGTTAGTGTTTTAAGTTGGCATCAATTTTGGTAAAACTAGGCTTTAGAAATGTCTTGATAGATGTCATGACATTCGAGATTGAAGATAAATCCCATCGACAAGGATGGTAAAGTACAACTCGTAATGGAAGCTAAAAGTCGAAATTAAAAATCGATGTCATAACGATGTTATGACATTCGGTGACATTCGTTATGCGTAATCGCTTTTCCCGAGTTTTTCGAAGTTTGTTGAGCAGTTTATTTATGTTTTTCTGTTATTAAAAAGCATGCTCACGTGGCTGCTAGGTTAATCTTAATTAAACCTAAATTGGTTGTTGAAAAGACCATGTTTTTAGGATTAAATTAAGTGAACCCTAGCTATCTTTATGGAAGCCCAAAACTGAAGTTTCAGGACTGCTTCTATAAAAGGAATTCAACCCTTACAACTGTGTTGGCCCTTGGAATGTATTGAAGAGTTAGCAGCTTGTTTTTGTGTACTGTTAGGTTTAGTAACATTTGAATTTGTAATTCTAGTTTCTCTTGTGAGCCAAACAACTATCAATTGATAAGTGCATTGGACTAAGATTTGGTGTAAGGGTAGTTTATCACTCAAAGCTTTGAAGCACGAGTGTTTGTCTCTTGATTGTAAGCTTTGAAGCGAGATCAAGATAGTTTATTGAAGTGTGACTTCACAATTCAATTAATCAATAGGTTGATATCACTGCGGTGATTGAGGGGAGTGAGTAGAACTCGATCTAAGTAGGACTTAGGTTGAAGTGTCATTGGGTAGGTTTTAAGTGAAGGAGATAAACTGGTGGTTTATTCCTGAATTAATTCTACTAATAGTGAATTTCCTCCCTGGCTTGGTAGCCTCCAGACGTAGGTTTGTTAGAACCGAACTGGGTGAACAACTTATTGTGTTATTTATCGTCAGATTTATCGTAAATTGTCTACATAGTGTCAGATACTGTGTCATAACATTCTCTGTGACATCAAGTATCTGCTGCCAGGAATTTCAATTTAAATAGCACACATATTCAAATAATTCATATTTAAATTAAAACACCCAATTAAATTAATTATCATATAATATATAATATATATTAATAATTAATAGTTAACTATTAAAAATTGGGATGTTACAAAAACTATAAGAAAAATTACAAATCGGAATCAAATCGCCGTAACTCTGCCGTGTGACCGCCGTCACCACCGCCCGGAGCGGTTTCTGGCGAAGGACCCAATTGTTACCTAGAAATTTCTTAAGGTATTCAAAAGTACATATTAAATGCAAACGTCTTTGTAAATTAAGGGTCGATCCTTAGAGAATAAGGGTTCTTCAGAAGATTGAAATATATGACCAAGAAGAATACTAAATCAAGGATGTCGACCCAAGGGACAAAACGTGGAAATTGGTCGATTTGAACAAAATATTAAATAGCGAGGGAGATAGTCAAAGTTGAGCCCAGTCGATTATGGAGGATTTTGGACTTAGAGGAATTTCATTGTTTTTGCTCTCGATGAAGGAAAGCTTCGAGGTTAGGAGCAGTTTACTTTTAGAAGCCAGAAGCGGGAAAAATTCAAAGTCCAAGATTGTGGACATTTATTAGAGATTTGTATTGTTTAAGCGCCAAACAGGTGGCAAAATCTTGTGAAGCAGTTTCTTCAAGTTTCGAACGCCATGCTAGATTGTTTTAGGCAGTTACATTGTAAACGTTATAAATAAGTCATTTCAATGTAAAATCTAGTGTGTTCACTTGTATACTCAAAGTACTTGCAAAAACTCTGCCCAATTCTGAGCGTCAGAAAGAAAGAGTTGTGAATTTTTTTGATGTACGTGAATCACCACCTTTATTTCAATGCAAAACCTTTACATTTTAGTTATTTTCTTTGAAGCTTTTACCTGCATTCTCTTCACTTTTCAGCAATCACTTTGTGTTTTCGTGTATGTTGATGCTCTCTTTGTTAAAAGTTTCGAGTTGTCAAAAGAGTCTTTCGACCCTTATTTCGTTTAGAACAGACCTGGATTCACAGCCTTCTATCGGTCTCGAGTCACCATAGTAGGTCAAAATATAGTGAATATTCAGATTTGTCAAGTTATTTAAGTGTTTGTCTCCGTCGGTCACGTGTTTCCTGTCGGTCGAACCTGAATTATTGTGTGGAAAGTCGTTGTACTTATGCTCTTAGTCTTAGGAAACTGTTTCTTAGGCAAGGATTTCGACAAAATCAGTACCATTTCACAAATCTTAGCATATGTCTTAAGATCAACTGGTCGATCTTACGAGTGACCCTTAGTTTTAGGACTTTGGGAGGACCAACGGTTGTTTACCATTTTCCACAGTAAACACCAACAAATTGCAAAATAGAGAAAATGAGAAAGATCCAGATCGCATCGTCGAGAAAGAGATGAGAGATCCAAAGGCGACACCGATTTCCGAGATCAGGACAGAACAAGAAGATGAGAGAACATGCAACGACGTTTTCGACGAGAGAGAGACAGATCAAGCATCATAAGAGTGAGACGAACTGAAATGTGTAAGAAAAATTAAAATCCGAGCAAGATTTCATCTCGCCGCCACCGCCGCCGCCGTGAGGAAATTTCCGGCGCGACCAAGCTTTCTTCTCCGACGAGGAGAACTTAGAGAGAAGGCAGAGCATCAGGGTTTAGAGAAAGAGAGCGTATGAGATTATGAGAAGGATAACATGTTTTATTTATTTATTTACTTAATTTTGTTATTTTATGCTAATGAAGGGTCAAGTGTCTTAGTGTGGTGTTGACACTGGTCACCACCCACTAATTAATTTTTTATTTCTGTGAGTGCATGCCCACCGTCTTACCACGCGCCTTCACCGTCATCATCATCATATCGTCATCAGAATTCACTAATCACCATCCAACGTTCCATAATAAAAGCTTATGGTAAACTTTTCTGGATTGCTACACCGGATCGCATGGACCATCATCTTGGACCTGGGCTTCGTCACAATTTTTCTGCACCCCCAATATAGGCCCATTTCTTAACTCTATCTCTTATTTATTTATTTCTAGTTATTTATTTTTATTGCAAAAAATTCGTTTAATGTTTTAAATAACTAAGAGTTTTAAAATAATTTTTATTTGATATTATTAATTAAATTATTAACTAATTTTATCCAATAGAAAAAGTTTTAATTCTAATAATTATTAAACGATTTGGACGTGTATTGTGTGCTTAATTATTTATCCACCTCGTGTATGCTTATATGATTTATTCATGAACGTACACTCCACGCACTTGATGTAATTAATTTCGTTTCTTAACTTGGCTCATACGCCAAATTCCTTAAGGGTCTCATGATTGAGAATGGACATGGCCATTCTCACAAGATTAATCGAAGCCCTTGCATCGATTAATCATAACCCGAATAAATATTGGTCCATATACCAATCATCCATGCACAAGGGTTTCATAGTTGGGGGTAGGAGCACTTATCCTCACGAGATTAATTAAGTCCATATACTTGATTAATCATAACCTGATTGAAATTCTCTTGGCCCATATACCAAACCTCAAAACACTTTCATAAATTAAAAAGTTACAAACTTCGATCCAACGTCGAGTGCCTTTTCAAAAAAATTCTTTTTTTCACAATAAAATTCGAGTATTTAAATCGTTGGTTGCTAGGACAATTGTTTAAAAACTTGTGTCAAATGAACTCCGAGTATTTAAATCGTTGGACGCTAGGCCAATTGTTTAAAGGCTCTTAATAACGTGAACTTTGTTTCACTTAACTTTTTTTCATAAAATTTTTTTTTGGGATGATAGACGACTCGCTGAGCATTGAGCTCCTCTGGTTTCTAGTATTTGAATCGTATGATGCTACTCCTATTGCTCAGTACTTTTCACCCACTTAAAATCAACTCAAATTCACTCAAATATTTTTTGCTCATATGCGACAATCAAACTCTTTTCTTACAAAGAGTGTGCAATAGCCATTTCAAATTTGAACGAAGACTTAGCTTTTTAAACAAACTAAACAAGTCAAAGTTCAAGTATTTGAAATGTCTAAACACACAAAACTTTTCTTCTAAAATCAACACAACCAACCAAAACATTTTCAAGAAGAACTATGGAGTTTTGATTTTCCCATTGCACGAGGGAATACGTAGGCACAAGGTTTCGAAACCACAACAAACTCAAAATAATAATAAAACAAACCCCTTCTTCCTCCTCTTCTAAAATTGCAATAAACACACGTAAACACACACGAACTAAACGGTTCCCATCGAGTACGATGGATGTGAGGGGTGCTAATACCTTCCCCTTGCATAATCGACTCCCGAATCCATATCTTTTGGTCTCGTAGACCGCCTTATCCGACTTAGTGGGGTTTATCTATATTTTCCCGTTCTTTATGAACAAATAAAATTAGGTGGCGACTTCATTGTTTTAAAAAAAAACAGATTTTGAAAAAACTAGTTATGACAATACTCATTAAACAATATGGAGCATTGAGAATCGCTCAATAAATGTTTGCGTAAATCTATATCTAAAATTTAGAACCTAAAAAATGTCCATCTTAGTTCAAGTTTTGAATCGTATTTGTCAATAAAAATTCAAACCCATTAAGATAAAAATTAAAACAAAGATAACATCGATATTACTTCACAAATAGATTTTATACAATGTCATGATTAACAAAATTACATATTAAACCACTATACTTAGATCCAATCCCAACAAGAAATTTATTTAGCTACCCATGGTATCTAAATACAAAGAGAAGAGTGAAGATGACCAAGCATTAACCATGATTTCCGAATGATCGATGTGAACCCATCTCCTAATCTTCAAGTTGCACCCTCACTTGTTGTTTTCTAAGCTTCTCTCTCTCCAAAAATGATTTATATTGGGGTATAGGGCACAAAATCTTAATTGAAGTCTATTAATAGAAAACCAAAACGTGCAGACTGCGCTAAGCCCCTAATAGCGTGCTTAGTCCAAAATCCTGAAAAAACACATCAAACTGCCTTAAAGCTCGCTAACCCCTGACCAGACATGCTACAAGGGCGCTAAGCCTCGTGTGTAGGACATCTTTATCTCCAAAATTACATGTTGAAGCCTTTCATTGCCTTTTTGTGCCTAAAACTCTTCCAATGCATACAAACCTACAAAATAAGGTAGAATTGATTAAACTAAACAATATTTATATGAAAGTTAAGATTTTGACTTGTGAATATAATAAATCAAACTAATAAGTGCCACAAAATACTATTAATAATAACCATCATGTGGCACTTATCAAGCATCTTCTAAGTGTCTAATGACTTCACTTTTTCAATGTTACCGTTGGAATTGAGGTGATCGTAAATGAACGATAACTGGTCAAAGTTTTTCCTTATAAGTGGAATAATTATTTGCCACAGATAATGAAAGATGCACTCTTTAGATGGCCAATGTAGCTAACTCTAACACCCTTTTCTAATCCCCAAATAAATATAGCATATATCAGAGTAAAATAACATGCATACCTAAAAAGGGTGTCATATGTCGTTTTCCACACAATAGAAAACCAACAAAACAAACATTAACATGCAGCTGGTCATAATCATATCACATATCTAAATTTCATGCTTCATCAAAATATGCATAACATAGAAAAATAATTCTTTTCTTAGATGATATTAATGATTATATCCCACTCTATAATCATAAGCCAACATAACAACCAATTCATAATACATAAGTCACATGAATCCAAAACATTGAACACGAAGGTCACTCAATATAATATCTCAAAATACAAATCAAACAAGAAAATATAACATAATCCCCAACATAACACATGTTTAAATTCATGTTCTAAATACCAACATAATATGCAACTCACAGCAGAAATATTATTACTTCATGAAATAATTCATGATTGAAATCTCGTACTGACAATCATATCATAAAGTACTAGGTACCACGACCAATCATCACCTAATCTCATACATATGTTAAATAAAAAGAGTATTACAAATATCTCTCAATACAAGAAAACATGAGTTCAAATACCCCCCGTGTTACATGACCAGAGCATGGACTCACTACCTGATAAACAAAAAATCAAGATAAGCTCCTCAACTATCCTTGTGCAAAGCACCATTATCCTCGAAACCTGCACGATGTCGCATAAAACATCATATAAAGCAGAAGGGTGAGAATTCACATCATTATCAAAATATATATAATTCGAAGTAATGTATAATAAACATTTAGCAAATAATCATCTACACTTTATATGATCATTCATATAACATAATTTTATTAGAACAAGATTTGGTTCTACAATTATTTCCGAGTTTTGATGATAACAAAGAGTATGTTTGTATGAACACTTTTGATACTCTAATGTTTGTTATTGTTTGAGTTAACAAACAGGTTTTGCTTCTGATGAAAAGGCGCTTCCAAAACATTAGAAGGGAGTATGTTACGCATCTTGTCTACACAAAGTTATGATGAACAGTAGTGAGAAAAGCTTCAGAAGGCTCTGAAGTTTTGGTGACTCTGATATATTTTGTCTAAGAAACCAGTCTGAAGATCTAAACACAAATTTTTTGTTGAATGAAGTCCAAATGCTGAAGACTCAAGTTTCAGAAGACAAAGGATTTTGAATATCAAGTGTTGAAGACTCTAAAGACGCAGTTCTGAAGACTTTAAAGAGTTGAATTTCTTCTAAACTTAGATTCAATACAAAGGTTTCAAGTCCAAGTGCTAAGGACTTTGAAGACGCGATTCTGAAGACTTGGAGTTTTGATAACCCTGAAGTTATGTTCTCTCTTCTTGCTCAAGCTCGCAGAAGCCTCTGAAGTATATAAAGTTAGAAGATAACGTTAACGTGGTACACAATATGAAAAAGATTTATCCCACTACCTCTTCACTATCTTGAATTACAGAAAAGAAAAAGATGTGGAAGTATTATTTTCATCACTAGGTAACAACTCTTTTTCAATAGCCAACGACTCTATTTTTCTCAGCTATATAAAGAAAAGGGTCATATGCCTAAAGTGAGTTGTTGAGTTGTGTGCTAAAACGTAAAAATGGAAGTTGTCATTATTGGAAAACAAAAAAGTTATCAACCAATATAACAACAACAAGAACAACAAGTAGTTCTTGAATTATATTGTTGATAATTACAAGATAACAATAAAATCATTTATTCACACTGTGCTTAATTTCATATACTGCAAGAAGCTTGCTAAGCTGCAGAAGATAATGAAGATGATTATGGAAGCTCTAGTTGTAAATCCACAATATGAATGTTATACTTTAAAGAGATCATTGAACAAGGTTGTTGTCGTCCAAAATGTTATAACGTGAATCAAGATAAATAAGTTCTTCTCGTTACTACATCAATATCAAAAAAGCCTTCAGAAGCTTATGAAGAAGAAGATTTCAATGATTCAAGTGCTTTGGGCTGTTGTCTGTGAAGAAGCTACTTGAAGAAAAGAAGACCACACATTAAAGATACAATACAATGTAATATTCTTAATGTGTATTATGATCTTATGATATACTTAATTGAGTTTGAACATGCTTGTGTAGAAGCATTATTTGGTGAACAAACTTTGTAAAAAAAGCTGTTGTTTGTTCTTTTTAAAGGACAAGTTGGTCAGAAGCTTTAGAGAGGTTTCCAACAATTCTTCTAAAGGACCAGACATGTCAGAAGCTTTAGAAGTTATTATGTTCCTTATAGGACCAGTTATGTCAAAAGGTTTGGGTAGACTGGGATGGAAGTCTTGGTGGTTTTTAGTCACAGCAGTTGTCTGTGCAGATTGTAATCAGTTTAAGTATAGTAGATTAAGGCCTTGAGTTCAAGGAGAAATAACCTTTTTAGGGTGGACTGGACTAGCTTGAGGGTTTCTCAAGTGAACCAGGATAAATCACGTGTTCTTTACTCTTGCTTATGGTTTACTATTTATGTTTCCTCAACTTATTCAAGAACATCACTTAACGCAATAACGTTAAGATACAAAAATTTGTCAAAAGTGGAAAACCCAATTTACCCCCCCCCCCCCTTTTTATGTTTTTTTACACCTCCAATTGGTATCAGAGCTTCGGTTCAGTTATTGATGAATATCAAACACCTAATAGTGTTAGATAAATATCCAAATGTCGTGTGAAGAAATACTCTAGGTGATAGTTACTCCACTTTCAATTATAGTCTCATATCAGAAGATGATGATCAAGTATTGAAATGTAACCAAGCAGATTACCTTGAGAAAGTTTATGATTCTTTGAAAACTAAATATGTCAACAAATAATATTCTCTTTTGGCAATAACCTGTTCAGAACCAAAGAAAAAGATAACAAAAGTCATAGTATCAAAAGCTCTCAATTCAGATGCAGTTATTGCTCCCTCTAATCACAATCTCTCATTCTGAAGAAATGCTTCTGGCAATAAAAGAGAATTGAAGAACCAGGTGACAAGACAAATTCATCAGATAAGAAGTAATATTTGTCGAATGCCTTTTTGAATAAAAAATGTATTTGCTCAAAGATTAAATTATCAGAAGGCAAGAAATTTTGCTAGATGAAAACTAATTCTTTGTGAGTATGAGATGTTTTCAAGAAATAAATTAATCCACCCTTGAATTTCTCATAAAAATCTCATTAAGAATTTCTTCGAATTAAGAAGAAAGAGTGTTGTCTTCTGATACATAAGAACTTCATGATAAAATCTACAGAAAAATGTTAGAAATCATGAATAGAGGAATTCAAATCTCTAAGAAATAATTTCTTTAAGTATTATTGCATTGGAAGTTTAATCTGTTGTTTTAACTCTAGTAACAAGTTTTATGATTGTTGGTATTATTGCGGTGATTGGAAATGGGAGGGAGATCTCATATCTAGATGGTAATTTTTAGGTACAAGTTACATAAGGTAGTGATTAGGTGAGAAGTTGTAAACAAGGACTATTTAGGATTTGAACTAGTACTATCATAGTGAATTTTCGTCCTGGCTTGGTAGCTCCCAGAGTAGGGGAAGTTACACTGAACTGGGTTAACAATTAATTGTGTTGTTTAATTTTCTGCAATTTATCTTTCTGCACAATATGTAGTTTTCTGTCAACATATGTCATAACATTTGTCATGACACCGTGTTTCTGTGTTAAGACACCAGACTTGATATTTGTATTGCAAGTTCCATAATTTCAATTGACATTAGAGTAGGAATCAAGATATGTTTATTGGGTGAGCTTCAGGGAGAATTTTTTGGTAATACTTGTCCTTTTGGAAGGCTAGAGTGATAACATTATGGAATTCTATGGACAACATATCTTGGAGACTTGTCAGCATAATAGAACTATGGTGCTAAAAAGGGAATAATATGAGTTGATTTTCTATAACCTTGAATTTTTCAATACCATAGTCAATGGAATTGATAAGTTTTTGTTCAGAATCATTATCACTTGTATTGTGACCACAAATGCTTGGGAAATTCCCAAGTCCACTCATAAATAAACATCTAAGTGTTTTGGGAGAAAAAATTCAGAATAAAGGCAAATACTCAAGTCTCTATTCAAGATATTTTATGGAAGTTACAACTTTTAAAGAATATCTGGAGCATGTTGTTTTCTTTCAACTCTATAAGAGCTTGGTTCTTGGTTGATGTTGTAGAATTTCTCAGTGCTATCCAACAGCTTCTAAGGAGTGAACAGAAGGTCAAGGCCAATAGTCAAGAACATTATTCTTGACATCAGTAAGACTATTGTAATATGGTGGGAGAACTGACTTTGGATTGTTTTGCGTTTGATCGCAAATGTTGCGGATAGCAAGAGTCGTCACCGACTTTTCTTTTATCCAATTAAGGGAAGGTGAAAAGAACAGGAAAAGACCTTCGTTAGATTCTGAGTAAGGGAGAAGGTTATGAAAAGGGAAGGTATTAGCACCCTTTCTATCCGTAGTTATCTACGGGCTCTTAGTTGCTTTAGCTCATCTTAAAATTTGCTTTCTATGTGTGTGTTTGAAAATGTTTTGAAAAGGCAATTCGCTTTGACCTCGTAATGATTCACGCTACAATGTATACGAAGTGTTCGAAAATGTTTCATTTTGAAAAAATTGTTTAAACTTTGTAAAAGTGTGAGGTGTGAAAAGATGTTTTGATAGAGCAAGCAATTAAGAGTCTAATTACCTACTCAGAACGGTCGTTTCCGTGTTATTTTACTTTCCTTTAGAATAGCGCTATCCATACCATTAGTTGGTAGGTAACCTTATTCGTTGGATGTAGAAGAGACATTCGAAGGGACATCAGATGGTCATAGAAGGCAACTTGTAGGAGTATCCTAGCACATTCGAAGGGACGATCATCACTTTTTCGTAGGCAACAATCGAGGGACGAGATCATGTGTTCGTAGGCAACATCGAGGGACTATGATCTTTGTATCGAAGGGACTATGATGATATGTTTGTAGGCAATGGTGCTAGGATACCTCTACGTTCGAGGGACTTGACCATTTATTCGAAAGGCAACGAGAGAGAATAGCCTAGGGGGTGCATGTGTGAAGAGAGTGTGTTAAATTCAGATAAGTTATCTTGCAATTAGAAGTGATCTACGTTCATTTTTATCTTGCCATACACGCCTAGTTTCTAGCATTTTATATAGGTGCGGAAATTAAATTGCGGAAAGTAAAGTGCGGAAAGTAAATCCTACGCTATTACATGGCTTTGGGGTAGTTACATGATATAGGAGTGTGGAAAGTAAATCTTAATTAAGTTATTACATCCCATGAGCAGTTACATAATATGGAAAAAGAAATGCGAGAAAATTAACCTAACTATTACATCCTGGAAGCAGATACATAATAATCAGAAAAATAATCAAATTGCAAATAATAGAAAAATATGTTAGTGAAAAAAGATTGTTTTAGTTAGAAAAAAAAGTTTTTAGGGTTAGTGATCCTAATTAGATGAGAAAACATTTTTTGGGAATTTTCTGGATTGATTTTAGTATGGAGAAATAATTAAAAAGTCAATTTTCTGATTAATTAACCATTAAAATATGCATGCAAAAATATAATTTTTTATGCTAAAAATTAAATAAGTATTTTTCTGACCTAAATGCAAAAAGAAAATATTTTTTGATGTTTTTTAATGTGTTAGAAAAATATTTGAAAAAAGAAATTAAATTAAATGAAGAAAAATGGAAAAAATAAGAAAAGAGGGTCAGAGTGCTTCTGGATGAAATTCTCCCAGAAGCTGGAGCTTTTGGGAAGCCTCTTGCTGACCATGCCGAGAAGTAAGCGCTTCTGGGGGTTCTTGCGCTGGAGGTGCCCAGAAATTAGAATTTTTGGGGCTTTTCTGGCCTGAAGACGCCCAGAAGTAAGCACTTCTGGGGCTTTCTGTGGAAGATGCACCCAGAAGCTGGAGCTTCTGGGGCGTAGCGTGTTGCAATGAAGTCCAGAAGCTGGAGCTTCTGGGCATGTCTTCTGGAAACCTGAAATTTCAAAAATGTTAAGTAAAAAGACAAGGTTCGAACCCAGGTCCTCTTGAACAAACACGCGCTGCCTTGCCATCTGAGCTGAGTGGACTATCTGTTAACAATATGAAACAAAAGGAATACAAAGGGAATGGATTTCTGGGAAAACATTGAACCAGAAAACGCGCGCAAGAGTCATCTTCTTCATTCAAATATTTGAACCTATAGCCACGGTTTCTGCTTTCCGTGGCTAAATCCCTGCAGATCAAATCACTACGAAATATGCAATATAAATGGAATATGAAACCATAGATCAACTGGAAACAAGGTTCTGAACACAATTGTGCCCTTGGTTCCTTCCAATTTATCCTAAATAAGAAACCCTAATTCAAGGTTTTAAAACCTAGCCATGGTGAATCCTTCGTTTGGTATATAAGCTTCAATTAAACTATGCAGACACGATCGAAACTTCATCACAAACACAAAAACATGGTTAAATTCCAATGATTATGCGTAAAAATTAGAAAACGGTCTTGAGTTAGAAACCAACAAACCGTGATTGTGTTCTGGTGATTCTGAGTGTTTTGGTTGCTTGTGAATATCTGGATCGACTCAGGGGACTTCCAGCAATAAATTGCAAGGCTTGGAATGGATTGAATTGGAGCAAAACCATAGCTGCTAGTAGCTTGCAAGGCACGATTTTTTGAAGCTTAGAATAGGGTTCTTGAGGCCAGAAATTTGTCTCTTGTGCATGTAGTATCATCATTTATTTATATTGTAAGGAATTAGGTCAAGAATTGTAAGAAAAAATCAAGCCAATCAATGAGAAATTATTTGATTTGGAATCAAACCAAATATTACCTTTTTGAGCCAATTTCAATCAAATATCATTACCAATCATGATTATTTCGAAATAATCAGATTAAATGGCTTGCTTGGACCTCAAGGATGAGAGAAAACCATCTTGCAATTAATTTTTGATTTTCTATCTTTTATTTTAATTAAATTGGTTTTAAATGATTAAAAATCCAAAATAAATAAAAACTAAAAGATAAATTCGTGGCCTTGGGCTTGGAGGTTCCAATTCAGCTAAGGAACATGTTTGAATCAAGAAAAGTTAGGCCTATTTGATTTTTTTTATAGTTTTCTCAAGTATTTCTCTTTGTGCACCTCCTCAAAAATGCTCAACTTGGACAAGGTGTATCTTGCTCAACTTTTAACATTTTTGGGTGTTCTTGGACTTTTTAGAAAGCTCAAGATGTCTTCTAAACAACCCTTTTGGTTTCATCTTTATTGAAGTTTCCATGCTCATGAACACTTCTTTTCAAAAAGATGACATTTTGTTGACTTTTAAAAGGACCTGTAATGTTTTAATCCATAACTTCCAAATGAAGCATTTTTTGCCCAAGCTTGTGAGACATGAAGTTGTAGAGAATTGAATTCTCTTCAAAATGAGTTGTGGTGGAAAAATTTCTGATAAAGTATGTGAAAGTTATGCTTGGTCAAAGTTCTGTTGACTTTTGTCTAAGAAAGCCCAATTTAGAAACATTGACTTTTGATCAAATCTTGACTTTCCTTGAGGAATCATGATCAACCCATGATCAAATGATGAATATTACTTCAAAATATTGATGTTGACCAAAAATTATGAAGTTTGACTGTATGTTGACCATAGTTGACTTTCTGTCAAATACAATTGATTTTCAACCATCTGAGCAATTGTCTGAGAAAACTTGACTTGTAAGGCTTGAAACTTGACATGGAGATTCTTTGAAGCATATGATGAGGAATTATGACCACTTGAAGTGTTAGAGGCCCACCTTCATTTGAGAATGGCCAAACCCTAGTTTGAGTTGATTTCTTATGGGAGGGTTTGTCTGGTCAACCCTTGGGAAATCCTTGAGCATGGACATGTGAAATGTCTTGAGAAGTTGGAGGGAAAATTTTGGGGTATAACAACTATATAGCTCAAAGTCAAGTTGGAATATATGAGAAGGAAAATCCAAGTAAAAGCATTTAATGTCTTGATTTTGATAAATTTGGATATATGTCATATCTTCCTCGAGAAACATCTGAAGGGGTTTTCTTTTCTTGGTTTGAGGGATGTGATTGTGTTTTAAGTTAGATGTCGAAGGCAGATGTCATGACATCTTGATTTGATTATGCAATACAACATGCACTAATGTTTTAAATCTCGACAGATTTATTTAATTTGATTCTAGAATATTTCTGTTGGATATGTTTCAGTTAATTTCACAACTCAAGAAGATTTAATTTGGAACAAGGTTTTATATCTCCAACTGTGCATTAGTTACTCAATTGGATCCTTGAGACAATTTAAGAAAATTTGTATTAGCTGTTCCAAGATTTAAGGATATTTTTCTACACAACAGATACAACTCTCAACTTGTGGATCAAGAAACTTGTGGAATCAGAATATCGAAGCCCATGGGTTGAAGAAGTGTATTTAAAGAGAAGAACTAAACCTAAAGTGCCAAATTTTATCTCTCAGCAATTGTAAAATTTGGGGAAGAAAATAGTTTTAGGTTTTGAGATTCTCTTGTGTATTGTGTAGGTGTTTTTCACCCTTGTATCATTTGATACACGTGGTTGGCTAAATGTTCTCACTCAGAAGCCTTTAGGAAATGAGCAGAATATTGTTCTCCTCGAAGTTGTGAATCAAGAGTTGAGTATTGTTCTTGGTCGGAGCTTTTAAGCAAGACTAAGTATGTGTAATTTAGAAGTGTGCTCTTCTTTAGACAAACCATGTAACTGGGATAGTTCTTTCATCATTGCGGTGATTGAAACTGAGATGTCGATTTCTCATACTTTAGATAGTGCATAAGTAGAAGTTGCACTAGGTAAGGATAAGGTGAGAAGTTGTAAACGGGGAATTTAGATTTGAACTAGTACTACTTATAGTGGATTTTCTTCTTGGCTTGGTAGCCCCCATATTAGGCGAGTTATCTCCAATGGGTTAACATATCACTATGTTGTCATCCCAGATGTTGCAACATCTGTCTTGACATTGTTTTGGTGTTAGAATCTTAATATTTCTGTGTGTTTCTTGTACTAGAAAAAATTTAATTTGGTATCAGAGCAGGAACCTTAGTCCATTGGGTGAGCTTCAGGGATTAGTTTTTCTAGGTACTAGTGTTCCTGTGGAAGACTGGAATAATTGTGTTATGGTAATCATTGGACATCATTTTTTGAAGAATTATCAAGATAGGAGAATCCTGGTTTTAAAGAGATTGAAGAGTAGACCATGAATTATCAAGTTTTTTCCTGATGTGTTATGGCCAAAGATACTTGGGAAATTCTTAAGTCCACTCATAAAGGCACATTCTAGTGTTTTATCAAGAAGAAGATACTCAAGCCCCCTTCAAGAGATCTGACTTGGAAGTTACAACTATTGAAGAAAAACAAGAGCATGGATTTTGTTTCTAACTCTATAGAAACTTGTTTCGAATTTTAGATGATTGTTTTCTTACTTCTTTTATATTCCTTGGACAATCAGGAGTTAAAGAGATTTGAAAGTATGTCGTGACCTCATGACATAACATATGTATTGACTTCAACATGTTTGTGGTGCTAAAAGAAAGACTAGAATTCGTGTATATATCAATGTCGAAGCATTCATAAGGATGTGGATATCTTGGATCTCTGTGAAGAAGAATTCACTGCTTATCTCAAGATTTCTGAACTGGAGATTTATTTCATAATGAGTTGTAAGTTTGTTTCTATGTTTAGTATCTAGAATGGAGAGAGCTTTCAATTGTGAAGAAAAAAAGGTGTTTGTCTTAAGATAATGAAGAAGTATCCATTATCTATGTTTTTGCATGGTGAAGTGGCTCTATTTTGATCCTAGAGCTTGATGTCTTGGTCGAGTTTTGTAAGGATAATCTAGATCAGTTAAAATATTTGCTTCAAAAAGGAAGATGGTTTAAATTTTAAGGAGGATAAGTTTTCATCTTAGCTAATTATCAAAGACAAAAATCAAAATAACAAAAGGATGTTGTTATCAAAAGGGCTTTACTTGCATTGAAATATCTCTTTTGTGTTGGTTTTAACGGTTTTTAGTTACTTTCTCAAAGGTCAAGTTTAGTTTTGTTTAACCAGGAAGTGGGTAATACTTAGGGAAGGTTCTCATTGCATTTTCTCTCATATCTTTGATAGGTCTCACACTAAGATGATTGGTATTTTGACACTAAATGTTCCAAACACTTAACCTTAGTAAAAGTGTTCTTGGTGGTTTGTTTAAGTCTCATTCTAATTGAATGTTACTTTGTGGATGATGCTAAAAGGAAGTTTAAAAATTCAATAGATGTTTGTGGTGATTGGTCTTACTTAACGACTGATTTCAGTTGTGTCATCAAGGCAAATTATTATGTCTGCAATGAGATGTTTGAAGTCCCTCTGAGGACTTATGAACTATTGCTATTTGTAAAATACAGAAGTATTCAATTGTTTTTTCTCTTACTTGTTGTTCAAAGGAAGAAGAAGTCAATAAGTTGCACTAAAAGGTGCAATATCAGACAATTGCAAAAGCTCAAGAACCTATTTTATGGATTTGGTGGTTCAATGCAAGATGAAGGTCCTTGTGGATAGAAAGGTGTATGTATTTTCTTTTGTCAAAGTAAATCAATTATATATGAAGTCTTCAAATTTCTTATCTACTTATTTTATAAGAACAAGGTTTGTTTCTGAGTTACTATATTGAGGGAAGTATTTTTAGTGATGAGTAACTTTAGGATCAAGATCAGTGATGTGTACATTAAGAAAAGTACTGATGTTCAACCGTTGTTGGAACATAATCACAGCAGTTTGTTACTACATTATGTGGAAGTTTCTAAAGGGTTAGGAGACACTGAATAATAAAGCTATCAAGAAAGAACTTTAAAAAGGAGTTCACTATTTGGAGTTTGTTTTAAGTTTGTGATCATCAGTTGTTTCAAAAATGGAATATTGAATGATTAAAAGTCTTGGGGTAAAAAGATCTTTGCCAAGTCTGAAGAAGATTTTATCATTGGAGGATATTCTAATCTTTGTGATTAGAATTAATTGAACCCTGGTATGCCTTGAAGGTCAGGTACGTTGCAGAAGAAAGATGTCTTCTATATTGGGTTGGTTACTAAAAGAGTACAATGTATAACCGGATGTGATGACATTATAGTGTGACATGCTACTGCAATCAAGGTACAAGGATTTTATTCTGCGTGTAGAACAAAGTCATTGGTTTTGTCATCTTTGTGTCAGTAATCTTGATACATGTTTATATTGACACTCGTATAAGTGGCATAGTTTTGAAGATCTGCTAGTATTTTCATAAGATCTGGAGGTGCAAGTTACATTGAGAATATGAGGGGTAGTTATGGAATAACACTACTAAAGAATTATTGGAGTAACTGCGTGGACAGTCTGTCAACTATATTATTTTACCTAGTAGAGTATACAATCTCAGGAAAAGCATGTTGAATGGCATGGTAAGTGTCATTTCAAATGTTGTAACATTTTTCAAGGAGTCAAAGCTTGGAAAAAGAGAAAGCTGGAGAATAACATGTATCTCTCCTATGGTGAATGGTCCACTATTGCTAAGGGTCATTTTCCTCCAGAAAAGCTTTCATTAATTGGAAATGTTGTTACAAGCAAGGTTTCGTTACAACTAGAGTAACCTTCATTGTATTTAAAAGGCTTACATCATCACGATCCTCACAAGTTGCATTTCTATAGTGATTGGTGCAAAAGAAAACTCATCTGCCATAAATAAAGAAGGAAGTAGGTTCTGGTTTTGAAAGTAGTGTTCAACACTGTAACATGTGTTATAACATCTACTAAAACATCCAGGACAGAGAAAACACCTTATCAAGGTGAAGTCCCTCAAGAAGAACCATGTGATCTTATATGATTCAGACTCAGTGACTGATCAAGATTGAGTGTGTAGGATAGTTGTTATATGTTATCTGTTATAAAATATAGAAAAAAAAATAACAAAAGAGGTGTGTTTGTTTTCTATTTTATTGAGCCAATTTTGTAGAGTCTTGTTTTTCATGTTTTTCTGTTTTTGTATGAGTGAGTCATTTCTTTCTTATACCCTTAGCTTGTTTCTCTTTGGGTCTGTTTGTTTTTTAGTCTTTTCTTTTGTGTCTTGAATCAAATCTTGCATGTTTTGATTCTTAGTGTGGGTATATAGATATAGTTCCTTTAAAGGTGTTACTTAGTGAAACACTTTAGAGAAAGCATGATTGTATATCATGTGAGTGTACAGTTTATTTATGAAGTTGGTTTGTAGAAATGTGTCTACGAATGTTCTAACATACAGGGTGTTTGTGTCTTGTGTTTTGAGTTATGGGGCAAAATTGTCTCTTGTGCTTTGAGTTATGTATTTTGAATACTCTGAGTTATATATTATGCATTTGTTTCGTCTTAAGGGTTATCTTGTGCTCCCATAGAAGGCTCTTATTTCTTCTATTGTGAGAATTGTTATGTGTTTAAGAGGGACTAACATCCATCTTTTTCCTCGTGTACATGATCAACGTGTAGCTGGTGTTTTGTGTAGTTTGTTGCGTGGTTGTGTTTCCGCAAATGTGTACATTTACTCTATTTCTTTTTGTCAATATTTTGGCTAAAAAGGGAGAGTAAAATGTTGTGTCCTGATGTTACATCAAATGTCTTAAACATGTTGATCTAGCATTGTGATATGATTGTGAGCTATTGCTTTTGTGAGAGTAATTGTGTGTATGTGTCATACCCCAAAATTTTCTCTCCTACTTCTCAAGACATTTCATACATCCATGCTCAAGGATTTCACAAGGGTTGACCAGACAAACCCTCTCCTAAGCAATCAACCCAAGCTAGGGTTTGGCTATCCTCAAATCCAGTAGAGCCTCCAACATCTCCAATGGTCATCATGCCTCATCATATGCTTTAAAGAATCTCCATGTCAAGCTTCAAGCCTTACAAGTCAGGTTTCCTCATACAATTGCTCAGATGGTTGGAAATCAGTTGTGTTGGACAAAAAGTCAATTGTGGTCAACATACAGTCAAATTTCATGATTTTTGGTCAACATCCATATTTTGAAGTGATATTCATCATTTGATCAACGTTTGATCATGATTCATCAAGAAAACTCAAGATTTGATCAAAAGTCAAACTTTCCAAATTAGGATTTTTGAAGGAAAAGTCAACAGAACTTTGACCAGGCATAACTTTCTCATACTTTATCAGAATTTTTTCCACCATCTCTCATTTTGAAGTGAATTAAATTCTCTACAACTTCATGTCTCACAAGCTTGGTTAGAAAATGCTTTATTTGGAAGATATGGATCAAAACATTACAGGTCCTTTTCAAAGTCAACAAAAAGTCAACTTTTTGTAAAGAAGTGTTATTGAGCATGGAAACTTCAATTGAGATGAAACCAAAGAGGTTGTTTAGAGGACATCTAGAGCTTTCTAAAAAGTCCAAGAACACCCAAAAATGTTAAAAATTGAGCACGATTCACCTTGCACAAGTTGAGCATTTTTGAAGAGGTGCACAAAGAAAAATACTTGACAAAATCCAATTTTTTCCAAATGGGCTTATAATTTTATAATCCAAACTTGATCATAATATTATTTATGACCTCTTGATGCCTTGCCACGACATTTTACTATTTTCTTGATTTATTTTTGAATTTAAAAGCATTTAATTCAATTTTAAATTAAATAAAATATGAAAACAAGGTGTAAAACAAGTTGGGTTGGATTTCTATCAATCTTGAGGACCAGGGAAGCCCACAAGACATGCCAATTTCGTGCAAGCTCATACAAGGAAGAGAAAATCAAATTTTGGAAAGATTTGATGGAAATTAACAAGAAAATATTTTTGCATTCAAAGCCATATCTTTTTTCATTCTTTTTGATCAAATCTCTTGCATTATAAATACACAACACATTCACAAGACCAAAGGACGAAACCCTAGCCTCATGAAGCAACCCTAATTTTTTCAAAATTCTCTCAAAGTTGCAATTTTCGAATTCTATTTTTCAGCAGGTTTCAAGGAGATTCAAGCATCCTATTGCCTTCCTGAGCTTTCCAGCAATCGATCCCAGCCCTTACACGAAGCTAAAGCACTCCAAATCGTGATATCCAAGTCTCACCGGTTGGGTAAACTTTTGAAATTCGTTTTCTTTGATTCATGCATTATTAACTGTTTTCGATTGCTTGTATAAACTCAGGACATCCATTAGAACATGTTTGATGCATTACATGTGAGGTTTAACGCGTAAATCATAGACTGCCATTGTTAGAGCTTCAGATCGGAGAAGCTTCGAACCGGACGATCCAGGCCGTTCTAGGCCAAACGGCCACCACCATCGTGTTCGCAAGGGTCGAATTAGGTGATCTGGGTTTTTGTCATGTGTTAAATGATGCTCTTTGCAGGTTTTTCAGGTTGAGGCAAGCCGGAGAAGACGACCGGAGCCCTAGCTCCAGCGCCTCTGTGTTTCTTGACCGGCGAAGACTGGTGACCAGGGCGTGGCGTATCTTGATTCGCTCATCCATACAACTGGGCCCCACGTTTGACTTGTTTGAAAAATTCCAAAATAAAACACGTTATCACTTATAATCCAATGCAGGTGTTTCTAAGACAAGAAACATGCGCAGCTCAATTGGTAACATACACGTTGGTATATCCTGGGGGTCAGGGGTTGGATCCTGGCTTCCAGCATTTCTTTTTTAACACTTTTCCAAACTAACTCCTTTTTTCTATTTTTCTTATTTTTGCTATTCAATTTAATTTATCTTCAAATAATTTTCTCATGCATTTAAAAATCACCAAAAATATTTTCCTTTTGCATTTTAATCAGAAAAATGTTTGTAAATGTTTTTATGTTGGCATTAATTTTTGGTAAAACTAGGATATGACAATGTCTTGATAGATGTCATGACATTCAGAGTTGAAGATAAATCCTACTTGAGAAGGATGTTTAAAGTACAACTCAGAACTGGAAGCAAGTACTGTGCTGGAATTCTGCAGAAGATTAACTGATGTCATAACCGATGTTATGACATTCTGTGTGACATTTACTGTTCTGCAGAATCTGTTTTTCCTTAGAGTTTTCAGGAAGTTTGTTGAGCTGCTTTATTATGTTCTATGTTAATTAAATTACATGCTCACGTGGCTAAATGGTTGATCTTAGTTAAACCTAAATTGGTTGTTAAAAAGACCAAGTCTTTAGGATTAATTAAGTGAACCCTAGCTATTTTTATAGAAGCCCAAAACTGAAGTTACAGGACTGCTTCTATAATAGGAAAAGAACCCTTACTCTGCTGCTGCGCCTCTGGAATGTATTGAAGATTTAGCAGGTTGTAATTTGTGTAATTCTAGTTACTCTTGTGAGCCAAGTAATTATCAATTGATAAGTGCTTTGGACTAGGATTTGGTTGTAAGGGTAGTTTATCACTCAAAGCTTTGAAGCACGAGTGTTGTGTCTCTTGATTAAAGCTTTGAAGCAAGATCAAGTTTGTTTATTGAAGAGTGTCTTCACAATTCAAGTAATCAATAGGTTGATATCACTGCTGTGATTGAGGGGGAGTGAGTAGGAACTCAGGTCTAAGTAGGACTTAGATTGAAGTTGCATTAGGTAGGTTTTAAGTGAAGGAGATAAACTAGTTGGTTTATTCCTGAATTAATTCTACTAATAGTGAATTTCCTCCCTGGCTTGGTAGCCCCCAGATGTAGGTGTAGTTACACACTGAAATGGGTAAACAATTTATTGTGTTCTTTACTGTTGTTTGAATTCTTGTGTGAATTGTTAACAGTGTCGAATCGTGTCATAACATTCGTGACATCACGATCCGCTGCCGTGAATTTCAATTGGCATCGCGTGCACCGCCTGTTATTTCGGTGAGATCTAGGATAATAGTGAAATTCGGCAGCAGATACTTAATGTCACAGAGAATGTTATGACAAGATCGACATCGCTTGACAATTTACAAGAAATATAGAAAGCAAAATAACACAATAAGTTGTTCACCGATTCGGTTCTAACAAACCTACGTCTGAGGCTACCAAGCCGTGGAGGAAATTCACTATTAGTAGTATCAATTCGAGTTAAACTCACCTACAACTCCTCACTTAATCCCACCCAATGACACTTCAACCTAAGTCCTACTTAGATCCGAGTTCTACCACTCCCTCAATCACCGCAGTGATATCAACCTATTGTCTAATTGAATTGTGAAGACACACTTCAATACACTATCTTGATCTCGCTCAAAGCTTACAATCAATAGACAAACACTGTGTCAAAGCTTTGAGTGATAAACTACCTACAATAAATCCTAGTCCAATGCACTTATCAATTGATAGTTGTTGGCTCACAAGAGAAACTAGAATTACAAAGACCAATGTTAAAACCTTTAACAAGACACAAACACAATTGTTACTAAACCTAACGACACAAACAAAAGCTGCAATGTCTTCAATAAAATGGAGGCGGCGTAGAGTAAGGGTTGAATTCTTTATATAGAAGGTCTTGAATCTTCGTTTGGTTTATAAAGATAGCTAGGTTCACTTAATTTTCTCCTAAAAACATGGTTTGTTCAACAACCAATTTAGGTTTAATTAAGATTAACCTAGCAGCCACGTGAGCATGCTTTCTAATAACAAAACATAAATAAAATGCTCAACAAACTTCCTAAAAATCAAAAGCAGAATATAATGTCACATCAATGTCATAACATTATGACATCGATGCTTTCAGAATTTTCAAGATGCTTTAGCTTCCCGGTGAGGTACTTTTACCATCCTTGTCCGAGGATTTATCTTCAATCTCTGAATGTCAATGACATCTATCATGACATTTCTAAAGCCTAGTTTTACCAAAATTGATGCCAACTTAAAACACTAACAAACTCCCCCTTTGGCACATTTTTGGCTAAAACACCTTGACCTATCAGAGTACAAATGCAGCAGAAGACTATTACCTAGTTCTAAGTTTTCCTAAGCTTTCCTAAGCTTCAAGTAACTAGAACCAAGAGAAGATAAATTCTACCCATACAAATATCCCACATTTTCCCATAGTTGCCCCACATACAATTTCCCACAAAATTTTAAACAGGCCATACAATTCCCCCATACAGTTTCCCAGTTTCCCAAAGAATTTATACTTTCCACAGTATTTCTTCTCCCCCTTTTTAGCCACAAAGGGCCAAAGGAAACCATACAAGTACCCAATCATTTCATCAAATAATTAAAACAGGTACTGTTAAAGGTTACAATTCTGTCAACACAGTTACATTTATCCAAAACAAGGCAGGGAAAGTATAAGAACAAGCAACATTAGATGTAATGTAAACAGGCAACATTCGTGGATCACAAAGCAGCACTCAGTGCTTTCTCCCAAGAGGCACTGTGAAAGGACACATCTTCAGAGCCTTCTTTGTCATCTACTTCTTGATCAGCCTCAGCATCTTCTTCCATATTGTCAGCAGGGGTATCACCATTAAGCCTTTCTTCCTCAACTTCTGAGTCTTTTTCTTTTTCAAGGGTGGAGATCAGAGCTTCAAGGGTCTGCTTCCTTGCTTCAAGTTCTCTGGTCTCCTTAGCACGCCTATGACACGCTTCGAGAATTGGCTTTGACATTAGATGTCTCACCGATGTCATGACAATGTCAGGAACATGCTTCCCTTGAAATAACTTGTAGTGGAAGCCAAGAGCAGGAGCTCTTTTACATACTGAATCTCTATCAACCAGTATATCAGGGTATTGATCAGTTATAATACCACACAAGAGGGAGGGAAATGCTATTGGTCCTTTTATAGCATAATCACAAGATGTTTAAGAATCTGATCAAAATGTAGCTTCCATAGTCAAACTTTGCTTTTGTTCCAACAGCAAAGATGAACCTCCCCAGACCAATGGAGATGGTTGACTTGTGATTCGTGGGAACCCAGTTGGCTGCACCAATCTTGTGAAGAATAGCAAATTTGACACTTAATTTGCTAGCAGAAAGCTTTCCCTTCAATGGCCAATGTTTTACCTGCTTGGCAGTGATTGACTGACATACTTGATTGTCAGTTTCTTCAAGCTCAGGTTGAGCCTCATCTGATCTCCCTAAGTACTTGTTGATTATACTTGAGGAGAACTTCACTTTTCTTCCTCGACAAACACGCTTTAAAATCACGATCTTCCATCAGCACAACCATTTGACAGGTTCACAATAAACTCCTTCACCAGACCTTCATAACAGTTTGAGAACTTCACCACAGTTCTCATCAACCCAGCTTCCTTGATCAGGTCAATCACCTCTTTGCATTCAAGGGCATCTTTGTGCAGTTCCCTTTCAAGTGCTATTCTTTTCAAGCTCACATATTTCCACCTATTAGCATTTTCAGGGTGGTGAAAGGAAATGTTGTCAATTGGTACTTCAGGAACTATGGGAATTTTCCCAAGAGACAACCTTCTCTTTGACTGGATGTCATGATATTCTCGTAACATCAAAGTCGAGTCATCCGATCCGAGGGCTCGGTGCTTTTCTTTTCCTCACAATTGAGGTGCTCTTTGCTTTAGGAGAATCACCAGATTCCTTACTTTACCCTTCCTTTGGAAGTTCCGGCCTTGTTGCTTTTTCCAGATTTTTCCACAGCCTTCCTCTCAGCCCTAGGAGTCTTGCAACCAACTTCAGCTTTCTTCTCATGAACAGAGCTTTGAGCAACACTTTTCTTCCTTTTCCTGTTCATTACCCTTCTAGCAATGCTTGGATTAACCTTGGCTATGAGGTCATTATCAGAAAACTCCTCATCTAGACTGATGATATGAGAAACCATATTCTGATTGGTGTTCCTCTCAGGAGTATCTTCAAGAATGCTATCAGATATGTTATCAGCAGAGACAGCAGAAGAGTTATCAGGGGTACAATGATCTGGAGATTTTTCAAGAATCTCATCAGGGATCTCATTCACATTATCAGTAGGAGATTCCATTACATTATTATCTTGACACCTTTCAGGAACTGAGGCAGAAGGATTAACATCAACTTTGACAGGAGAGTCCACATCATCACCAGATGTCTTGACATTCTCATTGACATCTGGATCAACTGCCAAGCTAGGGCTAGCAGACTTATGATTCAGGGGGACTGAGATCCCAGGTACAGTTTTATTCCCGTTTAGGATATCAGACACTATCCTAGCTATGGCCACATGCACTGACCTAGACCCTGGTGAGGAGGATGATGGAATAGAAGTCTTACCAGAAGGGGATGCCTGTGCCCTTCTTGCATTTCTTGTGCGTAGCTTCTTGACTCTTTCTGGGTCAGTGGCCATTGTACGCAGTGGAGTAACTGTCAATGCTTCAGCTTGCATGGCTTCAGTCTTTGACCTATCTTCAGCCATGGAAGGAGATGAAGATCCTGATTGTTGGGATGATGAGGAGGATGAAGACATTTTTCGCTGATGGTTGTTATGAGAATGAGAGCGAAATTGGCAAGGGGTTTTAGAGTTTCTTTTAGAGGAAGTAAGAGTGATGCAACCTTCAAATGGAGAAACTCTTATATAAGGATGTCTCTTCCTATTCTTGTACTTTTTAAAATGGGGATGAAAGTACCTAAATGCCCCACTTATGAGTAATTGAAATATCAAGTCCAATTCATCCCTTGTTGTAGGCTCAGTTAATTGCTACAACTTCTCATGTAGACAAATACCCAATTTGTCCCTTAAAGACTTAAACTGACTATCCTCAAGTACTTTTGTAGAAATGTCAGAGGACAATGTCATGACATTCTGCGTGACATTGTACTTAGTCAGCATCTGCTTCATCCAGACCACCCTAGAACAATTGTTATCAGCTGTTGTGAGTTCGGCTTCAACATTGTATAGGACCACACAGTTTTGCTTCTTGCTGATCCAAGGAATGAGATTACTTCTCAAGGGTGAACATCCATCACAGTGACATTTATACAAGCTTTGATCAATACTTTTTCCAATTGATCTCTTGGACACTTCGGTGTGGAGGGCAATAGTCCCGTGATCTGCCATTCATCATTCAAGCTTCTTGACACATTTCTTTGCACCCTTGTTCTGTGAAAGAAGTGTTGAGTCATCCATCAATCTATCTGAGACTTCTTCAGATTCCAAGTGATTACCATGGATTGAAGCCACCATAATATTTCCTCCTCTGCCAAAGATGATATTATCCAAGACTTTTCTCCTGTAACATTTGTGAGAAGACACTTGGTCAACCTCTCATGCCGAACCTAGTACTTTGCTTCAAGATTGGAGTGATCAAATGTCCGGACATTGAGTGAGACATTCGATTTCTGTCCATTCTTACAATTACCATAGATCTTCCCTTTTCCCATATGGATTCTTGGTAATCTTGACCTCTAGGAACTGACCCTTTCATTCCTCCGAGGTGTGGTGATCGATTCTTGTTGCCCCAACTTCACTTTCTCTTCATCTTTGTCGTAGAGCACATAGATGGCGGTGAGGTTCTCGACCCATAAGTAGCGGTTGTCCTTTGATCTGACACCTCTCATAATCACTACTTGTTCATCATTGATCACAAGACATTCAGTCTTAGTGAAGTTGACAGTGAATCCCATATCACATAGCTGACTTATGCTAATGAGATTTGCAGTCAAACCTTTTACCAAGAAGACTCCATTCGGGTTTGGAACCTGGTTTGAGTTTCAACACCTTTGATTTCTCCGTTAGCTCCATCTCCAAAGGTAATAAAGCTGGTAGAATGAGGCTTAACATCATTGAGAAGAATTCTGTCTCCAGTCATATGCTTGGAACACCCACTGTCAAAATACCAATCTTCCTTGGAGGATACTTTAAGAGAAGTTTGTGCTATCAAAGCTGTAGTCTTCTTCTTCTTCCACTGGTGAGTGTATGATGCCTTGTTGGACTTAGGCTTTACATATGGAACTTGATTAGGATACCCATGTAGCCTATAGCAGGTGGACTTTATGTGACCAAACCTTCCACAATAATAACATCTCCATCTTTGAAACTTTTGGTTCAGGTTTCTATGATTTTGATGTTGAACCCAATGTTGTGACATCTGCTTTGACATTGGTTCATTAGGTCTGTTTTTCCTTTTGTGATCAACAAATTTCTTAGCCTTCACATATCCTGAGCCAGACCTATTTCCTGTTTTTTGGTATGGCATCCTCTTTGCCTTTGACTTCCCAGGTTTGTTTCTCTCCTGGTTATTAGCAAATCTCTTTGCAGCCACATACCCTGTTCCAGACACATATCCTGTTTTGTGTTGTGACATCTGTTTTGACATTGTTCTCCCATGTCTCTTCTCCTTGATGTCACCAACAGGTTTCTTTTCAGCCACATATCCTAGACCATGCTTATTTCCTGCATTTTGTCCAAGCTAAAGAATTTCATCCAACTTTTCAGTACCAGATGTCAACATTTTGACAGATTTAGACATCTGATCAAGTTTGGAGTTCAACATGACAATATCACTATTGAGGAGATTTATAGTGGTTGTGTTTTCCCTTTTCTCAGCCTCTAGCTTCACATTCTCAGCTTCCAACTTCTCAATCAGCTTTTTCTGTTCCTCATTCTGCTGACACACTTCACCATTTTTCACACACAGCTTCCTGTAGGTCTCAGCAAGCTCTTCAAAGGTTACTTCCTCATCACTAGAATCCATATCAGAATTGTACACTCCAGTTAGTGCAGTGACAAGTTTGGCACCTTCTTCCTCAGATTCACTTCCTGAATCACCATCAGACCAAGTGACAGCCATTCCTTTCTTTTGTTTCTTAAGAAAGGTGGGACATTCAGCTCTAATATGTCCATATCCTTCACATTCATGACATTGGACTCCTCTGCTTTGACTTCCTTTGTCTTCTGACTTGGATCTTCTGCTGGAGTCATAAGACCCGCTGACGTCAGATGCAATGTCCTTGACATTTGACCTTGACTTTGGATCAATCCTCTTGATAAGCTTGTTGAACTGTCTTCCAAGCATAGCTATAGATTCAGATATCTTCTCCTCATCTTCTACCTTGCATCCTTCTTCAGAATTTGATACAAGAGCTATGCTTTTATTCTTCCTGTCCACAGTTTCACTAATTCCCATCTCAAAGGTCATAAGAGATCCAATAAGTTCTTCAACTTTCAGGATGCTGATGTCCTGAGCCTCTTCAATTGCAGTAACTTTCATTGCAAACCTTTTGGGCAAGGACCTGAGAATCTTTCTCACAAGCTTTTCCTCTGACATCTTTTCACCCAGTGCTCCTGAGGCATTTGCAATCTCCAACACATTCATGTGAAACTCATGAATAGTCTCATCTTCTTTCATCTTCAAATTCTCAAATTTGGTAGTGAGCATCTGAAGTCTTGACATCTTCACCTTGGATGTCCCCTCATGAGTAGTTTTGAGAGTGTCCCAAGCATCCTTGGCCAGCTCACATTGATGGACCAGTCTGAAGATATTTCTGTCAATACCATTGAATAGAGCATTCAATGCTTTAGAGTTTCCCAGAGCCAGCTCCTCTTCCTCTTTGCTCCATTCCTCCTCAGGTTTCAAGACAGTAGTCCCATCTTTCTCAACCTTGGTTGGATGTTTCCATCCTTTATCAGCAGCTCTCCAAGCCTTGATATCCACTGATCTTAAGAAGGCAACCATACGTGGTTTCCAGTACTCATAATTAGACCCATCCAGAATAGGTGGTCTACCTCCAAATCCTGTTTCCTTATCCATTAAGCCAGAAACTATAATCCCTAGATCTCACCCAAAAATAACAAGCAGGGAACCAGGCTCTGATACCAATTGAAATTCCTGGCAGCAGATACTTAATGTCACAGAGAATGTTATGACACAGTATCTGACACTGCTTTGACAATTTACACAGTAAATATAGAAAGCAGTAAATAACACAATAAGTTGTTCACCCAGTTCGGTTCTAACAAACCTACATCTGGAGGCTACCAAGCCAGGGAGGAAATTCACTATTAGTAGTATCAATTCAGAGTTAAACTCACCCGTTTACAACTCATCACTTAATCCCTACCCAATGACACTTCAACCTAAGTCCTACTTAGATCTGAGTTCCTACTCACTCCCCCTCAATCACCGCAGTGATATCAACCTATTGTATAATTGAATTGTGAAGACACACTTCAATACACTATCTTGATCTCGCTTCAAAGCTTACAATCAAGAGACAAACACTCGTGCTTCAAAGCTTTGAGTGATAAACTACCCTTACACCAAATCTTAGTCCAATGCACTTATCAATTGATAGTTGTTTGGCTCACAAGAGAAACTAGAATTACAAATTCAAATGTTACTAAACCTAACAGTACACAAAAACAAGCTGCTAACTCTTCAATACATTCCAAGGGCCAACACAGTTGTAAGGGTTGAATTCCTTTTATAGAAGCAGTCCTGAAACTTCAGTTTTGGGCTTCCATAAAGATAGCTAGGGTTCACTTAATTTAATCCTAAAAACATGGTCTTTTCAACAACCAATTTAGGTTTAATTAAGATTAACCTAGCAGCCACGTGAGCATGCTTTTTAATAACAGAAAAACATAAATAAACTGCTCAACAAACTTCCTGAAAAAACTCAGGAAAAACTGATTCTGCATAACAGAATGTCACACTGAATGTCATAACATCTGTTATGACATCAGACTGTTTTCTGCAGAATTTTCAGCACAGCTTTAGCTTCCCAGTTCTGAGCTGTACTTTTACCATCCTTGTCCAGTAGGATTTATCTTCAATCTCTGAATGTCAATGACATCTATCATGACATTTCTAAAGCCTAGTTTTACCAAAATTGATGCCAACTTAAAACACTAACAAATAGTTTCTGGCGTTATGGATAAGGAAGGAGGATTTGGAGGTAGACCACCCATACTGGATGGATCTAATTATGATTACTGGAAACCTCGTATGGTTGCTTTTTTGAGGTCACTGGATATTAAAGCTTGGAGAGCTGCTGACAAAGGATGGAAACATCCTACCAAGCTTTAGAAAGATGGGACTACTATTTTGAAACCTGAGGAAGAATGGAGCAAAGAAGAAGAAGAGATAGCTCGGGCAACTCTAAAGCATTGAATGCCTTATTCAATGGAATTGACAGAAATATCTTCAGACTAGTACATCAATGTGAGCTGGCCAAGGATGTTTGGGACACTCTCAAAACTACTCATGAGGGGACATCCAAGGTGAAGATGTCAAGACTTCAGATGCTCACTACCAAATTTGAGAATTTGAAGATGAAGGAAGATGAGACCATTCATGAGTTTCACATGAATATCTTGGAGATTGCCAACACCTCAGGAGCACTGGGAGAAAAGATGTCAGAAGAAAAACTGGTGAGAAAAATTCTCAGATCCTTGCCTTAGAGGTTTGCAATGAAAGTGACTGCTATAGAGGAAGCTCAGGATATCAGCACCTTGAAGGTTGAAGAACTTGTTGGATCTCTTCAGACATTTGAGATGGGAATCAGTGAAAATGTTGACAGGAAGAACAAGAGCATAGCCCTTGTATCCAATACTGAAGAGGAATGCAAGGAGGAGGATGAAGAGAAGATATCTGAAGTTATAGCAATGCTTGGAAGACAGTTCAACAAACTCATCAAGAGAATTGATCCCAAGTCAAGGTCCAATGTCAAGAACATTCCATCTGACATTAGCAGATCTTATGACTCCAGCAG
Source organism: Vicia sativa (assembly GCA_021764765.1). NCBI lineage: Eukaryota > Viridiplantae > Streptophyta > Magnoliopsida > Fabales > Fabaceae > Vicia > Vicia sativa. The sequence continues at coordinate 83,017,188 of CM038792.1, read as the reverse complement.
AAGATCCAAGTCAGAAGAAAAGGGAAGTCAAAGCAGAGGAATCCAGTGTCATGGTTGTGAAGGATATGGGCATATTAGAGCTGAATGTCCTACCTTTCTAAAGAAACAAAAGAAAGGAATGGCTGTCACTTGGTCTGATGGTGACTCAGGAAGTGAATCTGAAGAAGAAGCAGCCAAACTTGTCACTGCTCTCTCTGGAGTGTGCAATTCTGATATGGATTCTAGTGATGAGGAAGTGACATTTGAAGAGCTTGCTGAAACTTACAAGAAGCTGTGTGTAAGAAGTGGTGAAGTATGTCAGCAGAATGAGAAACAAAAAAAGCTGATTGTGAAGTTGGAAGCTGAAAATGTGAAATTAGAGGCTGAGAAGAAGGAAAACACTGCTACTATAAGTCACCTCAACAGTGAAATTATAGTGTTGAACTCTAAACTTGATCAGATGTCTAAGTTTGTCAAGATGCTGACATCTGGTACTGATAAGTTGGAGGAAATCCTTCAGCTTGGACAGAATGCAGGAAATAAGCATGGTCTAGGATATGAGGCTGCAAAGAAACCTGTTGGTGACAAGAAGAAGAACAGGCCTGGCAAATCAAAGTCAAAGCAGATGTCACAACATAAGGCAGGAAATAGGTCTGGCTCAGGATATGTGGATGCAAAGAAATTTTCTGATAACAAAAAGAAGAACAAACCTAATAAACCAATGTCAAAGCAGATGTCACAACATTGGGTTCAACATCAAGATCGAGAAACATGAAGAAAAAGTTTCAAAGGTGGAAATGCCATTATTGTGGGAGATTTGGACACATAAAGCCTTTTTGCTTTAGACTACATGGATATCCTAATCAAGTTCCTTATGTCAAGCCTAAGACCAACAAGGTACCATACACTCAACAGTGGAAGAAGAAGACTGCAGCTCTGATAGCTCAGACTTCCCTTAGAGTGTCTGCCAAGGAAGACTGGTACTTTGACAGTGGGTGTTCTAAGCATATGACTGGTATCAAAAATCTTCTGAATGATGTCAAACCTCATTATACTAGTTTTGTTACTTTTGGGGATGGAGCTAAAGGAGAAATCAAAGGTGTTGGAAACTTAGACTGTTCTAGAGTTCCAAACCTAAATGGAGTGTTGCTGGTAAAAGGTTTAACTGCTAATCTCATAAGCATAAGTCAACTATGTGATATGGGATTCAAAGTCAACTTCACTAGGTCTGAATGTCTTGTAATCAATGAAAAACAAGAAGTGGTTATGAGAGGAGTCAGATCAAAGGACAACTGCTACATGTGGGAGTCTGAGAACACCAACCTGTCTTTTGTGTGTTCTACAGACAAAGATGAAAAGGAGGTGAAATTATGGCACCAAAAACTTGGCCATTTGCATCTCAGAGGAATGAAAAAGATCATTTCCATGGAGGCTGTCAGAGGAATACCCAGACTCCATATTGATGAAGGGAGAGTTTGTGGTGAATGTCAGGTTGGAAAGCAAACCAGAATGTCACATCCAGTGTCAAGACATCTGACCACTTCTAAGGTGCTGGAGCTGCTGCACATGGATTTGATGGGGCCTATGCAGGTTGAAAGTCTTGGTGGAAAAAGATATGCTTATGTTGTTGTGGATGATTTCTCCAGATTTACTTGGATAAACTTCATCAAGGAAAAATCTAATGTGTTTGATGTTTTTAAAGAATTATGCAAAAGACTTCAAAGAGAGAAGGAAGGCTGCATTGTCAGAATAAGAAGTGATCATGGAAAGGAATTTGAGAACAGCAAGTTTGATGAATTCTGTTCCTCAGAAGGAATCAATCATGAGTTCTCTTCTCCTATAACTCCTCAACAAAATGGAGTTGTGGAAAGGAAGAATAGGACTATACAGGAATCTGCCAGAGCAATGATTCATGCTAAGAAACTTCCTATTCATTTTTGGGCTGAAGCTATGAATACAGCCTGCTATGTTCACAACAGGGTCACCTTAAGAAAGGGAACATCTTCCACCCTGTATGAAATATGGAAGGGAAGAAAACCTACTGTGAAATATTTCCATGTTTTTGGTAGCAAATGTTATATTCTGACAGATCGTGATCAAAGGAGAAAGATGGACTCTAAAAGTGATGAAGGCATTTTTCTGGGATACTCTACAAATAGTAGAGCATATAGAGTATTCAACTCCAGGACTAAAGTTATGATGGAGTGAATTAATGTCATAGTTGATGATCACCATCAGGAAAACAATGTCCCATATGATGTTGAGACATTGTTTGAGACATCACCACAAGTGTCTGATAAGGATGATGTGCCTGTCCCCACTTCACCAAAGTCTGAACCAGAGGAAGCTGTTCGCGTTAAAAGGTGACGCGCTAGAGGATTTGAATGTGAATTCAGATTCTCTGGCTCGAAACGATTTACTCTTTTGATTTGTTTATAAAGATGCCGCGAGCATCAAGCTTTATTATTTTCAACACAAGAAAAGATGATTTAATGATTATGAAAAGGGGAAAGCTGAAATACCCTCAATTGATTTTGATATGCATCACGACTAGCGCAAACTAGACGCAACGCATTGGGGAGATTCCGGGTAAGGGGGTTTGTTATATAAAGGGAATAGATGGAGCACCCTAAATATATATGGTTATCCATAGCTTTATATATGAATATGTTTGATATGTTTGTGTGTTTTTTTAAATTGCTATTTCTATGATTGGGAAAGTTTCTCCTTTGGATTTTTAAGAAATGTAGATTATGTGGGATCCTAGTGTTTGTTATTATTGTGCTCGCAAAGATCTTTGGATCTTCTGCATACATATCCCCTAGTTGGAATCAGAGCATTTGTAGCTCGGATCTACAGGGATCTATGGTTTGTTTGGTCTGAGAGAGAAAGAAATTTTGCTCGCCAAGGACGGGACCTTGTGCCTACGTATTCTCAAAGGGATGTTGAGAAAGTCAGAGCAATCGTAGTTCCCACTTATGCTAGTGGAAAGCAACAGGATGTTAGTAAGAGACACAGACAAATGTCATCTTAACGAAAAATGTATCTAATCTATTTCATCAAATACATTTTGGAAGAGTTTAATTGAAAATCTTTCGTCGTAAGTTGTAGGTGTTTTGCTTGAGTGTACAAGCGTTACCACTTACGAGTTTTAGAAAGACGTTTGAAAAATGATTGAATCTTTTAACTGTAAGCATTGGGTGTTTTGCTTGAGTGTACAAGCGTTACCACTTACGATTAAGAGATGTTTTTTGTTTGAAAAGAGTTTGAAAAGTTTTTGATTGTATGTGATGTGATAGATGAGATACTTCTTCCATAGAGATGATAAATGTCTAAATCTCGAGGAGAAATTGATTGGATTAAGGGAATGCTTTTAAGAAGCCCATGGGTCCTTGTATTGTTAGCCCAAAAGGAGGCATTCCGAGGGTCATCGAGGGTCCTTGTATGAAGCTCAAGAGGAAGCTATAGGGTATGGCTGGCTTTGGCTTTAAAAGGGATTTCACCGAGAAACCGTCCTTTTGGAATTTAGAGCAATTTCACCGGGAAATTTTACTCTCATGGTTCTATCCTAACGCGGGTGATTCTTTGTATTGGAAGCCCAATAGGAGGCTGTTAAGAGATTTCCTGATCTCTTTCATTGTATGATGCCCAAGAGAAGGCTAAACTCAAAGACGAGTTCTTTTGAACGAAGCCCAAGAGGAGGCTGACTCAGCAGGGGAGTGTTGCCTTATATGAAGCCTAAGCGGAGGCTAAACTCAGATGAATGAGTTTTCTTATATGAAGCCTAAGAGCAGGCTAACTCTGAGGGGAGAGTTATCTTGTATAAAGCCCAAGCGGAGGCTATAACTGTGGGGAGCCTATTGATTAGACTAGTTGTTATGTTATAACTGAACAGTTATATAAACAAGTATATGAAGTTATTCACAGGAGTTTATGAAGGAAATATAAACAATGCATGATGCTTATTTACAAGAGTTTATGAAGGAAATATAAACAAGTGTCTGTGAAACGAACATTTGAAACGAGCGTAACTTGATTATTTACCAGTTTAGATTGTGTACAAGGAAGTAAATATGTACATGAACGAGCTATTTATGTACAGAGAAAGATGGATGTACATAGGAGGGTTGGGACTTACACCGTAAGGGAGGCCCATTGGCTTAAAATCAGTTTCACAGGGAATAATGCTCCTTTCAATACCAATGGTATTCAGTGTATATGTACAGACGAAACGGAAACGAACGATCGGATTTTTGTCTGTGAAAAGTATTTGTATTATGTACAGATAAAAATTTGTACGAATATAAAAAGAATTTGATATGTACAAGGAAAATATGTATGTACATAAAGAATGTTGGTATGCGTATACACAAGTGAAATAGAAACAAACGATCGAAGTTTGTCTGTACTTGAGTATAAAAGGTATTTGTGTTATGTACAGATAAAAATTTGTATGTATCTGAAAAGAGTTTGATATGTACAAGGAAATAATTATGTACATAAAAGAATGTTATGGGACTTACACCGTGAGGGAGGCCCGTGATCGATTAAGAAATTCGAGAGAAAACGAGTTCAATTTTATCGTTTAAATCGGATCGATCATGGTAAAAAGATGTAAGTTTGATGAAAAGTTTTGAAGAAATGATTTTAAAAGTGGTTTTGAAAAGTGTCAAAAGTGTCGTTTTCGGCTCGATTAAAACATAATCAGATGAAAGTTTTTTCTGAAAATTTTTGCACTATCATAAAATAGATACATTTATTGACAAGTGTACAAAAAATCACCTCAAAATGAGGAGTTTTGATTGGTTAAAAAAAATGTTAAAGTTTGTGAAAAAAACATGAAAAAATATGAATGTTTTAAAAAAATGGTCCATGGGAGGTTTGAACCCATGACCATTGGGTGGCATACGTGGCAGAGAGAACTAAAGGCGTGCTGGCAACCACTGGGACAAGCGTGCTTTTGTGTTTTTGAATCAAAACACGTGTTTATAAAACATTGGAAATTTTGAATTTGAAAAACTCAAGAACACGCGCGAAGCCTGTTCTTCATTTTTGATTCTCAGATTCTTCAATCCATGCTAGAATCCTTGTTTCTTAATGAAATTGGATGAAGTAAACATGAAAGTTTCTCGATTTTTCACAAGGAACACGATGGTGGATGTTAATTGCATTTATTTTTGGTCTAACACGATTGAATTTCTGGAGATCACGAAGAACCCTAGAACCGTAATTTCTAATTGAAATTATGTGTAGTTGATGATTTTTCAAATTGTTTGAGGGTTAAGGATCGTGATAGGTGCAGAAAACAATTAGCCAAGCGTTTTTTCATTTAAATGCAAGGAATCACGAGATTGAGTTTCGAACTCCTACCTGTTCAAGTTGAGATCGAAGATGGTGTTGGAGTGTTTCCAGAACGGATTTGATGATTGTTTGAGCTTCAACGGATGTTAGGGAAGGTGTATGATCACCCTGCTTGCCTTGAATCACCCTGGATCGTGCTACCCAAGTCCACCTGCACAGTCTGAAAATGGAAGCTCGATTTCTATGTTAAAGTTGTTACAGTTAGTTGTAATTGATCTGCATCATGTCTATGATGTTCATGGATCGTGTTTGGATGCTTAGAACTCAAGTTACATCAGCCTAGCCATGAATTTGAAATTTAAGGAAGTTTTAAGCAAGCTTGAAAGTGTGAAATGCAAATCTGGTTTTTACTTGTTTTCAGATTGATTTTAAGTTACAAACCAGTTATATGTTGATATTAAAACATGTTAGACACCAAACATCCTATGTTTATTCACAATTTTTCAAAAATGCACAAACTCTCAATTTGAACTATGTTTCTTGATTTTTAAGAAAGAAGAGAGAAAGCATAACTTTGCATTGCTTTGGTGTGTTTTCAAATGGCCAACATGACCTCTATTTATAGGTCAAAAGTTCTGAACAATTAGGCACAAGTACATGGCATTGTAATTCAAAGTTGCCTTAAAGGGCAAGAAAGACTTTTTCAAAAGAAAAAGGAAGTTTCCTTTTTTAACCATGTGTTATTTTTCCAACTTGATCCAATCCTACAATTATTACTTCTCACTGATTTTTATCAGTTCTTATCCCAATTTGGCAAGGTGGCAAGTGTTCTAGATGAAAAAATCACAAAATGACCTATAATTTGAAGTTTTGAACTTTGAAAATCATGTTTATGGAGCCTTATGTTTCAATTTCAAAAGTATAGCTAGACTCCATGGATTTAAGAGTTCTTGGACATTTTGGAAAGCTTGTTTCAAGATCTACAACTTTCATGTTTTGAGTTTTTTCCAAATCAAAATGGAACTATGTGAAAAAATAGCATGAAGTTTGGAAATGGTACAAAATTTTAACACTTAGAAATTTTTCTAAGTATTGAAAATTTTGACTTTTTGTTGACTTTTTCAAATTCTTTGATTTTTCATGATCATGATGGATCATTTGAAGTATTTTGATGATTGAAAAAGTTTTGTTTTGAAAAAGTTGACCAAAAGTCAAAGTTTGACTTTTCTGTGCAGATGAAATTTCATCAGATGATTCTGAAATTGACTGATGAAGTCTGTGAACTTCTGTGATGTTTTGAATCCAGAAATTAGGTCAAGATGTTGTATCTAAGATATAATGTCCAATCTCTAGAAAAAAAAGTCATTCAATGTTCAAGAAATCAGAGAATACTCATCCTCGATCAAAACCCTAATTGGTCGATCCTCGATTGATCTATGAGAAAAATGGGATATCTGAGGATTTAAGGTTGATATTTTGATCAAGATAGGTCAAATGAAGTGAGTAAAGCTCAAACCCTAATTGATTTCCTCTTGAATCAGATGAAAATTTGATGAAACCCTAATTTTGACCTGTGAATGCTACACCTGATTAATGTTGTTCTGAACTGTTGGTGATGCAATGATGCAAATGTAAGGTGGTATATTAGGTCAAAAATTGGGGTATGACAGAAGCTAACAAAGATCCTTCCATCAGAATTCAGAAAGATCATCCAAAGGAACTCTTCATTGGAGATCCTAACTGTGGTGTCATTACTAGATCCAGAGAAATTATCTCAAACTCTTGTTTTGTGTCAAAGATTGAGCCAAAGAATGTCAAAGAGGCTCTAACTGATGAATACTGGATTGGAGCAATGCAAGATGAATTGAACCAGTTCAAGCAGCATGAAGTGTGGGAGTTAGTTCCTAGACCAGAAGGAACAAACATCATTGGCACAAAGTGGATCTACAAGAACAAGTCTGATGCAGAAGGGGTTGTCACCAGAAATAAAGCAAGACTTGTTGCTCAGGGATACACTCAAGTTGAAGGGATTGATTTTGATGAGACTTTTGCTCCTGTGGCTAGGCTGGAATCAATCAGATTATTACTAGGAGTTGCTTGCATTCTAAAATTCAAATTGTTTCAGATGGATGTGAAAAGTGCCTTCCTAAATGGCTACTTGAATGAGGAGGTATATGTAGAGCAGCCTAAAGGATTTGTGGATCCAAATTTTCCTGACCATGTCTACAAGTTGAGGAAAACCCTATATGGTCTAAAGCAAGCTCCTAGGGCTTGGTATGAAAGGCTGACTAAGTTCCTTACTGATAAAGGATATAGGAAAGGAGCCTTGGATAAAACCCTATTTGTCAAGAATGAAGGAGGAAAGATAATGGTGGCTCAAATTTATGTTGATGACATAGTGTTTGGAGGAATGTCAGATACAATGGTGAGACATTTTGCCAACCAAATGCAAGCTGAGTTTGAAATGAGCCTCATGGGAGAATTGACTTACTTTCTTGGACTGCAAGTTACACAATGGAAGAATCAACATTCCTCTCACAAAGCAAGTATGCAAGGAATATTGTCAAGAAATTTGGAATGGAAAATGCCAGCCATAAAAAGACTCCTGCTCCTACTCATTTAAAGTTGTCTAAGGACACAAGTGGAGCAAATGTTGATCAAAGCTTGTATAGAAGCATGATAGGAAGTTTGTTGTACTTAACAGCTAGCAGACCTGACATTGCATTTGCTGTTGGGGTATGTGCAAGATACCAGACTGAACCTAAAGTGAGTCACATCAATCAGGTGAAAAGAATTCTGAAGTATGTGAATGGAACTTGCAATTATGGTATACTGTATTCTCATGGATGTGAGCCAATTCTGTCTGGCTATTGTGATGCTGATTGGGTTGGTAGTGCTGATGATAGAAAAAACACTTCTGGAGGATGCTTCTTCTTGGGGAATAATCTTGTTTCTTGGTTCAGCAAGAAACAAAACTGTGTGTCTTTGTCTACTACTGAGGCTGAATACATAGCAGCTAGTAGCAGTTGTTCTCAGATGGTCTGGATGAAGCAGATGCTGACTGAGTACAATGTCACACAGAATGTCATGACATTGTACTGTGACAACCTGAGTGCTATTAATATTTCAAAGAATCCTATACAACACAGTAGGACTAAGCACATTGACATAAGACATCACTTCATCAGAGACCTTGTGGAAGAGAAAGTGATTAAATTGGAGCATGTAGCCACTGAACTTCAATTGGCTGAAATTTTTACTAAAGCTCTTGATGCTAGTCAGTTTGAGAATTTAAGGGGCAAGCTGGGTATTTGCCAATATGAGGAATTGTAGCAATTAAAATTGCTTACAACAAGGAATGGAAGAGACCTTTTATTTCATTTAATTTTAAGTGGAATAATTAATTATTTCCCTCTTTCCTTTCAAAAGTCCAAGAATAGGAAGAGGCATATATATATTTTAGTTACTTCATTTGAAAGTATCTCTTGCCATTTCATCAACAAAAGCCCTCAAACTCTCTGTGATATTTTTCTTGCCTTCCTCAAGATGTCTCGACAGAACCTGTCACCGTCCTCTTCATCATCTCAAGATTCTGGCTCTTCATCTTCCACCATGGCTGGGATTAGGGCAAGTGCTGAAGCCATGCAAGCACTGAAGGTTACCCCACTGCGTGCAATGGCAACTGACCCTGAGAAGGTCAAGAAACTTCGCACCATAAATGCACGAAGGTCACAAGCATCTCCGTCTGGTAAGACCTCTGAACCATCATCATCTGTTCCTCCTGAAATAGCAAACAGAGAAGGCTCTAGGTATGTGCATGAAGCCATTGCTAGGATAGTAACCAGGATCTTGAATGAAAACCACTCTGTGCCTGGGGTTTCTGTCCCTCTAAACCAAAAATCTGCTAGCCCTAGTTTAGCGGCTGATCCAGATGTCACTGAGAATGTCAAGACATCTGATGATCAAGTCAAGAAAACCCCTGTGGATCCTATTACTGAACCCTTTGTTGATTCCCCTGTGAAGTGTAATGTTGATACCTCTGATAACAATCCTAAAGTTTGTGTTGATGATACAACTATGGAGCCCGCTGTGGTTAGTGAAAATGATATCTCTGATGGTATTCTAGAAGAAACTCCAGAGAAACCAATTGGTGATAACCTGGAAAACTCTCCAGTTAAAGATTCTGAAAATAGTGTGGAACCCCCTGTCATTGACTTGGATAAAGAATTCTCAGACAATGACCTCATTGCCAATGTCAATCCAAGCATTGCTAAAAGGATGATGAGAAGGAAAGGGAAACAGGCAACCTCTCAGAGTCCTGTCAAAGCAAAGGTTGCTGAAGATGTTTATAAGGCTGAAAAGGACAACAAGGCTGGACCCTCTACAAGGAAGAGTAGGGTGAAGACTGTTGGTGGTGGCACTAGACCCAAGAGAACACCAATTGTGAAAAAGAGGAAGGTACCTGAACCCTCAGAGTCTGATCAAGACTCTGAGTTTAATGTTGAAGTGAATGTATCAGACATTCATCCAAGGAATAAGCCAACTCTTGGGAAACTGCCCAAAGTGCCTGAAGTGGCCATTGATAACATCTCCTTCCATCACCCTGAGAATGCTGGCAGATGGAAATATGTTTACTTAAAAAGGATTTCTATGGAAAGGGAGCTGAATAAGAGTGCCCTTGAGTTCAAGGAGGTGACTGATCTGATCAAAGAGGCTGGTTTAATGAAGACTGTTGTGAGGTTTTCAAATTGTTATGATGTGCTAGTGAAGGAGTTCATTGTGAACCTGTCTAGTGGTTGTGCTGATGGTAGGTCAGCAGATTTTAAGACTGTGTATGTAAGGGGGAGAAAAGTGAAGTTCTCTCCAAGTGTGATCAACAGATTCTTGGGGAGATCAGATGATGCTCAGCCTGAGCTTGAGGAAACTAATAACCAAATCTGTCAAACCATCACTGCTAATCAAGTGAAGCATTGGCCTTTGAACGGAAAACTCACAGCCAACAAACTGAGTGTCAAATTTTCCATTTTGCACAAAATAGGTGCTGCTAATTGGGTCCCAACAAATCACAAGTCAACCATCTCTGTTGGACTGGGCAGATTCATATTTGCAGTGGGTACTCAAGCAAAATTTGATTATGGAACCTACATTTTTGAGCAAACACTCAAACATGCTGAAAGCTATACAATAAAAGGACCAATAGCCTTTCCCTCCCTCGTGTGTGGAATTTTAATGGATCAATATCCTGATATTCTGGTTGAAAGAGATACAGTTTGCAAAAGAGCCCCTGCACTTGGATTTCATTACAAGCTCTTTCAAGGAAGACATGTCCCAGACATTGTCATGACATCTGCTGAGACATCCAATGTCAAGGCAAATTCTCAGAAGGCAACTGTCATAGCTGTGCTGAAAGCAACCTGCAAGGAGCTTAAAGCAAGAAAGCAAAGCCTTGAAGAACTGATCTCTCAACTGGAAAAGGAGCTTGACACAGAGGTTGAGGATGAAGGGTTAGCTGGTGTTGGTGATGCTGATAATGATGCTGATGATGTTCAGATGACTGGTGCTGAAGGAAGTTCTGAAGATGCTTCTTTCCATAGTGTTTCTTCAGGAGAAGAAAGCACTTGAACTGGAGACCTGTTGCTTATTGATTACTTGTCTCTGTTTTGTTGTTTTGCTGTTAACTTTGCTCTGCTATTCTATTTTTGGATAATTGTATTATTTTGACAGAGTTGTAATCTTTAACTGTGATGGTACTTTTTATATATGATGAATCTCGGGGCATCTGTACTGGTTCCTTTGGCCCTTTTAAGGCTAAAAAGGGGGAGTAGTATATGTGGATAGTATATGTGGACAATTGGGGCAATTGTATGAAAATCTTTGGGTAGAATTTATCTTTCTAGGATCTGGTTTTTAAGCTTAGGATAGCTTAAATTAGTTTATTTTTCCGCTGCATGGGTACTCTGATAACTTAGTTTGTTTTAGCCAAAAATGTGCCAAAGGGGGAGTTTGTAAGTGTTTTTATGTTGGCATTAATTTTTGGTAAAACTAGGATATGACAATGTCTTGATAGATGTCATGACATTCAGAGTTGAAGATAAATCCTACTTGAGAAGGATGTTTAAAGTACAGCTCAGAACTGGAAGCAAGTACTGTGCTAGAATTCTGCAGAAGATTAACTGATGTCATAACCGATGTTATGACATTCTGTGTGACATTTACTGTTCTGCAGAATCTGTTTTTCCTTAGAGTTTTCAGGAAGTTTGTTGAGCTGCTTTATTATGTTCTATGTTAATTAAATTACATGCTCACGTGGCTAAATGGTTGATCTTAGTTAAACCTAAATTGGTTGTTAAAAAGACCAAGTCTTTAGGATTAATTAAGTGAACCCTAGCTATTTTTATAGAAGCCCAAAACTGAAGTTACAGGACTGCTTCTATAATAGGAAAAGAACCCTTACTCTGCTGCTGCGCCTCTGGACTGTATTGAAGATTTAGCAGGTTGTAATTTGTGTAATTCTAGTTACTCTTGTGAGCCAAGTAATTATCAATTGATAAGTGCTTTGGACTAGGATTTGGTTGTAAGGGTAGTTTATCACTCAAAGCTTTGAAGCACGAGTGTTGTGTCTCTTGATTAAAGCTTTGAAGCAAGATCAAGTTTGTTTATTGAAGAGTGTCTTCACAATTCAAGTAATCAATAGGTTGATATCACTGCTGTGATTGAGGGGGAGTGAGTAGGAACTCAGGTCTAAGTAGGACTTAGATTGAAGTTGCATTAGGTAGGTTTTAAGTGAAGGAGATAAACTAGTTGGTTTATTCCTGAATTAATTCTACTAATAGTGAATTTCCTCCCTGGCTTGGTAGCCCCCAGATGTAGGTGTAGTTACACACTGAAATGGGTAAACAATTTATTGTGTTCTTTACTGTTGTTTGAATTTACTGTGTGAATTGTTAACAGAGTGTCAGATACTGTGTCATAACATTCTCTTTGACATCACGTATCTGCTGCCAGGAATTTCAATGTTTATTTAAATCTTTAACATTAAAATTAATATTTTTGCATGCATATTTTAATTAATTGTTAATTAACCATTAAATTGACTCTTAATTATTTTTCTCCATCAAAACCAATCCAGAAAATTCCCAAAAAATTACTCTATCATCTAATTATTATGGCTAACCCAAAAACATTTTTCTTCATTCAAAACTTTCTTTTACTAACATATTTTTCTCTTATGCGAATTTCTTATATTTTCTGATTATTATGTATCTGCTTACAGGTTGTAATAGTTAGGATTTATTTTCTCGCATTCTTTTCCAATATTATGTAACTGCATATGGGATGTAATAGTTTAATTAGGATTTTACTTTCCGCACTCCTATTATGTAACTTCCCCAAAGCCATGTAATAGCGTAGGATTTACTTTCCGCAATTTACTTTCCGCACCCTATAAACTGCTAGTAATTAGGCGTGTATGGCAAGATAAAAACGAACGTAGACCACTTCTAATTCCAAGATAAAATATCTGAATTTAACACACTCTTTTCACACATGCACCCCTTAGGGTAATTCTCTCTCGCTGCCTTTCGAATAAATGGTCAAGTCCCTCGAACGTAGAGGTATCCTAGCACTGTTGCCTACAAACATATCATCATAGTCCCTTCGATACAAAGATCATAGACCCACAATGTCGCCTACGAATACATGATCTCCTCCCTCGATTGTTGCCTACGAAAAGTGATGACCATCCCTTCGAATGTGCTAGGATACTTCCTACAAGTTGCCTTCTATGACCATCTGATGTCCCTTCTACATCCAACGAATAGGGTTGCCTACCAACTAATTGTACGGATATCACTATTCTAAAAGAACGTAAAACAACACGTAAACGACCATTCTGAGTAGGTAATAATATTTTTAGTTGCTTGCTCTATCAAAATACTTTTCACACCTCACACTTTTGTCAAAGTTCAAACACTTTTCAAAACGAAACATTTCCGAACACTTTGTATACATTCCTACATGAATCATTACAAAGTCAAAGCAAAATGCCTTTTCAAAACATTTTTGTCAAACACACAGAAAGCAATTTTTAAAAAATGAGCTAGAAGCAACTAAGATCCCGTAGAAAACTACGGATGGAAAGGGGTGTTAATACCTTCCCTTTTCATAACCTTCTCCCTTACTCAGAATCTAACGAAGGTCTTTTTCTATTCTTTTCACCTTCCCTTAATTGGATAAAAGAATAGTCGGTGGAGACTCTTGCTATCCGCAACATTTGCGATAAAAAGCAAAACAAATCTCAAAGTCAGTTCTCCCACCGTATTACAGAACTGGCGACTCTGCCGGGGAGACACCCTAAAGAGAGAATACCTTAGGGATTTTTAGATCATTTTTACTGCTTTTTGTTTGACTTGTATGCTTTACTTTTAAGGGTTGCTTGGGTATTATACTTGTGGGGGATCCTACACCCGAATCCAGGTTTCCTTATGTAAGTAGCAATAGATCGTCGCGACCGTTAGGCGTATACCGAAATGGTCAACATGATGGCTACATTAGTGTGACACTTTCGATGTCCCTGATACTCTTCATTTCCAAGTTGAGGATAGTATTTGGCTTCTGCGTGGTGTCATCAGCACTAACTCAACTTTTAGAACCCTAATTGACCCATCTTGGCCATTAGAAGGTAATGAGATGGCCGACTTTGGTGCAGGACTAAGGTTGGTTGATACTCGATGCTACGCTCATTGAGATCAGACTTTTGGGACATTTTCGGTCGACCACTTGGTAGTCGTATTGAAATAAGCGCCTACGAGAAAGATCAATGATGTGAGATTCCTAGAACCCGGTTACTATTATAGGACAGGATGAACCAACTCAAACTTTTGGTGGGGTAATCACCTAGACCTCATGCAAGCCTTAAACCATAGGCTCATTGTGTGAATTGTTTGTGTGTGCCAAACATGACATCATGACATCATTTGCATTGCATATCATTTCTAACCATTTCAAGGACCTAGGGATTTATCTTTGCTCTGTTTTGTAGGTGTTATGGCTTCTAGAAAGACTATCCGAATCAACTTCATGGGTATACCTTCTCAGCTCAAAGAATTGGTTTCAGAAATTCCCGACCATGCTCATTTCATCAAAAGACATGGTTATCTACTTGATTTGGTTATCTCCGGTTTTGAAGAAGATATGATGCATGTCCTATTCCAGTTCTTTGATCCGAAACACCATTGCTTTACATTTCCAGATTATCAGTTGGTTCCTACCTTGGAAGAGTTCTCTAAGCTACTTGGGATACCTATTCTTGACCAAATGCCATTCACCGGTTTAGAAAAGGTTCCTAAGTACGAAGACATCACATCAGCATTACACCTAAAGCGCTCAGACATTGAAGCCAATTGGGAAACCAGAAGTGGAGTTAAGGGTTTACTTGCCAAATTTCTGATAAAGAAAGCCCGAGAATTCCTCAAAGCTATGAGTTTCCAAGCATTCGAAGACATCTTGGCTTTGCTAATCTATGGTTTGGTTCTATTTCCTAACTCGGATCAGTTTATCGACGTGAACACCGTCAAGATATTCCTCACTCGTAATCATGTGCCTACTTTACTTGGAGATATCCTACATTCTCTCCATACTCGTACCATCAAAAGACAAGGAACTATCATGTGTTGCATACCGTTTCTTTCCAGGTGGTTTATTTCACACCTTCCTCCATCAGCATTGAAGAACGAGCAAAGGTTGAAATGGTCTCAAAGACTAATGTCACTCTCTCATTCAGATATTCGTTGGTGTCTTTTCTCTCAAAAGGACTTCACATTCATTGAGCGTTGTGGAGAATTCCCTAATGTACCACTCCTTGGCATAAGGGGAGGTATTACTTACAACCCTTCTCTAGCTCTACGTCAGTTTGGTTATGCTCGAAGAGATGGTCCACGTGATATGCTTCTCCAAGATATTGTGTTCGACTACAACCACGATCTCCAGAATTACCGACGAAGGTTCATACACGCTTGGGGCATGGTAAAGAAGACTGATACCAAGACATTGGGACACTAAAACTCCATTTCTTGGGAACCTTACCTCAAATGGGTGCGAGCTCGAGCTCAAAACCTCATGATGCCATTTACACCCGTGTTACCAGTAATTATGGAACCTGTTGCTATAGGTGACGAATCCCATATTGTTCTCCATCCCGACATGCCTACTGATTTCGAAGACTTGAAGAGATCACGGATTCGACAAAAGAAAGGGATACGTTCGAAGCTCAATGCTATGCAAGTGGGAAGAAGGTACTAGAGTTGACCAAGCTACTTCACGAGGAGCGAAACATCAACGCCTACTTCAACACCAAAAGGAAGCGCCCATGGGAGACCTAGAACTTTAGGATTTTGTTCTTTTATTTTTTTGAATTATCTTTTGTACTTAAAAAGAAAAAGAGAAGAAAAAGAGACTAATAAAGTTTGTTCATGCTTGTTTAACAAATTTAAATTCCTAAGGTCCTTGAAAATATTGCATTGCATAAACATCACATATCATGGCATAACATTGCATAACAGGTACATTGAAGATCGATTTTCTCATTTTCTCGCTATTTATTATTAGCAGAAATGGCTCTTGAACAGACAGTCAAAGATCTCCAGGCTCAGAATGCTCAGTTCCAGGAAGTGGTTACCAGCTTGGTCCAAGGCCAAGAAGATCTGAAGAAGCACATCAACAAGAGGAAGAAGGTCATTGGTGTTCTCAACTTGGGCAGACGTCACAAAGGTGGTCCTAAAGTGGTCAGCCGGATAGAGTTCTCAGATAAGAGTATCGAAACTGAGGGAAGTCTCAAGAACAATGAAGGAGACCAGCGTGAGTCTGAGCACAAAGAGGAAGACTATGAGCACGAGCAGTATTCTTTTGAAGATGACAAATACAAACAACTTGAAGACCGTCTGAATACTGTGGAAAATCTGAAGATGTCCGGGCTGAATTTTGATGATCTAAGTCTAGTTCCTGGTGTGGTGATTCCTCGCAAGTTCAAGCTTCCTAATTTTGCCAAGTATGATGGCATCTCTTATCCGAAGCTGCATTTGAAGTCCTCTATTCAGAAGATCCATCCTCACACTGATGACAGGAAGCTTTGGATCCATTTCTTTCAAGAGAGTTTGTCCGGAGCTCAGTTGGAGTGGTATTATCATCTAGAGAGTACCCACATTCATACTTGGAATGACTTAGCAGACGCTTTCTACAAGCAATACCAGTACAATGCTGAAATGACACCCACTCGCATGCAACTACAAAGCATGTCTATGGGTCGTGATGAGAAGTTCAAAGAGTATGCTCAGAAATGGAGAGATCTAGCAGGTAGAGTTCAGCCACCCTTGTCCAATAGGGAGTTGGTTGATATGTTTATGGGAACACTTACGGGCCTATTCTTCAATCATCTGATTGGAAACTCTTCAACCGGATTCACCGAGCTGATATTGACAGGAGAACGCATTGAAGCTGGAATCAAGAGTGGAAAAATTCAGGTAGAGTCATCCTCAAATGCTACGAAGAGATCTTTTGGTGGTAAGAAAGAAGCCAATGCTGTGTATGGTCAGAAAAGCCGAGCCAAGACCGACCGTGCTTAATCTATGGAGGCAGTTGTGATCTCCAATCCTACATGAGCACAACCTCAGCGAAACAACACACGTAACCAGAATGCGCCATGAAGACAGTTTACGAAGATCAACATGCCATTGTCGCAAGCATTGCAACACATGTTGAAAGCAGAGCTGATTACCTTGAGGGATCCTCCTCAAAACATCAACACTTCCTCTCCGAGATACAATCCTAATGCAAAGTGTGCTTACCACTCCAACAGCCCAGGACATAATACTGACGATTGTTGGGCTCTGAAGAACAAGATTCAAGATATGATTAAAGCTAAAGAGATTGAGTTTGATCCTCCTGTTGAGACTCCGAATGTGATCAATGCACCTATGCCTAATCATGGAAAAAGTTCCAATGCTATTGACAAGAACTCTTATGTTTTTAATATAGATGACTTAACTATTCCTCTGATGATTGTTAAGAAGAATCTGCTGCAAGCCGGTGTCAATCCAGAATGCCCAGAGAATTGTCGTTGGTGCCCATCTGCACCTGACGGATGTGCTTGGTTGAGAAGACGTATTCAGTGCATGATGGACAACCACGAAGTGCTATTTTTGAAACCTTCACCTGTGGAGAATCTGTGTGAAGACTTGTCTAAGAATTTGAAGATCGAAGATGTGAGCGAAATTGTACCAGAAGTCTGGGATACCTTGGGGAAGCCAAGTGGAAAGTTTGATTACATGGTGAAGTATACTGTTCCTGAAAGCTACAAAATTCCTATTGAAGATGTTAAAGCGACCGGATGGGGAGACGATTTCCCAGAAGACTATGTTGATGTTAACACAATAAGGATTTCCTCTGCCGATCCTGTGCCTAGAGTGGCACCTCTCATCATCACTTCTCCCAGACCAGTTCCATACTCCTCTAACAAAGCTATACCTTGGAACTATGGAGCTGAGGTTTACTATCATGGCGTCAAGCAAGACCCTCTGACCATTGAGGATCTTACAGTTGAAGCTACAATTCCTGACATTGACAACATCACCGGATCAAGTAAGGTGACCAGAACCGGAAGAGTATTCTCTCTAGAAATCTCTCCTCCAAAAGAAATTGCGACTCCAGCTCGCATTCCAGCTATTGAACCAGTTCCCGAAGCTAGAGGGAAAGAACCGATAACTTCGCCTTTGGAAGTACCAAAGGAAGTTGCTGAAGATACCTCCAAACGAGAAATGGAGGAAATTCTGAAGATTATCAAGAAGAGTGACTACAATGTTGTGGAACAATTGGGACAAACTCCGTCCAAGATCTCCATGCTTGCTCTGCTCTTGTGCTCACGACTAAGGCCTTGGTGAAGTTTCTGAAGAATGCTCACATACCACAAGACACTACTACTGATCAATTTGAATTTTTTATTGCTAGCCTGGCTGCCAACAACGGCCTAGGCTTCTCTGATGTTGATTTGACTCCTGCCGGAAGGAAACACAATAAAGCCTTGCACATCTCGGTTGAATGCAAGGGCGTTACATTGTCTCATGTTTTGGTAGATCTTGGTTACGCTCACGAATATCCTACGAAGAGTGCTTTCGACCGACTCGATGTTGAAGGATTGGTTTCGAAGCCCAGTGACATAATTGTAAGAGCTTTTGATGGTTCTAAACGAACAATACTTGGAGACCTCATTCTGCCAGTTAAAGTCGGTTTCCAGACTTTCGACTCCACTTTCTTTGTCATGGACATTCGTCCGGCTTACTCTTGCCTACTTGGGCCCTTGGATACATGGGGCGGGCTGATACCTCTACCTTGCATCGAGTGAAGTACCCGGTGAAGGGAAGGTTGTCACGGTATCGGTGGAGGAATACATGGTCGGTCATCTGCGGTCATTCCGATATCTCGAGATGGAAGGTGAATTCTTGAAACTCCTGTCAAGTGTTTGAAACAGTTCCAAGAGCCATGCACATTGACTCTCCACTCCTCGAAGTTACACAAGTTCCGCCTAGGATGGTCTCATTGAAAGATGCTCAAGCCGCGGTTGAAGGAGGAGGTAGTACTATTTGGGGTCAGCTCCCGATCTTCCTTTCAAATCGACAAGGCGGTTTAGGCTTCACCATCAAAGAGACGAGGCGATCGCCCGCGAGCGTGCGGCAAGCTTCCTTTCCGCATCGGCGAATGGAGTTCATGCTATAGAAAGGCGACGGACTTGACACCGGCAAGTGGATCTTCCAACTCCGACAACGGACTCGGCAATTGAAAGACCGAAGGCATACCAATCTCCTTTAGGCGGAGTAATTGCTTTTGTTTTGTTATACTTTTCATTTTCTACGCTTTGAACAATAAACTTTAAAGCCTAGTGCCTTGCAGGGGCATCATGGCTCGTTGTGAGGGTTATTATCATCATTTGCATATTTTCATTCAATAAAATCGTTGGACTTTTTCATTTAAATGTTATTTTCTTTCTTTTACTTTATCACCCTTCAAAAGCTATGTGTTCTTACACACCCGTGATACGAAGATTCACTCGAATCTAGTTGATATGACTATGCTATTGCTAAATATGACTTGATAATCCGATCTACCAAGGCGAAGGCGAAGGTGAGGAAGATTGTGAGGTGGGAGAAATGGGGCTGCTACAGAGAAGAGCGAGTTATCTGACCCGAAGAGCCAGTTGAGGTTGTGAATTTGGGTCTTGATGAAGGCAGAAAAGAGATCAAGATAGGAGCGAGGTCTTGAGCAGTGTCAAGAGAGATTGGTTCGGATGCTACGAGACTATATCGAGGTTTTGCTTGGTCATACGAAGATATGCGGTCTAGACATTGACATTGTGGTGCACCGATTACCGACAAAGAAGGTTTTCTCCACGTGAAGCGAAGGTCCGTCGTGTCGTCTGAGATGTCGAGAAAATCAAAGCCGAAGTTATGAAGCAGTTCAACGCCAGTTTCCTAGCCGTTACTTCTTATCCACAGTGGGTTGCAAACGTGGTACCCGTACCTAAGAAGGATGGCAAAGTACGAATGTGTGTGGATTACAGAGATCTGAACAAAGCGAGTCCGAAAGACGATTTTCCACTTCCTCATATTGATGTTCTAGTCGACAACACCGCTCACCATAGGGTCTTCTCCTTCATGGATGGTTTCTCCGGTTACAATCAAATCAAAATGGCTCCTGAAGACATGGAGAAGACTACTTTCGTTACACAGTGGGGCACATTCTGCTACAAGGTCATGCCGTTCGGACTGAAGAACGCAGGCGCCACTTATCAACGCGCCATGGTGGCATTATTTCATGACATGATTCATCACGAGATAGAGGTTTACGTCGACGACATGATAGCTCGATCACAGACTGAAGAAGAACATCTCGATCATTTGCGGAAACTGTTTGACAGACTAAAAAAGTACAGACTAAGACTTAATCCCAACAAGTGCACCTTTGGAGTCAGATCCGGTAAACTCCTAGGGCTTGTTGTCAGTGGTAAAGGTATTGAAGTTGACCCTGCCAAGGTTAAAGCTATTCAAGAAATGCCAGCTCCCCGAACCGAGAAGGAAGTCAGAGGTTTCTTGGGACGATTGAATTACATTGCCAGCGTTATTGCACATCTAACTGCTACTTGTGAGCCAATCTTCAAGTTACTGAAGAAAGATCAAGTTGTGGAATGGAACGAAGATTGTCAGATCGCTTTTGACAAAATCAAGGAGTACCTGCAGAATCCTCCTATTACGATGCCACCCGAAGGAAGACCTCTTATCATGTACTTATTAGAGAACTCAATAGGGTGTGTGTTGGGGCAACATGGAGTCAGTCGAAAAGAGTATGGAATATACTACCTTAGCAAAGCGTTGTGAAACAAGATACTCACAACTCGAGAAAACTTGCAACGCTTTGGCTTGGGCTGCTCCCGACTAAGGCGTATATGTTGACTCACACTACCTTATTGATCTCCAAGATGGATCCGATAAAATACATATTAGAAACCACTCTCTGGAAGAATAGCAAGATGGCAAATGATCTTGACGAATACGACATCCAATATACTTCTCAGAAAGCAATCAAAGGAAGTGTAGTAGCCGATCATTTGGATCATTGAGCCGTAGATGACTATCAGTCTATGCAGTTCGAATTCCCAGACGAAGATGTTTTATTAGTTACTGATTGTGAAGAACCGGAGGACGAAGGACACGAACAAGGATCGATGGACCATGGTCTTAGATGGAGCCTCAACGCACTTGGCAATGGTATTGGCGCCATCATTACATCCCTTACAGGCGGACATACGCCTTTCACCGCCAGATTGTGTTTAAGCTGCACTAACAACATGGTCGAATACGAAGCGTGCATCATGGGTATCAAAGCTGCTATTGACTTAAGAATCAAATTCTTGCAAGTGTATGGAGACTCAACTTTAGTGATCAGTCAGATTAAGGGCGAGTGGGATACTAAGCATCCGAATCTCATTCTATATCGAGAGCATGTTCTGAGTTTGATCCCCTACTTCGAGGAGACTACTTTCGACCATATTCCACGAGAAGAGAATCAGTTGGCAGACGCATTAGCTACTATGTCATCTATGTTCAAGGTCAGATGGGACAACGAGGCTCCCCAAATCATCATTGAGAAATTTGACGAACCAGCATACTGTTGTGAGCTTGATCTGAGAGAAACCTTGGTTCTCTGAGTGAAGAGGTATCTTGAGACTCGGGAATATCCCCGAGGCATCATCAATGATAAAGTTCTTGAGAAGATTTGCATCCAAGTACTTTCTCAGCAACGACATCTTATACAAGCGCAACCATGACTTGTGCTTACTCCGCTGTGTGGACCAGAAAACAGTAGAACGCATCATGGAAGAGTTACACGAAGGCACGTTTGGTACCCACTCCAGTGGACATACAATGGCTAAGAAGATTCCGAGAACAGGTTACTATTGGTCCACCATGGAAGCTGATTGTCACCGCTATGCTCGATCTTGTCACAAATGCGATATCTGTGAGACAAAGTGCACATACCTCCAGTACCACTGAATTTTTTAACCGCTCCTTGGCCTTTCGCAATGTGGGGCATTGACATGATCGGAGAAATCAAGCCCACCGCTTCCAACGGACATCGTTTCATCCTTGTAACAATTGATTACTTTACCAAGTGGGTAGAGGCAGCCTCATTCGCATCTGTTACCAAGAATGTCGTGGCTCGATTCATCAAGCATAATCTTATATGTCGGTACGTGTCATACCCCAAAATTTGCCCTCATGTTTCTCAAGACATTCCATACATCCATGCTCAAGGATTCCTCAAGAATTGATCAGATGAACACTCTCTTAGACAATCAACCCAAACTAGGGTTTGGTATTTCTCAGATCCAGTTGGACTTCCAACCTCTCCAATGGTTTTCATGCCTCCTCATATGCTTCAAAGATTCTCCATGTCAAGTTTCAAGCCTTACAAGTCAAGTTTCCTCAGACAATTGCTCAGATGCTTGAAAATCAGTTGTATTGGACAAAAGTCAGCTGTGGTCAACATACTGATCAAAACTTCGATTTTTGGTCAACTTCCTCATTTTGAAGTTACATTCATCATTTGATCAAGGGTTGATCATGATTCATCAAGAAAACTCAAGATTTGCACAAAGTCAAACTTTCTAAATTAGGGTTTCTAGATGAAAAGTCAACTGAACTTTGGTGATCATAACTTTCTCATACTTTCTAGAAATTTTCCACCACCTCTTGTTTTGAAGGAAATTCAATTCTCTACAACTTCATGTCTCACAAGAATGTCAAAAATGCTTCATTTGAGAGGTATAGCTCAAAACATTACGGGTCCTTTTCAAAGTCAACAAAAGTCAACTTTTGTTTTGAAGATATATTGAGCATGGTAACTCCAATTGAAGTGAAACCAAAGACATTGTTTAGAGGACTCTTAGAGCTTTCCAAAAAGTCCAAGAACACTCAAAAATGTGGAAAAATGAGCAAGATACACTATTCAAAAGTTGGGGAATTTTGGACAATTGCACAAAAGGACATATTGGTCAAATTGCAAAATTTTCCAAATGGGCCTATAATCTTTTGATCCAAACTTGTTCATGATGTTATTCTTGACCCATAAATGCTTGGCCTTGGTTATTTTCTATTTTTATGATTTATATTTGAATTTTATAACATTTAATTCAAAAATAAATTATATAAAATATGAAAATCAAATATTTTTTTCAAAAGGAATGATTTTATATCTTTCTAAATGACCAAGAAAGCCCACTACACTTCCCAAATTCGTGCAAGCCATGGCATTGATGAGAAAATCATATATTTTTCAATATTTGATTTTATTTTAAAAGAAAATATTTGCATGATCAATCTTTTTCCACTCTTTTGCCATCAAATAAATCAATATGAGCATGGCGAAATTGAATTTCAAACCCCTTTGAATTTTCAGAGGACAAATGATCATCATTGATTCTCACCAGGTTTGAACTTTCCAAATTCGATTTCGTAATTCCATGCATTATTAATCGTTTTCATGTATTTGTTTGTGTCGGGCATTCATTAGATCATGTTTGATGCATTACATGAAAGTTTCCACGTAGAAATCAAGCATGCCATTGTTAGGGTTTTAGAGTGTGAGTTTGAAACACGAGTTCGAGCCGTTTAGGGACATGAGGATGGCACCATCGTGCTCGCAAGGTCAGATGTCGATCACGGACATTTGTTTTGCTTTAAATGATGTGTTTTGCGATTTTAGGTTGGAAGGCAATCGGAGAAGATGACCGGAGCCCTAGCTCCGGCGTGGACTCCGGCGTTGAAAGCTTGACCGCGTGCGTGGCAAAACGGCTTGCTCGATTCTCTCTCATCCGGCGAGGACCCCCCATGCTGATCGTGCGGTGACCTCTCCGGATGGCGGCGTGTTGCTCATCATCCACACTTCTAATCCATGACACGCTTGCACATGTGGCCTAGTGGTTAAGGCATTCACATTCGGATCCTCCTTCATGTCTCGATTCGATCCTGCTTGCATCGGTTTGCATTCTTTTCCAAAACTTGCATTATTTTCATATTTTCTTTATTTTTTCAATATTTTGCATTATTATTAGTTCTTTTCCATATTTTATTTATGCATTAAAAATTACCAAAAAAATATTTTCTTTTTGCATTTATATTCTAAAAATCTTTATTTAATTTTATAAATTAAAAAAATATCTTTTTGCATGCATATTTATTTTTATTTATAATTTAGCATTTAATTCACTTTTAATTGCATTTTAATTATTAAATCTTTTCCAAAAATTCCAAAAAAATTATTTTAGTTTATTTATCTTATTTCCAGCATATATTAATTTTCTCATATTAAAATTTGCATTTTTCTAACATTTTTTCCCTTGTTCGATTCGTATTGCGTTTTCCGATTTCTTCTTTTACAGGTTGATCCGTTTCGGATGGTTTTCTCTTTATCGTTTTATCGTATTATTATTTTTCCAATAATGTAACTGTCTATGGGTTGTAATAGTTTAATTTAGGGTTTTACTTTCCGCATTTTAAATTATGTAACTGCCCCAAAGCCATGTAATAGCGTAGGATTTATCTTTCCGCACTTTTTACATTCCGCATTTTACTTTCTGCACCCTATAAACCGCTAGTAACTAGGCGTGTATGGCAAGATAAAATTGAACATAGCCCACTAATTTTCAAGATAACATATTCTGAAATTGACACACTCTTTCACACATGCACCCCTTAGGGTAATTCTCTCTCGTTGCCTTCAATTCAAAATGGTCATGTCCTCGAGCGTAGAGGTATTCTAGCACCGTTGCCTTCAAAACAAATCATCATAGTCCCTTCGATACAAAGATCATAGACCCACGATGTCGCCTCCGAATACGTGATCTTGACCCTCGATTGTCGCCTACAAAAAATGATGATAGTCCCTTCGAATGTGCTAGGATACTTCCTACAAGTTGCCTTCTATGACCATCCGATGTCCCTTCGAATGTCCGCTTACATCCAACGAATGGAGCTACCTACTAACTAATGGTATGGCTAGCGCTATTCTAAAGGCGTAAAATAAACGACCATTACGAGTAGGTAATAAGACTTTTAGTTGCTTGCTCTATCAAAATACTTTTCACACCTCACACTTTTTCAAAGTTCAAATCCTTTTCAAAACAAAACATTTCCGAACACTTTGTATACATTCCTACATGAATCATTACAAAGTCAAAGCAAAATGCCTTTTCAAAACATTTTTGTCAAACACACAGAAAGCAATTTTTAAAAAATGAGCTAGAAGCAACTAAGATCCCGTAGAAAACTACGGATGGAAAGGGGTGTTAATACCTTCCCTTTTCATAACCTTCTCCCTTACTCAGAATCTAACGAAGGTCTTTTTCTATTCTTTTCACCTTCCCTTAATTGGATAAAAGAATAGTCGGTGGAGACTCTTGCTATCCGCAACATTTGCGATAAAAAGCAAAACAAATCTCAAAGTCAGTTCTCCCACCGTATTACAGAACTGGCGACTCTGCCGGGGAGACACCCTAAAGAGAGAATACCTTAGGGATTTTTAGATCATTTTTACTGCTTTTTGTTTGACTTGTATGCTTTACTTTTAAGGGTTGCTTGGGTATTATACTTGTGGGGGATCCTACACCCGAATCCAGGTTTCCTTATGTAAGTAGCAATAGATCGTCGCGACCGTTAGGCGTATACCGAAATGGTCAACATGATGGCTACATTAGTGTGACACTTTCGATGTCCTGATACTCTTCATTTCCAAGTTGAGGATAGTATTTGGCTTCTGCGTGGTGTCATCAGCACTAACTCAACTTTTAGAACCCTAATTGACCCATCTTGGCCATTAGAAGGTAATGAGATGGCCGACTTTGGTGCAGACTAAGGTTGGTTGATACTCGATGCTACGCTCATTGAGATCAGACTTTTGGGACATTTTCGGTCGACCACTTGGTAGTCGTATTGAAATAAGCGCCTACGAGAAAGATCAATGATGTGAGATTCCTAGAACCCGGTTACTATTATAGGACAGGATGAACCAACTCAAACTTTTGGTGGGGTAATCACCTAGACCTCATGCAAGCCTTAAACCATAGGCTCATTGTGTGAATTGTTTGTGTGTGCCAAACATGACATCATGACATCATCTGCATTGCATATCATTTCTAACCATTTCAAGGACCTAGGGATTTATCTTTGCTCTGTTTTGTAGGTGTTATGGCTTCTAGAAAGACTATCCGAATCAACTTCATGGGTATACCTTCTCAGCTCAAAGAATTGGTTTCAGAAATTCCCGACCATGCTCATTTCATCAAAAGACATGGTTATCTACTTGATTTGGTTATCTCCGGTTTTGAAGAAGATATGATGCATGTCCTATTCCAGTTCTTTGATCCGAAACACCATTGCTTTACATTTCCAGATTATCAGTTGGTTCCTACCTTGGAAGAGTTCTCTAAGCTACTTGGGATACCTATTCTTGACCAAATGCCATTCACCGGTCTAGAAAAGGTTCCTAGGTATGAAGACATTGCATCAGCCTTACATCTTAAGCGCTCAGACATTGAAGCCAATTGGGAAACTAGAAGCGGAGTTAAGGGTTTACTTTCTAAGTTCCTAATCAAGAAAGCCTGAGAATTCCTCAAAGTTATGAGTTTCCATGCATTTGAAAACATTGTGGCCTTGCTAATTTATGGTTTGGTTCTATTCCCTAACTCGGATCAATTCATAGATGTCAACGCCATCAAGTTGTTCCTTACTCGCAATCCAGTGCCTACTTTACTTGGAGATGTCCTACATTCTCTCCATACTCGTACTACTAAGAGACAAGGCACTCTCATGTGTTGTATACCGTTACTCTCCAGGTGGTTTATTTCGCACCTTCCTCCATCAGTTTTGAAGAACGAACAAAGGATGAAATGGTCTCAAAGGCTAATGTCACTCTCTCATTCAGATATCCGTTGGAGTCTTTTCTCTCAAAAGGACTTCACCTTCATTGAGCGTTGTGGAGAATTCCCTAATGTGCCACTCCTTGGTATAAGGGGAGGTATTACTTACAATCCTTCTCTAGCTCTACGTCAGTTTGGTTTTCCTCGAAGAGATGGTCCTCATGATATGCTTCTCCAAGATATTGTGTTCGACTACAACCACGATCTCCAGAATTACCGATGAAGGTTCATACATGCTTGGGGCATGGTAAAGAAGACTGATACCAAGACTTTGGGGCACCAAAACCCCACTCCTTGGGAACCTTACCTCAAATGGGTGCGAGCTCGAGCTCAAAACCTCATGATGCCATTCGCTGTTCTACCGATAATTATGGAACTGTTGCTATAGGTGACATACCTATCTTATTCTCCATCACGACATGCCTCCGATTTTGAAAGACTTGAAGAGATCCTGGATTCAACTAAGGGAAGAAAGGGATACATTCGAAGCTCAGTGTTATGCAAGCGAGAAGAAAGTGCTAGAGTTGACCAAGCTACTTCACGAGGAGCGCAACATCAACGCCTATCTCGGCACCAAGAGGAAGCCCATGGAGACCTAGAAGCTTTATGATTTATTTGTTTTCTTTTATTGTTTTGAACTATCTTTTGTACTTAAAAGAAAGAATAAAGAGAACTAATATTTGTTTGCTCATTGCTTGTTTAACAAATTTAAATCCTAGAGGTCCTTGAAAACATTGCATGGCATTCGCATAAACATTGCATATCATAGCATAACATTGCATCACAGGTACATTGGAGATTGGTTTTCTTATTTTCTCGCTATTTATTTTAGCAGAGATGGCTCTCGAACAGACTGTCAAAGATCTCCAGGTTCAGAATGCTCAGTTTCAGCAGATGTTCACTAGCTTGGTCCAAGGCCAAGAAGATTTGAAGAAGCTCATCAGCAGAAAGAAGAAGGTTGTGGGTCTTCTCAACATGGGCAGACGCTACAAAGGTGGTCCTAAAAGGGTCAGTCGGATCGAACTCTCTGAAGGAAGTGTCAAAACTGAGGGGAGTGTCAAGGGTAACGAAGATGACCAGCGTGAGCCTGAGAAAGATAGAGAGGAGCGTTCTGACTATAGCCAATACTCTGATGAAGATGACAAGTACAAGCAACTTGAAGACCGTCTGAATGCTGTGGAAAATCTGAAGATGTCCGGGTTGAATTTTGATGATCTGAGTCTTGTCCCTGGTGTTGTGATTCCTCCCAAGTTCAAAGTTCCTACTTTTGCTAAGTATGATGGCATTTCTTGTCCGAAGCTGCATTTGAAGTCTTATGTCGAGAAGATCAACCCCACGATGTGAAAGTTGTGGATGCACTATTTTCAAGAGAGTTTGTCCGGAACTCAGTTAGAGTGGTACTATCAGCTAGAGAATGATCGAATCCGTACTTGGAGTGATTTGGCAGATGCTTTCTACAGACAGTATGAGTACAATGCTAAATTGACACCCACTCGCATGCAACTACAAAGCATGTCTATGGGTCGTGATGAGAAGTTCAAGGAGTATGCTCAGAAATGGAGAGATCTAGCGGCGAGTTCAACCACCCTTGTCCAATAGGGAGTTGGTTGATATGTTTATGGAACAGACAGGCCCTTTCTTCAATCATCGATTGGAAACTCTTGGCCGAATTCCGGTGATATTAACGGCGCGCGAAGCTGGTATCAAGAGTGGAAAGATTCAGATAGAGTCATCATCAAATGCTGCGAAAAGATCTTTTGGTGGTAAGAAAGAAACTAATGTTGTGTATGGTCAGAAAAGCCGAGCCAAGAACGACCGCGCTCAATCTGTGGGGGCAGTTGTGATCTCCAATCCTACATCAGCCAACCTCAGCGAGACAGCGTGGCAGGCAGCGCCACGAGGCGGTTCACGAAGATCAACATGCCATTGTCGCAAGCCTTGTGAAACAACCGGCTGAACATCATCCGATAACTGTATCAATGAAGTCGCCATCGAACGTTTTTTATCTCACAAAAGGAGAAAGGTGAACGCATCGCGAAAACGTAAAAGGGATAAGGCACGATCTTGCGATCGAGAGATAAGGTAAGGGAATCTATTACGCGAAGGGAAGGTATTAGCACCCCACGCGTCCGTAGTACTCTACGGTATCCACTTCTATTTTCTGTCTAATGGGTGTGTTATATCTATGCTTAATCGCTAATCATGCATGCAAAAGAAAAAGGAAAAAAGGAAACCACGGGGAAAAGAAGGAAGTATTTACAAAGTTCGCTCGGTCGAGCCCCGTGACAAGATGCCTACGTATTCCCGCGTGCAATGGGAAAGTCAGAGCGCCGTAGTTCGGCTCACAAGTTTTGATGGGTTATGTGTTTTTTAATTATGAAAAAGAATTTTAAACACGATAAATAACCCGTAGGCAAAAGGTTTGCATTGGTTGGTTGTTTTTACCTTGAAAAAGGAGTTTAAACCATTAGTAAGTGTTTTAATTTGCAAAAGAAAAAGAAAACAATTTTTAGTTTTATTATATGCATGGATGCAAAAAAGAAACTAGCAAAACAAAAAGGAGACTAACTAGTACTAGCCCTAATGTTGTCATGCAAAAATCGGACTTATGGTTGAGGATGTAAGGGAATCTCTACCTATGTTAACATACAAAGGATGTAAATCCTAATGTCTAGGCTCGAGAATCTATCCTAACCGAGCAGCCCTACAGGAAAGCTATCCTATATCCGTCTTGGTTGTGGAACCAAGGGATGCAAGGGGATGAAGCAAACAAGTGCTTTGGCAAAAGCACACAAACAATGCAATGCAAACAAACAAATGACACACAAGTGCAGGAAAAGGAGGAAGTCCCATAGCCTCGACAGTAACGAGCATACCGTGAGTCAACCAGGAGCCGACACATCCAATTCCTGTTGAAGAGCAAATGATGCGAGTTCTGCAATAAATGCGAACCCCAGGAAAGCGTGGAGAGTCAGAATAAGGAACTCTTGCCACTTTTATTGTTGACTCGATAAAGGAAGCAACACGATTCGCGTGTGCTGAGCTGACACGGACTAGAACTGTGCGGGGGTTCGTTGCTGACCCTACCTTCCGCTTGCCCATATATCAATGACTCGATGACATGAAATATAAAAAGCGGGACTTTGCTTAGTGGTACCACGTCGGGCGTCCTAACCACTCTGACCTATGCAAGCACAAATGTAAACACTTACTGAGAATTACCTCCCTATGCAGATGGAGGATTTAAAACAAACCAAACACAATTAGCAACCAGAATTGCCCTAAACGGGTCTTTAAATAAACCAGAGGGGTTCCTGAACATGCTCCAACTACGGAAGCCCCTTCATGCATCTCTATTCCTACTTCTCATGGCAAGGAAAGCAGTAAAATCCTACTTCTCATGCTCTCTAGAAAAGCGGTAAATGAAATGCGATAAATAAGGTAAAATAAAATACCCGACGGATATTAAATCCGAAGAGCAACGCAAGCTATAGAAATACTCCGGAAAACTTCAAGTACTGCTGGCACGCAATAAGAAAATCCGGTGAGAAGTGTGCGGAGACACGAAAAGCATAATCAGGATGTGTGTCATACACATCTGAAGCAAATACACCTGTACAAGATCATAATCCAAACAATGCAGATAAAGGACGTGCGTAGATATGCACAGTCAAGAGTGTGTGTGTCTATACACACTCGACGTATATCCAATAAACCTGCAGAAAATTACAATCCAGACAAAGCAACAGAAAAGGCACACACATATGTGTGAGCAACAGATGTGGATTCTACACATCCAATCAGATAACCTGCAAAAGATGGTGAAAACCAAGCAGACAGATAAAGAGTACACACACATGTGTGCAACGTCAAAACATGGGTTTTATAAACCCAAATCAGTAGTATAACGCTCCGCGTACCTCGCATACAAAACAGAATATCATAAATTGCAATGCAGCTCTTGAATAACGCAAAAAATGATTATTTACAATGAAATCGGAATATCAAAAATAAAATTGAAACTTTACTTACAACACTAGGGTAAAGTATACTTTCAACTATAATTGAATGGCATAAAAAATATCTTAGAGTTTTCTAAAGAAAAGCATTATATTTCCTAAAAAAACATCTAATGTGTTATTTAAAAAAAGAATTAGAATTAATTGTAAAAAATATTTAAAAAATGTCAAAATGTTCTAATATCCTAAAATATCAGAATATGTTTTTTATAGATTTTTTACATGTAAAAATAATCGAAATCGAAAGCTAAATCGAAATTACACTAAAGTGGTACAGCATGGCAACAGGGGGTATGAAACAGAATTCTAGTTTGAACTAGTATCATGTGTAAAGCACGCTGGGCTCAAGAAAATGAGGGTGTATCAGCAATTAACGCTAGGCCCATTTCGGTTCCACTTAAGTCCATTTGTCTGTTTTTGTTTAAGTCCAACTTGCAGTTTTTTGTCTGAACAGCAATATTATTATTATTTTTTATATTCAATTTTAATAATAATATGTTACATTTATTTTTTTTTTATTTCATGTCACATATGATCAACTGGACAAAAAAAAAACTTAATCTGATTTTTATTATTATAACTATTATTTATAATGTCACGTTTTAACTTATGTTAGGCTAGAATTAATCAACTGTCAATATAATTTTAGTAACCACATGCCAAAATCCTCTCAGCCAATCATGATTTAGCATGCATTATTCTGATTATTCAAATAAATATGTCACACTTTTATTCTTTTATTTCATGTAACATTATATCATTTGGTCAAAAACAAATTAATCAGATTTTATTTTATTAAATTAAAATGCAAAGGACACGTGGCGAGATAGTATTGGGTGATGAAAAAAATCATGTACCAGTAACGGATTACCACGGCTGGGGCTAGCATGAACGTCGCCGGAATCTTTGTCTTCTCCGGTGATACTTCCTCCGTCGACGATGGCCGTCTCGGCCTGAATCAAAACACCGCCGCCACTGTCTTACTCGGATTTGCCCGCTGAACGCGAATTTGACGTCCGTTATTCCTAAAACCAACTCATTTCCGTTTGGAGTCCTTACAAAGGAGAACCTCTTTCTGTTTGCTTGCCTCTACAACTTTGATAACGATGGCTATAGCGCTTAATCCTTGAATCTTGCTGCGAACTTGATCTACTCGTCATAAATCGAAGAAGAAGGCGGAAATAACGAACTACCGTGGTGCCTCTCACAGCGAAATAACGCAGTCTTGTGATGCGAGAAAAGGAGGAGTCTAGTGATCACATGTCGTTGTCAGCGAGAAAGAAAGAGAGAATCCAGAGGTTGAAGATGATAATGAACGGAAAAGAGAGCGACGGAGAGTGTGTCGGTGATAATTCACGGCGAGAGAAATGAAGGTTAAGAATTGGTTACGGTGATGTGGAGCGAAGATGGTTGTTACGGTGGTGAAGGATGTTGAGGACGGTGAGAGACGCAGAGAACACGAGATTATTGAAGATGATGAAAACGAAAGATCGAGATCTTCGTTATAAATTTTGCAACGTTTTTATCAGTTTCTGGGAACTTTCTTGCAAGTTTATTATGGTGAGTGAGAAAAAAGAGAGTGAAAGTTGCTGTTAGTTTCTTTTTCTTGGTGTTGGAGGTGGAGTGAAGGTTATGAGGTTGAAGAATAATTATGGTGTTTGTTAGTGTTGTGTAGGTGGGAGGAGAAAGAAAAATGGTGAGATCGTTGGCAATGGTGCGGAAACGGTGAGAAATGTCGTTATAACTGATTCTGTCAGTTTGTTATGGTTATTGAAAGAAAGAAGAAGAGGATTCGTTAAGATGAAGGTTATGTGGAAGAGATGAAGAGAGTGTTTCGGTTAGAGGTGTTTACCGAAAAGTGAGAGCAGAAGGGAGTGTAAAAAAAAAAGTGAGTTCTGTTGTTACCGTAAAGAAAAGAAGATAGTGGTGGTGGAAAAGTGATGATGTTGCCGTAATACCGAGGAGAGGTGTTCTGTTAGAGAAAAAAATGAAGAGAGTTGTTGAGAGAAAAGAAAGAAAAAGAAAAGTATGCTCTGTTAGAGATTATGGTGATGACACTGTTAGTTTAATATCAGAAAGCAGAAAAATCAAGAATCCAAAAAATGAGCTTCTGTTATAATTATGGTTGGAGAGAAAAAGAGTGAAGAGTTTTTTTGTGTCCAAAAGAAAAAATGAGAGAGGAAAAAGTTGCAGGTTGTTAGAGATATATAGAAAAAAAGAATGGAAGGTGAATGAGAGTTTTGTTACTGTGTAGAAAAAAAAGTTGCTGTTAGTTTTTTTTGGGAGAAAGAATCATAACAATAAAAAAATGGTGATGGTTGGAAAAAAAAGTGTGATGTAACCGATTAGTCTGTTAGCATCCCTTGCAGTAAGTGAAAAAAGGAAAACAATGGAGTGAATATTCTATTATGTTATCACCAGCCCATGTAGCAACAATTTCAATCATTATAATTTCTGAATGTCAAGCACCTCCCTTTTGCATCCAATAAATCGAAAATAGAACGCTCTTTCGAAAAAAGTACGTATATCAAAGCTGGAGAACAAACTTCCGCGGACCATTTTCGTGTTCAAAACTTTTCGATTCGAAACCCGTAGCTCACTTAAAATCGGCTCTGAAGTTGAGAAATCATAACTGACTAACGGCGATAACGGCAAAAGTTTACCGAGCGTTTTTTTTCATGACTTTGAGGTCTTATAACTCCTTCAATACTCGGCCAAATGGCACAAACTCGGTGTCGTTGGAAAGAAAGCATGCAGAGTAACTTTGATGTTGAGTGCCCGACGAAAAATGATCACAAGCTCGCCGTAATTAGCTTCAAGTCATGCCGACACAAACTGACTGCATGTTTGAAAAAATTCTCTAAGTGTCAAGTTTTGAATTAACCCATGTACACCACTTTAAAGATCCGTAATTCTCTCGATACTCGACCAAATAATGAAAACTCGGTGCCATCGGAAAAAGTACGTGTAATACGACAACTTTGTAGTTCGACAAAAATCCGAACGGAGCTTAAATCACGGAGAAAAAAGTGTTTGAAAGTTGCCGTATGAGTGTTCGACGAAATGCCTGGGCTGGCTGGGCGGATTTTGTGCATGACCTGTAGCAATTTTCCAACTTCGGACCATTGATTACGGCGACTCGTATCTCCCAGCTCCGACGTCCGAAACGAAAAAGTTTCTAAACGGAATATGTAGACGGTATGGCAAACTTCATCTTTCGTGTTCGGAATTTTTCCGTGCAGCGATCGGATCGACGAGAAAACAGTCCCGAACATGTGCACATAAACTGTTCGATGAAATGCGTCCGGAGCTTGGCAAAAATACGCATGCTGTCTTGCATTTTAACAACTTCATGCTGACACTTACGGCGTTCCGTTTCTCCCAGCTCGGACGTCCGAAATGAAAAAGTTTCTAAACGGAACTTGTAGATGGAATTACAAACTCAAATTTTCGTGTTCGGAATTTCTTCGTGCGGCGACCGAATCATTGACGAAAACAGCCCTGAACATGTGCACAAAATCATTCAAATCTTACAAACATAATGAGTTCTTATCTTCCGAGCTTTATAACTTCCGATTCGAGTCCCGAATGAATTCGACTTCTTCAGCAAAGTTTTAAATTGCCGTAAGATGAACAATTTTTCAGTTGAGCATTTTCCGATTCGGAGCCACGAACTACGATAAAATCGACCCTGAAGCTGTCAGCAAAAGCATAGAAATAAGCACTTCAAATTTTTTCTAAGTGTCGAAAATTGAAGAATGATAAATCGTAACTTCCGAGCTCCGTAACTTTTTATCCGTTTCCCGAATGGATTCGATTTCTTCTGCAAAGTTGTAGATTGCTATTAAATGAACAACTTTGATGTTGAACTTAATTCGAATCGAAGCCTCGAAATACGTGTAAAATGTCTCCGAAGTCGAGCACTTGAACACATTAAAAACACTCAAAATTTTACTAAGTGTAAAACTTCAAAAGTTATGAACTTCAAATTTCGGCGCTGTATAATTCGAAATCCGGGCATTTCTGGAAAAATCTTCACAGTGATAAAGTCGGAGTACGAAATGCGCTCTTTCCAACGACTATCAATTCACAAACTTCTGACTACAGACGGGCAAGATACGGATGCGGCAACATAGCTCCGTGAACACAAAGTACCTTAAACTTAGAAAAAATTTCTAAGTCCACGATTACTTAAAATGCAAGAAACTTCGTTTTTACCCGATTCTTCCGATTTTTCTCAACAACTGATCGCATTTTCTCAAATCTCGACTTTTGACCATAATTTTGACCCGAAATTCCGCCCGGTCAAACTTTGACTTTTTGTTGACTTTTTGATACACGCGCTCAAATATCATTTTATCTGTTTGTTCTTGATTTTCTGATAAATCGCGTAGATCGATAAGCCAAATACCAATGCTTCGCAACTCACGGCAGGCTATAGAATCAGTTCGGGTTCAAATATCCGACCACAACACACTGTAGCTTGAAATTGTAATCAGCATCCATCGATGAGCGATCGAATAACGAACTTCGAGATAATAATCAGAAGCTTCTGGACACGCTTGCGTATTGAAATGACGCCCGAATTGACAGAACCTCGAATATTCAACTCTTGAGAAACAAACATCTTCTTCAGAATTGTACAGATTCATTCGATTGAAAAATTCGAACCCATGATCAATGCATGAATGACATGTATGCAATGCAACTATTAATTAAGTGTTAGCCAGTTATTTATAAAAAAAATGAAGAGGGTAAATTTTGGGGTACAACGGCTGCCCCTATTCAATCGTCCTCAGCTTATGAGCGAGATTGGCGTGCCTTCGGCGACAAGGTACGAGGTGATTGAATACCAAAACGGACCAGAAATTTACACTCAATCCCAAAACGCATCAAGAGATAGGTGTGGACATTCCAAAATTCTAAGGAACTTGGAGAAAAGGAGCATGTTGCGCCAGAGCTTTACTGGGTCACAACCAAAGAAAGCAAAGAATAAATGTTGAACTCTGTGAAGGCAGGTACAAGTGCTAACCTGACCTAAGAAGAATTGGCCTCTACCCAATTCGATCCGCAATGTCGGGAGGCGACACAAGCGAAGCAAAGACTTGATACACTTGACTAGACTACCACATTACGCCAGGGAATAACCGGGCGGGTTAGTGATGCAAAGGCTAGAAAGTGCCGAGTAGGCTTTACTGACTCAGAACACTACACTCTGAGAAGGGAGACAAAGGGATCCTTGTTCCCGAAAAGGCACAGGAGTAAGACCTGTCCTGAGAAGAATTGGCCTCTACCCAATTCAATCCGCAATGTCAGGGGAGAGCTGACATGCAGCGGAAGCAAAGACTAGATACGCAAACCGACTAACCACATTTCGCCGACGGCGGGTTTGTGATGCAAAGACCGACGCCGATTAGACTCTGCGAAGAGGAGAAAACAAGAGTATTCTTATTTTCAAAAGACCCACAATGCCAGGGAAGGACTGGTCATGCAAGTGGAAATAAAGACTAGATACACCAAGTAGACTAACCACATTTACGCCGACAGCTTGGGCGGATATGTGATGCAAAGACTAAAGGTGCCGATTAGGCTTTACTGATGACAAAAACAAGAGTATTCTTGTTCTCGAAAGAGCCACAATGCCAGGGAAGGACTGACATGCAAGTGGAAATAAAGACTAGATACACCAAGTAGACTAACCACATTTACGCCGATAGCTTGGGCGGGTTTGTGATGCAAAGACTAGAGGTGCCGATTAGGCTTTACGAGGAAGAGAAAACAAGAGTATTCTTATTTTCAAAAGACCCACAATGCCAGGGAAGGACTGGTCATGCAAGTGGAAATAAAGACTAGATACACCAAGTAGACTAACCACATTTACGCCGACAGCTTGGGCGGGTTTGTGATGCAAAGACTAAAGGTGCCGATTAGGCTTTACTGACGGGAAAGTCAAGTGTAGGGCTTGCTTTCGACACTAGAGACGTGTTGCACCAGGGTAAGAGCTGGCAGTTTCAACACCAAAGAAATGTGTTGCACAGAGAAGACTGGCAGCTTCAACACCAAAGAAGGCGTGTTGCACGGATGGGCGGCGGCTTCAACACCAAAGAAATGTGTTGCACCGGATGGGCGGCGGCTTCAACACAAAGGAGCGTGTTGCACCGGATGAGGGGCGCTTCAACACCAAAGGAAATGCCCCACACCCAAAAGCTATCCTTCTGGATTTCAGAGACATTGGAACACCTCTGGGGACTGAAGATTCATTGCTCTTGGCTTATAATTCTATGAAAATGCATGAATTTCCTAAAAGGTAATGCAAATGCGATGATGCATGTTTTCAAAAGATGAAATGTGAACGACGACCGAAAGGTCACAAGATGATCAACTCCAATCTGATAATCCACTGGGGGATAATAATAGAGATCAACCAAGGACATAGTCAGGCTGATAAATCTGGAAAGACCACCTGAAGATATCCAGATCTACCATATAATCCTACTGAGGAGATGATGTCATAGGAAGCTTGTCACCTAGATGAGATCCATTGGGAATAAAGGAACACCTGGAGAAGATCTTCCACCGTTACCCACTACAACTCTAGTTGGGGAGACAAAGATATGTCAACTGCTGGGGATGTCAAGAGATGAGAATCCTCTGGGGAGGATCATCTGTGGATAATATGCGACTCATTGGGGAATCAAACGCCCGATCAACAATCCAGATAACACCTCCATAGGGAATATTAGGATACAACACACTTGCGACTTTGGAGAACATCCACTAGGGACTTTCACTGAGACAAATATTGTCAACCCGCGTCGGGGATTGGTACCATGTTCTACAATAAGGATTTGTCGATAACAACATCTGCTAGGGAGATTCACCAAATATGGTATGCTGATGACAAAAGCTACATCTGATTCTTTGCAGAAGTTCCACTCGGGGTTTTCTCGTCCATGCTTACTAAAAACAAGATACTGAATTTCATTGGAGGATGGTGTGAGGGCACCAAGCTGTGAGATACCTGATAATGGAAGAACAATCCATAAGAGGGAGCATCGTCGGTCAAGGACGAACTCGAGAGAAAGGACACCCATGCGAGGATGAACTTGTAGGAAAAAGAAGAAGAGGACGTCGAACGAAGACAAACCCGTGTAAGAAAGAACATGACAAATATATGAAAACGAATTAATAAGGAAAAGAGGACGTCGAGTGTGGACGAACTCGCAAGGAAAGAACATCTGCGAGAAGATGAACTTGCAAAGGGGAAGAGAACGTCTAGTTAAGACGAACTTGCGGGGAAGGACATCTGTGTGAAGATGAACCTGCAAAGGGGAAGAGAACGTCTAGTTAAGACGAACTTGCGGGGAAGGACATCTGTGTGAAGATGAACCTGCAAAGGGGAATAGAACGTCTAGCTAAGACGAACTTGCAAGGAAGGACATCTGTGCGAAGATGAACCTGCAAAGGGGAAGAGAACGTCTAGTTAAGACGAACTTTACCAAGATGATGACATCGAAGGAAGTGTCTGCAAGAACTATAATATCCCTCAGGCCAAAGGCGGGGTATAATTCTTCAAGAGTATCAAACATTTGGATTACCACACACCAAGTATGGATACCCAAAAGTCTGGAAAGGTAGTGCAAACACGGGTAAGATAACCGATAATTTTGCACAGACGAAGAGTGTGCGACTCATTGCGAAAAAGACAACAGGTCAAAACTTGAATCAAGAAGAACGAATCGACCTGACAAAATTCCAAAGACCCAATTTGGAGACCATTTCTGTATAGGAACAGACTCAACGGGAATTAACCTACTTTGAAGAGTATTCTTCAAGATATAGGAATTTCAATCAAACAAAATAATAGGTATCTGCAAACTGTCACCCATACGCAACTTTCGAACCCCGAGTGAAACATGAATAGTCAACATGCC
This sequence comes from Vicia sativa, assembly GCA_021764765.1. Classification (NCBI taxonomy): domain Eukaryota; kingdom Viridiplantae; phylum Streptophyta; class Magnoliopsida; order Fabales; family Fabaceae; genus Vicia; species Vicia sativa. Next base: position 82,978,438 of record CM038792.1, on the reverse strand, counting down.
CCTGTGTCTCTGAAGGGATTGACCAACCCTGACAAGGTTGCCCCAGTTTCAATGAGCCCTGAAGGATATAAAACCATCTTGAATGCCCCAAATTAGGATGATTCTTTGAAAGGCCGTTCAATAGATTCTCAGACAACCTGCCCCTTGGGACAATCAAGGCATTCATCTGATACTCATTATGCAAGCTTACCGGATGTTTGAGCACCTGTTCATATGCAAAGAATGCTTTATCCTAAGAATGATAATTCTAATGCAAATCCTATGTTTGTCTTGAAAAATTTTTTTGAAAAATGCCAAAACATTATATTTTGTGCAAAAGATGGCAAAAAATGGAACGATACCAACTCAAAGGTGTTAGCAAGCCTCCTAGGAGTCAGGATACCGTGTTCTCGTCACAGCTTAGCTTTCAAATTAACCCTGCTTCAGTTAGGACTTTTAAGGGTTGTAACGTGGCCTGGTTCACGGTTTTTAGAAAGAAAGATTTTTAGGCTCAAAATATTTGGTGCCCACCCCCTTCATGATATTCTCCAAACCTAAGTTCAGTTAATCCGATATGAGCAATCATCTCTCACAAGAGGAAATTGATGGTTGAGAAACCATCGCAGTTTTTTGATCGTGCCACTTTGACTTTGCTAAGGACGGAGCTTCTTGGACACGATAGCCACTCACCCTTTCGCTTGGTGCCTGATCAACGACTTTGTTCTTTATTGAGGATGTTACCTGATTATCCTCGCCTTTATGGCTTGCCAATTTACTTTTCTGTACATTTGCCCTTTTATTTTGCATAAGCGACTTATTTCCAAGTTCGACTTAGCGGGCTTTTTCTTTGTTTGTTTGTTTTTTTTTGCTTGCTAAACCAGTCGTTGATCTCTACACCATCTTTGATTTGCTAGAGGTGATTGTGGCGATCTGAGTCCTCTTCAGATAAGGAGTTCCCGTTGGGGTATTGTCCTCCTTTGATGCACATTGTTGACAATTGAAACTTGACTGCTTCAGTTTCTCAACCTTGGAAGGATAACCATTGTTGTATCCTTTGAAATATACTCTTGATGAGTTTTGAATGCTCAATCTGATTAACTGAACACTACCCTACCCCGGTTTTAAAATGCGGTTTTTTTGAATAGAAGAAACTCCTACTTCAAGGCTCAAAGGGGTTGTCGAGGGTCTAACTCCCTTATATCTCCGGTGTTTGGGGATTTGAAACAAGGCCTGTACATCGTCAGCAGGGTTTTTATTTGAAAGCAATACCGTTTGAAATTCTTGGTATATTTTCGTCATCCTCCCTACAGAGGTTTTGCTTTATTAACAAGAGTTGAATATCAAAAGCGTTTGAAAACAATTAAAAGTGTATACAAATGGATTAGTTCAAGACAAACATATTCAATGCGTTATGATTATCATTCAAAGGATGAAAATGTTCTGCATACAAGCATGTACTAAACAAACAAGAAAGATTACAAATGAGAATGCACAATAAAACCGAAAATTTCCATTGTTGAGGAGAGCGGTCTCGAATGGACTTATTGCGAGATGATGCATTTTGAAGTCTTGACATTTTTGAGTTAGCGGAGGACCCGAACATGACCATCGGTGTAAACCGTAGCTTTTGCCTCAATCAAATCTGTGCACTTGAATGCATGGCAATCTTCAATGTTGTGCCCAGCGGTACGAATGAAACTCACAGCTAGCATTAGCATCGTAGTTTCTAGGCCGCTTATCCAAGGGAGGGGGAGCAAATGCAGGCTTGGGAACAACCAGCTTAAGATCATTCAAACGGACAAACAAATCTGCATAGCTCATAGGAATGACATCAAACCTCCTAGGAGCACGATTCTCTTGTTGTCTTTGATTCTTTTGATGAGGCGCTTGATGAGCCGGTGGGCGGAGCGGTCGGTTATCCCTCTTCGAAGCACGAGCTTTGTTTTGAGGTATAACAGCAGGCATAACAGTCATATCAGCAGCTGGAGCTAAATTGACTTGTATGCTCGACCAGGAGTAAACGGATAATCCCTTTGTCAAGGAAATCCACGAACCTTATTTTTCAAGGTCGCATACGATCCTCTGTATGACAGGTGCCCTGAATGGAAATCACACCTAGCCATCACATCGTACTCGAATAGAATCCCTTCAGGCATGGCAAGAGTTTGGAGTTCAACCATCTGAAACTTGAGTAGATGAGGAAGCAACTGAGCATATGGCATCGGAATAGGATCAAACTGCTTTTCAGAGTGTGGCGACCATGGTTGAAGAGCTTTACCTTCTAGACCTTTCTGAACAATAGGAATTGGACGCGAACGAGGAGACCTCGGAATACAGGATGATGGAGTAGATGCATGCCTAGCTTTAGGGCTCAAAGAATTCCCCAGAGTATGAGGAGGAATAGTGACTCCTGTTGCTGTAAGAAAGCTGGGGTTGTTGCACCCCAAAATTTGCCCTCCTATATCGATCTTATCCGTTTAGGCTTTGCATTTATCATGACACTCACATGCATTCATATCCTTTGGTTCGTGGTTACGGATTGAGTTGATTCCCAAAGATTTCTCTGTTGAGCAGAAGAGGCGTGGTGTTTTCGACCAATTTGAGGATATTTGAAAACGATGAGGTTTAATATTAAATCTTATCCGTTCATATCTATCGGGTTTTAGGGCTTGGTGTTCGGTTGTTGAAATGAATGGTGCATTCTTGATGGAGCTACTGTCGGATATCTTGAATGTCATTGCCTCTGATTCGGAGATCAGTTCATCGCGAGTTTGGGTTTTGCTGTTGTTTCGAGTTCTTGGTTCAGGATGTAAGAGGGTGGTTTATGTTTATCCGATTATTGATCAACAATTCAAGTTCTAGTGCATTTGGTTTGCTCGTCAACTTCATTCGTTCTTGGCGATAGTTGATGTATGTGAAAATATTCGTCGAGGATCATTTGCAAGATTTAAGGATGTCAAACTGCGCATGTTGAGACCTTTTCCTGTCACGTTCATCGCTCACAAGATTCAGGGCATTCTATGAAAAGACTAGAAGTTTCCTTTTGGAATTCGTTTGGTTCCGAATCTTACTCCACTACTGAATGGTTCGATTTGGAAATGCAGTGGTAATTCCATTAATTTCAAGTGGAATCTATTGCTCCATTCTTAAAAGAATCATGACAGCGACAAGTTGACTGAGGTTTTTTGATCAAGAATTTCATTTTGAAACGCAGAGTTTCAATTCTTGTCTCAAGAAGCAAAAGGCTCCGATTTTCTACGAGAATGGATAAAAATGGAAGCTTTGTGGCCGAGGAAATTCAAAAGGGTTCGAGTGTTTCCGAAGTTTAAGCCATCAAATCATTTTCTCATTTAGAATTCAATTCTCAAGTTTCATATACTAGGGGGTTCAATTTCTAAAAAATGCAACAACCATGTTACCACTCGTTTGATTCAAGACTACGGATTGGAATTGTAGATTGAAGTAGAATCGGATACATTTGTTAATCAATATCTCAACTTGTTTTATTTTAACCAATTTAATTTTGGCTCATGATAAACTTTTGGGATATTTGATGCATAATGGATTTCCAACTTTTATGCACAATCAAGAATTCAATTAGGTGCGTTTTCCTCAAGGCTTGTGTCCATAAATTCCAAGAGGTCCAAGATTACTCTAAAGTTTTTTATCGTACAAGGATACGAGTCAAGATACATGTTACAATTTGTCAAATCCTAAAATGCAAGTTTCAATCAAAAAAAAGCCAAACCAATTCATTCAACATTCAAATTCTCTTCCTTTATCATTCAATTTCCAAAGTCTTACTCAAATTCAAAATGACATTCAAAGAATGCCCGTTTATAAAGAAGAAACAAATTTCCGAATTCGATATTCATTTAATCTCGGTTTGTACAAGTGCCACAAGATTTTGTCATATTTACAATTATAACTCAAACATTTTGTGATGTTACAAAGCTCCAAACTTCTATCCTAGTCCTACTTACAAGTTCAAGCATACAAGTAAAGACTACATATGCTATTCTTAATCCTATTTTCTAGTGGACATCTTTGTTGCTTGCCTCCCCATGCTTTGATCTATCTTCAAGACCATACTTTCTTGACCAACTTTCCTTCACCTTTTCCAAGTTTGTGCCATGGCTCGTGTTCATGAAACAAAACAAGAACATAGTTAGCATAATTGGACAGCTCATACATTGTATTCAAAACAGATATTTATCTCATCATTAGGGATTAATGATTGGGATCAGATTATTGAGGATTTTGTTTCTCAATCATGTTCGAAGGAACCCCACCCCTTTGCAAATCACAACAACCATGTGTTGTTGGTTCACAAAAGGGGGTGTGGCTCAGAAATCATCATTGCCACTGCTGCAAGTACAATACCACCTTCAGAAATCAGAAAACACATTACAAGCGACAATTTCAAATCGGTTAAAGCCCATCAAATCGGTTGCTAAAGTCCGATTACACGAAAATCAAAGCGGCACTATTATTTTCTAAAGCCGATCGAGAAAATATAATACCTAAGCCCGTTTTTGGTTTTGTTTTCTCGGCCCATTCCCAAACTCTAACATCGAGAAACCCTAATTGTAGGGATATAAAGGAAGAGGCCGATAATCAAAAAAAAGACATTAGCATTCCTTGAAAAACCCTAACAGAAGAGATTCAAAACAACAGCCGAACCAAAACGGAGAACATGCCCAGAACGATGTATTCATGATAAACCCAGAAACATAGCAAGCACAAAAATCCGAAACCCAGAAACACATAGAACATCGACATAGAAAACCCCAAAAACAGTCCCAGTTCATCATTTCCCAAACATATCCCTTCAGAAAATGGATTCTCAGAAATAAAATTCTGATTTGAGAGAGAGATAAAAGATCGCAAGGCTACAGATTTCAAAGAGGAAGATGTAAACTGGAAAGAGCTCACCGGAGGGTTCGCCACGCCGCCGTCCGTCGCCGTCCAAGACTTAGCCTCGACTCAGAAGCAACGTTTCCGTCTTCATCATCTTCGTCACCGTCGCCGTCACTGAGAGAGGTCTAGAAAGTGCATCGGAGAAGTTAGGGTTCCAAAACTTCCTTTCAAGATCTACTCAAATCCAGGGAGTTTCTGCAAAATCAAACACAAGGATCATGTTCAGAAAACAGAGACGGTTCAGAAAATGTAAGAAAAAACATCATCGGAACAAGCCGCCACTAAGGCGATTCCGGCCGTGATTCATCATCGCCGCCGTCGGTCTTCAACGTCGCCACCGTGTATTCATCATCGCCGCCGTGGATGTTCATCTCAACCACCGATACAGATCGGTCTTGTTTACGTTTTCTGGGTTGTTATTTGTTTTTTTGGTGAAGTAAACATAGAGAGAGGCGAGAGAGAGCGTGGAGTTAGAGAGAGACAGAAAGTGTATTATAACTTAAAATTAGTTTAACATTTTGTTTTGTTAATCAATCTTTGTTTAATGGCTAATCCGGCGGTGACAAGTGTCACCGTCCATTTGGTCATTTTGTGATTCCATGCAATATACTCACTACATTCGTTGTGCACCTTCGCTGCCTAGTTGTTGGATCTGGCTGGATGATCATCAACTCATCATCATTGCCATCGGACGCATGCGATCCCTCCAAGTTCTTGATCAGACGCTCCAAGATGCAAGCCTATGATGCACTCCTGGAACTTCAGCATACTGGATCCTGCAGATTAACTTGGGCTAAGCATTCAGGCCCAGCGAATTGCTCTTCACACCCCCAGACTAAAGCTACAATCAGGCCCATTTCTCAACTTTTACTCTTTAAAATTAATTTTATGCAAGTTTTTTTTTTTTATTATTATATAATGATGTATTAAATAATATTTTGGCATATGGTAGTTTTTTATTTGTTGAATTACCAATTAAATTGTTAATTGATTTTTCATCAAGTGAAAGAATATCTATACTAATAATTATTTAAATTCCGATTTGTATTGTGTATTAATTTATCTTCTTTCATTTTTTGCTATTACATTGTCCGCTTGCATGTTTATTTCGCGATTGCACACTCCGCTCTCACATTAATATAAAAACAACAACGAAAAAATTATTGGTCCATATACCAATCACCATGCACCAGGGTCTCATGGTTAATCAAGTCCATATACTTGGTTAACCATAACCCGAAATATCATTTCTCTACGTCCAACGCCGCAATTTTCAAAATAGTGTTATGGTACTTAATTAAATTGTTAGAGGTTCGCCCCAACGATTTAATTAAAAGTGTAAAGTATTTGGGCCATTAGAGGGAAACCCAATGACTCGAATACTTTATTCCATACACTTGAACATTTAAAACACTTTCAAATTAAATTAATTAATTGAATTTGTTTTCAAAAATCAATTTTTCTACAAAAACCAAAAAAACATAGTGATATGGTATTTAATTAAATTGTTAGAGGTTCGCCCGACGATTTAATTAAAATGTAAAGTATTTGGGCCATTAGAGGGTAACCCAATGACATAAATACTTTATTCCATAATACTTAATAAAAGTGAACTTTGTTTCACCTCACCCTTTTCATAATAAAGATTTTGGATGAGAGATGATCGGTTGACCTCAATCACCAATCTCGAGTATCGAATCGTTAGAGGATATCCCGACGTTTTGGTACTTGTCATCTACAATTAAAATCAATTCAACCCATTCAAATTCATTTTCCGCTCATACGCGGTCATCAAAAACATTTTCAATTAAAATCAATACAAACAATCCAAGACATTTTCAACCAGAACTACGGAGTTTTGACTTTCCCATTGCGAGGGAATACGTGGCGCGGTTTCAAAACCGTGTCAAACTCAAAATAATAAATAAACAAACCCCTTTTCTTTTTTTATTCATAACTTAGAAATTAGCGATACACACACACAAACACATTTTGAACTAAATGGGTCCCATCGAGTACGATGGGCGGTAAAGTGCTAATACCTTCCTCTTGTAACCGACTCCGAATCCATCCTTTTGGTCTTGTAGACCGCCTTATCCGATTTTTGTGGGTTTTATCTATATTTCCCCGTTCTTTCTAGAACAAATAAAATTAGGTGGCGATTTCATTGTTTTGAAAATTCATTTTAAATGATTTTTTTGAAAATCGAGTTGCTTCAGTTGGCGACTTCACTGGGGAGAAATTTTAAATCTTTTTTTGACTAAGCGAGTCATCCCTAGTTTAGTTCTTTGCATGTTTGTGTGTTTTTTATCGCTTTCTTCTTTATGCTTATTTATTGTTTATTGCTTATTATTCTCTTTAGCTTTATATATATTATTCTGTTAATATATTATTGTGATGGAAATTCATGGGTGTTGATACATAGATAAGCCCACTACCCAGGCTTCTAGGTCACCTTTTAGGAATAGAGGGGTTGCGTAGCCTAGGTCCACCTGACTCCATTGTCTTGTTGGCCCAAAGCGAAGACTCCGGCTTAGAGTTGGTTGTTTTAAGAAGGTTGTTGGCCGCGATAGCGCGGACATCAATCTTTGGACAAATGACCTATAACTCTAAGTTTGTTCATGTTGTCCTAACCAAGACCAACGCTCAAATTTGGTTCGAGCATCCCGTTAAGAGCCGTTTCTTGGGGTATACTTTTACAAATACTATCGCCATGTAGGCCTCTCGCACGATGATAGTGCTTGTAAAAGGGGATCTGAGACCCCAAGAAACATTTAGCCAAAAAATAAGATTAGCCTTACACGGGGAATTGTTGGGTAGACGTCGAAACCATGACCTGCCAATCCTATGAACCAGCTTTATTTAATTTGCAACATGCATTGCATACCATTTGCATCAATCATCAAAAAAAAGTTTATTTCTCTTATCATCCATGCATCATCATGCATTTCATTCATTTCAATCAAAGGACTCATTTCAACTTGGCTTCTTATTAAGAATCTCAAGACTGCAAGACTGATTTCCTGACATCGCCGTCATTATGGATCAACTTCAGGCAAGTGTAGCTGCGATGAATACTCATATAGATGCCCAGATGGATCAATTCATGGAGGTTATCCAAAACCTCGCCATTGGACAAGAAGAGTTGAAGCAAGTTGTTCAAAGGTCTGAAGTTGTTGCTATTGATCATGTTAATCCACCAGGTGTTGGTCTTAACCACATGGAGGTCCTTTCAGATCAAAATGTTAGAAACACCGTTCAGACGCATGTCAATGGAACTCCTCATTGTGAGGACATCTTTGAGTCTTCGTTTGACACCTTCAGATTTTCGATTGAAGAAACTGAGTCTGAGAAAAGCTTCACCTCCTTGAGAAAAGGATGAAAGCTATTGATGGTCGTGATTCCCTCGGTTTAGACGCTCCTAGTTTGTGCTTGGTGCCTGGTATCAAAATTCCTGCAAAGTTCAAAGTTCCCACTTTCGAGAAGTATAAGGGTACCTCTTGCCCGATTACTCACGTCAAAGCCTATTGCAATAAGATGGCTCCCTATGCGAAAAATGACAAGCTCCTCATGCACTTTTTTCAAGATAGCCTCAGTGGAGCATCTCTCGAATGGTACACTCAGCTTGAACGAACTCACATCCAAACTTGGAAAGATTTGGCTGAAGCTTTTGTCAATCACTACGACTATAATAGGGACATGGCTCCCACCGAATTCAACTCAAGGTTTAACTTAGAAGACTCAAGAATCTTTCAAAGAGTATATGCAGAGATGGAGAGAATTAGTCGCTAGAGTTCAACCTCCTCTTTTGGAACGAGAACTCATTGAGATGTTCTCCAATACCTTGCAGCGTCCCTATCTGATTGCTGGATGTACTTCTACATTTTCACACCTAGTTGTTGTAGGGGAGCGAATTGAGCGTGGTCTCAAGATGGGTAATAGTCAGGATGTTGCTATTATTTCTGAATTTCTAGAGCAAATCGATCAAGAGGCAAGTACAATTTTCGAGGATGAGGAAGAAGCTCTTGTTTACCCTCCATTTCAGATGCCTAATCAGGTTACAAAAGCTACTTCTGATCAGTGTGCTCCACAAATTTGTGCTGCAACTGTCTATCAAACACCCGTTCAGTATGCTCCCCAACAGCAGAACGCTCCTCGACAACAAACTTATCGACAAAATCGTCAACAATGAGGTGGGAAGAATCTTATAAGGCCAAGAAAGGTGCATGATCCAATCAATATGCCTCGTCGTGAGTTGCTCTCTCACCTACTCCAACATTCTTTAGTGGAGTTAAAGGAGCTCGGGACGCCTCCTTTTCCGCATCCTTTGGGATATGATCCTGATGCCCACTGTGAGTTTCATTCTGGAGCACCTGGCCATACAATTGAAGGATGTAATCTTTTCAAAGGCACAATTCAGAAACTCGTTGATTCCAAAGCAATCACATTCACTCCAGAGGGCCTACGCATCAATTGAACTCTCCTTTGACTCAGCAAACGCCAAGACTACGAAGTGCATCTTCTGAAGCAAGAAACCCATACGGAGACCAGTCTCCTCAACATGAAGATTTCCAATTTTATCTTGCATGCTCATTTGTAATCTTTCTAGTTTTGTTCAATACTTTCTTGTATGCAAAACTTGCTTATTTCTGAATACTAATCATAATGCATTGAATATGTTTGTCTTGAATTGATCCATTCGTATTCACTCTTATTTGTTTTACTATGCTTTTGATATTCAACTCTTATTAATAAAGCAACACCTCTGTAGGGAGGATGATGAATAATTTACTAAGAATCTCAAACATTATGATTTCGAGTAAAAACCCTGCTAACGATGTACAGGCCTTGTTTCAAATTTCCAAACACCGGAGATATAAGGGAGTGAAACCCTCGTTAACCCCTTTTGAGCCTCGAAGTAGGAGTTTCTTTTCTATTCATAGAAAACCCTCATTTTTTAACCTGGGGCAGGGTAGTGTTCAGTTAACCCGATCGAGCGTTCAAAACTCATCAAGAGTACGCATCCAAGGATACAACAATGGTTATCCTTCAAAAGGACGAGGAAAGTCAAAGCCGCAATAGTCAATCTTCATCTATCATCAGTGTGCATCGAAAAAGGATGATACCATAATAGTTAATTCTCGCACATCAAGAAATCAACAGATGACGATACCACAATCGTTATCTCTCATCCGCCAAGGATTCAAGCAGTCACTATCACCTCCAATCAAACCAAGATGGAAGATCACACGACATGTTCAAAAGAAAAGTGATGTAAAAAATGATGACAAAAAGCCCGCTAAGTCGAAACTTCATAAAAAAGTCGCTTAGGCAAAAATGGTAAAAGAAAAAAAAGGATTACAAAACAAAATAAAATCCTTAGAAAAAGAACAAAGTCGTGTGATCAAACACCAAAAGCAAAAGGTGAGTGACTGTCGTGTCCAACAAACCTTAGTGGTTCCTCAACCTCATCATAAATTTCTTGCAAGAGAGGAAGCTCGCATCAAGTTATCTGAACTTAGGAATGGAGAACATCATGGAGAATGGGAGGGCACCAAATATTTTGAGCCTAAAAATCTTTTTTTCTAAAAAACCGTGAACCAGACCACGTTACAACCCTTGAAAGTCCTAATTGAAGCATGGGTTAATTCAAAAGCAAAATTGTTTCAAGAATACGGTAACCTGACTCCTAGGAGGCTTGCTAAACATTTGAGTTGATATCACTCAATCTTTTACAAAAAAATTCAATGTTTCGATATCTTTTCAATACAAGTTTCTTTAACTTCAAGACAAACATGAACTTTGCATTAGAATTATCATTCGTTGAATAAAACATTCTTTGCATATGGATTAGTGCTTAAACATCAAGTGAGCTTTCATTTTGAGCATCAGATGGATAATTTAATTGTCCTGAGAGACGTATTGCTTCAAGTATCTGATTGAGCACAAAGCAGCTCGAGTTGAGAAGTAAGGTTGTGAAGTAGCCTACTTTCAAGATGAAAACCACCCTGAGCAGGTGATGTCTTCTAGTTCCACCAATCTGGAGAAATTATGTCGAGATTCGAAGAATCTCTCAAAGGGATGAGCAATCAGGGGCATTCATCTGAGCATGGTTGAAACCATCTTTACCTTTGGTTGGCCAGGGGCAATGTTTCCAAGTTTACAACATTGGGGCAGATTATTTTGATGGAATGATCTCGTGAAGCTTTCTCGAGGCTATTTTCTTCAAAGTCCCTCCAGATTGGGGCAAAACATTATGTAGGGGTATTCCTCCACCTCATAATTAATCAGGTCAAGTCCAGGCGCAAGCTAAACAACCGTTGAGTTTGAATGGCATGTCAGGAAATCAGGATCGTCATCCTCAGCTCATCAGAGATCTAAGTATGTGTTGGATTTTCTCCATCAGAAGTTAAGGATCATTATCTCCAATTCAAGTCAGGATCGTTATCCTCAGCTCATCAGAAATCAAGATTTTGTTATCCAAAGATTTCAGAATGAAAGGGCATGATACGCTTGAGCTTGGCCACCAACAAAGCTTATTTTCTCTCCAACAAGGGATATCCATGACATATGTGTGCCCTTGGATGTTATCGCTCCTTCCCCGAAGCAGAAGGTCGCAAAGAACGGTTTACACCAGCAAGATCATTTTCAAAAGCTCACTTGTGCCAGAAGATGTTGTCAACTCCTCTTATGCAAGAGCTCGTAATCCAGGGCTATCGAAATCATGAACTCTACGCGACAAAGATCATCGTCCCAGATGAATATCGATCTCCAAGAGTTACCTCCCCAGTGATGCTAATCATTGAAAGATGATACTTCTATTCCATAATCCCCCCTATCAGGGTCCAGACTATCATCTCTTTGATGAAGACCAGATGATTGTATTCAATTCATGAAGGGTTGATGTTCCCTCGGCAGCTCATGATTGCTTTTAGTCCTGGGTGAATCATTAAAACATGCATCATTGCATTGCATAGCATCCAAAAAACGCGTAGCATTTCCATTGATATGGAGCATTACGCTAAAAAATAATAATCTCAAACATGCGTCATTGCACTGTATAGCATCCAAAAAACGCGTAGCATTTCCATTGATATGGAGCATTACGCCAAAAAATAATAATCTCAAACATGCATCTAAGCATAAGCGATTAAAATGTTTCTAGTACCTTTAGGCTCCAAGAGAAGTTTTTCAATAAAAATCCCAAGTGGTATTCCCAATGAGTTCCTCAAGAAATTCTTCTTGTTCTGTATCTGCATTTTGACCCGTTGTCATTCTCCTACATCATTCAAATTCAATATATTTACCAAGCGCCTTGCTTTTTGCAAATTCTCATTTTGGTTATCTTACCCGTGTTTGCCTCCGTTAGAGTGTGAGTAAGAGTCGGTGTCTAACCTTTCTTGCTTCTCAATTGTTTGAGTATCCATACTGGTATGTGGTAATTCATGTAATTGCCACCTTGAAGAATTACACCCGCCTTTGGCCGAGGGATATTGTACTTCTTGCACATTTGCAACCTTTAAAGTCCAACATAGTTTGGCAATCCTTGTTAGAGTCCCCTTTGTTTGGCCTCTTTCCTGAATCGCCTTCGATCGACGACTTTACCATTCCATATATCTTTTCCCAAAGGAGTCCGCTCCACGGTCTCTTTCCGTGTATGTCTAATATCCTTACGACATATGCTCCCTATATGTGTTCAATATCCTTACCGAACATGTATATTCGATCTTTATGTGTCCAATATCCTTACGGCATGTATGTTTCAAACCTTTGTTAGAGTCGTCTTCGCCGGTCTCTTTCCTGTATGTCTAATATCCTTACGACATATACCCCGCTTGTTCTCATTTTTGATCGCGATGCAACTTATTGAAGTATCGCTCCAAAGATCGTGAGTTCTTACCTTTCGATCTCGCGAAGCAACTTATGAAGTATGCTGCTCCAAAGGTCCGTCTGGTTTCGCTTTTGATCATGATGCAACTTATTGAAGTATCGCTGTCCAAAGATCTACTGTTCTCATTTTTGATCTGCGATGCAACTTATTGAAGTATGCTCCAAAGATCTATGAGTTCTTACGATCAAGCAACTTATTGAAGTATGCTCGCTCCAAAGGTCGATTGGTTTCGCTTTTGATCTGCGATGCAACTTATTGAAGTATGCGCTCCAAAGATCTACCGTTCTCATTTTTGATCTGCGATGCAACTTATTGAAGTACGCGCTCCAAAGATCTATGAGTTCTTACCTTTCGATAAGCAACTTATTGAAGTATGCTCCAAAGGTCGATTGGTTTCATTTTGATCTGCAAGCAACTTTCAAGTATGCTCGCTTCAAAGATCTATCGCCATTTCTAATCTGCAAGTCGCTTATTCAAGCGCATTCGCTTCTCGATGTACCGACACTGCTCAAAAAAAAATCACAAAAATAGAAAAATAAAAATTATCAAAAAATTGAAAAAAAACATAAACGTTTATACTTGTTCTTGAGCGCAAATTTTGTTCTTTGAGTATTTAATCTTCTTACCTTGAAAGTTCAAAGGCTAGCCAATTTCACTTTCGTGTTTAAGACGATTAAATAGGGCAATTGCACCCCAAAATTTGCCCTCCTATATCGATCTTATCCGGTTTAGGCTTTGCATTTATCATGACACTCACATGCATTCATATCACGGTTGTGGTTACGGATTGGAGTTGATTCCCAAAGATTTCTCTGAGCGTAAGAGGCGTGGTGTTTTCACCAATTTGAGGATATTTGAAAACGATGAGGTTTAATATTAAATCTTATCCGCTCATATCTATCGGGTTTTAGGGCTTGGTGTTCGTTGTTGAAATGAATGGTCATTCTTGATGGAGCTACAAGTGGATATCTTGAATGTCATTGCCTCGATTCGTGAGATCACCATCGCGAGTTTGGGTTTTTTGTTGTTTCGAGTTCTTGGTTCAGGATGTAAGAGGGTGGTTTATGTTTATCCGATTATTGATCAACAATTCAAGTTCTAGTGCATTTGGTTTGCTCGTCAACTTCATTCGCTCTTGGCGATAGTTGATGTATGTGAAAATATTCGCCCGTAGGGTCTGCTTTGCAAGATTTAAGGATGTCCAAACCGCCGCATGTTGAGACCTTTTCCTCACGCTCATCGCTCACAAGATTCGTGGCATTCTATGAAAAGACTAGAAGTTTCCTTTTGGAATTCGTTTGGTTCCGAATCTTACTCCACTACTGAATGGTTCGATTTGGAAACGCAGTGGTAATTCCATTAATTTCAAGTGGAATCTATTGCTCCATTCTTAAAAGAATCATGACAGCGACAAGTTGACTGAGGTTTTTTGATCAAGAATTTCATTTTGAAACGCAGAGTTTCAATTTTGTCTCAAGAAGCAAAAGGCTCCGATTTTCTACGAGAATGGATAAAAATGGAAGCTTTGTGGCCGAGGAAATTCAAAAGGGTTCGAGTGTTTCCGAAGTTTAAGCCATCAAATCATTTTCTCATTTAGAATTCAATTCTCAAGTTTCATATACTAGGGGGTTCAATTTCTAAAAAATGCAACAACCATGTTACCACTGCTTGATTCAAGACTACGGATTGGAATTGTAGATCAAGTAGAATCGGATACATTTGTTAATCAATATCTCAACTTGTTTTATTTTAACCAATTTAATTTTGGCTCATGATAAACTTTTGGGATATTTGATGCATAATGGATTTCCAACTTTTATGCACAATCAAGAATTCAATTAGGTGCGTTTTCCTCAAGGCTTGTGTCCATAAATTCCAAGAGGTCCAAGATTACTCTAAAGTTTTTATCGCATAAGGATACGAGTCAAGATACATGTTACAATTTGTCAAATCCTAAAATGCAAGTTTCAATCAAAAAAGCCAAACCAATTCATTCAACATTCAAATTCTCTTCCTTTATCATTCAATTTCCAAAGTCTTACTCAATTCAAAATGACATTCAAAGAATGCCCGCTTATAAAGAAGAAACAAATTTAATTCGATATTCATTTAATCTCGGTTTGTACAAGTGCCACAAGATTTTGTCATATTTACAATTATAACTCAAACATTTTGTGATGTTACAAAGCTCCAAACTTCTATCCTAGTCCTACTTACAAGTTCAAGCATACAAGTAAAGACTACATATGCTATTCTTAATCCTATTTTCTAGTGGACATCTTTGTTGCTTGCCTCCCATGCTTTGATCTATCTTCAAGACCATACTTTCTTGACCAACTTTCCTTCACCTTTTCCAAGTTTGTGCCATGGCTCGTGTTCATGAAACAAAACAAGAACATAGTTAGCATAATTGGACAGCTCATACATTGTATTCAAAAGATATTTATCTCATCATTAGGGATTAATGATTGGGATCGATTATTGAGGATTTTGTTTCTCAATCATGTTCGAAGGACCCCACCCTTTGCAAATCACAACAACCATGTGTTGTTGGTTCACAAAAGGGGTGGCTGAAATCATCATTGCCACCGCTGCAAGTACAATACCACCGCCGTAAATCGAAAACACATTACAAGCGCCCAACAATTTCAAATCGGTTAAAGCCCATCAAATCGTTTAAAGTCCAAGACAGAAAATCAAACGGCACTATTATTTTCTAAACCGATGATCGAAAATATAATACCTAAGCCTTTTGTTTTGTTTTCTCGTGCCCTGCTCCCAAACTCTAACATCAAGAAACCCTAATTGTAGGACAATATAAAAGGAAGAGGCACGAATCAAAAAAAAGACATTAATTCTTTGAAAAACCCTAATGTAAGAGATTCAAAACAACAAATTAACCAAAACGGAGAACATGCCGAACGATGTATTCATGATAAACCTGTAAACATAGCAAGCACAAAATCCAAACCGAAACACATAGAACATCGACATAGAAAACCCAAAAAAGTCCATCATCATTTCCCAAACATATCCTTCGAAATGGATTCTCGTAAATAAAATTGATTTGAGAGAGAGATAAAAGATCGCAAGGCTCGATTTCAAAGAGGAAGATGTAAACGGAAAGAGCTCACGGAGGGGTTACACGCCGCCGCCGCCGCCCAAGACTTAGCCTCGACTCGAAGCAACGTTTCCGCCTTCATCATCTTCGTCACCGTCGCCACAAGAGAGGTCTAGAAAGTGCATCGGAGAAGTTAGGGTTCCAAAACTTCCTTTCAAGATCTACTCAAATCCGTGGAGTTTCGCAAAATCAAACACAAGGATCATGTTCGTAAAATGTAGACGGTTCGAAAATGTAAGAAAAACATCATCGAACAAGCCGCACTCAAGGCGATTTCCGCCGCCGCGATTCATCATCGCCGCCGGTCTTCAACGCCGCCACCGTATTCATCATCGCCGCCGGATGTTCATCTCAACCACCGAGATCGGTCTTGTTTACGCTCGGGTTGTTATTTGTTTTTGGTGAAGTAAACATAGAGAGAGAGAGAGAGCGTGGAGTTAGAGAGAGATGAAGTGTATTATAACTTAAAATTAGTTTAACATTTTGTTTTGTTAATCAATCTTTGTTTAATGAGCATCCGGTGACAAGTGTCACCGTCCATTTGGTCATTTTGTGATTCCATGCAATATACTCACTACATTCGTAGCTTTTCGCTTAGTTGTTGGATCCGGCGGATGATCATCAACTCATCATCATTGCCATCGGACGATGCGATCCCTCCAAGTTCGATCGACGCCCAAGATGCAAGCCTATGATGCACTCGAACTTCAAAGATACCGGATCCCGCAGATTAACTTGGCTAAGCATTCGTGCCCAATAATTGCTCTTCACACCCCTGCACTAAAGCTACAATCGTGCCCATTTTCAACTTTTACTTTAAAATTAATTTTATGCAAGTTTTTTTTATTATTATATAATGATGTATTAAATAATATTTTGGCATATGGTAGTTTTTATTTGTTGAATTACCAATTAAATTGTTAATTGATTTTTCATCAAGTGAAAGAATATCTATACTAATAATTATTTAAATTCGATTTGTATTGTGTATTAATTTATCTTCTTTCATTTTTGCTATTACATTGTCCGCTTGCATGTTTATTTGATTGCACACTCCGCCTCACATTAATATAAAACAACAACGAAAAATTATTGGTCCATATACCAATCACTATGCACTGTGGTCTCATGGTTAATCAAGTCCATATACTTGGTTAACCATAACCCGAAATATCATTTCTCTACGTCCAACGCCGCAATTTTCAAAATAGTGTTATGGTACTTAATTAAATTGTTAGAGGTTCGCCCAACGATTTAATTAAAAGTGTAAAGTATTAGAGGAAACCCAATGACTCGAATACTTTATTCCATACACTTGAACATTTAAAACACTTTCAAATTAAATTAATTAATTGAATTTGTTTTCAAAAATCAATTTTTCTACAAAAACCAAAAAAACATAGTGATATGGTATTTAATTAAATTGTTAGAGGTTCGCCCGACGATTTAATTAAAATGTAAAGTATTTGGGCCATTAGAGGGTAACCCAATGACATAAATACTTTATTCCATAATACTTAATAAAAGTGAACTTTGTTTCACCTCACCCTTTTCATAATAAAGATTTTGGATGAGAGATGATCGGTTGACCTCAATCACCAATCTCGAGTATCGAATCGTTAGAGGATATCCCGACGTTTTGGTACTTGTCATCTACAATTAAAATCAATTCAACCCATTCAAATTCATTTTCCGCTCATACGCGGTCATCAAAAACATTTTCAATTAAAATCAATACAAACAATCCAAGACATTTTCAACCAGAACTACGGAGTTTTGACTTTCCCATTGCACGAGGGAATACGTAGGCACGCGGTTTCAAAACCGTGTCAAACTCAAAATAATAAATAAACAAACCCTTTTCTTTTTTATTCATAACTTAGAAATTAGCGATACACACACACAAACACATTTTGAACTAAATGGGTCCCATCGAGTACGATGGACGTAAGGGTGCTAATACCTCCTCTGTAATCGACTCGAATCCATCCTTTTGGTCTTGTAGACCGCTTTATCCGATTTTTGTGGGTTTTATCTATATTTCCCGCTCTTTCTAGAACAAATAAAATTAGGTGGCGATTTCATTGTTTTGAAAATTCATTTTAAATGATTTTTTGAAAATCGAGTTGCTGTGGGTCATCTCCTTTCTCAACAAACGCCTTTCACAAAGGATAAAGGAGTCACATCGATTTACATCTTTAACCAAGTTCGACTTTCATCCTCAACAATAGCATTAGCATCAACATAAGTTGGCAATGGATGATGAATAGCATCGTGTTGGTGTTGGTCCGTTGAAAGCCTCAATCAAGTAAGTCCCGCACCATGTGCTTGAAAGCCATACAATTATCAATAGTATGCCCTTGCCCATTAGAATGGAAAGCACACCGAGCGCTGACATTGAAATTATTCGGCAACTTATTAGATCAACTTTCCAAGTATGCAACTCAATCAACTTCGTTTCATAAGATGAGAAAACAATTCAAGATACGACATTGAGAGGATCAAATTTTTTGACTTGGTCGTTGTTGATTATCCCGCTTGGCAACATAAGTTTGCTTTTGAGGTGCAACAGATTTAAATAGTCGCATGGGCACTGGGGTAACATTGATTCGCACACTCAAACCCGTGGGAGTAAAAAATTATCCCTTCATCAAGTAAACCGAACTTTATGTTTCAACGTCATACAGTTCTCAGTATCATGACAAGGTGCCCCTGAGTGGAAATCACACCTAGCATTGTCAACATAATCACGTGGAAGCTTTCCATGCATCGTGAAAATTCGAAGCTCAACCAACTGAAACTTAAGCAATTGAGGAAGTAACTGAGCATACAACATCGGAATGAGATCAAATTTCCTCTCATGTTGTGACGGTCCCGTGAACGAGCCTTACCCTTGATATTTTTGAGCAATAGAACCGGTTCGACGAGAATACCCCGAACACAAGGTAGTAGAGGAGATGCACCGATTTAAGACTTGAAGAATCCCCAAAATACAGTGGAGGAATGGAAACTCTTGTTGTGGAAGCGGGTGCATATTTGTCTTCCTTTCTCAACACAGTATTCAAAATTTCCATGACCAAATTCAACTGGGTCTTCAACTGATGGTTCTCCTCTTTCAAGAGTTCTTGTCCACTAACCAAATCTTGTATGTCTAGCATCAAAAACGCCATTTGTTCTTTCATTTCCTCCAATTCCCCACGAAGTTGTTCCATCACTTAAACCGACGGATCGTAGAGTGGTAAGAAGTCAAGATTTGTAATTCTGCAAAGACAATATCAGGTCTGAATAAGAGAAATCCCCAAGTTTCGAACACCTGTTATGAATGCATGAAATGAATGAATATGCAGGTTAGATATGTACATATTTAATTTTTCTGACATTTCTTTTGAAAAATAAACATGCTATGCAAGTGCTATAACCATGGGTTCAAAATTTTAGCATAACAACGGGTAGCATCTGTACAATCCGTTGAATAATGGCTGCATAGTCTCTGAACAATCTGAATATCACAGGATCAAAGGTTCGGCACCAATTCAAAATACCATAGAAGAACCAAGTCTGAATATCATAGGATCAAAGGTCCGACATCATTTTAGAATATCACAAAAAATACCAGAAAACCAAGTGTCAAGAACCAAGCATCATAAGCCACACGGTCATCAATAACATAATGTCACATAAGGACCAATATAATCACCATCAGAATAAATAGTCACCATCTGAATAACATCACCATCAGAACATAGTCACCAACGGTACCTGTAATAATGATAATCCCGCCCCACTCACAGGTGAAACTAAAGGCTTGGGTAAGGTCAAGGTAACTCCAGGATCTAGTTCGCCTAGAGAAACTAACATCTTATCACCCACGGAAGATGATAGCCCCGATTGAACCTCCTCTCGAAGCATGGACGACATGCCAGACTACAAGATCTACATCCGGTATCTGACATGTTCCACTCTATTCCTATGTGTTCCTATGTGTCTCTTGGCCGGGGTACGAGGCCTTTTACCTCATGTAACTCCCACCCAATCAATAGAACAACCCGCAAGAAACAACCAAGATATGAAAGCAAAGAATATGCCACATAGAATGCAATGCAAGCATACAAAGGATGGTGCGATAAAGGTGTAAAATAGATAAACAAATAAATAAACACCCAATAGACATGAAAATAAAAGCTAGGATCGACTCGATCGGACCAAAGACAGTCTCCCGATCCCGCTGAAGTCGCCAACAAACAACCCCGAACATCATCCGATAATCGATCAATGAAGTCGCCATCGAACGTTTTTTATCTCACAAAAGGAGAAAGGTGAACGCATCGCGAAAACCTAAAAGGGATAAGGCACGATCTTGCGATCGAGAGATAAGGTAAGGGAATCTATTACGCGAAGGGAAGGTATTAGCACCCCACGCGTCCGTAGTACTCTACAGTATCCACTTCTATTTTCTGTCTAATGGGTGTGTTATATCTATGCTTAATCGCTAATCATGCATGCAAAAGAAAAAGGAAAAAAGGAAACCACGGGGAAAAGAAGGAAGTATTTACAAAGTTCGCTCGGTCGAGCCCCGTGACAAGATGCCTACGTATTCCCGCGTGCAATGGGAAAGTCAGAGCGCCGTAGTTCGGCTCACAAGTTTTGATGGGTTATGTGTTTTTTAATTATGAAAAAGAATTTTAAACACGATAAATAACCCGTAGGCAAAAGGTTTGCATTGGTTGGTTGTTTTTACCTTGAAAAAGGAGTTTAAACCATTAGTAAGTGTTTTAATTTGCAAAAGAAAAAGAAAACAATTTTTAGTTTTATTATATGCATGGATGCAAAAAGAAACTAGCAAAACAAAAAGGAGACTAACTAGTACTAGCCCTAATGTTGTCATGCAAAAATCGGACTTATGGTTGAGGATGTAAGGGAATCTCTACCTATGTTAACATACAAAGGATGTAAATCCTAATGTCTAGGCTCGAGAATCTATCCTAACCGAGCAGCCCTACAGGAAAGCTATCCTATATCCGTCTTGGTTGTGGAACCAAGGGATGCAAGGGGATGAAGCAAACAAGTGCTTTGGCAAAAGCACACAAACAATGCAATGCAAACAAACAAATGACACACAAGTGCAGGAAAAGGAGGAAGTCCCATAGCCTCGACAGTAACGAGCATACCGTGAGTCAACCAGGAGCCGACACATCCAATTCCTGTTGAAGAGCAAATGATGCGAGTTCTGCAATAAATGCGAACCCCAGGAAAGCGTGGAGAGTCAGAATAAGGAACTCTTGCCACTTTTATTGTTGACTCGATAAAGGAAGCAACACGATTCGCGTGTGCTGAGCTGACACGGACTAGAACTGTGCGGGGGTTCGTTGCTGACCCTACCTTCCGCTTGCCCATATATCAATGACTCGATGACATGAAATATAAAAAGCGGGACTTTGCTTAGTGGTACCACGTCGGGCGTCCTAACCACTCTGACCTATGCAAGCACAAATGTAAACACTTACTGAGAATTACCTCCCTATGCAGATGGAGGATTTAAAACAAACCAAACACAATTAGCAACCAGAATTGCCCTAAACGGGTCTTTAAATAAACCAGAGGGGTTCCTGAACATGCTCCAACTACGGAAGCCCCTTCATGCATCTCTATTCCTACTTCTCATGGCAAGGAAAGCAGTAAAATCCTACTTCTCATGCTCTCTAGAAAAGCGGTAAATGAAATGCGATAAATAAGGTAAAATAAAATACCCGACGGATATTAAATCCGAAGAGCAACGCAAGCTATAGAAATACTCCGGAAAACTTCAAGTACTGCTGGCACGCAATAAGAAAATCCGGTGAGAAGTGTGCGGAGACACGAAAAGCATAATCAGGATGTGTGTCATACACATCTGAAGCAAATACACCTGTACAAGATCATAATCCAAACAATGCAGATAAAGGACGTGCGTAGATATGCACAGTCAAGAGTGTGTGTCTATACACACTCGACGTATATCCAATAAACCTGCAGAAAATTACAATCCAGACAAAGCAACAGAAAAGGCACACACATATGTGTGAGCAACAGATGTGGATTCTACACATCCAATCAGATAACCTGCAAAAGATGGTGAAAACCAAGCAGACAGATAAAGAGTACACACACATGTGTGCAACGTCAAAACATGGGTTTTATAAACCCAAATCAGTAGTATAACGCTCCGCGTACCTCGCATACAAAACAGAATATCATAAATTGCAATGCAGCTCTTGAATAACGCAAAAAATGATTATTTACAATGAAATCGGAATATCAAAAATAAAATTGAAACTTTACTTACAACACTAGGGTAAAGTATACTTTCAACTATAATTGAATGGCATAAAAAATATCTTAGAGTTTTCTAAAGAAAAGCATTATATTTCCTAAAAAAACATCTAATGTGTTATTTAAAAAAAGAATTAGAATTAATTGTAAAAAATATTTAAAAAATGTCAAAATGTTCTAATATCCTAAAATATCAGAATATGTTTTTTATAGATTTTTTACATGTAAAAATAATCGAAATCGAAAGCTAAATCGAAATTACACTAAAGTGGTACAGCATGGCAACAGGGGGTATGAAACAGAATTCTAGTTTGAACTAGTATCATGTGTAAAGCACGCTGGGCTCAAGAAAATGAGGGTGTATCAGCAATTAACGCTAGGCCCATTTCGGTTCCACTTAAGTCCATTTGTCTGTTTTTGTTTAAGTCCAACTTGCAGTTTTTTGTCTGAACAGCAATATTATTATTATTTTTTATATTCAATTTTAATAATAATATGTTACATTTATTTTTTTTTTATTTCATGTCACATATGATCAACTGGACAAAAAAAAACTTAATCTGATTTTTATTATTATAACTATTATTTATAATGTCACGTTTTAACTTATGTTAGGCTAGAATTAATCAACTGTCAATATAATTTTAGTAACCACATGCCAAAATCCTCTCAGCCAATCATGATTTAGCATGCATTATTCTGATTATTCAAATAAATATGTCACACTTTTATTCTTTTATTTCATGTAACATTATATCATTTGGTCAAAACAAATTAATCAGATTTTATTTTATTAAATTAAAATGCAAAGGACACGTGGCGAGATAGTATTGGGTGATGAAAAAAATCATGTACCAGTAACGGATTACCACGGCTGGGGCTAGCATGAACGTCGCCGGAATCTTTGTCTTCTCCGGTGATACTTCCTCCGTCGACGATGGCCGTCTCGGCCTGAATCAAAACACCGCCGCCACTGTCTTACTCGGATTTGCCCGCTGAACGCGAATTTGACGTCCGTTATTCCTAAAACCAACTCATTTCCGTTTGGAGTCCTTACAAAGGAGAACCTCTTTCTGTTTGCTTGCCTCTACAACTTTGATAACGATGGCTATAGCGCTTAATCCTTGAATCTTGCTGCGAACTTGATCTACTCGTCATAAATCGAAGAAGAAGGCGGAAATAACGAACTACCGTGGTGCCTCTCACAGCGAAATAACGCAGTCTTGTGATGCGAGAAAAGGAGGAGTCTAGTGATCACATGTCGTTGTCAGCGAGAAAGAAAGAGAGAATCCAGAGGTTGAAGATGATAATGAACGGAAAAGAGAGCGACGGAGAGTGTGTCGGTGATAATTCACGGCGAGAGAAATGAAGGTTAAGAATTGGTTACGGTGATGTGGAGCGAAGATGGTTGTTACGGTGGTGAAGGATGTTGAGGACGGTGAGAGACGCAGAGAACACGAGATTATTGAAGATGATGAAAACGAAAGATCGAGATCTTCGTTATAAATTTTGCAACGTTTTTATCAGTTTCTGGGAACTTTCTTGCAAGTTTATTATGGTGAGTGAGAAAAAAGAGAGTGAAAGTTGCTGTTAGTTTCTTTTTCTTGGTGTTGGAGGTGGAGTGAAGGTTATGAGGTTGAAGAATAATTATGGTGTTTGTTAGTGTTGTGTAGGTGGAGGAGAAAGAAAATGGTGAGATCGTTGGCAATGGTGCGGAAACGGTGAGAAATGTCGTTATAACTGATTCTGTCAGTTTGTTATGGTTATTGAAAGAAAGAAGAAGAGGATTCGTTAAGATGAAGGTTATGTGGAAGAGATGAAGAGAGTGTTTCGGTTAGAGGTGTTTACCGAAAAGTGAGAGCAGAAGGAGTGTAAAAAAAGTGAGTTCTGTTGTTACCGTAAAGAAAAGAAGATAGTGGTGGTGGAAAAGTGATGATGTTGCCGTAATACTGAGGAGAGGTGTTCTGTTAGAGAAAAAAATGAAGAGAGTTGTTGAGAGAAAAGAAAGAAAAAGAAAAGTATGCTCTGTTAGAGATTATGGTGATGACACTGTTAGTTTAATATCAGAAAGCAGAAAAATCAAGAATCCAAAAAATGAGCTTCTGTTATAATTATGGTTGGAGAGAAAAAGAGTGAAGAGTTTTTTTGTGTCCAAAAGAAAAATGAGAGAGGAAAAGTTGCAGGTTGTTAGAGATATATAGAAAAAGAATGGAAGGTGAATGAGAGTTTTGTTACTGTGTAGAAAAAAGTTGCTGTTAGTTTTTTGGGAGAAAGAATCATAACAATAAAAAATGGTGATGGTTGAAAAAGTGTGATGTAACCGATTAGTCTGTTAGCATCCCTTGCAGTAAGTGAAAAAGGAAAACAATGGAGTGAATATTCTATTATGTTATCACCAGCCCATGTAGCAACAATTTCAATCATTATAATTTCTGAATGTCAAGCACCTCCCTTTGCATCCAATAAATCGAAAATAGAACGCTCTTTCGAAAAAGTACGATATCAAAGCTGGAGAACAAACTCCGCGGACCATTTTCGTGTTCAAAACTTTTCGATTCGAAACCCGTAGCTCACTTAAAATCGGCTCTGAAGTTGAGAAATCATAACTGACTAACGCGATAACGGCAAAAGTTTACCGAGCGTTTTTTCATGACTTTGAGGTCTTATAACTCCTTCAATACTCGGCCAAATGGCGCAAACTCGGTGTCGTTGGAAAGAAAGCATGTAGCAGAGTAACTTTGATGTTGAGTGCCCGACGAAAAATGATCACAAGCTCGCCGTAATTAGCTTCAAGTCATGCCGACACAAACTGACTGCATGTTTGAAAAATTCTCTAAGTGTCAAGTTTTGAATTAACCCATGTACACCACTTTAAAGATCCGTAATTCTCTCGATACTCGACCAAATAATGAAAACTCGGTGCCATCGGAAAAGTACGTGTAATACGACAACTTTGTAGTTCGACAAAAATCCGAACGGAGCTTAAATCACGGAGAAAAAGTGTTTGAAAGTTGCCGTATGAGTGTTCGACGAAATGCCTGGGCTGGCTGGGCGGATTTTGTGCATGACCTGTAGCAATTTTCCAACTTCGGACCATTGATTACGGCGACTGTATCTCCCAGCTCCGACGTCCGAAACGAAAAAGTTTCTAAACGGAATATGTAGACGGTATGGCAAACTTCATCTTCGTGTTCGGAATTTTTCCGTGCAGCGATCGGATCGACGAGAAAACAGTCCCGAACATGTGCACATAAACTGTTCGATGAAATGCGTCCGAGCTTGGCAAAATACGCATGCTGTCTTGCATTTTAACAACTTCATGCTGACACTTACGGCGTTCCGTTTCTCCCAGCTCGGACGTCCGAAATGAAAAAGTTTCTAAACGGAACTTGTAGATGGAATTACAAACTCAAATTTTCGTGTTCGAATTTCTTCGTGCGGCGACCGAATCATTGACGAAAACAGCCCTGAACATGTGCACAAAATCATTCAAATCTTACAAACATAATGAGTTCTTATCTTCCGAGCTTTATAACTTCCGATTCGAGTCCCGAATGAATTCGACTTCTTCAGCAAAGTTTTAAATTGCCGTAAGATGAACAATTTTCAGTTGAGCATTTTCCGATTCGAGCCACGAACTACGATAAAATCGACCCTGAAGCTGTCAGCAAAAGCATAGAAATAAGCACTTCAAATTTTTCTAAGTGTCGAAAATTGAAGAATGATAAATCGTAACTTCCGAGCTCCGTAACTTTTATCCGTTTCCGAATGGATTCGATTTCTTCTGCAAAGTTGTAGATTGCTATTAAATGAACAACTTTGATGTTGAACTTAATTCGAATCGAAGCCTCGAAATACGTGTAAAATGTCTCCGAAGTCGAGCACTTGAACACATTAAAAACACTCAAAATTTTACTAAGTGTAAAACTTCAAAAGTTATGAACTTCAAATTTCGGCGCTGTATAATTCGAAATCCGGGCATTTCTGGAAAAATCTTCACAGTGATAAAGTCGGAGTACGAAATGCGCTCTTTCCAACGACTATCAATTCACAAACTTCTGACTACAGACGGGCAAGATACGGATGCGGCAACATAGCTCCGTGAACACAAAGTACCTTAAACTTAGAAAAAATTTCTAAGTCCACGATTACTTAAAATGCAAGAAACTTCGTTTTTACCCGATTCTTCCGATTTTTCTCAACAACTGATCGCATTTTCTCAAATCTCGACTTTTGACCATAATTTTGACCCGAAATTCCGCCCGGTCAAACTTTGACTTTTTGTTGACTTTTTGATACACGCGCTCAAATATCATTTTATCTGTTTGTTCTTGATTTTCTGATAAATCGCGTAGATCGATAAGCCAAATACCAATGCTTCGCAACTCACGGCAGGCTATAGAATCAGTTCGGGTTCAAATATCCGACCACAACACACTGTAGCTTGAAATTGTAATCAGCATCCATCTGATAGACGATCAGAATAACAGAACTTGCGAGATAATAATCAGAAGCTTCTGGACACGCTTGCGTATTGAAATGACGCCCGAATTGACAGAACCTCGAATATTCAACTCTTGAGAAACAAACATCTTCTTCAGAATTGTACAGATTCATTCGATTGAAAAATTCGAACCCATGATCAATGCATGAATGACATGTATGCAATGCAACTATTAATTAAGTGTTAGCCAGTTATTTATAAAAAAAATGAAGAGGGTAAATTTTGGGGTACAACAGCTGCCCCTATTCAATCGTCCTCTAGCTTATGAGCGAGATTGGCGTCTGCCTTTCGAGCGACAAGGTATGAGGTGATTGAATACCAAAACGGACCCAGAAATTTACACTCTGAATCCCAAAAACTGCATCAAGAGATAGGTGTGGACATTCCAAAATTCTAAGGAACTTCACTGGAGAAAAGGAGCATGTTGCGCCAGAGCTTTACTGGGTCACAACCAAAGAAAGCAAAGAATAAATGTTGAACTCTGTGAAGGCAGGTACAAGTGCTAACCTGACCTAAGAAGAATTGGCCTCTACCCAATTCGATCCGCAATGTCAGGGGAGAGCTGACACGCAAGCGGAAGCAAAGACTTGATACACTTGACTAGACTACCACATTACGCCAGGGAATAACCGGGCGGGTTAGTGATGCAAAGGCTAGAAAGTGCCGAGTAGGCTTTACTGACTCAGAACACTACACTCTGAGAAGGGAGACAAAGGGATCCTTGTTCCCGAAAAGGCACAGGAGTAAGACCTGTCCTGAGAAGAATTGGCCTCTACCCAATTCAATCCGCAATGTCAGGGGAGAGCTGACATGCAAGCGGAAGCAAAGACTAGATACGCAAACCTGACTAACCACATTTACGCCGCGGGTTTGTGATGCAAAGACCGAAAACGCCGATTAGACTACAAGAGGAGAAAACAAGAGTATTCTTATTTTCAAAAGACCCACAATGCCGTGGAAGGACTGGTCATGCAAGTGGAAATAAAGACTAGATACACCAAGTAGACTAACCACATTTACGCCGACAGCTTGGGCGGATATGTGATGCAAAGACTAAAGGTGCCGATTAGGCTTTACTGATGACAAAAACAAGAGTATTCTTGTTCTCGAAAGAGCCACAATGCCAGGGAAGGACTGACATGCAAGTGGAAATAAAGACTAGATACACCAAGTAGACTAACCACATTTACGCCGATAGCTTGGGCGGGTTTGTGATGCAAAGACTAGAGGTGCCGATTAGGCTTTACGAGGAAGAGAAAACAAGAGTATTCTTATTTTCAAAAGACCCACAATGCCAGGGAAGGACTGGTCATGCAAGTGGAAATAAAGACTAGATACACCAAGTAGACTAACCACATTTACGCCGACAGCTTGGGCGGGTTTGTGATGCAAAGACTAAAGGTGCCGATTAGGCTTTACTGACGGGAAAGTCAAGTGTAGGGCTTGCTTTCGACACTAGAGACGTGTTGCACCAGGGTAAGAGCTGGCAGTTTCAACACCAAAGAAATGTGTTGCACCAGAGAAGACTGGCAGCTTCAACACCAAAGAAGACGTGTTGCACCAGATGGAACTGGCAGCTTCAACACCAAAGAAATGTGTTGCACCAGATGGAACTGGCAGCTTCAACACCAAAGGAGACGTGTTGCACCAGATGAGACTGGCAGCTTCAACACCAAAGGAAATGCCCCACACCCAAAAGCTATCCTTGCTGGGATTTCAGAGAGACATTGGAACACCACTGGGGACTGAAGATTCATTGCTCTTGGCTTATAATTCTATGAAAATGCATGAATTTCCTAAAAGGTAATGCAAATGCGATGATGCATGTTTTCAAAAGATGAAATGTGAACGACGACCGAAAGGTCACAAGATGATCAACTCCAATCTGATAATCCACTGGGGGATAATAATAGAGATCAACCAAGGACATAGTCAAGCTGATAAATCTGGAAAGACCACCTGAAGATATCCAGATCTACCATATAATCCTACTGAGGAGATGATGTCATAGGAAGCTTGTCACCTAGACAGAGATCCGCTGGGGAATAAAAGGAACACCTGGAGAAGATCTTCCACCGTTACCCACTACAACTCTAGTTGGGGAGACAAAGATATGTCAACTGCTGGGGATGTCAAGAGATGAGAATCCTCTGGGGAGGATCATCTGTGGATAATATGCGACTCATTGGGGAATCAAACGCCCGATCAACAATCCAGATAACACCTCCATAGGGAATATTAGGATACAACACACTTGCGACTTTGGAGAACATCCACTAGGGACTTTCACTGAGACAAATATTGTCAACCCGCGTCGGGGATTGGTACCATGTTCTACAATAAGGATTTGTCGATAACAACATCGCTAGGAGATTCACCAAATATGGTATGTGATGACAAAAGCTACATCTGATTCTTTGCAGAAGTTCCACTCGGGGTTTTCTCGTCCATGCTTACTAAAAACAAGATACTGAATTTCATTGGAGGATGGTGTGAGGGCACCAAGCTGTGAGATACCTGATAATGGAAGAACAATCCATAAGAGGGAGCATCGTCGGTCAAGGACGAACTCGAGAGAAAGGACACCCATGCGAGGATGAACTTGTAGGAAAAAGAAGAAGAGGACGTCGAACGAAGACAAACCCGTGTAAGAAAGAACATGACAAATATATGAAAACGAATTAATAAGGAAAAGAGGACGTCGAGTGTGGACGAACTCGCAAGGAAAGAACATCTGCGAGAAGATGAACTTGCAAAGGGGAAGAGAACGTCTAGTTAAGACGAACTTGCGGGGAAGGACATCTGTGTGAAGATGAACCTGCAAAGGGGAAGAGAACGTCTAGTTAAGACGAACTTGCGGGGAAGGACATCTGTGTGAAGATGAACCTGCAAAGGGGAATAGAACGTCTAGCTAAGACGAACTTGCAAGGAAGGACATCTGTGCGAAGATGAACCTGCAAAGGGGAAGAGAACGTCTAGTTAAGACGAACTTTACCAAGATGATGACATCGAAGGAAGTGTCTGCAAGAACTATAATATCCCTCAGGCCAAAGGCGGGGTATAATTCTTCAAGAGTATCAAACATTTGGATTACCACACACCAAGTATGGATACCCAAAGTTCGAAAGGTAGTGCAAACACGGGTAAGATAACCGATAATTTTGCATAGACGAAGAGTGTGCGACTCATTGCGAAAAAGACAACAGGTCAAAACTTGAATCAAGAAGAACGAATCGACCTGACAAAATTCCAAAGACCCAATTTGGAGACCATTTCTGTATAGGAACAGACTCAACGGGAATTAACCTACTTTGAAGAGTATTCTTCAAGATATAGGAATTTCAATCAAACAAAATAATAGGTATCTGCAAACTGTCACCCATACGCAACTTTCGAACCCCGAGTGAAACATGAATAGTCAACATGCCCCTGTGTCTCTGAAGGGATTGACCAACCCTGACAAGGTTGCCCCAGTTTCAATGAGCCCTGAAGGATATAAAACCATCTTGAATGCCCCAAATTAGGATGATTCTTTGAAAGGCCGTTCAATAGATTCTCAGACAACCTGCCCCTTGGGACAATCAAGGCATTCATCTGATACTCATTATGCAAGCTTACCGGATGTTTGAGCACCTGTTCATATGCAAAGAATGCTTTATCCTAAGAATGATAATTCTAATGCAAATCCTATGTTTGTCTTGAAAAATTTTTTTTTGAAAAAATGCCAAAACATTATATTTTGTGCAAAAGATGGCAAAAAATGGAACGATACCAACTCAAAGGTGTTAGCAAGCCTCCTAGGAGTCAGGATACCGTGTTCTCGTCACAGCTTAGCTTTCAAATTAACCCTGCTTCAGTTAGGACTTTTAAGGGTTGTAACGTGGCCTGGTTCACGGTTTTTAGAAAGAAAGATTTTTAGGCTCAAAATATTTGGTGCCCACCCCCTTCATGATATTCTCCAAACCTAAGTTCAGTTAATCCGATATGAGCAATCATCTCTCACAAGAGGAAATTGATGGTTGAGAAACCATCGCAGTTTTTTGATCGTGCCACTTTGACTTTGCTAAGGACGGAGCTTCTTGGACACGATAGCCACTCACCCTTTCGCTTGGTGCCTGATCAACGACTTTGTTCTTTATTGAGGATGTTACCTGATTATCCTCGCCTTTATGGCTTGCCAATTTACTTTTCTGTACATTTGCCCTTTTATTTTGCATAAGCGACTTATTTCCAAGTTCGACTTAGCGGGCTTTTTCTTTGTTTGTTTGTTTTTTTTTGCTTGCTAAACCAGTCGTTGATCTCTACACCATCTTTGATTTGCTAGAGGTGATTGTGGCGATCTGAGTCCTCTTCAGATAAGGAGTTCCCGTTGGGGTATTGTCCTCCTTTGATGCACATTGTTGACAATTGAAACTTGACTGCTTCAGTTTCTCAACCTTGGAAGGATAACCATTGTTGTATCCTTTGAAATATACTCTTGATGAGTTTTGAATGCTCAATCTGATTAACTGAACACTACCCTACCCCGGTTTTAAAATGCGGTTTTTTTGAATAGAAGAAACTCCTACTTCAAGGCTCAAAGGGGTTGTCGAGGGTCTAACTCCCTTATATCTCCGGTGTTTGGGGATTTGAAACAAGGCCTGTACATCGTCAGCAGGGTTTTTTATTTGAAAGCAATACCGTTTGAAATTCTTGGTATATTTTCGTCATCCTCCCTACAGAGGTTTTGCTTTATTAACAAGAGTTGAATATCAAAAACGTTTGAAAACAATTAAAAGTGTATACAAATGGATTAGTTCAAGACAAACATATTCAATGCGTTATGATTATCATTCAAAGGATGAAAATGTTCTGCATACAAGCATGTACTAAACAAACAAGAAAGATTACAAATGAGAATGCACAATAAAACCGAAAATTTCCATTGTTGAGGAGAGCAGTCTCCGAATGGACTTATTGCTTCAGATGATGCATTTTGAAGTCTTGACATTTGCTGAGTTAGCGGAGGACCCGAACATGACCATCTGGTGTAAAACTGATAGCTTTTGCCTCAATCAAATCCTGTACCTTGCACTTGAATGCATGGCAATCTTCAATGTTGTGCCCAACGGTACCAGAATGAAACTCACAGCTAGCATTAGCATCGTAGTTTCTAGGCCGCTTATCCAAGGGAGGGGGAGCAAATGCAGGCTTGGGAACAACCAGCTTAAGATCATTCAAACGGACAAACAAATCTGCATAGCTCATAGGAATGACATCAAACCTCCTAGGAGCACGATTCTCTTGTTGTCTTTGATTCTTTTGATGAGGCGCTTGATGAGCCGGTGGGCGGAGCGGTCGGTTATCCCTCTTCGAAGCACGAGCTTTGTTTTGAGGTATAACAGCAGGCATAACAGTCATATCAGCAGCTGGAGCTAAATTGACTTGTATGCTCAACCCTGTGGGAGTAAACCAGATAATCCCTTTGTCAAGGAAATCCTGAACCTTATTTTTCAAGGTCGCCAGTCCAGATCATGAGGTGCCCAATGGAAATCACACCTAGCCATCACATCGCATCGAATAGAATCCCTTCAGCATGGCAAGAGTTTGGAGTTCAACCATCCGAAACTTGAGTAGATGAGGAAGCAATAGCATCGGAATAGGATCAAACTGTCAGTGTGGAGCTTAAATCACGGAGAAAAAGTGTTTGAAAGTTGCCGTATGAGTGTTCGACGAAATGCCCGGCTGGCGGGCGGATTTTGTGCATGACGTAGCAATTTTCCAACTTCGACCATTGATTACTGACAGATCTCCCACGTCCGAAACGAAAAGTTTCTAAACGGAATATGTAGACGTATGGCAAACTTCATCTTTCGTGTTCGAATTTTTCCGCAGCGATCGGATCGACGAAAACAGTCCCGAACATGTGCACATAAACTGCTCGATGAAATGCGTCCGAGCTTGGCAAAATACGCATGTCTTGCATTTTAACAACTTCATGCGACACTTACGGTTCCGCTTTCTCCCTGGACGTCCGAAATGAAAAAGTTTCTAAACGGAACTTGTAGATGGAATTACAAACTCAAATTTCGTGTTCGAATTTCTTCATGCGGCGATCATTGAAAACAGCCCCGAACATGTGCACAAAATCATTCAAATCTTACAAACATAATGAGTTCTTATCTTCCGAGCTTTATAACTTCCGATTCGAGTCCCGAATGAATTCGACTTCTTCAGCAAAGTTTTAAATTGCCGTAAGATGAACAATTTTTCAGTTGAGCATTTTCGATTCGAGCCACGAACTACGATAAAATCGACCTCGCTGTCAGAAAAGCATAGAAATAAGCACTTCAAATTTTTCTAAGTGTCGAAAATTGAAGAATGATAAATCGAACTTCCGAGCTCCGTAACTTTTATCCGTTTCCGAATGGATTCGATTTCTTCGCAAAGTTGTAGATTGCTATTAAATGAACAACTTTGATGTTGAACTTAATTCAATCGAAGCCTCAAATACGTGTAAATGTCTCCAAGTCGAGCACTTGAACACATTAAAACACTCAAAATTTTACTAAGTGTAAAACTTCAAAAGTTATGAACTTCAAATTTATTGATAATTCAACCGCATTTCGAAAAATCTTCACAGGACAAAGTCGGAGTACTAAATGCTCTTTCCAACGACTATCAATTCACAAACTTCGACTAGACGGGCAAGATACGGATGCGCAACATAGCTCCGTGAACACAAGTACCTTAAACTTAGAAAAATTTCTAAGTCCACGATTACTTAAAATGCAAGAAACTTCGTTTTACCCGATTCTTCCGATTTTTCTCAACAACTGATCGCATTTTCTCAAATCTCGACTTTTGACCATAATTTTGACCCGAAATTCACCGTCAAACTTTTTTGACTTTTTTGATACACGCCAAATATCATTTTATCTTTGTTCTTGATTTTCCGATAAATCGCGTAGATCGATAAGCCAAATACCAATGCTTCGCAACTCACGGCAGGCTATAGAATCAGTTCGGGTTCAAATATCCGACCACAACACACTGTAGCTTGAAATTGTAATCAGCATCCATCTGATAGACGATCGTAATAATGTAACTCATGAGATAATAATCAAGCTTCGGACACGCCGTATTGAAATGACGCCCGAATCGATGTAACCTCGAATATTCAACTCTTGAGAAACAAACATCTTCTTCAGAATTGTACAGATTCATACGATTGAAAAATCCGAACCCATGATCAATGCATGAATGACATGTATGCAATGCAACTATTAATTAAGTGTTAGCCAGTTATTTATAAAAAAAATGAAGAGGGTAAATTTTGGGGTACAACACCTTGCAACACATGTTGAAAGCAGAGCTGATTACCTTGAGGGATCCTCCTCAGAATGTCAACACTTCCTCTCCGAGATACAATCCTAATGCTAAGTGTGCTTACCATTCCAATAGCCCCGACATAGTAATCGATGATTGTTGGGCTCAAGAACAAGATTCAAGACATGATCGAAGCTAAGCAGATTGAGTTTGACCCTCCTGTCGAGACTCCGAATGTGATCAATGCGCCTATGCCTAACCACGACAAGAGTTCCAATGCTGTTGGTGATGATACTTATGTTTTCAACATAGATGACATGAGCATTCCTCTGATGACTATTAAGAAAGAGTTGCTGCAAGCCGGTGTCAATCCAGGATGCCCGGAGAATTGCCGTTGGTGCCCATCTGCACCTAATGGTTGTGCTTGGTTGAGAAGACGTGTTCAGTGCATGATGGACAACCGTGAGATACTATTTCTGAAACCACCTGTGCAGAAGCTGTGTGAAGGCATGTCTAAACTGAAGATCGAAGATGTGAACGAAACCGTACCAGATGTGTGGGATACCTTGGGGCAGCCAAGTGGAAAGTATGATTACATGGTGAAATACACTGTCCCTGAGAGCTACAAGATTCCTATTGAAGACGTTAAGGTAACCGGATGGGGTGACGATTTCCCAGAAGACTATCCTGATGTTAACACAATAAGGATTTCCTCTCGCGATCCTCGTGCCTAGAGTGGCACCCCTCATTATCACTTCTCCAAGACCAGTTCCATATTCCTCTAACAAGGCTATCCCTTGGAATTATGGAGCTGATGTTTACTATCATGGCGTCAAGCAAGACCCTCTGACCATCGAGGACCTTACAGTTGAAGCTACCATTCCTGACATTGACAACATCACCGGATCAAGTAAGGTGACGTAACGGAAGAGTGTTCTCTCCGAAATTTCTCCTCAAAAGACACACGACTCCACTCGCATTCCGTACTCAACCAATATCCCCACGAGGGAAAGAACCCTGACTCATCCCGCTCAACCAAGTACCAAAGGAAGTTGCTAAAGACACCTCCAAACAAGAAATGGAGGAAATTCAAGATTATCAAGAAGAGTGACTACAATGTTGTGGAGCAGTTGGGACGAGACTCCAAGATCTCCATACTTGCTCTGCTCTTGTGCTCTGAGGCCCATGCTAACGCCTTAGTGAAGTTTCTGAAGAATGCTCATGTACCGCAAGACACTACCACTGACCAGTTTGAAGTTTGTATTGCTAGTCTGGCTGCCAACAACGGCCTAGGTTTCTCTGATGCTGATTTGACTCCTGCCGGAAAGAAACACAACAAAGCCTTGCACATCTCTGTTGAATGCAAGGGCACTACATTATCTCATGTTTTGGTGGATACTGGTTCTACTCTAAACATCCTACCAAAGACTGCTTTTGATCGACTTGATGTCGAAGGGTTGGTTCTGAGACCCAGTGACATTATCGTGCGAGCTTTTGATGGTTCTAATCGAACGGTACTTGGAGAGCTCACTCATCATAAAGTCGGTTCCCGGACTTTTGACTCTACTTTCTTTGTCATGGACATCCGTCCGACTTACTCTTGCCTACTTGGACGCCCTTGGATACATGGGCGGCTTTACCTCTACCTTGCATCGGTCAAGTACCTGTGAAAGGGAAAGTTGTTCACATGTGTGGTGAAGAAGAGTATATGGTCATCATCTACCCTTCCGTTATCTCGAGATGGAGGGTGAATTCTTTGAGACTCCTCAAGCTTTTGAAACAATCCCGAGTCATGCCTGACTCCTTACTCCTGGTTACACAAGCTCCCCAAGGATGGCATCCACGAAAGATGCTCAGTGCGTTGAAGAAGGTGGTAGTGCTATTTGGGGACAGCTCACGATCTTCCTTTCAAGTTTGACAAAGCGGTTTAGGCTTCACTATCAAGGACGAAGATGATACGCCGCGGCGTGCCGGCCAACTTCCTTTCCGCATCGGCCGGAGGGAATCCATGCTATAGAGGGGCGACAACGACTTCGACATCGCAAGTGGATCTTCCCAACTCCGCATCATGGGCTCAAGAATTGGAAGAATGAAGACGTCATACCAATCTCCTTTAGTCAGGAGTAATTATTTTTTGTCTTGTTTGCTTTTCGTATTTTCTATGTTTTGAACAATAAACTCTAAAGCCTGGTGCCTTGCCGGGCATTATGGCTCGCAGGGTTATTATTTGTCGTATTTTCATTCAATAAATTCGTTGGACTTTTGCATTCAATTGTGTTTTCTTTCTTTACTTTATCACCCTTCAAAAGGCTATGTGTTTCTTACACACACCCACGTGATACAAGAATCACTCGAATCTAATAATGCTATGCTAGTGCCAAATATGACTTCGATAATCCGATCTACCAAGCCGAAGACGAAAGTGAGGAAGATTGTGAAGTGCCAGGAGAACTTGTCAGATTGCTACAGCAAGAAGATCGAGTTATACAGCCACACGAAGAGCAGATTGAGGTCGTGAATTTGGGTACTAACGAAGATAGAAAAGAGATCAAGATAGGAGCGGGTCTTGAGAACAGTGTTAAAGAAAGATTAATTCAGATGCTACGAGACTATATAGAGGTTTTTGCTTGGTCATACGAAGACATGCCAGGTTTAGACATTGATATTGTGGCTCATCGATTGCCGACAAAAGAAGGTTTTCCCCCAGTAAAACAGAAGGTCCGTCGTATGCGTCCGGAGATGTCAGAGAAAATCAAAGCCGAAGTTATGAAGCAGTTCAACGCCGGTTTTCTAGCTGTCACCTCTTATCCCCAGTGGGTCGCTAACGTGGTACCCGTACCTAAGAAGGATGGCAAGGTGCGCATGTGTGTGGATTACAGAGATTTGAATAAAGCAAGTCCGAAAGACGATTTTCCACTTCCTCATATTGATGTTCTGTTCGACAATACCGCTCAGCATAAAGTTTTCTCCTTCATGGATGGCCATTCGCAATGTGGGGCATTGACATGATTGGAGAAATCAAGCCCACAGCCTCCAATGGACACCGTTTCATCCTTGTGGCAATTGACTATTTCACCAAGTGGGTAGAAGCAGCCTCGTTCGCATCTGTTACCAAGAATGTTGTGGCTCGATTCATCAAACATAATCTTATCTGTCGATATGGCACTCCCGAAAGAATTATCACAGATAACGGCTCTAATCTCAACAACAAAATGATCACCGAACTCTGCACGCAGTTCAAGATCAAGCATCACAACTCTTCTCCTTATCGGCCAAAGATGAATGGCACAGTGGAAGCCGCCAACAAGAACATTAAGAAGATTATATAGAAGATGACAGTGACTTACAAAGATTGGCATGAGATGTTACCATTTGCTCTTCATGGTTATCGCACTACAGTACGGACATCCACAGGGGCAACCCCCTTCTCTCTTGTGTACGGTATGGAAGCGGTCCTACCCATCGAGGTTCAGATACCCTCAACCAGAGTCTTCCAGGACGCAGAGTTAGGCGAAGACGATTGGGTCCGATCGCCTTGACGGATCAATTTGATTGATGAGAACGACCGCATCCATCCGCCATGGATGATTTATCGAGCGAATGATCGAGCATTTAACAAGAAGGTCAAGCACCGAGTTTACCAAGTCGGTGATCTAGTAGTCAAGCGCATCATTCTTCCACAAGGTGATCCAGGCAAGTGGACTCCCACCTATGAGGCCCATTTGTAGTCAAGACAGATTTTCGGCTATGATACTTAGCACCATGGACGGTGAAGACTTCCCACACCGTGAACGCAGACATAGTCAAAAATACTACGCATAAAGAGACCCGCTAGGTCGCGAACCTAGGCGAAAATAAGGGTATCTGGCGAACCAAAAGGGTTCGGGAAAAGTTAAGGATATATACAAAACATGTACACCGCAAGTCGAAAACACGAAAAGCGGCTTGGGCAAAAAGGGTATCCCAGATGAAAACCCGAAAGGCGGTCTAGGCAAAGTTAGGGATTTAAGCGCGACTATGTCTCTTCAGATCACCTATTTCCGACTACTACCAGATTCAAGATTCAAATGGCGAAGATCAATTCACTCACTTTCTCGACAAAGAAGGAGATGAGATAGTTGAAATATATGAGTACTAGCATAGTTGGAACTTAACGAGATTGTTTCCACATAGCCTTTACCTTTCTCTTGTATAAACTACTCGGCCATACGCCATCTTTCAAATAAACGCAAGTTTTCCTTCTCTTTACGATTCTTTTTGACTGTTGTTGTTTGCATAAAGTCCAAACGTATGCTTTGAATGATTATATGTATCTGACAATAAGAACTTGTTCGCAAACGTACGAAAAACGAACATACAAAAATACTTACTGCAGGCTTCAGAAATTGTGATGACGACGAAAGTCACCAATACGTTCCCCACAGAACACAATATCCGCAGAGTTACCACTTGTTACAAATTCTCCCCGGCAGAGTACAAATCTCCTTTCCCTGGCAGCAACAATGTCTAGACTCGAAACTTGGTCAGATAGTGCATCGGAGGAAGCTTACATCTTTTATTCCTCAACCAGAGGTTCCGACGGGCCTCAGATCCTTCCAACTCGGTCTCCAGGCGATTGTCGAATACTCTTCAGCGAAATCTATACACAAGATTCTCCAGTCGAATACCCCCCAGCCTCTCCCAACAGAGCGCCTCCTGAGCTATCCCCAACAGGGTCTATAAACAAGATCTTTGGCGACACGCTCTTCGGTCTCCACAACAGTATCTAGGCTCGAGACTTGGTCAGATAGTGCATCGGAGGATTCAAAGCTACGCTCCTTCTCAAGGTCTCCGATCCATCCCATCCCCAAGCGGAAGTCAGAAATTCTCGAGCAGAATATTCACATCTTCCTCAAGATGGATATGTTTTGAAATACCACAGCATCCATCATTCATACATTATTCATAAAAATCATAATTAGTGCATATACCATTCATACGCATCGTCATGCATCATACTTTGCATAAAGCTAATAATATTCTGTCAAAATTTCTCTTGTTTTCTCCAAAACAGGTACAAGTTCATTTCTGACGCAAACAGGTCCAGGATTAATACCCGAATCCAGACGGGAAAACTATCTGAACGACCAACCTCGTTGTTCTCCAACAGCGGATCCAGGATTAATACCCGAAGCTAGATGAGAAACCTTATCCGAACGATCACAAGTTGTCCTCCGATAACAGGCAGTGGATCAACACCCGATGCACAACAGGGAAATATCCACATTTCGCCAACTACTATCCCCTCAGAGTAATCAGCACGAAGATCTATTCTGACTCGCTCTTATTATCAACAGCAACCACGAGGGTCTGGCGTACGACTCAGTTGCCTTGGATGGCATCTTAAGCCCATCTCCGACTACTTGTCAACATTTCTCCTCTTTCAGAATGTTGCATATTTGGTTAAAAATCAATACAAACCAATAACTTCATTCAAAGACAAGCGCGAAGTCTAACGTACGACTCTCCCCGGATGGCATCCTAAGCCCATCTCCCTCCAGAGACATCTACAGAACCTAGCGTACGGTTCACTCCCCAGCGCCGACCTTTCCAGATGGCATCTTAAGCCCATCACCGTCATTTCTCCTATCTATACAACAATCTCGAGTCTAGCGTATGGCTCATTCCCCGGCGAATTCTTCAGCTTCTCCAAATGGCATCTGTAAGCCCATTCCCGCATCATCGGCGGTGAGTGCAAATTTCGGTGTACTCGAG
This sequence comes from Vicia sativa, assembly GCA_021764765.1. Taxonomy (NCBI): domain Eukaryota; kingdom Viridiplantae; phylum Streptophyta; class Magnoliopsida; order Fabales; family Fabaceae; genus Vicia; species Vicia sativa. Next base: position 82,938,652 of record CM038792.1, on the reverse strand, counting down.
TGTTCAATCATCTTCTACCTCCAGGTCACGAAAGGCAAAGCATGCCAATCTAACCCTTCTAGTACAAGAAGATTGAACAGGGGCAGCTGTCATACCCCAAAATTTTCCCTCATGTTTCTCAAGACATTCAATACATCCATGCTCAAGGATTCCTCAAGAATTGATCAGATGAACACTCTCTTAGACAATCAACCCAAACTAGGGTTTGGTATTTCTCAGATCCAGATGGACTTCCAACCTTTCCAATGGTTTTCATGCCTCCTCATATGCTTCAAAGATTCTCCATGTCAAGTTTCAAGCCTTACAAGTCAAGTTTCCTCAGACAATTGCTCAGATGCTTGAAAATCGGTTGATGGACAAAAAGTCAACATGGTCAACATCTGATCAAAACTTCTGATTTTTGGTCAACTTCCTCATTTTGAAGTTACATTCATCATTTGATCAAGGGTTGATCATGATTCATCAAGAAAACTCAAGATTTGCACAAAAGTCAAACTTTCTAAATTAGGGTTTCTAGATGAAAAGTCAACTGAACTTTGGTGATCATAACTTTCTCATACTTTCTCAAAATTTTTCCACCACCTCTTGTTTTGAAGGAAATTCAATTCTCTACAACTTCATGTCTCACAAGAATGTCCAAAAATGCTTCATTTGAGAGGTATAGCTCAAAACATTTGGTCCTTTTCAAAGTCAACAAAAGTCAACTTTTGTTTTGAAGATATATTGAGCATGGTAACTCCAATTGAAGTGAAACCAAATACATTGTTTAGAGGACTCTTAGAGCTTTCCAAAAAGTCCAAGAACACTCAAAAATGTGGAAAAATGAGCAAGATACACTATTCAGAAGTTGGGGAATTTTGGACAATTGCACAAAAGGACATATTGGTCAAATTGCAAAATTTTCCAAATGGGCCTATAATCTTTTGATCCAAACTTGTTCATGATGTTATTCTTGACCCATAAATGCTTGGCCTTGGTTATTTTCTATTTTTATGATTTATATTTGAATTTTATAACATTTAATTCAAAAACAAATTATATAAAATATGAAAATCAAATATTTTTTTCAAAAGGAATGATTTTATATCTTTCTAAATGACCAAGAAAGCCCACTACACTTCCCAAATTCGTGCAAGCCATGGCATTGATGAGAAAATCATATATTTTTCAATATTTGATTTTATTTTAAAAGAAAATATTTGCATGATCAATGAGCAATCTTTTTTCCACTCTTTTGCCATCCAATTCTCTCCTATAAATACCCAGCAATATGCCAAGCATCAGAGGACGAAACCCTAACCCTAAAACCACCCAAACTCTTGCAAAAATTTTCAAAGAATTGGAGAAATTCGAATTTCAAAAACCAGCCAGATTCAAGGTGTTGTGATCATTCAATCGTGCTCAGGAGATTCCCAGCAAGCCAAAGCATCATTCACTCAAGCCCAGAACTGCCCAGATCGCGTGCTTGAATTCTCACCGGTTTGCAAACTTTCCAAATTTCGATTTCGTAATTCCATGCATTATTAATCGTTTTCATGTATTTGTTTGTGTCCAGGGCATTCATTAGATCATGTTTGATGCATTACATGAAAGTTTCCACGTAGAAATCCAAGCATGCCATTGTTAGGGTTTTTAGAGCTGTGAGTTTCGAAACACGAGTTCCAGGTCGTTTCAGGACATGAGGATGGCACCATCGTGCTCGCAAGGGTCGAATTAATCGATCTGGACATTTGTTTTGCTTTAAATGATGCGTTTTGCAGGATTTTAGGTTGGAAGGCAATCGGAGAAGATGACCGGAGCCCTAGCTCCGGCGTGGACTCCGGCGTTGAAAGCTTGACCGCGTGCGTGGCAAAACGGCTTGCTCTGATTCGCTCTCTCATCCAGCGAGGACCCCACCATGCTGATCGTGCAGTGACCTCTCCAGATGGCGACGCGTGTTGCTCATCATCCCACACTTCTAATCCATGACACGCTTGCACATGTGGCCTAGTGGTTAAGGCATTCACTGTTCCAGGATCCTCCTTCATGTCTCCAGTTCGATCCCTGCTTGCATCAGTTTGCATTCTTTTTCCAAAAACTTGCATTATTTTCATATTTTCTTTATTTTTTCAATATTTTGCATTATTATTAGTTCTTTTCCATATTTTATTTATGCATTAAAAATTACCAAAAAAATATTTTCTTTTACATTTATATTCTAAAAATCTTTATTTAATTTTATAAATTAAAAAAATATCTTTTTGCATGCATATTTATTTTTATTTATAATTTAGCATTTAATTCACTTTTAATTGCATTTTAATTATTAAATCTTTTCCAAAAATTCCAAAAAAATTATTTTAGTTTATTTATCTTATTTCCAGCATATATTAATTTTCTCATATTAAAATTTGCATTTTTCTAACATTTTTGCCCTTGTTCGATTCGTATTGCGTTTTCCGATTTCTTCTTTTACAGGTTGATCCGTTTCGGATGGTTTTCTCTTTATCGTTTTATCGTATTATTATTTTTCCAATAATGTAACTGTCTATGGGTTGTAATAGTTTAATTTAGGGTTTTACTTTCCGCATTTTAAATTATGTAACTGCCCCAAAGCCATGTAATAGCGTAGGATTTATCTTTCCGCACTTTTTACATTCCGCATTTTACTTTCTGCACCCTATAAACCGCTAGTAACTAGGCGTGTATGGCAAGATAAAATTGAACATAGCCCACTAATTTTCAAGATAACATATTCTGAAATTGACACACTCTTTCACACATGCACCCCTTAGGGTAATTCTCTCTCGTTGCCTTTACGAATTCAAAAATGGTCATGTCCCTCGAACGTAGAGGTATTCTAGCACCGTTGCCTTCAAAACAAATCATCATAGTCCCTTCGATACAAAGATCATAGACCCACGATGTCGCCTCCGAATACGTGATCTTGACCCTCGATTGTCGCCTACGAAAAAATGATGATAGTCCCTTCGAATGTGCTAGGATACTTCCTACAAGTTGCCTTCTATGACCATCCGATGTCCCTTCGAATGTCCCGCTTACATCCAACGAATGGAGATACCTACTAACTAATGGTATGGCTAGCGCTATTCTAAAGGAACGTAACATACGAAAACGACCATTCTGAGTAGGTAATAAGACTTTTAGTTGCTTGCTCTATCAAAATACTTTTCACACCTCACACTTTTTCAAAGTTCAAATCCTTTTCAAAACAAAACATTTCCGAACACTTTGTATACATTCCTACATGAATCATTACAAAGTCAAAGCGAAATGCCTTTTCAAAACATTTTTCAAACACACAGAAAGCACAATTTTCAAAGTGATCTAGAAAGCAACTAAGAGCCCGTAGATAACTACGGATGGAAAGGGGTGCTAATACCTTCCCTTTTCATAACCTTCTCCCTTACTCAGAATCTAACGAAGGTCTTTTACTGTACTTTTACCTTCCCTTAATTGGATAAAAATAAAAGTCGGTGGCGACTCTTGCTATCCGCACATTTGGATACAAAAAATCCTACAAAAGTCAGTTCACCGTATTACAGTACGGCACTCCCGAAAGGATTATCACAGATAACGGTTCTAACCTCAACAACAAAATGATCACCGAACTCTGCACGCAGTTTAAAATCAAGCATCATAATTCTTCTCCATATCGGCCTAAGATGAATGGCGCAGTGGAAGCCGCCAACAAGAATATCAAGAAGATCATACAGAAGATGACAGTGACTTACAAGGATTGGCATGAGATGTTACCATTTGCTCTTCATGGTTACCGCACTACAGTACGAACATCCACAGGGGCAACCCTTTTCTCTCTCGTATACGGTATGGAAGAAGTCCTACCCATCGAGGTTTAGATACCTTCAACCAGAGTCCTCCAGGACGCAGAATTAGGCGAAGACGAATGGATTCAGACTCGCCTCGATCAGATCAACTTGATTGACTAGAAACGATTGACATCCATTTGCCATGGACAAATCTATCAGAAGCGAATGATCATAGCATTTAACAAGAAGGTCAAACACCGAGTCTACCAAGTCGGTGATCTAGTAGTCAAGCGCATCATTCTTCCACAAGGTGATCCCAGGGGCAAATGGACTCCCACCTACGAGGGTCCGTTTGTAGTCAAGACAGTATTTTCAGGCGGAGCTATGATACTTAGCACCATGGATGGTGAAGACTTCCTGCACCCTGTGAACGCAGACATAGTCAAAAAATACTACGCATAAATGAGACCCGCTAGGTTGACTGCCCTAGGCAAAAATAAGGGCATCCTAGCGAACCAAAGAAGTTCGGGCAAAAGTTAAGAATATATGAAAAACATGTACACCCGGCAAGTCGAAAACCTACAAAGGCGGATTGGGCAAAAACGGGTATCCCGGTAGACTGAAAACCCGAAAGGGAGGTCTAGGCAAAAGTTAGGGATATAAGCGTACGACTATGTCTCGTCCAGATCACCTACCTACGGACTACTATCAGCATTCAAGATTCAAATGGCGAAAATCAATCCACTCACTTTCTACTGACAGCAAAGAGATGAGATAGTCGAAATATATGAGTACTAGCATAGTTGAAACTCGCCGAGATTGTTTCCGCATAGTTTTTTACTTTCCTTGTATACAAACTGCTTGGCCATACGCCACCTTTCAAATTAATACAAGTTCTTTCTTTTTACAATGTTCGCTATTGTTTGTTTTTGCATAAAGTCCAACGATTGCTCTGAATGATTATATGCATTTGACAATAAATATTATGCGAAAAGCGAACGAACAAGGATAATTACTACAGGCTCTAGGAATTGAGATGAAGACGAAAGTCACCAAAACGTTCCCCTGTAGAGTACAATCCCCACAGGGTCATCGCTCATTGTAAATCTTCCCCTGCAAAGTGCGAATTTCCTTCCATTTAGTGTCCTAACACTCCAAGTTCCATCATGTTAATCCCTGAGCAGCGATCCCGACCAGTTTAACCTGATTACATCAGTCTCCGAGCAGTAATGGTTCATCTCCAGCAGAGATATTTATCCCCAGCAGAATATCTCTCAATTATGATTCCCCCAGCAGCAGCAATATCAGGACTCGAGACTTGGTCAGATAATGCATCGGAGGAAACCTACATCTCTTATTCCCCAGCCGAAGGCTTCGGCAGGCTCCAGATTCTTTAAGCTCCATCTCCCAACAATGATCAGACATTCCCCAGCAAGATCTACGCACAAGATCCCCAGTGGAGTATCTCTCGGTTTCTACCATTCCCAGCAGCATTGATATCTAGGCTCGAAACTTGGTCAGATAGTGCATCAGAGGAATCAAAGACATTTTCCTTTCCCTCCAAAGCAGGTTTTTCATCAACAACATCCCCAAGCAAAAGTTAGAAATCTCCAGCAGGACGTTCACATCTTCTTCAAGATGGATATGTTTTGAAATACCACAACATCTATCATTCATACATTATTCATAAAAGTCATAACATGTGCATATATCATTCATACACATTGTCATACATCATAATCTGCATGAAGCTAACTATATCCTGTCAAAGTTTATTTTGTTTTTCCCCAACAGGTGAAAATCGCTTCTAAATGAAAGGTCAAGGATTAATACCCGAAACAAGACGGGAAACCCTATCCGAACGACCACCCAAGTTGTCCTTCGACAACAGGTCCATGATTAATACCCGAAGCCAGACGAGAAACCCTATCTAAACGACCACCCAAGTTGTCCTCCGACAACAGGCATTGGATCGACACCCGAAACACGACAGGGAAGCTATCCACATTCTGCCAACTACTATCCCCCCAGAGTAATCAAGACGAAGATTTATTCTGACCCTCTCTTATTATCAATAGCAACTACAGAGTCTGGCGTACGACTCAGTTTCCCTGGATGGCATCTTAAGCCCATCTTCGACTATTTGTCGACCTCTTTCCACTTTCAGAATGCTGCATATTTGGTTAAAAACCAATACAAACCAATAACTTCATTCAAAGACGAGCGTGAAGTCTAACATACGACTCTCTCCGGATGGCATCTTAAGCCCATCTTCGTGCTCCCTTCTACCTTCAGGAACATCTGCAGAGCCTAGCGTACGACTCATTCCCCAGCATCAGTCTCTCTGGATGGCATCTTAAGCCCATCTCTGACGATTCTCCTATTCAGGCAACGTTCTTGAGTCTAACGTATGACTCGTTCCCCAGTGAAGTCTTCATTATCTCCAAATGGCATCTGTAAGCCCATTCCATGCATCATCAATCAACGACGAGTGCAAATTTTCAGGTGTACTCGAGTGTTCAATCATCTTCTACCTCCAGGTCACGAAAGGCAAGCATGCCAATCTAACCCTTCCAGTACAAGAAGATTGAACAGGGGCAGCTGTCATACCCCAAAATTTACCCTCCTACTTCTCAAGACATTTCATACATCCATGCTCAAGGATTTCACAAGGGTTGACCAGACAAACCCTCTCTTAAGCAATCAACCCAAGCTAGGGTTTGGCTATCCTCAAATCCAGGAGAGCCTCCAACATCTCCAATGGTCATCATGCCTCATCATATGCTTTAAAGAATCTCCATGTCAAGCTTCAAGCCTTACAAGTCAAGTTTCCTCAAACAATTGGTCAGATGGTTGAAAATCAGTTGTATTGGACAAAAAGTCAATTGTGGTCAACATACAGTCAAACTTCATGATTTTTGGTCAACATCCATATTTTGAAGTGATATTCATCATTTGATCAAGGGTTGATCATGATTCATCAAGAAAACTCAAGATTTGATCAAAAGTCAAACTTTCCAAATTAGGGTTTTTGAAGGAAAAGTCAACAGAACTTTGACCAGGCATAACTTTCTCATACTTTATCATAAATTTTTCCACCACCTCTCATTTTGAAGAGAATTCAATTCTCTACAACTTCACGTCTCACAAGCTTGGTCAGAAAATGCTTCATTTGGAATATATGGATCAAAACATTACAGGTCATTTTCAAATGCTTCAATTGAAATGAAACCAAAGAGGTTGTTTAGAGGACATCTAGAGCTTTCTAAAAAGTCCAAGAACACCCAAAAATGTTAAAAATTGAGCAAGATACACCTTGCACAAGTTGAACATTTATGAAGAGGTGCGCAAAGAAAAATACTTGACAAAATCCAATTTTTTTCAAATGGGCTTATAATTTTATGATCCAAACTTGATCATAATATTATTTATGACCTCTTGACGCCTTGCACGACATTTTCCTATTTTCTTGATTTGTTTTTGAATTTAAAAGCATTTAATTCAATTTTAAATTAAATAAAATATGAAAACAAGGTGTAAAACAAGTTGGGTTGGATTTCTATCAATCTTGAGGACCAAGGAAGCCCACAAGACATGCCAATTTTGTGCAAGCTCATACAAGGAAGAGAAAATCAAATTTTGGAAAGATTTGATGGAAATTAACAAGAAAATATTTTTGCATTCAAAGCCATATCTTTTTTCATTCTTTTTGATCAAATCTCTTGCATTATAAATACACAACACATTCACAAGACCAAAGGACGAAACCCTAGCCTCATGAAGCAACCCTAATTTTCTCAAAATTCTCTCAAAGTTGCAATTTTTGAATTCTATTTTTCAGCAGGTTTCAAGGAGATTCAAGCATCTTATTGCCTTCCTGAGCTTTCCAGCAATCGATCCCAGCCCTTACACGAAGCCAAAGCACTCCAAATCGTGACATCCAAGTCTCACCGGTTGGGTAAAGTTTTGAAATTCGTTTTGTTTGATTCATGCATTATTAACTGTTTTCGATTGCTTGTATGAACTCAGGACATCCATTAGAACATGTTTGATGCATTACATGTGAGGTTTAACGCGTAAATCATAGACTGCCATTGTTAGAGCTTCAGATCGGAGAAGCTTCGAACCGGACGATCCAGGCCGTTCCAGGCCAAACGGCCACCACCATCGTGTTCGCAAGGGTCGAATTAGGTGATATGGGTTTTTGTCTTGTGTTAAATGATGCTCTTTGCAGGTTTTTTAGGTTGAGGCAAGCCGGAGAAGACGACCGGAGCCCTAGCTCCAGTGTCTCTGTGTTTCTTGACCGGTGAAGACCGGTGACCAGGGCGTGGCGTATCCTGATTCGCTCATCCATACAACTGGGCCCCACGTTTGACTTGTTTGAAAAATTCCAAAATAAAACACGTTATCACTTATAATCCAATGCAGGTGTTTCTAAGACAACAAACGCGCGCAGCTCAGTTGGTAACATACACGTTGGTATATCCTGGGGGTCAGGGGTTCGATCCTGGCTTCCAGCATTTCTTTTTTAACACTTTTCCAAACTAACTCTTTTTTTCTATTTTTCTTATTTTTGCTATTCAATTTAATTTATCTTCAAATAATTTTCTCATGCATTTAAAAATCACCAAAAATATTTTCCTTTTTCATTTTAATCAGAAAAATGTTTATTTAATTTTTGACATTAAAATTAATATTTTTGCATGCATATTTTAATTAATTGTTACTTAACCATTAAATTGACTCTTAATTATTTTTCTCCATCAAAACCAATCCAGAAAATTCCCAAAAAATTACTCTATCATCTAATTATTATGGCTAACCCAAAAACATTTTTCTTCATTCAAAACTTTCTTTTACTAACATATTTTTCTCTTATGTGAATTTCTTATACTTTCCGATTATTATGTATTTGCTTACAGGTTGTAATAGTTAGGATTTATTTTCTCGCATTCTTTTCCAATATTATGTAACTGCTTATGGGATGTAATAGTTTAATTAGGATTTTACTTTCCGCACTCCTATTATGTAACTGCCCCAAAGCCATGTAATAGCGTAGGATTTACTTTCCGCATTTTACTTTACGCAATTTACTTTTCGCACCCTATAAACTGCTAGTAATTAGGCGTGTATGGCAAGATAAAAACGAACGCAGATCACTTTTAATTTCAAGATAAAATATCAGAATTTAACACACTCTTTTCACACATGCACCCCTTAGGGTAATTCTCTCTCGTTGCCTTTCGAATAAATGGTCAAGTCCCTCGAACGTAGAGGTATCCTAGCATCGTTGCCTACAAACATATCATCATAGTCCCTTCGATACAAAGATCATAGACCCACGATGTCGCCTACGAATACATGATCTCGTCCCTCGATTGTTGCCTACGAAAAGTGATGATCGTCCCTTCGAATGTGCTAGAATACTTCCTACAAGTTGCCTTCTATGACCATCCGATGTCCCTTCGAATGTCCCTTCTACATCCAACGAATAGGGTTGCCTACCAACTAATGGTACAGATAGCACTATTCTAAAGGAACGTAAAATAACACGAAAACGACCATTCTGAGTAGGTAATAAGAGTTTTAGTTGCTTGCTCTATCAAAATACTTTTCACACCTCACACTTTTGTCAAAGTTCAAACACTTTTCAAAATGAAACATTTCCGAACACTTTGTATACATTCCTACATGAATCATTACAAAGTCAAAGCGAAATGCCTTTTCAAAACATTTTTTTCAAACACACAAAAAGCAATTTTTAAAAAATGAGCTAGAAGCAACTAAGAGCACGTAGAAAACTACGGATGGAAAGGGGTGCTAATACTTTCCCTTTTCATAACCTTCTCCCTTACTCAGAATCTAACGAAGGTCTTTTTCTGTTCTTTTCACCTTCCCTTAATTGGATAAAAGAAAAGTCGGCGGCGACTCTTGCTATCCGCAACATTTGCGATAAAAAGCAAAACAAATCTCAAAGTCAGTTCTCCCACCGTATTACAGTATGGATGCTAATGCAATCATTGAGGGGGAGCATGAGTTATGTGCGACATGGGGAGTTCTACATCTGCCTGGTTGTGTACAAGCTCAATGAGTTGTGTTGGTCTGTTATGGTTTTATTTCTCTCTTAAAATAAATTTGGTTTTTGGTTGTTTTAGCCAAAATTTGTCAAAGGGGGAGATTGTTAGTTCCATGACATCTTGATCTGATTCTGCAATACAATTGACACTGCTGTTTTAAATTTTGATCTCATAATAAATTTTAATCAATGTTACCTTATTAATTTATACTGTATCATTAATACAATATTTTAAAAGCCAGACCGGACTGACCAATCAGACAGGTCGAATCGGGAATCGGTCTGGTTTAATTGTTAGATCGAATATGTCGTTGAACCGGCACGAACCGGTAAAAATCGGTGAAAATTGGAAAAATCGTTGACTCAACTGTATTTTTAAATTTTTTATTTAGTTTTTTAATTTTTACAAAAATCTACAGTTTAATTTTTTTTATTCATTGATTATTTTATTAAAATATTATATTTAAATAAAAAATAAAAAATAAAATTAATTAATTATATTATTCACAGAGAAAATGTTGCAGGTGTGGTTGATTTTGTTGTAGATAGTTTTGATATTGAAGAAGAATATCTCAATATTAAAATAAATTTTACTCCTTAAAACTAGATTTAATAGACAATTGAGTTATTTTGTTGTAAATTATTCAATTGTATTATGTTACAATTAGACTTTGTAATTTTGTACTATATTATTATATATGATACCTATATTTAAAATTTAAATTATCAAATTTTAAATTTATTTATGATATTTTTAAAATGTTTAAAATTTAAAATTTGAATTATCAAATTGTGAATTTATTTATGATATGCTATTTTTAAAAAATTTAAGTCTTAGTTATATTTCGTAGAGATGGGATCATTCGTTTCGACAAATTTGATACTTATATAATTTTGTTATAAAGATTGATCCATTCAACCGAGTTATTCGGTTTAATCCGATTTAGTCATACAGTTTGATCAGTAATGCAGTGGTTCAACTAATGAAACAGTGATCTAGTATCTTCATCGGTTTGATGTCCAGTCCGATTTTTAAAACATTGCATTGATACATTATTTGCTAAAATGAAAAAAATTGTTAGATAACTCATTTGGTATTTTAATATTAAGAGGAATTAGTTTAAGTAATTATTAAATTATTTTACTAATATTTTAAATGATATATATATATATATATATATATATATATATATATATATATATATATATATATATATATATATATATATATATATATATATATATATATATATATATATATATATATATATATATATATATTTATAATAATGTTTTTATTGATTTACAATTAAAATGGTTAGATGATTAATTTTAAATTTAAATATTAATTAATTTAATTTAATTCTTATTAAACTATTTTACTAATATATTAAATAATAAAGAGATTAAATAAGTAATAAATATATTTATAGGAAAAAGCCCACCAATTATATGTCTTGACCCTTATATAAAAAAATTATTTAAAAAAGCCAACTAGTATGTTAATTTAATTTAAAGAAGGAAATTGTGTTAATTTAATTTAGAGTTTAATGTGACATGTATATCTGACTTTTACGCTGAGTAACTTATACACCAAAACCAAAAATTGTTGTTTGTGTATTTTATTAAGAATGAAGGGACAGTTAGGAAGCAATTTCTAAAAGGGAAGAGAAAGAATATTTAAAAAGCAACTTTATAATGAGGATGACGTGTACATGTATGGACCAATCAAAATTCACGGTTAGAAGAACTGCGGTCTTCTTTCGTATCTCTAACATTTCTCAGCTGGATTCCAAATTCTAACGATCGGTTGTCAACTGATGAATTAAATTTTCTTTATCGACACTATCCGATTTTTGAGAAAACCACCCACTCGTGTGACTCTGTCGGTCTTCGACAAAGAGACGAACCGGTTTTTATAAATAATTAATTTAGATGTATAGTTTCGTTTCAGTGCCTACTTCCAGCTGGTTTTTTTTTATCTTATTCATCTTTTAATGATTGGCTACCTCACATTTATAATCAAAATATCTTAGAATAATAGTACTGCTAAATTCTTTACTGGAAATTTTGCTACCAATAATTGTTTTGATGAGTTTAGTACTTCTAAATTCTAACCATAGAATAACAAATGAATTGGATCTTTCTGCATCAGTTATTTTTTATTAGTTGTCATTTTTTAAGTTATTTGTCTGTATGTTAATGAAGTTAATACGTTTTATTGCTGTTAATAAATATTTAAAGGTTCATTGACAAAATATACTACCACTCTATTTTTCTCCCTTATGGGCTAGAGGCCAAATCTACCTAACAACTAAAAGTCCAGTCCCTTACTTAAATCGGGCCCAATAGATTCAGACATTGATTATGAGTCTACAAATCTTCTTGTAGATAATCTCTACACAATTATTATAAGTTTATTTAATACAAAATAATAATTTTTAGTTTTTTAGTTCTTATTAATAAATAAAAATCTATTTGATAATTTGTAGTTTTTTTACTTGCTTATGAGTTTCATTGGTGAGTGATAACAACAAAATGTAGCTTTTAAGTTTTAAATTTTAACTCACTTTAATAATTATTTGATAACTCTTTTTAGTAGGAGTTTGTAGTTTTTTTATTAGTTTTTTTTTTCAAATGCTATTTAAAATAACTTTGAACTTGTTTTTTTCATTATATCATTATTATTTTAACAAAATTCATTTTTATTCTTTATATTTTAATTTTAATTTAAATAAATATGTTTTAAATGTAAGAATGAAAAATGTTAAATATTTTTCTTCCATTTTGTTTTTTATGTAATTTCTATTCCATTTTTCTCCATTTGCATTCTTTGTTGTTTCTGCCTTTGCTCTTAGTTGATGTTCACTCCTACTATATTCTCTCTAATTTGTAGTCTACGATATTACACCATAAAAAAACTTCCACTATATTTTACTGTTCACATATACGGTATATGTGAACAGTGAAATAATATAAAATATATATATATATATATATATATATATATATATATATATATATATATATATATATATATATATATATATATATATATTTAAATTTTTATTTTAGATTGATAGAGTATAAAAATAAAAGTACCTGATTAACCAATTTCATAATTACTTAAAATTTAGATAGTCTATTAACCAATTTCGTAACTTCATTAACCAACGTTTTACATTTAATTAACCAACTTTATTTTACTATTAAAAATTATTTTTAACATCTAAATGTTTATTAACCAACTTCATCACTATATTAACGAATGTTTTGCATTTGATTAACTAACTTCATTTTATTAATAAAAGTCATTATTCATATATTTTGTACGAATATTATTCACCAACACTGTTCAAAACACTATTCACGCATTATTATTTTTTTATTTTTAAATATATCTTTTAAAAATAAATATTCACGCATTATTATTTTTTTATTTTTAAAATATATTTTTTTAAAATAAATTGTGAACAATATTTGATCTAAGTATTTAGTGTGAGATTTTGTGTCTAATTAAAAGTTGTACACCATTCTTTTAGAGAATCTACCCAGTTTATGCAAATACCACGCCACTCGTGTGACTTTGTCATTCTCCGACAAAGAGGAGAATACATTATTATAAATAATAATTAAATATAAATAGTTCCATTTCAATGCCCTACTTACACCTACTTTATTTATCTTATCCACCTTTTAATGATTGGCTACTTCACATTTATAATCAAATATCTTACCATAGATTTCATCATGCGAAAAATAGTACTATAAAAGAAGAAGAAGAAAAAAACTTAACTCAGCGGAATTAGATTTCATCATGCGTCAATCTTGTTCCAGAATTTGCAATAATTATCCATTTAGACGTTATCTCATGATGCTGGTTGGTTGTATATTTTTTTTGTTTTAAATTAATTATTATTCTTCATTTTTTATTTCCGCCCAGTTTGCTAGAAATTTAATAAACAGTCATTTTTATGCTTTGTATTTTTTTTATATTTATTTAATCTTGAAGATGACAAAACCATTTTGTTAGATTATTATGTTGTACGTGCTTGGTAATTCTAAGTTCTAATCACAAAACACACAATGAATGAATCTTTCACCTTTTATTATTATTTTTAGTTTTCATTATAAAATTCTCTATTTATATTAATGAAACTAATATTGATACTTCCAATCATATTTTGTAGGGAATTTTTCGAGAAAATAATTTTCGCATCATTACATTTCTTTTAAATTTTTGATGAAAAATTTAAAATATTGTCAGAATTCAGAAGTACATATCTGAATGTACCACCAACGTGATTTATTAAATTTATTTCGGATATGCATATTTGAATTCACCTATAAGCTATGCATATCCAAATTTATTTTTGGACAGAACAATCAACATTATTTAACATAATTCATAACATTCATTCAACATAATTCAAAGAACGATATGTCTTACGGGAACCTGAATTGAAATGGCGACTGAGAACCACTGAAGTAGACAAAAGTAAGGTGTGGATATGTTGGTGTCCTTTCTGATTGTGGTTTGTGATGGAGAATGAAATGGTTTGGAGACTCAATATTTAGCCATTTTGGAGCAATATAGACCAACGAAATCTTATCAGGACATATTTCAGTAGTGCACATCCGAATTAACCTTGTTTTTACCAAAATATGGGATTTTTGGATTTGCATATCCGAAACACCACGTTTTTTATAAAAATATGAGGTGAAGTCGGAATGTCATATCCGAAAAAAGCCATGTGTTGTTTTTTTTTAATTGAAGGTGACTTTGGAAGTACACTTCCGAATTATACAGAACCAGAATAAATTCTAAAAATGCACCGAAAGAATTGTCACTACTTAAATCTAAAATCGGCATAAGTCATCCATCCAACAATAATCGTGCAATTTAAACGTACACTCATATTTCCTTGATCCCGTATCATCATGTTTTATCTTCCGAAGTTTTGGAACATATTTTCCACTTCTCTCGCATGTCATCACAATAAATGGTTGACGAAAGGTGAAACTTTTATCATTTAAAAATTATTGTCCATGATCTATCACAATATTATTCGGCTTATCATCTTCATTTACCTTGTCCAGAACCTTTATGAAAGCTTTAACAATATTATCAGAGTGGATTTTTTTTGTACAAGTGGTATCCAACTAGTCAGATCGACTAATCTTATCAGAGTGCATTATAACTAACATGATCAAAAATAAATAAATTATGCTAAAACATGATTCTGGTTTTGTATCAGACATGTTTTTGGATATGCACTTCCGAATTATGGTAGGTTGAATTCGGAAATGCATATCCAAAGTGACAATGTTTTCTTCTTCAACAAATCAGCTTCAATGCAGGAAATGTATGATGAAATAATGGAAGTTTACCTCAAATTGCGGCTATATATGCTCTCTTTGCTATACTCAAACACTTGAAACTTGATTTGGAGACGAAAATTTCATTGAGAATGATTGAAGTTTTGTTGAGTGTTTTGGTTACGGGGTAAAAGAAAATGAATGAAATAGTTGGAATAGGTGACCATGAAACAATCTACTCCCTTTGTCTCAAAATAAGTGTCTTTCTAGCCGTAAAATTTAGTCTCAAAATAATAGTCACTTTACTTTCCCAATACAACTTTTACCAACTTTACCCCTTATCTACACTCTTTTCAAGATAGGACAATATATAACAACCAATAGTAGTTAAGGGTAATTTTGTAAAAATATTACCTTTATTGACTCAATCATTACTTTTATTAATCTGTGTGTAACAACCTTAAACGATATTTATTTTGAGACGGAGGGAGTAATATGGAAAGGAAAGTTTTAGATGTGCACCCCTGAATTCACCTATCAACATGTTTCGGGTGGGCATATCAGAAACCACCTCAAGAATTTAAACTCCAACGTAAAAAAATCGTGTCTTCGAATATGCACATCCAAAACATACTGAGAGGTGAGTTCGGATGTGCACATTTGAAGAGTATTTTCGGGTTTTCGGTGGTGATTTTAACCATTACTAGGTGTAAAGGGAAATTCTCAAATTTTCAGTACACCTAATTGGTATTTCAAAGCCTATGAAAATCTCATTCTGGCCCTTAACGCGCCATGTTTGAACGTTTTCTTTTGTGTCTCAAACTTTTCACGATAGGCCTGTGATGACTGCCATTTCTCTCTACTCACAAATGTAGGATAAGATACATTACAACACCAAAATCTTTCTTTTTCATCCAACACTTTATTTCTGAGATCATCTAGACCAACGACCAAGCATAATTAGAAAATAAAGTGTTATTGAGGGGTCTCAAGCGAAAACTAGATAAACTTAAAAGAACTTGAACAAAATACCTTCCCTACATCGTATTGAAATAAAGATGATGATATTGTTGTTAATAAATATGCTTTTAATAGTTACTCTCATATTCTATCCCTTTGACTTAGTTTGGTTGGATTCTTGATATTTTATCTATTTGGTTGATTAAATATTTGCTCATTTGAATTTTATCCTATTTGTGTTCACATTACTGGTTACTTGTTTTAACCTTTGTCCTTTTGAGGCAAATATAGGAGAAGACACTTGTGTTTGTGATTTTTTGTTTGATTATGTTAATCGAATACCTAAATTGTATTTTGGTCAATTTATCTTGTTGTTAGTCTTATCCAATTATTGAGGTTCTGGAAGTGCTTAAATTCTTATTTTTCCTAAAAATAGGCAAAATGGGAGTTTATTATTACAAATGGATTGACTTATTTTTATCAACAAAATATTAAGAAGACGTCACATAAGTTGTTGATATATGATGGCTTTGTCATCCACTGATACTTTATTTTTCTAAACATGTGGTTTGGTTCCATATTTTGCGCGATCTCTTAGGAACAAATCATATCTAAATATTATGTTATTTTGTTGTAGATTCTGCACAATTTCTGTTGGAAAATTTATTTTGTTCTATATTCTAAATGATTAATTTGAGAACATTTATTTTGCCCAATATTAAATATGTTGCAAATTTGTTTGTGAAAATCTAATTGGCATGTCGAATTGATTATATATTAATATTGAATATGTCATCACAAGGACTTGTCGCAGATGTTTTGCCGATTTAAAAACAAGGTGTGGTTTGGTTATATTTTGAAATTTTTGTATTCATATCACATATGTTCTAAGATATTTCGAGACACCTTTCTCTGAATAAACATACAATGAACAAATATAATACAATAAGTGCAGTAAGTAAGTAACATGCAAAATTGCTAACCCAGTTCGGTGTACAACAACACCTACTTTGGGGGCTATCAAGCCAGAAAAGAAATCCACTAAATAGTATCAACTCGAAGTAAAATTCCCCCGTTTACAACTTCTCACTTAATCAATACTCGTGTTATACTTCTACTTAAGACTCACCTAGATATGAGACATCTCTCATTTCACTTACTGTTACAAACCGTGACAAAACCACAACTTAAATGAATTAGAAAACAAACTTCACCATTACAAAATCACTATATACTTAGAAGCTTAAGAGTGATTGACAATCAAGAAGTAGACACAGTTCTCTAAACAAAATTCACTCTTGCTTCACAACTTATGAGTAATTCACAATTATAACTCAACTAACTGTCCAACTTAAATATTAGACAATACAAGAGTGGCTCATAATTTACACAATCCAACTCTCTTATGGAGTGAAACACAAGATCAATGGAACATAAACCCTAAAGTCTTAAGAAACATTACAATTTATTGCATACAAACCTTAGGTTTGAACCCTTCCATTTATAACAATCTTCTGTCTGGATTGGGCTTCAAAACCGTAACTGACTGTTGCAAATAAGGCTGCAGATATATCTCATAAATCATAGGACTTCAATCATTAGTTTCCAAATTTATCTCCATAATTAGAAAGTAAGAATTCTCCTTAAATTAACCTTAGATATCTTATTCCTTAAATTGAATGCCACATAGGATAACACAATATTCCCAAAATATTCTGCATCTGAAATACATTTATAAAATCCAATTATTCAGCTGATCACAAGCATGATGTGGAATGATTCTATATATGACATCTTTATTCGACATGTCTCTTCTGATGATAAAACATGTTAGTTCAACACTTCTGAATTCTTCATCTTGGACTACACATATAACATCCTGTTATTTCCAGAAAATTCAAGATGTGTAACACACCAACCGAAACTACAAACTCCAGCCAATATGTCGAATGATCAGAATATGATATTATGTTCATCATTATTTTTCTGCAAGTTAGAGCATCCTATTTAACATGTTGCTGCCTAATTTGTTTTACTAAAATTAATGTCAGGGATAAAATAAATAATTAACAATTTCCTCCTTTGGCAAATTTTGGCTAAAACAAATTAGTAAATTACAATTCAGATTTGAGTACATTTATCAAATAAATATTTCAGCTTTGGCAGAAGGAATACACATCAAAGATTTAGTCTTCAGACCCTTCTAAACACAAAACATATATAATACATCTTCTCAATCAGGTGGATGTTATAACATCATGTTCAACATCTTTTCGCAACTCCATTGCAGTACATCAAACTCAACACTAAAGTACAACAACCTTAGGATGAAAGAAGTAAAAAGTCCTAAAGTCATTTGGTGTACATGATGAAGAATATGGATGACACTCCCTCTCAACCCAGGAACCTTTACTTGTAACCTCAGGTGGCATAAGAGAACCCTGCATATGTAAAATCTAGTTTCGGGTAACTCAGAACACATAACACAAATATGTTCATAACTCAAATCACAAGACACAAAAAATAATGAGCAACAACAGACTCAAACTCAAGCCTATCCAACATCCTTTCAAAGCATCAATAACTGCAAACAAACATACAATAAGACCCATAAAAATAGACTATTTCTCTCCTTTTTGGCCAAAAAATGACAAACATAGCCACCACAAGACCATACTCAGACTGTACTCACCCAAACCCGGAAAAAACCCTGAGGACTCTTATGGAGACAAACACATGATGATAGAGGAGAAGGATTGAACTCTTTAAATAGACGAGTAGTTCCTTAGTAATTAACGCTCCATGACTGTAACAGAGGTTTTGGTTAAAAGAGGCATTATTTAAGGAAGCTAACTGCACCAAAATAAATGTGCAGTGTCCATGTAAGTTTTGAATGCCTTTATTGACTCTGGAATGATTCTCTTGTGCATGCATGATCAAAAGAAACATGTGTTCTATCCCTTCCTGCCACATACTTGATTTCACCTTCCAAAATATTTCATTGTTGGTCTTAATAGTAACAAGTCTTGAACAATATCCTGACATTTAGTCAAATATTGTCTAGTATCCTTTGCCTTTGAAAAATAAAAACTTCTTCATCCCAAACTAGTGAATTATACCAAGATGTTAGAACATCTTGTGTGGCATCTCCCATTGAGTCCCACCAAAAACTGCAGAGAAAATGAAATTCTCTCGAGCACCATCTTTTAGAGTACTCATAAGAGGCTTGAGAATATATGATTCAATCAATCATCTTCATATGTCTCGAACCATACACACCCAATAAGAGCTCACCAATCTCCATATGTCACAACATATTGTCTGACATTATAACTTGACATGAGGTATGTTATCTTCACAAGCTTGAACAACATGCAAGCCTCATAAGGTCGGCACCATTGTATCAACAATCCATAGACACGTATTTAGCTCCCCATGTTTTGAATAAGTAGTACTGCTACTCAAGATGAACACTTGAGAACTAGTTGAAGTCATATGGAGGACTTCATATGAGGACTCCATCTTCTTGTTACAGACACCAACCAAAGGACCTATTATGTTTAGAAGTCTCAACTTTAGTATCTAACACACATCAGAGTACCACGAAGAGAAAGAAACTCTCTTACACTATGAAATATAATTTTCAGATTGCATACTTGCATCAACACATCAGGAAAATATACTGCTCCCATAAAGGTATAAGCCATCAGTCACATGCACACCTTCATCATAGGAACATTTCCTCACATTTATTTCTTCACAGTTTCTCTTAGAGGTACATTCAGTTGATAAGAATACCTTCCCACAAATGGCAGAGCATTTGGTGTGAGATCCTTCTTCTGCACACTAACACGCATGGATTTAAATAGTAGAAACTGATATTCACTCCATAAAACACATCAGATTTGGCCCATGGATTTACGTAACACTTCATCAGACGTCAACAATCCGAAAAAAACAACTCCTTTCTTAAAATTAGTCACTGAGATGATGTTCCATCATTAGTCAAACACCAATCTTTATCTCAAGATTTTATCATTTACTATGGGTTTGGAGACAACATCCATAGTAACCCATACACTTATTTTTTCCTGGAACATATGAGAACCATACAACAACTGATCATCTTCCAAGGCCAGGTCATAGATATATGCAGCATTCCACACGTCATCAACACTGCCTGATACAGTCTTGGAGATCTATCCTTTAGACTTCCAAAAATAATCCTACCATGGATGTCTTTTCCAACAGAACAATAGTTCCATGTTTTCATAGGCTCGATAATAAAATCAAGTTTGAGTAAACAACCTCCATCCTCTTTAAGAGGACCAGTTAGTAGTCAGTCTACTTGACACATCCAAACATATTGAGAAAAATAAATTCTCAACACAATGATGTAAAGGCATATATCTGACATTTCTTCAAGGCCCTCCAACTCTAGATTAGAGACTCCCCTTCATCAACTGCTAAGAGCACCTTGAGAATCATAAATCTTCCCCTTAATAGCTGCACAACTTGGATTAGAAATAGATGGGCCCAATGGGTAATTGATAGGTTGACCATCTCTTGACCAGTCCACTTATCTAAGATATGTTTCTTGGATATAAATATCCCAGACACTCAACCTAGACCTTTTGTTGAACTTCAAAAGAAGGTATCAACCACATTTGTTCAACATCCAGAGTATATGTTATACCATTCCTTTGTCCTACCAAGTTCTCAACATATTAAGACATCATGTCTGACAACAACTCATAGTAGCAATCGTCCAATCCAGAACATAGACTCCTATCATCAAACACATTCAGAAGTGCCTTTGTGAGTGAACTTGAGATGAACATCAAGTATCTTTGACAAGTTTAAAATGCTGGTTGAAGCTATTTCCCATGAACCACCATACTATTGAACAACCTTTCAGAGGAACACAAATCATAATTCTTTTCTCTTATTGGCATGCCAAGAACATAACTTTCTAAAATCGTAGGGGTTTTATATCAAACACTCATGCAACGAAAAAAACTCATTGGTCCCCTTCTGGCACAGAAAGAGCTTGGCACACAAGTGCTATAATCTAGGTGACGACAAGATAACATAGGTTTAAAAATAAACCAAACACACAAATTAGCTCATTACCAAAGCAATATTCCTGAAAGTTTTAGACAAGACCATTACTTACCCTGTCACAAATAGTCAAAAACCCTCTAGGGACCATACAATTAACAATATGATTTGTCCAAGTTCATACATCAGGAAAGATGTCATAATATTTGGTAAGACCTCATGCACATATACACACCACCGTCAGCAATATCACCAAAAGCATATTATTGCATTAATGACACACCATGCTTAATCATCTTTAGATGATCTTCCATCTCTTGCCCTATCAAATAGTCTTCTACACTCCTTAAATTTGTCAACTATTCTACGAGTGTTAACCATGAACTCCCTTTTCATTACCTCTGAATATGTTTTCTTAAACTCAACCCTTTGCAGCAATCTTATGTTCATAAATCCTTATTCCTTGTTCATATAACTAGAAAGTATATTCCCTGAATCTCCCCCAAAGTTAGAACATGATGCCTGCTCGAATACCAATTGAAATTTTAGTATTCATATCATAGATGTCCTAAGAGATATCGAGATATCTTTCTCTGCACAAACATACCATGAACAAATATCTTACAATCAATGTAGTAAGTAAACAACACGCAAAATTGTTAACCCAGTTCGGTGTACAACAACACATACTGTGGGGGCTACCAAGTCAGGAAGGAAATTCAATAAATAGTATCAGTTCGAAGCTAAACTCCCCCATTTAAAACTTCTCACTTAACCACTACCAGTTGTAATACGGTGAACTAACTTTGAGATTTTTGTTTTGCTTTTTATCGCAAATGTTGCGGATAGCAAGAGTCGCCACCGACTTTTCTTTTATCCAATTAAGGGAAGGTGAAAAGAACAGGAAAAAACCTTCGTTAGATTTTGAGTAAGCGAGAAGGTTATGAAAAGGGAAGGTATTAGCACCCCTTTCCATCCATAGTTATCTACGGGCTCTTAGTTGCTTCTAGGTCATTTTTAAAAGTGCTTTCTGTGTGTTTGACAAAAATGTTTTGAAAAGGAATTTCGCTTTGACTTTGTAATGATTCATGTAGGAATGTATACAAAGTGTTCGGAAATGTTTCGTTTTGAAAAGAGTTTGAACTTTGACAAAAGAGTGTGAGGTGTGAAAAGTATTTTGTTTGAGCAAGCAACTAGAAGTCTTATTACCTACTCAGAATGGTCGTTTTCGTGTTGTTTTACGTTCCTTTAGAATAGTGCTATCTATGCCATTAGTTGGTAGGTAACCCTATTCGTTGGATGTAGAAGGGACATTCGAAGGGACATCGGATGGTTATAGAAGGCAACTTGTAGGAAGTATTCTAGCACATTCGAATGGATGATCATCACTTTTCGTAGGCAACAATCGAGGGACGAGATCATGTATTCGTAGGCGACATCGTGGGTCTATGATCTTTGTATCAAAGGGACTATGATGATATGTTTGTAGGCAACGGTGCTAGGATACCTCTACGTTCGAGGGACTTGACCATTTATTCGAAAGGCAATGAGAGAGAATTACCCTAAGGGGTGCATATGTGAAGAAAGTGTGTTGAATTCAGATATTTTATCTTGCAATTAGAAGTGGTCTACGTTCGTTTTTATCTTGCCATACACGCCTAATTGCTAACAGTTTATAGGGTGCGGAAAGTAAATTGCGGAAAATAAAGTGCGGAAAGTAAATGTCCTACGCTATTACATGGCTTTGGGGCAGTTACATAATAGGAGTGCGGAAAGTAAAGTCCTAATTAAACTATTACATCCCATGAGCAGTTACATAATATTGGAAAAGAATGCGAGAAGATAAATCCTAATTATTACAACCTGTAAGCAGATACATAATAATCGGAAAACATAAGAAATCCGCATAAGAGAAAAAATATGTTAGTAAAAGAAGGTTTTGAATGAAGAAAAATGTTTTTGGGTTGACAATGATAATTAGATGATAAGATAATTTTTTTGAAATTTTTTGGATTGATTTTGATAATAAAAAGCAATTAAAAGTCAATTTAATGGTTAATTAACAATTAATTAAAATATGCATGCAAAAATATTAATTTTAATGTCAAAAATTAAATAAACATTTTTCTGATTAAAATGCAAAAGGAAAATATTTTTGGTGATTTTTAAATGCATGAGAAAAATATTTAAAGATAAAATAAATTAACAGGGAAATATTAAAAGGAAAATAGAAAAAAGAGTTAGTTTTGAGAAGTTGTAAAAAAGAATGGACAATGCCAGGGACCGAACCAAGGACGTCCAAGGGAAACACGCGCTACCATTGCCACTGAGTCAACTTGCGTTTGGTGTTAGAATAATGAAACAAAAACGTTTTAAAGGAAACAACGTTCTGATTGCCAGATCACACGCCAAAACTTCATCTTCCTCGTTTGAATGTTTAATCCTATAGCGACGATTTTGGTTCGTTGCTAAAGGCTTTACCAACGGATTATCCGTAGCTACAAGTCCTGCAATTTTTCAAAATATGATACAAGCAATATAAATTCAATATGAAGCCATGGTTCAACTCGGTTTTGTCTCCTGATCAAGAATATATCATTAGTTTTGGCCAATTTTTCTTAAATCGAAGGATCCCAAATTGAAGCTTCGGAACCCTAACAATGGCATCACGATATTCCTGCATCTAAAATCGAATTAGACCAACCAGATAGCTTGCATACATCATTCTAAACATGAACAAACAATCAAAACAGATTAATTATGCGTGAATGATCAAAATCGAATTTGACAAAAGTGAGTGCAAACCGAAATCGTGATATCGTGTTTCTGGATGTATTTGTGATTTGTGAACGTCTGGGATGACTCCAGGGACCTCTAGGAATCAATTGGCAAGCTTAGAATTGTCTGAATCCAAGTAAAACTAGGGCTGCAAGTAGCTTGAACAACACAGTTTTTTTGAGTTTGATTAGGGTTCTTGGAGGCAGAAAATTCGTCCTTTGTTCATGTGTATGCATTGTGTATATATAGTAGATGGATTTAGGTCAAGAATCATGAAGAAATAATGTATCAATCAATGAGAAAATATTTGATTTGGTATAAAACCAAATATTGCCTTTTTGATCAAATTTCAATCAATTCTCTTGCCAATCAATGCCAATTTCAAATTTTCCAGCTTGGGAGGTTTGCTTGGACCTCAAGAATGAGAGAAAAATCCAATTTGCATTTAATTTTGATTTTCTACCTTTTATTTTAATTTAATTGGCTTTTAAATGATTAAAATCCAAATTAAATAGAAAATAAAAGATAAAATTCGTGGCCTTGGGCTTGGAGGTTCCAAATTAGCTGAGGAACAAGTTTGAATCAAGAAAAGTTAGGCCTATTTGCAAAATTTTGGCTTTTGACAAGTATTTTTCTTTGTGCACCTCTTCAAAAATGCTCAACTTGTGCAAGGTGTATCTTGCTCAATTTTTAACATTTTTGGGTGTTCTTGAACTTTTTAGAAAGCTCTAGATGTCCTCTAAACAACCTCTTTGGTCTCATCTTAATTGGATTTTCCATGCACAATAACACTTCTTTACAAAAAGTTGACGTTTTGTTGACTTTGAAAAGGACCTGTAATGTTTTGATCCATATCTTCCAAATGAAGCATTTTCTCACCAAGCTTGTGAGACATGAAGTTGTATAGAATTGAATTCTCTTCAAAATGAGAGGTGTTGGAAATTTTTTTGATAAAGTATGAGAAAGTTATGCTCAGTCAAAGTTCTGTTGACTTTTGTCTGAGAAAGCCCAATTTGGAAACTTTGACTTTTGATCAAATCTTGAGTTTTCTTGATGAATTATGATCAACCCTTGATCAAATGATGAATGTTACTTCAAAATATGGATGTTGACCAAAAATCATGAAGTTTGACTGTATGTTGACCACAGTTGACTTTTTGTCCAATACAACTGATTTTCAACCATTTGAGCAATTGTCTGAGGAAACTTGACTTGTAAGGCTTGAAACTTGACATGGGGATTCTTTGAAGAATATGATGAGGCATGATGACCATTGGAGATGTTGGGAACCACTTTGATCTGAGAATTTCCAAACCCTAGTTTGGGTTGATTGCTTAGGAGAGAGTTTGTTTGGTCAACCCTTGTGAAATCCTTGAGTATGGATGTATGTGATGTCTTGAGAAGTAGGAGGGCAAATTTTGGGTTATGACACCAGTGTTATAATTTTATCTAAGACTCACCTAGATACGAGAGACCTCTCACTTTCTTGACCATCACAAACCGTGACAAAACCACAACTCAAATGAATTATAAAACAAACTTCACCAATACACAATCACTTTATACTTATAAGCTTAAGATTGATTGACATTCAAGAAGTAGACACACTTCTCTAAACATAATTCACTCTTGCTTAATAGCTTATGAGCAATTCACAATTACAACTAACCTAACAGTCAAACTCAAGTATTAGACAATACAAGAGTGGCTCGCTATTCACACAGTCCAACTCTCTTATGGAGTGGAACACAAGACTGATGGAACACAAACCCTTAAGGCTAAATAAACATTATAATTCATTCCATATAAACATTAGGTTTGAACCCTTCTATTTATAACAATCTTTTGGTTTGATTGGGCTTCAAAATCGCAAATGGTTGTTGCAAATAAGACTGCAGATATATCTTATAAATCATAGGACTTCAATAATTAGTTTTCTAATTTATATCCATAATTAGAAACTAAACATTCTCCTTAAATTCAGCTTGAATCTCTTATTCTTTAAACTGAACGCCACATCGATAACATAATATTCTGCATCTGAAATACATCAACAAAATCCAACTGTCCAGTTGATCACAAGCGCGATGCCGAATGATTCAGCATAAGACATCTTTATTCGACATGTCTCTTATGATGATAAAACATGTTAGTTCAACACTTCTGAGTTCTTCATCTTGAAATATACATATAACATCCTAATTATTTCCAGAATATTCAGGATCTGTAACACACCAACAAAAACTACAAAAACCAGCCAATATGCTGAATGATCAGAATAGGATATTATGTTCAACATTATTTTTCTGCAACTTAGAACATTATATTTAATATGTTGTTGTCTAATTTGTTTTACTAAAATTAATGCCAACCATAAACTAGAGAATTTACACGTTCAACTCTGTCTTATGTTATTTTTTTATCATTCATTAAAAGATAAAGTTTTAATTTTTTCTCCGAAATTTATCACACTCTTATTATTGAAGGTTCAATGGAGTTGGAGTTGAAATTCATACGTAATATTAAGAAATTGAGATAGTTGAAATAAGATTGTCATGTAGTATAATATTAACTACTTATTACTATTGAATTTCCTTTTTATGGAATTATTTTCCTACAATTGCATTAAATATGACTAACAATTCTCTTTTATTTATTATTTATTTAATTACTCACATATTATTTTAGACAATCTTATTTCATAGATTATATCACCATGTGACATCTTGTCTCGAGTCTAATAGAATTTTAAGTTTCAAATTATTATTGAATTAGTTCAATTTGATATCAAACTTATATGTGATCTAAGTGACGGAAAAACTTATTGACTAGTAATCTATAGAAAGAAAGAGCTTGACTTTGTGCAAAGACAATCAGAGATTTAAATACAAGATTTAAAAAATTTAAGGGTCTCATTTAAAAGATTCAAAATATATATTTATTTATTTTTTTAAATGGTGAACGTGTATAAGTATTTATTAGTTATTTCAACATAATTTTTATGAAATATGAATATTTTTAATTGCCATCAAGTCAACAGTTTTTTCAACATAACTTTCATAATAACTTACCAAGTACTTATTATGAATTGTGTGAAATGATTCAAAAAAATTGAGAGTCCAATAAATTGTTTAAGACAAACTTAATATAAATGAGTGGTATTATTTAAACATCAAAAAACTACTGTGTATCCCAACATCCTAGAAACACTATGTGTAACTATTTTTTAAATGGGCATATATTAAAGAAAGAAGATTGATACATAAAGATAGGGGAACAAAAACCAAGATCCTATCCTGAGTTAGAAATCTGCTTTATTATTAATAGAAATGGAGTTAAAATAAGAAGAATAAGAGATACTAATATTTGTATAATTATTGTCTTTGCAAAAAAAGCGAGAGATCACAAAATTTTAATTAGAAACTATATTAATACAATTAATCTATTTACTCACGAAAGAATATTTGTAGGTCTTAAACATCGCTATTAAATCAGATTCTAAATAAAAATTGTGTCAATTTTTTTAATAGGCAAATTCAATTGCAAATATCGAACCATAGAGTGTGACAATGAAGGAGTTGGCGCATCTCAATCAAATAACAAAAGCTCCCTAAAATCCACTTTCACAGTTTCTAACAATACCGTCACAAAGAGAGATACTAGAGGCACTCCATCACAATTAATATTTATCTAGTTTCTAAGAGGAAGTTTTAAGATGACCTCAATTATATTAGGGGCCTTAGAAGAACAGTTAACTTGAAATCCGTTAAGAATCACAAAATCATATATGTTAAAAAAAGAAACATCCACTTTGTTTCCAGCTGCCTGAGAAACAACATCCAAAAAATAAGAAATAAAAGAAGAAAAACTGGAGACAATGTTCTAGAATCTTATATTATATTGCGAGCCTTAAAATTAAAACCTTACCTTTCCCTTATACAAACATATGTGATGTGCTCTTAAAATAGCATCAAAATAAGTAAGTAATATTTTTTTTAAATATAAAACAAAATTAATTAATCTTAAATAAAGCACAAAAAAAAAGAAGTTATTCTCACAGTTTGACTTTACATCCCTACATATTTTTACATCTATTATCTTTGTCAAAATTTTGGATGAAAAATTCGATAGACAAATAAATAGTTTGATATAAATTAAAAATTTGGTTGTATGTTTAAAAAGTTAAGTATGCATTTTTTTACCAATTAAAAAAAATTAACATACTATATTTTTTTGAAAAACCTGGTATTTTAATCATTTTTAAAATTTATGATAATTTTCAAAATGTTTTGTACTTTAATGAATTTTTTCAAAAGTTTTATTGTTTGTCGAATTTTTCAATATTTTTTTGTAATTTATCATATTTTTCAAAAAAATACATTAGTGTTAATGTCTTTTTTGCCTATTACATATGAACGGTAGGTTATTTAGAAAAATTCAAAAAACTACAAAACATTTCAAAATTTTGATATTTCTTCGAACATTTACTAAAAATTAATATGTTTTTTTTTTTCCAGAAATTTTCGGTATTTTATCTCAAAAAAATCTAATATTTTTATATTTAACAATACTTTTAAAAAATAAAAAATATTTAATAAATACGTAAAGGAGCCCTTAGTAGGTACCATGTCAAACTCTGGAGTGGCACCATAAATTCTGCCTAACTTCTTATCTTATTCTCCGGTAGAAAAATAATTCACACGACTTATGCTTTGATTTTATATTCAAAAGTGTTATAGTACCTCTTGCATTTTGGTCTCAAGTTGTGTATTTAAAAATTATCATAAAGAAAAAATTTCTGCACGAATTTTTAATAGAACCGAGTTTAGAAAAGATTCTTATTTTAACAATATTATAGTTAAAATATTCAGGAGAAAGGTTGGTGGCATTTAAGAAGATTATATATCCTTAGTTAGCTTGTTTGGCCCTTCTGCAAAGATTGAGAGCCACAATTTTTTAGTATTTCATAACAACCACTATTGACAGTTAATTGATTAAATTTGTGGCTGAAATGAGATAATACTAAATATTAATTGTAAGATATATCCCTTGGCAACGATGACAGGATGAGTTTGTTTTGCTAGAAAAAGGTTTTGATGTTCAATAAAAGCAAAGTGCTGCCCCACAAAACCATAGTCCAACTCAGTTTTGGCCAATTGGTTTGGCATAACCATTTAATTTTAACTTAAGATCGTTCCATCATATGGATGGGCAGTCCCTTAAAACTTCTAAACTCTCTCACATGCATGAGTGCGCGCGTGTATTAAGTAACAATAACCTTACTCTACTCTGTTCATAGTACTCTAGTGCCTTATTTATCAATAAATAATAATAGTTAAAATTTAGGGTGTATTTGGCAAGCCAAATAAACTAGGTGTTTCGGAGTGACCGGTGGCCCAACGATAAAGAGGCCCAATCATAAATTCAAAAGCGTGTCCATCAATGGGTTGAAGGTTCAGTGCATTTACAGGTCTCAGATTCGTACTTGATTTATGTTGTTGTCTAGGTGACTATCCCCAATTAGATATGATCTAACGGATCCCCCCACATTCTACGTCAGGAAGTACGGGGTGCTTCTAACCATCTCTCGTATATAAGGTGCTACACATCAGAATTGCGGATATGTTCTAACCATAATGTACTTGACCATTTTTCACTTATTCACTAACTTGGGCTCTATTTATGGGAAATGACTTCTGATTCCTACAAAATTTCATTATCGGGTCCTTTTGATTTCGCATATTAAAACAATAACCTTGCTTGAAAGAGGACGGTGACGTATGATCCAGCTGTCGAGAGCACAACGAATTTTCAACCTCAAGATCGTCTCATTTCCTTGTTGTTGATTTGATCGAGAGTAAATCGTCTAACAAGAAAGAGTCTCCACTACAAAGCTCCCCCAATTCACTATGTTAATTAAGAGGCAAGCAGAAGATAGACTTATTTAAGAGTTTCGAGACCGTAAGAAAATGGACGAGAAAGATCCTCGTTGGTTTTACATCTTGATCTCACAAAGGTACATTATCTTGATCATTGCTTCTTCTTCACAGATGAAGACTTCACTCTGGACACGAAATGCATTTAACCTCGGCTAAAGAAACGAGGTAATGAAGGGTGTCATGAAAAGTATCATCAACTTTACCCCTCGGTTTGTAAAACACCGAGAGAGAAATACTTATGCACATGGGTTCGAACTGCAGTTTATGCACTTTTAATAATTCAAAAATTAGTGCCTCAAATCTCTCAATTTATCAATAACACTCAGGGGTAAGATTGATATATTTTTAAATTTGTTACAAACTAAAAAATATATATAAATTAATTGTTTACCCACAATATTACATTATTTACACATAATATATATATATATATATATATATATATATATATATATATATATATATATATATATATATATATAACAAATTTTAAATCTGATTCATCGTCATCACTGTTGGTGAAGATCAGATGTTGGATCACCATTTCATTGAAATGTCGGAGAAGATAAAATTTTGGATGAAATATATTTATTGAAATGTCGGAGAAGATAAAATTTTGGATGAAATATATTTCAGATCCCTTTTGTATTTATTTGTTTCTGAAATAAAACAAGAAAAATGTTAGTTAAATGAATGAGTATATGATTATTGAAGAACACTGTCAAAAAATTGATTATCGAAGAACACAAAACTTAAACACATTTTATTTTATGCTCTTGAAATTTAGCAATTTTTCTACGCTTCAAAGTTTTCATGTTATATGTTTCATTAATAATTATTGATATTCATAATGCTTTTATAATAAATATCTGTTAGGTTTCACGTGGATCACTGATGGAAGTGTCTTGAGCGTTGATACTCATGAAATGGATGTCACAAATTTGTTTAAGGACAATGATCAATATCTTCAATTATCACGCCAAAATTATACTCTCAATTTTTGACAAAAATCGAGGTAAATGGTGTATAAGCTTTTTTTAACATTACATCATTTACACTGAATATTTAAATTACATTATTACAACAAATGCATGTTATCATAGTAGTTGTTGTTCTTGGAGAATATCACATCTTTGCTTAATCCAGATCATGTTGGATACATTTTGTATTCATTATTTAAAGTTCTATGGATTGCATTCAATCAACTTCTAAAGAGTTATCTTCTCCAAGTAAGGAGTTATCGGTTTCACACATTGGAAATATTTTTTCTGCACTTGCAATCCATCATTGAGAACTTTTTCAAGTGTTTTTAAGTTTCAAAATTTCATTTTCTTGACAAAATGTTTTCAAGGAAAATGCTTTCACAAGAAATATATATAATTGTGGATAGATGTCTTGGCAATATCTTGAGTGTTGTTCTTTTAAGAATGTAAGGTAAAGATTCATTGTTGTAGTTGTGTAACATATTCCTTTGGTTTTTAAAAAAATATCGAGGGGAAACTGATCTGGACGGTTGATCAGAATCGAAGACGGCCGAAACAGATGACGGTCCTTCGAGCAATGTTGATGATGAGAAGAGGGTGGTGTACCTGCAAGGTACTCCGATGCTAAAGTAAGTAAATGTTTAAGATGAGTATAGTGAATATTAAGGTTTTGAGAGTTAGAATGAGATACCTTGCCCTCAAAGATATGAGGGTTTATATAATGATCTTAGGAGGATTTCCATTGGTTGCTACATTTGGGCCTAGATATGTGGATCCATGGATATAACTATCCGAGTTGACTTGGTCAGACCGAGCACTGATGCTCGAAACTAGTCGTTGAACCGAGCAGAGGGGATATAACAGGCATAATCCTTAGCGATACAAGTTGTCGGATCTGCTCGACAGGAGTCGAGCAGAGGACGCTCAATGGCGCATGAAACGGGCAGATAGAAGTCCAAAGTACGTTATTGAACCACAGTGAGTCGTTATAACTCGTGGTGGAGTGACTTTCCCGAAAGGCGTTTGGGAAGTCCAGAACAGTAGTCCCCCAAGTCGTTGCGTCTAGTCATAGAGACGATGACTTGATTTTGAGGAGTACGGTCGAGATCGTTTGCTTAGAGGAGAAGAAATATTGTCGAGGAACCGAAGGGTTGAGGAATTTGGAGAGTTTTTGCCTATGTGACCTTGAGCCGTGTGTGCTGGCTGTTGGCAGGCCTACAGGCTAGGGTGCAATGATGATTCCCTAGGTTCCCTAGGTAGGTGCAGACCCACGTGCGGGGTGAGAGGTTATAAAAGAGAGAGACCCCTCATTTAGTGGCTTTTTTCTGTTTGATTTCATTTGTTTTACGCTCGACTTCAACATCCATCAATCTGGGAAGTTAATTTAAGGTGCTTCAGAGTCATATCTGCCATTTGTCGATGTATCAGCATTCCGATTATCTGTTCTACCGTCTTCACTTACTCTTAAACGATACGTTTTCGAATTTCTTACTTGAGTTTGGTTGATTGGCTTCGAAAACTCCGGATGCTTGTAGAAATGCATGCGGTTAGGGTTTTAATTTTTGGTAATATCTACGGTGGTGACTGGTTGCTCCGCCTCCCTCCGGCGTTTTATTCCGCTTAGGTCCCTTGCATGTTTATCCCTTAGTATTGCCCTTTATTTCAATGGCGCGATGTCCTCTTGGAGAGGGTTTGTTCGCAACAGTAGTTCGAGTTCGGAGAGTTTAGGTCTGAGCATTTCATGTCGAGCGAGGGCTTTTGACCGGGGATATGATCCTTGCTCGTTTAAGCCCTTTCACTTGATTAGTGGTGGAAGGGTGGATTTTACGTATATGTCGAGTTCACCTATCTCCTCTTCTTTTCAGGTATCATGGCAAGTGTCGATGAGGACGTCCAGAAGGATTTCGAGGGTTCCGGGCAAAGTTCTTCTGGGTTTACTTCTGCTGAGCAAAATGATTTGGTGGGGTTGATCGATGATAGTCTTCCCATGCTTGAAGTCATTGAGATTACGCCTATGCATGAGGTCGATGAGACCAACAAGGATGATCCTCTGGTCTGGGCGGCCCCCGACGAATGGACTCGAGCATCGCAGTTCGTGGATCATCCGGACGAGGTCTTTCGCTAGGTGGATTCATACGCGATGACCAAAGTTATCGGGGAAGCCAGCGCGACCATAGAAGATTGGGTTGTGTATATTTCAGATAAGGATGATAGGATTTGTTCGAGATACGAAGCTCGTTATATCCCAGTTTTCGACATCTGGTTTCGGGAGTTGGATTTTCGGGTGCCCTTCACCAATTTCCAAGTGGGTGTATTTCGTCACCTTCGTCTGGCCCCATCCCAACTTCACCCTAATGTTATAGCTTTTTTACAGGCGTTTGAGATCGTTTGCGAGTATCTGGAGGTGGGCGTCACTCTTGAGTTGTTTTTCTATATTTTTTGTCTTCAAAGGGGTTCGAAGAAGGTCGAAGGGAAAGTTCGGTGGGGATTGGTATCCCTGAAGCACCAAAATGGGAAGTTTTTCAAGGCGTATCAGGAGTCTGTCTTCTTCTTTAAGGATAAGTATATTCTCCTCCAACCGGTGTCTAAACGAGCATTGCGTAATGTATTTCAGACAGTTCTTGGCTTGGAAAAGGATAAGACCCCATGTTTGAACGAGGATGGGGAGCAGAAGCATGCGTTTGTCAGAAAGTTCCGATTTTGGTGGACGAGGAAACATTTCTACAAGAACCCCGATTTCTATGTTTGGGCCAGAGAGGAACTGGGTGAAGAGGACTGGCCGTTTAATCCGATTCGTTGTGGGCTTTATGTCTGGTGGGAGAACTGACTTTGAGATTTGTTTTGCTTTTTATCGCAAATGTTGCGGATAGCAAGAGTCGCCACCGACTTTTCTTTTATCCAATTAAAGGAAGGTGAAAAGAACAGAAAAAGACCTTCGTTAGATTTTGAGTAAGGGAGAAGGTTATGAAAAGGGAAGGTATTAGCACCCCTTTCCATCCGTAGTTATCTACGGGCTCTTAGTTGCTTTCTAGCTCACTTTAAAAAATGCTTTCTGTGTGTTTGACAAAAATATTTTGAAAAGGCATTTCGCTTTGACTTTGTAATGATTCATGTAGGAATGTATACAAAGTGTTCGGAAATGTTTCGTTTTTGAAAAGAGTTTGAACTTTGACAAAAGTGTGAGGTGTGAAAAGTATTTTGATAGAGCAAGCAACTAAAAGTCTTATTACCTACTCAGAATGATCGTTTTCGTGTTGTTTTACGTTCCTTTAGAATAGTGCTATCCGTACCATTAGTTGGTAGGTAACCATATTCGTTGGATGTAGAAGAGACATTCGAAGGGACATCGGATGGTCATAGAAGGCAACTTGTAGGAAGTATCCTAGCACATTCGAAGGGACGATCATCACTTTTCGTAGGCAACAATCGAGGGACGAGATCATGTATTCGTAGGCCACGTCGAGGGACTCGTGATCTTAGATTCGAAGGGACTATGATGATATGTTTCGTAGGCAACGGTGCTAGGATACCTCTACGTTCGAGGGACTTGACCATTTAATCGAAAGGCAACGAGAGAGAATTACCCTAAGGGGTGCATGTGTGAAAAGAGTGTGTCAAATTCAGATATATTATCTTGGAATTAGAAGTGATCTACGTTCGTTTTTTATCTTGCCATACACGCCTAATTACTAGCAGTTTATATGGTGCAGAAAGTAAATTGCGGAAAGTACAGTGCGGAAAAGTAAATGTCATACGCTGTTACATGGCTTTGGGGCAGTTACATAATAGGAGTGCGGAAAATAAAATCCCTAATTAAACTATTCCATCCCATGAGCAGTTACATAATATTGGAAAAGAATGCGAGAAGATAAATCCTTATTATTACAACCTGTAAGCAGATACATAATAATCAGAAAATATAAGAAATTCGCATAAGAGAAAAATATGTTAGTAAAAAGAAAAATTTTGAATGAGGAAAAAAGATTTTTAGGTTAGTAATGATAATTAGATGATAGAATAATTTTTTAGGAATTTTTTGGATCGTTTTTGATAAGGAAAAACAATTAAAAGTCAATTTAATGGTTAACTAACAATTAATTAAAATATGCATGCAAAAATATTAATTTTAATGTCAAAAATTAAATAAACATTTTTCTGATTAAAATGCAAAAGGAAAATATTTTTTGTGATTTTTAAATGCATGAGAAAAATATTTGAAGAGAAAATAAATTAGAATGAAAATATTAAAAGAAAAATAGAAAAAAAATGTTAGTTTTGGAAAAGTTACAAAAAAGAATTGCTGGAAGCCAGGATCGAACCCAGGACCTCCTGGAGAAACCACACACGCGTTACCAACTGAGCTAGTTGTATCTGTTGTTATTGGATTGCGAGCATTGGATTATAAGTGATCCAACGTTCCAGTTTGAATTTTCAAACCAAGTCAAGCCGTGGGTCCCAGTTGTAACGTGAGAGCGAATCAGAACGCGTCATTGTGCCACGCATGCCTTCGCCTGAGTCAGATAGTCAACGACGCCGGAGCCCTAGCTCCGATCGTCTTCTCCAGCAAGCACGACGGCCAATCCTGCAAAATAAAGCAAATAAAGAGCAAAGAAGGACCCTACCCCCCTAATTCGAGGGCTGCGAACACGATGGTGGTGGCCGTTTGGCCTGAAAGCTCCTGGATTTTCATATTCAAAGCTTTTTCGATCTGAAGCCCTAACAATGGCAATCTATGATTCACGCGTAAAAGCTCACATGTAATGCATCAATCATGTTCTAATGGATGTCCTGAGATCATACAAACAATTGAAAACAATTAACAATGCATGAATTATAAAAATCGAATTCAAGAAAAATATCAAACCGGTGAGAGCTATGTAGCACGATCTGGGATGATTTGGCTTCGTGTAAAGGTATGGATCGATTGCTGGAATGCTTAGGAAGGCAATGGAATGCTTGGTTTTGATTGAAACCTGCTGGAAAACCAAATTCGAAATTTGCAACTTTGTGAGAAATTTGAGAAAAGTAGGGTTGCTTCAAGAGGCTAGGGTTTCGTCCTTTTGTCTTGTGAATGCATTAGGTATTTATAGAGCAAGAGATTGGAGCAAAAAGAATGAAAAAAGATATAGCTTTGAATGCAAAAATATTTTCCTTTCAATTTCCATCAAATCTTTCCAAAATATTATTTTCTCTTCCTTGTATGAGCTTGCACGAAATTGGCATGTCTTGTGGGCTTCCTTGGTCCTCAAGGTTGATAGAAATCCAACCCAACTTGTTTTACACCTTGTTTTCATATTTTATTTAATTTAAAATTGAATTAAATGCTTTTAAATTAAAAAATAAATCAAGAAAATAGGAAAAGGTCGTGGCAAGGCATCAAGAGGTCATAAATAATATTATGATCAAGTTTGGATCATAACATTATAAGCCCATTTGGAAAAAATTGGATTTTGTCAAGTATTTTTCTTTGTGCACCTCTTCAAAAATTCTCAACTTGTGCAAGGTGTATCTTGCTCAATTTTTAACATTTTTGGGTGTTCTTGGACTTTTTAGAAAGCTCTAGATGTCCTCTAAACAACCTCTTTGGTTTCATCTCAATTGGAGTTTCCATGCTCAATAACACTTCTTTACAAAAAGTTGACTTTTTGTTGACTTTGAAAAGGACCTGTAATGTTTTGATCCATATCTTCAAAATGAAGCATTTTCTGACCATGCTTGTGATACATGAAGTTGTAGAGAATTGAATTCTATACAAAATGATATGTGGTGGAAAAATATCTGATAAAGTATGAGAAAGTTATGCCTGGTCAAAGTTCTGTTGACTTTTAGAAACCTTGACTTTTGATCAATTCTTGAGTTTTCTTGATGAATCATGATCAACCCTTGATCAAATGATAAATGTTACTTAAAAATATGGATGTTGACCAAAAATTATGAAGTTTGACTGTATGTTGACCACAATTGACTTTTTGTCCAATACAACTGATTTTCAACCATCTGAGCAATTGTCTGAGGAAACTTGACTTGTAAGGCTTGAAGCTTGACATGGAGATTCTTTGAAGCATATGAGGAGGCATGATGACCATGGGAGATGTTGGGAACCAACTTGATCTGAGAATTGCCAAACCCTAGTTTGGATTGATTGTCTAGGAGAGGGTTTATCTGGTCAACCCTTGTGAAATCCTTGTGTACGGATATGAGAAATATCTTGAGAAGTAGGAGGGCAAATTTTGGGGTATGACATGCTTCCCCCGCATTTAGTGTATGGGGAAAGGGGGGAAGTTTCTCCTTAACCAAGATGGAGAGGGGATCTCCGAGCTGGGTTTTATAAACGTCAAATAGCTCCTTACTTGTGGGGACCCTAAAGCTTATTTGGGTAGATGCCTTGTTCCATTTCACAGTGTGTTTCAGTGTACATTTTGTTTTTGCTATTCCGTATTTGTTCTTTTTGTTGTGGATAGGATGAATTCGACCATGGAACGCGTGACTCGTCAGGTCATGAGGAAGACGGGGAAGGAGGCTGGATCCTCCCGATAGAATGGGGGCGGCTCTAGATAGTGGATCCCCCTTCATTTTTGTGCTGGATAGTTTGGACAGCACTTCCGCTCCAGTGTTATGTTCTCGGCGAATAAGTTGCACCTCGACCGAGGTGAACTTCTTCAAGTTTTCTTGTACGAGGGCCCAATATTCTGCTAGTTGATCGTTCTTCACCTGGTACTCGCCTAGAACTTTGGAGACCACAAGTTGTGAATTCGTGAGGATTTTGACCTCTTTGGCTCCCATGTCCTCGGCAAGGTGGAGACCGGCGAGGAAGGCTTCGTACTCTGCTTGTAGAGCTGTCAAAATGGGCTACCCCATATGGGCTGGCCCGCCCAGTTCAAAAAATCATAGGGCTTGGGCCATCAAATTAGAGCTCATATTTTTAAGGGCCTTTTTATCCCAGCCCTAAAAAGCCCGCTACCCAGTAGGGCTAGCCCATATGAGTCGTGGGTAGCCCATTAGGCCCGCATTACTATAAAATTTAAAAAGTTATATTAATTCTTCTATTGTGTTACTTCAAAATAACACATTAATTTTTCTCACTTCACTAGATTTTGTCTCTATTCTATTCAATCTTTCTCTTTTAAATATTATACATTAATATAATCAAAAAATTTCCTTGTATTCTATTAGTTTCTCTTATGTTAAATATTTTAGGTATTATTTTCTATAATTTAGATATATATTGTATTTAAAAGCACATTATAATATTTGTAAAAGATAATATAGTACTTAAAAATGTATAATATTTAGAATCATATAATTTTTTATTTTATTTATAGTCAATATTATGGATTTTTTACTTTAATTTTTTATAAAAAAAAAAGCTCATTTAAGGCCCGGTAGCCCGAAGCCCATCTAGGGCCGGGTTCGGGTAGCAATTTTGAGGCCTATACTACAATAACGTTTTTTTGGCCCAACCCTAAAAAGCACAGGCCCATGAGGGTTGGCCCTAAATGGACCGGGTAGCTCATTTTGACAGCTCTATCTGCTTGGTTGTTGGAAGTGGGGGATGAGAGGGAGAGGGATACATCTACGATGATTCCTTCTCCGTTTTCCAGAATTATGCCTGCCCCGCTGCTGGTCGAACTGGAGGCACCATCGACGAATATTGTCCATTTGTTGGTCTCTTCGTGGGATGTGGGGAAGGTCATTTCTGCCAAGAAATCGGCAAGAACCTGTGATTGAACCTCATTTTGATTCTTCTGGCTTGATCGAAGACTTTCCTAAGGTGTAGGGCGTTGTCATACCCCAAAATTTGCCCTCATATCTCTCAAGATATTCCATACATCCATGCTCAAGGATTCCTCAAGAGTTGATCAGATGAACACCCTCCTATACAATCAACCCAAACTAGGGTTTGACATTTCTCAGATTCAGATGGATTTCTAACACCTCCAATGATTTTCATACTTCCTCATATGCTTCAAAGATTCTCCATGACAAGTTTCAAGCCCCACAAGTCAAGTTTCCTCAAACAATTGCTCAGATGGTTGAAAATTAGTTGTATTGGTCAAAAGTCAACTGTGGTCAACATACAGTCAAAACTTCTGATTTTTGGTCAACATCCTCATTTTGAAGTTACATTCATCATTTGATCAAGGGTTGATCATGATTCATCAAGAAAACTCAAGATTTGCTTAAAAGTCAAACTTTCTAAATTAGGATTTCTAGGTGAAAAGTCAACTGAACTTTGACTGATCATAACTTTCTCATACTTTCTCAGAAATTTTACCACCACCTCTTGTTTTGAAGGAAATTCAATTCTCTACAACTTCATGTCTCACAAGAATGTCCAAAAAATGCTTCATTTGAGAGGTGTAGCTCAAAACATTACAGGTCCTTTTCAAAGTCAACAAAAAGTCAACTTTTTGTTTTGAGGATATATTGAGCATGGTAACTCTAATTGAAGTGAAACCAAAGACATTGTTTAGAGGACTCTTAGAGCTTTCCAAAAAGTCCAAGAACTCTAAAAAATGTGGAAAATTGAGCAAGTTACACCATTCACAAGTTGGGGAATTTTGAAAGAATGCACAAAGAGATACTTCTAAAATCAAAAACTTTGCAAATGGGCCTACTTTTTCTTCATCCAAACTTGTTCCCATACAATTTGGAACATCAAAGCCAAAGCCACGAATTTTTATTTTATTTTTCTATTTAATTTGGAATTTATTCATTTAAATACAAATTAAATTCAAAATAAAGTATAAAATCAAAATTAATTGCAAATTGATTTTTCTCTCTTCCTTGGCATCCAAGTAACTCAACAAAGCCAGCAAATTTCGAAAATTGGATTGATATGGCAAGATTGGATTGAAAATTAATCAAAATTTGAAAATTTGATTTTGTACAAAATCAAATTTGATTTGCATTGATTGATGATGATTTCTTCCTCAAATCAGCTCCAATTCCATCCAATATAAATACACAATGCATAGCACATGATTAAGAACGAAAAAATTGCTCCAAGAACCCTAGTTGCAAGCTCAAAAAACCGTGCCTCTCAAGCAAGTGGGAATCCTACTTCCAGCCATTCTCAATCGTTTTTGAGGTGTCCAACAGGTTCCTTGACATCTCCAGAAGCGAATCAGACCTTTACATTGCACAAAACCATTCAGAATTGTGTAAACCGAATTCGGTTTGTTCTTGAATTTTCAAATTTCGATTTCTCACATTCATGCATTATTAACATGATTTGTTGTTGTATTTGTGTTTAGTGAGTTGTTTGCAAGCTTTCTGGGCAAGCCAATTGGATTTCCATGGCCTGAATCGTGTTATGCCATGATTAGGGTTTCTGGTATCGATTTAGGGTTTCTCTATACAGGAAAAATTGGGCCTCAAGACCTATACCATTGAACTCGGAACAATGTCCTGAATCGAACCATGGTCTTAGATGTCATTTATATTACGTTTGCTTGATTTTTTGAATTTGCCAGGGACCTTAGTGACGGACAATGGCCGACGCTAGCTTCAAATATTTGAATCGGGGACGATGAAGCTTGCGTTGAGGAGCAGGGGCGACACTTGTCTTTGTTTCACTCGATCCGGATTTCAAACACAGATGCACACATGGCGTAGCGGTCAGCGCGTTGGTTTTCAAGGTTTGAAGCCAGGGTCACGAGTTCGAATCCGTCCAGGGCCAGTTTTTACTTCTTTTCACAAACTTGCATTATTTTTCATGTTTTCATATTTTTAATATTTTTGCATTATTATTAATTCTTTTCACAATTTTATTTCTGCATTAAAAATTCATCAAAAATTGATTTTCTTTTTGCATTATTTTCATAAAATGTTTATTTAATTTCTAAAATTAAAAAATATAATTTTGCATGCATATTTAATTTTATTCATAATTTTGCATTTAATTCACTTTTAATTGCATTTTAATTATTAAATCTTTTCCAAAAAATCCCAAAAAATTATCTTAGCATATTAATATTATTTCCAGCATGTCATATTTTTTCCCAATTAAAAATTGCATTTTTTCTAACATTTTCTCTTATTTCAATTTCATCATATTTCTCGATTTTCTTATTCGTTCACAGGTTGCTCCGATTCAGGCGTTTTCTTTTATCGTTCTATTTTTTCCAATAATGTAATTGTCTATGGGATGTAATAGTTTTAATTAGGCTTTTATTTTCCGCATTTTCTGATTATGTATCTGCCCCAAAGCCATGTAATAGCGTAGAATTTACATTTCCACACTTTTACCTTCCGCATTTTAATTTCCGCACCCTATAAACTGCTAGTAACTAGGCGTGTATGGTAAGATAAAATTGAACTTAGCCCACTAATTTCCAAGATAAAAATATCTGAAATCAACACACTCTTTTCACACATGCACCCCTTAGGGTAATTCTCTCTCGTTGCCTTACGAATTCAAATGGTCATGTCCCTCGAACGTAGAGGTATTCTAGCACCGTTGCCTTCAAAATAAATCATCATAGTCCCTTCGATACAAAGATCATAAGACCCACGATGTCGCCTCCGAATACATGATCTTGACCCTCGATTGTCGCCTACGAAAATGATGATAGTCCCTTGAATGTGCTAGGATACTTCCTACAAGTTGCCTTCTATGACCATCCGATGTCCCTTCGAATGTCCCGCTTACATCCAACGAATGGAGTTACCTACCAACTAATGGTATGGATAGCGCTATTCTAAAGGAAAGTAAATAACACGAAAACGACCAATTCTGAGTAGGTAATAAGACTTTTAGTTGCTTGCTCTATCAAAATACTTTTCACACCTCACACTTTTTTCAAAGTTCAAACTCCTTTCAAAACGAAACATTTCCGAACACTTTGTATACATTCCTACATGAATCATTACAAAGTCAAAGTGAAATGCCTTTTCAAAACATTTTCCAAACGCACAGAAAGCACAAGTTTTTTTCAAAAGTGATCTAGAAAGCAACTAAGAGCCCGTAGATAACTACGGATGGAAAGGGGTGCTAATACCTTCCCTTTTCATAACCTTCTCCCTTACTCAGAATCTAACGAAGGTCTTTTTCTGTACTTTTACCTTCCCTTAATTGGATAAAAATAAAAGTCGGTAGCGACTCTTGCTATCCGCACATTTGCGATACAGAAATCCAAAAAGTCAGTTCACCGTATTACAGAACTGGCGACTCTGCTGGGGAAATACCCTAAAAGAGAGATTGCCTTAAGGATCTATAGATCATTTTTATTGCTTTCTGTTTGACTTGCTTGCTTTACTTTTAAGGGTTGCTTGGGTATTATATTGTTGGGGGATCCTACACCCGGATCCGGGTTTCCTTTTAGGTAAGTGGCATTAGATCATTGCGACCGCTAGACGTATAACTAAACGGTCAACATGATGGCTACGTTAGCGTGACACTTTGGTTGTCCCGATACTCCTCATTTCCAAGTTGAGGATAGTATTTGGCTTCTGCGTGGTGTCATCAAGCGCTAACTAAACTTTTAGAACCTTAATTGACCCATCTTGGCCATTAGAAGGTAGTGAGATGGCCAGCTTTGGTGTAGACCGAGGTTGGTTGATGCTCGATGCTACGCTCATTGAGATCAGACTTTTGGGACATTTTCGGTCGACCACTTGGTAGTCGTATTGAAATAAGCGCCTACGAGAAAGATCAATGATGTGAGATTCCTAGAACCCGGTTACTATTATAGGACAGGATGAACCAACTCAAACTTTTGGTGGGGTAATCACCTAGACCTCATGCAAGCCTTAAACCATAAGCTCATTGTGTGATTTGTTTGTGTGTGCTATACATGACATCATGACATCATTCGCATTGCATATCATTTCTAACTATTTCAAGGACCTAGGGATTTATCTTTGCTCTGTTTTGTAGGGATTATGGCTTCTAGAAAGACTATCCGAATCAACTTCATGGGTATACCTTCTCAGCTCAAAGAATTGGTTTCAGAAATTCCCGACCATGCTCAGTTCATCAAAAGACATGGTTATCTACTTGACTTGGTTATCTCCGGTTTTGAAGAAGATATGATGCATGTCCTATTCCAGTTCTTTGATCCGAAGCACCATTGCTTTACATTTCCAGACTATCAGTTGGTTCCTACCTTGGAAGAGTTCTCTAAGCTACTTGGAATACCTATTCTTGACCAAATGCCATTCACCGGTTTAGAAAAGGCTCCTAAGTATGAAGACATTGCATCCGCCTTACATCTTAAGCGCTCAGATATTGAAGCCAATTGGGAAACTAGAAGCGGAGTTAAGGGTTTACTTTCTAAGTTCCTAATTAAGAAAGCTCGAGAATTCCTCAAAGTCATGAGTTTCCATGCATTTGAAAACATTGTGGCCTTGCTAATTTTTGGTTTGGTTCTATTTCCTAACTCAGATCAATTCATAGATGTTAATGCCATCAAGTTGTTCCTTACCCGCAATCCAGTGCCTACTTTGCTTGGAGACATCCTACATTCTCTCCATACTCGTACTACTAAAAGACAAGGCACTCTCATGTGTTGTATACTGTTATTATCCAGGTGGTTTATTTCGCACATTCCTCCATCAGTTTTGAAGAACGAACAAAGGATGAAGTGGTCTCAAAGGTTAATGTCACTCTCTCATTCAGATATCCGTTGGAGTCTTTTCTCTCAAAAGGACTTCACCTTCATTGAGCGTTGTGGGGAATTCCCTAATGTGCCACTCCTTGGTATAAGGGGAGGTATTACTTACAACCCTTCTCTAGCTCTACGTCAGTTCGGTTTTGCTCGAAGAGATGGTCCACATGATATGCTTCTCCAAGATGTTGTGTTCGACTACAATCACGATCTCCAGAATTACCGACGAAGGTTTATACACGCTTGGGGCATGGTAAAGAAGACTGATACCAAGACCTTGGGGCACCAAAACCCCACTCCTTGGGAACCTTACCTCAAATGTGTGCGAGCTCGAGCTCAAAACCTCATGATGCCATTCACGCCTGTTCTACCAGTGATTATGGAACCTGTTGCTATAGGTGACGTACCTATCTATTCTCCATCGACATGCCTACTGATTTTGAAGACTTGAAGAGATCCGGATTCGAAAGAAGAGGGATACCTTTGAAGCTCAGTGTTATGCAAGCGAGAAGAAAGTGCTAGAGTTGACCAAGCTACTTCACGAGGAGCGCAACCTCAACGCCTACCTCGGCACCAAGAGGAAGCGCCCATGGGAGACCTAGAAGCTTCAAGATTTTTATGTTTTTCTTTTATTGTTTTGAACTATCTTTTGTACTTAAAAAGAAAAAGAATAAAAAGAGAACTAATATTTGTTTGTTCATTGCTTGTTTAACAAATTTAAATCCTAGAGGTCCTTGAAAACATTGCATTGCATTCGCATAAACATTGCATAGCATAGCATAACATTGCATCACAGGTACATTGGAGATTGGTTTTCTCATCCTCTTGCTATTTATTTTAGCAGCAATGGCTCTCGAACAGACTGTCAAAGATCTCCAGGTTCAGAATGCTCAATTTCAACAGATGTTCACCAGCTTGGTCCAAGGCCAAGAAGATCTGAAAAAGCTCATCAACAGAAAGAAGAAGGT
This sequence comes from Vicia sativa, assembly GCA_021764765.1. Lineage (NCBI taxonomy): Eukaryota > Viridiplantae > Streptophyta > Magnoliopsida > Fabales > Fabaceae > Vicia > Vicia sativa. The sequence goes on along the minus strand of CM038792.1, from coordinate 82,894,187 downwards.
TGTGGGTCTTCTCAACATGGGCAGACGCTACAAAGGTGGTCCTAGAAGAGTCAGCCGGATTGAGCTCTCTGAAAACAGTGTCAAGAATGAGGGTGATGGCGAAGGCAGCCAGCGTGAGCCTGAGAAAGGGAAAGACGATCAATACGATCATAGTCAGTACTCTGATGAAGATGACAAGTACAAGCAACTTGAAGACCGTCTGAATGCTGTGGAAAACCTGAAAATGTCCGGGCTGAATTTTGATGATCTGAGTCTTGTTCCTGGTGTTGTGATTCCTCCTAAGTTCAAAGTTCCTACCTTTGCCAAGTATGATGGCATTTCTTGTCCGAAGCTGCATTTGAAGTCCTATGTCCAGAAGATCAATCCCCACACTGATGACAGAAAGTTGTGGATGCATTATTTTCAAGAGAGTTTGTCCGGAACTCAGTTGGAGTGGTATTATCAGTTAGAGAATGACCGTATCCGTACTTGGAGTGACTTGGCTGATGCTTTCTACAGACAGTATGAGTACAATGCTGAATTGACACCCACTCACATGCAACTACAAAGCATGTCTATGGGTCATGACGAGAAGTTCAAGGAGTATGCTCAGAAATGGAGAGATCTAGCAGGCAGAGTTCAACCACCCTTGTCCAGTAGGGAGTTGGTTGATATGTTTATGGGGACATTGTCAGGACCATTCTTCAATCATTTGATTGGGAACTCCTCAGTCGGATTCACCGAGCTGATACTTACAGGCGAGCGTATCGAAGCTGGTATCAAGAGCGGAAAGATTCAGGTAGAGTCATCATCGAATGCTGCGAAGAGATCTTTTGGTGGTAAGAAAGAAGCTAATGCTGTGTATGGTCGAAAAGCCGAGCCAAGACCGACCGCACTCAATCGTGGCGGTTGTGATCTCAATCCTACATCAAGACAACCTCAAGCAAGACAACGCGTAGCGCAGCGCCACGAAGGCAGTTCGAAGATCAACATGCCATTGTCGCAAGCCTTGCAACACATGTTGAAAGCACAGCTGATTACCTTGAGGGATCCTCCTCAGAATGTCAACACTTCCTCTCCGAGATATAATCCTAATGCTAAGTGTGCTTACCATTCCAATAGCCCCGGACATAGTACTGATGATTGTTGGGCTCTGAAGAACAAGATTCAAGATATGATTGAAGCTAAGCAGATTGAGTTTGATCCTCCTGTTGAGACTCCGAATGTGATCAACGCTCCTATGCCTAACCATGACAAGAGTTCCAATGCCGTTGGTGACGATACTTATGTTTTCAACATAGATGACTTGACCATTCCTCTGATGACTATTAAGAAGGATTTGCTGCAAGCCGGTGTCAACCCAGGATGCCCAGAGAATTGTCGTTGGTGCCCATCTGCACCTGATGGCTGTGCTTAGTTGAGAAGACGTATCCGGTGCATGATGGATAACCGTGAGATACTATTCTTGAAACCACCTATGCAGAAGCTGTGTGAAGATATGTCTAAGCTGAAGATTGACAACGCAAATGAAACTGAACCATCTGTATGGGATACCTTGGGGCAGCCAAGTGGAAAGTATGATTACATGGTGAAATACTCTGTTCCTGAGAGCTACAAGATTCCTATTGAAAATGTCAAAGCAACTGGATGGGGTGACGACTTCCCAGAAGACTATGCTGATGTTAATACAATAAGGATTTCCTCTGCTGATCCTGTGCCTAGAGTGGCACCTCTTATCATTACTTCTCCCAGACCAGTTCCATATTCCTCTGACAAAGCTATCCCCTGGAATTATGGATCTGATGTTTACTATCATGGCGTCAAGCAAGACCCTTTGACCGTTGAAGACCTTACAATTGAAACTTCTATTCCTGACATTGACAACATCACCGGATCCAGCAAGGTGACCAGAACCGGAAGGGTGTTCTCTCTAGAAATCTCTCCTCCAAAAGACACTGCGACTCCAACTTGCATTCCAGCTACTCAACCAATTTCCCCAGCCAGAGGGAAAGAACCGGACTCATCCGCTGAAGTACCAAAGGAAGTTCAAGACACCTCCAAACAAGAAATGGAGGAAATTCAAGATTATCAAAAGAGTGACTACAATGTTGTGGAGCAGTTGGGACAGACTCCAAGATCTCCATGCTTTTGCTCTTGTGCTCGAGGCTCATGCTAACGCCTTAGTGAAGTTTCAAGAATGCTCATGTACCGCAAGACACTACTACGACCAATTTGAAGTTTGTATTGCTAGCTGCCAACAACGGCCTAGGTTTCTCGATCTTGATTTGACTTTGAAAGAAACATAACAAAGCCTTGCACATCTCGTGGAATGCAAGGGTACTACATTATCTCATGTTTTGGTGGATACCGTTACGCTCCGAATATCCTTCAAGCGCCTTTGATCGACTTGATGTTGAAGGGTTGGTTCGAGACCCGTGACATTATCGTGAGAGCTTTTGATGGTTTAGCTAGAGCTTCACTCACTGTCAAAGTCGGTTCCCGGACTTTTGACTCTACTTTCTTTGTCATGGACATCCGTCCGCTTACTCTTGCCTACTCGACGCCTTGGATACATGGGGCGTTACCTCTACCTTGCATCGGTCAAGTACCGGTGAAAGGAAGGTTGTTGTGTGGTGAAGAGGAATACATGGTCATCATCTGATCGTTCGATATCTCGAGATGGAGGGTGAATTCTTTGAGACTCCTGTCAAGCTTTTGAAACAGTCCCAGTCATGCCCTGACTCTCCTTACTCGAAGTTACAAGCTCCTCCTAGGATGGCCTCCACGAAAGATGCTCGCTGCGGAAGAAGGTGGTAGTGCTATTTGGGGTCCACGATCTTCCTTTCAAGTTTGACAAGACTGGTTTAGGCTTCACTATCAAGGGTCGAAGATGATACGCCGCAGCGTGCCGCCAACTTCCCTTCCGCATCGTAGTGGAATCCATGCTAGAAGACGGCACGACAACGACGACGAGCAATTGGATCTTTCCAACTCCGGATCGTGGGCTTGGAAGGAAGAAGCGTCATACCAATCTCCTTTAGTCGAGTAATTATTCTTGTTTTGTTTGCTTTTCGTATTTTCTATGTTTTGAACAATAAACTCTAAAAGCCTAGTGCCTTGCCCGGGGCATCGTGGCTCGTTTGCGAGGGTTATTATTTGTCCTTTGCGTATTTTCATTCAATAAATTCGTTGGACTTTTGCATTCAATTGTGTTTTCTTTTACTTTATCACCCTTCAAAGGCTATGTGTTTACACACACCCACGTGGTACACTGAGAATCACTCGAATCTCGTTAATAACAGCTATGCTAGTGCTAAATATGACTCGATAATCCGATCTACCAAGCCAAGATGAAAGTGAGGAAGATTGTGAAGTGCCGGAGAACTTGTCGATTGCTAAAGAGGATCGAGTTATACTGCCACATGAAGAGCAAGTTGAGGTTGTGAATTTGGATACTGACGAAGACAGAAAAGAGATCAAGATAGGAGCGGGTCTTGAGAATAGTGTTAAAGAAAGGTTGGTACAGATGCTACGAGACTACATTGAGGTTTTTGCTTGGTCGTACGAAGACATGCCAAGTTTAGACATTGATATTGTGGTTCATCGGTTGCCGACAAAAGAAGGTTTCCTCCCAGTAAAATAGAAGGTTCGTCGCATGCGTCCTGAGATGTCCGAGAAAATCAAAGCCGAAATTATGAAGCAGTTCAACGCAGGCTTCTTAGCCGTTACTTCTTATCCGCAGTGGGTTGCAAATGTGGTTCCCGTACCTAAGAAGGATGGCAAAGTACGAATGTGTGTGGATTACAGAGATCTGAACAAAGCGAGTCCGAAAGATGATTTCCCACTTCCTCATATTGATGTTCTAGTCGACAACACCGCTCAGCATAAGGTTTTCTCCTTCATGGATGGTTTCTCCGGTTACAATCAGATCAAAATGGCTCCCGAAGACATGGAGAAGACTACTTTTGTTACACAGTGGGGCACTTTTTGTTACAAGGTTATGCCGTTCGGACTGAAGAACGCAGGAGCCACTTACCAGCGTGCCATGGTGGCACTATTTCATGACATGATTCATCACGAGATAGAGGTCTACGTCGACGACATGATAGCTCGATCACAGACAGAGGAAGAGCACCTTGATCATTTGCAGAAACTATTTGACAGATTGAAGAAGTACAGACTGAGACTTAATCCTAACAAGTGCACTTTTGGAGTCAGATCCGGTAAACTCCTAGGGTTTGTTGTCAGTGGTAAAGGTATTGAAGTTGATCCCGCCAAGGTTAAAGCTATACAAGAGATGCCAGCTCCCCGTACCGATAAGGAAGTCAGAGGTTTCTTGGGCCGTTTGAACTACATTGCCAGATTCATTGCACACCTAACTGCTACTTGTGAGCCAATCTTCAAGTTACTAAAGAAGGATCAAGTAGTGGAATGGAACGACGATTGCCAAATCGCTTTTGACAAAATCAAGGAGTACCTACAGAACCCTCTCATCCTGATGTCGCCTATTAAAGGAAGACTTATCATCATGTACTTAACAGTGTTAGAGAATTCGATGGGGTGTGTGTTGGGGCAACATGACGAGTCTGGTCGAAAAGAGCATGCAATATACTACCTTAGCAAAAAGTTTACCGACTGTGAAACAAGATACTCACAGCTCGAGAAAACTTGCAACGCTTTGGCTTGGGCTGCTCGCCGATTAAGATAGTATATGTTGACTCATACTACCTTGTTGATTTCTAAGATGGATCCAATAAAATACATATTTGAGAAACCAGCTCTCTCCGGAAGAATAGCAAGATGGCAAATGATCTTGACCGAGTATGACATCCAGTACACTTCTCAGAAAGCAATCAAAGGAAGTGTAGTAGCCGATCATTTGGCTCATCAAGCCGTAGATGACTACCAGTCTATGCAGTTCGAGTTTCCAGACGAAGATGTTTTGTTAGTTACTGATTGTGAAGAACCAGGACCAGACGAAGGACCTGAACAAGGATCCCGATGGACTATGGTCTTTGATGGAGCCTCAAGTGCACTTGGCAATGGCATTGGCGCCATCATAACATCCCCTGCAGGGGGACATACTCCTTTCACCGCCAGATTATGTTTCAGCTGTACCAACAACATGGCCGAATACGAAGCGTGCATCATGGGTATTAAAGCTGCTATTGACTTAAGAATCAAATTCTTGCAAATATATGGAGACTCAGCTTTAGTGATCAGTCAGATTAAAGGCGAGTGGGATACGAAGCATCCGAATCTCATTCCGTATCGAGAGCATGTTCTAAGTTTGATCCCCTACTTCGAAGAGATTACCTTTGACCACATTCCACAGGAAGAGAATCAGTTGGCAGACGCATTAGCTACTATGTCATCTATGTTCGAGGTTATATGGGACAACGAGGCTCCCCTGATTATCATTGAGAGGTTTGACGAACCAGCGTATTGTCATGAGCTTGACACAGAATAGAAACCTTGGTACTACGATGTGAAAAGGTATCTTGAGACTCAGGAATATCCCGCAGGGGCATCTGTCAATGACAAGAAATTCATGAGAAGGTTCGCGTCCAAATTCTTCCTCAGCAATGGCATCTTATACAAGCGCAACCACGACCTGTGCTTACTCCGCTGTGTAGACCAGAAGACAGCAATACGTATCATGGAAGAGTTACACGAAGGTGCGTTTGGTACCCACTCCAGTGGGCATACGATGGCTAAGAAGATTCTGAGAACAGGTTACTATTGGTCCACCATGGAAGCTGATTGTCACCGTTACGCTCGATCTTGTCACAAGTGCCGGATTTATGCAGACAAAGTACACGTACCTCCAGTACCTCTGAATGTTATAACAGCTCCTTGGCCCTTTGCAATGTGGGGCATTAACATGATTGGGGAAATCAAGCCCACAGCGTCCAATGGACATCGTTTCGTCCTTGTGGCAATTGACTATTTCACCAAGTGGGTAGAAGCAGCCTCGTTCGCATCTGTTACCAAGAATGTTGTGGCTCGATTCATCAAACATAATCTTATCTGTCGGTATGGCACTCCTGAAAGGATTATCACAGATAATGGCTCGAATCTCAACAACAAGATGATCACCAAACTCTGCACACAGTTCAAGATCAAGCATCACAACTCTTCTCCTTATCGGCCTAAGATGAACGGCGCAGTGGAAGCCGCCAACCACAGAACATTAAGAAGATTATACAGAAGATGACAGTGACTTACAAGGATTGGCATGAGATGTTACCATTTGCTCTTCATGGTTATCGCACGACGGTACGGACATCTACAGGGGCAACCCCCTTCTCTCTTGTGTACGGTATGGAAGCAGTCCTACCCATCGAGGTTCAGATACCCTCGACCAGAGTCCTCCAGGACGCAGAGTTAGGTGAAGATGATTGGATCCAGACTCGCCTTGACCAGATTAACTTGATTGACGAGAAGCGACTCGCGTCCATCTGTCATGGACAGATTTATCAAAAACGAATGATCAGGGCATTTAACAAGAAGGTCAAGCACCGGGTTTACCAAGTCGGTGATCTAGTAGTCAAGCGCATCATTCTTCCACAAGGTGATCCCAGGGGCAAATGGACTCCCACCTATGAGGGACCATTTGTAGTCAAGACAGTATTTTCTCTGACGGAGCTATGATACTTAGCACCATGGACGGTGAAGACTTCCCACACCCTGTGAACGCAGACATAGTCAAAAAATAATACGCATAAAAGAGACCCGCTAGGTCGACGAACCTAGGCAAAAATAAGGGCATCCTGGCGAACCAAAAGGGTTCGGGCAAAAGTTAAGGATATATACAAAACATGTACACCCGGCAAGTCGAAAACCTAAAAAGGCGGCTTGGGCAAAAAAAGGTATCCCGGTAGACTGAAAACCCGAAAGGGCGGTCTAGGCAAAAGTTAGGGATTTAGGCGTACGACTATGTCTCTTCCAGATCACCTATTTTCAGACTACAATCAGCATTCAGGATTCAAATGGCGAAGATCAGTTCAATCGCTTTCTACTAACAACAAGGAGATGAGATAGTTGAAATATATGAGTACTAGCATAGTTGGAACTTAACGAGATTGTTTCCGCATAGCCTTTTACCTTTCTCTTGTATAAGCTACTCGTCCATACGCCATCTTTCAAATAAATGCAAGTTTCTTTCTCTTTACAACTTTTGACTGTTGTTGTTTGCATAAAGTCCAAACGTCTGCTTTGAATGATTATACGCATCCGACAATAAGAACTTGTTCGCAAACATATGAAAAGTGAACATACAAGAATACTTACTACAAGCTTCAGGAATTATGATGACGACGAAAGTCACCAAAAGCATCCCCCCACAGAACACAATCCCCGCAGAGTTACCACTCACTACAAATTCTCTCCAGCGGAGTACGAATCCCCTTCTGTTAGTCCTGACATCCTAAACTACATTATCATCAGCAGTTTTATCCCCAGCAGAGACATTCATCCCCAGCAGGATGCGTCCCAACAATTCTCCTTTCCCCGGCCGCAGCAGTGTCTGGACTTGAAACTTGGTCAGATAGTGCATCGGAGGAAACCTACACCTCTTATACCTCAAGCAGAGATTTCGACGGGCCTTAGATCCTTCTAACCCGGTCTTCCAGCAGCTACCGATTGCTCCGACAAAATTTTCACTCAAATCTCCCAACAGAGCGCCTCCTGAGTTATCCCCGACAGGGTCTATAAACAAGATCTTTGGCGGCACGTCCCATATTCTCCCCCATCCACAACGGTATCTAGGCTCGAGACTTGGTCAGATAGTGCATCGGAGGAATCAACGTTGACATCCTTCTCTTTCCCCAAACAGAGTCTCCGCCCACTTCATCCTCAAGCAGGACATCCGCATCTTCTTCAAGATGGATATGTTTTGAAATACCACAGCATCCATCATGCATACATTATTTATAAATATTCACAATTTGTGCATATATCATTCATACGCATCGTCATGCATCATACTTTGCATAAGACTAACAATATTCTATCAAAATTTCTCTTGTTTTCTCCAAAACAGGTAAAAGTCACTTCTGACGCAAACAGGTCCAAGATTAACACCCGAAACCAGACGGGAAAACTATCTGAACGACCAACCTCGTTGTCCTCCGACAATGGATCCAGGATTAATACCCGAAGCCAGACGGGAAACCTTATCCGAACGATCATAGGTTATCCTCCGATAACAGGCAGTGGATCAACACCCGATGCACAACAGGGAAATATCCACATTCTGTCAACTACTATCCCCTCAGAGTAATCAGCACGAAGATCTATTCTGACAGCAACTACGAGAGTCTAGCGTGCGACTCGGTTGCCTTGGATGGCATCTTAAGCCCATCTCCGACTACTTGTCAACATCTCTCCACTTTCAGAATGCTGCATATTTGGTTAAAAAACCAATACAAACCAATAACTTCATTCAAGACAAGCACAAAGTCTAACGTACGACTCCCTCCGGATGGCATCCTAAGCCCATCTCCTTCCAGAAGCATCTACAGAGCCTAGCGTACGGCTCACTCCCCAGCATCGATTGTTCCGGATGGCATCCTAAGCCCGTCTCCTATACAACAGTCTCGAGTCTAGCATACGACTCATTCCCCAGCGAAATCTTCAGCCTCTCCAAATGGCATCTATAAGCCCATTCCCGCATTATCAAGCAACAGCGAGTGCAAATTTTCAGGTGTACTCTAGTGTTCAATCATCTTCTACCTCCAGGTCACGAAAGGCAAAGCATGCCAATCTAGCCCTTCCAGTACAAGAAGATTGAACAGGGGCAGCTGTCATACCCCAAAATTTGCCCTCATATCTCTCAAGATATTCCATACATCCATGCTCAAGGATTCCTCAAGAGTTGATCAGATGAACACCCTCCTATACAATCAACCCAAACTAGGGTTTGACATTTCTCAGATTCAGATGGATTTCTAACACCTCCAATGATTTTCATACTTCCTCATATGCTTCAAAGATTCTCCATGACAAGTTTCAAGCCCCACAAGTCAAGTTTCCTCAAACAATTGCTCAGATGGTTGAAAATTAGTTGTATTGGTCAAAAGTCAACTGTGGTCAACATACAGTCAAAACTTCTGATTTTTGGTCAACATCCTCATTTTGAAGTTACATTCATCATTTGATCAAGGGTTGATCATGATTCATCAAGAAAACTCAAGATTTGCTTAAAAGTCAAACTTTCTAAATTAGGGTTTCTAGGTGAAAAGTCAACTGAACTTTGACTGATCATAACTTTCTCATACTTTCTCAGAAATTTTGCCACCACCTCTTGTTTTGAAGGAAATTCAATTCTCTACAACTTCATGTCTCACAAGAATGTCCAAAAAATGCTTCATTTGAGAGGTATAGCTCAAAACATTATAGGTCCTTTTCAAAGTCAACAAAAAGTCAACTTTTTGTTTTGAGGATATATTGAGCATGGTAACTCCAATTAAAGTGAAACCAAAGACATTGTTTAGAGGACTCTTAGAGATTTCCAAAAAGTCCAAGAACTCTCAAAAATGTGGAAAATTGAGCAAGTTACACCATTCACAAGTTGGGGAATTTTGAAAGAATGCACAAAGAGAGATACTTCTAAAAATCAAAAACTTTGCAAATGGGCCTACTTTTTCTTCATCCAAACTTGTTCCTCATACAATTTGGAACATCAAAGCCCAAAGCCACGAATTTTTATTTTATTTTTCTATTTAATTTGGAATTTATTCATTTAAATACAAATTAAATTCAAAAATAAAGTATAAAATCAAAAATTAATTGCAAATTGATTTTTCTCTCTTCCTTGGCATCCAAGTAACTCAACAAAGCCAGCAAATTTCGAAAATTGGATTGATATGGCAAGATTGGATTGAAAATTAATCAAAATTTGAAAATTTGATTTTGTACAAAATCAAATTTGATTTGCATTGATTGATGATGATTTCTTCCTCAAATCAGCTCCAATTCCATCCAATATAAATACACAATGCATAGCACATGATTAAGAACGAAAAAATTGCTCCAAGAACCCTAGTTGCAAGCTCAAAAAACCGTGCCTCTCAAGCAAGTGGGAATCCTACTTCCACCATTCTCAATCGTTTTGAGGTGTCCAAGGTTCCTTGACATCTCGAGCGAATCGACCTTTACATTGCACAAAACCATTCGAATCGTGTAACCGAATTCGGTTTGTTCTTGAATTTTCAAATTTCGATTTCTCACATTCATGCATTATTAACATGATTTGTTGTTGTATTTGTGTTTAGTGAGTTGTTTGCAAGCTTTCTGGGCAAGCCAATTGGATTTCCATGGCCTGAATCGTGTTATGCCATGATTAGGGTTTCTGGTATCGATTTAGGGTTTCTCTATACAGGAAAAATTGGGCCTCAAGACCTATACCATTGAACTCGGAACAATGTCCTGAATCGAACCATGGTCTTAGATGTCATTTATATTACGTTTGCTTGATTTTTTGAATTTGCCAGGGACCTTAGTGACGGACAATGGCCGACGCTAGCTTCAAATATTTGAATCGGGACGATGAAGCTTGGATTGCAGGGGCGACACTTGTCTTTGCTTCACTCGATCCGGATTTCAAACACAGATGCACACATGGCGTAGCGGTCAGCGCGTTGGTTTTCAAGGTTTGAAGCCAGGGTCACGAGTTCGAATCCGTCCAGGGCCATTTTTTTACTTCTTTTCACAAACTTGCATTATTTTTCATGTTTTCATATTTTTAATATTTTTGCATTATTATTAATTCTTTTCACAATTTTATTTCTGCATTAAAAATTCATCAAAAATTAATTTTCTTTTTGCATTATTTTCATAAAATGTTTATTTAATTTCTAAAATTAAAAAATATAATTTTGCATGCATATTTAATTTTATTCATAATTTTGCATTTAATTCACTTTTAATTGCATTTTAATTATTAAATCTTTTCCAAAAAATCCCAAAAAATTATCTTAGCATATTAATATTATTTCCAGCATGTCATATTTTTTCCCAATTAAAAATTGCATTTTTTCTAACATTTTCTCTTATTTCAATTTCATCATATTTCTCGATTTTCTTATTCGTTCACAGGTTGCTCCGATTCAGGCGTTTTCTTTTATCGTTCTATTTTTTCCAATAATGTAATTGTCTATGGGATGTAATAGTTTTCATTAGGCTTTTATTTTCCGCATTTTCTGATTATGTATCTGCCCCAAAGCCATGTAATAGCGTAGGATTTACATTTCCGCACTTTTACCTTCCGCATTTTAATTTCCGCACCCTATAAACTGCTAGTAACTAGGCGTGTATGGCAAGATAAAATTGAACTTAGCCCACTAATTTCCAAGATAAAAATATCTGAAATCAACACACTCTTTTCACACATGCACCCCTTAGGGTAATTCTCTCTTGTTGCCTTACGAATTCAAATGGTCATGTCCCTCGAACGTAGAGGTATTCTAGCACCGTTGCCTTCAAAATAAATCATCATAGTCCCTTCGATACAAAGATCATAAGACCCACGATGTCGCCTCCGAATACATGATCTTGACCCTCGATTGTCGCCTACGAAAAATGATGATAGTCCCTTCGAATGTGCTAGGATACTTCCTACAAGTTGCCTTCTATGACCATCCGATGTCCCTTCGAATGTCCCGCTTACATCCAACGAATGGAGTTACCTACCAACTAATGGTATGGATAGCGCTATTCTAAAGGAAAGTAAATAACGAAACGACCAATTACGAGTAGGTAATAAGACTTTTAGTTGCTTGCTCTATCAAAATACTTTTCACACCTCACACTTTTTTCAAAGTTCAAACTCCTTTCAAAACGAAACATTTCCGAACACTTTGTATACATTCCTACATGAATCATTACAAAGTCAAAGTGAAATGCCTTTTCAAAACATTTTCCAAACGCACAGAAAGCACAAGTTTTTTTCAAAAGTGATCTAGAAAGCAACTAAGAGCCCGTAGATAACTACGGATGGAAAGGGGTGCTAATACCTTCCCTTTTCATAACCTTCTCCCTTACTCAGAATCTAACGAAGGTCTTTTTCTGTACTTTTACCTTCCCTTAATTGGATAAAAATAAAAGTCGGTGGCGACTCTTGCTATCCGCACATTTGCGATACAAAAATCCAAAAAGTCAGTTCAACGTATTACAGACGTGATCGACTTCCTCTTGGAATTTTACGATCATCTCGTCCATATACACTTCGAGCATGTCCCCGATTTCTCCCTTGAAAACTTTATTCATCATTCGTTGATATGTCACGTCGACGTTCTTCAGACCAAAGGGCATCACATTATAGTGATAGTTGCTTGATTCGGTCATGAAGGACGTATAAATTTTGTCCGCTTTGGCCATGGGAATCTGGTTATAGCCAGAATAGACGTCCATGAACAAAACAAGTTTAAAACCTGAAGATCCTCTCTGATCTTGACTCCTTTGCTAAGGTCGCAATCGAGCAACACGAGCTCGAATCCACCATCTGGGATCGGTCGTATGTGTTACTTAGCTAGTCCTTCTAAGTTGTTGGGAATAATCGAGTCTTCCTCGATCATTGGTGATTTACCTTTCCTCTTTCTTTCTGCCAAGTCCCCGGGCTTCAAGCGACTGTCGAGGTCGATGGCGTCGACTTGAGGGAGGGGATCTGGCCTATGTGAGCTTTCAGGAAGGTCGACTTTACCCCTAACAAGTGGTTGGAGATTGATGGAATCCATGCCTTTCGAGGATGCTTCGAAGCATCTTCGGGCTGCCTAAATATCTCCATGCATGGTTGCCACTTTCCCATTTGCAGTATAATACTTCATCTTTAGGTGGATTGTGGATGGTAGTGCTATCAGCTCGGCGATAGTAGGTCGGCCAAAAATGCATTGATATAGGGATGGGCAGTCGACGATCAGGAACTAGGTTTTGATTGACTTGCCTCACTCCCCAGCGCCGAAGGTTACGATCGCTCTACATACCCCCACAGTTTCACTGTGGATCCGTTGAATCCTTGTAGATTTGAGTTAATATATGGCGTCAGGTGGGTCTCGTTGAGTTGCAGGATGCAGAAAAGTTGGGTATACATGATATCGGCTGAGCTTCCCTAGTCGACCAGGATTCTCCTCATGTTGAAGTTCGCCATCCTGGCGCATACGAGCAGGGGAATATTTGCATTGGGGGCGCGCAGGTAGCTCCTTTTTATTGAAGGCTAATGGGTGAGACTTGTCTTGAATTTTGTCGAGGGTAGCGCCCACATCCGAACTTATCTTGACAAGGTCATCAAACCTCCTTTTGATCGATCTGATGGAGTTCTTGGTGAACCCTCCACCGGAGATGACCATGGCCGTAGGGAAGGACTCCCAAGGGCTATGGGCGGCGAAGTACGCTGGAGTAGTATCGAGGTCAGGAAAGATGAAGTCTTCTGGCCTGGATATACTCATAGCTATGGGCATGAAAGACTCTTCAACAAGTTTTTCTTCCTCGACCTTGTTGGATGAGGGAGCTTCCTCTTTTGTAGTCTCTTTCTTGTTGCATTCGTCTGTCATATGCCTGTGACTTCTATGAAATTTGCAATATTTTCTTTTATCGGTCCTTGGTTTTGTTGGGGTCTGTTGGGGAAAACTTACTCCGTCTTGTTTAAATTCAGAGTTCGCACAATCAGTTAGGATTCGTTCCCGAGATGTGGTGAAGGGGTATAGTCGCTGAATTGACCGACCAACCTCTTGTGGTCTCTAGAATCACGAGTTTATCCTCCCGTCTTCTTTCTCTATCTCGACAGGATCTCGAGGTGTCTTCGCTCTTTGAACCCTTGACATTCTCTCTATGTCGGATATCGCGAGCACAATTGGCGACCTCTTTTTCTTCATAATGGATGTATGCTTGAGCCTTCATAAGGAAATCATCCAGCGTGGATGGGGTTTCGATCCCCACGACCTTCACAAAATCAATGCGAGGGCGCAATCATATTTTGAGGAGATATTTCTTAATGTCGCCGGTGGTTGAAACTTGGACGTCTTCTTTATTGAACCTCTCGATGTATGCTCGCAGAGATTCCTCCTTCCCCTGGACGATAGCTTCCAGGTATGCCTCCGACTTTGAGTGGCGTCGGGAGGCGATGAAGTGTCTGGAGAATAGTCTCCTCATGTGCTTCAAATAGGTGAATCATGTTCTTCAAACAGAGAAATGACCTTTTCTGTTTTCCAGAATTATGCCTGCCCCGCTGCTGGTCGAACTGGAGGCACCATCGACGAATATCGTCCATTTGTTGGTCCCTTCGTGGGATGTGGGGAAGGTCATTTCTGTAACGCCCGTTTTAATTAATATTATATTATATTAATATTTTCGAGTTACTGATCGATATTTATTTTGCGACGAGAATATTTATATTAATCGTTATATCTATTAATATATTTGGCGATGTTTTGATTCGGTTCGATAAAATATTATTCGGATCCGATATTTAATTCCTCGGAATTATTTAATTAATTGAATTAATAATATTAGTAAGTTAGGGGTGTGGGGAGAAATTGTTGAGGATTGGGTTTTCACCCTTGGATTACTAGTAGAAACAACATTATAAAACCATTTTCTTTCCCTTTTCCTTCCATTTTCCTACACCAAGCAAACATAGAGGCATGGAGAGAAAAGAAAGGGTTTTGGGAGAAGAAGAGCTAGAGAAGAACAAGAGGAGAGCAAGAGCTTGGGGTTGGAGTTGTTGAATCTTCATGAATCATCCAATCTCTAGAGGTAAGGGGTTTGATTCTCCATCTCATATTGTTAGGTTTTGATAGTTATATTTTGGATTTGGGGGAAAAATTGATAGGTTGATTTATGAGTTGTATGGGTGATTGTTAAATGATTTAGAAACTTTGAATTAGGAGGATGGATTGTGGGTGTATTAGATGCTAGCTTGTAGAAATTAGGAGTATTGAAATGGAAAAGAAAAACTAACAGAAAACCTAAAACCAGAAAATGGAAGCTCACTGTCTGTTTGCAAAGAATGGGGGAAGAAGACGAGTTGCACTGTGCAACAAGGGGGACACGCCCACCTCAGGAGGAGGGGCGGACGTCCCCATCAAAGGCCCCCGTCTCCAATGCCCCTTATGGCTGGGATGGCGTCCCTGTGCGGGAGGAAGAAAGCATTTTACGCATTATTGTGTTTTATGCGGTTGTTCTGTTTAATTATGTTTCTGCATAATTTTTGGTTGCTAGCCTCTGTTTGTTTCAATTCTCTCAATTCCATATACTACTAGTTGGTATTAATAAAATATAACTAGGACATAAGTTAGCCGATTAAATTTAGAACCCGATTATGTTCCGATTTTCCGATTTCGGTAAATTCGACGACGGAGTAAGTTGCTCCGAATTCAACGAAAATTGACGTGCTAGCTAAGTTCGACGTGTAGAACGTAGTGGTGAGGATAGTTTTTAGAAATTACGAGTTTTTACAAGATGACCCGAAATAGGCCAATTTACGGTTAAATTGAATCAGATTGCGTTTTAGTGGATGTAAGGCACGTATGGACGATCCGATTTCGATGTTGATGATTTTGATTAATGCCGGTTATTAAGAATGACTTTCGCGACGATTATTGATGTTTTGACTATTTTTCCGTTTTTGGAATTTGGTAAATTATTTGATAATGATGCGGTGTGAATAAACATAATGTTTGCGACGACGTATTAGTTAATGAATACTTGTTGATATGTGATGCGATGATATATGTCTTTGTACATGATAATGTGATGATTATATTGTTGTTATTAATAAATGCTTCCGATTTGTGAATGCATGATTTTTGACGATGATGAATTGTTTGGTGATGTTTTGCATAATGCAAATATGATGCGAAGATATATTTATCTCGATTTGGATAAATTATGGCGATGTGGGCTTTATGCCAATTTTGATGAGCGATGATGATGTTTTTGTGTTGTGTTGTTTATTGTCGAGTCACATACATTGCATTGGCGACGATGGGCTTTTATGCCAAGCGACGAGGCTTTTATGCCAAGTGTTCCTATTTATGGACAAAGCGACGGGTACCACATGCATAACATAGTCGTGTCTCATGGAGTCGGTTATGTTTATGTTTGAGTTGTTTGGCGTTGAGTTTTAATTGATGGATGATGTTGGATTGCGATGATATATGATGCTTTGTTTGGTGATATACTTTATGATGAACATGAAATGAATATGACTTGATAATTTCATGAATATAAATGATGAGTTTTGCGATGATTTAACTTTGATGAAATGCTTAATGCAAATATGATATGATGATGTTTGTGACGATGGGCTTTTATGCCAAAAGCGACGATGGGCTTTAGCCAATTGGTGATGATTTCATTTATGATGCTTAAGTTATTAGTATTGTTTAATGTTGTTGTTTGATGTTGTTGTTTATGATTGTCGTGTTGATTAGTGACATATTAACTTGTGATGATTTCGTGGTGATGGAAGTTTATGTGTTGTTGTGATGATTTATGTCGATGAGGTTATGGCGATATAATGTAGATTATACACATTAGAATGACGATCAAAGTAAGTAAGGTTTGGATATGTGTTGAAATGCACTTATTAACTTATATCCCTTATGATTCCAATATATATATATATATATATATATATATATATATATATATATATATTTATTTTTTTATTTTTTTATCATGCCTTTAATTATATGTTTTGGAGTATCTCACCCTTTACTTGTTTTCGTTACCTTTATATTCGTAATGCGGTTATGAAGACGGAGTTTATAGTATTATTAGTCGGTCGGTGTCGCTCGATCGTAGCACTCGGGGAATATTTATGTTGTCTTGTTGTTGTTCTATTGTTGTTATTTCTTTATGTATAAGAATCATACTTTATGAAAATATGATTTTATGAAGAAGTTTAATAAAGAAGATGTTTTGATTTTTATGAATCAATTTATGATTTCCGTGATGCTATGTATCAAGATTTATACTTTAAAGCGAACTGTTTAAAGTGATTTGTTTTTGAAGGTGTGATGCCTCAGTATTGAATTTATAAAATTTTAAATTACTCTGATTTTTGCATATTAAACCTGGGGTAATATTGGGGTGTTACAATTTCTGCCAAGAAATCGGCAAGAACCTGTGATTGAACCTCATTTTGACTCTTCTGGCTTAATCTAAGACTTTCCTAAGGTGTAGGGCGTGATCGACTTCCTCTTGGAATTTTACGATCATCTCGTCCATATACACTTCGAGCATGTCCCCGATTTCTCCCTTGAAAACTTTATTCATCATTCGTTGATATGTCGCATCGACGTTCTTCAGACCGAAGGGCATCACATTATAGTGATAGTTGCCTGATTCGGTCATGAAGGACATATAAATTTTGTCCACTTTGGCCATGGGAATTTGGTTATAGCCAGAATAGACGTCCATGAACAAAAGCAGTTTAAAACCTGAAGAATTATCGACGAGTTTATCAATGTTAGGCAGGGGGTAGGCGTCCTCAGGACATGCCTTATTGAGATCAGAGTAATCAATGCACATGTGCCATTTTCCAATATTCTTTTTGACAAGTACAGGGTTGGACATCCAAGTAGTATATTGGGATTTCGAAATAAAATTGGCCTTTAAAAGGTCCCTAACGGCCTGCTCAACAGTCTCAATTTTTTCCGGGGACTACTTTCGTCTGCGTTGTGCTACGACCTTAAGGGCGTTGTTAATTGTCAAATAGTGACATGCCACCTCTAGATCGAGACCGAGAATTTCTGCAGCGCTCCAAGCGAAGAGGTTCGCGTTGTCCTTCAGGCATGCTTTGAGTTGGTTCCGAACTAATTCTAGAAGGTCCGCTCTGATCTTGACTCCTTTGCTGGGGTCGCAATCGAGCGACACGAGCTCGAATCCACCATCTGGGATCGGTCGCATGTGTTGCTTAGCAGGTCCTTCTAAGCTGTTGGGAATAATCGAGTCTTCCTCGATCATTTGTGATTTACCTTTCCTCTTTCTTTCTGCCAAGTCCCCGGGCTTTAAGCGACTGTCGAGGTCGATGGCGTCGACTCGAGGGAGGGGATATGGCCTATGTGAGCTTTCAGGAAGGTCGACTTTACCCCTAACTAGTGGTTGGAGATTGATGGAATCCATGCCTTTCGAGGATGCTTCGAAGCATCTTAGGGCTGCCTAAATATCTCCATGCATGGTTGCCACTTTCCCATTTGCAGTGTAGTACTTCATCTTTAGGTGGATTATTTGCATTGGGGGGCGCGCAGGTAGCTCCTTTTTATCGAAGGCTAATGGGTGAGACTTGTCTTGAATTTTGTCGAGGGTAGCGCCCAAATCCGAACTTATCTTGACAAGGTCATCAAACCTCCTTTTGATCGATCTGATGGAGTTCTTGGTGAACCCTCCACCGGAGATGACCATGGCCGTAGGGAAGGACTCCCAAGGGCTATGGGCGGCTAAGTACACCGGAGTGGTGTCGAGGTCAGGAAAGATGAAGTCTTCTGGCCTGTATATACTCATAGCTATGGGCATGAAAGACTCTTCAATAAGTTTTTCTTCCTCGACCATGTTGGATGAGGGAGCTTCCTCTTTTGTAGTCTCTTTCTTTTTGTATTGTTTGAGATTCCCGTCTCTGATTAGGATCTCAATCGAATCCTTCAGGTGGATGCATTCGTCTGTCATATGCCTATGACTTCTATGAAATTTGCAATATTTTCTTTTATCGGTCCTTGGTTTTGCTGGGGTCTGTTGGGGAAAACTTACTTCATCTTGTTTAAATTCAGAGTTCGCACAATCAGTTAGGATTCGTTCCCGAGATGTGGTGAAGGGGTATAGTCGCTGAATCGACCGACCAACCTCTTGTGGTCTCTAGAATCACGAGTTTATCCTCCCGTCTTCTTTCTCCATCTCGACAGGATCTCGAGGTGTCTTCGCTCTTTGAACCCTTGACATTCTCTCTATGTCGGATATCGCGAGCACAATTGGCGACCTCTTTTTCTTCATAATGGATGTATGCTTGAGACTTTAGAAGGAAAACATCCAACGTTGATGGGGTTTTGATCCCCACGACCTTCGCAAAATCAATGCGAGGGCGCAATCATATTTTGAGGAGATATTTCTTAATGTCGCCGGTGGTTGAAACTTGGACGTCTTCTTTATTGAACCTCTCGATGTATGCTCGCAGAGATTCCTCCTTCCCCTGGATGATAGCTTCCAGGGATGCCTCCGACTTTGATTGACATCGGGAGGCGGTGAAGTGTCTGGAGAATGGTCTCCTCATATGCTTCAAATAGGTGACTGATCTGTCTGGTAGGCTAGTTGGTGAGACTTGCCTTGAATTTTGTCGAGGGTAGCGCCCAGACCTGAACTTGTCTTAATGAGATCATCAAACCTCCTTTTGATTAATCCGATGGAGTTCTTGGTGAACCCTCCATCGGAGATGACCATGGTCGTATGGAAGGAGTCCCAAGGGTTGTGGGTGGCAAAGTACGCCAGAGTGGTGTCGAGGTCAGGAAAGATGAAGTCTTCTGGCCTGGATATACTCATAGCTATGGGCATGAAAGACTCTTCAACAAGTTTTTCTTCCTCGACCTTGTTGGATGAGGGAGCTTCCTCTTTTGTAGTCTCTTTCTTGTTGCATTCGTCTGTCATATGCCTATGACTTCTATGAAATTTGCAATATTTTCTTTTATCGGTCCTTGGTTTTGTTGGGGTCTGTTGGGGAAAACTTACTCCGTCTTGTTTAAATTCAGAGTTCGCACAATCAGTTAGGATTCGTTCCCGAGATGTGGTGAAGGGGTATAGTCGCTGAATCGACCGACCAACCTCTTGTGGTCTCTAGAATCACGAGTTTATCCTCCCGTCTTCTTTCTCTATCTCGACAGGATCTCGAGGTGTCTTCGCTCTTTGAACCCTTGACATTCTCTCTATGTCGGATATCGCGAGCACAATTGGCGACCTCTTTTTCTTCATAATGGATGTATGCTTGAGCCTTCATAAAGAAAGCATCCAGTGCGGATGGGGTTTCGATCCCCACGACCTTCACAAAATCACTGCGAGGGCGCAATCGTCTTTTGAGGAGATATTTCTTCATGTCGTCGGTGGTTGAAACTTGGACGTCTTCTTTATTGAACCTCTCGATGTATGCTCGCAGAGATTCCTCCTTCCCCTGGATGATAGCTTCCAGGGATGCCTCCGACTTTGATTGACATCGGGAGGCGGTGAAGTGTCTGGAGAATGGTCTCCTCATATGCTTCAAATAGGTGACTGATCTGTCTGGTAGGCTAGTTGGTGAGACTTGCCTTGAATTTTGTCGAGGGTAGCGCCCAGACCTGAACTTGTCTTAATGAGATCATCAAACCTCCTTTTGATTAATCCGATGGAGTTCTTGGTGAACCCTCCATCGGAGATGACCATGGTCGTATGGAAGGAGTCCCAAGGGTTGTGGGTGGCAAAGTACGCCAGAGTGGTGTCGAGGTCAGGAAAGATGAAGTCTTCTGGCCTGGATATACTCATAGCTATGGGCATGAAAGACTATTCAACAGGTTTTTCTTCCTCGACCTTGCTGGACGAGGGAGCTTCCTCTTTTGTAGTCTCTTTCTTTTTGTATTGCTTGAGATGCCTGTCTTTGATTTGGATCTCAATTGCATCCTTCAGGTGGATGCAGTCGTTTGTCACGTGCCCATGAATTCTATTAAATACGCAATATTTGCTTTTATCGATCCCCGGTTTTGTCGGGATCTTCCAGGGAAAATGTACTCCGCCTTGTTTGAACTCAGAGTTCGCATAGTCGGTTAGGATTCGTTCCCGAGATGTGGTGAGGGGGTATTGTCGCTGAATCGACCGACTGACCCCTTGTGGTCTATGGAATCACGGGGTTTGTCATCCTATCTTCTTTCTCCCCCTCGACGGGATGTCGAGGTGTCTTCGCTCTTTGAACCCTTGACATTTTGTCTATGTCGAGTATCGCGAGCATAGTTGGCGGCCTCTTTTCCTTCATAATGGATGTATGCTTGAGCCTTTAGAAGGAAAACATCTAGCGTGGATGGGATTTCGATCCCCACGGCCTTTGCAAAATCACTACGAGGGCGCAATCCTCTTTCGAGGAGATATTTTTTCATGTCGTTCGTGGTTGAAACTTGGAGGGCTTCTTTATTGAACCTCTTGATGTATGCTCGCAAAGATTCCTCCTTCCCCTAGATGATAGCTTCAAGGGATGCATCCGACTTTGGGTGGCTCCGGAAGGCGATGAAGTGTCTAGAGAATATTCTCCCCAAGTGTTTCCAAGAGGTGATCGATCTGTATAGTATGCTTTTGTACCAAGCCATGGCCCCTTTCCTCATGGTCGTAGGGAATAAACGATATTTTATGGCTCCTCAGACTCCTCGGTAATCGAGTAAGGCATCGATGTTTTCGATGTGCTTGTTTGGGTCGGTGGTGTCATTGTATTGTCTGAGCCTAGGGTTTTTTCCAGGCCAGAGGGAATAGGGATGTCCATGATATCCCGACATAGGGGACCATGGTTCTCGTCCTCATCACTTCGATCAGGGGAAAGGGAGATAGAGCAGTTGTTTCTTTCGTGATGGGGAGAGAGGTCTCTTTCCCTCCTTGGTTTAGGCGACAGGGAACAATCGCGAGAGCGATGTGATTCATTCTTCGTCTTCTTATGTGAAGGAGATCCTCGATTTTTCCGAGGAGGGGTATGTCCCCTCTTTTTGGAAAAAGATTGGTCAGGGTGAGCTTGACTTCAAGTAGGTCTTCTTGGTGAGGGGCTGCGGGAAATAATCGTCTTTGGTCTCTGAGGTGGAGACTGGGGATGATTCCTTTCCAGGGCCTCGATCCGCCGACCTTGCTGAAGGAGAAGGCTGTTGGTATGATTGAGGATGGACAAGATCGCAACAAGAGTTGGGTCTGTGTTGGTCGGCAACAGTGCCGAGGGATGAGTGGTGACAATGTCATCAGCTAGGTTCTTGGATTTCTGGTTATCCAATATGGAATCTTGCTCGTGAGCATCACTTGAGTCGGGGGAGGCGGTCCTATCGTCCCTGTCTTCTGCGAAATCCTCGAGGTGAGGAAGGATGTCATTCTCGTCTATCTTTCGGACAGGCGAGAGGATTGTCTTGCCGGAAAGGAACTGATCGTTGTTCTCAACCATCTTGTTGGAAATTTTGAGGTATTTTTGATATTCTGATTTCTTGGTGATGAATGAAGATGGGGAAGATAGTTTCCCACAGGAGGACGCCAATGATCTGGACGGTTGATCAGAATCGAAGATGGTCGGAACTAGATCTGTCAAAATGGGCTACCCGATTATAAACAGGTTAGCCCATATGGGCCTCGGGCTTTTTAGTGCCGGACCCGAAAAGCCCATATTTAAATGGGCTCTATTTTTACTACCCAGGCCCAGCCCTATCTGGGCTGCAGGCTACCCAACACTAAATAGCCCCGGCCATAAACGGGCCAATTTCTAAAAAAATTAAAATTGTCTCCTTATTTCTGTAAGTAACCATACAATTGCATGTGATAATACTTTTATATATATATATATATATATATATATATATATAAATGTCATATACAAAATTAGGATTTTTAAATAATCCATATAAGTTAACAAATAAAATGTAAAACAACACATTAACTTAATTCAAACTATCTGAAATACATCACAAATTATCCAATGTAGCACACAAAATTAAATAACTTGTTCCAACAAGTTTTAAGTTATAAATATTCATGTCAATTATAATTAGATTAATGGAATATAATTTTATAACAAATTGTTATATATCTCATTTCAACCTTATTTTTAATTAGAATATGTCATTGTGTCTTTTCTGTACTATCTACATAATTATATTAGGATGAAACCTTTTAGTTTGAAATTAAGTCAAACTAACAAATTTTGTTTGATGTTTATACCTTTATAATAGCCAAAAAAAATTATAATACATAATACACCAATTGTCTATAGCATATCTAGAATTTCATCACTTTAGACATCGAAATTGTCCAGTTATACCAACTGACCATTTATACTAAATGAGCTAAAAAAATATCTCTAATTTTTTTATGAATTAAGAAATAATAATTTCAAATTACATTAAAAAATAGTACTTTTCGGGATGGCGGGCTACCCATGGCCCATACGGGTCGGCCCATATTTTTTAGGGTTTTTTGGGCCGGGCCAAAAAAGGCCCGGAAATATGGGCTCGAAAAATAAGACCCAGGCCCTAACTTTTTTCGGGCCCGATGGGCCGACCCATGGGCTTTGGCCCATTTTGACAACTCTAGCCGGAATAGATGAGGGTCCGTCGAGCAATGTTGATGATGAGGAGTGGGTGGTGTACCTGCAAGACACTCTGATTCTAAAGTAAGTAAGTGTTTAAGATGAGTATAGTGAATATTAGGGTTTTGAGAGTAAGAATGTGATACCTTGCCCTAAAAAATATGAGGGTTTATATAATGATCTTGGGAGGATTCTCATTGGTTGCTATATTTGGGCCTGGATATGAAGATCCGTGGATATAGCTATTTAAATTGACTTGGTCAGACCGGGCACTGATGCTCGAAACTAGTCGTTGAACCGAGCAGAGGGGATATAACAAGCATAATCCTCAACGAGACAAGTTGGGCGGATCTGCTCGACAGGGGTCGAGTAGAGGACGCTCAATAGCGCATGAAACAGGCAGATAAAAGCCTCAATATGTTATTGAACCATAGTGAGTCGTTATAACTCGTGGTGGAGTGACCTGTCCGACATGCATTTGGGGAGTCCAGAACATTAACATATTTTCTATTTTAAATAGAAAAATAAAGGTAAAATTACCCTGAGTATCTTTTAAGTTATTTAATTGTAACAAATCAGTCATTTATATTTTTTTTGGTACATGTGGATCCTTTATGTTAATTAACGTCTGCATCGTTGACATTTTTCCTAAACTCCTTTCTAAAAAAGTTGAATTGGCACTAATGGTACGGATATGTCACTTAACATAGATCAGAGACCATCACTGAATCATATAATAAAATTTTCAGAATTTTTTAGTGCATAAAAATATTTTTAAACTAATTAAAATATACACAAAGAAAAAAATTAAAAAAATATAGTAAAATAGAAAATAAAATTCTCAGAAAATAAAAGTATTTTTTCATAATTTTTAGACCAAAAACGGATTTCATATGAATTTTAGAAGTTTAAATAAAATTAATAGAACAAAATAAAGCAGAAAAAAATCAATGGTACAAACGTAAGTGTTAAAGGACCCACATGTAGTGAAAAAAATATAAAAGACTGATTTGATTTAATTAAATAACTTAAAGGATCCTAAAGGTAATTTTGTGAAAAATAAAATAAAATAAGTAAGCCTCTCGATTTTAGAAGAAAACCGAGGTGAATAATATTGTTTTTAAACATTACATTGTTTTCACATAATATTAAAAAAACTAGATTTGTCATCATTGTTGCAATTCCAAATTTTGTTGCATATATTTTTTCAAAGATTGAACAACCTTCTTTGTTTAACTTGTAAACCCGAATAATTTTCGGCACTTGCAATCTATCATAGAGAATTTTTCCAACATTTTTTTGACAATGACTTGTTCCAAAAATACAACATCAACACCATTATGCGAGATCGATTGCAAATGCATAAAATAATATTTTGTTCAAGAATAGAAAAATATTGAAGATTTTTTCTATCTTGCAATTCATCCCAAAGAATAATCCAAATTAGTTAGAGAAGTAAAAAATATAAGTTAGGATTAAGGTAAAATCTATTTAACGGGTGCTTTTATAGTAAAATCAGATTATTTTATCCCTTGATTATTAAGAAAATCAAAAGGATAAACCATTAAATTTTCACTTATAAACAAATAAAAATATAAACTACAATAACTAAGATTCGAAACGTATACTGATTTATTTTTCCCTCGATTTTATTAAACATCGAGAGAATATATTATTTTTATTTTTATAAAAAAAAATAAAATATGACACGCCTTAGCATAATATCTCAATTATTTTTTGATTGAGATGAAATTTTCATCATAAAAATTGTTATTTGTAATAGTCTAGATATATATTGGGTCGACTGTAATCAAATAGTCCAACTCATACTTAAAATGACTAAGCATTCAACCCTCAAATGTCCAACTATGTGTAAAGACTCAATTACAAGAAGAAGAAAAAACAAAAAATGAAATGTCAAATAAAATATAATCAGATAGAATTAGAAGACATTGACAACTTAAAAAGAGAAAAAAAAAAAAAACTTAAGTCGATTCAACCAACTTATCATGAAAAGAGATTTTTCCTGGAGGTTGTTTTTAGAAAATATTAGGAGATTTCTTGTTACTATTTTTTTCTACGGTAAAGAAAAAACAAATTCACGTTTCATATCATGAAATCAAAGCGTATTTATCACTTTGTAAAAAATTGTTTTCCTTTAAATTTTGTTTTAAGATTATATATATATATATATATATATATATATATATATATATATATATATATATATATATATATATATATATATATATATATATATATATATATATATATATATATATATATATATATATATATATATATATATATATATATATATATATATATATATATTTCATAATAAGGACTATTGATAATTAATTGATTAATAATTTTTAATTTCTGTAATTTAACGTGTTTTTTATTAAATGATTTTTGAATATTAAAATATTTTTTATTTTAGTCTCTAAAATTAAAATTCATAAAAAAAAATTAAAAACACTAAAAATAAAAAGATTATTTGAGCTTTAATTGATTAAATATGTGGTTGAAATGAGACAATACTATAAACTATTCGTAAGATATATCCCTTCAGTGATTTCAGGATGACTTTGTTTTGCCAGAAGAAGGCAATAGGCATTGATGTTTAATAAAAGCAAAGTACTGCCCCCACAAAACCACAGTCCAACTAAGTTTTGGCCAATTGGTTTGGCATAACCATTTAATTTTAACTTAAGATTGATCTATCACATGTATGGGTAGTCCCTTTAAACTTCTAAACTTTCTCACATGCATGAGTGTGCGCGTGTAAAAATAATTATACGGATATTTAGAAACAACAACCATACTCTCATCAATGATATTAATACTCTCCCACCTTGTTGATAGATAAATAATACCACCTCTTTCCTTTTCCTTTTTAATTGTTATTTTTTAAATTTTTATACATACTAAGACAACAAATAATTATTATTACTTTTTAAATAATGATTATTCTTTTTTCAATAATACTCTAAATTTTTTAATATTTTATTTAACTTTTTTTTTCTCTATCATACTCGTTCCGTTTTAAAATGAGTGTCGTTTTAAAGTAAAAAATTTGTTTTAAATTGAATGTCATTCTCACTTTTCAATGCAGTAATGATAATTATTTTTCCAATTGTGTCATATAATTATTAATCTATACACTATTTCCAATAAATTAATAAGTCTAATTTAGAAAAAGTGCAATGTCTTATGATAATATAATTACATTTCTTAATCTGTGTGCAAAAACCTTAAACGACACTTATTTTGAAACGGAATTAGTAATTAGGTCCAAATAACAAAAATCAATTTGATCCAAAGTAAAATTGACTGAAAGAGTAGTTACATAAATATTAATAAATTATCTATTAAAAATATTTCCATATCCGTGTAATGAATAAGGTCCAAATTCTATAAGTCCGTTAAAAATTAATAGTGCTGAGTCATTATCCTTTAGAAGGATCTAGATGAGTAATTAGTTGATTTTCAATGTTATAAATAGGTGATTAGAGAATGTATTTATCATCAAACAAATGAATGAAGTTAGTTTTATAGTAGTTCTTAGTATTTTTAGTGTAGCTTCTCTCTATTTCTCTTAGCCTTATATAAGAATAGTTAAACTAATATTAAATTTGAATTAAAATTATTATAAATAAATAAATATAAACGTGTGAGGTCCAACTTAAATTATTTATAAGCAATTACTATTGAAATTAAAATAAATTAAATAAAAAAAATTAAATCTTAGATGGTGATTCGGTTCCACAAAAATAATTTAACCGACCCTAATTTAATAACTCACCTCTCATTAAATATGAGTAGTGATTAAGTGCATAAATTATAATATATTTACTAAAATGTATTTTCTTTTATATTTGTTTACATGAAAAACAAACCATGAAAAAAAATATAAAGAATAGATGAAGACAAATAAAAGATTAAAAAATAATGTTTTTAATATTTATTGTCTAATTTCAAAGTGTTAACTAAATATAATTTATAATTTATCCATAAAAATTCTGAAATGTTACAAAATTTAATACAATTACTTTTAAATATAGTTATTTTTATATAAATAATTCTAAGAAATATTAATTAAATAAAAATAATTTCATAAAATAAAATAATTACAAAAATTCATTAAAAAAATAATAAAAATTCAGCGTAAAAAATTAAAAAAACATTAAAAAATAATTAAGTAATAAATAATAAAAATAATTTAATAAAACGTAAAAAAATTATTATAAAAAAGTATAAAAAATAATGGTTAAAAAAATTAAATAAATGAGAATTAATAAAAATGTCACTTGAGTTTAAAAAATAATTCAAAAATAAAAAGAAAAATCACGTGGATTGCCACATAGGCAAAATAATAGAATCTTTTTCTAAAAAATGCATCAGGGTCTTTGGAGCTAGAATCTTTATTTGTTAAGGTCTGGCGACTAAAATTTTTTTTTAAGGGGGAAAAAATCAAAACACGCTCATATGGCAGGGGGTAGAAGGCTATTAACCCTTTTTAAAATTAAAGTGAAAAGAAATACTTTCTCCATTCCTGATTATAAATGTTATGAAATTAACCTTAATATAGAGATGAAGGAGAGATAAATGAGAGAAAGTAATCTTATATTCCCTCCATTTTTTATTATAAGTCGTTTTGAAGAAAAAAATGTGTACCACAATATAAATCGCTTTACAATTTCAATGAACAATTAATGATATTTTTTTTCTACTATATCCCCTTAAATATTTATTAGTCTCTTTTCTTTCAACAATATAAATTTATCTTCCATATGTCATTAATGAAGATTAGTTTTATAAAAACCTTTATAATTTCTCATTTTCATACAACAATAATTATTTTTTTTAATGCGTGTAAAAAATAAAAAATGACTTATAATAAAAAATGGAGGTAGTATTATTATCTTCAGATTCATTTGACACGGTAATATGAATCATATTTATTGTACATAATCAATAACAACCATTAACTCAAAAAATTCACAAATGTTAAGAAATTAACTCATAAGAGTTAAGAAATATAAAAAGCAAGAGAAAATGAGCATCCACAACTATTTAATATTATTCATAACACTCCTATTTTGATGTCCATTGAAGATATGACTCATTAAAATCTTACTAAAAAAAATTCAGTGAAAAAATTCTAATGAAGAAAAAAGAGTACAATATTCTTTAAATGTGAATTGTTTCTTTAAAAGTATTACCAAAAAAATCCAGTGGGACAAAACCATGACGAAGGGAAAAAGAGTGCAAAACCTATGTATTTTTCCCCTCACACATACATTTATATGTGAGACAATATTATTTATACTCATTGCTTAAAGTTCTTCTTGGAAGTGACTTCATGTAGTGCATGATTTGATGAAGTTGTTGCTATGAGTTGTTTCATAGATCTCCATGAAATAGGATTATACCTCCACAAGTAAACAAGTAACATATTTGTGAGCTACCATTATAAAAATCTGATAAGTAACTTACAATTCTACGGTAACAAAATATTTTTTTTGACTTTGTTTCAACGTCTTTGTGTAGGTAAAGAACTATATCTTGCTAATTGATTAACGAAAATTGATATATCATGGCGTGTATACTTAGCAGGATATCTTGGTGCTTGAGATAGGGTACTTCTGGATCAGGTAGTTCTTCATCCACTTCCCGAGGTCTAAAAGAATCTTATCCAAATTCAATGATCTAACATCATCGAGGTAGACAAAAATTGAACTTTCCTATATAAAAATACATTATCACTATTTATATATAAATTTATCGATGTACAAATTTCTATTATCCAAATATTCACTTAGTAAGGACGTTGTCTTTCCCAATTCCTTCATGTCAAACAATTTCTTTAAATAATTATACCTTTTGGAAGCTCTTCAGGAGTTATAATAATATTTATGTCATCCTCATAGTATAACAACTACTTTTCTAGATCTTTTTATAAAAATTCAAGGACAAATGGAGTTATTTGTATATCTCTCTCTTAGAAAATATTCATTGAGACGACTATAACACTTGCACCCAGATTTTTTCGGTCCATAGATAAACATGTTCAATTTGATGGAGTAGCTTTCTCGAAATCAAGAATTATGTGCATATGGTATATTGAACCTTTCAGGAAATGAGCCATAAAAATAAATAATTTGTTACAACATCCATCATGTGAAAATTAAGTCTTTCATGTACTACAAGATTTATTAAATATCGAAAATTACTTGTATCTACTGCAAGTAAATATGTCTCATCAAAAACAATTTCAAGTCTTTGCAAAATCTTTGAGCTACTAATTGGGCTACCCATATGTATCCAATCGGATTCACATTTGAGGTGTTCTCACTACAAGTCAATTAACTTTTCTCTTTCAAAGTGAGTTGAATTATACTTAAATTACATCCATCCATTTTGGCAAATCTTCACTTTGTCTACAATTTTTAATAGATGTTAGTTCATGATCCTCCTTTTCATTTATCACATTTTGCACTATATTGTATGCAAAATATCATCAATATCGACTTATTGTCTAATCCACTGTATTCCATTATAGACATAATTTACCGAAATCTCTTTATTTTCGTGAATTTCAGGTACCTGATGAGCCTTTTATGAAGCTAAAATATTTCTTATGTCTGAAGATTCTTTAAAATTTTCTATATCCTCGCTCATACCATCTTTATTCTTAGATTTCTTTCTTGTTCGAAGATTTTTATCTTTGGAACTGAATAGTCTACCTCGCTTCAAGCGTTGTTGAGACTCGTTAGATTGTCCAATAGGGACATCCATTTTTATTAGAGCTTTAGCTGCTGGTATAAATGATTTAGGCGTACTTTATGGATCAGTGAATGCATTTGGTAATTGACTTTCTAAGATTTGCAAGTGAATTATCTTTTGAATTTCTAGTTCACATTATTTTGCTGAGGATCAAGATGAGACAATAATAATTCATTCCAACTGAAAAAAATGTATTCATCAAAATGACAATCATTAAATCGAGCAATGATAATAAGTGAATTTTTATCAAGACATATTGCCAATCATGAAAGTGGATTTTTATTCGAATTAGTTGAGCTAGAAATCTCGCAAACGCCTGGTCGCGAGTTGACAACAAACAAACATGTGACCATCTAGGTGATGCATCAACTAAAATCATAAAATATATAAATAGTCCGGATGATGGTTGTATTAGTCCATAAATATCACCATGTATACACTCTAAAAAATTTGACAAATTCATTTCCAATTTTTATTGGTGATGGTCGAATTATCAACTTCCCTTTCAAACAAGAGTTGCATGAAAACTTTTTTTATTGAATAATTTTCTGACTCTTGTATTGACGATTGCATGAGTTTTCAATTATTTTTCATATCATTATAAAACAGGATGACCCAACCGGTCATGCCAAATTAAAAATTCATAATTATTTGTAAACTTTAGATTTACAATGCCATTTGCTTCAATAATACTAATATAAGTGTAGTACATGTCAGTGGAGAAAGATGATAGCTTTTCCATTATATATTTTGTGTCTGAATTGTGTTTTATAATACAAAGATATTAAATACTTTCATCATCTCTTGTTTCAAATATGATATCTATTTAGACGCATATCTTTGAAACTTAATATATTTCTATGAGACTTAAAGGAATATAGTGCATTATCAATGTGTATTATTGTTTCTCCACATAATAACACACCGACTGTTTCAGAATCTTTCATTATTTTTGAAGTTCTACATATAGTATTGACACCAATCTTTCGGTTCACTAAATAAGATAAATTAACCAAAACAACATAGAAATGAATGCGAGTTAAATGGGAGAAAGAAAAGAGAAAAAATAATCTTTTATTATCTTCAAGTTCACTTAATTATAATATGAACCGTATTTATAATATATGTTCAATAATAACCAATAACTCAAAGAATACACAAAAATTAAGAAAATTAACTCGTAGAAATTAAAGAGTTATACAGTAAAGAAAAATGTACATTCACATCTATTTAATATTATTCATGATAATAAGTAATTTTTCTAGTTTTTATATATCCATTATTTATTAAATTTAAAAGTTAAAAAATTATTTATAATATAAAACAAAAGAGATGAATTGTTTTATATATCAATTGTAGAATAAAAAATTATTTATAATATAGAATTAACTCAAACAATTCGTCTATTTTTATTCCACGTCATACATATGAATGATGATATGTCACGTTCTAAACTATATTATCATTCTCATTTTCTACTAAGTACATTCACTTTTTTTTGACAGAAATATATTCTCATTATATACAATAAAATTTTAATAATAAACCTTAAAACTAATTGACAATCAGGAATCAGGTACCGCCTCAACATTTCTTATTTATGTCACGTTCAAGAGGTGTTCGCGGTACAGTTTGATTTGGTTGATTTTTAAAAAAATAATTAAATCAGACCAAACTGAATCACTGCAGTTTGATTTAGTGCAATTTTTTCGGATGTTTACAAATGTTTTGTTGAGTCATACATACACATATAAATAACAACATAATTTGTATTTTCTCATTCATACACTATCAAATAACAATAAAACTCATCATATTTGGATAATAACTTTTCATTTAATATGTAAAAATTAGATTACACAAAAGTGAAATAATAAACATAAAATAATAGCATAAAATAATATCAAAAATATTATAATAAAACAAAAAAAAAATAGATGTGATGTGATGAGAGATTAGTGAAGATGAAAAAGAAAGAACATAAAAGAGAAGAGATTATAGATAAATATGTGCGATAAAACGAAATTGAAAGAGAGAACATTTGCATAAAAATGAGAAGGTGAAAAAGAAAGAATATAAGATAGTAGAGATTATAGAAGAAGAGACAAAATGCAAGTGGTGAAGATGAAGCAATAATGCTATGAGAGATTTAAGAAGACTAAAACTGAAATCATAAGTGTAAGGATGAAAAAATTGTTTGTAATTATAAGACTAATATAGAATAATTTTATATTTGAGTTAGATGAGAGTTAAGTAAAATTTAAATTGTACTATAATGCAGTTTGATTCGATTTGGTTCGATTTGCAAAATACAAATCGCAAATCGAACCGAACCATACAATTTTATTAAAAAATGACACAAACTAATCCGAACCAAATACAGTTTTTTACAGTTTTAGTTTGATTTAGTTTAATTTACGATTTTTTATTGGATTAATTTGTTTTGAACACCTCCTCCCTATTAGATTCTATAAAAAAATCTCTTATCCACGTAAATGTCTTTATCTTACCACCATAACGACAACCATATCATAAATGTATTTCTTATCCATCTTTGTTTGCAGCTTTGCTCAAGACGTATCAACACATAATGCCAACTTCCAGCCTGCAAAATTCTCTCAATGCCAAGCAATCTCGCCATATGATTTTTATTTTATTGTACTTTCATTCTATCAATTGTATGCTATTTCAACTATTTTTCTTTTGTTGTTTTACGATTTTAAGAAAAATTGTCACTTGAGAAATTATCAACCATATCATTTTTAATAAAATAATTTAATATTTCGCAATATTATTTAAAATATTTCGCAATATTATTTAAGTTGTGCAAAGCAATTACTCAAGTTATTATTTTTAATAAAGTAATTTAATTCTACTGTATATAATTATTATTTGTATAATAAATAATAGGTAAAACGAATTAGATTTACACCTTTTAATATACATATATAGACTAGTTAAAAATACACTAAAAACACTATGCCAAAATTGATATTTTGTATTGCCTAATTTAATAGCACTTTTAAATAAAGTGCTATAAAAAAGGAGAAAAAAACACATTTATAATAGCACTTTAGGGTCAGACGCTATTATAGGATATATACAATATAATTTTTATAGCACTTTGTGACAAAACGCTATTATAAAACGTCAGTAAGATAGCGCTTTCTTCAAAACGCTATTAATATTATACAATAAGATAACAATTTCATCAAAACGCTATTAATATTATACACTAAGATAGCACTTTTGTCAAAACGCTATTAATATTATACATTAAGATAACTTTTTTTCAAAGCACTATTGTTTTCTCTTATAATATTTTTTTAATTAAATTTTTTATTTCTTCTTAATTTATCCCCTTTTATACTCTTCTGTTGCTATATTTAAGTTGGTGGAAGAGTTTTAATTTTAGTTGCTCATATATTTTTGAATAGCAAAATATACCTTTTAATCTAAGGATTATAATAGATGGAATAGTTTCTTTTAAATCATAATTATAAAAGTCATGAAAATAAAAGATATAATAAATAATAAATAATTTATGCTCATGTAAAAAAATCGTTATTTTTAAAATATTTTCTATGAGAAAAAATTCTTTTAATAATATTGTATAAATTACATGTAATACCGTACTTTATTTTATATAAACATGTACAGTTTAATTAAATTGAAATTTTATTTCAATTTAATAATTTTTTTGACCGAATTCACTTTTTTATACCAATATATTAATAAAAATTTCTAATCAAAGAAAAGTCGCTGTACTACTACTGAATGTGCCGGTGATTTTTCTTAATCCAATTGTACATGAGAAAAATTAAATAAAATATTTTAGTTTTTCTTATAATAAATTATTATTATATATTATATTTATATTTGTTTAATATTTAAAAGAAAAATTGATATTGAGTTAGATGAATAAAAACTAACAGTATACAGATAATATTTCAGTTTTCATTTTCACCCATTTTCCGAATTCTTTAGGTTGAAACCCATATCTTCCAAATCATGCATGAATTTTCACGTTCCAAATCCTTCGCCGAAACTCTTCGCCGAAAAATCTAAACCCTCATTCCCTTCTCTAAATCCATCGTTTTGGGATTTGGGGCTTTTGCTGCCTTCACCTTCTCCGCCTTCGACGCCGACGCCGACACATGATGGAATTTGGTATGTGCGTATTTTTCAGTGAATTCAGTTTCAATCTTCTTCATCTTTGCTTCTTTGTGATTGTTGTTCAATTATGGTTTATGTATAATATTAAATTATTAGCGAATTTGCCGTTTTGTAACTTGCACACCAAGTGTTCGGTGA
Organism: Vicia sativa; assembly: GCA_021764765.1. Classification (NCBI taxonomy): domain Eukaryota; kingdom Viridiplantae; phylum Streptophyta; class Magnoliopsida; order Fabales; family Fabaceae; genus Vicia; species Vicia sativa. Next base: position 82,859,830 of record CM038792.1, on the reverse strand, counting down.
AATGTCTGAACTGAATTCTTTCTCTTTTTTGGTTGATTTTTTCTGCGGAATTGTTGTTGTGTTGATATTCATTGTTGTAGCAGGTTGTGTGACTACGCGGTGGATAACCGGTAATTATGGTCAACAACGGGAACGAGTCATTGGACGTATGCCGGGTTGTGAATGGAATGTGGCAAACAAAGGGTGAATGAGGCAACATTGATAAGGCAACATTGATGTCGGGTTGATGCTGGAATCACCACTTTTGACATGGCTGATATATGTATTTCATGCAACTTTGTCAGTTGCTTCTAGTTTCTCTTAAACTGTTTGTATTAATTACCATATAAAAAAGTCTTAACTTGTGTATATTTGTTTTGCAAATGGGCCAGCTGAAGATCTATATGGGTTGTTCATCAACCGAGTTCGTCGCAAACGTCCACTGTAATTTTTGGAAAAGGTCAGAGGGTGAGTTGATTACGAGATTCATATGTGAAGAAATATGGCTTCTTCTCTCAATCTATCCCCACCCTCTCTCTCGTCTCCACGGTCAGTTTCACCCTCTCAATTTCTCTTCGTGTCACGGCATACAATTATATTTCCTTACAGAAATTATGCTATGGCGTGTAGAAATTATAATGATTTACTTTCAGTTTTGTGGAAACCGTGTTATGTTCTATTTTGCTCACAACTTGGGGGAACTCGTTGAATTAAACCTCAAACCTAATTGTAGTTAATGTTACTGAAAACTAATCCACATTATCATAATTTTCACCTGTTAATTATTGAATTTCAAAACAATGTTAAGATATAACAATTACTAATTGTAGCTTTTGTCTTTTGTTCTGTTCAATATAGGGCATGCACAAATTTCAAATTGTTCAATCAGCTGAGCAGTATAAATTCATCTAAGTTACTTCACATGCGTGGCTAAGATTTGTATTTTACACTATATTGTATTTCATTTTTACACTATATTGTATTTTATTGTTCATCTATATAGTAAACAGTGAAATATTATAATATTAAAATAATATTTTTTAATAAAATTTCTGTTTTTAAATTAAAGAATATCGATATAAAATTATGTGATCAACCAACTTCAAAACTTCATTTACCAATATTATATTTTATTAATCAACTTTATTTTTTTACCAAAAATTATTTTTAACATCTGGGTGTTTACCAAATATTATATTTTATTAACCAACTCCATAACTTTATTAATCAATTATTTACATTTCATTAACCAACTTTAATTTACATCTAAAAATTATTTTTAATATCAATGTGTTCATTAACCAACTTCATAGCTTTATTAACCAATTTATTGCATTCCATTAATCAATTTTATTTTACTGTTAAAATTTATTTTTAATAGCTGAGTGTTTATTAACCAACTTTATCACGTTATTAACCAATTTTATACATCTCATTAACCAATTTTAATTTATACTATTCAAATACTGTTCACAGACACTGTTTTGTGGTTATTATTCACGAATATAATAATGTTCACAACACTATTAATGTACCGTTCATGGTATTGTTCATTGTATTTTTGAACAGTTCTGGTATGTAGTGTAAATTTGGATGTATGAATAACATTGATGAAAAATAAACTACATCCACACACATTTAGAACTACACACATTTAGAACTGTTTTACATACGGACATAGTATTTTTTTTTTTTGAGTGAACACTTATTTTGTTCCCTTGCAAAAATGAAAGAATTCAAATTAATCCTCAATAAAAAAAAAAGATTTGATTTAATCTCTTATAAAATTTAGCCGATCCATATTAGTCCCTCTGTTAATATTTTTTTCAAATTAGTTTTTTTACTCTACTTTTAAACTGTGATTGGATTGCCATGTTGGATTATATTTTTTATTTTTCATTTTTTAAATACAAAATTATTTTTTTTATTTTTTATTTCAATTTTATTTTGTAACAATTCAGATTCGAAAATATCAAAAAAGCTAAAAATTGTTGCTTCAAAGAATTGAACCATAGAGCTTTAAGCCAAATCATATGACTTTACCACTAGATCAATGTATATTAATTTCAAATGACTCTCATGATTTATATTAATTTTTAACAAGTACGAATTTTTAATTTATCTTTTGCACCAGGTCAACATGTCTTTTACAAATTTTATATTTGGTATTCGAATACCACATCGTTTTCAGCATTATAATGTATTTTTAATGGTAATGCTTCATGTATGATCACGCATGTTGAAACCTTGCCATTAAAAATACATTATAAAGGCGGTAGACTATCAATACGCGGTATTCGATTACCAAATATAAAAATTTGCAAAAGATACATTGGCCTAGTGCGAAATATCCATTAAATTCATACTTGTTAAATATTAATAAAAATCATGAGAGTTATTTGTCATCAATATACATTGACCTAGTTGTATATGCAAAAAATGAAAAATATAATCCAACGTGGCAATCCAGTCACGGTTTAAAAGTAGGAAAAAATGATTTAAGAAAAATATTAACGGAGGGACTAATATGACTCGGTTAAATTTTGTAAGGGATTAAATCGGGTCCTTTTTTTTGTCGAGGATTAATTTGGGTTATGTCATTTTTGTGATGGACCAAAATGGATCTTCACTCGTTTTTTTTAAGCTAGATTCATTAATAAAAGAGAACTAAGGGTTCTCTAACCTTTTTACACAAAAGCGGGAACCTAACCCGACAAAAGAGAAGAAATTACGAACCAACTACAATTACGATAAAAATAACAAAGAATCTTTGTTGAAATCGTAAAAGTTACAATTGAAATATGTAATATCTCCTAAAAACGACCACTTCCAAATCATCGTCTTAATGCTCCACACCATAGTTTAATCATCACTGGAAGTACATTTTTTTGTTATTGTTAATTATAATATTATATAATTATATTATTTATAAAAATATTTTTTATTTTACAAATATATTATATTATTTACGACGTATTAAATCAATTTTATTTATTTATTATTACTAAAAATATTAATTAGTATATTTGATAATTTTAATAAAATTAATAATTTATTTTAATACAAAATTTACATTTTATCTCATTTGATCACTATATTATATTGCCGATTTTATTTTAGTCAACATTTGTCTATTTGTGAGGCGAAATCCCTACTTTTATAACAGACATATAATAATGTTACCAATCCAATTTAAGAATTATACATCCTTTTACTTTTTATCTAGAATATATTTTAATTACTATTCATTGACATCAAATAATATTTTCTGAATATTATGTATTAATATCAAATTTTTAAATAATAAAATATTTTAAATCATGGGTCACTCTCAATATATATATATATATATATATATATATATATATATATATATATATATATATATATATATTATTTTAATCAATTAAATTTATATGATTATAGTTTATTTTATAATTAAAAAATTCATTTTAAATTGACTGTATCTAAATATATTTTATATTTTATTAAAATAAATTTATCCGTGCGTTCTATTTTACTAGTTTTTAATAATTTATTTAACATACATTTGCAAAAAAAAATTATATTGTTTTATTATACAATGAATGTAAATGTAGTGTTTAAATAGCACTCCTCATCTTGAAGGTGTGAAAATAACTTTACTCTTAAGAGGTGTTGGTGCACAAGAATCAAAGATGATTGGAATATTGAGAGAATAATGAGAATGACAGTTATAAAAGGTATGCAAGAAATAAGGATTGTTGTTATAAATGACAGTTACCACTAGTCTATTTATACACAAAGTAAATTGCCACATATGCCCTAAAAGGTAAACTTAATGACTAAGATAAACAGTACAAACTAGGAAATACTAAAGTACCCTTAAAACTAAACTTAACAGCTACGCTAAAGAACCCAGAAGTTAAGCATACTTTTGGACGCAACCTCAGAAGCTTTACTGCTTCTGAACAACAACATCTTCTGAATAACAACATCAGAGCATCAGAATATCAGAACATCAGAAGCATCTGCTTCTTATTAACAATAACTTCTGAATATTGAATTACCCTTCAATATCATCCCTTAATTCATATTCAGCTATCCAAAATCTACAACACCAATTCCATCCCTCAAACGGATAAGGTGTTCAGTCTTGACATCCTTCATCAGAACTTCTGCACGTTTCTTCTGGTTGCTACAGTGTGCAACTTCCAATACTCCATTCAGAAATGCAGATTTCTCCTTGAAAATCGATCTGGCGCGATGGTTTTCTTCTCCTTTGGAAGCTTAGTTAACTTCCAAGTCTTGTTTCATTCTGAAGCCTCAAGTTCTTCTTTCATGGCCTTCATCGACACTTTCTTCTTGAGAACTTCTCCAGTACCTATTTGTTCAGAATCTCCTTCTGATTCTAGAACCATATCTCCTTCTAGACTTTCTTCGGGAGTTTGAACTCCACCAGAAGTTTCACCTTTTTAACTTCTAGACCTTGTCCAGAACCACCACCTTCAAAAGTTAGATCATCTTCAAAAACTCTATCTTCGGAAGTTCCACCTTCAGTATCATGACCACCACCAGAGGCTGGACTACCTTTAGAAGCTCCTTCTTCAGAAGATCCACCTTTAGAGTCATGATTACCAACAAAAGCATGATCATCTCCAGAAGTTTGTCCTCTATAACCTATGTCTTCATAGTTTTCCCTTCCAGAAACATGATCGCCACCAGATTTTGGATCATTCATCAAAATCTGGATCAAAATCAGATTCACCATCTAACTCATCTTTAGAGTCTCCAGAAGATTCTTCATCTTTTGACTCTAACTCTTCTTCAGAACTTTCAAGTCCTTACTCATCTTTAGATCCTTTAGGTTCTAACTCATCTTCAGAAGTAGAATTTCCTTGAGATTCTAACTCATCTTCTGATTCTTATTCAGACTCAGAATCACCTTCGGATTCTGAGTTGTCTTCAGCTGTAGGGTCATCTTTAGAGTCATCTTCTAACTCCGACTCTTCTTCTGAAACCTCAGATTTTGACTCATCTTCTGAATCTTCAATGTCATTTTCTGACTCAGACTCATAAAAAACACTCCTTCATAATCAAAATATTCAGAGTCATCTTCTTCCCCTTCATAATCAGAAAATGACAACCTCACGGGTTCCTCATTAGATTCATAAGCCATCAATAACATAAGTTTGTCATCAGAATCACCTCTGGCTATTTTTGCTTCTTCTTTGTTTGACCAACACTCTTTAGCAAAGTGGCCAAACTGCTTACAACAGTAACATTGAAACATTCTTTTGTCATACTTCTCATTTCCCTTCTGATGTTTCTCATCAGAATAGAAGACTTCTGAATTCTGCGACCTACCATGTTTTTCAGCTTCCCGTCCTTCTTGACAAAAGAAGCTTTCAGAGTCTGCACAACTTCCCTCTCAAAAGTTCTTTCAGTCAGACGCAACTCATGCGCTTCTAGACTACTTTGCAGCTCTCCTATTCTCATGGTTTCTAGATCTTTAGAATGTTTTATTGCTACAACAATGTAATCGAATTGAGGAGTAAGTGACATCAATATCTTCTAAATGATTACTTGTTTAGAAAGAGTTTCTCCCCAACCCTTCATCTCATTAATGATTAGAATCACTCTAGAGATATACTCTGAAACCTCCTCACCGTTCTTCATGTTGAGATTCTCATATTGCTTTCTCAGGGACTGAAGCTTCACCTTCTTCACTAATGTATCACCACCGTAACATCTGACCAGTGCGTCCCACACCTCCTTTGACATTGTCGAATCAACAATTTTCTTAAACACATTCACATCCACACACTGATGGATGAAGAACAACGCCTTTTGATCCCTCTTCCTCTTGTTTGTCTGTGCATCTATCTCTTCTTCTGTTGCATTTGCTGCAACCGAAATATACCCATCAGTAACAAGCTTAAGAACATCTTGAGCCCCAAATAACACGCACATCTGAATCATCCATCTGTTCCAGTTCTTGCCATCAAAAACTGGTAGTTTGGTACTCATATTGTCGTTTCCGTTCATCTTCTATCTTGTACAGTACACTCAGATCTTCACTCACACAGTGTTTCCCAACCTACAAAATCAGAAAATGTGATTCTGTTACAATTTTATTCATAGATTCAACGTGAACCCAGAAACAAAATCAATCACACAGCACAAACTCACATTCACTCGTGCTTCCCTGTGTTTCTAACCGGAGCTCTGATACCAATTTGTTGGTGCACAAGAATCAAAGATGATTGGAATAATGGGAGAATAATGAGAATAACGGCTATAAAAGGTATGAAAGAAATAAGGATTGTTGTTATAAATGACAGCTACCACTAGTCTATTTATACACAAAGTAAATTGCCACATATGCCCTAAAAGGTAAACTTAATGACTAAGATAAACAGTACAAACTAGGAAATACTAAAGTACCCTTAAAACTAAACTTAACAACTACGCTAAAGAACCAAGAAGTTAAGCATACTTCTGGACGAAACCTCAGAAGCTTCTGCTTCTGACTAACAACCTTAGAAGCTTTACTGCTTCTGAACAACAATATCTTCTGAATAACAACATCAGAGCATTAGAAGCATCTGCTTCTGATTAACAACAACTTCTAAATATTGAATTACTCTTCAATAAGAGGATTGCTTGTCAACCTTAGTAATGAATTGCTTGTAACACCACTTCATCGCCCTCGGAAGTGGACTATCTATACCACAAATCCCAGATAGATCTCTCTTCCCAATAGAGGAAAAATACTCGTGGATCCAACACTGTTACACACCATGAATAATATAAAGAGAATTTAAGAATAACTAAAGATAAAAAAATTAAAACAAAAGTAAAATATTTTGTACCTGTAATAGAGAGGCATATCCACTTAACTGTTTGCAGGAATAGAAAGAAGCATCACTTAAATAGCGGTAAAGATTAACCAATTCCGCAGCTCCCCAACAATATCTACCACATACAGCCAAATCCCTAAATAGTGGTAAATACTTTGCCTCCACCAGAGTAAAGGTCTTGTCTGTCCGAATGGTGCAACACAATAACAACAACATGTAAGCTCTGGCAGCACAATCGAACCTGTTAGCAGCCCGCTGACGCACAAAAATAGTCTTTAACCAATCAAGTCTATAGTAAGGACCTCTACAAAACTGGACCTCCTCATCTGCCTCCTCCAACAGAACGCCCATAAGATCAATAGCTAATCTAATAGCATCATTATCAGAGAACCCTTATACAGGGTCAACCAAGTCACTCCTAATCGGCACGTGGAGAAGACATGAAACGTCGTCTAAAGTAATGGTCATCTCACCAAATGGCATATGAAATGACAATGTTTCTAGATGCCACCGCTCTACAAATGCCGATACTAGATGTTGGTCAATCCTCGACAAACTAGTTTCCTGAAGAGAGGATAGACCAGAATTCACCAACCAATTCTCTATCATAGGAGGGAGCATGTGCGGAATCCAACCGATCGTTTTGCTGCCATGTGCAGCAACCTTTAACTCTTTTTTAGGATGTCTCTCCTGAAAATAATTTATACTAAACATATGTTTTAAAATATATAAATATTAACAAATAAAAATTATTCAAAATAAAATGATAACGATTAACTTGCCTCACCAAACCACAAATGGCGAGCAGCATGACCTTCATATCTGACCAAAAGAGAAGTATCGGTCGGTCCTCTGGGAAAAGGTGGATGCACTGGATCCTCTGCAGGCTGCTGATGTTCCTCTGCATCGTCCGCTTCACGACGACGTTGTCGTTCCTCAATCCTTCTGCGCATATTATTGTCACCCGCCGCGCCTCCTCGTCTACGGACCACTGGAAAAAAACAAAATTATCAAAACTAGATAACCCATCGTAACGTTATCCGAAATAAACAGTAATAAACCGGATAACCCAAGCATGTGTTATCCGGTGAGTTTCAAAATTTCCCATCTCAAACCGGATAACCCATGCACGTGTAATCTGGGATGTATTTTTTCATTTATGGAAAAACGAATAACTCACTCTTGTGTCCTCCGGGGTGTATGATTAAGAATCAGATCTAGGCTTGTTGGGTTCTCCGGGGTGTATGATTAAGAACCAGATGTAGGCTTGTTAGATTCTCCAGTTTGTGCAAAAAAAATTCACGCTCTCTCGTTTTGCAAAAGTGAAAATGATAAAAATAAATTTTTTTATGTAATTAGTATTTACGAGAGTAATTTTATTCAAATGTCAAATTTGTAGGATAAAAAAATAAATGCAGGAGTATAGGATAAGTATTTTTAAGAGGAAGGGAATAGAGCCCAAAATAGCCATAATATGTAAAGTATAGAAAGTCCAAACAGGGAGAATACCACCTACCCGCACCCTATCATGGTTCAGAGACATTTATTTACCTAGCACCCCTAACTCTATACTCCTCGCCCCTATACTCCCTCATCTCCACATCTTAAGTTAATTGACAATAATGCCTTTTTAATTTTTAAATAAATAGGATGAATTTTATTTTCCTTTTTTGTTGTTGTTGCAACTTGCATGTTTACATTAAAAAAAATTCAGTAATAAACTTTTATATATTTACCACATAATCATTTAAAATATGTATAATAAACTTTTATATATTTACCACATAATCATTTAAAATATGTATATAACATCTGTATTTATATTAAATATGAGGTCAATTTGCACCACAAATAAGTGTATAAATAAAAAACCATTTAGTATGTTTCAAAACACTTTCACTTTTTTCATAGATTTTTTATATATTTATGTTAAATATTCAAAAATATATAATTTGTAATTTTTTAAAATATATGTTTACAAATATGCAGAAACATAAGTATAGGCTTAAAAATAAGTATTCCTCATGTTTCAAAATCATCCCGCATTTTATAATATAAACTTATGCGTGATTTTATAAAAATTGATTTTAATTTAAAATAAATAATAAGTAAAATGAATTATGTTTTGATGTGTTTCTGAGTTAATATGAAATTTAAATGTTAAAATTATATTTAAATTAAAAATATAATTTTTAATTTCAAATAAAATAATTCTAAAAGCATGATCAATTGCATATTTTTAAAATTGTTTTCAAAATTTATAAATAAAAGATAGTTTCTCAAAACATTTTTGTAAAATTAAATAATCAAATAAACTTTATAGTTTTAAAATTTTAAAAATTAAAAAATTAAAAAATACTTCTACAAAACTAAATCAAATAAACTCATGCAATAAAAGTGTTTGTGATATTACTGTTGGTATATATTGGATCAAACTTGAAAGAACTCCAAAAAGGCTAAGCCCAACAATACATCCAATAGGAAAAATCTACAAGAATTTATTATGCTATTCCTACCGTCTTGACCTGACACCCCCTCATGGTTCCATAATAACCGTATCATGCATATCAAAATTTTATTAAAAAATTTGCAGGAAAAATCCAGTAGAACAAGTAAATATATGGTATAAATTTAAAAATTTATATTAAAAATTTGGTATCCCGAACATTTCTAAAACTCAGTATGTGGTGAAACGGGCTGAATTTTTAAAAAGTGCTTATCTTTACTTGTTTTTTTCACTAAATCCAACTCGAAAGTTTAAAAAGTATCATTTTTTTCAAAATCAACTTTTATATATCAGATCTTTAATGGGTCTGTTAAAAATTCGATAGTGTAAATTTCAGGGTTGAGATTTTATCGACAGTTTTGTATGATTGTAATTACATCGACCATTTTGTTTGGTTCAGAATGAATCTAAAGGTGTATAAATAAAGGTCATGTGTTTTTAAGAAAAACTTTTTATGATGCCTCACTATTTGTTTAAGGCATAAGTGTACTTCATCAATGTGAAACCTCATGTTGAGTTTGGGCTCCCAGAGGACACCACGTGTCTCGCTCTTCTGAGATCCAAGTTGAATAATATGTTCCCCACACCGAGAACACAAAGGTGAGTAAGATCGAGTTTCTAGCACTACGGATTCATATTGATTGACGTATGAAATAAGATTGTATTGAGTTGGAGAGTGATGAAAGATTTGAATGTTATGTGGAAAATATATCATCGTAGGCTAACTAAGGGACCAATAGATTTTGATACAACAATTTCTAGATATGTCGACAACATAATCAAGATGTTGAAACATCTATAATCATCTGATAGTGTTTAAGTTTTCTTATTTAGTATTGTTTTGTTAAGTTATGTAATCGTCTATTTAAGTTAACTAACCGTTTGTCAAATATTAAGTTATGTTCATCATGCAATAATGGAAGTTCCAAAATATTGTCTAATAAATTGTGTTGTGCAAATGTTAGAGTAATACTACACATAATATACAAATAATAGAAAAATGATAATAAGGTCTAAATAGGTCCCCATGAGATAAGTGTGATGCCTACGATGCCAAAGTATAAATCTCACCATTTGGGTAGACCAAACCCATGAGGTTATTCATAATACTATTATGACGTTGAGTATCACCCGTACCATATGGTGGCGGAGGAGGTGGTGGAACGTCATTAGAAGGTCCATTATCATGAGAATGTTCAACATCATCTACATGATGCCTAAGTGGGATGATGCGAGAGTGTGATACAGTAAGGTACCACTCCAAGTACCCATCCACACATTGCACAAAGAAATGAACCTTCATTGCACTATGTCTAAAGGCAAATGCCAAGGTGATAACGTGACTAACAAACCATCTATCAATTCACTGAGATGGAATAGTAGGGATTGATCCTCGGATCTCTTAGACATATCCAAAATGTTGCATACACTTATCAGGTAAGTGTCTAGTCACTAAATTCTCCCATCACATATGATCAGAAAAAAGGGAAGTGTCATCGAGCTTCTGATGCACTCCATGGTATGTGTAAGGTGTCTAGACGACATCATATAAGATCAGTGCATCAATTCTCTTGCCAAACTCCACAACACCTCTTGGGTCTGCAGCTTTAGCGAAAGTCGGTCATGTAAAAATGTTTTTAAGTGTGTGTGTGTGTGCGCGCGCTTATAGGCAACTACCTCTATAAAGAAGGAACTTTTGACTTCACAAAAGTTTCACTCACTTGCTAAATTAAGGTAACTTCCCTAAGCCTGTGTATGATGTAGTCATTATGTTAACACCTTTCTTGAGATCTCCATTTGAGGATTGTGGGCTTGTGATGTAATCTACTTGTTTTCCTTTGTCTAAAGTTTTGTTCTATTTTAAAACTTTGTCAGTTCTACAGTTGAGACTTTCAACTGGCACTTTGTCAATCCTATATCAAATCTATGGCTTGCATATTTAACTTATTGAGGGCATTGATTGACTTTATAAATGGCTACATATTGATTGAATATTCAACCATAGCGTGTTAGGAGAGAATATGGAGTAGAGAAACAATCAATAGGGAGGTGAATAGACCCTTTTAAAAAATTGACTAATTTTAAAATGAAATATAAGAGTTTTTTATGTGGAAGTCTTATAACGAAAAAATAGAGACTTTATGCTTGAAATAGAAATTAATTATGAATACAATTACACAATCAACAACCATCTTAGATTAATTAGAGACTGTGCCCAAAGAGTTACAAACTGCAATGAATTCACACTTCGCAAATTATGCGAGATATGTTATTTACATAATACAATTCCTATAGGATTGTAACATCATAATTTGCATATTTTAATTAGCACTAAAACACTAATAGGTTTTGATTCTAATAAAACTCAAACTTGAAGAGTTACACCATGAGTTACACTCGCTCAAAAACGTCACTTCGGATTAATATTTTTTAAAATCAATCGTTGGATTGAAACATATCATCATATAGATCATACCTATATCATTGAACTACATCAAAATTAACGTTATATGAAAGTCCATTTTGACATTAATTTTTGGATATCTTGATCGTATAGTAAAATTTTATAGATTAATCTCAAACTTTATAGGTATGATCTATATGATGATGTGTTTCAATCCAACGGTTGATTTTAAAAAATATTAATCCGAAGTGACGTTTTTGAGTGAGTGTAACTCTTCAAGTGTAATTTGATCCCTCCTCGTATATATATATATATATATATAGAGAGAGAGAGAGAGAGTAAATCAGATGTATAGTGGTTCAGCTCTATCGTCCTCACAGGAGCCTACTCCACTCTCCAATGGTTTCTCATTGAAAGTTGTTCTTACAATATGTTTCGACAAATATTACATGAGTTCATACAATCACATAATCAACAATAATGCTAAAAAAATAGATCTCTTATCTGGATCTTGACTTGTATACAACTTTCATGCATAAATCTCTACTTAGATCTCGCTTCTTGAATGTTCCAACTTCACTGATATGCTCCAATTCTTCGTATGTGGAAATCCATGTGATTCCTCTGATTTCTTGAGCGATGACATGTCCAAAGAGTGAGAAAACCCCTACGTTGTCTGTAGGCTTCCACACAGCACTACCAAGGTCAACTTGGATAGATAAACCTCATTATTTTCACTGGAATTTGTCACCACCAGTAACAACAACCACAATCTTAAGAGCCTCTCAAAAATCTTTACACAGTCTTCAAAGAAACGTAGTTCCAAGACAAGTCTTCCTCAACAATTACACATCATCTCAATCAAAACTGAATTCACAAACATGAGGTTGAAGATGAAAGAATTTCGTTTGCAAGATATTTGAATTTTTAAAAATGGAAGTGGTTGTTGTTATGTTGTTAGTTTTGAGATAACAGAAAGAATTTATATGTGTTGGAGATTAAGCTTAAAAGTAGGTGAAAATTGTTGTTAGATTTGAGTCAAGAACATTGGTTGATTTGAGTAAAAAAAACAAGTAGAGTGGAACAAGATCAACATAAAAGAAGTTACTCATTTCCTGTTATTCGAGTAAAGTTATAACCATGATTCGAGCAATGAAGGGTCATGATTTGGGTCATGTATGAAGTGTGATTCAAATCAATTTGGACAGATCTAGATAGGGAAAAGTGAAAAATTGTATGATTCGAGTCATGTGTAAATCATGATTTGAATCAAATTGGGAAGAGGCTAACAGAAACTTGTGTGGTTTGAATCATGTGCAACTTGTGATTTGAGTCATAGTGTTGCATTATTCGAATCGGGTGAAATTTGTTATTCGAGTCACAGATGCAAAATTCTTCTTGTTTTCCTCTGTTTAATTTAATTCAAGTCATAGTTTGTAAGAGATTCGAGTCACACACAATAAAACTCAAATTTTCAATTTTTTTCAAAATAATTTGAGATTTCATTTCCCATTAACTTGAACTAACATCAAATATGGTTATTGTTCGATTAACTTAACCAGTTAACTTAAAACACTATGATCATACTAAAATGAAAACACTTGAATTATGACCACTAAAACTAGTGGATTCAAAACTGAATCCAAAGATGTATAATTGAAAAGGAAACTCGATAAACAATAATAACGAAACGAAAAAAGGAAAACAAAAAAATGTATTGGGATTCTCCCCCTTAATGTATTAGAGACATGGAACTTCATAGCGCACTAACCATTTAAGGGACAAAACCACTCCAAGGATCAGATTCTTCATGAAAAACGGGGTTGGCACAACCAAGATGACGATCTGGTTATCATGGCTATGACGACCATTACCTGGTGACGCCCAATAGAGGTCACACGTCAGACAACAATGATGCTCGTCATTTGGAAGAGCATATTTCAGCTAGTGTTGACGGTCGTCACAAGACTCACGCCTAGCATTTGGGCTTTGGAGTGTGATAGTTATCCTGTCATCAATGATGATGGTCTTCATCGCTTCCATATGTGATTTGGAGTCGCATGTCCCTAATACGTTTGGGGAAAAACCATAATAATATTTGTTTGATTGTCTTGTCGCTTTCATGTTTTGTTTATTATTGTTTATTGAGTCCTTTTCATAATTGAACATCTCCTAATCAAGTTTGAATCGATTCATTTTTAGCACGTATAAATCAATTGATATATTTGAGCTTGATTATAATGATTTTAGTCATTTGCATGAGTCATTGGAATAAGAATCATATGTGTGTTATTGATTCAAGTTAGGTGGAAAGAAAAATCTTAAAGTAATTTGAAAATTATGAAAATTTGAGAATTTGTGTGCATGAATTGAATCATGCATAAATACTAACTCAAATCAAATTGAACTGATGCAAACCAATTTTTTCAAAACCTCTAACTCGAAACAGTGATTTAACTTAATTTAAATTAGGACTCCTTGTGACTCGAATCGCAAGTTGCACCTGATTCGAATCAGGCATATAAAGGTCACCTATGCTTCATTTTATTCGAAACAGACTTTACACCTAACTCAAATCAATCCATTTTTCACATTTCTTTGTTTGGATTTGTCCAAATTGACTTGAATAAGAATTTTCACTTCATTCAAATCACAAACCTTCTTACCTGAATCATACTTTGTGCTTGATTCGAATCACACGAGAAATGGGTCCAAACCTTTATGTTTTCTTATTCCCTCTTCACTTGTTCATTTGACTCAAATCATGAAATGTTCTTGGCTCGAATTTAACTAAATTTTTCCGTCCATTTTTTATTTAATCTCAAGCATATATAAATTCATTTTGTCATCATTTTTCTAAATGCTAATTTCATTATCTACATTGTGATTTTATGAAATCAACATTGTTTCACTTTTGAAAACTCAAAATCTCTAGCAAACAAAAATTCTTTCATCTTCAATCGCTAGTTTGATTTCAGATCTTTATTATGAAGATTTATTATTGTTGAGGGACATTATTTATTGAAGCTATCCGTTCTTGAAGGTTTGCTAAAGATTTCAGAAAGCTTTCAAGATTGAGGTTGTTATCATTGATTATGCTAAATTCCAGTGAAAATAAGGAGGTTATTCTCTCCATATGACCTTAGTAATGATTGTGTGGAAGACTACAGACAAGGGGAAGTTCTTCTAAAATATTCAGACAGTCATCGCTCAAGAAATTGGTGGCATCATGGGGGTGATTTCCCCACACGAAGAATAGGAGCAGATTAGTGAATCCGGAAGATTCAAGAAGTGTGAATCGAGTAAAGATTACACATAAGAGTTTGGAAGCATGTTGTATATAAGTCAAGATCCAGATAGAAGATTTATTTTTCTCATCATTGTTGTGGATTAGTGATTTTAAGAACTCTTGCGATATTTGTCAAAATAAAAATGGAACAAAGCAGCTTCCAATGGGAAACCATTGAAGATTGGAGTAAGCAAAACAAGGACAGACGTTGGACCATTATATATTCAAGTGTACTCTCTCATTTGCTCTCTCTCTCTCTCTCTCTCTCTCTCTCTCTCTCTCTCACGATTGCATTTAATTTTTCGAAGGATATTGCATGCTTGGATTGTCAATTCTTAGCGTAGTTTATCATTTAATTTAGTTGTTAGTGATTTATTAAGTATGATTTGGTTTTTCTAGAATTGATACCTAATTCAACTTTAGTGGTGATTAAATTCTAGAAAACTAGTGTTGTTAGAGTCCAGTCATAATTGAAATATCATATAGGACACATGTCATGTAAATATACAATCATTCAATTATTCATTTTTGAATGATCTGTGAGTTTTGTGAATTGTGTATTTGTCAATGTGGTCAAATTCCAATAAGAATATAATATCGCTATTTTCGCTTTAAGACTTTCGCTTGTATTCTTGAAAAACATATAATAATCCGTTTTAAAAATCGGTCGAAATTTTTGTAAGGGTCTATTCACCCAACACGATATTCCATATTCAGATCATGAATCAATACTTAAATATGTCTGTAACATGAATTTACAGCAACGCAACAAAACATATTCTCAATTTTAAAAACAAACATGTAATCAATAATCCTTAACATGTTTTTCAGAAACAACAACACTCATGAAAACCCAATTTTCCCCAAACATGCTTAAAAATGCAGATCAGATTTAAAAACCATTCTAACTACTAGAACCCTACCTTTAAAAGAACATGGAAATTGAAATTTGGTGTATATTGGGGCTGACTTTGATGATTATTCAAGGTTTAAGGTTGCATGCAAAAGCTCTTTTCTCCTCCTTCCTTTCCTTCTTGTGCCCTCCTCTTTTACCTCCCTTTCTCTTTTTGTTTAAATTTATTAGATTTGGAAAAGGAACGTGAGAAAGAATGGTTAGGATTTTACTAGAAAAGCTCTTTTTAGCAAAAGGTAAAAATGTCCTTCAACTTGCACAAAGTTCCCATTTTCGTTCTCCAAAATTACCATTTAGAGTGACATTATGTACTTGGATTAAAATGAGGTATTACAGTAATAAAGAAGAAAACATGGTAAAGAAGATGAATAAATGGTAGTAATTGAATACCACCAAATGAGAAAGTTAATTTTGGTATGAGAATATTTAATTACGTATTACTGAAGTTAAAGTCCTTTAGACTCTAAAGCCCAATTTATCAAGTGAGAGTGAGTTGAAGTTTCCTTTAGTCTCTTAAGTTCAATTTATCAAGTGAGAGTGAGTTGAAAAACTTGGATATGAGAATTTTAGTATATATAATTGTGTTGTAATGTCTTCTAACTTGTGTGTGATATTTAACCAAACCAAGTGGATTTGGAATTTTTCTAATCTCGTGTGTGTGAGAAATAAGTGAGAAATGAATGCTTTTTGTAATTTCTATTTTAGTTAGAATTTTTATCTCGTGTCTGAGAAAGAACATAAAATATGATGATATATTATTATGTAATCTTGATTCATTACTTACTCTAATGGATCTGGAAATTAAAAATGAAAAATGAAGCAAATGAAAATTTTCAAATATAGAAATCTTATGAGAGAGAAGTCCTTATTATATTATCCTTTATCTTTTAAATTTAACCTCTCACGTTCCAATATTCAAAATAAATCTTAATTGCATTCTATTCTTGAAGAATCTCAATAGTAATATTTTTCCAATTTAAATACTACAACACTTTAATTCAATTAAGTAGTAAGGGTGGATGTTTCTAAAAAATATATATATTCTATAACACCTACTATCAGCATACAGACCTATTATATTTAGATAAAGCTTTAACATAAATAAAAACAGAGGATAACAACTTGTTATGGTTGGAACTTTTATCTCGTGTGTGAGAAGAATTGAGAACATGTAATGATAACCAATTTATTTATAATATATTAAAATAGAGTCTCAAAAAATAATGCGACATATCGATTTTTCATTTACTATTTCATATAATTATTGGCACATCATAAAAATGGCACCTCTAAAATGATAGTATTTCAATATCTTATATTATTGATTGATGTCTCCTCTATTGAAATTTTACCAAAAGACACACGTTACATCTACATATTACAATTATTTTTATATTTTTATGTTAAATATTTATTAACTAAGATGTTACAATTGTTACAAATAGGCTT
Source organism: Vicia sativa (assembly GCA_021764765.1). Lineage (NCBI taxonomy): Eukaryota > Viridiplantae > Streptophyta > Magnoliopsida > Fabales > Fabaceae > Vicia > Vicia sativa. The sequence continues at coordinate 82,842,448 of CM038792.1, read as the reverse complement.
TGCATTTTTCTAATCTCACAAATCCTCATTCAAGAACATGACATACAATTGTTATAAATAGGTGATATATTCTTGCTAATTCCATCATTCTTCATTCGAGAACAAATAAATTCTCTATTTTTCTAATCCCCAATTTCCCACTCAAAATCATGACATACAATTGTTATAAATGAGCTTTATATTTTTCTAATCTCACCATTTTTCATTCCTGAATATATTTGTGTCTATCATACGTGATACAACATTATGTATTCTAATTTTCTTTTTTCTATCTCTTATGTTTAGGTAATTCCTTATTTGATATATCAATTTTCTGAAGAATACAACGTAAAATAAAAGTGTATCAATTTTCTGAATGAAAATAAACTATTACTATTTTCTCATCAATTGAAAATCTAAAATTTATTTTTCTTCTTGGTGAAAGAAGCATACCGGTTAATTCATAGAAAAATGTAGCATAAAGTTATATCTTATGAAAAAATGGTTTGCATACAACCAAATTTCATATTTAGGCTTTCTCTAATACATAGTCATTGTCCATTTTAAATATATCTTTGTGGTTAATCTTTTACAATTTTCTTTTTGCAAGAAGATTCGGAATTTATTTTTTAAAATATTTTTATGTTAACCATTATCATGACGTTAACTGTTACAAATATGTTTTGTATTTTCCAATTCCACTATTCCTCATTCAAGAACTACCTCTATCATTTGTGCTACCAAATTATGTATTTTACTAACACTTCATCATTTTATTTGTCACATCATCTAAAATCCAAGTTGTCACCCTTAGAATTGCAGAGTTGATGTTCAATTTGTTTCGTTCATTTTTATATACTTCTCATCATTCTATTCATGGCATATAAATTATTCGGTTATGAAATTAATAGCTATATTCAAAGCGAACTTGATTATTTCTTCAGTTTCTTATGTGTATGTACATATCCCTAAAACTATTTAGGTCCTTCATTATATATATTTTTAGAGCGTGAAATATGAGCAGGTCACTCACGAGTCTCTTCATAGTTCGTAATTATAGTCGGTTGCCTCACTTTTTCCGTTTGATATTTCATATAATTTCATTCTGTTTGTATTATAATATAAAATTTCTATGTCATATTTTTTAATATTTATTTCATATGTTAATATATCTCATGTTATTCTTAGGGTGTTTGATTTTTATTGTACAAAAAAGTGTAGAGAGATTTTCTATAATAAACTAAAGTCTAAAGTCAATCAAATATGAGATGCAGTTACGCATTGGATTGGAATATATAATATGTTGATGGATGCTATTGAATTATGTATGGTTATTAGTTAAATATACTTCTTAATTTACTACTTTGAAGATATGCAAATATAAAAATAATATTAAAAAAATTTCCACTTCTTTTTAGAAGGTTTTCAAGATTATTAAATTGTCCATAAGAGTTTTTAATAAAAAGAGAAATACAATGTCATCAAAATTTGCACTAAAAATATAAGTAATTAGTGGTGGTTATAACAATTTTAAGGTTTTTGTTTTTGGTATTAAATTTTTTAAAAATTACCGCCAATATTTATATTATCATATCATCGTATTATCTGACGTAATATTCAAATATTGTGACAATTGTTTACATAGAAAATTACATTAACATTAGCATTGTATATGGATATAGGTAAATATTTTATAAAAAAGAATCATATTTGAAATTCTTAATTAATTAATTTAATGTGAATTCATTTTAATAAAATTGTGTTGAACAATTGCAAATTTACATCTATATATGCAAACAAAAAATTAATCAACTTTTATTAAAATAAATTAAAATGTTAATTATTTCATTTGCTTTTATTTTATCATATTTGTAGATAATTTTATATTTTCGCTGTATGTTAATAACATGAGTACTACAAGATTATTTGTAGATTCACCTTTTTATGTTTTAGTAATTTTGAATTTGTAATGATATAGGTATTTAGTAATTTTGAATTTGTAACGATACAGGAATTTTTCAATTTGAATGAATATCTTTTTTAATAAAAAAACAACTCAATTTCATTAGTGTAATTGTTTTGGTATTAATATTCTATTTTATTATCTTTGATGGCATATTTATTATTAAAGGATAGTTTTGCTTGAAGTTGTCACATGATTAACTCTAATAGTTTGGCGAGATTTTTATCTACAAATAATCTTTTAGATATTTTATAAATTATAATGAATTTTCTTTCAAAATTATTATATATGATTGTCAAAGTTCATCAACAATAAAATTTATAGGGTTAAATACGTTTTTAGTCCCTATAAACATGCGACCTTGCAATTTTGGTCCCTATAAAATTTTCCTTCGAATAATGGTGCTCGCAAAATTATTATGCACGTAGTTTTAGTCCCTGCGGTTAAACCATGTGTATTTTTGAATGATGATTTTACAGATGTGTGTAGAACGTTATAAAAAGTTCCTCAAAAAAAAAAGGAAATCAAAATTTAATTTTTAAATCGAGATTTTCATTGTTTTTATCAATATCTTTTGAAATTTAAAAAAATCATATTTAATTTTTTTTATTTTAAAAAATTCTATAATTTAGTAAATAAGTATTGTATAGTATTATGAACATATATGAAAAAAAAATTATTCAAAAACTTAAAAATTTGTAATTAAACCGTTTTAAAAATTTTAGAAAATAAGAAGGACTAAAACTGCAAGAAAATTTTTTTGCAAGGACCATTATTCAAAGAAAAATTTTAGAGGGACCAAAATTGCAGGTCACATATTTATAGGGACTAAAAACATATTTAATCCAATTTTATATGAATTAAGAAAATTTAGATATAACTTTAGAATGAGTTTTACCTTCATTACATATAAAAAATATATATTTATTATTTATGTAATACACATTTTATTTATCTATTCTAAACTACATATCAAGTAAGTTAATAAAAATTGCCTTATAATGCTAACTATTTTTTTTATTTTATCTTTTACTACTTATATTTATTTTAAATTATGTTTAAAAAATCAAAAGAATATAGTAAAATATAAAAAATGAAAATTATAGATTTATAAAATAAAAAAGGTTGACACCCACGCTTCCGCGGGTCACATTGTCACAATCTAATTGAACTAAAATCTGAAAAATGAAAATGTAACAAATATAACAATCTAAGATATCTTGATTATCATTTATCTTTTACTATGACATCTTGATTACCATTTACTTAGTAGTTAGGGGTGTTTGTGGTTCATAAACTGAATTGAATTGAACCATATTAATGGTTCAATTCAGTTATTAAAAACCATTTTAAAAAAAAAAATAGTTAATATGTTAAATCAGTTACAATTCAGTTTATAACTAGTTCAAACCAATTTATAATAAAAAACCAGTTTAATATAATTTAACTAGTTTCAAATTAATTTTGTTGACAAATTTAATTTTTTTTAATAAAATTTTAAATTGGTTTTGAAAACTTTTTTTTTAATATTTTTTTTCAGTTTTTTTTTATTTTTAAAATATATATATATCTTTTCGGAAAAAAAATTTCTTTAAAAAAAATTATAAAATATTTTTTTTCCAGTTTTTCTTTTGAATTTTGGAAAAAAAAAATCTTAAATTTTAAAAAAAAATTATTACTGCTTTTTTTAGTAAAAATATTTTCAAATTTTTTTATTTTCAAAAAACTTTTTTTTTTGGAAAATATATATTTTAAAAAAAAACAAAATTTCAGGTTTTTTTTCTCTAAAATTTCATTTTTTTATTTTTCAAAAAAAATCTCAATTTTTTATATTTTTTGATAAAATAATTTCAGTTTTTTTTTCTGAAATTTCTTTTTTTTTTTATTTCTCAAATTGTTTTTTTATATTTTTTGGTAAAATAATTTTTATTTTTTTTTATTTTTCAAAAAAAGAATTTTCAGGTTTTTTTTCCGAAAACTTTTTCCAGTCTTTTTTTTTTCAAAAAAAATACACATTTTTTATATTTTTCGGACAAATAATTTCAGTTTTTTTATTTTTTAAAAAACAAATATTTCAGTTTTTTTTTTGGAAATTTTTTTCAGTTTATTTATTTTTCTGAAATTTCCTTTTTTTATTTCTCAAATATTTTTTTTCAATTTTTTATATTTTTGAAAAAAATAATTTTTATTTTTTTATTTTTCAAGAATAACAAATTTTTTCAGTTTTTTTTTCAAAATCAACTTTTTTTTTAATTTTTTTTATATTTTTTTAAAATGAATTTTTTAATATTTTAGAAAAAAATTATTTAAGTTTTTTATAAAATAGTAATTTTTATTATAAAATCTGGTTTTGAACTAATTTAAAACTGTATTAAAATTGTTTTGAATAAATGGTTCAGTTTAATAATTATTTAAATGGTTTAGTATTTTTTATGGTTCAATTTAATTTAATACAGAAATACAATTCAATTAACTATATTTTAAACACCCGTACGTAGTATGACATCTTGATTATCATGTTTTACACTTCTAAACAGTGAATACTTAACATAAGTTAAGGTTATTTACGGGATATGCAATCACTAACACACTTTAAGTTAATCCTAACCATCGACTTGTAAATTAGTCTTAGTGAGAAGTCTTTTTAGTACTAAATGTTATTTAATTGACTTTAAATACAATATAGAAAATGAGAGTGAGATTAAGAGAATGGATGAATTGTGAAATTACACCTTAGAAATCCTTATCTCTCTAGAGCATTTTAGTGCTTGTTGGTATGTTTATTATTCCAGTAATTGAATCCCTCACAATAAATTTTGATGCACATCTCCTAAAAATGGCTTTGTATGCATAAAATTAAAATTTTGTCTTTAGAAACGTGGTTTGAATAACGTCCATACTTGATTTGAATCATGTACCACATATCTATCTAAAATTTTAAGGTGATAGGTGTGTAGGTTCTCTCACTTATATAGTGTTCAATCTTTTCTTTTCTAACCAATGTGAGATTTCTTCCTCACACTTGATTCTCAACAAAGTCATAGTTGAGTGTGATATAATTCACATGGCTCAAACAATAGAAATAAATTTTGAATATCTTATTCACTTTATTCGACTCATTCTTTTACTAGATTTATTTCACTCATAAATATTGACTCGAATCAAATGGTCATTTTTATGATGTTTGTGTGTATCTTCTCTAGCACATATATAAACTATTTATGTCTTTAAAAAATTTTGTTGTTTATCATTCACACATTCATTTTTCTCTTGAGTGAGAAAATTTTAGTTTGTCTAAGATTTTCTTTTGTGTGAGATTTTCTTAACACTAGACACAAGCGAATATGAGTGTTACTTAACTCTAGGAGAGAATGTCAGTTCTTATCGTGAGGAATTCAATAAAGGTACTAATCATTTTGTGATATTTTTAAAGATAGAAGAAATTTTCTCCAATTTTTTTGGAATTTCTAGCATCTGCCATCAGTCCAATGACTCAAATAAGTTAATTCATGTGAAATGAATGAAAATTGTCAATAAGTGAGAGTTTGAATTGCTTTTGATCTCTAAAGATGGGTATCATTTAATTTGTTTATTGATCTTTTTGAAGTGCTTTTGATCTCTTAATGAAGTGCTTTTGATCTCTTAAGGTGAATATCATCCAGATAATGTTATTGACATTTTCTCTCTTCCAGCAAATTAATTATATTGAAGAGGAAAGGGTCGATAACATTGTCTTCATGACTTCATCATTAATTATTATTATAGTTTTATATAAAAAAAGTTTGTTCATATATTTAAATGTTAAATTTTTTTAATTATTAATATTCTTTAGTATTCTATATATTCTAGTTTGTTAATATTAATTTTATAATTAATTTGTTAATATTAATTTTATAATTAATTTGGTAATTGTGTAATTTTTATTTTTTATTGTTAATATTCTACTTTGTTATTATTTATTATTAATCATTTCTTAATTTTATTTAATGATTTAAATTTAATAATGTTTATAATATTGTATATTTGATCAAGAAGAATAAGAAATTTCAAATTCTTTTTTTTTTTAAATTTTTTTCTTTGTCTCTTAAATTACTTTCATAGATTAAAAAATTTATTTCATAAAAAAATCTTGATAAATTTATTATAAAAAGACAATAAATTTTTATTCGAAAGAATATTGGTGATGTGGAGCAGGGCCTTCCCCTAATAATTTAGAGGTTTTGTATCAGTTTTAAAAATTTATTCCAATAAAAAAGAAGATAAGTAATAATACATTTTAGAATATTTTTTTATAAAATAATATATTTAAATAATAAAAATGTGGGTATCATATATTGAACATCGGCCATTGAAGTTAAAACAAACTTTGTAACAACTATACTAACTAATTTATATTAAATTATAATTTGAATAAATAATATTTATATATTTATTTTAAATTTATAATTTATAAACAATATTTTTGAGATTTTTATTGAGGCTTTAGGTTGCGATCCTCCTTGTCTGGTCCAAAGTGACGATGCTATTCAATAATTTAGATGTTAAAAATATTTATGTTGATATAAATACTATAAAAATGATAAAAATAAAAATATATTTGATTCAATAATTTAGAATTATCTTGAGTCTAAAGTAATTTATTTATTAACTTCAAAAGCTCTTAAGAGATAATTTTTTATTATAAAGGGTCCTGAAGCTAAATCATGTAGATATTTTATTTTATTTATATAGTTTAAAATGATGATTATTTATTGTTGTTGTGATTTAATAAAAGTTGTGTTATTTATTAAAAATTATTTAAATATTAGTAAGAAACTTGTGCTATTACACCATAATTTATAAAGTTTTTTCAGTTAATTAATTAACATTCACATAGTCACGAACATATGTTAATAATATAATAATCAACAACAACAAAAATATTTAAAAGATGAACATTAAAATAAATCGTCTATCACTGGTACCTTCATATCTATCCGTGAATTCAAATGAATATTTTTTCAAACCTAAAATAACCTTCATATCTATCCGTGAATTCAAATGAATATTTTTTCAAACCTAAAATATATGACATCTATCCGACAAATTTTAATTTTAAAACTTTCTTATTATTTTCTATTTAAAAAATTTTACAACCTACAAAATTTATTTTTGATACAGTATTAAAACATTATATTATGTATACTAATTGAATTAAATGATGATACATAATTGTAGAAATATAAAATGAATGATAAATTTAAACTTTTCATAATAAATTTATGTATATTTCTATCATACTCGAATCATGTTCTTTTATCAAAAAATAAATATTTATAACATTTTTTTAGTGTACATGATAATATTTTATCATAAAAAAGACTAACATTTTTTTGATAAATTGAATTGTTAAAATAATTTGTTATATTTTAATAATAGTTTTAATTAAAGTTAATATATCTCTAAACTTTTCAAAAGAAAAACTTAAATAAATTTAATAGTAACAACCACATACATTTTGAATACTAAAATACAAATCATATTTAAAAAAATTAAAATTTTTAACAGTAAAGGTAAATCAGACTTAATAATAAATTATAATTACTTTTATTTATTAGATTTGAAATAAAAATAAGTCATATTAAATTAAAAGAGTTAAGTAATTTATTTTTTCTTATATCATCTCATAATATTATATATGGTATGATTTTTTCATTCATTACTTTTAAATAAATTTGTAAAAAATATTTTTAATTTTTATTTCTATATCAATTACATTTTCTTATTATCTTTATTTTTTCATGAGTATAATTTATTAATATATTTAAGAAAAGCCCATACAATAAAATTTATTAAAATTTTTAAAAACATTTTGAGTTTTAAAAATATTAGTGTCAATATATTGATTAATTTTTATTTTAATATATTTCGGGTTATGCTTCAAAATAGAATTACTTGACACCGTACAGAAGTACATTTTTTTAAATAAATAATAATAGTTCATGACACACTTCATATAAAGTTATCTCACTAATTTATTCATTAATCATAATTTTTATATTTATTAAATTTAATCTTATTAATTCCTATGAATACAAAGTTTTAAAAAATAACTAATAACTAATAACTAATAGAATATAAAAAATCACCAATACCTATAGAAACATAACAAACGTATATATTTATTACCAATTATATATATATAGTATTGGTTAAAAAAATATATGTTTAAAAAACAAAAACAAAAATCATTTTATGGCATACATTTATTCTATATCAACCCTAATTTTTTATCAGATATCAACCCTAATTTTTTATTTGTCTTTCAATTATACAATATCAATAAATTCTTTTTTGATTTGTGTAATTATTTTTTATTTGTCTTTCACTTATACTATATTAATAAACTATTTTTTATTTGTCTAATTTATTTGATAAAAATAAAATATATTAAAATATATATTTTAGTTAAAGTTAAATTGCAATAAAAAATGCAATGCGTAAATAGTTCCGCATAGATTTTGTTTTGTTTTAATAATTTTATAAGTTTAAACAATATTAATTTTAATTAAGAATCTAAATTTATTATAAAAAATTTGTTCAAACACTTTTATGTAAGTATAAATTTATTAATATATATTTAAGAATAGTCCTTGCAATACAATTAGTAAAATATTTTAAAATATTTGTGTAAATATATTTATCCATTTTTATTTTAACAAAAAAAATTAATCAATAAACTAATATCTAAATATTAAATCTGTTTAAAAAAATACTTTGGGTCATGTTTCAAAATAGAGTTAATTGACATTATAAAGAATTATCTTTGAAAAAAATTACTTTTGCAAAACTAACTTATTAGGTATGACTCGATAAAAAATCAAATAATTAATTGATTCAAATTTTAAAAAAAAAAGTTATATTTATATATATATATATATATATATATATATATATATATATATATATATATATATATATATATATATATATATATATATATATATATATATATATATATATATATATATATATATATATATATATATATATATATATTAAGACTAATTTACATTAAAATATATAATTCAAATTAAAAAATAAATTATAATTAATTAAAATAGTCACACTTTTCAATTTTAAAAGTTGAATATATATATGGAGACTAATTTACATTAAAAGTGATACTAAAAAGGAAATAAAATTACAATGAAGAAAAAAATCAAATAACACGTTTAAAATAAAATTGAAAGTTGAAAGAAAATGTATAAAAACCAACTACGGTTACACCTGCTTTATAACGATGTGTATGAGTCACCTGCATCACTGTTTAAAAATATTCATCAATTCACAGCAAACTTATATGGACAGAAAGGAACACCTCGTCAACAACAGCTAAAACAAAATTATCAACAGGATTGGAAGCGGCAGAACCATTCATTCATTTCAAAAAAAAAATATGAATCCAAAATTAAAAAAATTATTAAGTATTCCATCAAATAAATAGATATTACAAAGTGAAAATTACTTCACAACAAACAAATAATAACAACAGTGAGAGAGGGAGAATGTTTTCTTTAGGATTATTGTTTTGGTTTGGTGAAGAGAAAATGAAAGAGTGGTTTCTTCCGACACTTTTTCCATTAACTTCGGGATGGCTCATCAACGTTATTAAATGTCAAATTAATATAAATTAAGTAATGTTTAATTAGTCTGTTTTGCCATTGTAATTAAATTAAATTAAATTTTTAATCAGATGATTTAATATATAATTATCAGGTATTTTAGTTTTTATATATTTATATTTATAATAGATATAATTGATTATAATAAATTAAACAAAAATAAAAAATGTAAAAAAAATTCTTAGAATGACACATCAGCGTTACTAAATGTCAAATCAATATAAATCAAATAATGTTTAATTAGTCTATTTTACCCTTATAATTAGATTAGATTAAACTTTTAATCAGAGAGTTTAATATGTAATTATTAGATACTTTAGTTTTTATATGTTTATAATAGATTAAAATAAAGTCTCTAAATTATTTAATATGATATGAGTATAATCTATATAATTTTTTTTTAGAATTTTTTTTAATCTAGCGAGCTTCTTTTAGACCTCTGATAGAAAACACAAAATATTCATAGATTTCTCAAGTGCACATACGAATTCATGTTACAGGTGGACTTCGCAATGAGCTCGTCGTATGGGATGTCCTGCGAGAGCCTGAATTGAAGTGGTACACGCGAAATAGTGAAGTAGACAAAAACAAGGTGTGAATATGTTTGTGTCATTTATGGTTTTATTTTGTGGTGGAGAATGAAATGGGTTGTAGACTCAATTTATAGGCAAGTTGGAGTAATATGGACCAAATAAATCTTATCAGGTCACATTTCGCAAGTGCACTTACGAATTACACAAAATCAGGTGAAAACGTGAGGAATCGTGAGATGAGGGTTCGTTTGTTTTGTTCTGTCTTCGTGTTTATCATTTAGTTTAGGAAAAACTAGGATTAGTATTTGTTCTAATGAGTTTTTATTATTTTAAACACAGATCCAGTAGTAGTGTTAAAAAATATTTAAGTGTTAGTAGACTAATTTTTGTTTTTTTTATAAAATTTGGTTTTGGCTTTTATACATAATATTTTTTTTATATAAAACATAACTTAAGTAAAAAAGAGGGATTTAGTTTTAATTTTAATTAAACTGATTTTGTTTTTTTTATTTTTAAAAATGCAACTTAAGATTAGTTATTAATAGGTTTAGTTTTATTTATGTGTTTAAGTTATAATAAGGATTTTAATAAAACTAATTTAGTTTTTAATTTTTTTATAAAAAAAAAAATACAATAATAATATAATAATATAATAGTAATAAACTGATTTTTTTTGTTTTCTTTTTATATTAGTATTAGTTTTTTTTTTCATTTATTTAATTAGAGTTAGTATTGTTTATTTTCATTTCTATAATTTATAATATAAAATTAAGTTTAGAAGGATATTAGGTGTAAGAATGATTGGTCTGGGTGGTTAGTCCAGGTGGTGACACTTGTCACCACCTGTCTGGTTCATTTTGAATTTGGTGTAGACATGTATATTGTATCCATTTTGCACTCTCCTTCCACAAGCCATCAGATCTGTTGAGGTCCAGATCCAACGATCCAGAATGATGGACCACAATATGATTCATGGAAGCACTCATACAAGATCCAGCAGCATTGTTTTTGGGCTTGGGCTCAGATTGCTGCTCACACCCCCCAGATTAAAGCTCCAATCAGGCCCATTTTCTAACTCTCTCTTTAAATTTATTATTATGCAAGTTTTTTTTTTATATATTGATGTATTAAATAATAATTAGTATAAGATGGTTTTTATTTGCTAAATTATCAATTAAATTATTAGTTGATTTTTTATCAAGTAAAAAAAATCTATCCTAATAATTATTTAAATTCCGGTTTGTATTGTGTGTTAATTTATTTTCTTTTATTATCCGCTTTATTATGTTATTCGCTTGTATGTTTCATTACGCGATTGTACACTCCACTCACAAATTAACATAAAAACAACAACAACGCCTCCGATCTCTCATTTTTGGTTACCCACACCAAATTCTCTAAGGGTCTCATGGTTAGGGATGGGCATGGCCATCCTCACGAGGTTAATTAAGGCCCTCGTTGCCTTGATTAATCATAACCCGAAAAAACAATTGGTCCACATACCAATCACCATGCACCAGGGTCTCATGGTTGGGGATAGGAGCACCTATCCTCACGAGGTTAATCAAGTCCATATATTTGGTTAATCATAACCCGAAATATCATTTCTCTACGTCCAACGCCGCAATTTTCAAAACACTTTCAAGTCAAAAATGATTAATTGAACTTGTTCTTTCAAAAATCAATTTTTCTACAAACAAAAAAAACATGGTGCTATGGTATTTAAGTAAATCGTTAGAGGATAGCCCGACGATTTAATTAAAATGTAAAGTATTTGGGCCATTAGAGGGTAACCCAATGACTTAAATACTTTATTCCATACACTTAATAAAAGTGAACTTTGTTTCACCTAACCCTTTTCATAATAAAGATTTTGGATGAGAGATGATCGGTTGACCTCAATCACCAATCTCGAGTATTGAATCGTTAGAGGATAGCCCAACGTTTTGATACTTGTCATCTACAATTAAAATCAATTCAACCCATTCAAATTCCTTTTCCGCTCATACGCGGTCATCAAAAACACTTTCTTCTAAAATCAATACAAACAATCCAAGACATTTTCAACAAGAACTACGAGTTTTGACTTTCCCATTGCACGAGGGAATACGTGACGGTTTCAAAACCGTGTCAAACTCAAAATAAATAATAAACAAACCCCTTTTCTTTTTTATTCATAATTTAGAAGTTAGCGAATACACACACACAAACACACTTTGAACTAAATGGGTCCCATCGAGTACGATGGACGTAAGGGGTGCTAATACCTTCCCCTTGTGTAACCGACTCCCGATCCCATTCTTTTTGGTCTTGTAGACCGCCTTATCCGACGTCGTGGGTTTTATCTATATTTTCCCGTTCTTTCTAGAATAAATAAAATTAGGTGGCGATTTCATTGTTTTTGAAAATTTAAATGATTTTTGAAAAACGAGTTGCTTCAGACCCAAGTCTTTATGAATCGATGCAAGCAGTAGAATTTTAGAAAATCAGAAGTAAAGAAATTGCATGCATCGACTCATAGAGACATGCATCGATCCATAGGGGAATTTGGGAAGTTATGCATCGATGCTTCAGTTGGCGACTTCACTGGGGAGGAATTTTAAAATCTTTTTGACTAAGCGAGTCAATCCTAGTTTAGTTCTTCGCATGTTTGTGTGTTTGTTTATCGCTTTCTTCTCTATGCTTATTTATTGTTTATTGCTTATTATTCTCTTTACGCTTTATATATATTATTCTGTTGATATATTATTGTGGTGGGAATTTATGGGTGTTGATACATAGATAAGCCCACTACCCAGGCTTCTAGGTCACCTTTTTAGGAATAGAGGGGTTGCGTAGCCTAGGTCCACCTGACTCCATTGTCTTGTTGGCCCGAAGCGAAGACTCAGACTTAGAGTTGGTTGTTTTAAGGAGGTTGTTGGCCCGCACGATAGCGCAGGACATCAATCTTTGGACAAATGACCTATAACTCTAAGTTTTTTCATGTTATCCAAGCCTAGACCGACCGCTCAAATAAAGGATTTTGAGTATCCCTTTAAGAACCGTTTCTTGGAGTATACTTTTGCAAATACTGTCACCATGTAGGCCTCTCGCGCGATGATAATATTTGTTAAAAGGGGATCTGAGACTCCGAGAAACATTTAGCAAAAAACATTAGAACCACCTTGTTCGGGATTATTGGGTAGAAAGCCTAGAGCTGTCCAATCATAGGAGCCCACCTAAATAAGTTGTTCTAATTACCAATATCATTCCTGATTCACGTCTCTGTGAACTTGTTATTATCATCATGTTGCATTCCATTTGCATCAATCATAAAAAAGAGTTTATTTCTCTCATCATCCATGCATCATCATGCATTTCATTCATTTCAATCAAAGGACTCATTTCAACTTGGCTTCTTATTCCGAATCTCAAGACTGCAAGACTGATTTCCTGACATCGTCGTCATCATGGATCAACTTCAGGCAGGTGTGGCTGCGATGAATACTCATATGGATACCCCGATGGATCAATTCATGGAGGTTATCTAGAAGATTGCCCTTGGACAAGAAGAGTTAAAGCAAGAGGTCTGAAGTTGTTACTACTGATCATGTTAATCCACCAGGTGTTAATCTTAACCACATGGAGGTCCTTTCAAACCAAAATGTCAAAAACACCGTTCAGATGCATGTCAATGGAACTCCTCAATGTGAGGACATCTTCGAGTCTTCGTTTGACACCTTCAGGTTTCCGATTGAAGAGACTGAGTCTAAGAAAAAGCTTCACCTCCTTGAGAAAAGGATGAAAGTTATTGAGGGTCGTGATTCCCTTGGTTTAGACGCTCCTAGTTTGTGCTTGGTGCCTGGTATCAAAATTCCTACAAAGTTCAAAGTCCCCACTTTCGAGGAGTATAAGGGTACCTCTTGTCCGATTACCCACATCAAAGCCTATTGCAATAAGATGGCTCCCTATGCGGAAAATGACAAGATCCTCATGCACATTTTTCAAGATAGCCTAAGTGGAGCATCTATCGAATGGTACACTCAGCTTGAACGAACTCACATCCAAAGTTGGAAAGATTTAGCTGAAGCCTTTGTCAATCACTACGACTATAATAGTGACATGGCTCCCACCAGAATTCAACTCCAAGGTTTAACTCAAAAGACTGAAGAATCTTTCAAAGAGTATGCGCAGAGATGGAGAGAATTAGCTGCTAGAGTTCAACCTCCTCTTTTGGAACGAGAACTCATTGAGATGTTCTCCAATACCTTGTAAGGTCCCTATTTTATTGTTGGATGTACTTCTAAATTTTCACACCTAGTTGTTGTAGGGGAACGAATTGAGCGTGGTCTCAAGATGGGCAACATTCAAGATGTTGCTATTGCTTCTGAATTTCCAGAGCGAATTAATGAAGAGGCAAGTACAATTTTCGAGGACGAGGAAGAAGTTCCTGTTTACCCTCCATTTCAGATTCCTAATCAAGTGACAAAAGCTAATTCAAATTTGTGTGCTCCACAAATCTGTGCTGAAACTATTTGTCGAACACCCATTCAGTATGCTCCCCAGTAGCAGAATGCTCCTCGACAACAAATTTATCAACAAAATCGTCAACAACGAGGTGGGAAGAATATGATAAGGCCAAGAAAAATTCATGATCCAATCCCTATGCCTCATCGTGAGTTGCTCTCTCACCTACTTCAACATTCTTTGGTGGAGTTAAAGGAGCTCGGTGTGACACCCCGATTTAATTTAAATATTAAATAAGTGAGAATTTAATTATTTAAATTAATTAAAGTCGTAAGTATTAATTTTATTGGATTGATTGGGTTATTTAATAAAGGAAAGATTGGAGGTGTAGGAATAATTAGTGAGTATGAGGAGTAATTTACTCTACTTTACTAATTATTATTATTTTATTTTATTTTATGGGAATAATTCAAGAAATAATTAAAGGAATAATAAAAGGAGTATAAAAAGGAAAAAGAAGAAAAGAATAGTTTTTTTTGGAGAAACTGCTTTCACGTGGAATTGGAGAAAAGAGGAAAAGAGAGGAAAAAGCCGACGCCGAGAGAAATCGAAGATTCATCGCGAGGTAAGGGGTGATTTCGTTCGGTTAATATGCCTTATGGGTTTTGGGAATCATAGGGATAATTGGGTATGTTAGAGAATTTGAATTTATGATGATTATAGGTTATAGTAATAAACCCTATTTGTGTCGGTGTTGGAATTTAGAACCATAAGTATGTTAAATAATTAATAGGAACGGATGAACTATGTTGTTTGATGATTAGATGGTGTAAAATAATTATGAGATAGTGTTCCTAATGTACCAAATCATATGTGTGAGTTTGGAAGTGATAACGGAGGTAAAATGCTGTCAAAAAGTAGCAGAAAAACTGTTGCAGGTCGTGGGAACCGGTTCCGTTCTGGGTAGGAACCGAGTTCCCAATGTTAATTGGCAAAACTGGGACTTTTTACACTCAGGAACCGGTTCCTGTATATGACGGAACCGGTTCCCCATTCAAAAATCAGGGACGAGGCAATTTTTACTTTCAGGAACCGGTTCCGTTCTGGGTAGGAACCGGGTTCCATGTGTATTTTTCCAAAAACTTCTAAAACTTCAAAAATCCATATTTTCTAAACCGTAACTCCGATTCGAAAGTGCGTTATTTCTTAAATTTAAAATACTACCTTTTGAAAAGGGAAAAATATTATTTTGCTAAAATTATTTTAAATATAGTCGAGTTCCCGATTTTTGAAAAGAGTGATTAATTAAGGACAATGGAGAATTAATACAAATGGTCTGAGTTACCGGATGAGAACTAATGCATATCACGTTATATTTGATATTCATTATGATTTGGATGTAATATATTGGTGAATTGGCCTTATGTGGATTATATTGATATCATGTGGTTGTCGATGTTGTTTATTCATGATTGTACTGATATCATGTGTTGTTATTATCGTATGTACTAGTGATAGTCTTACTGATTGAAGAGTAAGCGTTTGGCATATTTATGCTTTGTGATAATCATTTCTTGATTATGTTGTTATCATGCGATATATGTTGATATTGGCAATTATGTGGAATTATGTTGTCATCATATCCCGTTGAATTAATGTTGCATGCTTTTATGATGCATGCATGAGCATTTGTTAAATTGGTTCATTCCCATTGTGCGGAGGTGAACTGGCAGAGCCAATAGACTTACCAGGTAGAGGCTAGATTCTTGACCCGGTGGTTATGGGCGAATCATGGATTTACATCTATCCACATGTAAAGCGGGTGTGTGAACTCGGTTCACGTTTGGTACCACATGCATAGAGTTGCATATGGGATTGTAACATGCTAGGATGGATTCCAGTGTTGCAATTTCCATTGTTTGAATTATGTACATGTTCATTGTGTGGAATGTGTTGTGAATTGATTATGACTTGTGCTTGGTTAAATTAATTAATGTATCTTTATTTCTATCGCATTCTAAAACGTATAATGCATGTTATATTGAATGAGATCTCACCCTTACTCAACATTTTCGATCCGGTGATTAGCGCGAGTTGGTGAGGATAGCTCTAGTATCGAGTCGCTTAGTTAGTCCGCGTGTCAGTGTCGTGCTCTGGTAGATGTAACACTGGGGAACGGTTGTTTGAATCCTTTAATGGATATTTTTGAATAATCTTTAATTATGTTGACTTATTATCCTGGAAGTCTTTAATGTTTTGATTCAGGATCTCGTTTATTATTCTGGAATACGGTGGATGTTGTATTCGGAAGTTTTGGTTATGTTACATTTTTAAACATAATTGTTGCTTCATAATAAGCATGGCACATGTTTTGGAAATTTTATGCTTTAAAAGTTGTGACGCCTTCTTGGTTATGATTAAATACTCTGATTAATTATTATAAAACGCGGGTAAATAGAAGGGGGTGTTACAATAGTGGTATCAGAGCATAGTCGGTCGTTGTGACCAGTGTCTTAATGTCATTATCCCTTTGTACGCGACAAGTGTGTACAACACCGCCGGTACTTTTTACCGATTGATTATTGCGAGTAGTGTGAAACTAAAGGGGAGGAGAGATGCTTCCCGGATATGTTCCAATTGTAAGTCATTGGTACGAGTTACTGCTTGAAAGGACAGTGCAAGTGTGGTTAGAGCTGTTGGAATCGTTTGGACCATGAGTCATAGTTGGAAGTGCAAAAGGTGAGTATGATTCCGAGAACAGAAAGTGTTGGTAATGATGGTTTATACTTCAGTATGATTATCGGGTGTCTATTGACAAATTGAGGACTTGATCACCCTTAATCTCTTGTTGATAGTAGACGAAATCGTATTGGATGGTATATAATTGTCTTGCTATCTAATTGGGACATAAAGTAATGAATATGAATGCAGTGTGGTAGAAGCTTGTGAACTATATGAGTGGACGAAGACTCTAATAAGAATAATGAATTGAGATGGATGGTTAGAGTTGCGTAGATATTAATGATGGTGCTGTGGTATTTCTGTTGTATTCTTCGACGGAAGTGAGAGGAAAATCTAAGAGCGATGAATTACCGGTAGTGAAGAATTGTCTTGAGATTGTTCCGTGTAAGTTGGATTGCCAGTGGTGGATGAATTTCCAGAGGTGCTTCCAGAATACGTTGGTGAATTGCCGTCTGAGAGAGAGGAGGAATTACTATAGATTTAATTCTTGGAACTAGTCCGGTGTCGATGGCGCCGTATTGCATGTCGGCATCTGAGTTGTCTGAGTAGAAGAAATAGTTGGAAGAGTTAGGTGTGAATTCTAATGTTCCCTGAGACTAATAGCGACTCATCGTTTGAGCAAGATGTTGGATTAGCTTGAGGCTGCCTTTAGGTTGAATGTTTGAAGCAAACCAAGTGATTATGAATCGTTTTGATGAGTCAATGCATATTCTTGGCCTAGAAAATATTTGGTAACTAAGAAGGATGACTCTTAGAAGATGAAGCTGGTGTGATTGGAATGTTGCAACGCTTCCGGTTGATCGCGAAGTTGTCAGTGGAAGAGACCTCTTTGTGTTCTTGAAAAGATTAATGGTGTCAGTGTCAATGGTTGATATAAAGAATGCAATGATGTGAATTGGTTATTGGAATTGTAACTTGACACAATTAATCATGGTGAATGATGTGTGTTGCGGTATGTGGAAGTTAGCATCTCAAATTTTGTATTCTATGATGTTTTGGGATTTTTCACTCTCACAAGGTGAGAAATCGATTACCTATCATAAGGAATTGATTTTCTGGAGCTGACAACATTTTTTTTTAAAAACTTGTAAAATCCATAATTGGAGTTTTGGATGTCTGATTTGAGTTTCGTTTGAAGTGTTGGAAAGATAATGTGATGAACTTCGTTTTAAAAATGGTTCCAGCACCTGTAAGTAATTTATTTATCGTGTAATGATGGTTGAGGAGAGTCGGGAGTCGTTGTTAATGTCGTTTTGGGTACAAAACTTATTTCTACGACACCCGTACAAGACGTCAACTTTAGATATAGAAAATTGAAGAAGCTATTGGAAGGTGCTCAGAGAAATAGATTTGTAAAACCAAGTGTATTGTTTTGGGATTCTGATTGTGAGGAAAGATTCCAAGAGTGGGAGAGGAGGTTGACTAGTGCTCCGATTTTAATTTTGCAGAATCCGGAAAGGTCCCTTGTTGTGTATTATGATGCGTCATTGACGGGTTTAGGTGGTGTGTTGATGAAGGATAAGCAGGTTGTGGCTTATGCTTCGAGACAATTGAAAGTGCATGAAAGGGATTATCCAACCCATGATTTGAAGCTGTTGTATTTGTTTTGAAGTTATGAAGGCAATATCTGTATGGTCCACGGTTTGAAGTATTCAGTGATCATAAGAGCCTGAAGTATCTCTTTGATCAGAAAGAGTTGAATATGAGGTAGAGGAGATGGTTAGAATTTCTCAAGGATTATGATTTTGGTTTGAATTACCATCCTGGTAAAGCAAACGTGGTAGCAGATGCATTGAGCAGGAAATCCTTGCATATGTCAATGTTGATGGTTCGTGAATTGGACTTAGTGGAACAATTCAGAGATTTAAGTTTGGTATGTGAAACTACTCCGGATAGTGTGAAACTGGGCATGTTGAAACTGACTAGTGGTATTTTAGAAGAGATCCGAGAGGGGCAGAAATCTGATGTTGGTTTAGTGGATAAGATGACATTGATTAACCAAGGTCAAGGAGGTGAGTTCCGAATTGACGAGAATGGCGTTATGAGATTTGTGATGTTATGTTGTCAAAAAGAGCATTCTGGAAGAAGGGCATCGTAGTGGATTAAGTATTCATCCTGGTGCTACTAAGATGTACCATGATTTGAAGAAATTATTTTGGTGGCCTGGAATGAAAAAAAAATGTATGCATGTTTGGTTTGTCAAAATCAAAAATTGAGCATCGAAGTCGGGATTGATGGAACCGTTGTTTGTGCCGGAGTGGAAATGGGATGGAATTTCAATGGACTTTGTGTCCGGTTTGCCTAAGAACAGATTTGGGTCATTGTCGATCGATGACGAAGTCCGCTTACTTTATTCCGATAAGAATGGATTATCCGATGGAGAGATTGGCTGTATGTCGAGAAGATTGTAAGTTTGCATGGTATTCCGTCTAGCATTGTGTCGGATAGAGATCCGAGGTTTACTTCTAAGTACGGCAATTAAAGCTACGTACTTTACGAAGTTCAGATATCATCCGCAGGATGGTCGAAGAGAACGATTCACCGTTAGAAGATTTGTTGAGAGCTTGTGTGAGAAAGGTGGAGCTTGGGATAGCTATTTGCCATTGATAGAGTTTACCTACAACAATAGTTTTCATTCGAGCATCGGTATGGCTCCTTGAGGCATTGTATGGTAGAGATGCCGACACAAATGTGCCGTGATTGGGCCGTAGATTGTTCAACAAACTTCGTAAAAGATTAAGATGATTCAGAGAAGATGAGAACTTCTCGTCGTCAAGAGTTATCATGATAAGAGAAGGAAGGATCTTGAGTTTGGTGAAGGAGATCATGTATTCATGAGAGTTACTCCGATGACGGTATTGGTCGAGAGAAGTCAAAGAAGTTGACTCCGCTTTATTGGTCCGTTACCAAGAGAGTTGGGAAAGTTGCGACGATCGCTTTACCCCGCCAATGCATGATGTTTTCCATTAGGAGGTACATTGGATCCGTCTCATAAGATTCAAGTAGATGATGTTCAAAAGGGATAATTTGCGTTGAAGCGGAAAGTGAAAATTGAGAGGTAAAGAGATAGCATCGGTGGACCAAAAGGAAATGTAACTTGGGAGTTGGAGAGTCGATGAAGGACTCGAATTAAGGTATGTTTTCGAGGACGAAAACTCTTTTAGTGGGGGAGAGTTGTGACACCCCGATTTAATTTAAATATTAAATAAGTGAGGATTTAATTATTTAAATTAATTAAAGTCGTAAGTATTAATTTTATTGGATTGATTGGGTTATTTAATAAAGGAAAGATTGGAGGTGTAGGAATAATTAGTGAGTATGAGGAGTAATTTACTCTACTTTACTAATTATTATTATTTTATTTTATTTTATGGGAATAATTCAAGAAATAATTAAAGGAATAATAAAAGGAGTATAAAAAGGAAAAAGAAGAAAAGAATAGTTTTTGGAGAAACCGCACGTGGAATTGAGAGAAATCAAATTCATTAAAATCGTTAATATGCCTTATGGGTTTTGGGAATCATAGGGATAATTGGGTATGTTAGAGAATTTGAATTTATGATGATTATAGGTTATAGTAATAAACCCTATTTGTGTTTGTTGGAATTTAGAACCATAAGTATGTTAAATAATTAATAGGAACGGATGAACTATGTTGTTTGATGATTAGATGGTGTAAAATAATTATGAGATAGTGTTCCTAATGTACCAAATCATATGTGTGAGTTTGGAAGTGATAACGGAGGTAAAATGTCAAAAAGTAGTAAAAAGCAGTCGTGGGAACCGTTCCTCGGTAGGAACCGAGTTCCCAATGTTAATTAAACGGGACTTTTACACCTCATATGACGGAACCGGTTCCCCATTCAAAAATCAAAAAACCGGTTCCGCTCGGTAGGAACCGGTTCCATGTGTATTTTTCCAAAACTTAAAACTTCAAAATCCATATTTTCTAAACCGTAACTCGAGTGCCGTTTTCGGCGTTATTTCTTAAATTTAAAATACTACCTTTTGAAAAGGGAAAAATATTATTTTGCTAAAATTATTTTAAATATAGTCGAGTTCCCGATTTTTGAAAAGAGTGATTAATTAAGGACAATGGAGAATTAATACAAATGGTCGATCGGATGAGAACTAATGCATATCACGTTATATTTGATATTCATTATGATTTGGATGTAATATATTGGTGAATTGGCCTTATGTGGATTATATTGATATCATGTGGTTGTCGATGTTGTTTATTCATGATTGTATTGATATCATGTGTTGTTATTATCGTATGTACTAGTGATAGTCTTACCTTGAGAAAGCTGGCATATTTATGCTTTGTGATAATCATTTCTTGATTATGTTGTTATCATGCGATATATGTTGATATTGGCAATTATGTGGAATTATGTTGTCATCATATCCCGTTGAATTAATGTTGCATGCTTTTATGATGCATGCATGAGCATTTGTTAAATTGGTTCATTCCCATTGTGCGGAGGTGAACTGGCAGAGCCAATAGACTTACCTGGTGCAGAGGTAGTGAGGCTAGATTCTTGACCCGGTGGTTATGGGCGAATCATGGATTTACACTGTCTATCCACATGTAAACGGAGCGGTGTGTGTGAACTCGGTTCACGTTTTGGTACCACATGCATAGAGTCTGCATTGCATATGGGATTGTAACATGCTAGGATGGATTCCAGTGTTGCAATTTCCATTGTTTGAATTATGTACATGTTCATTGTGTGGAATGTGTTGTGAATTGATTATGACTTGTGCTTGGTTAAATTAATTAATGTATCTTTATTTCTATCGCATTCTAAAAACGTATAATGCATGTTATATTGAATTGAGATCTCACCCTTACTCAACATTTTCAGATCCGAAGTGATTAGCTGCTTGGAGTTGGTGAGGATAGCTCTAGTATCGAGTCAGTTAGTTAGTCCGCGTGTCAGTGTCGTGCTCTGGTAGATGTAACACTGGGGAACGGTTGTTTGAATCCTTTAATGGATATTTTTGAATAATCTTTAATTATGTTGACTTATTATCCTGGAAGTCTTTAATGTTTTGATTCAGGATCTCGTTTATTATTCTGGAATACGGTGGATGTTGTATTCGGAAGTTTTGGTTATGTTACATTTCCGCTGTTAAACATAACTGTTGCATTAAATATTTGATAAGTCTTCTTCAGTGAAGCATGGCACATGTTTTGGAAATTTTATGCTTTAAAAGTTGTGACGCCTTCTTGGTTATGATTAAATACTCTGATTAATTATTATAAAACGCGGGTAAATAGAAGGGGGTGTTACACTCGGGACGCCTCCTTTTCCGTATCCTTTGGGATATGATCCTGATGCATATTGTGAGTTCCATTCTGGGGCACCTGGCCATACAATTGAAGGATGTAATCTTTTTAAAGGCACAGTTCAGAAACTCATTGATTCCAAAGCAATCACGTTCACTCTAGAGGGCCTACGCATCAATTGAAATCTCTTTTGACTCAGTGAACATCGCGACTACGAAGTGCATCTTCTGAAGCAAGAAATCCATACGGAGACTAGTCTCCTCAACATGGAGATTCCTAGTTTCATCTTGCATGCTCATTTGTAATATTTTTGTTTGTTCAGTACTTTTTCATATGCTAAGTTTGTTCACTCTGGAATATTAATCATAATGCATTGAATAATGTTTGTCTTGAATTGATCCATTCGTATTCACTCTTATTTGTTTTACTATGCTTTTGATATTCAACTCTTATTAATAAAGCAACACCTCTGGAGGGAGGATGGTGAACAATTTACCCAGAATCTCAAACATTATTGCTTTCGAGTAAAAACCCTGCTAACGATGTACAGGCCTTGTTTCAAATTCCCAAACACCGGAGATATAAGGGAGTGAAACCCTCGTTAACCCCTCTCGAGCCTCGAAGTAGGAGTTTCTTTTCTGTTCAGAAAAAACCCTCTTTTTTTTTAAAACCTGGGGCAGGGTAGTGTTCAGTTAACCCGATCGAGCGTTCAAAACTCATCAAGAGTGCACATCCAACGCCACAACAATGGTTATCCTTCAAAAGATCGAGGAAATTCAAAGCCCCAATGGTCAATATTCTCCAATCAACAGTGTGCTTCAAAAGAGGTTGAAACTGTGGTGGTTATTTCTTGCACATCAAGAAATCAACAGATGACGATACCACAATTGTTATCTCTTATCCACACAGGACTCAGGCAGTCACCATCGCCTCCAATCAAACAAGGGTGCAAGATCACATGACTTGTTCAAAAGAAAAGTGATAAAAAAGGTGACAAAAAGCCCGCTAAGTCTAAACTTCATAATAAGTCGCTTAGGCAAAAAAAAAAAAGGAAAAGGATTACAAAACAACAAAAATCCTCCTTACAAGAACAAGGTCGTGTGGTCAAAAACCAAAAGCAAAAGGCGAGTGAATGTCGTGTCCAAGAAACCTCAATAGTTCCTCGACTGCACCATCAACTTCTCTCAAGAGATGAATGCTCGTATTGAGTTAATTGAACTTAGGAATGGAGAACATCACGGAGGATGGGAGGGCACCAAATATTTTGAGCCTAAAAATCTTTTTTTCTAAAAACCCGTGAACCAGACCACGTTACAACCCTTGAAAGTCCTAATTGAAGCATGTGTTAATTCGAAAGCAAAATTGTTACAAGAATACGGTAACCTGACTCCTAGGAGGCTTGCTAAACATTTGAGTTGGTATCACTCAATATTTTACAAAAAAAATTCAATGTTTCGATATCTTTTCAATAAAAGTTTCTTTAACTTCAAGACAAATATGAACTTTGCATTAGAATTATCATTTGTAGAATAAAACATTCTTTGCATATAGACAAGTGCTTAAACATCAAGTAAGCTTGCATAATGAGCATCAGATGGATAATTTGATTGTCCTGAAGGACATATTGCTTCAAGTATCCGATTGAGCACAAAGCAGATCAAGTTGAGAAGTAAGGTTGTGAAGTAGCCTACTTTCAAGATGTGAAAACCACCCTGAGCAGGTGATATCTTCTATTTTCAATCAATCTGGGGCATTTTGTGTCGAGATTCAGAGAACCTCTCAAAGTGATGAGTAATTAGGGGCATTCACCCGAGCAAGGTTGAAACCTTCTTCACCTTTGGTTATCCAATGGCAGTGTTTCCAAGTTTATAATATTGGGGCAGATTATCTTGATGGTCCAGATCTCAGTAAGCTTTCTTGAGGCTATTTTCTTCAAAGTCTCTACAGATCGGGGCAAAGCATTACGCAGGGGCCTTCCTCCACCTCATAATTAATCAGGTCAAGTCCAGGCGCAAGCTAAACAACTGTTGAGTTTGAAGGGCGTGTCGGGAAGTCAGGATCGTTATCCTCAGCTCATCAGAGATCTAAGTCTGTGTTGAATTTTCTCCATCAGAAGTTAAGGATCTTTGTCTCCAATTCAAGTCAAGATTGTCATCCTCATTAGAGATCAAGGTTTAATTCCTGGTTGTTGGTTTTCTTCAACAGAAGTCAGAAGACGGGATTTTATCCATTGAGTTCCAACAGATGTCTTTGCTTCGACACATTGCATATAGTAATCATCATTGTTGTGTTCCGCATTTTGCAGATTTTTGTTGTCCGAAGATCTTAAAATAAAGAGCATGATGCGCCTGATCTTTGATCACCAGCAAAGTTTCTTTCTCTCCAACAAGAGTTATCTATGTCATATGTGTGCCCTTGGATGTTATCATTCTTTCCGCGACGTGGAAGATCACAAAGAGTAGTTTACACCAGCAAGATCATTTTCAAAGGCTCACTTATGCCAGAAGATATTGTCGACTTCTCTTATGCAAGAGCTCGTAATCCTGAGTTACTAAAGTCAGGAATTCTACGCAACAAGATCATCATCCCAGATGAATGTCAATCTCTAAGAGTTACTTCCCCAGTGACGTTGATCATTGAAAGAGGATACTTCTATTCTACAATCCCCTGTCGGAGACCAGACTATCATCTCTTGGATAAAGACCAGATGATTTATATTCTATTCGTGGATGGTCGTTGTTTCCTCGGTAGCTCACAATTGCCTTTAATCCTAGACAAAATATTAAAACATGCATCATTGCATTGCATAACATCCTCAAAAATGCGTAACATTTCCATTGATATGGAGCATTATGCTAAAAAATAATCTCAAACATGCATCTAAGCATAAGCCAGATTAAAATGTTTCTCGAGTACCTTTTGCGTCTTTGAAGAGAAGTTTATCCATAAAAATCCCAAGTGGTTTTCCCTGTCAAGTTTCCTCAAGATATGTCTTCTTGTTGTTGCTACCTGCATCTTTGGCCCTGTGTCGGTCTCCTACATCATTCAATTCAATTCATTTACAAAGCGTCTTGCTTTTTGCAAATTCTTATTTTGGTATTCTTACCCGTGTTTGCCTCTGTCGTTAGAGTGCGTGTAAGAGTTGGTGTCTAACCTTTCTTGCTTCTCAATTGTTTGAGTATCCATACTTGGTGTGTGGTAATTCATATAATTGCCGCTCTTGAAGAATTACACCCCACCTTTGGCCTGAGGGATATTGTATTTCTTGCACATTTGCAAACTTTTGAAGTCCAACATAGCCTAGCAATCCTTGCTAGGATCCCCTTTGTTTGGCCTCTTTCCCCGTAAATTCATCTTCGATCGACGATTTTACCATTCCATATATCTTCTCCCCAGCGAGTCTGCTCCAGTCGGTCTCCTTCTTGTGTGTGTCTAATATCTTTACCTGACATATACTCATGTCTATTCTCATTTTGATCCGCGAAGCAACTTATTCAAGTATGCTTGTTCCAAAGATCTATGAGTTCTTACCTTTCTGATCTGCGAAGCAACTTATTAAAGTATGCCCGTTCCAAAGATCTGTCTGTTCTAATTTTTGATCTGCGAAGCAACTTATTAAAGTATGCTCGTTCCAAAGATCTATGAGTTCTTACCTTTCTGATCTGCGAAGCAACTTATTAAAGTATGCTCGTTCCAAAGATCTGTCTGTTCTCATTTTTGATCTGCGAAGCAACTTATTCAAGTATGCTCGTTCCAAAGATCTACGAGTTCTTACCTTTCTGATCTGCGAAGCAACTTATTAAAGTATGCTCGTTCCAAAGATCTGTTTGTTCTCATTTTTGATCTGCGAAGCAACTTATTCAAGTATGCTCGTTCCAAAGATCTATGAGTCCTCACCTTTCTGATCTGCAAAGCAACTTATTCAAGTATGCTCGTTCCAAAGGTCTGTCTGGTTTCATTTTGATCTGCGAAGCAACTTATTAAAGTATGCTCGTTCCAAAGATCTACGAGTTCTTACCTTTCTGATCTGCGAAGCAACTTATTCAAGTATGCTCGTTCCAAAGGTCTGTCTGGTTTCATTTTGATCTGCGAAGCAACTTATTAAAGTATAATCGTTCCAAAGATCTACGAGTTCTTACCTTTCTGATCTGCGAAGCAACTTATTCAAGTATGCTCGTTCCAAAGGTCTGTCTGGTTTCGTTTTGATCTGCGAAGCAACTTATTCAAGTATGCTCGTTCCAAAGATCTATCAGCTTTCATTTCTAATCGGCGAAGTTGCTTTATTTAAGCGCATTCGTTTCTCGATGTACCGAAACCCTTTACAAAAAAAATAACGCCAAAAAAAAATGTGTATAAAAAAGGTCAATAATCAGAAAAGCATAAATATTTCTACTTGTTCTTCGGAGCGCAAATTTTTGGGTTCTTTTAGTATTTAATCTTCTTCAACCTTAAAAGTTCAAACGGCTAGCGCCAATTTCACTTTCAGGTTTAAGACGATTAAATAGGGGCAGCTGTTGCACCCCAAAATTTGCCCTCTTATCTCAATTTTATCTGGTTTAGGCTTCACGTTTATCATAACATTCACATGCATTCATAACACTGGTTCTGTGGTTACGGGTTGGAGTTGACTTCCGGACATCTTCCTTTGAGCAGAGAATAGGTGGTGCTTTCAACCAATCTAGGGTATTTGAAAACGACGAGGTTTAAACGATGAATCTTATCCTTTCTTATCTATCGATTTTTGGGTTTGGTTTTTGATTGTTGTAATGAGCGGTCTCTTTCTTGATAGAACTATAGAAATTTTGCTGAATTAAATATCATTGCTTCCTGGTTCAAGAGATCAATTCATCACGAGTTTAGGGTTTGCTGGTGGTTCGAGATTTTACTCTGCAAAGTCTGATGCCTTGGTCTTCTTCTGATTATTTAGTTCGTTCTTCAAGAAGTAGGAGGGTGGATTATGATTATCTGATTATTGATCAACAGTTCGAGTTTTTGTTCATTTGGCTTGCTTGGCAACGTTGTTTTGTTTTTGGCAAGAGTGACGTGTGGCATGTGTGGAAAATACTCATCCAGAGTAATTGCTTACAAGATTCAAGAATGTCCGAGTTTCCACATGTTTAGATCTTTTCTAGTCACGTTCATCGCTCACGAGATTCAAGGCATTCAATGAAAAGTTAGAAGTTCTTTATGAAATTCGTTTGGTCAAATCTTTCTCTACTACCGAATATGTTTCGATTCGCAAATGCGGTGATAATCCCATTAATTTCAAGTGGAATCTATCACTCATTCCTTAAAGAATCATGGAGTCGACAAGTTGGCTAAGGTTTTGAATCGAGAACTTTATTTGAAAATTAAAGTTTCGATTTTTGTTTCAACTGGCAAAGGGCTCCGAATTTCTACATGGATGGATAAACACGGAAGCTTTATGGCCGGGAAATTCAGAGGAATTCAAGTGTTGCTTAAATCCAAGTCATCAAACCATTTTTTTTTTTGCATCAAGAAGAGTTTAATTCTCAAGTTTCACATACTATAGGATTCAAACTCTAAAAAGGCAACAACCGTGTTACTACTCGTTTGATCCAAAACTACGGATCGGGGTTATAGTGTTATTTGGAATTGGGCGCCTATTCTAATCAACATTTCGACATGTTGTGTCTCAACCGAGTTAATATTAGTGTATGACAGATTTTAAAAATATTTGATGCATGACAGATTTCCAACTTTCATACACAATTGCTACAACGATGAAGATCGCATTAGTAGTATTTGAAGATCTAAAACTAAGAATTCAAGTTGGTACATAATCTTTAAATCTTGCATTCATGAAAATTCAAGAGTTTCGAATTACTCAAAGGTTTTTATTGTACAAAATGTAAGAACAAATCAAGATACATGTGTTACAACTTGTCAAACTTTTAAATACAAGTTACAAAGTCCCTACAATACTAGTATCTTCTAAACTATTTGTGGATTTTTCAAGCTGTAAGTCTTCATGAATGTGTTCTTGACTTCGTTCTCAAGCTTTCCATTCCTCCAAGCTTTCCTTCATCATTTTTCCGAACTCGTAGCGGTGCTCATATTCATGAAACAACAGAAAGAAAGCAGTTAGCAATAATGGACATCATTAACAAGATACAAGACAATGCATTGTTTTATCTCATCATTAGGGAGTAATGATTGGGATCAGTTTATGTTAAGGGTTGTTTATCATTCATGTTCAAGAACCTACCCTTTTGCAAATCACAACACATAGTTGGTTCACAAAAGGGGGGTGTGGCTCAGAAACCATCATCACCACTAAAGCCATTGTTGCAAGTACAATGCCACCTGTTCTGAAGTCAGAAAATACATCACAAAGCAGCCCAACAGATCACAGAAAACAATAACAGCCCAATACATCATAGTCCAGTACAGAAAACACATGCTAGCATACTCATTTACTGACCAACAGATCAAAAACAGATACCAAAGCCCATGATTTTTTTCGTTTTCTTTGGTCCAACAGCCCTGTTCCCAAAGACTGACATTAGTAAACCCTAATATAGGACAATATAAAAGGGAAGAGGCACAGTAATCAAGGGGCAACATTTTTCAACTGTTCATTCAAAAAACCCAGAACATTCAAACACAAACGTAGAACAGTCAAACCAAACCCAGAACGTTCAAACCGAATCATCATTTCCTAAACATACCCCCTTCAGAAATCCGAAAATAGCCACGAGAAAGAAGAAATTTGAAAGGTATTACCGGTTCAGCAGAGGAAGGAGGAGGTTGCGAACACTGTGTCGCCATCCTTCTCCTTTTCTCACGGTTGTTTTTACACTTTCTGCATAGCATCATCATTCGCGTCGCGATTAGGGCCTAGGGTCTCGTTTTTTCCCCTTTCCGTTTTCAATAATCTGTAAAACACAACAGTCAAAACCAGTTTTCAGAAATCATATAATCAGTAAAACAGAGTAATCAGATGGTGAGTTTAAGAGAGAACAACAGATCGCGATCATGAGAGGTGTGACACCCCGATTTAATTTAAATATTTATTGAGTAAGGATTTAATTATTTAATTAAATGAAGTCCTAAGTATTATTTTATTTGGATTAATTGGGTCCTTTAATGAGGAAATGTTTGGAGGTATGCTGAGTAAACGGTGGGTGTAAGAGTAAATCACTCTACTAATTAATTATTAAGTTTTAATTATTTTATTGGAATAATTAAAGGAACATTAAAGGAATATAAAAAGGGAAAAGAAAGAAAGAATAGGTTTTTTGGAGAAACTGTTTTTACGTGGAATTGGAGAGAAGAGGAAAAGAGAGGAAAAGCCGACACCAAGAGAATCGAAGAATCATCGCGAGGTAAGGGGTGATTTCGTTCGGTTAATATGCCTTATGGGTTTTGGGAATCATAGGGATAATTGGGTATGTTAGAGAATTTGAATTATGATGATTATGAGTTATAGGAAACAAACCCTATTTGTGTCGGTGTTGGGATTAGAAATCATAAGTATGTCAGGTAATTGATGAGAGTGAATAAATCATGTTGATTGATGTTAAAATGGTGTGAAATGACAATAAAATGATGTTCCTAATGTTCCAAATCGTATTAGTAAGTTTGGGAATGAATAGGAATAGAAAATGCTGTCAAAAAGTAGTAAAATTGCTGTCACAGATCGTGGGAACCGGTTCCCTGTGGGGAGGAACCGAGTTCCCAGTGTTAAATTGCAGAAACTGGGGAAAAATAGACTCAGGAACCGGTTCCTGTATATGACGGAACCGGTTCCCCATTCAAAAATCAGGGGCGAGGTATTTTCAACTTTCAGGAACCGGTTCCGGTCTGGGTAGGAACCGGGTTCCATGTGTATTTTTCCAAATTTTCTAAAACTTCAAAAATTCATATTTTCTAAACCGTAACTCCGATTCGAGTGCCGTTTTCGGCGTTATTTCTTAAATTTAACATACTACCTTTCAAAAATGGAAAAATATTATTTTGCTAAAAATTATTTTAAAAGAGTCGAGCTCCCGATTTTTGAAAAGAGTGACTAGTTAAGGATAGTGGGGAACTGTCACAATTGGTCTAAGTTACCAGATGAAATATTAATGCTTACTATGTTGTATCTTGATATTCGTTATGATTGAATGCGATACATTAGTGATTGGCAATAAGTGAATTATGTTGAGATCGTAATCTATGAATTGGTTTAGATTGTTTGACAATTTGAATGGAGATTGACGTTCATGTGATGTTTCTTTCCCTTGTGATTTATTCATGATTGTATTGGTATCATGTGTTATTGTTATTATATACTGGTGATAGTCTTACTGATTGAAGAGTACGCGTTTGGCATGGTTATGCTTTGTGATAATTTAAGTTATGATTATGTTGTTATCATGTGATAGCTTGATAATGGTATTTATGTGGAATTATGTTGTTATCATATTCCGTTGAATTGATGTGCATGCTTTTTATGATGCATGCATGAGCATTTGTTAAATTGGTTCATTCCCATTGTGCGGAGGTGAACTGGCAGAGCCAATAGACTTACCTGGTGCAGAGGTAGTGAGGCTAGATTCTTGACCCGGTGGTTATGGGCGAATCATGGATCGGATTCTTGACTCAGTGTTCTGGGCGAATCCTGGATTACACTGTCTATCCACATGTAAACGGAGCGGTGTGTGTGAACTCGGTTCACGTTTTGGTACCACATGCATAGAGTCTGCATTGCATATGGGATTGTAACATGCTAGGATGGATTCCAGTGTTGCAATTTCCATTGTTTGAATTATGTACATGTTCATTGTGTGAGCTGTGTTGTGAATTGATTATGACTTGTGCTTGATTAAATGGATTAATGTATCTTTATTTCTATCGTATTCTAAAAACGTATAATGCATGTTATATTGAATTGAGATCTCACCCTTACTCAACATTTTCAGATCCGAAGTGATTAGCTTGAGTTGGTAAGGATAGCTCTAGTATTGAGTCAGTCAGTTAGTCCGCGTGTCAGTGTCGTGCTCTGGTAGATGTAACACTGGGGAACGGTTGTTTGAATCCTTTAATGGATATTTTTGAATAACTTTGAATTATGTTGACTTATTACCCTGGAATTCTTTAATGTTTTGATTCAGGATTTTGTTTACTATTCTGGAATACTGTGAATGTTGTATTCATAAGTTTTGGTTATGTTACATTTCCGCTGTTAAACATAACGGTTGCATTAATTATTTGATAAGTCTTCTTCAGTGAAAGCATGACACATGTTTTGGAAATCTTTATGTTTTAAAAGTTGTGACGCCTTCTTGGTTATGATTAAATACTCTGATTATTATTATAAAACGCGGGTAAATAGAAGGGGGTGTTACAATAGTGGTATCAGAGCATAGTCGGTCGTTGTGACCAGTGTCTTAATGTCATTATTCCTTTGTACGCGACGAGTGTGTGCAACACTGTCGGTACTTGTTGCTTTTCTGATTGATTATTGCAGGGTAGTGTGGAACTAAGTGGGGGAGAAGAGATGCTTCCCGGATATGTTCCGATCGTAAGTCATTGGTATGAGTTACTTCTTGAAAAGACAGTGCAAGTGTGGTTAGAGCTGTTGGAATCGTTTGGACCATGAGTCATAGTTGGAAGTGCAAAAAGGTGAGTACGATTCTGAGAACAGAAAGTGTTGGTAATGATGGTTTATACTTCAGTATGATTATCGGATGTCTATTGACAAATTGAGGACTTGATCACCCTTAATCTCTTGTTGATAGTAGACGAAATCGTATTGGATGGTATATAATTGTCTTGCTATCTAATTGGGACATAAAGTGATGAATATGAATGAAGTGTGGTAAAAGCTTGTGAACTATATGAGTGGACGAAGACTCTAATAAGAATAATGAATTGAGATGGATGGTTAGAGTTGCGTAGATATTAATGATGGTGCCGTGGTATTTATGTTGTATTCTTCGACGGAAGTGAAAGGAAAGGCTAAGAGTGGTGAACTCCCAGTTGTTAATGAATTTCCAGAGGTGTTTCCGGAGGATGTGAATGAGTTACCACCTGAGAGAGAGGTGGAGTTTGCTATAGATTTAATTCCTGGAACTAGTCCGGTGTCGATGGCGCCTTATCGCATGTCGGCATCTGAGTTGTCAGAGTTGAAGAAGCAGTTAGAGGAGTTGCTTGAGAAGAAATTTATTCGGCCTAGTGTTTCACCGTGGGGTGCGCCGGTATTGTTGGTTAAGAAGAAGGAAGGTACAATGAGATTGTGTGTTGACTACAGGCAACTGAATAAAGTGACAATCAAGAATCGGTATCCATTGCCGAGGATTGATGATTTGATGGACCAGTTGGTCGGAGCGTGTGTATTCAGCAAAATTGATCTGAGATCTGGATATCATCAGATTCGTGTTAAGGCGGGAGATATTCAGAAGACTGCATTCAGAACGAGGTATGGACATTATGAGTATTCAGTTATGCCATTTGGAGTTACTAATGCACCTGGTGTGTTTATGGAGTATATGAACAGGATATTTCATCCGTATCTTGACAAGTTTGTGGTGGTGTTTATTGACGACATTCTGCTCTATTCAAAGAATGATGAGGAGCATGCAAATCATCTTAGAATTGTATTGGAATTGTTGAAAGAAAAGAAACTTTATGCGAAGTTGTCTAAATGTGAGTTTTGGTTAAGCGAAGTGAGTTTTCTTGGTCATGTGATTTCCAAGAATGGTATTGTTGTTGATCCTACGAAAGTAGAAGCCGTATCTCAGTGGGAAGCGCCGAAGAATGCTTCAGAGATTCGTAGCTTTCTTGGTCTGGCAGGTTATTACAGGAAATTCATTGAGGGATTTTCGAAGTTAGCATTACCGTTGACTAAGTTGACGAGAAAAGGTCAAGCATTTGTTTGGGATATAGATTGTGAAAAAGGATTCCAAGAATTGAAGAGGAGATTGACTAGTGCTCCGATTTTAATCTTGCCGAATCCGGAAGAATCCTTCGTGGTGTATTGTGATGCGTCTTTGATGGGTTTAGGAGGTGTTTTGATGCAAGATAAGCAGGTTGTGGCTTATGCTTCAAGACAGTTAAAGACTCATGAAAGGAATTATCCGACTCATGATTTAGAGTTGGCGGCTGTTGTGTTTGTGTTGAAATTGTGGGGGCATTATCTGTATGGTTCACGGTTCGAGGTGTTCAGTGATCATAAGAGCCTGAAGTATCTCTTTGATCAGAAAGAGTTGAATATGAAGCAGAGAAGATGGTTAGAGTTTCTCAAGGATTATGATTTTGGTTTGAATTACCATCCTGGTAAGGCAAACATGGTAGCAGATGCATTGAGCAGGAAGTCTTTGCATATGTCGATGTTAATGGTTCGTGAATTGGAATTGGTGGAACAATTCAGAGACTTGAGTTTGGTTTGTGAAACTACTCAGAATAGTGTGAAATTGGGCATGTTGAAGTTGACTAGTGGTATCTTGGAAGAGATTCGAGATGGACAGAAGTCTGATGTTGGTTTAGTGGACAAGCTGACATTGATTAACCAAGGTCAAGGAGGTGAATTCCGAATTGACGAGAATGGTGTTATGAGATTTGGTGATAGAGTATGTGTTCCGGATGTTGCTGAGATCAGAAAGAGTATCTTAGAAGAAGGACATCGTAGTGGATTGAGTATTCATCCTGGTGCTACTAAGATGTACCATGATTTGAAGAAATTATTTTGGTGGCCTGGAATGAAAAAGGAAATCGCCGAGTTTGTGTATGCATGTTTGGTTTGTCAGAAATCAAAGATTGAACATCAGAAACCGTCAGGACTGATGGAACCGTTGTTTGTTCCGGAATGGAAACAGGATGGAATTTCAATGGATTTCGTGTCGGGTTTGCCGAGGACGACGAAGAACTGTGATTCTATTTGGGTTATTGTTGACCGATTGACAAATTTTGCTCACTTCATTCCGATAAGAATGGATTATCCGATGGAGAGGTTGGCAGAATTGTATGTCGAAAAGGTTGTAAGTTTGCATGGTATTCCATCTAGCATTGTGTCGGATAGAGATCCGAGGTTTACTTCTAAGTTCTGGACAGGATTGCAGGAGGCTCTAGGTACTAAGTTACGATTGAGTTCTGCATATCATCCACAGACAGATGGTCAGACGGAGAGGACGATTCAGTCGTTAGAAGATTTGTTGAGAGCTTGTGTGTTAGAGAAAGGTGGAGTTTGGGATAGCTATTTGCCGTTGATAGAATTTACCTACAACAATAGTTTTCATTCGAGCATCGGTATGGCTCCGTTTGAGGCATTGTATGGTAGGAGATGTCGGACACCGTTGTGTTGGTACGAATCTGGAGAAAGTATTGTGATTGGACCAGAGATTGTTCAACAAACTTCAGAGAAGATTAAGATGATTCAGGAGAAGATGAGGACTTCTCAGAGTCGTCAGAAGAGTTATCACGATAAGAGGAGGAAAGATCTTGAGTTTGATGAAGGAGACCACGTGTTTATGAGAGTTACTCCGATGACTGGTATTGGTCGAGCTTTGAAGTCAAGGAAGTTAACTTCGCATTTTATTGGTCAGTTTCAGATTACCAAAAGAGTTGGGGAAAGTTGCTTATCAGATTGCTTTACCGCCGTCACTTGCTAATTTGCATGATGTTTTCCATGTATCTCAGTTGAGGAGGTACATTGCGGATCCATCTCATGAGGTTCAAGTAGATGATGTTCAGGTGCGGGATAATTTGACTGTTGAAGCAGTACCTGCACGAATTGAGGATCGGAAAGTGAAGCAATTGCGGGGTAAAGAGATAGCACTGGTAAGAGTAGCTTGGGGAGGACCAGCTGAAGGAAATGTAACTTGGGAGCTGGAGAGTCAGATGAAGGACTCGTATCCCGAACTGTTCGTCTAAGGTATGTTTTCGAGGACGAAAACTCTTTTAGCGGGGGAGAGTTGTGACACCCCGATTTAATTTAAATATTTATTGAGTAAGGATTTAATTATTTAATTAAATGAAGTCCTAAGTATTATTTTATTTGGATTAATTGGGTCCTTTAATGAGGAAATGTTTGGAGGTATGCTGAGTAAACGGTGGGTGTAAGAGTAAATCACTCTACTAATTAATTATTAAGTTTTAATTATTTTATTGGAATAATTAAAGGAACATTAAAGGAATATAAAAAGGGAAAAGAAAGAAAGAATAGGTTTTTTGGAGAAACTGTTTTTACGTGGAATTGGAGAGAAGAGGAAAAGAGAGGAAAAGCCGACACCAAGAGAATCGAAGAATCATCGCGAGGTAAGGGGTGATTTCGTTCGGTTAATATGCCTTATGGGTTTTGGGAATCATAGGGATAATTGGGTATGTTAGAGAATTTGAATTTATGATGATTATAGGTTATAGTAATAAACCCTATTTGTGTCGGTGTTGGAATTTAGAACCATAAGTATGTTAAATAATTAATAGGAACGGATGAACTATGTTGTTTGATGATTAGATGGTGTAAAATAATTATGAGATAGTGTTCCTAATGTACCAAATCATATGTGTGAGTTTGGAAGTGATAACGGAGGTAAAATGCTGTCAAAAAGTAGCAGAAAAACTGTTGCAGGTCGTGGGAACCGGTTCCGTTCTGGGTAGGAACCGAGTTCCCAATGTTAATTGGCAAAACTGGGACTTTTTACACTCAGGAACCGGTTCCTGTATATGACGGAACCGGTTCCCCATTCAAAAATCAGGGGCGAGGTATTTTCAACTTTCAGGAACCGGTTCCGGTCTGGGTAGGAACCGGGTTCCATGTGTATTTTTCCAAATTTTCTAAAACTTCAAAAATTCATATTTTCTAAACCGTAACTCCGATTCGAGTGCCGTTTTCGGCGTTATTTCTTAAATTTAACATACTACCTTTCAAAAATGGAAAAATATTATTTTGCTAAAAATTATTTTAAAAGAGTCGAGCTCCCGATTTTTGAAAAGAGTGACTAGTTAAGGATAGTGGGGAACTGTCACAATTGGTCTAAGTTACCAGATGAAATATTAATGCTTACTATGTTGTATCTTGATATTCGTTATGATTGAATGCGATACATTAGTGATTGGCAATAAGTGAATTATGTTGAGATCGTAATCTATGAATTGGTTTAGATTGTTTGACAATTTGAATGGAGATTGACGTTCATGTGATGTTTCTTTCCCTTGTGATTTATTCATGATTGTATTGGTATCATGTGTTATTGTTATTATATACTGGTGATAGTCTTACTGATTGAAGAGTACGCGTTTGGCATGGTTATGCTTTGTGATAATTTAAGTTATGATTATGTTGTTATCATGTGATAGCTTGATAATGGTATTTATGTGGAATTATGTTGTTATCATATTCCGTTGAATTGATGTGCATGCTTTTTATGATGCATGCATGAGCATTTGTTAAATTGGTTCATTCCCATTGTGCGGAGGTGAATGGCGAGCCAATAGACTTACAGTGCGAGGTAGTGAGGCTAGATTCTTGACCCGGTGGTTATGGGCGAATCATGGATCGGATTCTTGACTCAGTGTTCTGGGCGAATCCTGGATTACACTGTCTATCCACATGTAAACGGAGCGGTGTGTGTGAACTCGGTTCACGTTTTGGTACCACATGCATAGAGTCGCATTGCATATGGGATTGTAACATGCTAGGATGGATTCGGTGTTGCAATTTCCATTGTTTGAATTATGTACATGTTCATTGTGTGAGTGTGTTGTGAATTGATTATGACTTGTGCTTGATTAAATGGATTAATGTATCTTTATTTCTATCGTATTCTAAAAACGTATAATGCATGTTATATTGAATTGAGATCTCACCCTTACTCAACATTTTCAGATCCGAAGTGATTAGCTGCTTGGAGTTGGTAAGGATAGCTCTAGTATTGAGTCGATCGGTTAGTCCGTGTGTCGTCGTGCTCTGGTAGATGTAACACTGGGGAACGGTTGTTTGAATCCTTTAATGGATATTTTTGAATAACTTTGAATTATGTTGACTTATTACCCTGGAATTCTTTAATGTTTTGATTCAGGATTTCGTTTACTATTCTGGAATACTGTGAATGTTGTATTCAGAAGTTTTGGTTATGTTACATTTCCGCTGTTAAACATAACGGTTGCATTAATTATTTGATAAGTCTTCTTCAGTGAAAGCATGACACATGTTTTGGAAATCTTTATGTTTTAAAAGTTGTGACGCCTTCTCGGTTATGATTAAATACTCTGATTATTATTATAAAACGCGGGTAAATAGAAGGGGGTGTTACAAGAGGCGAAATCGCGAGCCACCATGAGCGACGGTGAGTTCGAGGGCGAGAGAGAGACGAAATCGCGGGTGAGAGGATCGGTGAGAATCGGAACCGACGAGACGAGCGGCGGCCATGGCCGGATCGTGTGAACAGCAGCGAGAGGGTTTTTCGTGAGGAAGGCAAGAGATACCTGAGAAAACGTGAGGAATCGTGAGATGAGGGTTCGTTTGTTTTGTTCTGTCTTCGTGTTTATCATTTAGTTTAGGAAAAACTAGGATTAGTATTTGTTCTAATGAGTTTTTTTTATTTTAAACACAGATCCAGTAGTAGTGTTAAAAAATATTTAAGTGTTAGTAGACTAATTTTTGTTTTTTTTATAAAATTTGGTTTTGGCTTTTATACATAATATTTTTTTTTATATAAAACATAACTTAAATAAAAAAGAGGGATTTAGTTTTAATTTTAATTAAACTGATTTTGTTTTTTTTTTAAAAAAAATACAACTTAAGATTAGTTATTAATAGGTTTAGTTTTATTTATGTGTTTAAGTTATAATAAGGATTTTAATAAAACTAATTTAGTTTTTAGTTTTTTTTTATAAAAAAAAATACAATAATAATATAATAGTAATAAACTGATTTTTTTTGTTTTCTTTTTATATTAGTATTAGTTTTTTTTTTCATTTATTTAATTAGAGTTAGTATTGTTTATTTTCATTTCTATAATTTATAATATAAAATTAAGTTTAGAAGGATATTAGGTGTAAGAATGATTGGTCTGGGTGGTTAGTCCAGGTGGTGACACTTGTCACCACCTGTCTGGTTCATTTTGAATTTGGTGTAGACATGTATATTGTATCCATTTTGCACTCTCCTTCCACAAGCCATCAGATCTGTTGAGGTCCAGATCCAACGATCCAGAATGATGGACCACAATATGATTCATGGAAGCACTCATACAAGATCCAGCAGCATTGTTTTTGGGCTTGGGCTCAGATTGCTGCTCACACCCCCCAGATTAAAGCTCCAATCAGGCCCATTTTCTAACTCTCTCTTTAAATTTATTATTATGCAAGTTTTTTTTTTATATATTGATGTATTAAATAATAATTAGTATAAGATGGTTTTTATTTGCTAAATTATCAATTAAATTATTAGTTGATTTTTTATCAAGTAAAAAAAATCTATCCTAATAATTATTTAAATTCCGGTTTGTATTGTGTGTTAATTTATTTTCTTTTATTATCCGCTTTATTATGTTATTCGCTTGTATGTTTCATTACGCGATTGTACACTCCACTCACAAATTAACATAAAAACAACAACAACGCCTCCGATCTCTCATTTTTGGTTACCCACACCAAATTCTCTAAGGGTCTCATGGTTAGGGATGGGCATGGCCATCCTCACGAGGTTAATTAAGGCCCTCGTTGCCTTGATTAATCATAACCCGAAAAAACAATTGGTCCACATACCAATCACCATGCACCAGGGTCTCATGGTTGGGGATAGGAGCACCTATCCTCACGAGGTTAATCAAGTCCATATATTTGGTTAATCATAACCCGAAATATCATTTCTCTACGTCCAACGCCGCAATTTTCAAAACACTTTCAAGTCAAAAATGATTAATTGAACTTGTTCTTTCAAAAATCAATTTTTCTACAAACAAAAAAAACATGGTGCTATGGTATTTAAGTAAATCGTTAGAGGATAGCCCGACGATTTAATTAAAATGTAAAGTATTTGGGCCATTAGAGGGTAACCCAATGACTTAAATACTTTATTCCATACACTTAATAAAAGTGAACTTTGTTTCACCTAACCCTTTTCATAATAAAGATTTTGGATGAGAGATGATCGGTTGACCTCAATCACCAATCTCGAGTATTGAATCGTTAGAGGATAGCCCAACGTTTTGATACTTGTCATCTACAATTAAAATCAATTCAACCCATTCAAATTCCTTTTCCGCTCATACGCGGTCATCAAAAACACTTTCTTCTAAAATCAATACAAACAATCCAAGACATTTTCAACAAGAACTACGGAGTTTTGACTTTCCCATTGCACGAGGGAATACGTAGGCACGCGGTTTCAAAACCGTGTCAAACTCAAAATAAATAATAAACAAACCCCTTTTCTTTTTTATTCATAATTTAGAAGTTAGCGAATACACACACACAAACACACTTTGAACTAAATGGGTCCCATCGAGTACGATGGACGTAAGGGGTGTTAATACCTTCCCCTTGTGTAACCGACTCCCGATCCCATTCTTTTTGGTCTTGTAGACCGCCTTATCCGACGTCGTGGGTTTTATCTATATTTTCCCGTTCTTTCTAGAATAAATAAAATTAGGTGGCGATTTCATTGTTTTTGAAAATTTAAATGATTTTTGAAAAACGAGTTGCTTCAGACCCAAGTCTTTATGAATCGATGCAAGCAGTAGAATTTTAGAAAATCAGAAGTAAAGAAATTGTATGCATCGACTCATAGAGACATGCATCGATCCATAGGGGAATTTGGGAAGTTATGCATCGATGCAAGATGCGCATGCATCGATACATAGGCCAAAAAACAGGGCTATGCATCGATGCAAGTTTCGTATGTGTCGACACATACTGATATATTTTTGAAAAATTGCAGAATTTTATGTTATGCATCGATGCATAACAATTTGAGGTCGATGCAAGCTGTTTATGCATTGATGCATAGCCTTATGCATCGATGCATACTGTGTTGGGTTGAAACATGAATTTTTCTGAAACGATTTCTATCATAACTTTTTAACCGTAACCCCGATTTAGGCGTAGTTGGTATCGTTGGAAAGCTTAGAACGAGTACTACCTAATAATAATAATTTCAATACTAATAATTAAGATCTGGAAGGATTATTTTGGATTCCATAATAAGAACTCGTTGTGAATTGGTGAACTATTTGTTGAATAAATGTGTAGTGGGTTAATTCTATGAGTTATGATTAACATAAAATGTCCATGAATTTTGTTACCATATGTTGTAGTTAATATTAATTATAATTGGAATGATGTTGTATGATTCTATTCCATGTTTGAATTGATTGTTGTTGTATATACCGGTGATAGTCTTACTAATTGAAGAGTAAGCGTTTGGCATATTTATACTTTGTGATAAATTATTCCATGATTATGTTGTACCTGTTATCCATTATGATTGAGTTGTTATCATGTGATATATATTGGTGTTGGCATTGTGTGGAATTATGTAGTGATCATATTCCGTTGATTGAAAGTTGCATGCTTCTGATGTGCATGCATGAGCATTTTGTTGATGGTTCATTCCCATTGTGCGGAATTGAACTTGCAGGACCAATAAACTTACCTAGTGGACAGAGGTAGTGAGGCTAGATTCTTGACCCATTTATGTATGGGTGAATCAATGAATTGACGCTGTTTTCCGAGGTATAAGCGGAACAGGGTGTGGACTTGGTTCACGATTGGTACCACATGCATTTGAGTCTGCATTGCATATGTAATTATAACATGTTAGGATGGTTTCCAGTGTTATAATTGCATTGATTGTTGTTGTTTGTATAATGATCTGCGTGTTTGTATTCATGAATCGTATGCTAATACTGTTAATAAGGGTGACTAACAAATTGGTTGTTTTATTGTTTTTGAGAAATGTATAATGCATTTTAATCTTGATAAAATCTCACCCTTAATTTAATGATTTCATATTCGAAGTGATTATCTGCTTGGGAATTGGTGAGGATAACTTTTAGAGTTGTGCTATTTAGATAATCTGCGTGTCAGTGTCATGCTCTGATAGTTGTAACACTAGGGAACGATTGATTGAGATTCTTTATGGATTTTAAACCCGTTGTTTGGTTTATGTCTTGGTTTATGTTATGGGATAATTATTGATTGGATTATTTTGGATCTTATGCTATCTTTCCGC
This sequence comes from Vicia sativa, assembly GCA_021764765.1. Taxonomy (NCBI): domain Eukaryota; kingdom Viridiplantae; phylum Streptophyta; class Magnoliopsida; order Fabales; family Fabaceae; genus Vicia; species Vicia sativa. The sequence goes on along the minus strand of CM038792.1, from coordinate 82,800,645 downwards.
TGTTTAAACATGATCATTGGTTTTATTTCATTTAATGAGTTCTTCAGTGAAAGGCATGATTACTGTTTTTGGTTATTTGAATTAATAAAATTGTGGCGCCCTTTTGATGTTGTGGATAAAACTCTGATAATATATTTATAATCGCGGGTAAATTAGAAGGGGTGTTACATAAAGTTCCTTATGCGAGGTCAACTCAGAAATAAGTGTTTGGTGCATAAGAACACGTTTCTCCTCTCCGTGACCAAGCAAATCGGATACGGCCCAATACCCGCAATTACCATATCTCCCCACATCCACGATTTTTTCAATGTGTTTGTGCATAAAAAGTGGCATATCATTAATGTATATTATCAGTGGTGGTGGTGGTGGCGGCGGTGGTTGTGGTGGTGGTTGTGATGTTGGTGTCCGAGGTGGTTTAGAAATCCGAGCTCCTTTTTTAACACTTGTTTTTTATTTTAGGGTTAGAGAATCCGAGAATATTTCATTGACGACTTTAGATAAGAAGGAGTACGCTTCGTTGTACTGTCATGTTGTGAAGTTTTCACCTTTTTTGGCGCACCTTTTGTTTTCACTGGTTGCGACGGAGGTTTCAAATCAGTTGTTTTCGAAAATAGGATTTTTCTTAATTGTTCTTTAATGTGCAACTTTGTAGCATCTTCCTCTTTTGAAAAATGATCCACTATGACTTCTAACTCGGTTGTGATGGTTATGTTGGATTTGCCTTCCTTTGCGGGCTCATAATCATCGAACCGAAGCCTTTTCTAATGAATGCATACCTCATCCATTCGTATGGGGAAATTGAGCTTAACTTTTTTTTGCAATAATACAAGCACATGGTATCTTGTTAGTCGTCCTAATTTTACACCAACATTTAAAACTATTGGTCCCCTTTATTTCCGCTCGTTTTGCTTCATAAAAAATAAAATTAAATCCCGCCCGAAATATGTTATGAACCAATTGTGCATAAAAGTGTTGTCTTTGAACCAGCGTTCCAATATAATTTTGCTCCTACCAACTTTTGTTTGAATTTCATTATATTGGTTTAGGAGGATTTGGTTCACAACATCCCAATCTCTACAAAGGTCGCCCTTACTATCACTCAACCACTTCTTCAAAGCCGTATGTGCAGATTCTACTCTATTAGTTGTTGTGTTCGTCAAATGTCTAACACGATCTGTCCATTCACATACCAGATTCTCTTTCCCTTGATCAAGAATAGTGGACTCAAGGTATTTCAAAAAATTGGGATATTTCATACACAATTTCCTAAAGTGGATCACATTCTCAATATACATCTTTTAGTAGCAGAATTACGAATTTTAGTCCATGCACTCATAATCTTCTCTACTACAACACTGGATTTGACCACTTGTCCATCTTCACCTTTCTTCTCTTTGGTGTCAATCGCGGGTTTTAGCCGTGCTCTCACATTTTTTGTGATGTGATACTAACATAGTAAAGCAGTTGATGACAGAAACACGGTGTCAACCGCGTTCATAAGGGAGTTATCTTGATCGGTGATGATAATCATAGGCATAATTTTTTTATCTTTAAAAAAATTCTTGCAAACACCCAACGCCCAAGTGACGTTGTCTTCCTTCTCACATTCCAAAAAACCAAAATCAGCCGAAAATGTCTTGTCCGTAGAGGTGACACCAACAATTTATAGAAGCGGAAGCCTATACTTATTAGTCTTGTACGTCGAATCAATCATTAGAATGGTTAGAAATATGTTGAGCAATTGATACTTACTGGATGCGTCCAAAAAATATCATGGATACTTACGTTGTCCTCACAAACTCTGTGTCTCGAAACGTAGTGGTTATCGTCCAAACATTTCAATAAATGTTGCATTTCGGACCTTGGACCTCTTTGAGCAATGTGTTGTTTATATCGATAATTGTAAACCGATTTGATATTTGAAACACATTTTACTCTATTCTGTTTCATACCGGCAAGTATGTTTCTCGGCGGAACTGTTTTCAACGACAATTCGGAAACATATTTCTTCTCTTCCGTCTTAAGCCGACAAACAATAGGATGCTCGTGTAACTTGGTGTCCAACGCATGGTTATGCATTCTGGACATAACACTAAATCGCCATAAATTATCCACCCTACAATAACCACACAATTTAAATAGACACCCACATTTTCTCGATCCAGTGTCTTCGTATTTTATCTTGCGAATTTTTGGAATGTATGTTCCACTTCTCTCGCATGTCAAAATAACAAATGGTTGTCGATTACTAGTCTCATTGTCGGACCTCGCAATCACAACGCCAAAACCAAGTTTGCTAGCTTACATTCAAACATAATCAAGCATATGTTGATGAGTGGTGAAAGTTTTGACATTTGAAAATTGATTTCCATGATCTATCACAATATCAATCATTTTATCTACTTCTTTCACCACAATCGGTTTATCATCTATGTTGACTTTGTCCAGAATTGAAATCTTCACAATAGCTTTGACAATGTTGTCGGGGTGCACCATACCTAAAATATTAAAAAAAAAACACATGAATTCTGTTAAAACAGAATTTTGTTTCTACATCAGACATTATTTCACAAGTGCACTTGCAAATTTTTGCAGGTGGACTTTGCAAGTGCACTTGCGAAGTGACGTTGTTTTCTTCAACATCAAAACAACTACAATGCAGCAAATATATATTGAAGGGATGAAAGTTTACCTTAAATTGCAGCTTCCAATGCTCACATTGTTAGTCTCAAGCACTTGAAACTTGATGTGGAGACTAAAATTTCATTGACATTAGGTGAAGTTTGGGGGAGGGGGTTGTTAGAGGATGAGAAAATGGATGAAATAATGTGAATAAGTGATCATGCAACATTTTAGTATGGAAAGGGAAGTTTCGCAAGTGCACTTACGAATTCATTTTTGAGGGTATTTCGCAAGTACACTTGCGAATTCACTTGGGTTTTTTCAAATCTAATGTATAAAATAATAAAACATACAAAATCAGGTGAATTCACAAGTGCACTTACGAAATATCTTAAAAGATGAATTTGTAAATATATTTACGAAAGATGTTTTAGGGTTTTCAATGGTATAACTGACGACCATTAAATATGAAAAGAAATTTTCATTTAAAAATTTAAAAAAAAAAATACTAAAATTAGTATGTTTAAGAGGTCCATAACTTTCTAATAATAGTGTTAAAATTTGTTCTAGTAGTACTAAGTTAGTTGGCGCATGTGGGCAAACTGAAGTCCACGTATGTTAGTAGTAGTCTTCAAAAACTAAAGTCTACTATGGAAATGAATAGTTGTTGTTGAACTTCACGTGAAGAAAGAAGAAACGACAATTGCTAGATTACCAAATGCAATAAATGAGATCATTACAATTTTGTTCTCCCCCACTTCTGACCAGCTTTGATTGTTTCTCAAACGAAGATTGAATTTAAGACGTACAGGAAAGAGACTCATATTACCAACTTCAAAATCCGAAAATTCTACCCACATCTGTTCAACATTTTCAACCAAATATTCACACAAAACCACTTTTCTAACTAAAATCTTAATACATCTATCTTTCAAATAAACAAGGGAGTTTTAACCGAATATCCACACAAACCACTTTTCTAATTAAAATATTAAAAATATATTAATATATCTATCTTTCAAATAAATAAACGTCAAGGGTGTGCCAAAAAAATACTTTGCTCCTAATGTTGATAGAATGTATCCCTTCAGTAGAACTCTCTCCCTCCATTTTAAAAGAGTGTCGTTTAAAATTTTTAGATACGGATTGAAAATTATAATAATATTGTTGTACTTATATTAAATTAGTCATATTAATGTGTTAGAAATAATGCACAGACTAAAAATTAAAGAGTATAATTGAAAAATTAGTAGTCATTGTAAATTGAAAAGTGAGAATGACATTCATTTTAAAATAAATTATTTTTTTAAAACGACACTCATTTTAAAATGGAGGGAGAATATTATAAATAAATTTTATTTTTTTTAATTTATTATATATATATATATATATATATATATATATATATATATATATATAAAAGGTTAAATATGTTGTTGGTCCTCCTAAATATTATGAAATACGTTTTTAATCTCTCAAAATATTTTCTTCAAAAAATGATCCTCTTAAAGTTTTCCGTCCACACTTTTGATTCCTGACGTCTATTTGATTTAATGGAGGAAGACGTGACATGACACGTGTTGTCCCATGTAAGTTAAAGTCAAGACTACAAAAAAAAAAAAGAGAAATTTCATGGGGTTTGAAACCCCCGCTAAATAACTGAAAAAATATTAATTTTCACAAACTATTAATCAAACAATTGATAATTTATTTCTTTTATTTAATGTTTCACTTCATTGCATTTGTTTTATCATTTATTTTCTATTGATCTTATATTTATGTATCAGCAAATATTTTTAAATGCTTGATATTTTTTTAAGAAACATTGGTGAATCAAGTTAGGATATGTCATCCATTTTTAATGTAGGTGGTGATAAGTCTGTGAAGGAAAGTGCTGCTAGTAAACAACAAAGTTGCACCATTTCATAGCACGGAACTATCATTTACTATGATCCATTTGTGAGAGGTTTATATCTTGTGACACATTTATCATTATATATATGTCATGTTTCAAAGATATACATTTTCACATTGTTTTTGAAGCCACCTCTTATCTTTGAGGCCATTTTCACTTAATACTCTTCTTTTAAGTCTTACAGAATTACAAATACTGCAATTATATATCTTACGTAATTTATAGCATACCGTAAGTTCCATTGTTCTATTTTAGACTTTCGTATTGTTTTATGTATTTCTTGAGAAATGCTTGTGTCTACATAAGTTGTCAAAAACCAAACCAATCAATAATTGAACAAGCTGTCAATTTAAATGTAAAATAATTATGTGGCACAAGAGTTAATAATTAAGGTGTATAAATAGTTGAAAATATTTATATATATATATACATTTTTATCATCATAATATTTTCCTGTATTCTGTGCTATTTATTTGGAAATGGTTGAAAATGCTTGAATTTTCATGCATTCCGTAAATCCTTATGACTATCTTTTACTGATTCATATATAAGGTAAACAACGCCAAGAGAGAGTTACACAATGTCTTCCTTAAAAAGCAATACACGTAAAATATAATTCTTATGACTTGTTAATTCATTCTGACGAGTTTCTTCACTGTTTCTTGCTGATTGTACTTTTTATGTTGCACTCATACCAGAGATAACTTGTTTGAAGAGATGTTGCAAGAACCTGATGAGGTAGCCTTGAAAAGAAAGCGTTGTAGAGAACTTCTCTGAACTTATCAGCAAGCATTTAAGGTGGATAGTCATAATACTTTAGCTAATTATTTTACGTGGTGTCTACATATCCGGTACTTAAATTGTTTGCTTTGACATTGTGCAAATGTTAGCTCTTTGGTGCTCACAATCTCCTTGTTTTGTTAACTTTGTATTTGTATGCATTGTATTTGGTTTTCGTTCGATGCGCTTAACTTAACCTAAGCAAACTGGTTGTGGAAGTAAAGTATAGTTACTCTTTGATGACTGAATTTTATCCCTGTAGGACTTGAAGGAGCTACCTATGGAAGCTGAAACAGTTGAAAAAGGATATTGTTTACTTGAAACAAATGGTCTGCCCAAAATTCATGGTCTACCAACGTCATCGATGTATTCATCAAGTAGTGTTGGAGACTATTATGGAGTTTCTCCTCAGCACCATAAATCAAAAAGGTCTTCTCATTCAGGGGAACTTTAATATCTATTTTATCCTAATGTCGGTCAAGGCTTGCTGATACATAAACATAAGCAATAAATTACCAACTGTTTGATTAATTGTATAAATGTTTTTTCAGTTATTTAGCGGGGGTTTTGAACCCCCACAATTTGTATCTCATTTTTCTCTTTTAGTTGTGGCGCCACATCAGCCTCCGTTAGACCAAATAGATGACAGGATAAAAAATATGAACAGAAAATTTTAAGAGAATCGGTCTTTAAAAAAAATATTTTTAAAAAGTAAAAACATATTTTATAATACTTTAGATGACAAAAACATATTTAATCCATATATTAATTATTAAATGTATTTAAAAATATAAAATTTGTTCATAATATTAAATGGAGGAGTACCATTATGTTTTGTTAGTTTTATTTACGTTTTTTTTCGTAAGTTTGACTTCTGCATGCAGTAAAAATGTTTAGTAAGAAATGTCAATTTTATTACAAAATTGGTTGAAAATATAATTCAGCGTTAAATATATTTTTGTTTCTTAAAAGTATCGTAATTTTTATTTTTAATTTTTATTAAAAAATAATATATTTTAGTCATTACAAATTTTTTATGCATGCCGATGCCATTGTAGTCTATATTATTTTCTGAAATTTTGAAAACTGTTTAATTATTCTTAAATTTTTAAATAGTTGTTTTCATGCATGTTTAAAATATTATAAAATATTTTTTTTTTAAATTTTATAATTTTTCAAAAAATTAAATATAAATTTTTTAAATTTCAAAATATAATAATAAAGTTAACGAAATTCTTGACTTGAAAATAAAATTTTGAGTTCATTTTTTTCAAAGAATTTTTTATAACATTCTAAAGATGTATGTAAAATAATCATATAAAAATACATATTAATTTAACAAAAGAGATTAAAATTGAGTACATAATAATTTTATAAAGATTAAAAAATAATACTTTAATAAAGATTAAAAATTAAAAATAAAAATTAATAACATATTTAATCCTATAATCAAACTAAAAAATAGAATTACACTGACGCCATTAAAACTAAAAGTACATGCCAGTTTTGAGTATTTTATTGAGAAAGTTGGGTCCAGTGTTATCAACTAATCAAAATCGTGTAACATGTAAACAAAACACTAGTACAAGACTCGTGTGTAGCATGGCTTCTTATTTTATTATATAACACGAATTTTAAGTAACATGAAACTGTCGTTGTCAGACTGAGTGAGAGGGACGGATCTATCTAGTGTCAAATGGGGCAGCTGATCCCGCAAATTCTTACATTTATTTTAACTATTAATAAAATGTTTTAATGTTTGACTCCATTACAAACAGTGTCTCCCATAAATTGGAAGAATTTTTTACCCAAATGCCATGTTTTGGAGGAAAAAAATTCCAAAATGCCATCAATCCACATTAAAATTCCAAAATGCCACGAAAGTTACTGGACTTTTCAATGGATCGTCCCATGCCATGGACGATCGGGCCCACCTTGTTTATTTTCTACACCGGTGCGTCCAAGGGAGGGATGTTGAAATTTTTTTTTTGGTTTTTTTTTTTCTGATTATAAATATGATTTTATATTAGTTTTTATAATTAAATTAATTTTTATATATACTAGTAAATAACCCGTGCTGTCGCACGGAGAACAGAAAATTCGTTTTTAATTCGGCCAAATTTAGTGTATCAAACTTATTTGACAACATTCAAAAATGTAAACTAAAAACATGATTGTGTAATAAAATAAGAAACTGTCATTAATCTGTGTAACGTTTTACGAAATTATTTTTAATATTATAACTTATTTCCGTTAATAAAATAATTATATAAATATAGACTTTTTTTTGTTTATAAGTGTCATTAACCTGTGTAACGTTTTACGAAATTATTTTTAACTTATTCATGTTAAAAACAATTGCATCAATAGTTGAATTTTTTATTATAAAAATATTTGTAACTTATTCCCGTTTATAAAAATTATAACTTCTTTTTTTGTTTATAAAAAATAATTTTTTATCATGTTATAAAATTTTATGGATAAAAATATAATTTATTTTTATTATGTTATAAATATGGAAATAAAAAGAATAATAATTTTAATAATATAATCATTTTGATTTAATATAAATGTATTATTGATAATTAAAAAATTACAACTATAAATAATAATATAACATTTATTATTATAGATATCCGTAGGGAAAGAAATAAAAAATTAGATCTAAGAATATCGAAAAATCGCTTAAAATATTAAATAATAATTTAATATTTATTATTGTTGATATTAGTAGAAAAATAGAAAATTATCAAAAGAGAGAAAGAAAAGATATCTTCTTTATTTAAATAAATCATAATTTTTATTTTAATTGGTTTGTTTGCATCGTTGATTTTAATTGGAATAGAATTAATGAAATGACAATGTATAACCACTTTTAAATTATTTTTTTATATATCATATTTACAATTTTTCCAAACCTACAATATATAACAACTCCTCGTCAAATTGTAGTCTTTTAACATTAGCTAAATTGTGAATATTGCAGGCTTTAACAACTAATATTATATATATTTTATTTCAATAACATTCAAAATCATATAGTTTTTTCTTAAACTACTTTCTAAATACTATTTAAAATTATATCAATATTATATATTTTATTTCCATTATTTACATTAAATTGATTTTTAATGGATCAACTAATATTTTGAAAATAATTTAATTAAATTAATTAATCAATTAACTCTTTAATAAAGTTACTATACATATAATCGAGTAAATGATTAGTTAAATAATTATTTCTTTAAAATACATCATTTTTATTAATATTTTATAAAAATATATGATTTTAAATATTTTTAGTAACAAAATAATATTTAAACTATAACAAAATGTAACTTATTCAATTTATAAAAAGGATTGTATGAATAAATTTATACCTTTTATTATTAATTTTTATGATTATCATTTTTCATTAAAATTTCATGACTACAATTTAACATTTTTTTTATCATGATTACAATTTTAAAGTTAATTTAAAAAGATTGTGATATGCTTTATTGATCATAAATTTTTGAAATCAAATCATGCATAAAAATAAAATGTATTAATGTTACCATTCAAAATAATTTCTATATATAATAAAATTAAATAATATTAATACCTCCATTCAAAAGATATATTTGTAAAGTTTTGATTTAATTATTTTCATATTTTTATATATTCTAATGTATAAAATATTGGTACAATATGAAACAGTATCAAACCTATAATATTAAAAGAGAATTCAAATTTGATTGATCATAATATTTTACAAAATCAAATCATACATAAAAATTAAACATATTTATTTCACCTTTCAAAATAATTTCCATATAAAAATTAAACATATATATTTCACCTTTCAAAATAATTTCCGTATAAGTATAATTTCCATATAATTAATTGATTAATATTATTTTAATATAATAAAAAAATTAACAATTTTTTAATGCATTTTAAATTTATAATAAGTATATTTATTAATAATAATATTATTTATTTATTATTATTACGACATTGAAAATTTGTTACGAAAATGCTACATATTAAAAAAAATCCATCAAACGGACGAAATGAATTATATTTTAATATATAATTAACTGAATAAATATAATTCATTTCGTCCGTTTGATGGATGACACTTTTTCAATATGTTTCAATAAATTTTCAAATAATAATAATATAATAAATAAATTATATTATTACTAATAAATATACTTATTATAAATTTAAAATGCATTAAAAAAATTGTTAATTTTTTTATTATATTAAAATAATATTAATCAATTAATTAATATATATAAAAATTAATTTAATTATAAAATCATATTTATAATCAGAAGAAAAAAAACCAAAAAAAAAAATTTCAACACCCGGTCGTCCCTCCCTTGGACGCACCGGTGCAGAAAATAAATAAGGTGGGCCCGATCGTCCCTCCATGGGACGATTCATTGAAATGTCCAATAACTTTAGTGGCATTTTGGAATTTTAATGTGGGTCGATGGCATTTTGGGATTTTTTTTTCCAAAACATGACATTTAGGTAAAAAAATTCAAATTGGAGACTCTTTTACAATTTTTAAATTTTCCTCCAATAAAAAATATTAGAGAAATAATATTTTTTTAAATTTTTTTAAAAACATAATATATTTAAATAATAAATATATAGACAAATTGAAGTATTGATTTTTAATTTACAAAAATATTTATATCACTATACTAATTAGTTTATATCAGATATAAATAAAAAATATTAATATATTTATTTTAAATTTTAAATTTATAAAAAAAAATTGAGACTTCTATTTTTTAAAGACCATGTGTCATGGACTTTATTGACTAGACTCAAAGTCTGCCATAATTACAAATATAGTATTGCAACCGTATTACTTGATGTCCACAGAAGAGACACATAAATCTCTACATCCTTTTAATTTTGCACATTGTGAAATTTATAATATTTTTTAAGATATAGTACAATTAATATAATGATTTACTTATTTATAAATTCACGTATTTTAAGAAACTAAATCCTTAACATGATATATAATTATTTTCTTTTAAAATAGTATAATGTTTGCATATTTATTTGGTAAATTTAAGTATATAAATTTATTTTTTTGTTGCAATGCTTGTTAAGTAAGTGTTTATATATATATATATATATATATATATATATATATATATATATATATATATATATATATATATATATATATATATATATATATATATATATATATATATATATATATATATATATATATATATATATATATATATATATATATATATATATATATGTGTGTTTTATTTTAAACTTATACATATAAGTTAAAAAAAAGTTTATAGAAATATTATAAGATGTTTCAACTTACTTTGCTTACTTATAAAGGTACAATCAAGAAAAAACGATGGGACGACGAGGACGACCACCGAAAGGGGCGGTGTCATCGGTGGCAACATCGAGCAACAATGATGCGAGGAAGATGGGGGAGACAGAAGAATCACTTACTACGGAACAAGCTCTGGATGAACGACGGGAGGAGGTATCAAAATCCATTGCAGCGGCGAAGGAGGCAAATAAAGATACAACCATAGCTGATGAAAAGGAACCTAGAAAACTTTGGATTGATGTCATAAGTGGAAATCGCAATCCCATGAACGGAAAAATACTGCAGTTTATCGCTCCAAAAATTATGAATGGACTTGCAAAAGTTGTGATCGAGAAAGCTGATGTTATCAATGCGATAAAATTTTGGGAGACAACCTTAATCACGTACGTGTTAGGAGGAGAGCTGAGTATGAATGGGGTGAAACAATTTATGATTAAACAATGGAATTTTGTGTACCTGACATGTATTCCAACAATGAAGGATACTTTGTGTTAAGGTTTCATTCTCACCAAGACAGAGATGATGTCTTGATGAAAGGGCCATACACAATAAGGAACATGTCAATGCTTTTAGCATAATAGAAGTCGAACTTCAATTTAAAGAGAGATATGCTACAAACCATTCAGATTTGGATTCAATTACCACAACTACCGTTACATCTGTAGGGGACTACAAGTTTGGGCAAGATTGCTAGTATATTGGGAACACCACTTATGACTGATGAACGCACTGCTAATATGTACATAATATCCTATGCAAGAGTGTTGGTGGAGATCGATATTACACAAGAGCTTATCAAGGAGATAACAATTACAGATGAGAGGGGAGAAAAGATGCAACAAAAGATAGAGTGTGAATGGAAACCGTCGTATTGCACTATTTGTCAAAGAATTGGACATGTGTGTGAAGAGAAAAAGCAAAAACATGTGACTCAAAAGTGGATCCCTAAAGAGAAAAAAGAGAAGACAGCAGTGATAGAACAACCTTCAAATGTTGCGCATGTCACAACCGAGGATCAACATACCCCCAAGCAGAAATCTTCAAACCAAGTGGTAACAGATCAATTAGACGAGGTGAAGGTATTTCCTTGGACAAACGTCCGGAGAAAAGGCAAGGAAAGTAGTAGGAACAAAAATACTGCTACGAGCACACCTAACTCTCCTTCGAAACTAAAATTTGGGAATTTGTTTGAAACACTAGGGGATGGATCAGCCTCAGTGTTCCTTGAAGATGTCCCATGATTACATCATGGAATGTTAGGGGGATGAATAAAGCTGGGAAGTTTAGGGAGATCAGCTCCCGTCTCCTAAAACTTAATCCGGCAATAATGATTCTCATTGAAACAAGAGTTAAAAAAAAGAATACTGATATGGTTAGAAACAAGATGCGACTTAGAGGAAACTAGATAGATAATTATGATAAGCATATGAATGGCAGAAGTTGGATTTGTTGGGATGATACTAGAAGATGTGTTGATTATATTGATAGTACTGACCAATTTATTCATTGCAAAGTTAAAGATGAAAATGGTGATTTCTTGTGTTGGATGACTACAATTTATGCTCAAAACCAACTAAATCTAAGGAAAAAACTTTGGCAGGATATGCTAAAGATTCATATCCAACAACAGGGAGCGTGGATGATTATTGGAGACTTTAACAATGTTGTTAGAGTGGAAGATAGAATTGGAGGGAGTAGGATAACTGAAAATGAATATAAAGATCTGAATGAAATGATGAGAAGTGCAGGATTATATGAGATGGATAGTCATGGTGATTACTTCACTTGGTCTAATAAACAAGAAGAGAATTCCATATACTCGGGAATTGACCTAATCCTAGGAATTTCTGAATGGATGCAACAAAATTTAGATGATGTTTTAACAAACTGAGTCCTAGTGTTTGTGACCACACAATGCTTGTATTGAGTAAAATGGAACAACAACATCATAGAACACAGAGATTCAAATTCTGGAATTATGTAGCAGACATGAATGGTTTTCTGGAGACTATTGAGAAGAGCTAGAACATTTCTTTGACTGGTAGACCGATGTTTGTCCTGTGGAAGAAACTACAATGACTGCAGCTTGATCTTAAGCGGTTAAGTAAACCTATAACTGCTATCACCACGAACATTACAAAAGCCAGATCTGAACTTGCACAAGCCCAAAATGAATTGATGACAGACAGACTAAATGGGACCAAAATTGCAAAGGTGAAAATGTGTACTACATAATTGCTTAAATGGCAAGACATGGAAGACATCATGATGAAACAACAGGAAAAAATTGAATGGGTGTGTTTATATGACGGTAACAATAAGTATGTCCACTCATCTATAAAGGTGCGGCAGCAGTTTAAAACCATGAAGAACATTCAAAAAAATGATGGGACATACATCTCTAATCAACATGATCTGGAGAATGAGGTGGTAGAGTTTTATCATACTCTAATGGGCACTGCATCCACTAAGCTAGAAAGAATTGATACAGGAGCAATGAGAGACGACATACTGTTAGATACTGATTAGAGGGAAATGCTTAGCGCACCAGTCACTGAATCTGAAATTATCACAGCTCTTAAGGGTATTGGAAATGATAAATTTCCCGGTAGCGATGGGTATGGAGCATATTTCTTTAAGAAAACGTGGCACATTATAAAGAGCGACATGGTTAATGCAATTCAACATTTCTTTAACAGGAACAGGATCTACAAAGTTGTAAACTGCTCTATAGTTACTTTGATCCCTAAGCATAATGATGTAAAGGAAACCAAAGACTATAGACCTATTTCTTGTTGTAGCACTCTATATAAAATCATCTCCAAAAATTCTAGCTAATAGAATGAGCAAAGTTTTGGGATCGATCGTTGGTGATAATCAGGTTGTGTTTGTTAAAGGACAAAATATTCACAATCATATACTCCTTACGTACGAACTGATAAAAGGATATGAAAAGAAGTCTAATTCTCCTAGATGTTTGATGCATATGGATATTCAGAAGGCATGCGACACTGTTGAATGGAATACGTTAGAAGTAATTCTGAATGAGGTTGGTTTCCTATGACAATTCACTAACTAGATCATGACTGCAGTGACAACTGTATCATATAAATTTAATGTGAATGGTTACTATACAGATATTATAAAAGCTAGGAGAGGGCTACAACAAGGTGACCCCATTTCACCTATGCTATTTGTTATTGTCATGGAATATCTTAATAGGCATCTTTACAAAATGCAAAAGGATAACAACTTCAACTATCACCCAAAATGTGAAAAATTGAAGATTATTAACTTATGTTTTGCTGATGACCTGTTAATGTTTGCTCGGGGAGATAAAATATCGGTTGATATGATGATGTCCACATTTGATCGGTTTTCGAAACTGACTGGTTTGGTGGTTAACCCACGGAAATGCAAGTTTTATTGTGTAGGTATTAATGTGGATCTTTAAATATACTAAATATAAAAAATATTCTTTATAAAACTTAATAATTTCAAATTCCAATACATTGAATACACGCATTTCTAAAAAAATGTACCACTTTAAGCATTTAAAGAGTGCCCTAGCATTTCCCATAATAATATTATGGATACGTATTGGAATATCATCAAAAACATGAAAACTAGCAAGAGATTGAGCCACCTGTGCCAGAGCATAAGCAACTTCATTAGCTTGTCTTCTAACAAACTTAACATGAGAGTTTTTAAAGAAAAAAACTATCAACTACACTTGCCAACAATATCATCAAAATTCGATGCCATTGGGTTTTAAATTGGTCACAGTGTCCACAAAAGCTTTGCATCTAACTCAAAAATCATATCATTGTACCCCAGTTCATGAACCCACTTTAAGGCTGATAGGAGATCTAGAGCTTCTCCAATAATAACATCAATATCAATTCATCATAGATTTTGGTGGATTTCCAACATCTGGTATCTTGAAGATTCATTGGGAATTTTTTGTGAAGAACCAACCACTAAAGTTGAAAGAGAAGAAGTTCGACATGAGGAAGTTAGAGATCAACCAAGTACAAGCAGGCCTCAAAGAACAAGACACATGCCTGCAAGTTGCAAGATTATGTGATAACATCTAATGATATGGTTGATAATGGAGGTTAGATGGTACATTATTCTTTCTATGCAAATGTTGAACTAGTCAATGCAATTGAAACATTTAAGAATTCAAAGTGGGTGAAAGCAAGGATTGAAGAAGTAAAATCCATTGAAGACAACAACACCTGGTCACTTGTCAAATTGCTTCAAGGCAAGAAGGAAATCGATGTGGAATGAGTATATAAGGTGAATTTGAATCCAAAAGGTGAAGTAACTCAACATAAACCAAGGCTTATGGCGAAATGATTTCTTTAGAGGGAAGGAACCAAATTCGATGAGGTTTTTGCACCTTTGAATAGAATCAAAACAATCAAGATGGTTGTTGGTCTACAAGAAATAAATAGTTGGCACATATGTCAGATGGACGTAAAGTGTGCATTCCTGAATGTACCCCTTAGATGAAGACGTTTATGTTGCACAATCAGTTGGATTTGTAAAGCATGACGAAGAGATAAATGTGTATGGGCTGCATAAAGCCCTATTGAATTGAAACAAGCTCCCAGAGTTTGGAATAAAAAAATAGATACTTTTCTAAGGGAGAATAAATTTGTGAAATGCACAAACGAACATGGAGTATATGTAAGAAGAAGCAATGGTGAATTGCTTATACTATGTCTTTATGTCGATGACTTGTTAATAACAGGTATCTGCAAGAAGGAGATCGAATCAACTTCGACGCCTGTATAACCAAGACTGCAACTTTTGAAAGATGCAGAAGAATATGATGTCGACCCAACCTAATATAAAAGACTTATTAAGTCATTAAGATACGTTTGTCACACTAGGCCTGACTTAGCATACATTGTAGATATGGTAAGTAGATTCATGCAAAAGCCAAAGGTATCACATATAGCAGCGAAGAGGATACTAAGGCATCTCAAAGGAACTCTCGAATATGGAATTTTATTTCCTACAACCCATAAAGGAAAATAATGCTAGTTAATACACTCATTTTAGTTGGTGTAGTGATGCGGAGGATCGAAAATCCATAACAGGATATGTGTTTATGCTAGGTGGTGAACCAGTTTATTGGAGTTCTATAAAATAACCAGTAATGGCAATATCATCGTGCAAAGCAGAGTACATAACTGATTCTCTTTGTGAATGTCAAGCAAAATGGATGGAGAACTTGGTCAAAGAGATCATAGGAAAAGATCATTGAGCAATTACCATGAAGATCGACAACATGTCAGCTATCAATATGGCGAAGAACCCGATAGAGTATGGTCGAAGCAAGCACATCAAAATGAGGTTCCACTATCTTTGAGAGCAGGTAATAGATGGGAAGATAAAGATGGAACACTGTAAAACTGAAAATCAGATTGTAGACATCATGATGAAAGGTGCGCAAGTCGGAGTATTTAGAAGACTAAGAGCTATGATGAATATAGATAACTTAGACACACTGAATTAGGTGGTGTGTTAAAAGTGTAATTCTTTGTGTCGAAGCGTGATTTTGCTCGAACATAAGGTGTGTCGAAATTAGCTTAGTCGAATAGATTCAAAGTTATAGTCGAGTTGTTAGTTATCGAAGTGTGGAAGAATGTTGCTTCACACGAGATTTTGATTTAGGTCTAAAATAGAAATTTTGGGTTTTTCTAGTTTTGGGTTTTTTTTGCTTATGGAGGAAGCAAGCTCAACTATAAATAGAGGGGATACCACCTATTTTTTTAATTAACTCATAACAAATTGTATTCACAAAATTTTGCACTTGCAAAGTGAATAAAATTTTTCTACAGTTTGTGGGCAGAGAAAGACTCTGCAAAAATTCTAATATCTTTTCTTCTCAAAATTTTCTTTTCTTTTCTTTATTATTGTGTGATGGGAACAATTTTATTCATCAAAATTGATAGAAATTCATCATAGATATTGATGAATTGTATACTTACATCGTACATTTAGACAATAAATATATACTCATCAATTTTTAAGTTTTCCTTACTTTAACAACTGTGCAACACTAAAAGAAATGTAGGTATACTGGGTAAAAACTATTAGGTGTAGAAAGACAACAAAGACATAACATAACTCTTTATATTTTATAAGGTAATGAGCAAGTACTAAAAGGTCAAATGATTATAAATTTATCCATTATATCACTGTTCTTTGTGTTTTGATGATTTACTTATTCCTTTTCTAATTTATATATTACATTTATCATTAAAAAGTGTTAGTAAAGTATAAAATAAATATAACAATATTTAACTTGTATATTTATAGGTTAGATAGTATTTTTTTAATATAGTTAAATAGTAATATTGGATAAAATAATTTTAATTGTGTCTACAATAAATTAGAGTTTTATCTCGCTGATATTTTATATTTAATATAAATATTTTATGTACTTGAGTGTAGAAATTAAATCAGAGTTTTATCTCGCTGATATTTTATATTTAATATAAATATTTTACGTATTTGAATGTAGAAATTCTTTGGTTATTTTTCTTAACATGTACGAGGAGTTATAGAAGTATTGTTAAATTGTTTATATAAGTAGTAGATTTTCCATGTAAAAGACATTAGTGAATTCACGTTTCTTTTTATCAATGTGTTAGTTGGTGTTTGTTTGAAGACCCACATTGCTTAGGTTCTCAGATTATTGATTGTATAAATATGTGAGGGCAACCTTACTCTTTGAGCTAGTTTTTCGGGTTGAGATCCAAGCATATTTAACACTCTTTACTTTTAAATAGATATATGTGTGTGTGTGTGTGTGTGAATGTGAATGTTGATTTGATGAATATTTTAAACATCAGTTAACTAAGTTTATGATTACTCTTTATTTATGTTATGTAAGTTTTGTCAATTACATCCGTTTTTATAAAATTAAAACTATAATATTAAAATATAGAACGGAATGACCCATTAGTAACTGAACCAACCTCGTTTTTGGTAGTCCAGTGACTAATAAAACAAACACTTAAACCCATCTATACATTTTGACCCATCAGACTAAAGCACGCTGGATTGGACTAAACTGACCCATTTAACAACTATGAAGAAGAATGATTTCAAGAAGGTTCACTTGTTACATGCCATAAATCCTATTTTGACTTTTTCCAACTCAAACTCGAATGATTAAATCTCATGAATAGCTCGATTCAGATGGATAACTCAAACTTGATAATAACTCGAACCAAATAAACAAAAAAAATTAATTAAATTAAAAAAACTAAAATTTTAAATAACGATCGTATAATTTATATTATGTCTAATGATTTTTTTTTTAAATAGAATGAACTTCTCGAAACTCTTGTGTATAATTTTGGTGAACACTTCGATATATTTGAAATTAATCGAGTATTAATAGCCTTACCCAATCAAATATTATTATTTAATATCACGTCACTTTTTATAGTTATTTTATTTTAACATATATTTACATTCTAAATCAATTTACACTAAAGTACCTATATCTTAGGGTTTTCCTTCCCCTCATTTGGCAACGTTGTAATTTTGTTTTGACTCCTTACCCGTTTTAAAAAAAAAAATCCATATTTTTGGCATTTGTTTGTTTAAATGGAATACGCATTTTTACCCTTACCTACCACTACCCTAATAATACCTGCATGGACTCTTTACAAACCACACCCACAAAAGCAAATCTTATTAAATGTTCGATTAAGGTAGCTGAGTTTCATTTCGTGACTCGACTGTAAAACTACTCTCACTCTCTCTACCTTCAACACACAACCGTCAATCACCGCCATACACGTGTACGGTGATTGACATGGACGCTCACACTCCTCTCCTCAACGGCGCCGCCTCCTCGTCTCCGCCGTTGTTGGAGGAAGACGGCGATTACACGGAGGTGAAAGGCTTTAAACAAGCCAGAACGGTTTTCGCGATTGAAACAGCGAGAATATGGAAAATTGCATTGCCTATAGTTTTCAATATTTTGTGCCAATACGGTGTTAACTCTGTTACCAATATCTTCGTTGGTCATCTTGGTGATATTGAACTCTCTGCTATTTCGCTTATTAACTCTGTCATTGGCACTTTCGCTTTTGGCTTCATGGTTTGTCTCTTTTTTCCCTTTACAACACATTTCAATAATATAGTCTATGAAGCACAGACACCAGAAACTACTTTTAATAATATAGTCTATGAAGCACGAACACCCAAAATTTGACACATACACCAAAAACACGGCACCGGAACATTTTTCAATAATATAATGTATGAAGCAACACAGACACCAAAAATTCGACACAGACGCAAGAAACATGACACAAACACATCAAAGACACCCGACACCAGAAACACGACACTGATAACCCTTTGAAAAAATAAGTAAATTAAGTACCGATTTTGAAGTTCTGATTGGTTTTTTATTTGTTTCTATTTTGTGCTGTGTATTGATTAAATTAAATGCTAGCATAGCATGGAGACTTGGCTTGGAAACATGAAGTTGTGTAGAGTTAGAAACTGTACTTGTTAACTGCATGTTGTTTTTTTAAGGATGGTTTTTTATGGTACTGTGTTAAACCTGTAGTTAGGTATGGGGAGTGCGACGGAGACGCTCTGCGGTCAAGCTTTTGGAGCTGGACAGATTCAAATGCTTGGTGTTTACATGCAACGCTCGTGGATAATTTTATTTGTGACTAGTTTATTGCTCTTGCCGATATACATTTTTGCTGCTCCGATTTTGAAACTTCTTGGCCAACAGAAAGATATGGCTGATCTTGCTGGAAGTTTTGCACTTTTAGTGATTCCTCAGTTTCTTTCACTTTCCTTGAATTTTCCAACACAAAAGTTCCTTCAGTCTCAGAGTAAGGTTAGTGTGATTGCGTGGATTGGGTTGGTGGCTTTGATTTTGCATATTGGCTTGCTCTGGCTCTTGATTTATGTGTTAGAGTTAGGCTTAACCGGTGCAGCGATTGCATTTGATGTCACGAGTTGGGGAATTACTTTGGCTCAACTTGTTTATGTGATGGGTTGGTGTAAGGATGGATGGAATGGGTTCTCGTGGTTGGCTTTTAAGGATATATGGTCCTTTGTTAGGCTATCGATTGCATCGGCTGTTATGCTTTGCCTTGAAGTTTGGTATATGATGAGTCTTATTGTTCTTGCTGGCCACCTTGATAATGCAGTGATTGCTGTCGATTCCATCTCTATATGGTAAGATCATGCTTTCAGGTCTTGTTTGGATAAACAACATAATGAAACAATTGTAGTATAACTGCGTGGCATATATGTTCTTTTGTATAAGCTTTTATAAGCGCTTAGTTATAGCATAATCTTTTGCTAATGCATTCAATGATGTTTTATAGCATGAACTTCAATGGATGGGAAGGCATGATCTTCATTGGAGTCAATGCAGCTATAAGGTATGCAGTCGGAAGTTGTGGCTTACTGTTGTTAGGTATTCCAATTTATGATTGATCAAATTCCAAGGCACCTAGATGCCAAATTCCTTGTCATGAGTCTAATCGTGTTACATGTACACTTGCTAAATATGCATAATAACTTCTCTTGATTAGCAATGGATGCATAATTGCATATAGGTTTTTCTGTAATCATTTTTGTTTCACCTTTGTAAATTTTCTTATTTTCAGTGTCCGAGTTTCCAATGAGCTTGGTCTTCGACATCCAAGAGCTGCCAAATACTCTGTCTACGTGACAGTCATTCAATCTCTTTTCATGGGAATATTCTTCATGGGTGTTATTTTGCTAACCAGGGACTATTTTGCCATCATTTTTACCAATAGCAAGACTTTGCAAGTGGCGGTTGCAAAACTAGGAGGCCTCCTTGCCGTGACAATGGTTCTAAACAGCGTTCAACCAGTGATTTCGGGTATGAATTTGTTACCATTTTCACTGTCTACTTCATGAAGGGTAATAGATCATCCCCTTGGTTTATCTCCTATTCACACATTTGATAATTTTCTTACAGGTGTTGCTGTTGGAGGTGGATGGCAGGCCTTGGTGGCTTACATCAACATAGGTTGTTATTACTTGTTTGGGCTTCCATTAGGGTACCTTCTGGGTTATGTTGCAGAATTTGGGGTTAAGGTAATGTGTTCACTATTCATTATTCTATTCATATATATTTCTAAACCTCCTCAAAGAATGTCATAAATTTTGTAAAACAAACACTTCTTACCATTTGGATCTGCAAAAACGAGAAAAAGGGAAAATACTAGAACCTGTTTCCTTCTAATGTGTCCTGTTTCTAATGATTCTGATTTTTTTCTTCTTCTGTTTAGGGACTTTGGGGAGGTATGATATGTGGAATTCTCCTCCAGACCTTGCTGCTATTGGGGATACTTTACAAGACCAATTGGAACAAAGAGGTAGGCATTACTTCTCATTCTAAGACTCATGTTAATAATGATCAGTTTTGAACTTCAAGGCAACATAGTCACCCTTTTTGTTTCTTAAATGCATAACTAGCTTGATTGAATTTAGAGACTTTCATTGCTTTAAATTCCTCAACTCTTCTCAATTGTAGGTTGATGACACATCTGCACGCGTGCAGCAGTGGGGAGGACAATCCGCTGAAGTTGACAAGACATAAAGTTGCATATACCTCCCACTTCCTACGTGTTCTTAGTAAAATTAGAAACAATGGTCTCCAAAGTCTTATCTGACCATTTTCCACTGTAATCTAGTAGTTGATTTTTTTCAATTAGGTACATGGCATTATCTGTCTTATGTTTTGTGTTGCTGCTGAGAAATGGCGAAGACAGAAAGGCATTCATATTTTTGCTAATTTATTTTTTATCTTTTATATATAGCATCTTAGTAAAAATTGGAACCATAGGTGTTTATCTTTTTACTCTTGCACGTCTATCTTATTATTATACCTTTAAAGTGACTAGACAGACCAAGAGGAAACTAAGTTCCAAGCTTGATACACTTAGAGGCATCTAAATTAAGGGGCGGACATGGACTTTTGCCATTTTATGACCATCCCGCCCCACCTTGGATTTACGACCAGTCCTCTCTATACTATGTTCCGCCCTACTTTGTTTTTTTTCCAGGTATTTAGCAAGCGGGTTTAAATAGTGCGGACATGTGCATTTGTTACCCTTAACAAATAACAATAATACGATTTAAAAAGGGAATTTCTTTTTTTATCCATTCATTAGTTTACTTGTCCACCACGCGAAATTTCAAAAATATCCTTTAAAATTGAAAATATGTTTTCGGTATGCACCTTGCCATGTATAAATTGTATAAGTATATTGGGTGCAAACCGGTATTAAATTTTCGGTTGCAATCGGAAGTATATTTTCGGTTCGTGTTGAGGCATAAAGTTGCACTACCTTTTCCTCTTCCTTTACAGAAACATTTTTTATAAAACAAAAACAAAACACACAAAAACTCTCATTCCTCTCAAACCCCATTGTAACAAAATCAAACTACTTCGCAAAATGTTCGTCGGGAATCTTCAAGCATCAGTTAACTCATGTGTTCAACAACATTCAATCAAGAAAATTCATCAATTGTAAGTTGTTTTTGAGTTTATGTAATTTCTACTCAAATTAGTGATTTAGGTTAGAAATTGTGATTTTGTTTTGTGTTTTCAATATTAGGAATCATTAGAAATGTGTTGGAAGTCTCATTTTTATGATCAATGACATTTTTTTGTGGCATTTGGGGCTCTGCTTCGTCATTGACAAAGCTCTGAAATTGCAGGTTGTACCGGAAATACATTTCCAATTTCATTTAAACGTTGAAGAAAATCGGGAATACATTTCCAATTTTAGTCTGTTTATATTTTTCCCTTAACTTTGAACACCGGTCCTTATGTTAAGGTTTGTTTTGTACTTCTACAAGAACAATGGATGAGAGACCATATAGGTTAAGGCATGACAAACCTGCATAACATGCTTATGTATAAAGGGAAAAGAGTCAGGCATCTCAGGCTCCTTCTGCATCTAAAGAGCGTGTGTCAGATGCTTGTATTACAACCTCTGCCTCCAGTGTTCCTTTTTCTACTACGACTGCGTCGTCCTCCTTGAGTAGGCGGGATTCTCCCGTTCATCCATCTCCGCCTCCGTCCTCCCGTATACGTATTTCCTCACCAATGGTATTTGAGGTGGGGAAAGTATGTGGTTCCAAGCCGACACCAGAGATCATACAATCGACACCTCAAACCCAGACATCTCAGTCGCCTGAGGCGACACCCCAAACATCTCAAGTTCCTAAGTCGACACCTCAGGCGGCACCTGCGATGCCTCAGAGTTTTGGAGGACCATGTACCCGGACCATGTTGCTAGACATATATTGGACGAAGAGGAATGAATTTTGACTTGTTCCTTCTATTACATTATTATTATGGATTTTTGTTGAATGAATTTTGTTAAACCATGTATGCAGGAATGTGATCCGCTGAAGGTCATTAATCATGGACAAAAGATCAATAAACTTGTACCCCCTCTTGAGCCATGGTTTGATGAGTTGTTGTTACTTACAGGGTTGAAAGATTTGACCAAGTGTGGTTATAGTGACATTAATCATGGTATGATTAATGCTTTTGTTGAGAGGTGGCACCATGAGACGTTGTCATTTCATTTACCACATGGTGAGATGACAATCACACTGGACGACGTCGTATCTCTACTGCATATTCCGATTAGAGGGACATTTTTAGACCATGAAAGGATTGACGAAGAGGATACATTGGATATATTGGTAGAGAAATTGAGACTTACCCCTGAGAGTGTCATGGCGGAGTTGAACTTCACTCATGGTGCCCACGTTAGATATATGTGTAAGTTCCAAATTATATGGATTGGCTAAATTTTAATAAAATAAATAATAGCAGCAACAATGATTTGTACAGTAGGATTCTCAACTTATAATCCTATCTAGAATGCCTTAACATGTTGTGTTGAAGAAGTTCAACATCTAGAACAACATGTCATATGAGATGTCGAGACATCAGACATCAGGACATCATGCTACAGAAACTATTAAGTTTGTTACAATTCTGTTTTAATTAGTGCAGAATATTCTAGGAATATTATGCATCTTATGTGGCGTGACTTTGAATGCATATGTGGAGGTCCAAGAACTAAGGAGAAAAACCAGAAGGGACCTTGATTGTAGCTGAAGTTATCTGCGTATTTGTTTCTGCACAAGTTTGTTATAGCTTATGTTGTTATTTTGAAGACCTAAATCCAGTTGGGTAATAGGTTATAAATAAGCAGTTGTAACCTAGTTTTAGTAAGCTAGCCGATTTTAGAAAGATGTAGTCTTTAGGGTTAGCCATGTAAGTGAACCACCCAGAATGTGGGATGGTCACTGATTTTTACCTCGAAGCCTGTAGGCAAGAGGATTGTTTTACTCACTCATAAGCTGTGAAGCAATGAGTGTAGTTGTGTCCTTGGAAGAAGCTGTGAAGCAATTACAAGTTAGGTTTATGTCACTTGAGTGACTGTTTAGATTGTGTTTGAAGTGTGATATCTTCAAATTGTTTTAGTTGTGTTTGGAGTGAGGTATCTCCAAGCTGATTGTGTTAGGAGTCAAGCAGTCGATGTAGTTGTTGGTGCGATAGTAGCTGATAGACATCACTGAGGTGATTAGAAGTGAGCGGAGGTTCTCATATCTAAGTGTGGTATATTAGGTAGAAGGGTCATTGGGTAGTCTGATTAAGTGAGGAGTGTAAACAGAGTGGTTTCCCTCCGAATTAATACTGCTGATAGTGAACTTCATTCTTGGATTGGTATGCCCCAAGATGTAGGTTGGTTAGAATCGAACTGGGTTAACAATTCCTTGTGTTCTTTTGTTTCCTGCTTTTAATTGTATGTTCTACCTTGTCTGTTTAGTAATGTTGGATCAGATGTCACGACATCCTGAGTCTGGCCCTCACCAAAATTTCAATTGATATCAGAGCAGGCATCCTGTCTATTTCTGGATGAAATCCATGGGGGGATACTTTCTGGTTGTGCACAAGGTAGAAGATTTTCTGAACAAGGAGTGTTCATATTGTATGGTCCCTTAAAGTGGAGAATGAACCTATTTGTGAAGAACTAGACCAACCTGACTGAAGAAGATGAAGATGCTGAAACAAGAAAGTTAAATTCAAAGACTTCATACGAGAGTGAAGAGTTTGGATCATATTGTTTAGCCTCAACACATAGATAAGAGTTATCGAAACCTTCATGCGGGAGTGAAGACATTGATAAGGTAATCTTGTGTTTATGCATTACCACATGGTCAGGATTTTGGTTGGGTCTAGATTGTTTCTTGATGAAGAAGCAAGCAGATTGTAGGGTTGATTTATTTTCAATCCTTATGTATTGTGCTTACAATCAAATTATGGAGTAAGCATTGTGTACACTCTGTTGAAGTATGGCTATATTCCACTACATAGCCTCTAATGCAACCCCTATAGTGAAAGAAGGATCCTAGGGTTATTTTATCAACAAGATATTTTGGCAGATTATTACAACTATATTAAAAGTGTCAAAGATACTTGAGATGTCTCTCAAGTCCACTCATAAAGGCATGGATTATGAAAGTTGATGGGGATGAATTGATCAATGATACTCATATTCATCTGCAAAGTGTTTACCTTGAAGACCTTCAAGGATGATGTGTTCCCAAAAGATGGAATAAATGTTCTATTGGATGTTAGAACATTAGTACTGGTATGCAGCTACCAGTTGAAGAATAGATGTTCTGGTGTTAAACTAATGCAGTGTGAGTACATATGTTTGGAACCTACTCCTAATCTGGAAGAGGAGACATCTTCTTATCAGTTTATCAGGACACAATCAACATGTTTTTATACTCCAGATGTCAGTTTATTTCTGACCTAAGCTTATGGGAGTATTAAAATTAAAGCTCAATGCATGTAAGAAGACTCATAAAGGTATACTTCTCAGTTCCTTTATGCATAATCAAAGTGAGCTTATATTTGGTATTTTCTTCTGATCAAAGGAACCAGATATATGGAATTTTGTTCATAACCATAGAAC
The DNA here is from genome assembly GCA_021764765.1 of Vicia sativa. Classification (NCBI taxonomy): domain Eukaryota; kingdom Viridiplantae; phylum Streptophyta; class Magnoliopsida; order Fabales; family Fabaceae; genus Vicia; species Vicia sativa. The sequence goes on along the minus strand of CM038792.1, from coordinate 82,774,901 downwards.
AGACTTGGAGCTGAATAATGTGTCTCAACCATAGTGAAATATGGTCATGAATGTTAACTGCCCTAGTTATTATCCAGAAAGGGTAATGTCAATAAGAATCAAGGAAGTCAGATTGTTATGAAGAATCTGACTATTTCAATGTCATGTCATAAGTAAGTCTGCTCCATAAACCTAGCTGAGAGAATCTCCTCTATAGGTACATACTATGGCTTCCATCATCTCAAAATCAGAATGAAAGTCTTAAGAAAAGTTAATTGAGATATGGTCAATACTATTCCTTGATATGTCTGGATGTAAAGTTGCTAAGTCACTGTGCTCTTTTGTTAACCCCCCAAGTGTTATGAATGAGATGTTATGAATGTTATCCCCAGAACCATAATGGATGATGTCATATCAGATGTTAGAACATCATCTAAATGTCTTCAGTTTTGAATATATTTGTTATTTCCTGGAAGTAGAAGTATGTGAGTGTGAAGATGTAATCAGTCAGAATGATCTAGTGTGAGTAGATAATTCCAACTGACTAATCTGGTAAGTACTTTGACGGGAGACTTAGTACTTATTAGATGTGCAGCCTGAATACAAAATTCATATACTCTGTCAGAAGTTGAGTATCTATATGAAAAATTCATGGCATAGTGTGAATTGAACGTCAATATCAAAGTTCACTATTATCTTCACAAGTTTTGGATGTGTGGCAATATTGTCTGGTAATTATTTGAAGAGTTGATTCAACCCAAGGAAAAACATATAGATGTTGTTAAATATATTGATGGGAGCTGGATATTAATAATATCTCTGTGGATATCTAAATCAAGAAGAGAAGAAGTATGTGATGTATATAAGAGAATATTCTACATAAAGATATAACATCACAACTGTTTAAGACACCAGAGAGATAAGGTTCTGACTTATCTATTGAAGACAAATTTATGGTTATACACATAAGGTTTCTTCTATTACAAGTTATAGAGTGTGGCAATCTGAATCTTGTGTAACAAGCAAACTAAGGATTCCTAATTTGGAAACTGTGGCAAATTCCAAATAAATAATTCTTTAAGGAAAAACATCAAAGATGTCCTTAATTTGTATATCTCAAGGGGGGTAAAGGGTATACAAATCAACAAAGACAATGAAATTTTGCTTCTAATCATATGAATAGTCTTTCAAAGACTAATCTTTTCAAGCCAGAAGAAAAATGTCAAAGAAGAAGTTTGGACATAACTCTAAACATGTTTTATCCTTGAAGACAAGCAAGGATAGTTCTCAAAATTCTCATCCAAAACATGTATTGATGGTGTGTATCACTTGTTATGACTTAGTGCATATTTCAACCAATGCATAAACTCACCTGAAGCATATCTTATTGAAATAACATCTTTTGATCAAGACAATTGTTACAATCTAGGTATGTTATTTTAATTGCTCAAGTATTTAGAGTCATTTTCTTTTAATTTCTCTTGTATCCTTGTTTGTGTATCTCATATCTTTCGTTCGTATATGAGTAAAGTTAGAGTCTATGTAGGTTATGTCTGTCAACTTGTGACAAACATAGGAAAAATGGTAATGTTCAGACATTGTTAAGTTTGAGGTCTTTTCTTTGCAGTTGTTTTTGCAAAGATGCTAAGTCAGTCTGTTTTCTACTTTGAGTCTTGTTTTGAGTCTTAAACACAAATTGTGTCTTGTGATCTAAATTATCCAATATGGAGATCTGGTTCTCTATCTCTGTAAATGGATAGTCCAAGTACGTGTATTAGTTAATTGAGTCTCCCTTATGTCTAAAAGAGGAAGTTGTATCAGTCTATGTCATAGGTAGTTCTAATGTTGAGGGGGAGCATTTCATATTTCCTTCCTCATACTGTATGAATGTCGCAAAGAATGTTGGAACATCAAAATTAAAGAAAGTGAAGAAAGTCTGATCATTAACATAGCATGACACTCTAAAAGGAGGTTAGAGTAAATAAATTCAGACTATGACTTGATTGTACAAGTAAGAGTATCATAAAACAAGAATATTATTCAAGCACTCAAAAGAATCTGGTAAAAATCACAAGATATGATATCTCAAAAAGAAGCAATCCAGGTTGGTGAAAGAAGAGGTGGCAATCACATGCCCCTATATGATGTACAATAACTGTTGGAACTAACCCCATCATAAGGAATCTGGAAGAAATCAATAAAGTCAGAGTTAGTTTGGACAATACATGTTTGTCTCTAGCACAGTCCTTCAACAAAAGCTTGACCACAGACTTCAAATGTGCTTATTTATAAAGGACTCCCCTTCCTCTACTCTCAAGCAAATCACTATCTCTTCAACATCATGAAAGTTGTTCGAATATGGGCTTGTTGTGCCTGGCTATGGTATTGTGAAGGCTCCCATTGTCAAATTTTGGCTAAAAAGGGGGAGAAAACTGTATTGCAAATGCACTGCAAGAGTGTCACTACAGCTGTAATTTCTGGTCTCCTTACTGCTATAAAGAAAGGAACATGTCCACAAAAGATACCTCCAAAAAAATCTCTTGTAACATGTGTTCTGAGTTTTGTTCCTCAACATTGATTGAGGGAACACAGTTGTGACTTGTGTTCTGAGTTACATGAAGATAATCTCTCATGAGGTATTTCAACTTCTAATCTAGCACCGAGTATCCTCGTCCCTGTGCCAAGGCACATATGGCATTGGCTAAATGTAGAAAAGAAGATGTCAAGTTGGATGTACAAATATCCCAAGCAACACAAGACTTGAAGTTATGAGCAGAAGACCAGATTTTAATTGTAAATTGTAAATTGTATATTGTTACTGCTACTTTTAACTGCTTGTATTTGTAATTATTTGTTTTAGCTAAAATTTTCCAAAGGGGAAGTTTGTAAGTTCCAAATTATATGGATTGACTAAATTTTAATAAAACAAATAATAGCAACAACAATGATTTGTACAGTAGGATTCTCAACTTATAATCCTATCTAGAATGCCTTAACATGCTGTGTTAAAAGAAGTTCAACATCTGGAACAAATGTCATATATGATGTCGAGACATCAGACATCAGGACATCATGCTACATAAACTGTTAAGTTTGTTACAGTTCTATTTTTATTAGTGCAAAATATTATGCATCTTATGTGGCGTGACTTTGAAGGCATATGTGGAGGTCCAAGAGCTAAGGAGAAAAACCAGAAGGGACATTGATTGTAGCAGAAGTTATCTGCGTATTTGTTTTTGCACAAGTTTGTTATAGCTTATGCTGTTATTTTGAAGGCCCAAATCCAGTTGGGTAATAGGTTATAAATAAGCAGTTGTAACCTAATTTTAGTAAGCTAGCCGGTTTTAGAAAGATGTTGTATTTAGGGTTATCCATGTAAGTGAGCCACCCAGATTGTGGGATGGTCACTGATTTTTACCTAGAAGCTTGTAGGCAAGAGGATTGTTTTACTCACTCAAAAGTTGTGAAGCAATGAGTGTAGTTGTGTCCTTGGAATAAGTTGTGAAGCAATTCCAAGTTAGGTTTGTGTCACTTGAGTGACTGTTTAGATTGTGTTTGAAGTGTGGTATCTTCAAACTATTTTAATTGTGTTTGGAGTGAGGTATATCCAAGATGATTGTGTTAGGAGCCAAGCAGTCGATGCAGTTGCTGGTGTGATAGTAGTTGATAGACATCACTGAGGTGATTGGAAGTGAGCGGAGGTTCTCATATTTAAGTGTGGTATCTTAGGTAGAAGGATCATTGGGTAGTCTAATTAAGTGAGGAGTGTAAACATGGTGGTTTTCCTCCGAATTAATACTATTGATAGTGAACTTCATTCTTGGCTTGGTATGGAAGCAACTTAGTTGTAATATCGTTTTCACTTGGTTACATTCCATGTTTTTGGGATACGTTCCATATGGATAGTTTCTATGGTGTAAGATCTTTTTCCCGTGATGGTCCATAATCAGTATGGGCCTTTCCAATTTTATGCGAGCTTGCCTTCTCCATTATTTTTTCCTACTACATCAACTCTTCTGAGTACAAGTGTGAATGCATTTGCCTCTTAGATAAATGTTTTGCATGATGTAAAAACCATGATAGATTTAGCTTTTTTGTATATTGAATGATATCTTTGAGTTATTGTGTGCACCCTTGCATTAGGGATCTTAGAATTCACCTAGAACATGTTTGAAAAGGTTTTCAATAGGTATCATGCATTAAAAATCAATTGTTGCATAAAAATCAGTTGTGAAGTGTTGACACATTCGTTCTATGCATCGACACATGTCGATCAATAATAAAGTTTGTGAATGCATGCCTCTTAGATAGATGTTTTGTATGATATCAAAACTAGGATAGGTTAAGCTTTTATGTATACTGAATGAAATCTTTGAGTCATTATGTGCACCCTTGCATCAAGGATCTTAAAATGCATCTAGAACATGTTTTGAAAAGGTTTGATAAATGTTGTCAATAAGTATCATTCACTATAAAAATCAATTTTTCCTAAACAATTAGTTGCATGTGTTAACACATCCTTTCTATGTTTCGAAACATGTAGTCCCATAACAAATCCCGAAGTTTTTGTAATTTTGTGTAAACACAATGACCTGATATAGGTTGACATATGAAATTATGAAACCTAGGATGTGTCGACACATACGTGTTTCATGTTGACGCATGTGTTGTTGTTTTAAAGCCCGAAAGTATTTGTAATTTCGTGTCGACACAATGACCTCATATAGGTCGACACATGTCATCATTACATTTGTTGACGCATAAATTACATGTGTCAGAGTTTCTCAAAAAATGTTTTCCATTTCAAACTTATAGATTTCACTTTTGCCTTTAACTTGCACACCTATATATACTTCATACATGCATCATTTTCAACTTGATGAAACTATAAACACATACTAAGATTTCTCATCATCTTCAACCTTACATTTATGCATACACACAAAGTACACATAATCATTTATTGTTTGGGTGCAATCTTGACTTGTGTTGATAACATTCAATTTAGGTTGGTTGTAACCTAAGGCTGGTTGAGAATCATATGGAGTTTCATCATAAAATAGGTGAGAGTTTTTACCTCAAGATCAAAGTGTGGAATTTGAGGTTTTTATAGAGTTTCACAGATATTGGGTTCGGCCGTGTGAAAGGCTTTGAAGAACGGGAGGTTCTTGCAAAGAAGTAGTGTGAGAAGGTGAATCATTTGGAAATCTTGGGTGATAGCAATTTGCAATTTGGATTCGATTGAGTGAAGAGATTAAAAGAACGGTGGTTTCTTGCAAAGGAGTAGCGCAAGACGGTGGATCAAATTGGTATTGTTTGGTGACTAGATCAAAATAAAATCAAGGAAAGAGAAATTTCTAGGATCAACATCAAACATAGGGGTTGTAGGATTTGATTGCTACATTTCTCTTGTAAACAACTTTTTGCATAGTAAGAATTCTTATCTCAATTCCAAACGGAATTGGGGACAATTGTACCCATAAAAATGAATATTGGTGAACTGTCTAAACAAATCCTTGTATTGTTATCTCTCTCTCTCTCTCTATATATATATATATATATATCATTTACATTTTACTAGCAATTTGTTAAACTCTTTGACTGTGCAATTAATTTGTATAGATAAATCTTTTGATTGTTAAATTGTTTTTTTGATTATCTTACAATCTATTAGATTGTAAGAGGTATTTGATATCAATAAAGTTCAATGGGAAATATGAAAAATTAAGTGCACACCAAGTGTTCGATAAATTGTTTAACTTAGTTTTATCAATTGTTTCATTGAATATTGGTTGGCCTTGTAATTGTAAAATATTTACTTGATAGTTTATTGTATTAAAATTTTATTATCACCATTCAATTGAGTATTTCTTGTACGTATATTCAAGCCTCTAATAACCGGTTCGGTTTGAACAACTGGTGATCTTGGATATGACTTCCACTTGCCATAAATTTTGCTTAAATTTTTTTAAAATAAGTTTTTAAGTGAAAATTTTATTTGGTGATCTATTCACCCCTTTAGATAATTTGTCGTCATCTAATAAATGGCATCAAGAACCCGGTTGATTCCATGTTCTTTAAAAATTCTTATTAGAAAATTGCTACCGAACCTAAAGGGGTGTATGATAGAGCGCATATTTTACTGGTGAAAATTATGGTTATTGAAAAGCTTGTATGCATATTCATACCAATTCTTATAATAAGGGTGTGTGGGATGCTATTGTTCACGCTCCAATTGAAATTATTATGGTCATAGATGGTGTCATCACTCCCAAACTATCAGCACAATGGAATGATAATGATAAGAAAAAGTTGAGTTAGGATTTGTTAGTTCCATGTTTTTATGATGCGCTAAATTTTGGCTAAGCATGGTTCTATGTTGATATTGAGTAAGATAGTGCAACATCTTTATCAAATGTCATAGAAGTTCCAACTGTTGTGAGTTTTTCTAGCAGATGTTGAAGATGATATCATAACATCTAGACTAACAGGTACATCAGAGTCTACAGGTGCCTTATTTGACAAATGTTCCAGCACATGTTATAACATGTTATAACAGAACATCTTGATAGTGCAATGGATATTTTTCCTTGAAACAAGTGCATATTTGATTGGTTACTTAAAAGGATCGATTGAGAATTTTTAGGAAACTTTTTATGAATATGTTTCTATTTTTATGGAGAAGATTCTGCATGTTTTGGGAGCTATTGATTGGACTTGATTGAAGAGTCCAAGCCCACTACAAAAGTCTATATAAGGAGTCTTCCAACACCTAGTTTTTAAGCATAGTTTTTTATTGTAAAACCTTGTGAAAACAAGGGTTTAGGTTTTGATAGTCCTTAGGTTCTCTGTGTGTTTTCTTTGTATGTCCTCGTGCATCTTTGGATGCATTTGAGTTGACTGATTGTAACTTGCTTGTCAAGGAATTGTTCTCACTCGAAGCTGTGAAACAAGAGTTGAGTATTGTTCTTCGTGAAGCTTTTAAGCAAACTAAGTATTTGTAATTTAGAAGTGTGTTCTTCCTATTTTAGTTTTATGTTTCTGGGATTGTAACTTTATTATTGACTATCTCTAGGATTGGGGTTGGTTTATTTATCATTGCAGTGATTAGTGTTAGTTCCATATTTTTATGGCTGGCTAAATTTTGGCTAAGCATTAGTTCTAAGTATGGTTGTATGTTAATGTTGAGTAAGATGTTGCATCATCTTTATCAATTGTCATAGCACTTCCAACTATTATGATTTTTTTTAGCAGATGTTGAAGACGATGTCATAACATCTGAACCAACAGGTACAATAGAGTCTGCAGGTGCCTTATTTGACAGATGTTCTAGAATAAGTTGTAATATGTTACAATAAAACATCTTGATAATATGCTAGATATTTTTACTTGAAGATTTAATTTAAAGATGCGAGTATCTAGAATATTCTGTACTTATTATAGGCACAAGACAATCAAGGATTTTATTAGAAATAAGTGCAGATTTGAAACTTTTTATGAAGATTGTTTTTATGTTTTTGGAGAAGATTCTGCAGGATTTGGGGAGGCGCTTATTGGATTTGATTGAATAGTCAAAGCCCATTGCAAAGTCTATATAAGGAGAAGACCAGGTCCTAGGGCAATATAGTTCTACACATTATTGTAAAAAATAAGGGTTTAGGTTTGAGAGTCTCTCATGTTCTTTGGGTTGTAAGTCACTATTGTAACTTTTGATACTTGTGGTAGACATAAGGTCCTCACTCATAAACCTTTAGGTAATGAGTTGAATATTGTTCTCCTCGAAGATGTTAAGTTAAAGTGAGTATTTTTCTTTGTTGAAGCTTTTAAACAAATCGAGTATTGTTCTTAGTTATGAGTCTTAACTAAGTATTGTGTTTGAAGTGTGATCTTTGGTTAAGAATTCTTTGTACCAGTTAATGTGATTGTAACTGGTTTATAGACTGCCATTAGGATTGGGGTATATCTTTTATCACTGTGGTGATTAAAAGTGAGATGTCGAGTTCTCATATCTAGGAGGTGTCTAGATAGAAGTTACACCGGGTAGGGACTAGGAGAGAAGTTGTAAACGGGGGAGTTTAGATTTAAACTAGTATTATTGATAGTGGATTTCCTTCCTGGCTTGATAGCCCCCATAGTAGGTGAGTTGCATCGAACTGGGTTAACAATTGATTGTGTTTTTATCATTATGCATTTAAATTCTGCATACTATTTCAATTTGATATTGCTTCTCAGCCTGTCTACAGATGTCGTAACATCTGTCCTGACATAATGTTCGGATGTTAAAAAGCATTAGTGTGTTCATTGTGTGTATCAATGTCAGAATTTCAATTGGCATCAGAGTAGACACCCTTGTGTGATTGGGTGAGCTTCAGGGATATTTATGGTACTTTTTTGCTATTGGAAGGCTAGAATGATAACTTTATTGGATTCAGTATGGAAACTAGTTATGGTTGTCTGATGCTTTTGTGGACCTACTATGGCAGTTGCTGATATTGCTGCTTTCACAATTACTGATGGTTGTGTTGATATTTCAACTACTAGTGGTTGTGTTTATATTACAACTACCGATGGTTGTAATGATGTTGTTGATAACTACTGATGGTTGTCTTTATATCATAACTAATGATGGTTTTATTGTTGATACAACAACTACTGATGGTTGTTTGTATGCTAATGATGTTACAACTACTGATGGTTGTACTTATGGAGCAATGACCCGGGGGGCTCATGTTATAGATTGGGCTTGCGCTTCGTCTACCTTCGGAAGAGCCCAACCCAACTCTATTGCATTGAAGGCCCACTATAGCGGCCCAAATTGCTATGATTTTTTGGGAACTTTTGCCATGCGTGTCGTCGTGGACGTCTCCTCCTTGTGCCCGTTAATGACGTCTCCTTGACACACCCGTTGAGGACGTCTCATCCACATGCCCGCCAAGGGTACGTGGCTAACTTTCCTTAGAATATCACGAAGTCATCCTACCCCTGAAAAGAATATGTCTTCTACCCTCTGAGAATCACAGGGAAATTGAACCAGGATAGAGACCATGAACTGGTCTCCTTTACCCACGTAGGATCCTAGAAGTCTCCATTTTGGGCCTGGGCATCCGACCCAAAATGGGGACCTTGGCCCAATGCCGAGGGCTAAAAATACTTTCTTTCACCAGAGGGGCAGGTACATTTTTCTATTCACTTTAACTCTATACTTGCACTTTCACTCTGAACCTTACTTTTGCATTTGAGTGTCTTGCAAGTACCCCCCCACCCCATTGAATTTAACAACCGCAGAAGTCCAGGTGTTGCAGGTCACTCACGATCCATTATGATCAGGTACAATTATATATATATATATAATACATTTCTTTTAAAAATAATAGACTCAACAAATTTGTTTTTATTTTTTTTATTTTTTTTACGTTTTGAAATAAAAGCATATGTACCACACAAATACCCGTGAGAACGCATAAGTATCCTACTAGTTACACCATAATGAATATCATTTGATAAGTCATAAATATTTACTTTAACGATGCAAAACCCTCACGCGTATTTAAGATCAATGATTACACCCCTCTTAAAGATCTGAAATACACATTGCAGGAGCTTCTATCATACGAAGAATACAAAAATTGTTTAGATAAAGTATCGGTTGTTATCCATTAACAACGAAGAGAAGATTGAGTTTAACAACTTTGAGCTGAAGACGAGTGCAGATTTAAGGGCTATCGTTTAGAATTAAAAGTTACGATTGAGCTGGAAGCAACTATTTTATGATTGGTCGAAGATATTATGAACATGTTGCAACATCCAACTAAATGTTGAAATGAAATAAATAATCTATGTTAAAATCCCTAATGAATTGTTGATTTTATAATATCAATGGTAATTTCATTTTGTCAACTTGTTAGTTTTTGCTTTTGTTTTGTCAACTTTTTGGTTTTCAGCTTCTACTGCTTTAGTTCGCTCTAGAATTACATCTTCATAAGATTTACGAAGATATATCTTCGGATGAAAACTAAAAATATAGGACCTCGCTCAAGAGTAGCTTTAGTTGTAAGCGTTTGGTGTGTCCGAAGATGTATCTTTGAAACTTGAAGCATTATAGTAATTTTACGAGATGTCTTAATAATATATATGGTGCATTAAGAAATTCCAAAAAAAGGGGGGAATTTATTACCCCACCCCATAGGGTTTAAAAACACTATGGGATTTCGTAAATGCCCTTGCGTAACCAGATATGTATTCCTGGGATACATCTTTTTTGTTGTTGAACACAAGTTAAAATCAAAAATACAAGTACGGGATGGAAGTAGGGATGACAAAAAAAACCGTACCCGTCGATACCCGCGGGTAAAACCCGTCACGAATATGGATATGATGGTTTAATGGATATCCACGGGTAAAATAAACGGATATTTAATTATCCGATTATTTACGGATACGGATATGGATTTGATGGTACCCGTATCCGTGGATATCCATATCCGTTAATAATTAGAAAAAAATACTTAAACGTTAATTTGTTTCATCAAAATTATTATTGTTATTTTCTTAAATACAATATTATTATTACTATTATTATTATTATTTGGATAAAAGAAGAAATAAAATGAAAGTGATTTATTTTTACTAATGTTTATAATTTGTTAACTTTGAAAAAAAATTTTTTTTACTTTAAAAGAAATTAAAAAATAATTATTTAAATGTACATATTTTTAAAATATATTTAAATAATAGTATCCATGGATACCCGTTAATACCCGCGGATATCTCAAATTTCATGGATACCCATCTAACAGGTACCCGCACGGATATGGGGAGGGTACGGATATCATATTTATTAAATGGGGCGGGTAGCGGAAGACTACTACCCGTACTTATGGGTACCCGTTGCCATCCCTAGATGGAACCATAAATGCATTTCCGGTTTTTATGTAGACAGTAACAGAAAAATTGCAGGCAATATGCATTTTTCACATTGTTTCACATGTTGTTGGAAACTACAAAATGAATACAAAGACATAAGGAACACACACACACACACACATAGCAGTCAACAATACAAAACGTGTCCTCGGTCAATAAATGTGGTAACCCAAAATATTATCCAAATATAATCCAAAAATTGATAAACAAAATATTATCTAACAATGAAGAAGACTATTGGGTGTGACAGACTATGAGTCGGTCCCTTCCCTCCCAGTGTTCCTTTGTTGCCTCATGTACCATAAAGCCCCTTGAGCCTCTACCATGATGGCATCTAGAACACCTCTAACATCAGAGTCATTAGGAAATAGACCACCATCAATGCCCGCATGTGCAATATCCCTAATACGATGACACCTAGGCAACACATCAGTGGCATGATCAGTCCTAGCCTACTCCTCCTTTAGAATCTCCTGATGACTTGTCCTTGGTGGGTTTTCTAGAGGATCTTGTACCATATATAGATGGGATACCCTGAAGAACCATATGATATAACTATCCACGTAACTCTAGTCGTCCGGTGCTAAGGTACTTCAGGTCTTATCTGACACAAGATGATTTTCATAATCATCAAACAAGGTATCCATATCCCTCTGTTTCACCAGGGGAGAAGCATACACAACATGATCCCGAGAAATATAATGCATGTACCCAAATTGACGCATGATGTTCTTAGGTAGATGAGCAGTCATCTTGCACGATCCGCAAACCAACCATCCAGAATACATGTTGTTCGCGCTAAAAGGTGACGCGCTAGAGGATTCGAACGTGAATTCGGATTCTCTGGCTCGAAACGATTTAATCTTTTGATTTGTTTATAAAGATGCCGCGAGCATCAAGCTTTATTATTTTCAACACAAGAAAGATGATTTAATGATTATGAAAAGGGAAAGTCAAATACCCTCAATTGATATTGATATGCGTAACGACTAGCGCAAACTAGACGCAACGCATTGGGGAGATTCTGAGTAAGGGGGATTGTTATATAAAGGGAATAGATGAAGCACCCTAAATATATGTAGTTATCTACATCTTTATATATGAATATGTTTGATATGTTTGTGTGTTTTAATTTGCTATTTCTATGATTGGGAAAGTTTCTCCTTTGGGATTGTAAGAAACGAAGATTATGTGGGATCCTAGTGTTTATTATTATTGTGCTCGCAAAGATCTGTGGATCTTCTGCATACATATCCCCTAGTGGGAATCAGAGCATTTGTAGCTCGGATCTAAAGGGATCTATGGTTTGTTTGGTCTGAGGAAGAAAGAAATTTGCTCGCCAAGGATGAGACCTTGTGCCTACGTATTCTCAAAAGGATGTTGAGAAAGTCAGAGCAATCGTAGTTCCCACTTATGCTAGTGGAAAGCAACGGGATGTTAGTAAGAGATAGACAAATGTCATCTTAATGAAAAATGTATCTAATCTATTTCATCACATACATTTTTGAAAAGTTTGATTGAAAATCTTTCGTCGTAAGTATTAGGTGTTTTGCTTGAGTGTACAAGCGTTACCACTTACATGTTTAAGAAAGATGTTTGAAAAGATGATTGAATCTTTTAACTGTAAGTATTGGGTGTTTTGCTTGAGTGTACAAGCGTTACCACTTACAATTAAGAGATGTTTTTGTTTGAAAATAGTTTGAAAAGAGTTTTAAGAGTTTGAAAAGTTTTTGACTGTATGTGATGTGATAGATTAGATACTTCTTCCATAGAGATGATAGATGTCTAAATCTCAAGGAGAAATTGATTGGATTAAAGGGATGCTTTTAAGAAGCCCATGGGTCCTTGTATTGTTAGCCCAAGAGGAGGCATTTCGAGGGTCATGGAGGGTCCTTGTATGAAGCTCAAGAGGAAGCTATAGGGTATGGCTGGCTTTGTGTTAAAAGGGATTTCACCGAGAAACCATCCTTTTGGAAATAAGAGTAATTTCACCGGGAAATTTTACTCTCTGGGGATTTGAAAGTGATTTCACCGGAAACCATCCTTTGTGGTTCTATCTTAGCTGGTGATTCTTTGTATTGAAGCCCAATAGGAGGTGTTAAGAGATTTCCTATCTCTTTCATTGTATGATGCCCAATAGAAGGCTAAACTCAATGAGGAGTTCTTTTGAACGAAGCCCAAGAGGAGGCTAACTCAACAGGGGAGTGTTGCCTTATATGAAGCCTAAGCGGAGGCTAACTCTGCGGGGAGAGTTTCTTTGTACAAAGCCCAAGAGAAGGCTAAACTCAACTGGGGATGAGTTATCTTGTATGAAGCCCAAGCGGAGGCTATACTGTGGGGAACCTATTGATTAGTCTAATTGTTATGTTATAATTAGACAGTTGTATGAACAGGTGTGTGTGTGATATGTATTCACAGGAGTTTATGAAGGAAATATAAACAATGCATGATGTTTATTTGCAGGAGTTTATGAAGGAAATATAAACAAGTTTATGTGAAACGGACGTTTAAAACGAGCGCAACTTGATTATTTACAAGTTTGATTTGTGTACAAGGAAGTAAGTATGTACACGAACGAGCTATTTATGTACAGACAAAGATGGATGTACATAGGAGGGTTGGGACTTACACCGTAGGGGAGGCCCATTGATTTGAAAGTATTTTCACAGGGAATAATGTTCCTTTCAATACCAATGGTATTCAGTGTATATGTACAGACAAAACGGAAACGAAAGATCGAAGTTTATCTGTAGAAAAAAGTATTTTCAAAAAGTATCTGTGTTATGTACAGATAAAAGTTTTGTATGAAAATTATTTGATATGTACAAGGAAAATGTATATGTACATGAAAAATGTTGATTTGAATATACAAGTGAAGTGAAAATAGACGATCGAAGTTTGTTTGTACTTGAGTATAATGTAAGTATCTGTATTATGTACAGATGAAATTTGTTTGTTTTTGAAGAAAGTTTGATATGTACAAAGAAATATTATGTACACAAAAGAATGTTATGGGACTTACACCGTGAAGGAGGCCCATTGGTTTGAAAGCAGTTTCACAGAGAATAATGCCTTTCAATACCAATGGTATCGGTATAAACAAACGAATGAAAACAAACAGAAGAAGTTTGTTTATGTTTGAATATTAACAAAGATGTTTTGAATATGTACAATGAAATTTAGATATGTACATAAAAGAATTTTGGGACTTACACCGTGATGGAGGCCCATTGATTTGAAAGCAGTTTCACAGGGAATAATGCTCCTTTCAATACCAATGGATTCGGTGTATAAACAAACGAATGAAAACAAACGAAAGAAGTTTGTTTATGTTTGAATATTAACAAAGATGATTTGAATATGTACAATGAAATTTAGATATGTACATAAAAGAATTTTGGGACTTACACCGTGATGGAGGCCCATGATCAATCGAGAAATTTGAGAGAAGACGAAATCAGTTTTATCGTTTAAATCGGATCGATCATGGCAAAAAGATGCAAGTTTGATGAAAAGTTTTGAAAAATGATTTTGTAAATGTTTTGAAATGTGAAGTTGATTTATGAAAAAGTTTTGAAAAGAATCGGAAGTCGAAAACTTGAAAAATTCACCTTAAAAGGAGGTTTGAAAAGTGTTCAGAATGTCGTTTTCGGCTCGATTAAAATTTAATCAGATGAAAGTTCTTTTCTGAAAAATTTTGCACTATCACAAAATAGATGTATTTATTGACAAGTGTCCAAAAAATCACCTTAAAATAAGGAGTTTTGATTGGTCAAAAAAATTGTGAAAGTTTGATGAAAAAACATGAAAAAATGGAAAGTTTGTAAAAAGAATGGTCTTGATGGGTGTTGAACCCATGACCATGAGGTGGGACGCGTGGCAAAGGAACTTAAAGGCAAGCAGACAACCACTAGGCCAAATGCGCTGGAGTGTTAGTGGACCATGACACGCGTAGACAAGGTGTTGGATTATTTGAATATTTGAAAATGAAGAACATCAAGAACACGCGCGTAATCCTGGGTTTTCATTTTGATTTTCAGATTCTTTGATCCAAGCTACCATCCTCGTTTCTCAATGAAATTGGACGATGTAAACATCAAAATGACTCGATTTTGAACAAGGAATACAACGGTGTATGTTAATTGCATTTATTTTCATCCTGGCATGTTTGGATTTCTGGGAACACGAAGAACCCTAGAAACTGAGAAATCAAATTAAATTACGTGTAGTTGATGATTGTTTGATTTTATTGAGGGCTAATGGTCGTTAGATGTGCAGAAAGAGAATGGCCAAGAGCTTTTTTTCAATTGATGCACAAAATCATAGAGTTCGAAGTTCAGTCACATACCTGTTGAAGCTGAGATCGATTTCTGGGTTTAAGTGTTTCCAGTCGTTGTTTGATGATTGTTTAAGCATCAGCGGCTTCTATGGAAGATGTATGATCACCCTGCTTGCTCTGAAATGCCCTGGAACTCTCCAACCAAGTCCACCTGCACAGTTCAAAAATGGCAACTGGATTTCGATGTAAATCGTGTTACAGTTAGATGTTAATGACCTGGATCACTCATATGATGTATAGTGATGCTGTTTGAATGATTAGAACATAGTTTGATCAAGCCTAGCTTCAGTTTCGAATTCCATGGCAGTTTTGGAAGTTTGAAAAAATGGAAATGGAATTCTGGTTTTTAGCTTAGTTCAGTTTGATTTTAAGCTTTGAATGAGTTTGATAATGATTATGCAACATGTTTGACACCAAAGAACTTCATGATTTTAGCTGATTTTATAAATTGCAAGTTTTTCAAAAGTTCATCATGTTTCTTGATTTGGAAGAAAGAAATGAGAAAGCATGATTCTTGCAATGCTTTGGTGTGGATTTGAACTTGAAATGTGATCAATTTATAGGCAAATAGGTTCTGAAATGTTAGGCAAGTGTCCATGGCATTTGGTGATTCAAAGAAAGCTTAAGGGGTAAGAAAGGCATTTTGCAAAGGAAAAGGAACCTTCCTTTTTTCACCATGTGCTATTTTTACATCTTGATCCATATCTCTCAATTATTACTCTAGGCTGATATTTATCAGTTTGATGACTCATTTGGCAAGGTTAGAAAGCTTCTAGATGAAGAAACACAAAAATGACCTATAATTTGAGGTTATGATCTTTGAAAATCAAGTTTCATGGAGCCTTATGTTTCAATTTCAAAAGTGTAGCTAGACTCCATGGATTTGAGAGTTCTTGGACATTTTGGAAATATTTTTCCACAAGCTACAACTTTCATGTTTTGAGTTTTTTCAAATTCAAATTGGAACTAGGTGAAAAAATGGCTTGAAGTTTGAAAAAAGTAAGAAATTTCAACACTTAGAAAATTTTCTAAGTATGAAAACTTTTGACTTTTTGTTGACTTTTTTAAAATTCTTGATTTTTTATGATCATGATGGATCATTTGAAGTATTTTGATGATTGAAAAAGTTTTGTTTTGAAAAATTTGATCAAAAGTCAAAGTTTGACTTTTCTGTGCAGATGAATTTTCATCAGACGATTCTGAAATTGACTGATGAAGTCTGTGAATTTCTGTGATGTTTTGAATCCAGAAATTAGGTCAGGATGTTGTATCTAGGATATGATGACCAATCTCTATCCAAAAAGGTCATTCACTGCTCAAAAAGTCAGAGAAATCTCATGCTCGATCAAAACCCTAATTAGTCGATCCTTGATTGATCTGTGAGAAAAATGGATATCTAATGATCAGAGGTTGATTATTTGATCAAGATGGATCAAATGAGATGAGAAAATCTCAAACCCTAATTGGTTAGCTCTTGAATCAGATGAAAATCTGGTGAAACCCTAATGTTGACCTGTGAATGCTATACCCGATCAATGCTGCCTGAGCTGTTAGTTATGCAATGATGCAAATGTAAGATGGTATATTAGGTCAAAATTTGGGGTATGACAGATGCCCCTATTTAAGTTTCTTTAACCTGAGAGATGAAGATGAATATCTTCGTTTGATAGGTGTAAAGAGACTTAAATATCGGAATACGCAAATTTGGACCTAAGATACCAAAAATGCGGATGATGCAAAATGATTGCAAAAAGTTTTTTTTTTCAAAGGATATCAAAGAAATGACACAGTGAGGGGAAATTTGTGAATACGTCCCTGCTGGAGAAAGAATGATTCACAGAGTATGTGAACATCTGTTTCGTTTTGGGAAACGGATAGATTACCTTCTGTCAGCCTCGTGACAATGTTTAAGGTAAGTGAAAAGGATATTACCAATTATCAGCCTTGTGATAGTTCATGGTAATGAATTTTTGAAGATATTACCAATTATCAACGAAGTGATAACTATAACAAGGTAAATCTTTGAAATTTTTTGTTGAGTATTCAGCTTTGTGAATATCAAACAGATGATGGAAACAGATCTCAAGATGAGTTTTAAAGATATTACCAATTATCAGCAAAGTGATAACTATAACAAGGTAAATCTCTTAGAACATTGCTATATATTCAGCTTTGTGAATAACAGACAGTGAAAGAAACAGAACTCAAATGAGTTTCTATTTTCTTGGATACAATCTTGCCGAGGATCCCCCTTTTGAGAAGATGCGGGCATTTTGATTGAAAGACACAGGTTTTCTTTTAGACAGAAAGACAACTGCTGAGGATTTTTGAATTGTCGCGATTTGGTCTTGATAAGAAGAACAAACCTTTTTGACAATGTTGAGAAACGGAAATAAGCAGCTCAGACAATGAGGCCATTGCTTATTGGTTTGTTGATTATAGACAGGGTTCTATCCAGGAACGAACTGGAAAGAAAAAGTCAATCAAGACATTGTTCCCAATGAGGAATGATCTTAGCTGGGGAATGTGGTAGAGAGAAGAAAATGTATTTCTCTGCTTTGGGAATACTCCGTTGGGGAAAAATGAAAGTGTATCTTTTCCGTTTGGAGATACTCTACTGGGAATAGAATTGTACTTACAGGAGTAAGTATGATTTACGCCAGTGATTTGGAAGCAAACATTTTGAGAGATGCAAAAAATGAAATGAATGATGCTATGATGTATGAATGTCATGAATGTTATATGCATGCTAACAATACTTTGACAAAGACACTAAAGAGATGTTTGGGAAAAAGGACCACGTCACAGTTCGAACAAATACTCAGTGAAAATTGCAGCAATGATGCAGATGTTCACTGATGAAGAATTTGAGTTGCATGCTTTAAACTTTCGGAGAAAGGCATTTTATGGGCAACTTTGTTGGGGATTCTTTTTGGATAAGAATACCGTCTTTCGATGACTTCTACCGAGGAGAAGACTGCTGTAGTAGTTGCTTTATCCTTCGGAGATCAAAACACTCATAGAGAAACTGTTGAAGTTCTTTCCATGTTCATAGTTTCAGAGGAAAATTTTGCTTTTGTTTCAAAATTTGAAGTAAAAATTCATTTAAAACATTTTAGTTTCAAAAAGTGATTTTCACAATAAAAGCGTTGTTTTGCAAAACAGAATAAAGTAAGAATTGCAAACAAAAGCACAAGGCTCAAATTTATTGATAGAATGGTAATCAGCCAAAGGCGTAATTCCATGAACTATTTACAAAAGTTGGAAATGATAATTTATTGGGAAAAGGCTACATTGAAAGCAAATAACCGCTATTATCCCTAACAACTTTGAATCCCAACTGTGCTTGTTGCTTCGGAAAAGTTGATTGAAGATCCGTTGATAGAAGATTCTTCAGATGGACAAAATACAGACTGACTGCAGTTACTTTGTCATTTTTTGTATCCTTGTTTTTGCCTAGATTGCCTTTTCAGGTTTACAATCTATCAGGATATTTTCTGTTTATTGTCTCTAATTTTTGCCTGGATTGCCTTTTTTCGTGTTTTCAATCCACCGAGACGCTCATTTTGCCTAAGCCCCTTTTCGGTTTTCGACTTACCGAAATGTTTTTTGTTTTTAGACAAAGTATTTCTTGATCACAAGATTCACGGATGTGGGAGTTCATCACCGTCCATGGTTGTGAGAGTCATAGCACCGCCAGAGAAGCTTCTTTTGACGATGTATGGGCCTTCATAGTTAGGAGTCCATTTGCCCCTAGAATCTGTTTGAAAGAGGAATCTTTTAAGCACGAGGTCGCTTTCGGAATTCACGAGGTCGGACCTTTTGTCGAAAGCTTTTTCATTCTCTTCTGATACAATTGTCCGTGACACAGAGCGGTCAGGCGCTTTTCTTCAATTAAGTTCAACTGATCGTATCTGCTTTGACACCATTCAGCCTCAGATAATTTAGTTTCCACGAGAACTCTCATTGACGGAATCTCAACTTCTACGGGAGCACCGCCCATGCCGTGATACTAGAGAAAAGGAGTTGCCCTGTAAGCGTGATCAAGCACGTATCCATGCAGCAAATGGCAGATTGCGGTCTTTGTAGGTAATGACCATCTTCGGACAATCTTCTTGATGTTCTTGTTTCGTAACGGCGCCATTCATCTTTGGCCGGTAAGGAGATGAGTTATGATGCTCGATCCGAATTCCTCACACGTTCCTTCATCATTTTGTTGTTCAAGTTAGATCCATTGTCGAATGATCTTACTTGGAATTCAGATCGGCAAATGAGGTTGTTCTTGATGAACCTCACAACCACTTTTCTGGTGACGTTGGCGTAAGACGCCGCTTCGACCCATTTGGTGAAGTAATCAATGGCTACTAGAATGAAGCGATGTCCGTTGGACGCTTTTGGTTCAATCATTCCAATCATGTCAATGCCCCACATGGAGAAAGGCCACGGAGAGGAGAGAACGTTGAGTAGAGTCGGTGGCACATGGATCTTATCTGCGTAGATCTGGTACTTGTGACATCTTTTGACGTGTTTGCAGCAATCGGATTCCATCGTTATCCAATAGTATCCTGCTCTCAAGATTTTCCTGGACATTGCATGCCCATTTGAATGGGTTCCAAAGGACCCTTCATGTACTTCATGGATGATTGTGTCTGCTTCTTGTCTGTCGACGCATTTGAGCAGAACCATATCGAAGTTTCTTTTATATAACACATCCTCATTCAGGAAGAAATTCCTGGAAAGCCTCCTTAGAGTTTTCTTATCCTTGTACGATGCCCCGAGCGGGTACTCTCGTGTTTGAAGGAAACGTTTGATGTCGTGAAACCACGGTTTATCGTTGAAGATTGCTTCAGTTGTAAAGACATATGCAGGTCTTTCAAGGCGTCTGATACGGATTCTGGGCATATCATTCCAGTCGTTGACTTTGAACATGGAAGATAGGGTAGCCAAGGCGTCTGCCATTCGATTCTGATCTCGAGGGATGTGATGCAGTTCAACTTTGTTGAAGAAAGTCAACAATTGCCTTGCGTAATCCCTGTAAGGAAGTAGACCAAGATGATGAGTTTCATACTTGTCTTTGATTTGGTTGATCACAAGGGCTGAGTCTCCATATATGTCAAGGATCTTGATCCTCAAGTCGATGGCTTCTTCGATACCCATGATGCATGCTTCATATTCTGCTATGTTGTTGGTGCAATCAAATAGCAATCATGGAAAACGGATATGAGAACCTTCGAGTGATGATGATCGCCCAATTCCATTGCCAAAAATGTTAACTGCTCCGTCGAAGACTAAACCCCATCTAGATTCTGGATCTGGTCCTTCTCCGAGTAGCGGTTCGTCACAATCTTTCATCTTTAAGTACATAATATCCTCGTCTGGGAAGTCAAACTTGAGAGATTGGTATTCGTTGAGCGGTGATAAGCCAAGTGATCGCGAATGCCTTTGACCGCTTTTCGAGTCGGATGTCATATTCAGATAGCAGCATTTGCCATCGAGCGATTCTCCCTGTTAAGGCAGGCTTTTCAAAGACATACTTGATCGGATCCATTTTGGAGATTAACCAAGTTGTATGATTGATTATGTACTGTCGAAGACGTTTAGAAGCCCGCACCAACGCACAACATGTTTTTCGAGCATGGAGTAACGAGTTTCATCTGTGAACTTCTTACTGTAGTAGATGGCATGCCCTCTTACCGGTTTCATCTTGTTGTCCAAGCACGCCCATGGACTCTTCTAGTAAGGTACATGATTAGAGGTCTTCCTTCAACCGAGGGATCAGATTGGTGGTTCGGTGTATTCCTTGATATCAAACGCTTTTGGCAATCACCGTCCACACAATCTTTTGATCTTTCGGAGAAGCTTGAATATCGCCCACAGTAGTGATCATTTGAGAGATAAACTGAGATGTAATTCATCGTCCGAGAAATCCTCTTACTTGCTTTTCGTATGTGGCGTAGGCATTTCAATATCCTTGACTTTGTCAGGGTCAACCTCAATACCTCTTTGACTGACGATGAAACCTAGGAGTTTTCCGGATCTTACCCCAAAGGTGCATTTGTTAGGATTCAGGCGGAGCTGAAATTTCCTTAGTCGTTGAAACAACTTCAAGAGATAGTCTATATGCTCTTCTTCAGTGTCAGACTTTGCTATCATGTCGTCCACGTAGACTTCGATCTCTTTGTGCATCATGTCATGGAAGAGAGTGGTCATGGCCCTCTGGTAAGTTGCGCCTGCATTCTTTAATCCAAACGGCATTACTTTGTAGCAAAAGGTGCCCCATGGCGTGATGAATGATGTCTTCTCCATGTCTTCGGGAGCCATTCTGATATGATTATAACCAGAGAAACCGTCCATGAAGGAAAAGACGTTGAATTTTGCAGTGCTATCCACTAGCATATCAATATGCGGTAGTGGGAAATCGTCTTTCGGACTAGCTTTGTTCAAGTCCCGGTAGTCAACACACATTCTGAACTTTCCATATTTCTTGGAGACAGGCACTATGTTGGCTAGCCATTGAGGATATTCAGAGGTGATGAGGAAACCAGCGTCGAGCTGTTTTTGAACTTCTTTTTTGATTTTGTCAGCCATATCAGGGTGAACTCTTCTCAGCCTTTGTTTAACTGGTGGACATTCTGGTCTCAACGGTAGGTGATGTTCCACGATGCTGGTATCCAAACCCGGCATGTCTTGGTAGGACCAAGCGAACACATCAACATATTCTTTGAGAAGATTTATCAGTTTTCTCTTGACACTGCTGCTGAGTGAAGCTCCAATTTTTACCTCTTTTCTATCTTCCTCGGAACCCAAGTTGATTGCTTCTAGAGGTTCTTTGTGAGGCTGAATGATTCTTTCCTCGTGCTTAAGTAGTCGGGAAATCTCATTTGGGATCTCTTCTTCAACTTCCTCCTCGGCGACTTCACTGGGGATTTCAAAGTTGGGAGAGAGCATAGAGTTATTGCTTTCAATGGATTTGTCCATTTGTTTAATCTGCAATTTTGATTTATGCTTGATTAATTAACTCTTTTTTTTTTTTTTGAAAAAGTTAATATGAAAGTATATGCAGATTATTTTTTTTGAAGAGATTATTTCTGTTTTTTTTGTTTTTTTTTTGTTTTTTTTAGGATTATCATTTCCAAGAAAGGGTAAAAATGAAAATAAACACAAAGTGTGGAAACAAAACAACGCGTTTTATTTATGATTCACAATATGAACAGGGCCCTAAAATACAAACTCATTTGTCTTGGGCAAGACAAAGAGGAATTTATTTAAAAGCTAAGCCCTATAAAACATCTCTTCGCTTTGGGCGAAGCGAGAGTTCAAAACAAAAGTAAAAATAAACTACTTAGAGCTATGAACATTAGTCTGAACTTCAACGGGTTTCCAGTTAGTGACGAACTCCTTGGAAGTCGAGGTACTCGGGTAATTTTCCTTTTGGTTTAACCCTTGAGTAGACTTTGGTTGCTGGCTGAGCAGGCTTTGAAGGTTCTGGACGATGGCCCTTGCCTTTTGTGCTGCTGAAGCAATCTTCTTGATTAACAGATCGGGAGGTATGAGATGTAGCATGTGTACTTCCTGTTGCTCTTTGTGTTGAATTCTGGGTATGTACCTTCCAGTCTTCTGAGTGAAGAGACTCGTTGTTGGCGAAACTTTCCGCATCGTATCCTGAGTCGTACTCTTGATCTTCGTTGATCATGTTGATGTAGTGATAACCAGGATCTGGCTTAGTGAATTTCACAGACGTGTTGAAGCAGAGATCTTCGTTTGGGATCTCGATTTGCTGATTAGACTGAGAAGACGAGTATACCTCTTCTGTTTGACTAGGGTATTCAAAGTCATCACCCCATCCTGTTGGCTGGATATCTTCGATCCGGATCTTCGAGCTTTCTGGCGCAGTGCATTTCACCATGTAGTCGAATTTGCCACTTGGCTCTCCCAAGGTATCCCATATTTCAGCAGGGACTGGTGGATTTTTATGTTGCTGCAAGGACATGTCTTTGAATTGATCAGTTGGCGCATATGATTCCTCTTGAGACACGTACTCAGGGCTGTTTAAATAAGTGTTCCACTCTTCGGAGGGATCGTCTTCATCATCCTCAATGGTGACAACGTTTACTTCGGGATTTTCCGAGTTGATATCTGAGACTAAAAGCTCATGCGGAAAATGCCCTACTGTATTTACGTCATGGTCATCTCTGTTTCTGTAAATTTGCAGGTCGCCGATGTCTAACAAATGTTGAATGTCTGTTCTTATGGTAGGACATCCTCGAAGACTTTTGAAGCATATGTCGCAGGCTGCATAATCATGCTTAGTGAAGGTGCTCATTGGACTGTATGTTTTATGGAGGTGCACCAAATTTCCCTTGATCAGGTTTACATCCTTTACAAGATACTTGTCTGTATTTCTCATCAGTATCAAACTTACTGAATGTCCGCTGTGACTGGGAAGCGGATTGGCTTGCACGTTTGGGCTTGTATTCTTGAAGGAAAGAAGATTAGATCTTACTAACTTCTGTACTTCTGCCTTTAATGCTATACAATGTTCAAGGTCATGGCCTAGTGCCCCTTGGTGAAAAGGGCAAGATACATCTGCTTTGTACCACCATGGTAATTTTTCTGGAACCGGAGGTGGTGACCTTGTCTGTATTAGATTCTTTCCTATCAGCGCAGGGTAAAGTTCTGTGTACGTTATTGGAATTGGGTCGAATTGAGTGACCCGAGGCGTACGATTTTGGTTGTTAAACTGCTGAGCCTGTTGACGAGGCTGTTGAGTTTGTTGATTTTGTTGAAATTGCGGAGCAATTCCTGTGTTTGGATTTGTGTTGACAGTGGGTGCTATGGTAGCTACCTGTCGTTGTTGAATGACATTATTACGTGGTTTCCCTCGGGATACCATTCCTACGTCATGTTCTTTTTTCCTTGGAAAGCCAGTTCCAACTTTTCTAGTTCCACTAGAAGATCCTGCTTCCTTGGTCAGGCGTCCGGTTCGAATCCCCTCTTCTAACCGCATTCCCATGCTTACCATTTCAGTGAAATTTCTGGGAGCGCTAGCGATCATTTGCTCGTAGTAGAATGAGCCTAGAGTATTCAAGTATACCTTAGTCATCTCCTTTTCTTCCATTGGTGGGTTAACTTGGGCAGCAACTTCCCTCCATCTTTGCGCATATTCCTTGAATGTCTCTCTTTCCTTTTGAGACATGGAGCGGAGTTGATCCCGATCAGGAGCCATATCCAAGTTGAACTTGTATTGCTGGACAAAGGCTTCACCTAGATCGTTGAATGTCTGGATATTCGTGCTGTCTAAACCCATGTACCACTTCAGTGCGGCACCGGTGAGACTGTCCTGGAAGTAATGGATTAGTAATTGATGATCCTCATTGTAGGTGGACATTTTCCTGGCATACATCGTGAGATGACTTTGCGGATGTGAGTTTTTTGTACTTTTCAAAGTCGGACTTTGAATTTGGCGTATTCTTACGCGAGGAACTAAGCAGATCTGGCGTTTTCCCAAACAATTCTTTCCTCGAATCGCTTTTATCTCAAGTCGCATTTTGTGGAGTTGTTCTCGGAGATTCTCCATCGAGCCACGGAATTCGTGTTATTGCTCAGTATGGTGAACTTCTTCGTCCATGGTAGCGTGCCTCTTGGTGAGTTCGTCATAATGGGTTGAGAAACCGCATTGTTACTTGGAAGAGTTATTCCACATTATGGAGCAGTTTTCCAAAGTAGGTATTTCAAGCGAGGTTGTTTGAGAAGTCGGTTGGCGAATTCCAATGCCAAAGTTGAAAGGCATGCCCATGGATAGCCTTCGCATATCAAGAGTGAGCTACTAGTCATGACGTTGAAACTGGAGTAGTAGTGTCATCCGAAATTGCCGGTTGATTTTGACCGCCGATGTCGCTTGTAGACTTTCGTGTAGCCAATGAGTTGACCAAGGATGTGAGTCTCTCCACTTCTTCTTGTAGCGTTGTCGTATTACGAGTTCAACGCTCTCTTGCTCAAATCCTTCCATTACTTTCCTTCTTTTGATCCGTATCGACGCTCGAGTAGTCGTGGACGCGGTCGAGAAACTCTAAGACGCGACAGCTTGAAGATCTTTTCTTATCTGTTTGAACTGTGCAAACTGTCCAAGCTGTTCAAGCTGTTCAAGCTGGAAAAGTATGAAACTGTTGAAAGTATCAGACTCTAGACAATAGACTTAAATGCAAAGTATGATGCATGAATATGATTATAAAGAAAAATTTCCAAAGAATTTATGCTAAAAGAGATATTTCTTGGCAAATATTGGGATGGAAAACACGAATTTTATTGATTATTTGAAAGAAGATTACAACAATTGTTTTTTTGTTGGAGCATTTCTCACACAAATGATACAATAAAATAAATGATAAAAATTACAGACTAAACTAATTAAACGTCTTCGTCGGATGAAGATCCAAAGGCTTCTGCTTAACTTGATTTCCTTTCCATAGCGAGCTTTTAGTTCACTTTCTCTTTTAGCTTGCGATGACTCTCTTCCACTGCTGGGGAGGGATCGCTGGTTGTCATTTCCTCAAGCTTTCTTTTCCTTTCCTTGACGTATCTCTGGATTGCGTCATCCTTCTGGCGAATCTTCTCATCTTTCTCCATGAGCCATTCATCCTGGAAGTAAAGCGTCTTTTCATGATCTTTGACTTGCTTCTTGAGCTTCTCGTTCTCAAGGTTAGTCTAAAGGAATTTGTTTTCCAAAGCTTCTTTCTCAAACCTCATTTTGGTCAAGGCTTCTTGGTATTCTCCCACAGCTTCGACGGGAAAAGTTGTTGATTTGGAAGTGATTGAGAACATGGGATCCTCATAAGCGTAAGGCATTCAGAATTCCTTCGCTCTTTTCTTAACCCAAGAAGTGTAGGTTTCCATGGCTACACAATTCTTCGCTTTCCCTTTTTCTTTTCTTCGGATGTGATGTCAAGCTTTGATCATCTTAGCCTTCAATCCCTGGGAATCCTCTTCTTCAAGATAGAAGTAGCTTTCTGCTATACATCCAGGAGGTTTACTAGAGTTTGCGTATCCGAGCTGACGTCTCGCTAGAAATGGGTTGTAGTTGATTCCTCCTTTCGTACCAATGAGAGGTACGTTGGCAAATTCTCCACAACTCTCAATGATTTCCATCTCATTGTCTGCTAAGGTATACCAATGGATATCGTCGTTTGTAAGAGACATGAGTCTCCTGGACCAATGCCACTCATTTTTGTTTTCGCGGAAGATAGGAGATTTAGGCAAATGTGAGACAATCCATTTGAAAAACAGAGGTACGCAACATATGATCATTCCATCTCCTTGACGATTCCTATGATGAATAGAGACGTACGTATCACCAAGCAGAGTGGGAACTGGATTTCCAATCAGAAAGATCCTTATGGCGTTGATGTCAACGAAATTTGGGACGTTGGGAAACAACACCAATCCATAGAGGAGTAAAGCTAAAATAGCTTCAAAGGCTACCATACTACCGGCTTCAGAGAATTTGAGAGCCTTCTCCATTAGGAACTTTGAAGTCATCCTAAGAGTTTTCCTCCGTAGTTAGGTTTTGTCTATCTCGATTTCTTTATGTGAGTCATTGTTGTAATGATGGTGACTTAGGAATGGCTTCCAAACCATTGAAAGGCACTTTGTCCGACATCGAGATACCTAGGATATGCATACTCTTCCAAAGTAGGCATCAATCGATAGTCGTGGAAAGTGAAACAATGATAGGCGGATCGTGAAAGAACGAAAGTTTTGAGAAGTCCTTCATCAACGTTAGCGTTTAGAAGAGGTTAAAAGGATCTTCTACCAAGGATGCTAACTCTTTCAATCCTCAGGGTGTTCCTTCCATCACTCTAACCTAAAATATTTTACAAAGAAAAATCTCTAAATTCGTTGGAAATTGGAAGAAAATGAAGTTTTTTTTTTGTTATGAATGAATGAATGCATGAATGCGGCAAACATGGTTAGTAGTTATACACACGGTCAAGCGTTCGAAGTCACGAGCATGAAGCCAACGATAAGAATCAACGTGGTTAAGTTCTAAGGGCTTATTCATCTGTGAAACGGGTTCTACTGATAATACAGGCTAAACACTCCTCTTTGAAATATTATCAGATTTGTGGATTACTCGTGTGTCCAATAATATTTTTCAAGAGAAACTCGCCTGATCGTAGTCTCGCATGACAATTACTCTAGGCTTACGCCCGAATAATCTCTGCACTACATCCTAATGGCCAGGATGGTTTATGTGTTCTACAGCCCACTCAGCTTCTTAAGCTTCCTCGAAAATACAGTGTCTTCGCAACTACTTGCTAAACACAATACCCCCAAGATAACCTCGGCGGAAATATTAACTTGAAAGCATTGAACTGCTCACGTATTAATATCTCCACCTAGATCTTAAAAATGTTTCTTAAATCCGGGTTAGGATTTCTTTCCATCAGATGAAATCGCGAAACACACAATAAAGAAAAACAAACATATGCACATATGAAAGCTTATCCCCTTTCTTTTCTCTTTGAAAATAAAAAAGCTTGGTGCTCTTGTAAGTAGCGTTTTTTCTTTTTGAAAATCAAAGTTTCAACAGACTCCCAGAGTCGCCATTTTTCCGCTCGCTAAAAGGTGGCCAGAGGATTCGAACGTGAATTGGATTCTCCGCTCAAACGATTTAATCTTTTGATTTGTTTATAAAGATGCCATGAGCATCAAGCTTTATTATTTTCAACACAAGAAAGATGATTTAATGATTATGAAAAGGGAAAGTCAAATACCCTCAATTGATATTGATATGAATGACTAGCGCAAACTAGACGCAACGCGGGGAGATTCGAGTAAGGGGATTGTTATATAAAGGGAATAGATGGAGCACCTAAATATATGTAGTTATCTACATCTTTATATATGAATATGTTTGATATGTTTGTGTGTTTTAATTTGCTATTTCTATGATTGGGAAAGTTTCTCCTTTGGGATTGTAAGCGAAGATTATGTGGGATCCTAGTGTTTATTATTATTGTGCTCGCAAAGATCGTGGATCTTTTGCATACATATAGTGGGAATCGAGCATTTGTAGCTCGGATCTAAAGGGATCTATGGTTTGTTTGGTCCGAGGAAGAAAGAAATTTGCTCGCCAAGGATGAGACCTTGCCTACGTATTCTCAAAAGGATGTTGAGAAAGTCGAGCAATCGTAGTTCCCACTTATGCTAGTGGAAAGCAACGGATGTTAGTAAGAGATGACATAAATGTCATCTTAATGAAAATGTATCTAATCTATTTCATCACATACATTTTTGAAAAGTTTGATTGAAAATCTTTCGTCGTAAGTATTAGGTGTTTTGCTTGAGTGTACAAGCGTTACCACTTACATGTTTAAGAAAGATGTTTGAAAAGATGATTGAATCTTTTAACTGTAAGTATTGGGTGTTTTGCTTGAGTGTACAAGCGTTACCACTTACAATTAAGAGATGTTTTTGTTTGAAAATAGTTTGAAAAGAGTTTTAAGAGTTTGAAAAGTTTTTGACTGTATGTGATGTGATAGATTAGATACTTCTTCCATAGAGATGATAGATGTCTAAATCTCAAGGAGAAATTGATTGGATTAAAGGGATGCTTTTAAGAAGCCCATGGGTCCTTGTATTGTTAGCCCAAGAGGAGGCATTCCGAGGGTCATGGAGGGTCCTTGTATGAAGCTCAAGAGGAAGCTATAGGGTATGGCTGGCTTTGTGTTAAAAGGGATTTCACCGAGAAACCATCCTTTTGGAAATAAGAGTAATTTCACCGGGAAATTTTACTCTCTGGGGATTTGAAAGTGATTTCACCGGGAAACCATCCTTTCAGGGTTCTATCTTAGTGCGGGTGATTCTTTGTATTGGAAGCCCAATAGGAGGCTGTTAAGAGATTTCCTATCTCTTTCATTGTATGATGCCCAAGAGAAGGCTAAACTCAATGAGGAGTTCTTTTGAACGAAGCCCAAGAGGAGGCTAACTCAACAGGGGAGTGTTGCCTTATATGAAGCCTAAGCGGAGGCTAACTCTGCGGGGAGAGTTTCTTTGTACAAATCCCAAGAGAAGGCTAAACTCAACTGGGGATGAGTTATCTTGTATGAAGCCCAAGCGGAGGCTATACTGTGGGGAACCTATTGATTAGTCTAATTGTTATGTTATAATTAGACAGTTGTATGAACAGGTGTGTGTGTGTGATATGTATTCACAGGAGTTTATGAAGGAAATATAAACAATGCATGATGTTTATTTACAGGAGTTTATGAAGTAAATATAAACAAGTGTCTGTGAAACGGACGTTTAAAACGAGCGCAACTTGATTATTTACAAGTTTGATTTGTGTACAAGGAAGTGAGTATGTACACGAACGAGCTATTTATGTACAGACAAAGATGGATGTACATAGGAGGGTTGGGACTTACACCGTAAGGGAGGCCCATTGATTTGAAAGTATTTTCACAGGGAATAATGTTCCTTTCAATACCAATGGTATTCAGTGTATATGTACGGACAAAACGGAAACGAAAGATCGAAGTTTATCTGTAGAAAAAAGTATTTTCAAAAAGTATCTGTGTTATGTACAGATAAAAGTTTTGTATGAAAAGTATTTGATATGTACAAGGAAAATGTATATGTACATGAAAAATGTTGATTTGAATATACACAAGTGAAGTGAAAACAGACGATCGAAGTTTGTTTGTACTTGAGTATAACAGAAGTATCTGTATTATGTACAGATGAAATTTGTTTGTTTTTGAAGAAAGTTTGATATGTACAAAGAAATATTATGTACACAAAAGAATGTTATGGGACTTACACCGTGAAGGAGGCCCATTGGTTTGAAAGCAGTTTCACAGAGAATAATGCTCCTTTCAATACCAATGGTATCGGTGTATAAACAAACGAATGAAAACAAATGGAAGAAGTTTGTTTATGTTTGAATATTAACAAAGATGTTTTGAATATGTACAATGAAATTTAGATATGTACATAAAAGAATTTTGGGACTTACACCGTGATGGAGGCCCATTGATTTGAAAGCAGTTTCACAGGGAATAATGCTCCTTTCAATACCAATGGATTAGGTGTATAAACAAACGAATGAAAACAAACGAAAGAAGTTTGTTTATGTTTGAATATTAACAAAGATGATTTGAATATGTACAATGAAATTTAGATATGTACATAAAATAATTTTGGGACTTACACCGTGATGGAGGCCCATGATCAATCGAGAAATTCGAGAGAAGACGAAATCAGTTTTATCGTTTAAATCGGATCGATCATGGCAAAAAGATGCAAGTTTGATGAAAAGTTTTGAAAAATGATTTTGTAAATGTTTTGAAATGTGAAGTTGATTTATGAAAAAGTTTTGAAAAGAATCGGAAGTCGAAAACTTGAAAAATTCACCTTAAAAGGAGGTTTGAAAAGTGTTCAGAATGTCGTTTTCGGCTCGATTAAAATTTAATCAGATGAAAGTTTTTTTCTGAAATTTTTTGCACTATCACAAAATAGATGTATTTATTGACAAGTGTCCAAAAAATTACCTTAAAATAAGGAGTTTTGATTGGTCAAAAAAATTGTGAAAGTTTGATGAAAAAACATGAAAAAATGGAAAGTTTGTAAAAAGAATGGTCTTGATGGGTGTTGAACCCATGACCATGAGGTGGGACGCGTGGCAAAGGAACTTAAAGGCAAGCAGACAACCACTAGGCCAAATGCGCTGGAGTGTTAGTGGACCATGACACGCGTAGACAAGGTGTTGGATTATTTGAATATTTGAAAATGAAGAACATCAAGAACACGCGCGTAATCCTGGGTTTTCATTTTGATTTTCAGATTCTTTGATCCAAGCTACCATCCTCGTTTCTCAATGAAATTGGACGATGTAAACATCAAAATGACTCGATTTTGAACAAGGAATACAACGGTGTATGTTAATTGCATTTATTTTCATCCTGGCATGTTTGGATTTCTGGGAACACGAAGAACCCTAGAAACTGAGAAATCAAATTAAATTACGTGTAGTTGATGATTGTTTGATTTTATTGAGGGCTAATGGTCGTTAGATGTGCAGAAAGAGAATGGCCAAGAGCTTTTTTTCAATTGATGCACAAAATCATAGAGTTCGAAGTTCACTCACATACCAGTTGAAGGTGAGATCGATTTCTGGGTTTAAGTGTTTCCAGTCGTTGTTTGATGATTGTTTAAGCATCAGCGGCTTCTATGGAAGATGTATGATCACCCTGCTTGCTCTGAAATGCCCTGGAACTCTCCAACCAAGTCCACCTGCACAGTTCAAAAATGGCAACTGGATTTCGATGTAAATCATGTTACAGTTAGATGTTAATGGCCTGGATCACTCATATGATGTATAGTGATGCTGTTTGAATGATTAGAACATAGTTTGATCAAGCCTAGCTTCAGTTTCGAATTCCATGGCAGTTTTGGAAGTTTGAAAAAATGGAAATGGAATTCTGGTTTTTAGCTTAGTTCAGTTTGATTTTAAGCTTTGAATGAGTTTGATAATGATTATGCAACATGTTTGACACCAAAGAACTTCATGATTTTAGCTGATTTTATAAATTGCAAGTTTTTCAAAAGTTCATCATGTTTCTTGATTTGGAAGAAAGAAATGAGAAAGCATGATTCTTGCAATGCTTTGGTGTGGATTTGAACTTGAAATGTGATCAATTTATAGGCAAATAGGTTCTGAAATGTTAGGCAAGTGTCCATGGCATTTGGTGATTCAAAGAAAGCTTAAGGGGTAAGAAAGGCATTTTGCAAAGGAAAAGGAACCTTCCTTTTTTCACCATGTGCTATTTTTACATCTTGATCCATATCTCTAAATTATTACTCTAGGCTGATATTTATCAGTTTGATGACTTATTTGGCAAGGTTAGAAAGCTTCTAGATGAAGAAACACAAAAATGACCTATAATTTGAGGTTATGATCTTTGAAAATCAAGTTTCATGGAGCCTTATGTTTCAATTTCAAAAGTGTAGCTAGACTCCATGGATTTGAGAGTTCTTGGACATTTTGGAAATATTTTTCCACAAGCTACAACTTTTATGTTTTGAGTTTTTTCAAATTCAAATTGGAACTAGGTGAAAAAATGGCTTGAAGTTTGAAAAAAGTAAGAAATTTCAACACTTAGAAAATTTTCTAAGTATGAAAACTTTTGACTTTTTGTTGACTTTTTTCAAATTCTTGATTTTTTATGATCATGATGGATCATTTGAAGTATTTTGATGATTGAAAAAGTTTTGTTTTGAAAAATTTGATCAAAAGTCAAAGTTTGACTCTTCTGTGCAGATGAATTTTCATCAGACGATTCTGAAATTGACTGATGAAGTCTGTGAATTTCTTTGATGTTTTGAATCCAGAAATTAGGTCAGGATGTTGTATCTAGGATATGATGACCAATCTCTATCCAAAAAGGTCATTCACTGCTCAAAAAGTCAGAGAAATCTCATGCTCGATCAAAACCCTAATTGGTCGATCCTTGATTGATCTGTGAGAAAAAATGGATATCTGATGATCAGAGGTTGATGATTTGATCAAGATGGATCAAATGAGATGAGAAAATCTCAAACCCTAATTGGTTAGCTCTTGAATCAGATGAAAATCTGGTGAAACCCTAATGTTGACCTGTGAATGCTATACCCGATCAATGCTGCCTGAGCTGTTAGTTATGCAATGATGCAAATGTAAGATGGTATATTAGGTCAAAATTTGGGGTATGACACATGTTACATCGTCAAATAGAATCGTGACATAGTGGTAAACTTAGGTATGTATGTGTATATCATCAAACATTAACCGATTAATATACACTTGGAACGACTCTATCACTTGGTTCCCTCAAAGCGGGTCGAATGTAGCAGCACACAACCTTTCTTTAGTATAACCTGAGGCTAATGGCCAACCCGAAATGTGAGGTAAGTGTCGTAGGACCCAAGCCTAAAATTACAATAATTATTAGTTAGTATCAATAATTAACAAAACAGAATCACAATATAAGACCAATAAATATTTTCGTCAAGAGTGAGATGTTGCTTATCATCTGCTTCATCTTCCACTTGCAATCTTCAGACAGCTTATGGTTCAAGTTCTACAAACAAGCAACCCCTAGTTCCACTCACAAATCTGCTCAAAATCATCAAAGTACCCCATGTACATGGTATTAGTGTAAGTGGCACTAGTGTCCACAAATGGTCGTGCCAATCAAATACAAAAGGTATGTTCTCATAGCTCACTCCTTATGAACACCTTATTCAAATAACTAAATCTAACGTGAGTACCCTGAATAATGTCCATCTTAACCATAATAGTCTTAGTGGAAGCTCTCAACCTCTCTACAAACAACTCCAACACCTCCTCATTGTCGCATATGTCATGGTCTAAAAACCTCACTCTTATCGGAATATGGAGTAGACACACGATGTCGTTTAGTGTGATCGACATCTCACCACATGGTAGATGGAACGATGACGTCTCATGGTGCCACCTATAAAAAGTATTAATCATACCATGATTAACAATAGTATGTACACAGAGGGTCAAGTCTTTCAACCCTGAAAGCACCAAGATCTCATCAAACCATGCTTTGCACGAGCTACGAGTTAAGTAATCTTTTGTACATGATTAATGATTTTCAGCATATCATGTTCCTGCATACTTGGTATAACAAAATTTACTAAACAACAATTAATAATAAAATAAATTCAACAAATTTACTAGAATAATTATGAATTCGTACCTCTCTGTCCCAAATATGTCTAGCAACATGGTCCGAGTACAGAGGCAACAATGATAAATCAACATGCCCTCCTCTAAAACTATGATGTGTCGCCTCAACTGTCTAGGCCTCAGGTGCAAGTTGTGGCTGGGTGTCAGATGTTTGAGGTGCCTCAATTACCTGGGCCTCAATTGCAGGTGCTGTAGATGCCTCAGGTTATGCAGCCTCCGGCGTCGGCTGGTAACCAAATGTCTCTCTCACCCCAAATACTATAAAGGATGAAGTGCATCTACGGGTGTACGGAGGAGGGGAGAGATGAACCCGAGAACCTCACATGCTTTAGGTGAAGAAACAAAAACATCTGAGGTTGTAGACGCATCCAACACAACCTGTCTAGAGGCAGAAGGAGCTTATGATGTCCGACTCCTTTCTCTTTGCACAAAAGCATTATGTACAAGCCTACCATATCTTAATCTAGATGGTCTCTCAGCCATTACTCATGTTGAAGAACAAAACATACGTTAATAATAAGACTCAAGTTCAGAAAATGAAAAAAATACAGACAAATTATAACTGAATATGCAGTTTTGGTTTTTGATGTAAATGTTTAACAAAACCAAAAATGCATATCAGGTACGACCTATAACTCTATAGCTTCGTCAATGACGAAACTCACCCACAATGACCTCAAAAAATGGTCATTGATTGTAAAAGACATACCTAACATGTTTCTTATGACTCCTAACATTGCAAGCACTAAAAAACTTGAAATTTTTACCCTAAACACAAGTTGAAGGTGAAATTACACAAACTCCAAAAAAAGCTTTAAAACAACTTACAAATGATGTTTTTCTTACTTGAATCTGCTTGAACACTAAAGTGTAAGTGATGATTGACGATTCCTAGTGAGATTTTCGCAAAATGGATTCTTTTTGATAAAATAGGGTTTGAGACGGTTGGATTTTTGTGTGTTGTTTGTATTTCTTTTCAATCCGTTTCTAAAAAAGAGGAAGGGTAATAGGTAACACGCATTTAAGTGTCAACATGAATCTGAAATACAATCATGGTTCCAACCGTAAATGTATTTTCGGTTTGTATCTTCTTGTTTGCTTGAGTTTCTCAGTTTTAAAATTTATGTGTGTTTGGGGCACTTCCAGAGAAATGCAGTTACAGTTCCAACCGTAGTTGTATTTCCAGTTAGTTTCTAACTGATACATATGGTCTCGTCCGCCAAAATCCAAGTTTTGGTGCGTACTAGAAATGCATTTCCGGTTTTTATGGGAATTTTGGTATTTTCGCGTGTTGCGCTAGAAAACTATGGGGTGGGAATTTCTTAACCCATCCCATAGTTTTCTAGTGCACCACCACACAGAATTTCAAAAATGCCCCCAAATTCCCGAAGTGTATTTCTGATACGCACCTGTAATACGGTGAACTGACTTTTTTTGGATTTTTGTATCGCAAATGTGCGGATAGCAAGAGTCGCCACCGACTTTTATTTTTATCCAATTAAGGGAAGGTAAAAGTACAGAAAAAGACCTTCGTTAGATTCTGAGTACGGGAGAATGGTTATGAAAAGGGAAGGTATTAGCACCCCTTTCCATCCGTAGTTATCTACGGGCTCTTAGTTGCTCTTAGATCACTTTGAAATTGTGCTTTCTGTGTGTTTGACAAAAAATGTTTTGAAAAGGCATTTCGCTTTGACTTTGTAATGATTCATGTAGGAATGTATACAAAGTGTTCGGAAATGTTTCATTTTGAAAAGAGTTTTGAACTTTGGAAAAAGTGTGAGGTGTGAAAAGTATTTTGATAGAGCAAGCAACTAAAAGTCTTATTACCTACTCAGAATGGTCGTTTTCGTGTTATTTTACGTTCCTTTAGAATAGTGCTATCCATACCATTAGTTGGTAGGTAACTCCATTCGTTGGATGTAAGCGGGACAATCGAAGGGACATCGGATGGTCATAGAAGGCAACTTGTAGGAAGTATCCTAGCACATTCGAAGGGACTATCATCATTTTTCGTAGGCGACAAACGAGGGTCAAGATCATGTGTTCGGAGGCGACATCGTGGGTCTATGATCTTTGTATCGAAGGGACTATGATGATTTGTTTTGAAGGCAACGGTGCTAGAATACCTCTACGTTCGAGGGACTTGACCATTTAATCGAAAGGCAACGAGAGAGAATTACCCTGAGGGGTGCATGTGTGAAAGAGTGTGTCAAATTCAGGTATTTTATCTTGGAAATTAGTGGGCTAAGTTCAATTTTATCTTGCCATACACGCCTAATTACTAGCAATTTATAGGGTGCGGAAATTAAAGTGCGGGAATGTAAAATGCGGAAAGGTAAATGTCCTACGCTATTACATGGCTTTGGGGCAGATACATAATTGAAACTTGCGGAAAATAAAAGCCTAATTTAAATTATTACATCCCATAAGCAGTTACATTATTGGAAAAAATAAAACAGTAAAAGAAACCGTCTGAATCGGAATGACCTGTGAAAGAATAAGAAAATCGAGAAATCTGATGAAATCGAAATAAGAGAAAATGTTAGAAAAAATGCAAGTTTTTATATGAGAAAATTAATGCATGCTGGAAATAAGACAAATATGCTAAGATAATTTTTTGGGATTTTTTGGAAAAGATTTAATAATTAAAATGCAATTAAAAGTAAATTAAATGCAAAATTATAAATAAAAATAAATATGCATGCAAAATTATATTTTTTAATTTTAGAAATTAAATAAACATTTTATGAAAGTACTGTAAAAAGAAAAATATTTTTTGATGATTTTTTAATGCAAAAATAAAATTATGAAAGAAATTAAAATTGAATGAAAAATATTGAAAATAAAAGAAAATATGAAAATAATTGAAAAGTATGAAAGTTTGTAAAAAGGAAAAGAGAATGGTCCTGGCAGGACTTGAACCTGTGACCATTGAGAGTATCTTTCCATCCAAACGCCTTAACCACTGGACCAAACGTCATTTGGTGTTTGAACTGTTGGAATCAATTGGATTTAAGTGTAAACGTGTCACTGATTATTTGAAAATCAAACACAGTCAGCGCGCGGGCCCCATGTGTAACGAATGGACGAATCAGAGTATTTCTTTTTGCCACGCCAGCCTCCTTGCCGGTCCACGCCTGAGTCCACGCCGGAACCCTACTGCCGGTCATCTTCTCCGGCGGGTTCGTCGTTCAAACCTGCAAAACAGCGCGAATAAAAGGAAAAGGATGACCTTGTCCACCTAAATCGGACCTTCCGAGTCCATTGGTGGTATCAGTTTCGACTGAATCGGCCCGTACAGGCCGGTTCGAAGCTCTCAGTTCTTAAAACCCTAATAATGGTATAATGCAATTCTGACGTCCAAAACCAACAGCGATTGCCCAGATCGAGCCTATGAGGTCTCATGAACACAATCAAATCATTAGAAGCAATTGAAACAAGCAGGTAATAAAAGTGCAAATTCAAGAAAAGATTGATTATGTATGCATGTATACGGCTCAAATCTGGATGGTTTGATCAATGCCAATAGCGTATTCTTACTCAAACTTACCTCCTGAAGACAGTGGAGTGGTTTTTGAGGGCTGAATATGGCTGGAAATGCAAACACGATTTTTCAAGAATGTGTGAAAATTTTGGCAAAATAAGGACTTATGCTTGGGCTAGGGTTTCGTCCTTGATGCTGGCTATGATGCTTGATATTTATAGAAGAAATTTGGATGGCAAAAGGAGTGAAAAAAGATTGCTTCTTGAATGTGCAAATATTTTCCATTTAAAACAAATCAAATATTTGAAAAAATTTGATTTTCTCATGAATGCAAGGGCTAGCACGAATTTGGTAATGATCATGGGCTATCTTGGACTTCAAGGAAGATATAAAATCAATCCTTTTGAAAAAATAATTAATTTTCATATTTTATATAATTTATTTTTGAATTAAATGTTATAAAATTCAAATATAAATCATAAAAAATAGAAAATCACCAAGGCCAAGCATTTATGGGTCAAGAATAATGTCATGAACAAGTTTGGATCAAAAGAAAATAGGCCCATTTGGAAAATTTTGCAATTTGACCAATATGTCCTTTTGCAATCATTCAAAATTCCCCAACTTCGAATAGTGTATCTTGCTCAATTTTCCATATTTTGAGAGTTCTTGGACTTTTGGAAAGCTCTAAGAGTCCTCTAAACAATGTCTTTGGTTTCACTTCAATTGGAGTTACCATGCTCAATATATCTTCAAAACAAAAAGTTGACTTTTTGTTGACTTTGAAAAGGACCTGTAATGTTTTGAGCCATACCTCTCAAATGAAGCATTTTTTGGACATTCTTGTGAGACATGAAGTTGTAGAGAATTGAATTTACTTCAAAACAAGAGGTGGTGGAAAAATTTCTGAGAAAGTATGAGAAAGTTATGATCAATCAAAGTTCAGTTGACTTTTCACCTAGAAACCCTAATTTAGAAAGTTTGACTTTTGTGCAAATCTTGAGTTTTCTTGATGAATCATGATCAACCCTTGATCAAATGATGAATGTAACTTCAAAATGAGGATGTTGGCCAAAAATCAGAAGTTTTGACTGTATGTTGACCACAGTTGACTTTTTGACCAATACAATTGATTTTCAACCATCTGAGCAATTTGTCTGAGGAAACTTGACTTGTGAAACTTGAAACTTGACATGGAGAATCTTTGAAGCATATGAGGAAGCATGAAAACCATTGGAGGTGTTAGAAGTCCATCTAGATCTGAGAAATGCCAAACCCTAGTTTGGGTTGATTGTATAGGAGAGTGTTCATCTGATCAACTCTTGAGGAATCCTTGAGCATGGATGTATGGAATGTCTTGAGAGATATGAGGGCAAATTTTGGGGTATGACAGCTGCCCCTGTTCAATCTTCTTGTACTGGAAGGTTTAGATTGGCACGCTTTGCCTTTCGTGACCTGGAGGTAGAAGATGATTGAACACTCGAGTACACCTGAAAATTTGCACTCGCTGTTGGCGATGATGCGGGAATGGGCTTACAGATGCCATTTGGAGAAGTTGGAGACTTCGCTGGGGAATGAGTCGTACGCCAGACTCGAGGTGGTTGTACAGGAGATGGGCTTAAGATGCCATCCGGAAAGATCGATGCTGGGGAGTGAGCCGTACGCTAGGCTCTGTAGATACTTCTAGAAGGAGATGGGCTTAGGATGCCATCCGGAGGGAGTCATACGTTAGACTTTGTGCTCGTCTTTTGAATGAAGTTATTGGTTTATATTGGTTTTTAACCAAATATGCAGCATTCTGAAAGCGAAGAGATGTTTGACAAGTAGTCGGAGATGGGCTTAAGATGCCATCCAAGGCAACTGAGTCGTACGCCAGACTCTGTAGTTGCTGTTGATAATAAGAAGGAGCCAGAATAAATCTTCGTGCTGATTACTCTGAGGGGGATAATGGTTGGCAGAAGGTGGATAGCTTCCCTGTTGTGCTTCGGGTGTTGATCCAATGCCTGTTATCGGAGGATAACTTGCGATCGTTCGGATAAGGTTTCCCGTCTAGCTTCGGGTATTAATCATGGATCCGCTGTTGGAGAACAACGAGGTTGGTCGTTCAGATAGCTTTCCCGTCTGGTTTCGGGTATTAATCTTGGACCTGCTTGCGTCAGAAATGACTTTTACCTGTTTTGGAGAAAACAAGAGAAATTTTGATAGAATATTGTTAGTCTTATGCGAAGTATGATGCATGACGATGCGTATGAATGATATATGCACAAATTATGATATTTATGAATAATGTATGAATGATGGATGCTGTGGTATTTCAAAACATATCCATCTTGAGGAAGATGTGAATATTCTGCTTGAGGATTTCTGATTTCTGCTTGGGAATGAGACGGATCGGAAACCTTGAGAAGGAATATAGCTTTGAATCCTCCGATGCACTATCTGACCAAGTCTCGAGCCTAGACACTGTTGTGGATGGGAGAGACTGAGGAACGTGCCGCCAAAGATTTTGTTTATAGACCCTGCTGGGGATAACTCAGGAGGCGCTCCGTTGGGAAAGGTTAGGAGGCACTCTACCGGGGAATCTTGTGTATAGATCCTGCTGAAGAGCATTCGACAATCGCCTGGAGACCGAGTTGGAAGGATCTGGGGCCCGTCGAAATCTCTGGCTGGGGAATAAAAGATGTAAGCTTCCTCCGATGCACTATCTGACCAAGTTTCGAGTCTAGACACTGATGCTACCGGGGAAAGGAGAATTGTTGAGACGCATCCTGCTGGGGATAAATGTCTCTGCTGGAGATAAAACTGCTGACGACGATGAAGTTTAGGACTAGTGAAAGGGAATTTGTACTCCGCCGGGGAGAATTTGTAGCAAGTGGTAACTCTGCGAAGATTGTGTTCCGCGGGAATGCTTTTGGTGACTTTCGTCGTCATCTCAATTCCTGGAGTCCGTGGTAAGTACTTTTGCATGTTCACTTTTCGTATGTTTGCGAACAAGTTCTTATTGTCGGATGCGTATAATCATTCAAAGCATACGTTTGGACTTTATGCAAACAA
Source organism: Vicia sativa (assembly GCA_021764765.1). NCBI lineage: Eukaryota > Viridiplantae > Streptophyta > Magnoliopsida > Fabales > Fabaceae > Vicia > Vicia sativa. Next base: position 82,734,365 of record CM038792.1, on the reverse strand, counting down.
CAACAGTCAAAAATTGTAAAGAGAAAGGAACTTGCATTTATTCGAAAGATGGCGTATGGCCGAGTAGTTTATACAAGAGAAAGGTAAAAGGCTATGCGGAAACAATCTCGTTAAGTTCCAACTATGCTAGTACTCATATATTTCAACTATCTCATCTCCTTGCTGTCAGTAGAAAGTGATTGAATTGATCTTCGCCATTTGAACTTGAATGCTGATAGTAGTCTGAAAGTAGGTGATCTGGACGAGACATAGTCGTACGCTTGAATCCCTAATTTTTGCCTAGACCTCCCTTTCGGGTTTTCAGTCTACCGGGATACCCTTTTTTGCCCAAGCCGCCCTTTCAGGTTTTCGACTTACCGGGTGTACATATTTTTCATATATATCCTTAACTTTTGCCCGAACCCTTTTGGTTCGCCAGGATGCCCTTATTTTTGCCTAGGTTCATCGACCTAGCGGGCCTCTTTTATGCGTAGTATTTTTTGACTATGTCCGCGTTCACAGGGTGTGGGAAGTCCTCGCCATCCATGGTGCTAAGTATCATAGCTCCGCCTGAAAATACTGTCTTGACTACAAATGGTCCCTCATAGGTGGGAGTCCATTTGCCCCTAGGATCACCTTGTGGAAGAATGATGCGCTTGACTACTAGATCACCGACTTGGTAGACTCAGTGCTTGACCTTCTTGTTAAATGCTCTGATCATTCGTTTCTGATAAATCTGTCCATGGCAGATGGACGCTAGTCGTTCCTCATCAATCAAATTAATCTGGTCAAGGCGCGTCTGGACCCAATCGTCTTCGCCTAACTCTGCGTCCTGGAGGACTCTGGTGGAGGGTATCTGAACCTTGATGGGTAGGACGGCTTCCATACCGTACACAAGAGAGAAGGGGGTTGCCCCTGTGGATGTCCGTACTGTAGTGCGATAACCATGAAGAGCAAATGGTAACATCTCATGCCAATCTTTGTAAGTCACCGTCATCTTAGATAATCTTCTTAATGTTCTTGTTGGCGGCTTCTCCTGCGCCATTCATCTTAGGCCGATAAGGAGAAGAGTTGTGATGCTTGATCTTGAACTGCGTGCAGAGTTCGGCGATCATCTTATTGTTGAGATTGGAACCATTATCTGTGATAATCCTTTCGGGAGTGCCATATCGACAGATAAGATTATGTTTGATGAAACGAGCCACCACACTCTTGGTAACAGATGCGAATGAGGCTGCCTCTACCCACTTGGTGAAATAGTCAATTGCTACAAGGATGAAACGATGTCCGTTGGAAGCTGTGGGCTTAATTTCTCCAATCATGTCAAACAATTTCTGCAAATGATCAAGGTGCTCTTCCTCTGTCTGTGATCGAGCTATCATGTCGTCGACATAGACCTCTATCTCGTGATGAATCATGTCATGAAATAATGTCACCATAGCACGCTGATAAGTGGCGCTGCGTTCTTCATCCGAAGCATAACTTTGTATGTAGTGCCCCACCGTAACAAAAGTAGTCTTCCATGTCTTCGGAGCCATTTTGATCCGATTGTAACCGAGAAACCATCCATGAAGGAAAAACCTTATGGCGGTGTTGTCGACTGAACATCAATATGAGGAAGTGGAAAATCATCTTTGACTCGCTTTGTTCGGATCTACGTAATCCACACATTCGTTTTACCATCCTTCTTAGGTACGGGAACCACATTTGCAACCCACTGCGGATAAGAAGTAACGGCTAGAAAACCGGCGTTGAACTGCTTCATAACTTCGGCTTTGATTCTCTCTGACATCTCAGGACGCATACGACGAACTTTCTGTTTCACCGGGAGAAAACCTTCTTTTGTCGGCAACCGATGAACCACAATATCAATGTCCAAACCCGGCATGTCTTCGTATGACCAAGCAAAAACCTCAATGTAGTCTCGTAGCATCTGTACCAATCTTTCTTTAACACTGCTCTCAAGACCCGCTCCTACCTTGATCTCTTTTCTCCTTTCAAGACCCAAATTTACAACCTCAACTTGCTCTTCGGTGGTGTATAACTTGCTCTTCTTACTGTAATGACAAGTTCTCCACACTTCACAATCTTCCTCACTTTCGCCTCGGCGGTAGATCGGATTATCGAAGTCATATTTAGCACTAGCATAGGCATATTAACGAGATTCGAGTGATTACGGTGTACCACGTGGGTGTGTGTAAGAACACACACCTTTTGAAGGGTGATAAAGTAAAAGAAAGAAAACACAATTGAATGCAAAAGTCCAACGAATTTATTGAATGAAAATACGCAACGACAAATAATAACCTCAAACGAGCCATAATGCCCCGGCAAGGCACTAGGCTTTAGAGTTTATTGTTCAAAGCATAGAAAATACGAAAAGCAAACAAAACAAGAATAATTACTCCTGACTAAAGGAGATTGGTATAACGTCTTCAGTCTTCCAATTGCTGAGCCCACGACCTGGAGTTGGAAAGATCCAATTGCTGATGTCGAAGTCGTTGTCGTCGTCTTCTATAGCATGGATTCCACTGGCGCGGAAAGGAAGTTGGTCGGCCCGCCGCGTATCATCTTCGACCCTTGATAGTGAAGCCTAAACCGCCTTGTCAAACTTGAAAGGAAGATCGGGGCCGACCCCAAATAGCACTACCACCTTCTTCAACTGCACTGAGCATCTTTTAGGGAGGCCATCCTAGGAGGAGCTTGTGTAACTTCAGAGGACAGGAGAGTCACAGCATGACTGGGACTTTCAAAAGCTTGACAGGAGTCTCAAAGAATTCACCCTCTACCTCGAGGTATCGGAATGATCGTAGATGATCGACCATGTATTCCTCTTCACCACACTGTAACAACTTTCCTTTCGGGTACTTCACCATGATGCGGTAGAGTAATAGCCCATGTATCCAAGGCGCCCAAGTAGGCAAGAGTAAGTGGACGGATGTCCATGACAAAGAATGTAGAGTCAAAAGTCTGGGAACCGACTTTAACAGGCAGAATGAGCTCTCCAAGCACCGTTCGCTTAGAACCATCAAAAACTCGCACGATGATGTCACTGGGTCTCAGAACCAACCCCTCGACATCAAGCCGATCAAAAGCGCCTTGGTAGGATGTTCGAGCGTAACGGTATCCACCAACACATGAGATAATGTAGTACCCTTGCATTCCACAGAGATGTGCAAGGCTTTGTTATGTTTCCTTCCGGCGGGAGTCAAATCAGCATCAGAGAAGCCTAGGCCGTTGTTGGCAGCCAGGCTAGCAATACAAACTTCAAATTGATCGCTGGTAGTGTCTTGCGACGTGAGCATTCTTCGAAACTTCACCAAGGCGTTAGCATGAGCCTCGAGCACAAGAGCGAGCAAGCATGGAGATTTTGGACGAGTCTATCCCAACTGCTCCACAACATTGTAGTCACTCTTCTTGATAATGTTCTTCCTCCATTTCTGTTTGGAGGTGTCTTCAAGAACTTCCTTTGGTACTTCGGTTGAGCGGGATGAGTCATTGGTTCTTTCCTCGGCCGGGAAATTGGTTGAGTAGATGGAATGCGAAATGGAGTCGCGGTGTCTTTTGGAGGAGATATCGAGAGAATACCCTTCCGGCTCGTTACCTTCGGATCCGTGATGTTATCAATGTCGAATGGCGCTTCAATGGTAAGATCTTCAATGGTCGAGGGTCTTGTTTGACGCCATGATAGTAAACATCACCCATAATTCCAAGGGATAGCCTTGTCGAGGAATATGGAACGGCCGGGAGAAGTGATAATGAGGGTGCCACTCTAGGCATGGATCAGAGAGGAAATCCTTATCGTTTAACATCAAGATAATCTTGGGAAATCGTCACCCCATCCGGTTACTTTAACATCTTCAATAGGAATCTTGTAGCTCTCAGGGACAGAATACTTCACCATGTAGTCGTACTTTCCACTTGGCTGCCCCAAGGTATCCCACACAGATGGCTCAGCTTCATTTGCATTGTCAATCTTCAGCTTAGACATTTCTTCACACAACTTCGCATGTGGTTTCGAAATAGTATCTCGCGGTTATCCATCATGCACTGGACACGTCTTCTCAACCAAGCACAACCATCAGGTGCAGATGGGCACCAACGGCAATTCTCCGGGCATCCTGGATTGACACCGGCTTGCAACAAATCTTTTTTGATAGTCATCAGAGGAATGGTCAAGTCATCTATGTTGAAAACATAAGTATCGTCACCAACAGCATTAGAACTCTTGTCATGGTTAGGCATAGGAGCGTTGATCACATTCGGAGTCTCAACAGGAGGATCAAACTCAATCTGCTTAGCTTCAATCATATCTTGAATCTTATTCTTCAGAGCCCAACAATCATCAGTACTATGTCCGGGGCTATTGGAATGGTAAGCACACTTAGCATTAGGATTGTATCTCGGAGAAGAAGTATTGACATTCTGAGGAGGATCCCTCAAGGTAATCAATTCTGCTTTCAACATGTGTTGCAAGGCTTGCGACAAAGGCATGTTGATCTTAAACTGCTTCGTGGCGCCGCTACGCGTTGTCTCACCGAGGTTATGCGATGTAGGATCGAGATCACGGCCCCCACATTGAGCACGGTCGGTCTTGGCTCGGCTTTTCTGACCATACACAGCATTGGCTTCTTTCTTACCACCAAAAGATCTCTTTGCAGCATTTGATGATGACTCTACGTGAATCTTTCCACTCTTGATACCAGCCTCAATACGCTCGCCTGTAAGGATCAGCTCGGTGAATCCGGCTGAAGAGTTTCCAATCAGATGATTGAAGAACGGACCTGACAATGTTCCCATAAACATATCAACCAATTACCTATTGGACAAGGGTGGTTGAACTCTGCCTGATAAATCTCTCCATTTCTGAGCATACTCCTTGAACTTCTCATCGCGACCCATAGACATGCTCTGTAGTTGCATGCGAGTAGGTGTCAATTCATCATTGTACTCATCATCGAGAAAGCATCACCAAGTCACCCAAGTACGGATACGGTCATTCTCTAGTCGATAATACCACTCCAACCGAGTTTCGACAAACTCTCTTGAAAATAATGCATCCACAACTTTCATCATCTGTGGGATTGATCTTCCGACATAGGACTTCAAATGCTTCGGACAAGAAATGCCATCATACTTGGCAAAGGTAGGAACTTTGAACTTAGGAGGAATCACAACACCGTGAATTAGACTCGATCATCAAAATTGAGGACATTTTCGATTTTCCACAAGATTCAAACGGTCTTCAAGTTGCTTGTACTTGTCATCTTCATCGAGTCGGCTATGATCGTTGATCGCCTTTCCTTTCTCGTGCTCACGATGCCTTCACCATCACCCTCATTCTTGACACTGCAGAGCTCAATCCGGTGACTCTTCTAGGACCACCTTTGTAGCGTCGCCCATGTTGAGTAGACCCACAACCTTCTTCTTTCGTTGATGAGCTTCTTCGATCTTCTTGGCCTTGGACCAAGCTAGTGAACATCTCAACCGAGCATTCGAACTCGAGATCTTTGACATCGAGAGCCATTCTTTGCTAAAATAAATAGCAAGAGGATGAGAAAACCAATCTCAATGTACGTGATGCAATGTTATGCTATGCTATGCAATGTTTATGCGAATGCTATGCAATGTTTTCAAGGACCTCTAGGATTTAAATTTGTTAAACAAGCAATGAACAAACAAATATTAGTTCTCTCTTTATTCTTTTTCTTTTTAAGTACAAAATATAGTTCAAAACAATAAAAAGAAAGACATAATATAAAGCTTCTAGGTCTCCCATGGGCGCTTCCTCTTGGTGCCGAGATAGGCGTTGATGTTGCGCTCCTCGTGAAGTAGCTTGGTCAACTCTAGCACTTTCTTCTCACTTGCATAACACCGAGCTTCAAAGGTATCCCTCTTCTTTAAGTGAATCCGTGATCTCTTCAAGTCTTCAAAATTGGTAGGCATGTCGGGATGGAGAATAGTATAGGTACGCCACCTATAGCAACAGTTCCATAATTACGTATACAGCGTGGATGGCATCATGAGGTTTTGAGCTCGAGCTCGCACCCATTTGAGGTAAGGCTCCCAAGGGTGGGATTTTGGTGCCCCAAAGTCTTGGTATCGCTTCTTTACCATGCCCCAAGCGTGTATAAACCTTCGCGGTAATCGAGATCGTGATTGTAGTCGAACACAACATCTTGGAGAAGCATATCATGTGGACCATCTCTTCAAGAAACCAAACCGACGAGAGCTAGAGAAGGGTTGTAAGTAATACCTCCCCTTATACCAAGGAGTGGTACATTAGGGAATTCTCCACAACGTTCAATGAAGATGAAGTCCTTTTGAGAGAAAAGACTCCAACGGATATCTGAATGGGAGAGTGACATTAACCTTTGAGACCACTTCATTCTTTGTTCATTCTTCAAAACTGACAGAGGAAGGTGCGAAATAAACCACCTGGATAGTAACGGTATACAACACATGAGAGTTCCTTGTCTTTTAGTAGTACGAGTATGGAGAGAGTGTAGGATGTCTCCAAGTAAAGTAGGCACTGGATTACGGGTAAGGAACAACTTGATGGCGTTGACATCTATGAATTGATCCGAGTTAGGGAATAGAACCAAACCATAGATTAGCAAGGCCACAATGTTTTCAAATGCATGGAAACTCATAACTTTGAGGAATTCTCGAGCTTTCTTAATTAGGAACTTGGCAAGTAAACCCTTAACTCCACTTCTAGTTTCCCAATTGGCTTCAATATCTGAGCGCTTAAGATGTAAGGCTGATGCAATGTCTTCGTACTTAGGAACCTTTTCCAAACCGGTGAATGGCATTTGGTCAAGAATAGGTATCCCTAGTAACTTAGAGAACTCTTCCAAGGTAGGAACCAACTGATAATCTGGAAATGTAAAACAATGGTGTTTCGGATCAAAGAACTGGAATAGGACGTGCATCATATCTTCTTCAAAACCGGAGATAACCAAGTCAAGTAGATGACCATGTCTCTTGATGAACTGAGCATGGTCAGGAATTTCTGAAACCAATTCTTTGAGTTGAGAAGGTATACCCATGAAGTTGATTCGGATAGTCTTTCTAGAAACCATAACACCCTACAAAACAGAGCAAAGATAAATCCCTAGGTCCTTGAAATAGTTAGAGATGATATGCAATGCAAATGATGTCATGATGTCATGTATAGCACACACAAACAAATCACGCAATGAGCCTATGGTTTAAGGCTTGCATGAGGTCTAGGTGATTACCCCACCAAAAGTTTGAGTTGGTTCATCCTGTCCTATAATAGTAACCGGGTTCTAGGAATCTCACATCATTGATCTTTCTCGTAGGCGCTTATTTCAATACGACTACCAAGTGGTCGACCGAAAATGTCCCAAAAGTCTGATCTCAATGAGCGTAGTATCGAGTATCAACCAACCTCGGTCTACACCAAAGCCGGCCATCTCACTACCTTCTAATGGTCAAGATGGGTCAATTAAGGTTCTAAAAGTTTAGTTAGCGCTTGATGACACCACGCAGAAGCCAAATACTATCCTCAACTTGGGAATGAAGAGTATCAGGACATCCAAAGTGTCACGCTAACGTAGCCATCATGTTGACCGTTTAGTTATACGTCTAGCGGTCGCGATGATCTAATGCCACTTACCTAAAAGGAAACCCGGATCCGGGTGTAGGATCCCCCAACAATATAATACCCAAGCAACCCTTAAAAGTAAAGCAAGCAAGTCAAACAGAAAGCAATAAAGATGTTCTATAAATCCTTAAGGCAATTCTCTCTTTAGGGTGTCTCCCCAGCAGAGTCGGCAGTTCTGTAATACGGTGAACTGACTTTTTTTGGATTTTTGTATCGCAAATATGCGGATAGCAAGAGTCGCCACCGACTTTTATTTTTATCCAATTAAGGGAAGGTAAAAGTACAGAAAAAGACCTTCGTTAGATTCTGAGTACGGGAGAATGGTTATGAAAAGGGAAGGTATTAGCACCCCTTTCCATCCGTAGTTATCTACGGGCTCTTAGTTGCTCTTAGATCACTTTGAAATTGTGCTTTCTGTGTGTTTGACAAAAAATGTTTTGAAAAGGCATTTCGCTTTGACTTTGTAATGATTCATGTAGGAATGTATACAAAGTGTTCGGAAATGTTTCATTTTGAAAAGAGTTTTGAACTTTGGAAAAAGTGTGAGGTGTGAAAAGTATTTTGATAGAGCAAGCAACTAAAAGTCTTATTACCTACTCAGAATGGTCGTTTTCGTGTTATTTTACGTTCCTTTAGAATAGTGCTATCCATACCATTAGTTGGTAGGTAACTCCATTCGTTGGATGTAAGCGGGACAATCGAAGGGACATCGGATGGTCATAGAAGGCAACTTGTAGGAAGTATCCTAGCACATTCGAAGGGACTATCATCATTTTTCGTAGGCGACAAACGAGGGTCAAGATCATGTGTTCGGAGGCGACATCGTGGGTCTATGATCTTTGTATCGAAGGGACTATGATGATTTGTTTTGAAGGCAACGGTGCTAGAATACCTCTACGTTCGAGGGACTTGACCATTTAATCGAAAGGCAACGAGAGAGAATTACCCTGAGGGGTGCATGTGTGAAAGAGTGTGTCAAATTCAGGTATTTTATCTTGGAAATTAGTGGGCTAAGTTCAATTTTATCTTGCCATACACGCCTAATTACTAGCAATTTATAGGGTGCGGAAATTAAAGTGCGGGAATGTAAAATGCGGAAAGGTAAATGTCCTACGCTATTACATGGCTTTGGGGCAGATACATAATTGAAACTTGCGGAAAATAAAAGCCTAATTTAAATTATTACATCCCATAAGCAGTTACATTATTGGAAAAAATAAAACAGTAAAAGAAACCGTCTGAATCGGAATGACCTGTGAAAGAATAAGAAAATCGAGAAATCTGATGAAATCGAAATAAGAGAAAATGTTAGAAAAAATGCAAGTTTTTATATGAGAAAATTAATGCATGCTGGAAATAAGACAAATATGCTAAGATAATTTTTTGGGATTTTTTGGAAAAGATTTAATAATTAAAATGCAATTAAAAGTAAATTAAATGCAAAATTATAAATAAAAATAAATATGCAAGCAAAATTATATTTTTTAATTTTAGAAATTAAATAAACATTTTATGAAAGTACTGTAAAAAGAAAAATATTTTTTGATGATTTTTTAATGCAAAAATAAAATTATGAAAGAAATTAAAATTGAATGAAAAATATTGAAAATAAAAGAAAATATGAAAATAATTGAAAAGTATGAAAGTTTGTAAAAAGGAAAAGAGAATGGTCCTGGCAGGACTTGAACCTGTGACCATTGAGAGTATCTTTCCATCCAAACGCCTTAACCACTGGACCAAACGTCATTTGGTGTTTGAACTGTTGGAATCAATTGGATTTAAGTGTAAACGTGTCACTGATTATTTGAAAATCAAACACAGTCAGCGCGCGGGCCCCATGTGTAACGAATGGACGAATCAGAGTATTTCTTTTTGCCACGCCAGCCTCCTCGCCGGTCCACGCCTGAGTCCACGCCGGAACCCTACTGCCGGTCATCTTCTCCGGCGGGTTCGTCGTTCAAACCTGCAAAACAGCGCGAATAAAAGGAAAAGGATGACCTTGTCCACCTAAATCGGACCTTCCGAGTCCATTGGTGGTATCAGTTTCGACTGAATCGGCCCGTACAGGCCGGTTCGAAGCTCTCAGTTCTTAAAACCCTAATAATGGTATAATGCAATTCTGACGTCCAAAACCAACAGCGATTGCCCAGATCGAGCCTATGAGGTCTCATGAACACAATCAAATCATTAGAAACAATTGAAACAAGCAGGTAATAAAAGTGCAAATTCAAGAAAAGATTGATTATGTATGCATGTATACGGCTCAACTGGATGGTTTGATCAATGCCAATAGTGTATTCTTACTCAAACTTACCTCCTGAAGACAGTGGAGTGGTTTTTGAGGGCTGAATATGGCTGGAAATGCAAACACGATTTTTCAAGAATGTGTGAAAATTTTGGCAAAATAAGGACTTATGCTTGGGCTAGGGTTTCGTCCTTGATGCTGGCTATGATGCTTGATATTTATAGAAGAAATTTGGATGGCAAAAGGAGTGAAAAAAGATTGCTTCTTGAATGTGCAAATATTTTCCATTTAAAACAAATCAAATATTTGAAAAATTTTGATTTTCTCATGAATGCAAGGGCTAGCACGAATTTGGTAATGATCATGGGCTATCTTGGACTTCAAGGAAGATATAAAATCAATCCTTTTGAAAAAATAATTAATTTTCATATTTTATATAATTTATTTTTGAATTAAATGTTATAAAATTCAAATATAAATCATAAAAAATAGAAAATCACCAAGGCCAAGCATTTATGGGTCAAGAATAATGTCATGAACAAGTTTGGATCAAAAGAAAATAGGCCCATTTGGAAAATTTTGCAATTTGACCAATATGTCCTTTTGTGCAATTGTCCAAAATTCCCCAACTTCTGAATAGTGTATCTTGCTCAATTTTCCATATTTTTGAGAGTTCTTGGACTTTTTGGAAAGCTCTAAGAGTCCTCTAAACAATTTATTTGGTTTCACTTCAATTGGAGTTACCATGCTCAATATATCTTCAAAACAAAAAGTTGACTTTTTGTTGACTTTGAAAAGGACCTGTAATGTTTTGAGCCATACCTCTCAAATGAAGCATTTTTTGGACATTCTTGTGAGACATGAAGTTGTAGAGAATTGAATTTACTTCAAAACAAGAGGTGGTGGAAAAATTTCTGAGAAAGTATGAGAAAGTTATGATCAATCAAAGTTCAGTTGACTTTTCACCTAGAAACCCTAATTTAGAAAGTTTGACTTTTGTGCAAATCTTGAGTTTTCTTGATGAATCATGATCAACCCTTGATCAAATGATGAATGTAACTTCAAAATGAGGATGTTGGCCAAAAATCAGAAGTTTTGACTGTATGTTGACCACAGTTGACTTTTTGACCAATACAACTGATTTTCAACCATCTGAGCAATTTGTCTGAGGAAACTTGACTTGTGAAACTTGAAACTTGACATGGAGAATCTTTGAAGCATATGAGGAAGCATGAAAACCATTGGAGGTGTTAGAAGTCCATCTAGATCTGAGAAATGCCAAACCCTAGTTTGGGTTGATTGTATAGGAGAGTGTTCATCTGATCAACTCTTGAGGAATCCTTGAGCATGGATGTATGGAATGTCTTGAGAGATATGAGGGCAAATTTTGGGGTATGACAGCACCCACACACATATAATTCATTCTCTTTTGAAATTTGTCACATTTTACCCCAAGTTTTATTTCGGAAATACAATTCTGATTACTTCTCCAGAATTTTGCCTACTCCATTCAGATGAAGCATTTTTTCTCCCTCTTTTATTGCACGAGTCAGGTAACGAAAATCTTACATACATGACTAATATACAAAAAAAAACTCTATTAATTTGCCTACATTTCACACAAAATCCAAACTATCATGAAAAAAAATTACTCAAACTTATACTTCTGCGCTCGTGATGACACTCTATATCCTTCTTAAAGTCTATAATCACATTGAAATTTTCTCACAATGCACTAAAATATATGCAGAAATGACAGAGGTTATGTGGAAGAATATTTACAGGAGACCAGGGGTTAAATGCAGAGTGGGAGAGTACAAATGAGAGCACTAAGGTTTGCGTCAGTATGATCTAATTCAATCATGTTTATTTAATAAGCTCAACGGTTAGCTATGGAGCGTACCAAAAGTGTATTTCCGGAAATTTTTGGAAGTGTATTTCCATAATAAAGTTTGTTGTAAAATGAGGATAATCTTAAAAACGAATGAATTAAATGTGTTTGAGGTGCGTACCAAAAATATATTTTCGGTTTCTCAAAGGCATTTTCGAAATTATATAGGATATTTTTCAATCCTATGAGGTGGAATAAGAAATGAAAATTTGTTATTCCACCCCATGATTTTCTTGTGCACCACACAAAATTCCTTAAGTTCCCCTAAAAACCAGAAGTATATTTCTGGTGCGCACTAAAATTTGATAAACTATACATTGGATCCGACATTTAATTTTGGGTTTTGACTAGGAGAAGTAACTCTGGTTTTGTGCTACACAAAAACAAGAAAAACATCATTAAATAACACTAATATTACAAACTCAAAATTCAATTCATAACATAAACATAGAAAATACATTAAGGATTTTAATATAAATCACACATTACAAATCAACGTCCACGTGGACGTTGCAACATCCTGATAATATCACCGATCGATCTTGAAATAGTCACATCTAGCTCGATCAGAACTTTCTCCTAAAAACGGGTAAAATTATCTCACGGTTGATGAACACAAGCTTTCCATCTTTGTCAACAGATGGCGAGCGGTACTCAATCTTCACAACTTTACAATTGTTGCTATAAGATATTTGGTCCTGCAATATTTCTTCTAGATCTTCAAGAGGGGTGTACTTGGTGAATTTAAATTTACGATATGGTGTAGCGTCGATAAACTGGATAACTCCAACATGCCATTTGATGTTCATTTCTATTTTTTGGTGTTGTTGTATGAAATAATATGACAAGTGAGGTTATTTATAGTATTTTGATGTAAACATGAACCATACAAATCATATCCTTGTGTCAGAGTTGAAACCAATATTTAACTTCCAGTTTTTTTTATAAATTGGAACCAGAATTATATTACTGGTTAGTCATTTGGAAGTGAAAAACCAGAAACAGAACAAAAACAACAACTCATTCAAAAAACACCATGTATTGAAATACCATATTTTAGCCAAACTACAAATACGACTATATTTCCACAACATAATACATGAACAACATGACATTTACAATAAAATGATACCTAATTACTTAAATGAGCCGAAAAATTATCGTCGGCCAAATCCACCAGTGGCACCCCTTTTGACTTTTCTCTATTTTTTTTCTAATTCAATATTATTCAACATGTTATTTTCTTGCATCCTTTCAATGAATTGATTCGCCCATGTCTCGAATGAGATTGTGAAATGAATCGTCCACTTCGGCGATGTAGGTGGTATATGACATCCGGTTTCAAATACACTTGAATAAAATGTCGCGAACTTGAAACCCACCTAACACATATGATACAATCATTGGGATTTAGTGTTGGAGCAGTGTGTAACGCCCGTTTTTATTAATATTATATTATATTAATATTTTTGAATTTCCGATCGATATTTATTTTGCAACGAGAATATTGTGTTAACTAATATATCTATTAATTTATCTGGCGATGTTCCGTTCGGTTCGGTAAAATATTATTCGGACCCGATATTTTAATTGATTGAATTGATGATATAATTGGATAGGGGTGTGAGGATTAATTGTTAGAATTGGGTTTTACACCCTTGGTTGCTAGTAAGGAAAACAACCTATAAAACAATTTCCTTGTTTTTCTTTCCAACCTAACACACCAAAACCAAACAAGAGCATGAGAGGAAGCTAGTAGAAACAACCATATAAAACCACATTTCCTCATTTTCTTCCCATTTGGAAAACAAACCAAGAATAGAAACTTGGGAGCTTGAGAGAAAGAGAAGTTTGGAGAAGAAGAGGAAGAGGGAGAGCATGAGCATGAGCAAGCTTGAGGTTGGAGTTGTTGAATCTTCTTGGATCAATCAAAGCTTCCATGGTAAGGGGTTTGATTTCTTCCATTTCATTATAGTTAGGGTTTGATGATATATGTTAGATTTGGGAAAAAATTGATAGTAGAGTTTTATGAATTATTTGAGTGATTGTTGGAATGGCTTGGTAGAGTTGAGTTAGGAACATGAATATAGATGTTATAATACCATGGCTAGTAGGATTAATTTGTGAAAATGGAAATGAAGAAAAACTATAAAAGAAAGAAAATAACAAAACTGGAAAAAATAGCAAAATGCACTGTCTGTAAACTAGCCATGGAAGAAGCACGAGTGAGAGAAGAAAGACAAGGGAGACGCCCACCTCATAAGAGGGGAGACCGTCCCACCTATAAGGGTGACCGTCTCCTGCTCTTTGGGGGCTTGGGGCGTCCGTCCCGGCTGCTGGGATGAGGAGAATTCGTTTCTCCATTTTTCTGTTTTTCTGTAAACTATTTTTCTGTTTTTCTGCATAACTTCCTCTGCATAATTTTCACAGCTTGTTCTCTGTTTCTTCAACTTTCATTTAATCCATGTACCACTAGTTGGTAGTAATAAAATATAATTAGGACATAAGATAGCCGATTAAATTTAGAACCCGATTATGTTCCGATTTTCCGATTTCGGTAAATTCGACAATGGAGCAAGTTGCTCCGAATTCAACAAAAATTGACGTGCTAGCTAAGTTCGACGTGTAGAACATAGTGGTGAGGTTAGTTTTTAGAAATTACGAGTTTTTACGAGACGACCCGAAATAAGCCAATTTACGGTAAAATTGAATCGGATTGTGTTTTTAGTAGATTTAAGGCACGCGTGGACAAGTTGTTTTCGACGTTGACGATTATGATTAATACCGGTTATTAGGAATGGCTTTCGCGACGATTATTGATGCTTTGACTATTTTCCCGTTGTTAGAATTTGGTGAATTAATTGATAATGATGCGGTGTAGATAAACATTATGTTTGCGATGGTGTATTTATTAATAAATACTTGTTGATATGCAATGCGATGATATATTTATCTTGATGTGGATAAATTGTGGTGATGTGGGCTTTATGCCAATTTTGATAAGCGACGATGATGTTTGTGTTGTGTTGTTTTATTGTCGAGTCACATACATTGCATAAGCGAAGAGGGCTTTCATGCCAAGCGATGATGGCTTTTATGCCAAGCGATGATGGCTTTTATGCCGAGCGATGATGGGCTTTATGCCTAGTGTCTATAATTATGGACAAAGCGATGGGTACCACATGCATAACATAGTCGTGTCTCATGGAGTCGGTTATGTTTATGTTTGAGTTGTTTGGCGTTGGGTTTTTGTTGATTGATGGATGATATTGAATTGCGATGATATATGATGTTTTGTTTGGTGATGATCCTTATGATGAACATGAAATGAATATGATTTGATAATTTCATGATAACTATGCGATGAATTAACTTGATGAAATGCTTAAATGCAAATATGATGTGATGATGTTTGTGACGATGGGCTTTTATACCAAAAGCGATGATGGGTTTTAGCCAATTTGTGATGACTTTATTTATGTTGTCTATGTTATTAAAGTTGTTCGATGTTGTTGTTTATGATTTCCGTATGGATTAGTGACGTATTATCTTGTGATGATTCTCGTGGTGATGGAAGTTTATGTGTTGTTGTGACGTTTATGCCGATGAGGTTATGGTGATAAAGTGTAGATTATACACAATAGGATGACTAGTAAAGTAAGTGAGTTTTGATTATATGTTGGAATTGCACTTATTAATCTATACCCTTTATAATTCCGAAACTATATATATATATATATATATATATATATTTTATCATGCCTTTAATTATATGTTTTGGATTATCTCACCCTTTACTTGTTTCGCCGTTACCTATATATTGGTAACGTGCAGGTTATGAAGACGGAGTATATAGCTGCTATTAGTCGAGTCGGTGTCGCTCTGATACGTAGCACTCGGGGGAAATTATTATGTTGTTTTGTTGTTGTTCTTTTGTTGTTTGCCTTTGTAAATAAGAATCATAAATTATAAAAACATGATTTTGATGAGGAAGTTCAATAAAGGAAATGTTGCATTTTTATGAATCAAATTATGATTTGCGGCGAGGCTATGTATCTGAGATTTATACTTTAAAGCAAACTGTTTAAAGTGAATTGGTTTTGAAGGTGTGATACCTCAGTATTTAATTTATGAAATTTTAAATTACTCTGATTTTTGTATATAAAACTTTGGGTAATATTGGGGTGTTACATTAGTGGTATCAGAGCAGGTCGGTCTGTCGACCAAGTTATTAGTGTGTTTAATCCTGTTGTATGCGACATGTGTGTGAAACACCGTCGGTACTTGTTTGTTTCAAATTGTTTATCTGCAGAGGTGAGTTTGAAACAAGTGGGGGAGAAGTTTTACTTCTTGGTGGCGCTTGTGGCTTAGGACGGAGCCTTAATCAGTGTTACGCTTCGGTAATTTGAAGTGTAAGTTTGAAGACGCTGTTGTAGTTGGTAGAGATGGTTTATGTCACCATCATGATTGTCGATTGTCTATTGACAAATTGAGGGACTGATCATCCTTAATCTCTTGTTGATAGTAGTCGGGAATTGTGTTGGTTGGGATAGACTTGTCTTGCCAACTCAATAGTGTATGAAGCAGATATGTCGGCACAAGGTGGTGCATGGTTACTTGGGTTGTGAGCGAACTTGGATTTTGGTGAGAAACAAGATTTTGGCAAGTGAGCTTCTAGTTGTGATTCTTCCAAAGCCTTTTGTGAAGATGTGAGTGAGTTACCGCAGTAGTGCGAAGTGAAGTTTTGATGGATTTAGTTCTGGAATTAGTTGTGATTCGAAGTATCCTTAAGGGATGTTTGCTTATGGATTAGAGTTAAAGAGTCAACTTGAGGATTGGTTTGAGCAGGGCTTGTTTATTCGAGCAGGTCGTCGTGGAGTGCTACCGTTGTGTTGTTCGAGAAGAGAAAAGGTTACTCGAGTTGGCGTGTCGTTTGTAGTCAAGGAACGAAGTGGATGTTGAGGACAAGTATCTACTTCTGAGGACTGATGTTGGATAGATCAGTCATTTGGAGTTTTTGTGTTTAGTGAGATCGATGCGAAGTCTGGCTGTCTACGGGTTAGTGTGTGAACTGAAGATGTTTATACAATGCCTTTCAAGATAGTGTATGGTCCTGGCGAGTATTTATTGATGTCTATAGTGTGACTAATGCGTCAGGTATGATTTTGGAATGTTCGGACAGTACTCTCATGAGTAGCTGTAAGAGTTATTCCGTGTTAATAGATATTATTTGGTTCACATCAAGTTAAGGAATTGTGGCAAGCATCCGAGCGTTGCGTTATCAGTAGTGAAGTTAGATCGGTGCATGTCAAGTATTCTAAAGAAGGAGATTTGAACTGTTGGACGTGAGTGTCTTAAGTAAGCGACTTAGACGGTGATATTTTGGACAGCTCCGCGAAGATTTATTTTGTATCTTGCAAAGACTTTAAGGGGGGTATTTCAGAGCGTAGAAGTTATTTTGTTTGGATGGTTAGCTTTGTGAGTTGATAGAAGACATTTTTATAAGTTGGTGTTGATCGTGGTTATTTTGACTCGAGGTGGTTGAGTCGTTATTTGGACTTCACGATGGTAAGCGAATTTGTTTGAACCAGTGGAAAGTTTAGCGAATGCTTTGATTTTGGTTTTGTTTTGTACTGAAGAACCTTGTGCGGCGTATTGTGATATTTCATTTTGGACTTAAGATGTATTTCGACATAGAGTTGGAAAAGTGTATTGCTACCTTGGAACGATTTGATTTTCATAAGGAAAAATTGTTGGACGTGTGAGTTAGAGTTTGATACGGTTGTGCTCATTGAAATTTTAGAGGTGCAGATGTTAACAACAAGGAGATTGGAATTGTTGAAGACAATTCGAGTTTGAGTACGATCTATAGAGAGACTTCGTCTTTTGTTGAGCTTAGTGTGTTGATATCGCGGATAAACTAAGAATATCTGATTTGGGATTTGTTATTTTGCAGAATGTTGCATGTTTGTTTTGGGACACTTGTTGAGATTAAGTCCAGAAGGTTATTAAGGATTTGTTCACTACTAACATATGGATTTTGTTGGGTACTAATAGCCGTGGTGGATTATTAGATTGCGACTAAGATAAGTCTTGATGGTAAAGAATTTTGTGACGGTTTGGTAGCCACAGGTACCTTAAGATGATTGATGTTTTATAAAGGAGAATGTTCTATCTGTGACTGAAGTTGGTCGCGACGGTGTTCATGATTGGGTTCCATAGAAATTGATGTCATGGTTCTAAGTCCGACCTGTGTTGTAATTTCAGGAGTATGAGACGACATTGATGGGATGAGTTCTAGAGAGAGTGTTTTGGTTTGAATTACCACTTTAAAAGATTGAAAGTGATAAAAGGTGTTTCGAATAAGAAACCTGTGTATTGATCATTGCGACGATGTGAGGATGGTGATTACTTATTACATATCTTGGGAATTGTTATGAGAGAAGACTTCGTTGAAGACAAGTGTATACGTCGAAGTTCACAAGTGAATATTTGGACAATATTTGAAAAGGTCAAACGATGTCGTGTATTTTAGAGGATCAATGGACGTTGATCAATCGAGAATGAAAGAGTGATTCTTCGAGTTGATGAAGCTGATGTTGCGAGGTGTCTTGATGGGTGTACGCTTTGAACGTATCCATTCTGAGTAATTGTGAAGTTGAGGAATTAACCAAGTTGTTTTACGGTTGGCATCCTATGCATTAAAGTGAAGTTGCATGGTTTAGATAATCGAGCATTGAATTGTTAGCGAGTAAGCGAGGTTGTTGGATTTGGACTAGTGAGTTATAGTCGCAAGTCGTCTGTATAAACCCTAGAGTGAGTGGTGTATCGCTGTTTTGTTATGTTTGTGTAACTTGTTGTTTTTCAAGGGGTGTACGTTGGTAATCTACAAGGATGAGGTGACCTTGTGTTTTTTTTTGGAATGAAAGCGATAACTGCAAGTGTAATTCTTGAGTTCATGCTTATGCGTGAGTGAAGGCATCTTTTTCGTGTTTGCGTAGCACGCGTGGTTCTATCCTATTTGATTGTTTCAGCTTTGGTTTGTATAACCATTTTGTTGTTTTCGTTTTAGCGATAATGTCGGTATTGTGTTGTAGGACTTTATGTTCCTATCCTTGGTGACTCGTTTCCGAGGTGTCGGTTCGAGTGCGTGAATAAATTCCATGGTTGAGACGTTAGGATAGTAGCGATCTTGTTTGTTTGGTTCTCGAGTGAACCGGTGTGTTTGCGACTTGTTTAGTTGTTGGGTGTTAGTTGGTTGTCGAGTGCATTGTATGGGCTTTGCATCTCGGCATGGTTATTCTTTACGGAACGATGTAGTTAGGGATATTTCATTGTGATAGGTGTATTTTATATGTTGTTTAATTGCGCGAGGACTGAGTGGTCGAATGCGTAGGCATGTCCTGAATTGTTCGTTTTGGTCGAAATTTCGAGGACGAAAAGTTTATAAGTGGGGGAGAGTTGTAACGCCCGTTTTTATTAATATTATATTATATTAATATTTTTGAATTTCCGATCGATATTTATTTTGCAACGAGAATATTGTGTTAACTAATATATCTATTAATTTATCTGGCGACGTTCCGTTCCGTTCGGTAAAACATTATTCGGACCCGATATTTTAATTCCTCGGAATTATTTTAATTGATTGAATTGATGATATAATTGGATAGGGGTGTGAGGATTAATTGTTAGAATTGGGTTTTACACCCTTGGTTGCTAGTAAGGAAAACAACCTATAAAACACTTTCCTTGTTTTTCTTTCCAACCTAACACACCAAAACCAAACAAGAGCATGAGAGGAAGCTAGTAGAAACAACCATATAAAACCATATTTCCTCATTTTCTTCCCATTTGGAAAACAAACCAAGAATAGAAACTTGGGAGCTTGAGAGAAAGAGAAGGTTTGGAGAAGAAGAGGAAGAGGGAGAGCATGAGCATGAGCAAGCTTGAGGTTGGAGTTGTTGAAACTTCTTGGATCAATCAAAGCTTCCATGGTAAGGGGTTTGATTTCTTCCATTTCATTATAGTTAGGGTTTGATGATATATGTTAGATTTGGGAAAAAATTGATAGTAGAGTTTTATGAATTATTTGAGTGATTGTTGGAATGGCTTGGTAGAGTTGAGTTAGGAACATGAATATAGATGTTATAATACCATGGCTAGTAGGATTAATTTGTGAAAATGGAAATGAAGAAAAACTATAAAAGAAAGAAAATAACAAAACTGGAAAAAATAGCAAAATGCACTGTCTGTAAACTAGCCATGGAAGAAGCACGAGTGAGAGAAGAAAGACAAGGGAGACGCCCACCTCATAAGAGGGGAGACCGTCCCACCTATAAGGGTGACCGTCTCCTGCTCTTTGGGGGCTTGGGGCGTCCGTCCCGGCTGCTGGGATGAGGAGAATTCGTTTCTCCATTTTTCTATTTTTCTGTAAACTGTTTTTCTGTTTTCCTGCATAACTTCCTCTGCATAATTTTCACAGCTTGTTCTCTGTTTCTTCAACTTTCATTTAATCCATGTACCACTAGTTGGTAGTAATAAAATATAATTAGGACATAAGATAGCCGATTAAATTTAGAACCCGATTATGTTCCGATTTTCCGATTTCGGTAAATTCGACAATGGAGCAAGTTGCTCCGAATTCAACAAAAATTGACGTGCTAGCTAAGTTCGACGTGTAGAACATAGTGGTGAGGTTAGTTTTTAGAAATTACGAGTTTTTACGAGACGACCCGAAATAAGCCAATTTACGGTAAAATTGAATCGGATTGTGTTTTTAGTAGATTTAAGGCACGCGTGGACAAGTTGTTTTCGACGTTGACGATTATGATTAATACCGGTTATTAGGAATGGCTTTCGCGACGATTATTGATGCTTTGACTATTTTCCCGTTGTTAGAATTTGGTGAATTAATTGATAATGATGCGGTGTAGATAAACATTATGTTTGCGATGGTGTATTTATTAATAAATACTTGTTGATATGCAATGCGATGATATATTTATCTTGATGTGGATAAATTGTGGTGATGTGGGCTTTATGCCAATTTTGATAAGCGACGATGATGTTTGTGTTGTGTTGTTTTATTGTCGAGTCACATACATTGCATAAGCGAAGAGGGCTTTCATGCCAAGCGATGATGGCTTTTATGCCACGCGATGATGGCTTTTATGCCGAGTGATGATGGGCTTTATGCCTAGTGTCCCTAATTATGGACAAAGCGATGAGTACCACATGCATAACATAGTCGTGTCTCATGGAGTCGGTTATGTTTATGTTTGAGTTATTTGGCGTTGGGTTTTTGTTGATTGATGGATGATATTGAATTGCGATGATATATGATGTTTTGTTTGGTGATGATCCTTATGATGAACATGAAATGAATATGATTTGATAATTTCATGATAACTATGCGATGAATTAACTTGATGAAATGCTTAAATGCAAATATGATGTGATGATGTTTGTGACGATGGGCTTTTATACCAAAAGTGATGATGGGCTTTAGCCAATTTGTGATGACTTTATTTATGTTGTCTATGTTATTAAAGTTGTTCGATGTTGTTGTTTATGATTTCCGTATGGATTAGTGACGTATTATCTTGTGATGATTCTCGTGGTGATGGAAGTTTATGTGTTGTTGTGACGTTTATGCCGATGAGGTTATGGTGATAAAGTGTAGATTATACACAATAGGATGACTAGTAAAGTAAGTGAGTTTTGATTATGTGTTGGAATTGCACTTATTAATCTATACCCTTTATAATTAAAACTATATATATATATATATATATATATATATATATATATATATATATATTTTATCATGCCTTTAATTATATGTTTTGGATTATCTCACCCTTTACTTGTTTGCTACCTATATATTGGTAACGTGTTATGAAGACGGAGTATATAGTCGCTATTAGTCGAGTCGGTGTCGCTCACGTCGTAGCGGGAAATTATTATGTTGTCTTGTTGTTGTTCTTTTGTTGTTTGCCTTTGTAAATAAGAATCATAAATTATAAAAACATGATTTTGATGAGGAAGTTCAATAAAGGAAATGTTGCATTTTTATGAATCAAATTATGATTTGCGGCGAGGCTATGTATCTGAGATTTATACTTTAAAGCAAACTGTTTAAAGTGAATTGGTTTTGAAGGTGTGATACCTCAATATTTAATTTATGAAATTTTAAATTACTCTGATTTTTGTATATAAAACTTTGGGTAATATTGGGGTGTTACACAGTGCGCGGAGGAAAAAAAGTCTAAGAGAAACAGTATTTTGTAAGATTAATACACACTCTCTCATACGCATTTGCTATTAGATGGCCCATATTAGAGAAGCACAACCATTTATCCTTCGGTGGAAATCCACTCACACAAGGTACAAGATATATATATATATATATATATATATATATATATATATATATATATATATATATATATATATATATATATATATGTGTGTATAAATCTCTATTGCCCCTCAACTCTTTGATCAGGGTATGTCAGACAAACAAGTGATCATTTTCCCCTTTACCGAGCAAACTAAAAACAACTTGAAAACCACGGTTACCGTCACCCCCATCATTGACGAATTGTTCGATGTACCTATGCATAAAAAGCGACATGTGATCGATGAATGGTATTTTGGGTGGAGTCAGTGTAAGAGGTGGTTTGCTAATACATACACCTTTGAAAAGCACTTTTCTGAGATTTCAGAGTAGGTGATCAAATTTTTTTTGTCAACATGTTCAAAATATGAAGAACTCCTCGAAATTGAACTTTCATTCGGAGTCGGTTTCACCTTGTTAGCTCCCTTTTAGTTTTTACCGGTTGAAGGAGCTGACATGCAATTGGATGACCAACTAACTTTTGACTTAAATTATGGTTGTGTAAACCACATATCACGTTAAATCTCCATTTTCATTTTCCAAAAGATAACAACACAACTTAAATGGACATTTACATTTTCTTTAAGCGTTGTTGTTGCGTTTCAATTTTTGGATACGATGGCTATATTTCTCAATTCTTTCGCATGTCATAGTCACAAATGCATTTATTATATCCATACCATTATTGGACCTTCAAATCAAAACACCAAATCTTAGTTTCGTAGCCTCTATACGAATCCACTACAACATGTCTTCACGTGATTCAAACTCTTCTCCATTTTTAAAATGTTCACGAATATCTACCACCTTGGTTACGATAGGAGATACAAGAGGTGAAACAACTTGAGACACATTAGGTTTGAGAATGTTATCGGGATGCACCATACATAATGTTATATAAAACATAAAACTTATTAACACTTACATAGAACATGGCAGAAGCCACTGTCAAATAAACACAGGCAGAAACCAGAATTGCATTTCCAATTATGTTCAACTACCAATCGGAAGTATACATCTGGTTTTCACGTAACCTTTTTCCACAATGAAAAACAAATTAATGTGAGGAATGAGAATTAAAATAAATGAAATTTACCTTAAATTCCACTTCTTTGAACTCCTTTTGATATGATGAACCACAAAAATGAAGATTCATAGTGAAAAAGTGGATTGAGAATGAAAGAATTTTTGATAGGTTTTACGGAAAGAAGAAGAAGTGGTTTGATAATTGTTGACAATGTTGGTTACTGTTTTAAACATTATGCATTTTCCATAATACCGGAAGTATACTTCAGGTTATATACGAAATGACAAGGTGACAGAAAAAATCAATCTTCCCTCTCTAAAAACCAGAAAAATAATACTGGTTATGAACCGGGAGTATGGGCATGTTTGAAAGGCTTTTTAAAAACTCTATTTTAGTTTTTGAAAATTTAAAAATTAAAAACTTGTTTGAATACAATATTTTACAAATGTGTTTTGAAAAACTCTTATCCATTTTTCCGTTTTTAAAAGCAAAAAACTGAAATAGCTATATTGTGTTTTGATTTTTACTTTTCAGTTGTTAAAAACTAAAAACAAAAACTATTTTAAACCGGCCCATATATCCGTTTTTTTTTACATTTTGAAGGATGAAACCATATTTGACCTGTTTTTGTAAAATATATGGCACGAACCGGAAATATATTTCCGCTTTTTGAGGAGCAATTTCTGAATTACAAAGGATATTTGTTTTGGGCATGGGGTGAAATAAGAAATTCCATAAGAAATTCTCAAAAATAAAGCCTGGCCCAAAACATACACGGTTAGAGGCCCAATTATATTCGTAATTTTAGGATTGTGAAGCAGAGAAAAACCTTTCTCTTCCTCCTTCCCTCTCCGCCTGCGCGACACTGTGAGCGAACAAGTCCATTTTCTTTCCCGGTAAGCCTCCATCTCAATTTCACTCTCAAAATTCATTTTCATAATCGCTGTTCATTTTCATTCATAGATTATAGATATTTCAAATCTACTGAGTGAGTAGTTTCTGTGAATTCGTGCTCATCTTAAAGAAACACATTTAGGTTTAATTTTCAATATGGATTCGGTCGAAAAGAGGGACGAAGAGGATTGGGAGTTTACCGATAAGAGGAAGCAGAGGTCAAGGAAGCACGTGAATGGTGATGAGGCGGAAGGTGAGGTTGACGGTGAAGGCTCTGATGGAAGCGGGAGAAGGAAGCGTTCTGGGAAGGGGGAGGGGGATGATTATGATTCGCGGTCGAAGGCAGCGAAGAAGAGATTAGAGGAGAATACATTGGAGAAGTTGAGTAGTTTTTATGAGGATGGGGAGATGGATGGTGGGGAGAAGGGAAGGAATGTGAATAGAGGGAAGGAGGATTTTAGGTTATCGGAGAAGAGTGAAAGCGGAAGAGAGTCGAGAGAGCCGAGAGAGAAGAGCCGCGTGTCTTCTGAACAGGTGAAGAGTTCTAGAAGGAAGTGGGATGAAGTTGATGTTGTTATTGTGAAGAAAGTGCAGGATAGTGTTTCTGAGAAAAGTGATTTGAAGAGTTCTAAGGTTTCTGATGGTAAGCGGAGTGAGTCTAGGGAGAGGAGTGGATCTGGTAGAAATGAACATGGGGAGAGTAAGGTTTCTGGGAGTGATAGCAAGGCTGTTAAATCTGGGGGGAAAGAAGATAGAAGAAGTGATTCTGAGAGAAGTAAGAGTAAAGGGAAGATGGAAACGCCTGATGAAAGGGTTGAGAAGCCTAGGCGTCATAGGACTCCGACTGGTTTTGATGTGGCTGAAACCGGGGAGAAGTTGGGAAATGCTGATGAAGACGGTAATGTGCGGGTTAGGGATAAAACTGTTAAAGAAACTGGGAACTCGACTAGATCTAGGACACCTGAGAAGAGTGGAAAACGTCATCAAGATTCAGAGGTTTCGGAGATGGATTATGAGAAAAGTGGTAGTTTTAAAAGGAAAGAACTTGAGAGTGATAGTTATAAAGATGATAGGTCTAAAGGAAAAGATGAAACTTGGAGTGATAGGAGGAAAGATAGGGAAAGTTCTAAAGATAATTGGAAAAGGAGGCAGCAGGGTAATACTGACAGAGATTCAAAGAATGAGGATGGTGCTTTTGATCACAGCAGAGAATGGGAGTTGCCCAGACACGGTTATGATAGGATGGACAACGAAAGGCCTCATGGCCGGTTAGGTGGCAGAAAAGATGCACTCAGGGGGGAAGCTGTGAAAACAACAACAGTATGGAATTTCAAATGATAATTATGATGTGATAGAGATCCAGCCAAAGTTTGTTGACTATGGAAAAACAGACTCTGTATCCAACCTTAGCAAGAGAACGGAAGCCAATCAACAGTACAATTCTAAATCAGGAGGTAATCATGAAGAACGGTCTCATCATCCGGAAGAAAGAGCAAGAAAGAGTGATTTATCTGGTTCTGGGACACCCGGTGAAGATCAGAAGGAGAGATATGCCGATGAAGATTATGATTCTTATGGGGGAAGAGGAAGAGGG
Source organism: Vicia sativa (assembly GCA_021764765.1). NCBI lineage: Eukaryota > Viridiplantae > Streptophyta > Magnoliopsida > Fabales > Fabaceae > Vicia > Vicia sativa. Next base: position 82,708,700 of record CM038792.1, on the reverse strand, counting down.
CAGAAAAGTGTTGTAATTAATCGCAGTACTGGTGGCTCGCAGTCTCAATATGGAAATCTGGATTCTGGATCATTTAACAGAGGGGTTTCACAAGGTATAAAAGGGAACAGGGTTGGTAGAGGAGGAAGGATTAGGCCTCCTGGGAGAGACAACCAGCAGGTTGGAATGCAATTACCAATGATGGGATCACCCTATGGACCTCTTGGCATGCCTCCGCCCGGACCGATGCAGACTCTTTCCCATGGTATGTCACCCGGTCCTCCAATGTCCCCTGGAGTCTTCATGTCACCATTTAACCCGGCTGTTTGGCCTGGACCCCGAGGTGTTGACATGAATATAATGGGTGTTCCACCCGTAGTGTCTCCTGTGCCTCCAGGTCCAAGATTTAATACTTCTAATATGGGGAACCCACGAATTCTGCAATGTATTATAACCAATCAGGCCATGGACGGACGATTCCCCCAAGCATTTCTAGTCCTGGTTTCAATCATAGTGGACCAATGGGGAGAGGAGCACCACCTGATAAAGTTCAAGGGGGATGGGCTCCACCTAAAAGTAGTGGAAATATGGGTAAAGCTCCTTCTAGAGGTGAGCAGAATGATTATTCTCAAAACTTTGTTGACACTGGTATGCGACCTCAGAATTTCATCAGGGAGCTTGAACTGACAAATGTTGTAGAGGACTATCCTAAGCTTAGGGAGCTTATACAGAAAAAGGACGAGATTGTGGAAAAATCTGCATCCACTCCCATGTATTACAAGTGTAATCTGAAAGATTTTGAACTGGCTCCAGAGTTCTTTGGGACCAAGTTTGATGTCATTCTTGTGGATCCCCCATGGGAGGAGTATGCACATCGAGCCCCTGGTGTTGCTGAACACACGGAGTGCTGGACATTTGAAGAAATAATGAATCTCAAGATTGAGGTAAGCTATTATTATATATTTTCACAACATTTTATTTTCTTAGTCTTATTTTATTTTTAATTAATTAGATATCTTATTTGTTCTGTTAATTTCTTAAGGCTATAGCAGATACTCCTTCTTTCATCTTCCTTTGGGTTGGTGACGGTGTAGGCCTTGAACAAGGCCGTCAATGTCTAAAGAAGGTACACTACCTGCTTCAATTGTTAATGGCATATGACTTTAATAATTGGTTATGAATCATATATCCTATTTATTGTTTCTACTTTCTACTACTTCATCTCTATATATTTTGTTTTTCTTAACTGGGGTTGGGACTGGGTTTCTACAGTGGGGATTTCGTAGGTGCGAAGATATATGTTGGGTGAAGACAAATAAAAGTACTGCAACTCCTGGGCTGCGGCATGATTCACATACTTTATTTCAACATTCAAAGGTAGGTTTAAATTTATTTTTGTAGTTGTACACCTGCAGGTTGCAGCTTCATTTCGTCATTTGAGATATTTGTCTTGATGTCAAATATAGTAGTATTTCCTAAACTGTTTTATTTTGTTGTGGTGAAGGAACACTGCTTGATGGGCATAAAAGGAACGGTTCGTCGAAGTACTGATGGGCATATTATTCATGCCAACATTGACACGGATGTAATTATTGCCGAAGAACCTCCTTATGGTTAGTTTATCAACAGTGCCTAAAAACTGATACCTGGCATGACTAAACCATGTTAGGCAATATTATCGTCTTTTCCTCAATAGGTGCTATTCCAAGATTAGTAGAAGCTGCAAAGCAACAAAATAAATATATTTCAAGATTCAAGAATTAAACAGCAAATACTTGTTTATATATTACACTGTTTTGATCTGGTTTATAGACCAAATCTGAGTGCAGGATCAACAGCACATTCCCTTTAAACTAAATAGAACAACTTGTAGTCTTTGATAGCTCCTATACAACACACACACACACACTATTAATACCAAATAGTAACTCCTACATATAAAATCATAATTGTCTCATGGTTCTGTATGCTTATATGCGCCATTTATTACTATTATTATTATTATTATAAATTATTATAAATTATTATTATATTATAAACCTTTTTGACAGATAATTTTATAAACCCTTACCACCTCCAAACCATCATAACTCGGCCTGTCACTATCAGCACAAGAGCAACCTTGTTCTCATGGTTGAAATGTTTAAGTAAGCCCTTGTTGATCATCATTTGAACCATAGTTATCAATCCAGGCTGAAAGTGGCGCTATCCCATGAGAGCAGAGTAGCATGAAGGCCGGCCGCTACGAGAGGTGCCATAGCGGCGCAGTTCGGCGCCGCGGTGTTCTAGGGCTTATTGAGGGTTGCAGGAGTGGAGCGGCTTCCTGGCCCGGAGTGGGTTTTTACCCTCTTTCAGTTTGATGTCAGAAAAATCCAAAACACCCTTAATAGTTAAACAGTTTTGAGTGTGTTTTTGCCATTTTCTCCTTTAAGCCCTAATTGCAGAACGCTTCATCCCCTCTCAGTTCATGCAGTTTGAACTCAACTTAGTTCTTCCACTCTCTCTTTCGTTCACTGTTCTCCCAACTCCATTGCCACCGTCTTCTCTTCCTCCCAACGCCATTGTTGTTCCTCCTTTTCTGCGTTGTTCCAAATTTCATTTTCCTCTTCTTTTTTCATCTTTCCCAATCTCCAGCCCAGCTTCATTTTTCTTTCTTTCTTTTTCCTTTCTTTACTCACTTTGTTTTCCCCATTTCTTTTCCTTTATTTTTTTTGTATTTTGTCGTTTCATTTCCTTCTATTCACTCTACTCTGGTCTTCTTTTTCTTAAGACTTGTGGGATTTTGAATTTTTTTATTAAATAGGTTTAGCACACTGCTAAACATTACTAAAGAATTTCACAAGATTATAATTATCTACTAATTTTTTTAACTATTGAATATAATTTGATAGAAATCACGGTGTGTATGCTGGTGTGAATCAATGGAGAGGATATCAAGTCCTATGTTTCATTTTTTTTTTTTTTAAATTTTACTTTAGGAAATATATTCTTATATTTATCATTTATGAGTGTCTGTATCACAAACAATAATTGAATAGATCCTATGCACTCAAGCCCAAATTTGGCTTTTGAGCTTGATCTGAAACTGCCCTTCCATCACTGTGTCAGAAGCAGGGCTCTTTGAATTTCCCCCTGAAAAGAACCCCATATTTTTTCCATAATCATTCTCAACTAACCTGGCCAAATGAATGGCCCTGGGTACAATTTGAAAGCCATGGGTTGTCACCTGGTCCTTTTGATCACATCATTCAAGCCATTAATCCCAAAGCAAACACATCTGGCTATTCATTTAATTCCTTTTGATCACATCATTCAAGCCATTAATCCCAAAGCAAACACATCTGGCTATTCATTGGATTCCTTTTGATCACATCATTCAAGCCATTAATCCCAAAGCAAACACATCTGGTTATTCCGCCAATAATATTTCGAATTTTCCACATGTGGGAATTCTCTTCAATAATTCCGCCTTTAAGTCTTCCTGTCTCATATCTGGCTGTCGCTTCTTCAGATACTTAAACCAATGAGCAATCATTGCTTTCATACAGATGAAAGTTGAAAGCTACTCTGGTTTGATATTTTGGATCTCAACTTCTGAAGAGCCACCCAGAAAAAACCTTGTCAAAAAACCAGCAAGGCCTCAGTTAGTCACCCAGCAGTATCACTTCCATCAGCGTTGGGCAATCCAACTTCCTGAATGGCCATTTTATTCTTATTTGAAACCCATGTTTGATGAATGTACATTAAAATCCCTCGATCACGTTAGAAACTTTTGGTGGAAAGCCTCCATTAACCGTCTTGCTTATAGGCAATTCCTTCAACAAGGTGGTATCTAATCAGTCAAGGATTTCTTCCCATTTCTCTAACATCTCTAAACTGTATGGCATCTCCCATTATTCACATTTTGTCCTTGTGGTGAGAATTGGATGTCTGCATGTTGGCAACAATCTATGTCCTTGAGGTGAGAAGTGGTGAGTCTTCTCCTTCCACTGCATTTATGAAACAACAACCTACAATTTCTGATAGCTTCTGTGATAACACCTGTTGATAACAAACATTAACTGATGACAAATCTGATGATCTCATATTCCAACTTGAGATTACTAAGGTGCAAGCATACAATTCATGCTGGACTAAATATATTCTCATTGTGATCTAATCTATTGCATTCATAAAACTAGTCATTAGAGGACATTGTAGCCGGTAGCCCCGTATACTTGTTTGCTGATAGCCCGGATCATTGGATAAGATTTTTCTTTGGCCTATGGAACTCTTAGGAAATTAGATAGATAGCTCACTTCAAGCAAATTGTTTTGACAGGGAGGGTGCAAGCACCTTACTTGTTAAGTTTAAAAATTATGTAGATGTTTATCTTAAAATGTTTTTTTTTTAATACATGCCTAAATGATTGCAATGTTTTTGCATGGAGGAATAAAATGGACACCTGTTTAATTTCTTGCTCAATGCTCATATACTGCAGGTTCAACTCAAAAGCCTGAAGATATGTATAGGATTGTTGAACACTTTGCCCTTGGAAGGAGAAGACTTGAACTATTTGGTGAAGACCATAATATCCGGTCCGGCTGGCTGACTCTTGGTAAAGAGCTGTCGTCTTCAAATTTTAGTAAGGAGGTAAGAAATTTGAATGCTTATAATCCAACATATCATCTGAACTGGGGTATTCCTAATACCTTTATTAATTTGAATGCTTATATACCAACATAACATCTGAACTGGGTAAAATCTGCAGCCAGTAATTCTTTAGTTGCCGTAAAATAACCTAAAATTCATAATATATATACTTCAAACATACTTCTAGCCTGTCATCTGTCTTGTGTACAAAAAATTTGTTTTATCTATCTAATTGTTTATGACTGATATTGGAGTTTTTGAAACATATCTAACTCTTTTATTTATGTACAAATAATTTGTTTTATCTTTATTTTCTCCAACATCAAGTTTTTCTTTTATCTTTGTTACTTGATGCTTATGACCTGTGTTGTGTGGCTCGATTAATCACATTGATTGGATTTGGATAACTTTAGGCATATATCAAGAACTTTGGTGACAAAGATGGGAAGGTTTGGCAGGGTGGTGGAGGAAGAAATCCACCTCCAGAGGCACCTCATCTGGTGGTGACTACTCCTGATATAGAGGCTCTTAGGCCAAAGTCCCCAATGAAGAACCAGCAACAAATGCAGCAGCAGCAGCAATCAGTATCCATTTCTTTGACGCCGGGTAACGCATCAAACAGAAGGCCTGGGAATTCACCGCAGAATCCAACTGCACTTGGTATCAATCAAGACACCTCTAGTTCAAACCCATCTACGCCAGCTCCTTGGGCTTCTTCCCCTATGGAGAGCTTTAAGGGACGTGAAGGCTCTGTATTGCCTTCAGATGACAAAGTATTTGATATGTATGGAGGGTTTAATGGACCACCGCCCCCAGGCTATCTAGATTTTGAATCATTCAGACAAATGAATATGTTGTAGCATAACTTTGAGGATGAGGTTGCGTTAGTATGTTCTGTATAATTTTTTTCCTTGCCAATATAAATGGGAAGAAAGTTATTTGCAAAATGTCTGTTCATTCTTTTGGTAGCGCCCGCTATTATGTTTCGTTAGGGGAATAAATGAAAGCGTTGGATTACTGTAAAATTGGTTACATTTTATGTATTATTTTATCAAATGTTCCAAAGCAATATAAGTTTAATCTTTTAAGGAGTAGAAACCAAAGTGATAAATTGATTGAACACAAACATTGTTAAGGTCAAACAACTCTATTTTCTCAGACTCAATAATTGAAACTATATCCAAACTGTCTATGCGTGTTAGAATTAGGTGTCAACGTATTTGACAAAAAAAGTGTTAAGTTAGGATCTGAGAATCCATCACTCCATAATTACAATGTGTTTGAACATTTCTATCACTCGAGTGGCATGATAATATTTTTTCAGTAGTGGACATGTTCTTAACAAATACGAAAGTTATGATATGATAATATTTTTTTAGTAGTGGAGGACATGTTCTTAACAAATACAAAAGTTACAATCTTCTAAACACATCCAGATGTTGTGTATTCTCAAAACTGGTTGTATAAATTTTCTAAACATTTGAATGATTATATTTTGTATTCTACTTTTTTTATATTGTTCATATAACCATTATGTTGCAACTGCAGATGAGTATGCTACTCTCTTTAACAAGCTTTAGCGATTGATTAAGCAACTGAAATCCATACAAAAAAAAGTGGTCCATTATCATTTTTTGATTTGGAGGCTCATAACCCTTGGAGTTTTGTAGGCCCCAGAAATCCAGTTTTACTCTCATTATCAATAAGGAATAGTGAGGATCTCAACTTTAAATAAGTGATTAAACTACCATAAATTCATAACACACACTAATGTTAATAATTTTCTTTACTTTTTACACCTTTTAAGTAACTTATGAGGCAACAAAATTGATTACACCTAAGAATCAGAAGGTAATGATTCACTTTCTGGCTTCTGCAGTGGTGATGTATCCGAAGTTAACGATTCACTTTCTGGCTTCTGTGGTGGTGGCACAGTTGCAGCTGTTTCATTAGCTGCATACCAAGTCATGTTTAAAGGTGAAGATAAACAAACTAGCATGAAAAGATGGAAAGAAAGGGAAAAAAAGGACAGAAAATGGTACAAGAAAGACTAACCAGGAGGTTGGATTTGCTGTTCAACTTTGTCTTCTTTAGGAGAGGGTGTTTGCTCCTGCTGTTGTGCGGCAATTGCCTTTAGTTGCTCCTCTGTAATCTTAAGATACTCCTCAGAACTGTATGCTTTACTTTCATCTACCTTCCCATCTGTATTTTCAGAAATATAATCATATTCGTGTGTTTTTCTTATGCGTAAAAATCAAATTCGGTACTAGATGACTCACTAGGGTCAACAGCAGTCTGAGAACTATTGGTAATTTCAGTGGCTGGTGGAGGAGAACTATTGGTAATTTCAGTGGCTGATGGAGTTGACATGTTGTTGCGTACATTTGAAGAGTATGTGCTTTGTAATGGGTTTGAAATGTCATCAATACCAATCTCCCGTTCGAGTGTACTCTTAAATTCCCTTGAAACGTCCTAAAGGAACAAAAATGGCAAGTAGCGATATCAATGCATGTAACAAGTGGCATATAAGTAACAAGTTTAATCTAGACTCTTGACTTTATAGTATTTTGCACCAACCTGGATCTCTCTAATTGTGGGTTGAAACTCACGCAATGTTTTTCCCAGATTTCGAGCAACCTGCATTTAACAGGTAGTAAATTGCGTGGTAAGAAAACAGGTAAATGAGAAAAATAATCACCACCATTCCCAATAACAACAAGGATTTTGCAAAATTTTGTAAACAATGTATCCAATAAGGCTCAGAATGAAGGAATCTCAGAACTTAGGAAAAATTATCATTTGGATTAGTATTATTCTACATATCTCAACAATCTACTTATGCAAATTTCTTTCAACTTATATGCAGCATTGACATTTTATTCAACAAGCAAAGGAATCGCTCATGGGCCATGGCTTACATATAGCCCAACTATTAACTTCATTCATGCCCACTATACGAATATACATATTCACTTTGATGAACAGCATTTAATTTAAAAACAAAAGAACAAAAACTTTTTGGTTATCTGCAACATAGTTCACATGGTATTGGTATCGCTATTCTTAACAAAGATTTAGGCCAAGTATATCTACCTCGGATCAATTCATCCTGGTGATGTTTAAAATGGGATAAAACTAAGATAGAGCATGTATGTGGATTTATCTGTTGCTTAGAAAGTCTGAAGCAGTAGAATTCCAATCCAGACATAAAAACTGTTAAGTTTTCAGCAGATTGGTACACATATTACATGCATCCATCAACAAACAACAATCAAACCCTATCCCACTAAGCGAGACCGGCTACATGATCAACATCTGCCATAATATTCTATCCAGCACCATGTTTCTATCCAAATCGTTAATCTCGAGATCTTTCTTAATGACTTCTCATATAGTTTTTCTAAGTTTTCCTCTACCTCTACTTGCTAGACTCCTCTCCATCTGACCTATTATCCTTACCATAAAATCTACAGGTCTTCTCTCCACATGCTCAAACCACCTAAATCAATGTCTGGTATTATTTTGTTTCTCAGAGGTTTTGCGTTTTATTAAAGATTTGACAATTCAGAATAGAACAAGAATATTCCTTAACTAATAAGAGTATTGACTCTGGAGAAACATAATAGCTATTCACCAACTGTTAATGTTTTGTCGATTGAAAGTTTACTTTACACAATCTACGATTGTTAGGTTTCTAATGTCAATTTCATTAAAAATCATGAGCCTTACATTCATCTTCTCCTCAAAGCAGGTGAAACAAGTCATCAATGGTGTTTGAGGTAAAATCATGAAATCACCTTTGAACCTCCCCCAGTTACTTAAACTATTAGATGTCCGGCTCCTTAACGAGGTAATAAACTATGCAGCACCGACGCTTCAAGTTGTGTCTATGCTGACACATGTGATTATATTCAATTACTTATTTTATCAAACCACTAATGATATGAATTGTGTCATTGTCATATCCTGTTTTCGTGCTTCGTGAATCATGCTACCAAATCACTAAACAAATTAAGCTTTCAGAATAACCGATTAGTTTAAAAAGCAAAATATCATGCGTTAACAGGATAGGAACTTAGGAAGTCATCAAAGATTCTTAAATGCATTCACCATAAACATAATACACAAACTTCACTCAATCTAACCCGAATTGCATAGAAAAAAAGCATTCAAAATTGTAGTAAACAAACAGAAGAATGAAACCAAAGAACATAAAACTAACCTCAGCAAGACCTTTTGGACCAAAAACCAACAAAGCCACAACCCCAATCACCAAAGCTTCAGGAGCTCCAACCCCAAACAAAGACGCATAAACAACCTTACCCTTACACCGACCCTTCCTACCTACAAAAACATACACAACAGTAAAATAAAACAAACTACAATTCATGAAAAACAAAACCGATAACAAAAGTTGAATGTTATTACCATACCTGTAAAACGAAAAAGAGGTTTTTGGGGTTTAGTTAAGAAACCCAGTTGCTTCAAACCATCCCAAGGTGTGAAAAGGCGTTTACCCAATGAATAGAGATGAAAAGGTTGGATTTTTGAAATTGAAGTTGGTGTAAAAGTGGACAGATACATTGAACATGTTCTTAGTTTGGGACATGACAACATGGTTGAAGATGAAGAAGCAATTGCAAGAGATGGTGTCATTGGATTTTAGGAATGTTTGTGAGTCGAATGATGGTTGGATTTTGGTTCGGTCGGGAATCCTATCTCTAATCTAATCTAATGGCAAAACCAAAATTCCTCTTAGAATTTCAATTGGGTCTATAAATATTTTTTCATTTTTAGTTTTAAGTATTTTAAATAAAATAATTCAACAATTTTTTTAATCAATATATCAAATAATAAAGGGTTAATACCTATTTTTCCCTGCCATATAGGGCCTTTTGAAAAAAAACCTGCAAATTTTTTTTTGCATGGATTCCCTTAACTTTTTGAAAAGTATGTTTTTAAACCTTGATCAGGCCACATCACTAAAAATGATGATGTGGCAACGTTTTTTATTTAGTTTAATTTAAAAGATATGTCACATGTGTAAAGTGGCTCATGGAAAGACAAAATTGCCCTTTAGTCTTCATCAACAGCTAGTGAATTTAGGAAAGGCAAAATCGTTCTCATTTTAAACCCTAACTGTTTGAAATCACAATCTAGTTCTTGTTCTTTGTTTGTTCGTTCATATCTCGATGATAGCTTCTCTTAACAAAGGCAAAATCTTTGTTTGTTCATTCGTCTGGAACCAGTGTTAGCTTCTCTTGTTTCAAAAGGTAAGTTTCTTATGGTTAGTTACGATGATAGCTTTTCTTGCTTTCTGCGAAAAGGTAAGTTTGTTATGGTTAGTTTCTTATGGAATCTTTGTATTTGAGAAATTGGGTCTTTTCAGTCATATTTCACCATGGAGAAACTTTGTGCAAGACAATCACACGTTTTACAGGGGAGGGAGTGAACCATTGTGCAAGGGCAAGACTCTGATAAGTGGAGTTTTTTTGAAGCTGTTAGCTTGGTTAAAGATTGGGGTTACGATGGATTTAGGCTTTGGAGGAAGATTTCAGATTGGACGAAGTCTTTACCCACTTTGTTGATGATGTACAAGCTGGAGAAATTGCTAATCACATCATGTCTTCTGATGTTGATGGCCATATATGGGTAGAACATGGTGTTTAAGACATGATGATCAAGGTGTTGAATCCTGATTTTGACAATATTAGTGACTGCAGTGAAGATGATACTATTGATGATGATTATGATTGAGGCATAATGTTTGATGATAGTGAAGAAGAAAGGGGATGTGAAGTAGAAGATGACCAATATGAGGAAGTGCAAGTTGAATTACCAGTTATGGGAATAGGGTTGAGGTGAATGGTAAGTCTATGAAATACAAGGTTATGGGATCCAAGGATCCCAAAAAGATGAAATTTGTTTACAAGGAGTCCAAAGTGAATGTTTTGGTTCCTAAAAGTGTGTTGGGATCTAGTTCACAGAGGAATGAAACTAATTTTGGAAGTAGAAAGGTGGACTATGTAGTGAGGAACTGGATAGCTCAGATCCCGATGAAAGTGACAAGGATGATAAACAACCCAAGCCAAAGTATGAGAAGTTCAGAGGTGAGCTGCTCAACAAGGACTTTCAATTCAAATTAGGTATGGAATTCAAATCTCAGTCTGAATTTAAAGATGCAATTAGAGAGTGGTCAGTTTTAAATGGAAGAGAGATAACATTTGTTAAGAATGAGAGTTATAGGGTTAGGGTAGAGTGCAAGGGTAAATGTGGTTTTTTAGCTTTGTGTAGCAAAGTGGGTGACAGACACACCTACTAAATAAAGACTTGAATGGGAACACACACATGTGCAAGGGTATTAAATAACAAAGCTGCCAATGCCAAGTGGGTATCTAAGCTTGTTGTGGAAAAGAGAAAGTCACAGGGAAAAGTTAAAGTTTCTAAAATTATGTTTGAACTAAGGCAGAAATACTCAGTTGGCATAACCAAATGGAAGGCTTGGAGAGCTAGATCCATGGTAGAGGAGATTATTGAAGGAGATGCAAATGAACAATTTAACAAGTTATGGAGTTATACAGCTGAGTTGAAGAAACATTGTGTTGGAAATACAGTGAAGATTAACACGAGACCAGTGTCAACCCTACCACCAAGATTTGAGAGATTTTATTTCTGCTTTGATGGCTGTAAGAAAGGGTTTACTATACTAAGGCATGTAGACCCTTTATTGGAGCGGATGAGTGTCACCTTAAGACACAGTATGGGGGCAGTTATTAGTTGCAGTGGCAAGGGATCCAAATGACTAATATTATTCTTTGACATTTGGTGTAGTAGAGACTGAAACAAAGGATAGTTGGAAATGGTTTATGCAGTTACTTATGGAAGACATTGGGGTTGAAAGAAAATATGTCTTTATATCAAATCAACAAAAGGTAACTCTTTTTATGTTTTCATTTTTTATGTTGTGTGTTTATGGGTTTATGGGTTAAATTGTTCCTTTGTTTGCGTGTTTATGCTTTTCAAGGTCTTGTAAGTGTCTTTGAGGAAATGTTAAAGCAAATTGAACATAGAATTTGCCTCAGACGTTTATATGCCAATTTCAAGAAGAAATTTGGTGGTGGAGCTGCAATAAGGGCCTATTGATGGAGGCTGCCAAAGCTACATACTTTCAGGCCTTGGAGAAAAGTATGAATAAGCTCAGAGTACTGGATAAGAAGGCATGGAAGTGGTTGATGGGAGTGCCTAAAAAGTTATGGTGTAAGCATTCCTTTAGCTTTTACCCTAAGTGTGATGTGCTCATGAATAACTTAAGTGAATCCTTTAATAGTACAATTTTACAAGCTAGGGATAAACCAATCCTTACAATGGTAGAGTGGATTAGGAACTATTTAATGAGTAGGATTGCCAATAGTCTAGTTAAGCTTGACAAATGAAAACACAATGTTATGCCTAATCCTAGGAAAATATTAGATAAGGAAACTCTGATGAGTGGAGAATGGCTGCCAACATGGAGTATGGGTGAGTTATGGCAAGTGCGTCATCCATATAATGGGCTCCAATTTGTTGTTGATCTTGGGGAAAAAAGTTGTACATGTGGATTTTGGAAACTTGTGGGAATACCTTGTAGACATGTTGTGTCTGCAATGCAATTTCAGAATTTGAACTCTGAGACATATGTTGATCCTTGTTACATGAGAGAAGCCTACAAAACATGTTACGAAAATAATGTCAGTCCAATCAATGGTATGGACATGTGGCCTACTGTGGATGTTGAGAACATGTTACCACCTCAGTATAAGAAGGGACCTGGCAGACCTAAGAAATTAAGGTTTAGAGAGCAAGATGAAAGTGGATCAAGGATGAGGAGGATTGGTGTAACTTATAGATGCACAAAGTGTGACAAATTTGGCCATAACTCAAGGAAGTGTAAGAGCAATGAACAACATCCCAATAAATTGAAAAGAAAGGTAATAACAAATACTTCTTATCAATACTTAAATGTACTTGTATTACGTATCCATGTCAAAATCTCTCAAGAAGATTAGTAGGTACCTCGTGCTTTATGTCTTTTGTATAACGTGTTAAATTGTCTCTATTTTGCTCTTCAAATCTTCCAATATAAATTATGGTGTCAGACATGTTGTATTTCGTGACAACATTCACAAATTATCTGTTCTCTGCGTATAAACGATACAGAATAAACGACTTTCTAAGATATATGCAAATTTGTCTTTTTCAAGCCCTATATCATCTTCTTTCCTCTGTCCTATAGTTAAATCACGAATGACATCCACAGTATTTTCATGTTTTAGACACGTATAAGACACCTTATATCACTATGTCTATCTCTCAGTTGCTTTTTTGATTTATACATATGAAAAAAATCTAAAAATACACAAAATACTCTAAATTAACAAAAGACATTGTAGGGGTGTCCCAAACTAGGTGGCCAAATATGATTTCCTTTTTGTTTTCTCCATAACAACACCTTTTTACATATAAAATCTACATAAAAAATTGAATATTAAATCAACTGTTTTTCATCAGTAAAAGATTAAAAAAAATTAAATATTTAGATTAAATTTTTGTTTGTAGATTCTACATAAGACAAATTTATTTATTTTATGGAAATTGAAAACAGAAGTTTAATTCGGCCATTAAATTTTTTATATTTACCAATGAAAAAGACGTATAAAACCGTTCGCAATTTTTTTTTATCATTATTCAATATTATATGCTTTATAATTAAACTATTTTAATACATTTATTTTTCTTAATAAATTAAAGTATTAAAATCAATTGAAAAACAAAAAAATTACCAAAAAAAATGATAAATTTGAGGGTTTTTTATGCTTTTTAACTGATCTTTAATAGTTTAATTTATTAATAAAAAATACTAAATGTGTTAAAATTTTCTCAATCATAAATATAAAATATAATTACATTTTAAACTTGGTTAAAAATGGGAAGAATGATTAAATAAAAAGACCAAAAGATTGAGTTTTAAAACAAAAAACTAAGAGTAATGATATTTGTACAAGAAAGACAAGATGTGTCTTTAATAAGAATCATAAATCATAAAATCATAAAATATAATAAAGCTAGGTGAGTATTTTGGCAAGTTTGACACTTGGCAAACTCTTACTCTTCTACTTTATTTACATGTTGATATAAAAGGAAAGTTTTAATTAAAATAATTTAAAATATTATTGAATTTTTTTTTTGATATCAAACACGTGAAAACATGAATGCTTGGGCATTGGAAAGAGCAAAGGTTGGCTACCTTATATTCATCTAGATTGCATATTTTTTTCTGCCGCTTCACATTCTAAAATTTGTAGCAATTAATTTTCTCCAATTTTCAAAAGTTGAAGCGTGTGAGAAAAGCATCTAGGGTATCCGAAAACCTTCGACCTTCATCCCACCTATCAATTTATCTAGGGTTTCTGAAAAATCCTAAACCTTCATCTCTACCTAAGGTTTCCGAAATTCCTCTACCTTCATCATCCCCTGTCAGATTACCCGGATTTGAAAATAATTAAGTATTTGAGGACTCAAACGGAGAATCAATCGACAAAATTGCAACTCTAGTTGATAACAATGTCACTAAATCAGAGGGTTTTCAAGTTTGATTCTGTAGACGATGAACTTGACGTAAAGTCTACTGAGAAGACAACTGAAGAAAGGGAGTTGAGGATGTTTCAAAGTAGAAAAAAAGTAAGAAGGAAAAAAAGAGAAGTGATGATGGTGAACGAATTGAGAAGAAGCAACGAAAAGAATCTGTCAAAAAAGAAAAGCTGAGAAGGTTAGGTTCACACTTTTTTTTGCAGAGAATAATTTTGATTCACTTTGCTTTGGATTTACTAATTGTTTGATTTGTTAATTTGACAGGAAAGATAGGAGAATCTTAAACATTTTGATTTATTTAAGAAGAGAGTGATTTGTTGATTCACTCTGCTCTTCAAATTGTTTGTCATTTGTGTTTGCTGATAAAAGATTTGAGTCTGAAACATTTTCAGGTGTTAGCCCAAAAGTTATTGTATTTCAATCCTTTTATGTTGCTCAAGTTCAACTTTTGAGGGGCATGCATGATGGGGTTCCTGAAGCTGCTGGTACAAAATGCAGGCGAAGGTGTAAAGGTATTTTTTGTTGGGCGTTATTTGTCTAAGATTAATAGTTGGGAAATTTATGGCTTATAATTATTTCTTCCCTGAACAACTTAATTTTTTTATTTTATTAGGCATTGAAGAGTTTTACCGCAATTGTGTTACACCATGGTCGGAATACTATAACCTTTGATCTACCACCTTATAAACGAGGATCACATGTTCTGGAAATTCTTTCTGGACAGATTAGTCAGTTGAGGTTTATATCTCATGGTGTTTTGAAAATTGGTCCTGCAGAGAGGGATGCTGTTATGAGTTATGAAAATCCAGCTAAACCTATTTTAAAGGTAACCTCCATTCTAGCCCTATGAAAAGGAATGTGACGATAAATAGATTATGTTTATATGAACATATTCCTCCATTTGATGTTTCCTATTTAACTTTAATTTTCTTTAGGATTTTGGTAGTCATATTCTATCATTTGTTTTTATTAGTGATTTTTATCTTTTGTATAATCAAAATAAGTTATTGTCTATGTTGTCACTAGCACACTATAGCACTGATGTAGTGGGTTAGCATAGCGGTGGTAGGGTTCGGCATGACACTATTGGTATATACTTAATTTGAACCCTTCGAAGAGTGATGAACCCTTTGAATAGTAATGTTAAGGTTGCTACAACTTTAGGGGAAACAAAAATCTGGCAGTATTCTTTTCTTTTCTACTTGATATGAGCCACTGATATTTGGAAAAAAAATTAAGCAAGCATCATTTGCATTTTTTACTTATAATATTAAAAAACTTTTTCACAGGTTTATTTTGTTTACTTTATTTCGTTTTCACTTGAGTAAGTTGTATGTCAATATTTTCTTTTGATTAAGCATGTTGATTGTTTCTTGCATGACTTTGTTTTAGACTCATGACATATTCTTAAAAACATAAGTATGTTGTAATTCAAGTCGTACCAACAATGAAATACCACTGCATAACCTATAAAAGTTCTAGACTCCTTATGCATTTATGCTACATTTATAGACCACTTACCTTTATTATTTTCAAATTGGAGTTATGTTGATATTTATCTTGCAGCATAGTTGATTTTTACAGGTTGAAGACAATTTTCATCATAAGCTACTCAAAATAACTTCACATTTGAAAATAATTTTTAACGTTTTTTTGATAGAATTAGCTTAATGAATTTTTAACAAATTTTGAATTTTTGCAGAATTTTGGAAACTGGTTCTCCTCCAAATGAGCCATATCGTGTTATTCTCGAAGATGTGAGGGATAATAATAATTTGATCTGATATGGTTTTTTAATTTTAGATTTATGGGATTAGTTTTCTTTATTGTGTTTTCTCTAACAATTTCAAGGACTTATATAGTCTTGGACTAACAATTTATTATTACTTCTATGCATCATTTCTCTCACTTTTTCTCTTTTACTTTATGCTTACTAACATTTTATTGTATTTGAACTTCATTATCTGCCATTTGGTTCTAAACATATTAGTTTTGGTAATTTCTCACTTTGGTTGAACTTATCTTTACTTTTAGGTGTATGCAAGGATTTACGTGCTTATGATGCGAGTTGAAGTTTTAAAGACTTTGGAATTATATGTATTATGTTTTTGAACTTTCTTTTTGCTTGAATTTTTATAAAATAAAAATTAATTTTTTTTAGGTTATTTGTTGTTTTTAATAAATAAAATTAAAAAATCAAGTTAAATTTTAAGAAAACAAAGATATGAAGGAATTGGCGCTCCTTCCCCCTTTTGTATGATAGTTTTGTTTTTTATTTTATTTTTTCTATTCATTTAATTTGATTTTGTTAATAAATTTTAATGATTAATTATTAAATAAATCATAATGCCTTTGAATTTATCTTTTGTTTTCATTTTTAAAAAAAATATTTAACAAAAATATTAAATTATTCAATTAATTTTAATAATATTATAACTTCATTTATAAACACTAAATATTTATAAAATATTTGTCCCGTGCACGGGTATGCATACTAGTCATGGATAATTTTTAATTTATTATAAATTAATTTTCCTTTTTAATAAGAACCATGGGTGGTTGTGATAAAGAATGGTTGAGATTTATTCTTGCATTTCTCGTTTTTACTTTTCTTACTAATAAGAATTTTTCAAAAACTAATTCTAAAATAGAAAACACAAAAGTATAGTTAAACTTGAAAAAATGAACTAAAACAAGTTTTGATATGTTTATAAAAACAAATAACTTATTTTAACTCTAATTTATACTGACAAAAATATTGATAAAATGATACTCAATTCAAGTGTGTATAGAAGTTGCTATGCTCACAAATTGTCCAGAACATTTTTCAGATTGTGGATATGGATACTGTAGTATCTTAGCTCTTACTCAAGTAAAACATAATATAATCTAATAGATAAGCAGGTAACAAGTCCTCATAATAATCACTAGCCCTCAATTTGCACACAAATCAAGCATGGTTTGCATTACTAGTATAAATAGCATATCAGTGAAAAACCTAGAGAGAATAATGCTTTTAGAGTGTATGAAAATAAACTGGGCAATTAATTGGCAGTCAAACTATGAGGTCAGATGCATATACCAAATGAAGTCAAGGTCTAGTCATCAAAAAATATGAAGTCAAGGTCCTATACAAGAGCTCGTTCCGATGCAATCCAAATGTTGATAAAATTACATCAGAAGGAAAACCTACCAACCTCTTCATCTTCGTCCTCATCTATAACATCCTCCTCATCAGAATATATCACATCATCGTCATCATCATCCATTTCCTCATCCTCTTCATCATCCTCGTCTTCCTTTTTATCTTTCAAACCAGTGCTCAAGACTACAGTTTCTCCTCCAGATTTCTCCATCTCCCTCCTCAGTTTATCCATGTTCTCCTTCCTGCGATTTTCCTCCAATCGCAGTTTTTCTTCTCGTCTTTTATCAAGATCAGCCCTAAACATCACATAAAAGAAGTTAATTACTTGGCCATTAATAAAAACCTAGCTAAAACATGAAAAGTACGTTAAGAGTAAATAATACTTATAGCTTTCCATGTATTCCTCTGCACTGGCGTCCACAGCTTTGAAGAAGCCTTCAATTCCTTCACCAGTAACTGCAGAAACTCCAGCTGATCTTAAATTACAGTAAAACTCATCTAGTGCCAAAGAAAGGCTCTGAGTTAAATTTGATGTGTATGAATGATCTGAACTTGCTGCTGCTTGGAATACCTCAAAATCTTTCATCCACTAGATAAACAACAAATTCAACAAAAGGAAAAAAATTAAAGAAAAATTCAGTGCCAGGTGTAAAAACAAGACAGAACACAAGTTCTGTACCATAGAATTGATGGGGAATTGAACTGCAGATAGAATAATCGTTTTATTTTTCCGAGCAGAAACAAATAGATTCAGATCAAATATGCAAAGGAAGAAACCCATAAACCCAGAACTTCAGGAAAATGGCTTAATATCTCTAAAATAATAACTCCAAATGAAAGGGAAAACTAATAACTAACACCAATACTGCTCAAGGTATTCGAGAAATCTCAACAACACGTAAGTGAGAAATAAAAGGGAGGCATACAAAATGCCTAGGGGAGAAATAAAATATTCAAAACAGAACAATTAAGTCCAACTCTTAATTCGCAGGACAATTGAATGCCATGAACTTGAATGCTGTTTTTAAGGTATTGGAGAAATCTTTTAGTGTGATACCAAATCCCATTACAGATACAGACTAAATGTCATTATTTACCACTTTTAGAATAGTTCAAAACGTACTTAAAAGACAAGAATAATTTGTAGTTTAAACATTTTCTGAGTTAAAACTATCTAATAGATCTTCCAGGTTAACCTCACATGCTGATAGTGAGTTAGAAGGCAAACACATCCTATTATTTTTTTAAGCTTTCAAGGAGATAATCTCAAGAGCACATAACATACAAATGAAGCTGAAGTAAATTCATCAATAATACCTCCAAGGCAAACTCATGTTTTGCTACATCGACCTTGTTGAATGCCAAGATAAGAGGTAGCCTTGTCTTATAGAGGATACTGCAAGCATAAAGCATGTTGCTCATAAAAGTGGTGGGATTTTCTGCACGAGGTGTATCCACTACATAGGCAACTACAGTGGGAAATGTGGAGGCAAAAGCTTCTGTGATAATAGCACCAGAAGCAGACCAGGTGAAAATCTCAATCTGACCAGGGGTATCCACGAGAACATAGTCAAGTTGATCTGCTCGTTTCTCAATAACAGAAACTACCTGAAATTGAGGAGGATAAATATCAGTTAAATTGCATTGGAAGTGTTTTGAGTGGGAACAGAACATATTAGCAAACAAACAAACAAACATATTAACAACAAATAAGGACCTAAATATGAGTACAGATTATCATCTAAAACATTACAGCAATAGCTTAATTGGAGGGGGGAACATAAGATCAAGCAAGCCCAAGGAAAGCTCCATGTCATAAGCATGCATAAAGGTTTGAAGGTTGAAACTTTCTTCTTATTAGAATCTCTATGATAGGACCCAACCAAAATAAACACGAATCAGGATCATGTTACCAGTATTAGTGATATAAATATGCAAGAACACCCACTACAAGCAAATATGTCCTTAATAGTAAAACTTATTTCAAAAGGCAATCCATGGATAAGAAAAGCTTACCTCATCGAACTTGGTTGCAAACAAGTTAAGAGAAGTCAAGATTCCACCATTAGGGCCAAGGTTGAACTGCTTCATGACTTCCTTATACTTAACAGTATCTCTTATATCAATATTAGCCCCATATGGCAATGTCAACACAGCCGGGTCAAGATTCATCACATAACCCCTAATATTCGACATATGCGTATGCGCAACCAACCTATGAAGAAATGTAGTTTTCCCACTCCCTGAACACAAATGAGTTAAATTTCATCTCTTCATTCATAAAAAAACAATACATATAAAGAAAACTAAGTTAATGCAATCCTGACCTGCCATTCCTACAACTATAATGATCACAGGCTTCCTTTTGAAGTTAGGTGATCCATTTCCCATCCCCGAAGAGGAACCTTCAATGCCCAATTTCTTCATAGACTCGCTGAGTTCTTCTTTCTGTTCCTCTTTCGCCTTCAAAACAAAAACCATGATTCAGAATTTCAAATTAAACTCAGAAAATCAAAACAAAACACGTTTTTAGGGTTTATCGTTTTCAAAATCAGTTAAAGTATGATGGAAAGTAGAAAGAGGGAAACGAGTTTGGAGAAAGTACTTGAGAGTTGTCAGTTTCTGTTTCCATGAGATTGTTGCTGAGGTTAGCAGCATCTTTTGAAGCGTTATCGATGTCCATTGGTGGATGAAGAAACCCTCCGAGATGTTGCGGCGGGTATTGAGAGTAAAATGAGAATGGAAACAAAATATATTAGACGGAGGTGAGTTCGGAGAAAGATCAAAGAGTCATGGGTCTAGAGTTGGCATTCAATAGGGTTTTGTCAAAAAAAAGAATATTAGGTTTAAGCATTGCATGGCACTCTCTCTTTCTTTTTTTTCTTCTTTTTAAGATAAGCTTAAATATGTCTTATAAATACTTCATAATTCAATTTTAGTTTTTTACATGATGGTTTTTTTGTTTATTTATATTTCAATTGTAGAATCTTAATTTCGCATTTTTTTCATTCATCTTATGTAATTCGTTTTCATTCTTCTTCTTCATTATATATTGTATCATTCTTCTTCTTCAATGCAAGTCGTTCTGTTAGTCTTCTTCACTGCAAATCATTCATAAATTTTGATCAAATGTCATCTTCATTAAGGCGAAGCAAATCAGTTTCTTATCATTTCACAAGTGAGAGCAATCGTTCAAGAAGAAGGCGTGGGTGTATTGCTTATATGATACCATTGCAAGAGCAAACATAATAAAGGGAGGCTTTTCTAGAAAATTTCATTTTGGCAAAGTGTGAAAATTTGTTGTTTCCACTTGGCCATTGGTCTATGGGAGACAATAGCTCCGGGAAACCCATATCTGAATATAATTTTCTGCGAATAGAAAAGGTGAACTCTCGTAGCTGTGATTTTAGCAACTTTATATACCTCTATTAATTTGGTGAAATAATTCACTCCCACTATCAAAAACATCAGTTGACCTAACACTAGGGGAACAGACCCAAAATGTCCACACCACACTACTAAAAAGACTAAGAGGAAGTCATTTACTGGAGAAGTTCAATCGGGATATGGTGAAGGTCAATATGTCTCTAGTGTAACACCCGAGGTCGAATAGGGCGGAGAGTGGTCGCTGAATTCACATTAAAATGAGATGGATCATGAGGTTGTGCAGGAATAGATTGCATGGTTGAATAAAGTCTTATAAGAATTAATTTGTACTACTTATACCAACAAGATGCATCTTCTATTCGGTAGTTTAACAAATAAGAACTCCATAGTGAAGCATGCTTGACTTGGAGTAGTATTTGAATGGGTGGTCTTTTGGGAAGTTTCTTAGGAAGTGTGTGAGTGAGACAAACCATGCTAAAAAGACACGTGTTGGTTTGTGGGGTCATTCGTTAACCATGAAAGCAGTTCAGAGCATTATAAATGGTATCATAGCCAAACATCTCCCAATATGATGTGGTTCAGGGAGAAATGTAACACTTGAGGCCAAAGAGGGCGGCAAACATGTAACATCCAAAGCCAAAGAGGGAGAAAAATGGTCGTCGAATTCACATCGAAATGAGAGGGATCTTGAGGATGTTCAGGGATATGATTATATGGTTGAAGGAAGGCTTATGTGGATTGATTGGTACTACATATAACAACAAGATGCATCTTCTTTTCTGTAGTCTAACAAATAAGAACTCCATAGTTAAGCGTGCTTGACTTTGAGTAGTAATTGAATGGGCGACCTTTTGGGAAGTTTTCTAGAAAACGTGTTAGTGAGGACAAAATATACTAAAAAGACCCGTGTTGATTTGTGGGGTCAATCGGTAATCATGAAAGCAATGTGGGGTGTTACATATGACATTGATCAGACTTCTTGACAAAGGCGATGTTATCCTTCATTCGAGCAGGCCAATAATATCTCGCCCTTAACAAATTTTGGGAATGGCTTTTTCGCCAATGCTATTATGTAAGATGATTTTGAATCATATAATATCCTTGTGGTTTTAAGCAACGACTATATCAAGGAGTGGAATAAGGATTTAAGGTGTATTTGGCCCATGACTTCAAATAAATATGTACTTGAGAAATTATGTGATCAAGATGGTGGATTAGTGATTATAGGAAACAACAAAACCTGCAAAATTGCAGGTATTGGATTTGTACAATTCAAGCTCCATTATGAGTCAATAAAGTTGTTGACTAGTGTCAAGTATGTACTTGATCTGAAGAGAAATTTAATTTCTATTGGTAAATTCGACAAGAAAGGATATATTTTTATGAGAGCAACATATTCTAAACTTAATATTCTCTTGGTGAATTTGATTTCTCTATAACAAGTACACCTCAGCAAAATGACTTGGCTAAGAGATTCAATCAAACAGTCCTATAGAGGATTAAATGCATGTTGGTTATTGTTGGATTAAACAAGGTGTTTTTTGTCGATGTGATTGCAGAATACATGATCGGTAGGCGTCCCTCGTATGCCTTAGGGATGAAGACACATGAAGAATTTTGGTCGAGTCATCCACAAGACTCGACAAACTTAGAGTATTTGATTGTGTATCCTATGTCCATATTAAGCAAGACAAGGTCAAACCTAGAGCTCTGAGATGCATGTTCATGGAGTATCCTAATAGAGTAAAATCATATAGGTTATGATGCCTAAAATTAGGCCCCAAAAGATGTATCACAAGTCATTATGTAGTTTTCAATGAAGCATAAATGTCGTTCAAGAAAACTGATGATACTGGTCAGAATGTAATAATCTTTGAAGAAGAGCTGGAACAGGAAGAGATTCTTGTTAAGGTGGATCATATTGATGTTGAATTCATAATCCTAATGAAATCGAGGAATAAGCATAAGATGATGAAGAAATTGAAGAAACTGTTGACAACTATCTGTTGGCAAGAGACAGGTCGATAAGAGTCATCTAGTCACCTCAAATACTTGGTTATGCATATCTCGTAATGTTTGCATTAATCTCTGCTAGTGAGGTACTTGATGAAGAACCTAAGATTACAAGGAAACTGCGTGGATTCGAAATAAGACTTAATGGATAAAATTCATGGATGATGAGATGAAATCTCTTCATCATAACCATACTTAGGAGCTGATCGAAAAGCATATGAGAGCCATGTTAGTCAACTATAAGTGGAATTTTGAGGTTAAGGAAGAAATGAAATGAGTGATGTGATGTTGTGTAAATCAAAAGAAAGTATTTATCGTATCCATGGAGACTGGAGCAATATCACCAAAATATGAACTACCAACATCGTTTTAAGTGAAGTTTACATAATAGTTTGTTTCAAAATAAAAATGGAATGTAAAACAAACGACAATTTAAAACAAATTTTTGATTTTATAACGGGTGTATCAATTCTAAAATTTGTGTCATTATTACTATAATATTATATCATTTAAATATATGTAACTTTTAGAGTATCTAATTTTTCTCTTTATATGCTTTTATAATCCAAGACCTTCAAACCAGTGTTTTAAAAACTGGACCAAACATTAAATTGGTGAGTGTATTTGGTCATTGGTTTATTAGTCGATCCGCATGACAAAATCGAGTTTAATCGGATAGCTCGGTTGAATAGATCGGTCATTATAACAAAACTATATAAGTATAAAACCTGTCAAATTGGATGATTCCGTCTCTACAAAATATAATTAGCAATTAAATATTTTACAAATATCATAAATAAATTCACAAGTTCATAATTTAAATTAAAATTTTAAACATAAGTATCACATATAACAAAACAGTACGAAATTACAAAGTATAATTGTAAACAAAGTCTAATTGCAACATAGTCTAATTGAATAGTTTATAACAAAATAACTTCATTATCTATTGTATTTAATTTTAAGGAGGACAAATTATTTCAATGATGAGATCTCCTTCTTCAATATCAAAATCATCTGTAACAAAATCAATCACATCTGCAACATGTTCCTCGTTAATGATATCATTATTTTATTTTGTTTTTTATTTAAATTTTTTATTAAAATAATTAAAAAGACTAGTCATTTTGATTTTTAAAATTAAAAAAAAAACTTTAAAAAATAAAAAATGCAATTGAACCACCGATTTTGAAAAATCGCCGGTTTTTTCGGTTTACACTGGTTTTTACCGGTTCACACCCGTTCGAAGACAAATCCAATCTAACAATTGAATCAGACCAGTTACCTGACTGGTTTCCAGTTTGACCGGTTTGACCAACCGGTCTAGTCCATTTTTTAAAACACTACTTGAAACAACTCATTTATTAAAATGTGTGTCATATTATTACTATAATTAGTACTTTCATCTAGGGGTGTTCGCGGTGCGGTTTGAGCGATTTTGAAGGAAAAAACCATCTGAACCGCATGAGAAAAATACGTGCGGTTTGGTTTGGTTTGGTTCGGTTGACTTTTAGAAAAAAAATCGAACCAAACCAAACTAATGCGATTTTATTCGGTTTGGTTGGTTTAATTTTTTATAAATATTTTATTGAGTCATACATACACATATAGATTGCAACATAGCTTCGTATTTACTCATTCATACACTACCAAATGATAATAAAACTCATCATATTTGGACAACAACTTCCCATTTAATATGTATAAATTAGATTAGACAAAAGTGGAATAATAAATATAAAATAATATATAAAACAATATCAAAAATATTATAATGAAAAGAAAAAAAAAAGGAGAAGAGACGAGATATCAATGAAGATGAAAAAGAAAGAACATATGAGATGAGAGATGAAGAAGATGTGCGATAAAAACAAAATTAAAGAGAGAACATTTATATAAAAATGAGAAGGTATAAAAGAAAGAATATAAGAAACTAGAGATTAGAGAAGAAGATGTAAGACGTATGTGACAAAGATGGCGCAATAATGCTAGGAGAGATTTGAGAAGATTGAAACTGAAACATAAGTGTAAGAATGAGAACATTATTCGTAATCATAAGGCTAAAGTATAATAAGTTTAACTTTGGGTGGGATGTGAGTAAAACTTTAAGTTGTAATATAATGCGGTTTGATTCGGTTTGCAGAATACAAACCGCAAACCGAACTGAATCATACGGTTTTGTCAAAAGATGACCCAACAAATTCGAACCAAATACGGTTTTTTGCGGTTTCGATTTGATTTGGTTTAGTTTACGATTTTCTATTGGGATGAAGTCTTGTGATGCATGTGTTTAGGCGGAATTTTACTTTAAATTTAACGTATAAACGTGTATTCTGTTTTAATATAAATATATTAAGGATGTCATATCATATAAATTTAAAAATATTATAAGATGTAAGAACCAAAGTATTTATTTCTTTTTTAGACTTATTATTAATGTATTTATATAAAAAAAAAAATTCTTATATATTCTCATATAATAAATGATATTAACATTTTAATTTACTAAAAAAAGTTAATGTTTTTTTAAGTGAAATGTGCAAATTATTGTTATATAAAAATTATGCTTTCCAATATTTTGGTTAAACTCTAAATAATTTCACTCATCTAATATTTATATATATCTTTTATTAAATAAAAAACACTATTTCTATTAAATTGTATAACATTGTTTCAAAAAAAAAATTGACTTGAAAATGTTAGCTTTTTTATGATAAAATATTAGCATTTATACCAAAAAAATATAAATATTTAATTTTATAAAAAAAAATATGAGACAATTATGATTGGTGAAATACACAATTCTTTTTAATGAAAATACCAATTTATTATTCTTTTTATATATATATATATATATATATATATATATATATATATATATATATATATATATATATATATATATATATATATATATATATATTAACAATCATTGTATTATATTTATTTACTATTTATAACGACATTGTGCAACCCGCACGAATGCACGGATAAATGACTACTTATTTATTTTTCTACTAAACTATACATTTATGAGAAGTCGACACTATTTAATTTGTTAAACTATATTTAATTACTATTTATAAAGATATTGTGCGGCTGTTACCTTGAAAAATCTCAAGGTATTCAAGCATGTGTATTAAATGCATATGTTCTCATAAGTTAAGGGTGACTTTCTGAAATAAAGACCCTTTGGAAATTGAGAACAAAGTGTTTCAAAGTTTGGTTTTAACATATTAAAGAAAACAATAATCAAAGAGAATATCAAGTTACAATGGAGTCAACCACGAGGAGAATATGTTAAAATATGAGGAAATTGGTTGAATCGACCAAGGCGTGCAAAGCAAAGGAAATGGTCGAATTTGGTCTTGTCGACCATAAAGGATTCTGAACTTAGAAGAATTATGCTATTTTTTCTTGTCAAGAGGGGTGCATGTCGAAGCAAGCCAGAAGCGGTTGAGTTTATCATAAGGCGGCAGGAAGATTCAAAATTCGAAGTCTCTAAGCAATTGCCAGCAGTTTATAACTCGTTTAAGCGCCAAATAGTTGGCAACATCTGGTGAGACAGTTACCTTATGATTCAAATGTCACCCGTCGATTACTTCTAGGCAGTTACTTTGTAAATACTATAAATAAGTAGTTTAATGTAATTTTTGTGTGTTCACTTGTATACTCAAATCACTTGCAAAAACTCTGTTCATTATGAGCGTCAGGAAGCAAAGAGTTGAGGAGTGCTTGATGTACGTGGATCACCACTTTTATTTCAATGCAAAACCTTTACATTTCAGTCATTTCTTCTGAAACCTTTACTTACATTTTATTTAATTTTCAACATTCTC
Organism: Vicia sativa; assembly: GCA_021764765.1. Taxonomy (NCBI): domain Eukaryota; kingdom Viridiplantae; phylum Streptophyta; class Magnoliopsida; order Fabales; family Fabaceae; genus Vicia; species Vicia sativa. Next base: position 82,682,078 of record CM038792.1, on the reverse strand, counting down.
TTTGCATTATCGTTTATGTTGATTCTCTTTTCGTTACAAGTTTCGAGTTAACAAAAGAGTCAGTCGACACGTACTTCATTTAGAACAAGTCTGGAGTTCATAATCTTTTGTCTGTCACGAGTCACCATAGTGGGTTAAATCATATTGTGAGCAATAAGATTGTTAATTGTTGTGTTTAGGCTCCTTCTGTTGGTCACGAGTCAGTCGAGTCTAATCATAGTGTGGAAAGCCATTATACTTGTTCCCTTAGTCTTAGAAAATCGTTTCTTAGACAAGGATTTCGATAGAACTAGTATAATTTCAAAAAATCTTAGCACATGTCATAAGATCAACTGGTCGATCTTGCGAGTAACCCTTAGTTTTAGAACTTTGGGAGGACCAACAATTGTTTACCATTTTCCACAGTAAACAAATTGGCACACCTAGTGGGACCAGTGTTAAGTGTATGTTGTTAGATGTCATAAGTGCATGAGACTTAGAAGTGGGAGTTTAACCAAAGAGTATAATAAACCACCAACTAGAAGACGTACACCCAGGATGACTAGCCGCAATGTTGACGAAGTTCCGTCACGAACATTAAGTTCGACAAATCCAGTAGTTTCTCAGGTTGCACCATTACCTCCACCACCTGTCTCAGTGTCGACTACAGTCACTACGCCTATTCCTCAGACTCAACCGGTGAGTCCATGGGCCACGATGACTACGACAGAAATCCCATAAGTGCCCCATTTTGGCACTGCAAATCCTCTTTATGGAATGTCGTATTCCTTAATGTCGGGATATCAGTCGACTTCAAATGCAGCAGTGGTGTCAGATAATGTTCAAAATCTGAACTCCCCTTTACAAGGATCTGCACTAGGAGAAAATAATAGAGGCAACCAAAATAGAGGAGCGCCTTTATAGTCTGTAGTGTCGCCTCTTACTAACACTTCAGTAGCGATATTAAGGCAACAACTGGATGATAGTAACCATGAGTTGGTTAATATGTTAACTAACCAAATGGGTAATGTATTTAACTCTATATTACAAGAGTCGGTTGAGACTAATAGGTAGTCCGTTGAAATAATTCGACAGGTGATTGCCCAATTAACACGTTTGTGTAATTTTTTGGGTGCTCCCCAGCGCCTGTTCGACAAACGCCACCTGTTCGACTAGCTACCCCTGGTCAACTAGACATAGGGGCAATAGATGATGAAATTGTCCATCAAGGACAAGCTGCAGTGCCTCAAAGGAATTTGGTTGTCGACCCACCCAGGGTATTAGTACATCGACAACAAGAGGCTGATCAAATTATTGATCAACTTAGACAAGATGAATTAGCTGTAGAGAATAACCTAACTACGATTATCGAAAGAATTATGGCTAAGAATGACATGAATGCCACACTTCAAAGGACAACATATTCTCCCCCTTTGTCTGAATATATTTTACAAACAGAAAACCCTATAGGATGGAAAATTCCTAAATACACCAAATTTAGGGGAGAATTTGGGGAATCGACGGTCGAGCATGTTGTTAGGTACTTGACAGAATCTAGTGATATGGAGAATAATGAAAACTTAAGGGTAAAGAATTTCCCTTCATCCCTCACTAAGGCAACCTTCACATGGTTCACCACTTTGCCTCCAAATTCGATTGATTCATGAACTAAGTTGGAAAAGCTTTTTCATGAACAATTTTATGAGGGACATTCAAAAATTAGTTTGGTTGAATTATCAAACATTAAGAGAAGGTTTGCTGAAATTATTGATAATTATCTCAATAGGTTTAGGTCATTAAACGCAAGATGCTTTACCCAAGTTCTAGAACATTAACTTGTTCAAATGGCTACTGGCGGTTTAGATTACTCCACTAAGAAGAAAATAGATCTGACATTTGTTAAAAGTATGTCATAATTAGCTGATAGAGTTCGACATCTTGAATGGATGCGATTAGAAAAGGCCAGACATACTAAGGCTAAAGCTAAGAAAGAAAAAGTAGCCTATATAGACTACGATGATACTGATCCCATATATGAGACCAACTATATCTCGCCGGTTGAGGTAGAGGTCGACGTGGATGAAATGAAGCCAAGGCCAGTATATGAGTGTAAATCACTATTTCCTGCCAAAGGAAATAATCACGTCGAGAATAATTTAAAGTTTCCTACAAAATCTTATACTTTTGATGTAACTAAATGTGAAGAAATCTTTAATTTGTTAGTTAAAGATGTTCAAATTTTACTACCTCCAAGTGCTAAATTACCACCATTAAAACAACAACAGAAAAAAGGTTTTTGAAAATTTCATAACTATCTTGGTCACACAACCTCTCAATATTTTCTTTTCAGGGATCTTGTTCAAAAATCATTGCAAGAAGGCCGACTGAAGTTTGATGCTAGAAAATTGAAAATCGATGTTGATCCTCTCAGGCATGAGGAAGCTTTGTTTGCTTAACTTGTCTAAATAAACATGGTGGAGCAGACAGAATTTCCAGATGACAATATGGTTGAGGAGAGTACCGGCGAAAGTCCAAATGTCGACCTAGTTGATGTTTACCCAAAAACTGATGAGGATTTGCTGGATTTCCTCTATCGTTGCAAAAGCAAGGGCTCACAAGTTTGTTTGTGCCCTAGGTGAGGTGCTTTGACTGATAAGATTGTTGTTGAAAACTTTCAAAAGCTGCAACTAGAGAAAGGCAAGCCCAAGTTGTACAACCAAAGGTTCCCTAATCCAAGGGATCCTGGAAGAACCATGGGAATCTCTCAGGCCAAGCCAATGAGTTTCATTCATTCTACTGCTGCTCCCAGAGGCACCTGGATTAAGCCTTAGGGAAAGATGGGGGCATCAAATGCTGATGCTGTTGCTAAAGATGCAAAAGGAAAGTCGACTGTAAACTACCGACACGAGTTCAAATCTAAAAGAAATGACCATGTTTCTGAAAACTACATGGGAAATAATCTTATGTCTCGAACTCAATGGAGACACTTCCAGTGTTGAAAATAGACTGCAAGACTAGCTGCTGCTGGGAAAGTTACCGCAAATAAGGCAGGCAATCAAAAGTAGTACAAGGTAAAAGTCGACACTGCCGCTAAGGAATGAATCAGGGAATTCGTAAATCGGCCTGTGGCTAAATGCTATTAGGAAGCTACTGATAACTTCAAGTCTGATTCTGAAGAGACTCTGGACATCTTAGTCAATGTAGTGTCGATCTTGCCTGCAGAGTATGACTGTCCGACTGAGGTAAAAGATTATGCTGATGTCGATGCTGAAGAGATGGCTTTGCATAAGCCAACATGTTATTTTGTCATGAATAATGGTTCAATTGAGAACCAAGATGCCTTTTTTGAGAGGCCAAATATGGATATGAGAAGCCATATGAAGCCCCTATTGATTAAGGCCAAAGTCGAAGGTATTGCTATCAACAAGGTGTTGGTAGATTATGGTGCGACTGTTAACATCATGCCACATCATATTTTGAAGAAAATCGGTAAGTTCGACACTGATATTAGATCCTATAACATGGTCCTATCAGACTATGAAGGAAGAACCAGGAACATTATGGGAGTGATCCAGGTAGACATTATTGTCGGCTCAATGACTAAGCTGACTATCTTTATGGTGATTCAACGGAAGCCAAGGTATAATCTTTTGGTGGGAAGAAAATGGATGCATGACATTGGAGCAGTACCTTGTTCCATGCATCAACGCTTGGTAATTTGGAGGGAGGATGACATTATGGAAAACACTGAGGCCGGTCAAGGATATTTTATGGCCGATGTGAACAACATTGGGAAAAAACAGTTCGACTGGAAACTTGCTAAAATTTCCCCATGCCAACCCGATGAAGAAGTGTATGCCAACTTAGATGAGGCATTCGTTTCTTTAAAAATGCCTGAAACCTATGGTTTCATGTGGGATGTGGAACCTTTGGAGGATCCATAATAAATTCGACGTTAGAGGCTGAAGAAAAGATGTTTGTCGAAGCCAATAAAATACAAATTCTGGAGGAAGACATTACTTTAGCTATTGAGCCGAAGCCACCAGATAAAAATGAAGAGATAAAAGAAAACATCGATAGACAGCGTCTCGACTGCATATATGACGATAGCCTCTGGGCTTTGAAAAGGATCAAATGACTCTTGAAAAGATGCAGCCACAAGACCCTTTAGAGGAAATAAATATTGGCAAAGATGGGAATAAAAGACCAACTTATATCAGCGCCAATATCGACTAAAAGTTGAAATCTGAGGTAATATCTTTATTGAAAGAATTTAAAAATTGTTTTGCTTGGGCTATAATGAAATGTCAGGTTTAAGCAGGGATCTGGTCGAGTTAAGATTGCCAATAAAAGCTGGAAAGAAGCCAGTAAAGCAGACACCCAAACGTTTTGCTTCGACAATAATGTCGAAAATCAAAGAGGAGATAGAGAAACTCCTCAAAAGCAGATTTATAAGAACTGCAAGGTATGTCAATTGGTTGACAAATATAGTGTCAGTGATTGAGAAAAATAGAAAATTAAGAGTGTGCATTGATTTTAGAGATTTAAATGTTGTCACTCCTAAGGATGAATATGTTATGCCTGTGGCAGAAATGTTGGTCGACTCTGCCGTTGGTTTTGAATATTTAAGTATGCTTGATGGTTACTCTGGCTATAACCAGATTTTTATTATAGATGAAGATGTACCGATGATGACTTTCGTTGCCCAGGAGCATTGGGGACCTATGAGTGGGTTGTTATGCCATTCGACTTGAAAAATGTTAGAGCAACATATAAAAGGGTAATGAATTCTATGTTCCATGACTTTATTGAAGATTTCGTGCAGGTTTATATTGATGATATTATAATAAAGTCGAACAGCAAATCGACTCATCTGCAACATCTTCGAAAATCTTTCGAGAGAATAAGGAAATATGAATTAAAAATGAATCCATTAAAATGTGCTTTTTGTGTGCATGTAAATGACTTTCTTGGCTTTGTGGTGAATAAAAAGGGCAAAAAAGTGAATCAAAGAAAGACTAAAGCCATAATGGACGTCAAACCTCCGTCGACCAAAAAGGAACTTCAATCTTTGTTGGGCAAAATAAATTTCCTAAGGAGGTTCATATCCAATTTAAGTGGAAAAACTAAAGTATTTTCACCACTACTTCGACTGAAGAATGAGGACTTCATATGGCAAAAGGAGCATCAAAAGGCTTTCGATAAAATCAAAGAATATTTGGTGAAGCCTCCATTATTGGCACCTCTTGTTAGACATAGGCCTATGAGATTGTATACTGCAGCTTTAGGTTCGACTATAGGAAGTCTGTTAGTTCAAGAGGATGAAAAAGTTGTCGAAAGACCCGTGTATTACCTTAGTCGAATGCTAAATGATCCTGAAACTAGGTATAGTGATATAGAAAAACTATGCCTATGTCTGTATTTCTCTTGTATTAAACTGAAGCAATATATAAATCTTGTTGATGTGTATGTGTCTTCTCGTTTTGATATTATTAAACACATGTTGTCCAAACCAATTTTACATAGTCGAATTGGTAAATGGGCTTTAGCATTAACGGAATATTCTATGACTTATGTGCCCTTGAAAGCGATGAAAGGGCAAGTAGTGGTAGATTTCCTTGTCGACCATTTAATGGTTGGCATGCCCCAAAATTATGTTGACTTAGTGCCATGGAAGTTATACTTCTACAATTCTAGCCATAAAAATGGAGCTGGAATAGGGGGCATTATAATTTCTCCCAATGGAATTCCAGCAGAGTTCAAGTATGCAATCAACGACATCTATACTAACAATGAAGCATAATATGAGTCTTTAATAACATGGCTTGAATTGCTGCTAGAATTGGGGGCAAGGAATGTCGAAATTATGGGAGATTCTGAATTGGTGATTAAACAAGTATGAAGAGAATATAGATGTGTCAAAGAAAATTTAATCATGTACTTTGTGATCACCACTAGGTTACTCAAACAATTTGAACATGTGAATATTCGACATATACCTCGACGAGAAAATCAAGAAGCTAATGACTTAGCGCAAGAAGCTTCAAGATATAAGAAATATCAAAACGCAGAGTTTATTTAGGTAAGAAAGAAAGTTCGAGCAACTTTGTTATCTCCTTCAGATTTGTCAATTATAAAGTTAGGGGTTGTAGATGCTGAAAATTTTCAAATTTTAACAATTGACAATGGGAAAGAGTATGATTGGCGAAAGCCGTTGGTCGACTATCTGCATTCCTCCACGGGTTTGACAGAACGTAAGATCAAATATCGTGCCCTCAGTTATTTTTTGATAGAAAATAAATTATTTAAGAAAACTGTTGAAGAAGTATTGCTTAAATGCCTTGGAGAAAGTGAGGCATATGTAGTGATGTCGAGCGTGGATAGTGGAGCATGTGGTGCACATCAAGCTGGACACAAGATGAAATGGCTTTTGGTGCACTCAGGTGTCTATTGACCCTCAATGTTGAAAGATTGTATTGAGTTTGCTAAAAGTTGCCAAGAATGCCAAATGCATGAGGGCATACAAACATGTTCCTACAAGTGAATTACATGTAATTGTAAAACCTTGGTCATTTAGAGGATGGGCCTTAGATGTGATTGGAGAAATAAAACCAGCTTCATCAAAATAATAAAGGTACATTTTAGTTGGCATTGATTATTTCACAAAATGGGTTGAGGCTGTGGCCTTGACAAATGTTGACCAAGAAGCTGTTATTGATTTTATACAAAATCACATCATGTGTCGGTTTGGAATTCCAGAAACAATTACAACCGATCAAGGATCAGTATTTACTGGGAGAAAAATGTAAGAATTTACGCAAGAAGTTGGAATTAAATTGTTAAATTCTACCCCTTATTATGCTCATGCAAATGGCCAAGTTGAGGCTGCCAATAAAGTAATCATTAGCCTAATAAAGATGCATGTAGGAAAGAAGCCAAAAAATTAGCATAAAATACTAGATCAAGTCTTATGGGCATGCAGAACTTCTCCTAACGAAGCAACAAGAACTACTCCATTTCGACTTGTATATGGACATTGTGTTGTGTTGCCTGTGGAGATACATATGCAATCAGTAAGAATCCAAAGGCAACATGAAATACCGTCTGAAGATTACTGGAACATGATGGCAGACGAGCTTGTTGACTTAGATGAAGAGAGAATGTTAGCTCTTGATTCGTTGAGAAGACAAAAAGAAAGAGTTTCCAGAACCTATAACAAGAAAGTAAAGGATAAGATATTCGCTGTTAATGATTTGGTTTGGAAAGTGATATTGCCTATGGATAAAAATGATAGAATCTTAGGAAAATGGTCTCCAGATTGGGAAAGACCTTTTAAGGTGATACAAGTTTTTTCCAACAATGCCTATGAGCTTGAAGAATTAGCCCCATATCAACGAATTCTAAAAAATGTTTAAGGATAACTTTTGCACTAATTCAATCAATTAGGTATGAGTATTAATTGACTGGGCAATACAATATTTTGCCAAAATCTGTTATGACAGTTCGTGATTCAACTAGCACATCTCAATTTTTTTATAGGAATATCTTCTTAAGAAATAGAGACTTAAAAATTTATTTTAATATATGTGTGATTTAGTCGTATAACTTTACAAAAAATCTAGTGTTTTTACAAAACACAATTCACTCAGACGCGGTAGAGCAAATTTCACACTTCCTCTTTTTCACTCGGACACCAATCATATAGACATTTGGTTGAATCTTCTTCGAGACAAGACTTGAGATTTGTTTAAGTTGAACGTCATCATTAAAATATATTTGTAATGGTCACCAAATCCTAATTTGTCATGCTTGTATCTTTAACCATTTTGCATTCTTGAATCCTCATATGTTGTAAAAATTGTTATGCACATTTACATGCAAGTTACATAATCAAACACTCATTTTATCTGTCATCATCAAAAACACATGATCGATGTCAAGCTTTGATCAATTTTTCAAGTAACCTACATAATATGGTTCCAAAAAAGCCACAAATAAGCAAAGTCATGTGTAGCAAATCAAATGGACTCCGAGATGTGTTTTTAAATATTTACTTATTTAAAAAGCAAATTGTTTAGAATAATAAACATAAAGCACCCTTGCAATAATTTAACAAAGTTCCAAGTGGTAATTACAAATTAGTATTCTAATAACTAACTAAATTATCATTTTTATTATTAAGAAGAAAACACTCATTGAGACAAAGACCCCTTATTCACTCTCTCTCTCTTCAACTCTTTCTCTCTCCAAGTCTCTCATTCTCTACGCGATCTCTTTCACTGTCTTTCAATTGCGAATATTTTCACCAAAACCTCTACAAAATCCTTCTCCATTTCTCACATTTTCGGTTTTCTCTGTCTCTTTTGACCCTCACTCGTGAAGCTCCGAATCACTTCATACTCAGATTCGAGGTCAAAATTGCTCACTGGATTTTCACTTCAGATTCAATGATTTGATTAATTGAAGTAAGTTTCCTCCTTTTTAACATTTTTGGTTACCCTTTTGCATGATTTCACTGTACGATCAACTGGGTAGTTGATTTAGCTGCTTTGCATAATCATGTGTTGGTGGATCTGTGTTTTTCATAATGAGTTGATACTTTAGCTTGGGATCCTAAGAATTTTGGTGGAGTTAGAGTGATTGAATTCGGAATTTTTGATTTTTAGTCTAATATTTTTTTGGGTTTGAAGGAATCTGAGTAGAGTATTGTAACTGAAACGCACAAAAAAAAGTACTTTTTTTTTTAATTCAGAGCTAGGTGTCCGTTACTATCTTGATCCTGGTGCAAATCTATGGTCAAATTATTTCATATTTTTTCACACCCTCTTTTGGGTTAGACTTAGGAGTTAGAATATGAAGTGGGTTTTGACTTTTGAAGTTGGAAAATAAGGAAATACTAGTATATATATTTATAAATTAGGGAAGTGAGAAACTATTATTATTAATTAATTAAAGTCACACTAGTAATAATATTTCAACCATGTCTTAGTCTCAGGGGATTTGAACTTAGTCTTTTGACTAAGTAGTTACTTCAACCGAAAGTAGTGGATGATTCTGTTTTCAAAGTAATTTCCAGTTATGGAAATTTTACAATCTACATGCGAAAGATGTTCGGAAATAGATGCCATGTTGCTTCCATTTATAGCTAGTAGGAGTTCAGATGTTGATGTTTTTAAGTCTCTCTGGTGATGGAGTAGAGTTATCTAATTTAAAATGCCTAGTTTAACGTTTCTAATAATTAGATTGGGTCTATGTGTTTCTGGTAACACGCTCGGGGTTAGTATATATTTTCCTGATTAACATGCTCGGGCCTAGTTTAGCCGACTTAGTGATTAAGATTCAATACATATACTCCTGATTGAAAGTATACAATTTATTCTGCTGCAGGTTTTTTTTTGCCATAACTTTCAATATCTGATTCCTTTCTCACTCTAACACTACTGCTTTTGGAAATTGGGAATCTCGTATGGCTGGACCATGGCTTTTAAGAATCTGTCTACCGATGTGAAATGATAGATTTTTTAAGCTATTATCAGTGTATCCTTCCGAGAAACCTGTTTGTGAGATTTCAATTTATAAAGTACGAACATGCCTACATGGTGGGGAAAATCATCATCAAAAGAAACTAGGAAGAAAGCAGGTAAGGAAAGTATTATTGATGCATTGCACCGAAAGTTTAAGTTTCCATCTGAGGCTAAATTAAGCACTAGATCTGGAGGATCTCGTAGACGAAGCAATGATACAATTTCAGAGAAAGGGGATCTATCTCCATCCGGATCAAGATCCCCTTCACCTTCCAAAGTAGCAAGGTGTCAAAGTTTTGCTGAAAGGCCTCATGCTCAACCACTTCCGCTTCCTGGTCTACACCCTTCAAGTGTAGGTCGAGTGGATTCTGAAATTAGTATATCAGCAAAATCAAGACTGGAAAAGTCCTCCAAGTCATCATTGTTTCTTCCACTTCCGAAACCTGCATGCATACGCTGCGGGACAAATCCTGCAGATTTGGATGGAGATATCGTCAACCCTTCAGTCTTCAGTGATTGCTCTGCTGATAGTGACGAGCCAGCAGACTCACGCAATCGTAGTCCTCTGGCAACTGACTCTGAAACGGGGACTAGAACTGCTGCCGGAAGTCCTTCCAGGTTGCATCTCCAAACCATAATAAACTTTCAGATAGTACATGTTTATGCATATGCATACCTCAATTATTTGTGATTGATTGCATTTGAGAAATATATATTTTTTACTTTACTCAAAAGTTTCCTTGTTTCTGAAGCTTGATGCTCAAGGATCAATCGCCTACTGTTGCCCAGTTGAATTCGAGAGAAGTGAAAACACCGGCAAACATTCTAAGCAATCACACTTCTTCTACTTCACCTAAGCGAAGGCCTTTACGACACCATGTTCCAAATCTTCAGGTTCCTCCTCACGGTGTCTTCTATAGTGGTCCCGACAGTTCCTTGTCAAGTCCATCAAGAAGTCCATTGAGGGCATTCGGTACAGATCAGGTGTTGAATTCTGCATTTTGGGCTGGAAAGCCATATCCAGAGATCAATTTCGTCGGATCTGGCCACTGCTCTAGTCCGGGTTCCGGTCACAATTCGGGGCATAATTCAATGGGAGGGGACATGTCGGGACCATTATTTTGGCAACCAAGTAGGGGTAGCCCTGAGTATTCTCCAGTACCTAGTCCTAGAATGACTAGCCCTGGTCCAAGCTCAAGAATTCAGAGTGGAGCAGTCACACCTATTCATCCTAGAGCAGCGGGAACACCGACTGAATCACAAACAGGATGGGTTGATGAGGGAAAACAACAGAGTCATCGTTTGCCTCTCCCTCCTTCAACAGTTACCAATACCTCGCCATTCTCTCATTCTAATTCTGCAGCAACATCTCCATCTATGCCAAGAAGTCCAGCTAGAGCAGATAGTCCAATGAGCTCTGGTTCACGTTGGAAAAAAGGGAAGCTGCTTGGCAGAGGCACGTTTGGACATGTCTATATTGGCTTCAATAGGTATATACTTCAGATTGAATGTTCACAGTTTCATTATGGTTCTTTTAAATTTTTTTCCTAAATGTGTCTCAACAATAATTATTTGGTTGAAAATGTTGTCTCTTCTAGCGAAAGTGGTGAAATGTGTGCAATGAAGGAGGTTACTATGTTTACAGATGATGCCAAATCTATGGAAAGTGCTAAGCAGTTAATGCAGGTAAAACGATCCCTTCTAAATCTAGCAAAGTTTGGTAAATAATTAATTTTCGTCAGGTGCGATATTATATTTGTAGTCTTGAATTTAACACGGCTTTCAAAATCTAACTATAAGATTTCTCACAGGAAATTCATTTGTTGAGCCGTTTAAGACATCCAAATATTGTGCAGTATTATGGTTCTGAAACAGTGAGTTCTCTCATTTTTCTGCGCATGATCTTCTACAAGTCACATGAATATAAGTTTCTGGAAGTTTACCTAACAATGATCGATATAGTAGTAGAAATTTGCCAGAAGAATTTGTTTTTATAGACTACTTACATAACATAAGTTTTTGAATCATCCCTTGCACAGGTAGACGACAAGCTTTACATATACCTTGAGTATGTATCTGGAGGCTCCATACATAAACTTCTTCAAGAATATGGGCAATTTGGTGAACTAGCTATTCGTAGTTATACTCAACAAATTTTGTCAGGGCTTGCTTATTTACATGCTAAAAATACTCTTCATAGGTGAACTAATGGCATCTATTCCTAATTTCAATGTTTTAAATTTTGCTGCTGCCACCTAATGATTAGTTTTTTCTTAAAACTGATATATCTGTCTTTGAAATTCTGTTTACACGTATAGGGACATCAAAGGAGCAAACATACTGGTAGATCCAAATGGCCGGGTCAAGGTTGCGGACTTTGGCATGGCAAAACATGTAAGCTTAGAGATGATAACTGTCTAGTATCCATTGTTTCTGCATTTAAGCTGATTTGAATGAGCTAGATATGAAAATTAAATTCTGTAGATCATATTCTATATTGTCCAGAACGTTGCATGATTACTCCTGTTTATTATACTTATTTATTTATTACTTGATTTGCAGATAACAGGGCAATACTGTCCTTTGTCGTTCAAAGGAAGTCCTTATTGGATGGCTCCTGAGGTTCTACTTTTCTTCTTTTTTTGGTTTAGCTCTTTAGATTTTAATTGCATATTTGTTTTGTCACTCAGTATCTTTGCTTTTTGATGATTTAGGTTATAAAGAATTCCAAAGAATGCAGCCTTGGTGTGGATATATGGAGTCTTGGATGCACAGTTTTGGAAATGGCTACAACTAAACCTCCTTGGGCTCAGTATGAAGGGGTTAGTAATTCGTGTATATGCCTGTGATTTTATATTACTAAGACCCGAAACATGGCAACTATTTAAAATTATTTCTTCTTAATGTTTATGTATTTGCATGTTTCTATAACAGGTAGCTGCCATGTTCAAAATTGGTAACAGCAAGGAGCTCCCAACAATCCCGGAGCATCTCTCAAATGAAGGAAAAGATTTTGTTAGGAAATGTCTACAGCGTAATCCACGTGATCGCCCTTCAGCAAGTGAATTATTGGACCACCCTTTTGTAAAAGGTGCGGCACCTTTGGAAAGACCTATTATGGTTCCTGAAGCTTCAGATCCTATTTCTGGAATTACACACGGAACAAAAGCTCTGGTGCGTAAGCTATTTCCCTACACGAATCGTTTAAAGCTCAGTTGTATTTGCATGATTGTCCATGTTACCATTTGGTGGTTGTTTGTTTGTTTGACTTTCATTGCATGCCGGTATCAAATTGTCTTTATCTACACGATAGAACAAACTACGGAACAGTAGCTTCCAAATGAGTTAGCTTTGTACTGCTGAAGTCTCAATCCTTATGCTCTTGTTTTTTTTAATAATTGCACATATCTTTGATCAATTCTCAGGGCATTGGACAAGGAAGAAATCTGTCTGCTTTGGATACAGATAAGCTCTTTATTCATTCTTCCAGGGTTTTGAAAAGTAATCCTAATGAAAGGTACCTCTCTCACCCACTCACTCACACCCACAAATGCATGATATTGCGAATGATAATCTGAAATTATTTCATTAATTTCCAGTGAAACCCACATTCAAAGGAATATATCTTGCCCAGTCTCTCCGATTGGAAGCCCACTTTTGAGGTCAAGATCACCACATCAAAGAAGTGGGAGATTGTCTCCTTCTCCTATATCCAGCCCTCGGACTGCTTCTGGTGCATCCACTCCTCTCACTGGCAGCGGCAGTGGTGCCATTCCGTTCAGTAATCACTTAAAACAGTCGGTTTACTTTCAAGAGTGTCTTGGTAGCTTGCCGAAATCCTCAAACTACATTAACGGCTCCTCTCATCATGACTCAAATATCGACATTTTTCGTGGAATGCAAATCGGGTCACACATTAAATCAGAACTTGTCTCCTCCGAAAACGATGCTCTCACTAAGCAGTTTGTAAGGTCTCCTCATCCAGAGCCATATGACTTTCAGTCGGTCTTGGCTGATCGCGTTGGCCGGCAGCTGCTGGGAGATCATGTTAAGATTAACCCATCATTTGATCCAAACCCCAGCTCGTCGTTGCTCAACCGAACAAATGGTTTATGACATCAGGAATCTTCTATGGCCACTAATCTAATCAGCTTTTGAAGTTTCCGATCTTACCCTTCAGTTACACAGATCTGTTCATTGTTATATTTGTAAGGATATAATAATACAATAAGGAGCCAAAGCACAAGAGTATCTGTGTAAATAAAATTGCGTAGTCTTGTATGAGGCACAGAAGTGCATTTTCCATGGCTTCAGGCTTGGGCTTATGGAGTTAAATCCTTGCATAATCAAGTGCCAAACAATGTCACAACAAGAATCCTTTCCTCCTAAGAATCTGAGGGTTTAGACAAAACATGAAATGTTCTGTTTTCAAGCAAATGCTGACTTGTTGGGCAGGAGGAACTTGTTTTTTTTGTATGCATAGTTTTCAAGACGCAGCAGCAACAATCAATATTTGAGAAGCAAGGAGCATAGATGTTTCTCCTCTGCTAAAAAAACTAGGAATGACAAGAGTTAATGCAATGAATGACAAATGCGATTTTTTAGAACACCATATAATGTCGGAGAAAAGAGATGAAGTGATACAACTTTTAACATGTAGACAATTTTTTTTTTTTGGGAGGTATGACATTGTTGTACAGAAGATGGAAACTTTATTGGTGGCAAGTCTAGAATTGGTAGAAGCTCATGCATTTTATGTTTATTTGCTGGCTCAATTGTATGTTACTGTTATTGTATCTTTTCTGTACATTTCTACTGTAAAATTGAAGAAATATGATCTTGTGATCCTCTCATTGGCTTAATGTATTTTGTTTCTTCCAATATTAGCTGACTTTACAAGTTGCAATTAGAACTTGTGAGTTAAGTTATTCTTAAATGATGGTTTTGGTATGTGGCTACTCAAGAAGCCACTGGTGAATTTAAAGAGGAAACAAAGTAAATCATTTGTAAAGAGGAAATATCATATGGCATCAAAACTCTTTACATATGATTAAGTTATAAGAGTTTTCTATATCTACATTAACTGCAATTAAGACTAATAAAATCTATATGATGGCTTTTAAATTTTTGTCTGCATGGTGGGAAATGGGGTTTGCAATATCATACGCAAATATATATGATGGCTTGTAATTTATTGTCTGCATGCTGGGAAGTGGGGTTTGCAATACCATATGATATATGTCTTGGGACAATGACATTATATGCATTCACCTTATGAAGTCATTTTGTGCTTATTGTTCATTAATTTATCATTAGCCAAATTTCTTTGACAATGACATGATATACATTCAACTTAATTTATCATTAGCCAAATTTCTTTGACAATGACATGATATACATTCAACTTTTATGAAGTTATTTTGTGCTTTTTAATCAACGTGTGTATACTCGTTCAAAAACGTCACTTCAGATTAATATTTTTTAAAATTAACCGTTAGATTGAAACATATCATCATATAGATCATACATATAAAGTTTGAGATTAATCTATAAAGTTTTACTATACAATCAAGATATTCAAAAATTAACGTCAAAATGGACTTTCATATAACGTTAATTTTGATGTAGTTCAATGACATAGTAAATCATTATAGATTAATATCAAACTTTATAGGTATGATCTATATGATGATATGTTTCAATCCATCGGTTGATTTTAGAAAATATTAATCTGAAGTAACGTTTTTGAGCGATGTAACTCATGGTATAACGTTTTTGGTGATGCATTTTTGAATAATTTTTGAGTAAAATGGGAGTGTTTTATTTGCAACCTTTTAATTGGTGTGATTTTAGGTGCGTCCGTAAACATATTTTTGGACACAGCAAAAGTGTTTTCGAATTTTCAGATGTGTGAACTCACCTTATAATAGAAACAACATTTCTCTTAAATAGGGTGTGTTTGATTGTAAAGAGAATATGAGAAGAGAGAAAAAGGTAAGAAAGAGTGTGAAAAGAAGAGATAGAGAAGAAATAGATATTAGTTTTTTATAAAACTACAAAAATATTCTTAAATAGAAAATAACTTATACAACTTAATTTAATTCTTGTTCGGTTTAAATAAATTGCATTATAACTATAATCAAAAGAAATTATATTATTCGTATTAATATATATTTTAATTATTTAATTAATTAGTTATAATATAATTTTAGAGAATTTAAACAATTAATTGTATTAATTTTGTCTAAAAAGTTAAGAGTTACTCCTATTATAAGTGATTTATGACTAAGGGTTATTGAAAAAAATATGTGCCATCACTAATCCTTTCTTCGCGGAGCAACGAAGACTAAATATTGGTGTGGGCTCCATGAAAATAACATCTTTCTTGTTAACTTCTCTGCTTTCCAAGAATTTTTTTTTTGCCGTCTTTTCATTCAACCTGTCACCCCAAATTTTTTTATTCTTACTTTAATTTATAAAAATTTCTGGTAATTTTTTTAAATTTTTTTTGATATCGAAAATTTGAAATTTTTGGTATACTGAAAATTTCAAATATATTGAATTATTTTTCGAAAAAATTCTGTATTTTTATCGGAAATTTTGGAAATTCTTGATATTTGACAGAAATTTCCGATTTTTTTTTTGAAAATTCTGAAAAATACCAGAAATTTCGTAAATTTCCGGTAGCACCCCGCCCAATTTCCAGTATTTTTAATTTTTTTTTCTTTTCAAATTCTGAAATATACAAAAAAATTCCGGCATGAGATTTAGAATTTTCAGTATTTTAACTGAAATTTCCGATACACCTTCAAATTTCCGGTAAAATTCAATGTTTTTAAAAAAAAAAGTGATTTTACGATACCCTTTAGGAATCATGACTTTTACCTTTTGAAAGGTTTAACTGTTATCGGTTGTATCATTTACAATGTCAACTCCCAACAAAACCAACATATGGAAGGTTGGGACTAGGGGTGGTAGTTGGGTTGACTCGCCCTGTGGCTTGCTGCTAACCCGCAAAAAGTGGGGTGAGTCAACTTTGTTAGAACAAAGTTTGTTTCTAATAATATATTAAAGTTTTGATGATAACATGCATAATAAATGTTGTATGAATGAATATGATACTCTGACTTGTACATGTTTCATTTCAGAAGATGTTCTGACTCTAGCGCAAAATGGAGAATATATCATGCTGAGCAGAAGATGAAGTTAGAAGTTCTAATGAGAGCAGAACTTCTGGACAAAGCACGCTCAAAGTAACTGCTGATAGAAACACGCTTTAGAAGTTTGAATGAGATAGAACTTCTGATCAAGCATGCTCAAAGCAACTGCTGATAGAAACAAGCTTTAGAAGTTCTAATGAGAGAAGAACTTCTGGAACACGCACGCTACCTATAAAGCTTCTAAAGTAAAGAATGAAATTCAACTTCTGAGAAAAGCAAGCAAAGCGCAACCTCTGATAAGAAGCACCAAAAGTATGTTTTGAAAAGAAGATGTTAACAAGGCTTACAAAAGATCATGAAGTATTAGAAGTTCTAACGAAGACAAAACTTCTGGTCACGCAAGCTAGGAAGCAATTTCTGATAGAAGCAAGCTAAACGCAACTTCTGATAGAAGCAGATAAGCACAATTCTGATAGAAAGCACCAACAGAATGTTCTGATAAGAAGATATTTTAACAAGGCTTACAAAAGATCATCATCTAAATATACGTCATCTTCTAAGAGACAAAACCTGTTGCATCAACGTTATCCTACTAAGCTAAAAAGGCTAAGTACTTGAGTGGTACAACTTTCAAGGTTCATTGGTTAAGCAAAATCACGTGGAGATTACCAAGTTAATTACGTTTTCCATTCTTCAAGACACGCTACCTCCAACGGAAAGTTTTCCTAGAAAGCTCTACACAAAGTCTTCAATTCAAAAAGGAAAATAACAACAACAATAACGTATCAACGAAAAAGGCAGAACAACAACATCATCAACGTTGAACAATCATTCATTTCAAAGTAAACTCACGCTGCAAAAAATAAAGAGTCATTTCTTGTAATAGTTTATTAGATACATTGAGCTTCATATTTGTATAAACTTCACTTTGTGAAGAATAGCTTTCTAGAAGCAATATTGTACACAGTCAGTCAGAAATCATTTATCTGATAGTTGTTCCTTGAGAGACCAATTGGGTCAGTATTCTTGAGAGGGCTAGACTAGTTGAGTCTTAGAGGTGTAGTCACAACAGTTGGTTGTGCAGATTGTTCCTTGAGAGACCAGTTTGGGTCAGGATTCTCGAGAGGGCTAGGATTAGTGAGTCTTAGAGGAAGTTAGTCACACCAGTTGGGTAGTGCACTCTGTAATCGTTGATTATAGTGGATTAAGTCCTCGTTGAGAGAGGCGAAATCACCTTGACGGGTGGACTGGAGTAGTTTGAGTTTCAAACAAACAAGGATAAAAATCCTCGAGTATTTAGTTTGTTGTTTGGGTAAAAGTATTTAAAGTAAGAAAAACTTATTCAACCCCCCCTTCTAAGTGTTTTTTCAAGCCTTCAAACTTGAGAAGAGTGGTGATGAGATAATACATTCAATAAATATGTGGAAGGAAAATAAAAAATTATTTCAAATAAAATGAATATTTATTTTATTTATGATTTTATTTTATAATAATTAAGCATTTTATATTTAATGACCCCCCTTTCTTGTTTTGTCCATATCTTAAGTTCTAGGATTTCGATTGACTTGATCTTTAATGCATCGGAAAGCTAAGACAATTATATACAATTCATTTGTTGGGGTCAATGAATATCTAATTTCTCCACTACCTTTAAGTGTACGACCTTTCATTCACTTTCTCCATTAACTTTAAGTGGAATTTCTCTGGTACAAGCAACACATGTTTTATAGTTATGTCTTAACTTTAGAACAATGTCATGACATATGTTACAACATCTGATTTTACATCCTGAATAGATTTATCAAGTTATAACAAATACATAAATTTAAACTGCAGAATGATAAATAACACAAAAAGTTATAGTTCGGTGCAACATCACCTACTTTATGGGCTACCAAGCCAGGAAGAAAGTCCACTATCAACAATATTGGTTCAAAGTTAAACAATCCAAGTTTACAACTTCTCGCCTAATCCATACCCAATGCAACTTCTACCCAGGCACCTACTAGATACGAGAGATCGCCATCTCACCTCCTAAATCACCTTAGTTGATATCTAACAATCCCAATCCCAATGACTGTATTGAGAATAACTCAACTAGAAGATCATACTTCCATTACAATACTTAGCCAAGACTCTTGACTAATAACAATACTCGAATTTGCTTAAAAGCTTCATCCAATAACAATACTCAACTCATTATCTAAAGGCTTCTGAGTGAGAACATAATCTCGACCACAAGTATCAAAAGATACAAAGGTGTCTTACACACAATACACAATAGAATCTCAAAACCTAAGACTAAATTTTCTTTCCCTAATTTTACAATTGTTGAAAGAACTACTAATACATTAGGTTAGTGTTCCTTTTTAAATACACCTCTTCAGTCCACGTGCTTTGAATTCTGCATCCAAAAGTTTCTTGATCCATAAGCTAAGCGATGCACCAATTATGTAGCTAAATCTTCTTAAATGTTGGAACAATCAATACAGAGTTTCCTAAATTATTTTAAGGCCCAATTTAGTAACTAATGTACCACTGGAGATATAAATCAAATGTTTCAGATTAAATCTTATTGATCTGCAAAATTTACTGAGATATACCCAAAAGAAATATCACATAAACAAATCAAGCCTGTCAAGATTTAAAAACAGCATCACCTGTTGTATCAGACCACAATGTCACGAGATATGCTTTGACATCTGGCTGAAAAATTCATACTAGCAAAACTGTTATGACAGTTGACAAGAATGCTACACCATCTTGATCAACATCAGTATAGAACCATTTCTTAGCAAAATTATACCAACCTCTAAACTATGGAACCAACATTCTCCCCTGAAATTCCTGGCAGCAAATACTTGATGTCACAGAGAATGTTATGACACAGTATCTGACACTATGTTGACAATTCACACAAGAAATAAAGCAAGAATAACACAATAAGTTGTTCACCCGGTTCTAATAAACCTTCTGAGGCTACCAAGCCGGGAGGAAATTCACTATTAGTAGAATTAATTCGTGAATAAACCAACCGCTTTATCTCCTTCACTTAAGACCTACCCAATGACACTTCAACCTAAGTCCTACTTAGATCCGAGTTCCTCACTCCCCTCAATCACCGCGTTGATATCAACCTATTGATTAATTGAATTGTGAAGTCACACTTCAATAAACTATCTTGATCTCGCTTCAAAGCTTTCAATCAAGAGACAAACACTCGTGCTTCAAAGCTTTGAGTGATAAACTACCCTTACAAACAAATCCTAGTCCAATGCACTTATCAATTGATAGTTGCTTGGCTCACAAGAGAAACTAGAATTACACAAAACCAACTGTTAAATCCCTTAACAGTACACAAATTACAGCCTACAATATCTTCAATAATTCCAGAGGCGTTGCAGCAGTATAAGAGTTGATTTCCTTTTATAGAAGCAGTTCCAAATCTTCAGTTTTGGGCTTCCATAAAGATAGCTAGGGTTCAATTAATTTAATCCTAAAAACATGGTCTTTTCAACAACCAATTTAGATTTAATTAAGATTAACCTAGCAGCCACGTGAGCATGCTTTCTAATAACAGAAAAACATAAATAAACATTTCAACAAACTTCCGAAAAATCTCAGAAAAACAGTAGAATGTCAATGTCATAACATCCATTATGACATCGATGAATTTCCAGGCTTTAGCTTCCAGTTTGTACTTTTACCATCCTTGTCCAGGATTTATCTTCAATCTCTGAATGTCATGACATCTATCAAGACATTTCTAAAGCCTAGTTTTACCAAAATTAATGCCAACTTAAAAACACTAACAAACTCCCCCTTTGGCACATTTTTGGCTAAAACTACTTAACCTATCAGAGTACATATGCAGCAGAAGACAAATTAGTTCTAAGCTTAAATAAACTAGAACCTAGAGATAAGATAAATTCTACCCATACAAAAAATTCCATAATTGCCCACATACAAAATTTTAAACAGGCCATACAATTTCCCAAAGTCCCAATACTACTGTCACACAGTAGTTCTTCTCCCCCTTTTTAGCCATAAAGGGCCAAAGGAAATAATACAGTTGCCCCAAACAATTAACATATAACTAAGTACCATCATTGTTTAGGGGTACATTTCTGTCAAGGCATTACAAATCCTTCAATAAAGGATTACAATCATCCAGAATACACAATCATAAAAAAAGAGCAAATTGACAGAACAAAGACAGAAAACAATCATCACAGCAACTTAATCAGTTGCTCTCCTTTGCTGAAGACGCTTATTCATTGTTAGCGAGAACATTAACTAGTTCATTGAATCTTGAAGCGAAGCTTGATCGACTTTGCGGTCTAGGAGCTTTCCTTTTCTTGGCCATTGGTGTTCTTTTGCATTTTGAGCACCAAAGAATTTAGCTCTATACTTTTGAAGAAGTTCCGAAGTTATTTTCTCATCTTGAGAACCAGAAATACCACCCTTTGCTTTGGTAGGGAAATCAACAAGAGTATCAGAGTCCACATGTGTTGCTTGGACTTGATCATCAGATGTCATAACATCTTTTGTGACATCTGGATCATCTGCTAAATTAGGGCTAGCAGGCCTTTGATTAAGGGGAAATTCGTGAAGGTGATTTTCGCTCAGGATTCGTGACTATCCTAGCAATGGCTCCTTCTACATACATGGTACCTTCCCTATTTCTTATCTCAGGGGGAACAGATGAGGAAGAGCCAGAAATCTTACCCGTATAAGTAACAGATGATCTTTGGGTATTCTGTACATGTTGATTCTCAGTTGCCATGGGCGAGGGAGAACTTCATGTGTTCAACGTTGAGAGCTGCAGCGCTTGCCCTTATCTCTGCCATGGTGGGAGATGGACAGTCAGAGTCTTGGGATGAAGAGGATGAGGAAGACATGTTTTGCTGAGAAAAGTTGAGAATCAGAGACCAAGAATGACGAAGCGGTTGAGAGTATCTTTTGGATGGAGAAGATATGATACTTTCAAATGAAAAGGCTATTATATGGAGGAGTCTTTTCACATTCTTGAACCTTATAAAAATAAGAGGAAAATAATCAAACGACCCACTTATAATTAATAAATGGTCTCTTCCCTTTCTTGGAAGCAATCTTAATTGCTACAATTCCTCATACTGACAAATACCCAGTTTGCTCCTTAAATTTTCAAATTGACTAGCATCAAGAGCCTTGGTAAAATGTCACCATTGAAGTTCGTGACTACATGATCCAATTTAATCACTTTCTCCTCCACAAGGTCTCGATGAAGTGATGTCTAATGTCTATGTGCTTAGTCCCACTGTGTTGTATAGGATTCTTTGATATATTAATAGCACTCAGTTGTCACGAGACAATGTCATGACATCCTGTGTGACATTGTACTCGACAACATCCGCTTCATCCGCACCATTTGAGAACAATCGCTACCTGCTATGTATTCACTTGAGTGGATAGGGACACTTTGCTTCTTTCTAAACCAAGAAACAAGATTGTTTCCCAAGAAGAAGCATCCTCAGGTACTTTTCTTTCATCAAGACTCATCAAGATCACAATATCCGAAATTGGTTCACATCCATGGGAATATAGGATACCATAATTGCAAGTTCCACTCACATACTTCAGAATTCTTTTCACCTAGTTAATGTGACTTACTTTAGGTTCGACTTGATATCTTGCACATACTATAAGCAATGTCGGTCTGGTTAGGTACAACAAGCTCCCTATCATGCTTCTATATAAACTTTGATAAACCTTTTCACCACTTGCATCCTTGGTCAACTTCAAATGTGTAGGAGCAGAAGTCCTTTTATGGCTGGCATTCTCCATTCCAAACTTCTTGACAATATTCCTTGCATACTTGCTTTGTGAAAGAAATGTTGAATCTTCCATCTGTGTGACTTGCAATCCAAGGAAGTAAGTTAACTCTCCCATGAGACTCATTTCAAACTCTGCTTGCATTTGATTGGCAAAGTGTTTCACCATTGTCTCTGACATTCCTCCAAATACTATGTCATCAACATAAATTTGAGCCACCATAACCTTTCCACCTTCATTCTTGACAAAGAGAGTTTTATCCAAGCCTCCTTTCCTGTATCCTTTGTCTGTAAGGAACTTGGTCAGCCTCTCATACCAGGCCCTAGGGGCTTGTTTTAGTCCATATAGGGCTTTCCTTAATTTGTAGACATGTTCAGGAAAACTTGGATCCACAAATCCTTTAGGCTATTCTACATATACTTCCTCATTTAAGTAGCCATTTAGGAAGGCACTTTTCACATCCATCTGAAATAATTTGAATTTCAGAATGCAAGAAACTCCTAGTAGAAGCCTGATTGATTCCAGTCTAGCCACTGGTGCAAAGGTCTCATCAAAGTCAATTCCCTCCACTTGATGTAACCCTGAGCAACAAGTCTTGCTTTATTCCCGTGTGAGTCCTTCGCATCGACTTGTTCTTGTAGATCCACTTAGTACCAAGATGTTTGTTCCTTCCGTCTAGGAACTAATTCCATACTTCATGTTGCTTGAATGGTTCAATTCTCTTGCATTGCTCCAATCGAATTCATCACATAGAGCTTCTTTGACATTCTTTGGCTCTATTTTTGACACGACGAGTTTGAGACAGCTCGGATCTTGTAACAACACCTTTGGTTGGGTCTCCAATGATGAGATCCTTTGATGATCTTTCTGAATCTCGATGGAGGAATCTTTGTTTGCTTCCTCAGGTTCAGATTTAGATGAAGTAGGAGTAGGTACATTTTCCTTATCAGGTACTTGAGGTGATGTCTCAAACCATGTCTCAACATCATATAGGACATTGTGCTCCTGATGATGATCATCAACAATGACATTAATAGACTCCATCATAACCTGGGTTCTAGAGTTGAATACCCTATATGCTCATTGTTTGTGAGTATCCCGGAAAATGCCTTCATCACTCTTAGAGTCCATTTTTCTCCTTTGATCACGATCTGTCAGAATATAGCATTTGCTACCAAACACATGAAAGTATTTCATAGTTGGTTTTCTTCCTTTCCATAGCTCATACAGGGTGGAGGCAGTTCCCTTTCTTAAGGTGACCTGTTAGAACATAGCAAGTGTATTCATAGCTTCAAAAATGAATAGGAGTTTCTTAGCATGAATCATTGCTCCGCGATTCCTGATAGTCCTATTCTTTCTTTCCACAACCCCATTTTGTTGAGGTGTTATAGGAGAAGAGAAATCATGGTTGATCCCTCGAGGTAATTCATCAAACTTGTTGTTCTCAAATTCCTTTCCATGGTCACTTCTTATTCGACAATACGACTTTCCTTCTCTCTCAAGTCTTTTGCATAACTCCTTAAAGACATCAAACACTTGATTTTTCTTTGATGAAGTTTATCCGTAACTGAGAAATCATCCACAACAACATAGGCATATCTTTTTCCACCAAGACTTTCAACCTGCATAGGCCCTATCAAGTCCATGTGCAGCAGCTCCAGCACTTTAGATGTGGTCAGATGTCTAGACATTGGGTGTGACATTCTGGTTTGCTTTCCAACCTGACACTCACCACACACCCTTCCTTCATCAATGTGGAGTCTTGGTATCCCTCTGACAGCCTCCATTGAGATGATCTTTTTCATCCCTCTGAGATGTAGATGTCCTAGTTTTTGATGCCACAACTTTACCTCCTTTTCATCTTTGTCTGTGGAACACACAGAAGAGAGGTTGGTGTTCTCAGATTCCCACATGTAACAGTTGTCTTTTGATCTGATTCCTCTCATAACTACTTCTTATTTATCATTGATTACAAGACATTCAGATCTAGTGAAGTTAACTTTGAATCCCATATCACATAGCTGGCTTATGCTTATGAGGTTAGCAGTCAATCCTTTTACCAGCAGCACTCCACTTAGATTTGGAACTCCATAGCAGTCCAAGTTTCCAACACCTTTGATTTCTCCTTTAGCTCCATCTCCAAAAGTAACAAAGCTGGTAGAATGAGGTTTGACATTATTCAGTAGGTTTTTTATTCCAGTCATATGCTTAGAACACCCACTGTCAAAGTACCAATCTTTCTTGGCAGACACTCTAAGAGAAGTGTGAGCTATCAATGCTGCAGTCTTCTTCTTTCACTTTTGAGTGTATGGTACTTTGATGTTTTTAGGCTTAACATAGGGAGTCTGATTAGGGTATCCATGTAGCCTATAGCAGAAGGGTTTTATGTGTCCAAACCTTCCACAATGATGACATCTCCATCTTTGAAACTTCTTCTTTATGTTTCTCTGATCCTGATGTTGATCCCAATGTTGTGACATCTGCTTTGACATTGACTTATCAGGTCTGTTCTTCTTCCTGTTATCAGCAATTTTCTTTGCAGCCACATGTCCTGAGCCATGAACATTTCCTGTTTTATGGTGTGACATCTGCTTTGACCTTAGTTTCCCATGCCTCTTCTTTTTCTTGTCACCAACAGGTTCCTCTTTAGTCACATATCCTAGACCATCCTTATTTCCAGCATTTTATCCAAGCTGAAGGATTTCTTCCAACTTATCAGTTCCAGTGGTCAGCATTTTGACAGATTTAGTCATCTGATCAAGCTTGGAATTTAACACTACAATTTCACTGTTGAGATGACTTATAGTGGCTGTATTCTTCTTCTTCTCAGCTTCCAGCTTCACATTTTCTGCCTCCAACTTCTCAATCAGCTTTTTCTATTTTTCATTCAGCTGGCATACTTCACCACTTCTGATACACAGTTTCTTGTAAGTATCAGCAAGTTCTTCAAAGGTCACTTCTTCATCACTAGAGTCATTATCTGAATTACAACTTCCAGAAGGTGCAGTGACAAGATTAGCTGCTTCTTCCTCAGATTCACTTCCTGAATCAGACCAAGTGACAACCATTCCTTTCTTTTGTTTCTTAAGAAAGGTGGGACATTCAGCTCTAATATGTCCATATCCTTCACATTCATGACATTGGACTCCTCTGCTTTGACTCCCTTTTTCTTCTGACTTGGATCTTCTGCTGGAATGATAAGTTCTGCTGATGTCAGATACAATGTCATTGACATTTGACCTTGACTTTGGATCAATCCTCTTGATGAGCTTGTTGAACTGCCTTCCAAGCATAGCTATAGCTTCAGATATCTTCTCCTCATCTTCCACCTTGCATCCTTCTTCAGAATTGGATACAAGTGCTATGCCTTTGTTCTTCCTGTCAACAGTTTCACTGATTCCCATCTCAAAAGTCATAAGGGATCCAACAAGTTCTTCAACCTTCAAGGTGCTGATGTCCTGTGCCTCCTCTATTGCAGTTACTTTCATTGCAAATCTCTTAGGCAAGGATCTGAGAATTTTTCTCACCAGCTTCTCCTCTGACATCTTCTCACCAAGTGCTCCTGAGGTGTTGGCAATCTCCAAGATATTCATGTGAAACTCATGAATAGTCTCATCTTCCTTCATCTTCAAATTCTCAAATTTGGTAGTGAGCATCTGAAGTCTTGACATCTTCACCTTGGATGTCCCCTCATGAGTAGTTTTGAGGGTGTCCCAAACATCTTTGGCCAACTCACATTGATGAACCAGTCTGAAGATATTTCTGTCAATACCATTAAATAAAGCATTCAGTGCTTTAGAGTTCCCCAGGGCTAGCTCCTCTTCCTCTTTGCTCAATTCTTCCTCAGGTTTCAAGACAGTAGTCCCATCTTTCTCAACCTTGGTTGGATGTTTCCATCCTTTATCAGCAGCTCTCCAAGCCTTGATATCCACTGATCTTAAGAAGGCAACCATACGAGGTTTCCAGTACTCATAATTGGACCCATCCAGAATAGGTGGTCTACCTCCAAATTCTCCTTCCTTATCCATTATGCCAGAAACTATTATCCCTAGATCTCACCGAAATAACAAGTGGTGCCCGCCCGATGCCAATTGAAATTCGGCAGCAGATACTTGATGTCAGAGAATGTTATGACACAAGATTCGACACTATGTTGACAATTCACAAGAAAATGAAGCGAGAATAACACAATAAGTTGTTCACCCGGTTCGGTTCTAACAAACCTACGTGAGGCTACCAAGCCGTGGAGGAAATTCACTATTAGTAGAATTAATTCAGGAATAAACCAACCAGTTTATCTCCTTCACTTAAGACCTACCCAATGACACTTCAACCTAAGTCCTACTTAGATCTGAGTTCCTACTCACTCCCCCTCAATCACCGCAGTGATATCAACCTATTGATTAATTGAATTGTGAAGTCACACTTCAATAAACTATCTTGATCTCGCTTCAAAGCTTTCAATCAAGAGACAAACACTCGTGCTTCAAAGCTTTGAGTGATAAACTACCCTTACAAACAAATCCTAGTCCAATGCACTTATCAATTGATAGTTGCTTGGCTCACAAGAGAAACTAGAATTACACAAAACCAACTGTTAAATCCCTCAACAGTACACAAATTACAGCCTACAATATCTTCAATAATTCCAGAGGCGTTGCAGCAGTATAAGGGTTGATTTCCTTTTATAGAAGCAGTTCCAAATCTTCAGTTTTGGGCTTCCATAAAGATAGCTAGGGTTCACTTAATTTAATCCTAAAAACATG
This sequence comes from Vicia sativa, assembly GCA_021764765.1. Classification (NCBI taxonomy): domain Eukaryota; kingdom Viridiplantae; phylum Streptophyta; class Magnoliopsida; order Fabales; family Fabaceae; genus Vicia; species Vicia sativa. The sequence goes on along the minus strand of CM038792.1, from coordinate 82,654,835 downwards.
GTCTTTTCAACAACCAATTTAGATTTAATTAAGATTAACCTAGCAGCCACGTGAGCATGCTTTCTAATAACAGAAAAACATAAATAAACAGCTCAACAAACTTCCTGAAAAATCTCAGAAAAACAGATTCGAATGTCATCGAATGTCATAACATCTTATGACATCGATTTCTAATTTCAACACTTTAGCTTCCCGCCTGATGTACTTTTACCATCCTTGTCCAGTAGGATTTATCTTCAATCTCTGAATGTCATGACATCTATCAAGACATTTCTAAAGCCTAGTTTTACCAAAATTAATGCCAACTTAAAAACACTAACATCCCCCTTTGACAAATTTTGGCTAAAACAACCAAAAACTAATTAAATTGGAGAGAGAAATAAGACCACAAGGAATAAGACCACAGAGGAATAACACAACAAACTAAACTGCTCAAAACATGTATCAAAGATACATTAGTTTCACAAACTCAAGCTACATGCTAAACATGTAAACTTTGTACACGAGGAAGAAGATGGATATTACTTCTTCTCAAAAACATAACCAATTTTTGTCACAAAGAGATAATCTCCCTCTCAAGAACACAATGACATGAAGCAAAAACAACATACATAACTTAGAGAATAAGATACAATAATGCTCATAACTCAGAACACAAGACACAAAAGACACGATGTTACATCCTATAGGACATCATGCAACAAAAGTAGAGACAAACTCAAGACTCTCATGACAGACAATCACCCTTCCCTAGAATGTTGCATAGAGCAAACAACACTTAACTAGATTCAGCAACACTTTTTCTCCCCATTTTTAGCCAAAAATTTGACAAAAAATAGAGTAAAAGAGAAAACAAACAAAAGAAAAGAAAACAAACGAACACAAAATAATCAAAACAAGCAAGAATTGGTTCAAGACAAACAAGGAAAGACTCAAAGCAAACAAACCCTATGCTTGATACAAGACCAATTTTACCGAACTGACTCAAAAGAAAGGAAGAACGAAAAATGGACTCATCCAAAGAGAAACGAGCTAAGGGTAAAAAGAAGGGAAAAAATTGACTCACCTAAACAAGAAAGAAAAAAAAACTAGCTCAACAAACACAAAAAATACACCTTTATTTTTTTTAATATTTTTTTTTATAACATATGACATATAACAACTATCCAACACACCCTATTGAGTCAATGAAATTGACTCAATCCTGATTAGCATCTCAGTTTGAATCATACATATGCACATGATTCTTCTCGAGATAATTCACCTTGGTTCTAGTAGATGTTCCCATATTTGATACTATGTTGGTTACTATTTTCTTTGAACCAAAATCCACTTCCTTCTCGATTTTAGCAGAAGAGCTTTTTTTGCATCAACAATGTTAAAACACAGTTTGTGAGGATGACGAAGTTGTAAGGTCCTTAAATACAAAAAGAGTTACTTAGGTTGTAATGAAACCTTGTTTGTAACAACAATTAAGTCAATAAAAGCGTTGTTGAAATGAGATAAATTCTTCTTTAGTAACAGTGAACCACTCACCAAAGAAGAGAGAGACACATTCTTCTTGTTCATCTTTCTCTCTCACAAAAGAAGAGAGAGGGGGGGGAGAGAGTGAGTGAGTGTGAGAGAGAGATAGAGAGAGCATATAATATAGAGAAAATATTTGACCAGAAAGAGAATGTTGACTTTGATGAGCAGCTAATAAAGAATGGAGAGAAACATTTTTGGATTTTTGCGAGTTGTTTTTTTCTTCCATTCTTTTAATATTAAGACAACTTTAGTGATTTTATTTAGAAGAGATTAGAAAGAGTAGGAGAAAAGTTTCTATATTGTAATATGGTGTGAATTGAAATGGAAAGAAACTTCTTTTATATGTGAAAAGGTTTGACTTGGGATAAAAATGTTCCAAGGAATTTTTTATGTTTTAATCATTAACTCTAATTGTTTAATTGATTAACCTATTCAAATAAGAAAATTTTGAGTTTTCGATGTCACCTAATCGGTTAATATCTCATTTAAGAGATTAGGAGATATTTCAAATGAATTAACAATGCAAAATATCTTTTTATTTGATTAACCAAACTTCTAACCAATTAGGTGTGTGCTCAGAAAGATTTTAAGATTTTTATCTAAATATAAAATAGGTTTGAAAATATTTTTGTGCGTATGTGCATTGGCTTAATACCTCATGAGTTACTCTCGCCTCTTTTACAATAAATGGGTCAATCTAAAGCGCTAAGTGTAGGATCAGATGAATTTTTCACAATTTTTCCTTTTAACGACTCTAAGACTTCAAGCTCCTATGCTTGACTAAATATTGAATAACACTTCAATTGGAAATCGAATCATCTGATTGATGAGACTCATCTCTTCTTATTTTGACGCCATCATTAGGAACCACTAAACGTTTATCATCAACCCCCCCTTTGACATTTGTTACAAAAAGCTTTTGAAAGAGCTATAATTATATACACCAAAAAACAATTTGACTTATGGAGTTGTCATCTTTAAAACTATTTGACAATTGTCATCATCAAAATCGATGACAATTATATATGCACAACACATAGATCCATAATATGCACCATAGATAAATTAGGAAATCAACGTTGACCAGAATCGAGATTCATCGAAATCTTTATTCTTTGTTCAACCTCCGTCAAAAGGAATTTGATCATCAGTTCAAAATATCCATTAGAGACATTCTACACCGACCTTGAAGATGTTTTCCCTGTAGCAAAAAGCTCTAGTATGGATTTGAACGAGTAATCAAGATTAGGAAGATTTATCCTTATTTCACACCGGATACCGTGATAGTTTATGGTGAAAGCATTATAGACGACTAGCTCATTTATTTGTTTGTTAGTAAGACATAACAAGATTCATAGGAATGAAAGAACTTCGAGGGGAAATCACCTTTATAATTGTTGGGGAACCAAACACACCAGAAGTCACCATTCGAGATGGAAATAACCCAGGTGACTGACATAGACTATAACCTAGCCTATTATTTAGCATTAGGGGTGGCAAACGGGGCAAGCCCGTTCCGTTTAGAACCACCCTACAAAAGCCCGTAAGAAAATGGGGCAGAGGCGGGTATAGTTTAGAATGCGGGTCTAAAACATATCCTCGGCCCACACAAAAGTGAGGGTGGGGCGGGAAAAACCAGCGGACGCTGCACCTTTAAGCTTGAAAATGTAAAAATTTATGTAAATGAATGTGCCAAAAACCCACGTAAAAAATAGGACGGATAGGACGGACACATTAGAGAGTGAGGCCCCTAAATCTTTGATCACCCACACTAAAATACGGACAAAACAGACACATCCAACGAGCATGACCCATTTTACCACTCCTATCTAACATATATCAGGCCTAAAGACTAGAAATTTTTAATAAAGAATATTATTATACGTCTACTTTGTTAAAAATATTAGATCACGGACCATAAAAAGTTTTTCTTTAATTTATTAGATCAACTTACTTAATAAATATTAACAATTTTTTAAATAATAAATTATTTATATTATATTATATATTTTAAATTAAACTATAAATTAATTAATTTTCAGTAATTTAAACTTATAAACTTACTTTTTAAGAGTACTTTGAATCATATTATACTTAAATGAATTATCATAAACAATAATTGAAACTTTGATCAATGTATTTTTAACACATCTTTTTTAGTTTTGTACTTCGACATTTTAAAAGTTTCTTGAGTTTAATTTTAGTATGTTTTTAAACATGGATCGTAATTGAGTTTTAAGTAGGATAATACACCAATAAAATTATCAAAACGTTTAGACCTAGACTTAAAAATATGTCTATATGGGAAGATACAACAAGCTTCTCCTTCATCTGGTCTTATCTTGTAAATAAATTTTCATGTGGCATTTTTCTTAATAATGCATCTGTTTTAAAATGAATGTCGTTTTAACTATTAAAATTTATTTTAAAATGAATGTCATTCTCACTTTTCAATGCATAAATGATTATTATTTTTTCAATTGTATTACACTTTACACTACTAATAAATTAATAAGACTAATTTAGTAAGAGTATAATGTTCTATGACAACATTATTACATTTCTTAATCTGTGTTCAAAAATCTTAAACGACATTTATTTTAAAACGGAGAGAGTAACTTATTGACTAGAACAACTTTTTGATGCTAATTATTGGCATCTTCTCTTTATTCCACCTAATAATTCAACACTCATTCAATTTTTACTCACTACAATAATTTTGTTTAGTAAAATTCAACACCATACCCCACAACCATTCACAACACACTAAATATTTAAATAATCACATCAACCAATAAGATTTTATAAAGTATTGTATGTGGCTCGTCTCCCTTCTCATTCAACCTGTTGAATCTTTTCAATACCAATTAATCCACATCATTTTTAACACCTTATTCAACACTCAATTGCAAATATTTAACTATTGAATAATTTATTCAATATTCCCATTTTACATAGTCTAATAGTTCCCTCATAATGATCGGTGATCATTTTCACAAATCAAATAGAAATAAAGGGATAGAAATTAGATGCACCCGAAAAATTGCATGAATGCATGAATTGACATAAAAATACAAAAACATAAATTGGGAAAGACTTAACATTAAATTATGAAGAAAAAAATTAAAATCTAAAGCACAATGAAACAAACGTTAAGGCTTGATTGAATATGTCAAACATATAAGAAAAAGAATTAAGATTACATTTCAGTAAATACAAAATAACTTTACATGAGTCAATACAATACACATCCACTAAACTCAACTTCATCCTTTAAGTTAACTTTTAAAAAAGTGATCCAAGCACATTTAACGTAGACAAACTATCCAATAAATAATCCAAATACATTGAATTTAGTTTGTGTATGAATTATGAATTGTCAGTTAAGTGCTATTTCATACTTTTAATAAGTCACAACTTTGAAATCATAAAAAAAGAAGTTAATCATAATTACTTCTAAAATCACAAATATGACTTTTACACTAACTATACAAAAAATTAAACACTTTTACTGACAGTAATACATACATAAATTCCTTTTACATTTCACAAAAAATGAACTGTCATTCAAAGCAAGCTTGAAATTTATGTCTATGCAATGTAGGACTCAGTCTCACTACAGAAAACTAGTAAGGATCCCATGGAGGGAAAAAATGACAGAAAATAGATGTACTATAAAATTCCTTCTTGTCCCATTACCAAATATTTTTCTTAGAATAGATAGATAGATGTGACAGCGTCACATTTCATATTATTGATGAATTTCATTCAGGTTATTCTATTTCTGCTTAACCAAATTGATGCTGAAATCCCAGAGTTTCTTAGCCAAATCATCATCCTTCCCATGTGGGGTTGTCTTGTACACATTACTGTCTGAAAAATATTCACCACTTACTCCCTTCACTTGTGGGTGCAATGCTACATAGCATGTTGTAGCTGCTCCCTGGACAACATAAATAAACAACCTCAGAAAAGTTCACTATTATATACTACAAGGAATCCACTTATTTGCGCATTAATCATTGGCAGTAATTTTACAATGAATGTTTTTAACAACCAAAAATTATATGACAGCATAATGTCTCAGACATTTATAACCATAGGAAATACTGATTTATATAACTAACCTGCTGGACATTTTTCATCACAAGTTTCCCAATCACATTTATTAGACCTACATAAAGCAAACAAACAGATCCAGAAACTCAGCTACTGTCATTGTCTGTGTATTAAAAAGAAAGCCAAATTTAAAGGTTCATGAGTTGATGTAGCATTCAGTGCTATTTCTGAGTGGTCATGTGAAAATGTGCTTCACAATAATACTTATCTTCCCCATAATGGTTGATAATGCAGAATACATTGTTTGGTATACCAAATCCCATGACTTCAATAATTTCTTGAAAACATGTTGAAATAAGTTTTATTTTTTGGACTCACAGGTTCCCTCCACTGAAAGTAATCATGTTCAAGACACGGCCAGTCACTAAATGTGGGCACTAAAAGTGAAATTACATGAAAAAGGACCTCCACTGAAAGTAATCATGTTCAAGACACGGCCAGACAACTGAATAAAAGTGAATTTACTTGGATAACACAATGTGATACTTACTTACCATTCACTGCATTGTTATGACGGAAAAGATTGGTGGTAATTGTTCCTGGATGAAGAGAATTTGCAGTAATATTCACACCATCTTCCTGGTCATGATGCAGACATAATAAGCAATATTAAGACTTGGTTTGGATAAACAACTTAACTAACTGTTTATAGCACAAGTGCCTATCATATAAGTGCTTATGCTTATGCTATTTCTATAACGGAAGATAAAATAAAGTCAAACTATTTTCATATAAGCTATCTTGGAGAGCTTATGAAAATAAGCTGAAAACAATTTATGAACATGTCATAAGTTGTTTTCATAAACTCTCTCAAACAGTCACATGTGTTTATGCTATAGTTAAGCTCAAATATCCGTTTCTTAGTCGACTCATAAAAAGCTAATGAGACAGTGAAAACAATACAGACCTAAGACATCCTCTTTTCTTTACAATTAAAGTGAGACACAATAATGCTAAGTTATATTGAATTATGGTAAAAACTCACCAATTGTGAACTATTAACCATTTGACATGTAAATAACATTACACAGTACAAATGAGTGCACCTTGAGATGTTTTGTAAGTTGGTTGGCATGTAAAATGTTTGCAAGCTTGGATTGCCCATATGCGCGCCAGTTGTTATAACTGTACAAAGGGATAACATTTTCAAGTTTAATTCTTCATGCAACTAAGGCGAGCCAACTGTTTTAGCAGTAATCAAGGAAGCGAGCATAACCACATGGTGTTACCTTGATTGGTCATTGATTTTGTCAAAACGGATTCCTTCAGGATATGCAAACCTGTGAGCCTCTGAGGCAACATTAACAATTCTTCCTTCTTTCTTACTTTCACGTGTTGTTTTCTTCATAGTATCCAACAAAAGATTTGTCAAAAGAAAATGGCCTGCGTAGTTAAAACAATTCATAAATTAAAATCAAAAGGATTGCTTCTTCTCAGGCAATGGATTTAAAGAAACAGTAAAATTCTCACAAGAAAGAAAGTAAAAAGTAAAATAAATACTTGATATATTATATAGGATGATTAAGACATGTCATAAGTGTAAGTTGCACATAAATTTCATGTTTCAATGATTTACAAACCACTTCTCTAAGATAGAAAAAGAGGTTTTAAATTTGCATGTTGTATATAAACTATTACTTTCAGTAAAACACATGGCCCACACTCTATAAACTATTTTGAGTGGCAAAGTGCTCTATCCCTTCCTCACTTTAATGCTGGAAAGTTCTTGAATAATTCATATTTATTATAAGAAGAACAAAACACTAGTAAATTGAATTCATGTTACTGCTACTCATCAAAAGAACTTCCAAAAGGAAAAACATACAGTTGATTGGATCTTACTTGTGAGCAATGTTGTCAGAATCGAGATCTTACATAAGATTTACCACATACCTATGTGATTGGTTGCAAACTGTAGTTCAATGTTGTCTTTGGACAGCTTGAAAGGGCATGCCATAATTCCTGCATTATTTCTTATAATTACAGACAAACAAGAAAACATTAGTACTAATGTTTTGAATTGAATGATTATGATTAGGAAGGAACGATAGGAAGTTGGAACATAGACACTAGTACACAACACACATATTGAGACAGAATAAGTAACTAATAACTTCAATTAAAACCTAAAATAAACAGTAAAAAACAAATCTGATAAACTATATGACCAATGTGATGAATCTACTTTACTTACATCAAGATGTTCAGCGGACGGCCAGAGGAATTAAAGTCGGATGCAAATTTCTTGACAGAGTCCAATGAGCTGAGATCTAACTCTATGGCATCAACTTTAGCTGAGGGAATGTCCTTGAGTATTGTATCTTTGACTTCTTTAGCAGCAGCCATATTTCTCACACCCATAACAACATGAGCACCACGCAAGCAAGCACACGAGTAGTCTCAACGCCAATGCCACTTGATGCTCCTGTTACCATAATTTACATATACAACATACAAATAGTTACACATTCTGAGAATTCCTCATTAATAATTCGTTGTAGCATTCACGATTCTTGATACAATAACAACCAAGCCTTATCCCACTAAGAGGTATTGGCTACATGTATCAACCTTCCCATAATATTCTACCCATAACCAATTCAAGAATTTTCGATATTGCAAAAAATTGTTGTCAAAGTCACTTGATGTGGCTTACACGGCCTTATCAAAAAACTTGGGCATATGTAATGTAATCAAGCAGATGATAACGAGAGAAAAAAAAAAAAAAAAATCTTGAATAATCTATAAAACTGTGTTTAAATTTCAACATTTTGAGACACATGGTAGATCATTAGCACCACCATTAGTTGTTTAATCGGAAGTAAACCTTCTATTTAATCCCTAAACTATTATTCTCTCTTCTATTTGAACTATAAAAATATAACAAGTAGGCCCCCAAACTATTATTAATCCATCAATTAGTCACTCAATTGTTTTAAAAAATAGAATAGAGAATATGAGTTTATGGGCTAATTTGATGGATTAAGAATAGAGTCAGTTAAAAACAAAACTAAGCGTGTGTTTGGTTCTACGGTGAAAAGAATTGATTTTGAATGAAATGTAAAATTAACTCTACTTAATAAAAGTGAGTTGAAAGTAAAGTGATTTATGTTTGGATAAATTTATGTAGAAGTGAGTTGAACAGTGGATTTTAATTAAAAATCACGTTTAAACTCAAAAGCTATAAATTCTAACTTCAAGTAGAATCAGGAATGGATTCAGAATCAATTAACCAAAATCAATTCTATAACTCTAGAAATATTTTTGACTCTTCCAGAAAGCTAAACAAAACATACACTAAGCCAAGTATGGGGTTTTTGGATCTTGATCCAAAAAAATTTGCAAAAATTCCTCCTACAAAACCTATTCTTATATATTCAATACATGGAAATCAAAACTTATATTCAACCTAATGGTATGCAAGAAAATTAAAACTAAAAAAAGTACTATTGTATAAGATTAACAAGTTCGAAATAGAACAAATTTTGCATCAACATGTACGTATAAAGAATGATATTTTGAATGAAACAGAAACAACATGATATATTGGAATGATTCAGTGTAAAGAAGAAAAAAAGTAGATTGTTTGCATGGAGAGATATATAATAAGGAAAGGAAGGAAGGATGAACCAGTAACAATGGCGGTGAGGCCAGTAGCGTCGATTCCATGAGTAACTTGTTCAGCAGTTGAACTCCATGAAAATCCAGAAAACCCTTTCTTGCTGCTGAATGGCCACATGATGGAAGTGAATGAAACTGACGTAACGTTACGCAAGATATCTGGATGAATTTATTCTCAACACAATTTTTTTTTTTTTTATTGAAAAAAAGTTGTTGATGAAGAAAATGAAAGACAATTGGAATAACGAGATAATAAAAGATAATAATGGTTGCACAAAGAAAAAATACATAAAGTTTGTGGTTATAAACAAGATTTATGATTAGTCAGAAAAATTGTCAAATAGGTCATAATAAAATTAAATTTAATAACTAAGTAAATAGTATAAACTAAAAAAAATATACTAAAATACCCTTAAAATTAAATTTAATAGTTACGCTAACTCAACTTCAAAACTCTAGAAGTTAAGCATATTTCTGGACGCAACCTCAAAAGTTTCTACTTCTGGCTAACAACTTCAAAAGCTTTACTGCTTCTGAACAACTCTGCTTCTGAGTAACAACATCAAAACTTCTGATTCTAACATTAGCTTCTGAATATGAATTACTCTTCAACACCATCCCTTAATTCATATTCTACTAACCAAAATCTACAACACCAATTTCATCCCTCAAACAGATAAGATGTTCAGTCTTGGCATCCTTCATCAGAACACCTGCAAGTTTCTTCTGTTTGCTACAGTGTGCAACTCCATTCAGAAATGCAGATTTCTCCTTGAAAAACCATCTGACGCTGATGGTTTTCTTCTCCCTTGGAAGTTCATTTACTTCCAAGTCTTGCTTATTTCTAAAGCCTGAAGTTCTTCTTTCATGGCATTCAACCACATTTTCTTCTTGAGAACTTCTCCAATACCCATTTGTTCGGAATCTCCTTCTGATTCTGGAACTGTATCTCATTCTGAACTTTCTTCAGAAGTTTTACTAACACCTTTGTTAGCTTCTGGACCTTGTCCAGAACCAGCACCTTCAGAAGTTGGATCGCCTTCAAAAGCTCTTTTTTCAAAAGTTCCACCTTTAGAATCATGACCACCATTAGAGGTTGGACTACCTTTAGAAGCTACTCCTTTAGAAGGTCCACCTTCATAGTCATGATTACCACCAGAAATTTGATCACCTCTAGAAGCTTGTCCTCCAGAACCTACGCCTTCGTAGTTTTTCCTTCCAAAAACATGATCGCCAACAGATTTTGGATCATCATCAAAATTTGGATCAGAATCAGATTCATCATCTTCATCTTCAGAATCTTCAGAATCATCTTCTGGCTTTAACTCTTCTTCAAAACTTTCAAGTTCTTACTCACCTTCAGAACCTTCAGGTTCTAACACATCTTTAGAAGCAGAATCTCCTTGAGATTCTAACTCATCTTCTGATTCTTCTTCAGACTTAGAATCACCTCTGGATTCTGACTTGCCTTCAGCTTCAAAGTTATCTTCTAACTCTGACTCATCTTCAGAATCTTCAAAATCATTTTCTGACTTTGATTAATAAAGAAACACTCTTTCAGAATCAGAATATTCAGAGTCATAAGATTCATAAGCCATCAATAGCATAGGTTCATCATCAGAATCACCTCTGGCTATTTTTGCTTCTTCTTTGTTTGACCAATAATCTTTAGCAAAGTGGTCAAACTGCTTACAACAGTAACATTGAACCATTATCTTGTCATACTTCTCCTTTGCCTTCTAATGTCTCTCATCAGAATAAAAGACTTTTGACTTTTGAGACCTACCACGTTTTTTCAACTTCTGGTCCTTCTTGACAAAAGAAGCCTTCAGAGCTTGCTTAACTTTCCTTTCAGAAGTTCTTTCAGTCAGACGCAACTCATGCGCTTCTAGACTAATTTGCAGCTCTTCTATTCTCATGGTTTCCAGATCTTTAGAATGTTTAATTGCTACAACAATGTAACAAAATTGAGGATTAAGTGACCTCAATACCTTTTATATGATTACATGTTCATAAAGGGTTTCTCCACAAGTCTTCATCTCATTAGTGATTAGAATCACTCTGGAGATATACTCAGAAACCTTCTCGTTGTCCTTCATGTTGAGATTCTCATATTACTTTCTCAAGGACTGAAATGTCACCTTCTTCACTGATGCGTCACCATCGTAACATCTGACCAGTGTGTCTCACGCCTTATTTGACATCGTCGAATCAGTAATTTTCTCAAACACGTTCACATCCACACACTGATGGATGAAGAACAACACCTTCTGATCTTTCTTTCTCTTGTTTCTCTACGCATCTCTCTCTTCTTCCGTCGCATCTTCTGCAACCAGAATATAGCCATCGGTAACAAGCTCAAGAACATCTTGAGCACCAAATAGCACACGCATCTGAATCATCCATTTGTTCCAGTTCTTGCCATAAAAAAATGGAAGTTTGGTACTCAGATTACCATTTCTGTTCATCTTCAACCTTGTACAGTATACTGAGATCTTCACCAAACACATTGTTTCCCAATCCCACAGAATCAGAAAATGTGATTCTGTTACAATTTTGTTCAAAGATTCAACACGAACCCAGAAACAAAACCAATCACACAACACTCACGTTTCACTCGTGTTTCCCTTGTAAATCTAACAGGAGCTCTAGATACCAATTTGTTGATGCACAAGAATCAAAGATGATAGAAATAATGAGAGAACAATAAGAGAATGACGTCTGTACAAAGGAGAAAGAAATAAGGTTTGTTGTTATAAATGACATCTATGATTAGTCTATTTATACAAAGAGGAAAATTACCACATATGCCCTAATAAAGGTAAACTTAATAGCCAAGCAAATAGTACAAACTAGAAAATACTAAAGTACCCTAAAAACTATACTTAATAGCTACGCTAACTCAACTCCAAAATCCCGAAAGTTAAGCGTACTTTTGGACGCAACCTAAGAAGCTTCTGCTTCTGACTAACAACCTCAAAAGCTTTACTGCTTCTGAACAACTCTGCTTCTGAGTAACAACATCAGAACTTCTAACTCTAACATTAGCTTCTGAATATGAATTACTCTTCAACAAAAGTTAGACATGAAAATAAAACTGCATTTGGTGTGAAAATTAAATGTAGTGCTACTCTTTCTGTTAAATTTAATCCCCTTCAAAACTGCATTCAATATTTTTGGCCATGTTAGCTAAAATCTAAATAGAATAAAACAAAAATACTCGTAACCAAAAATGTTAAAAGAATTCCTATCAAAGACACAATCAAAAAAATATCGAATTTTACATTTAAATAATAATGTTAAGTCAAATTAATGTCATGAAATCTCGACACGAACTCTGAATTAATTATTTTTAATTTTATTTATTAATTACACGAACAAAATTAAATTTGAGGGAATATTATTCTATAATTTCGAGTATAAATCGAGATAATATTATAACTTTAAATAATCTAAACAGAACTTTATTTTGAAAATATAATTTTTTTTTAAATCATTATATTTATACAATTTCATTATTCATAAAATTTTACTTTCAATAACAAACACTCATTTGTGTTATTTTACTAATAATTAAAATTAAATGAAAATAGTTTTAAATATTAATATCTTATAAAAAAAATCTTTAAATATCAATATTTATAATTACTTAACAATTTAAAATATTCTTACTATTATGCATATTAATTAAATTCTTTTATATATGCTACATAAGTATAAATACAATATATGGTACCCATATTGATATGAAATACATTATTTGTAGAAAAATTTAAAATAGATCAAGTTAATTAAAAAAAATTAAAATTATAGGCTAAATTATCCCCGTGACCCTTTAAGTTTTTTAATTGTAACACTTTGGTCTCTTATGTTGATTTCGCTATAACTAAGTCCTTTATATTGGCTAACGTCTTCAACGTTGCCCTTGTCCACAGATTATGTTCCAAAAGTGTGATGTGTCACAAACGGTGCTTATGTGTCACTTAACCTTGTTGACTTGTCTGTTAACTCACGTAACTCACTTAAAGATATGGATAAAACGTTACAATTAGGGACAAATTGCATTTGATAAACCCTAATCCCAAATCAGTGACAAGAAACGTTAGAGGCAAAGACGAAGGAGAAGCAGGTCATGTTGATCGACAGGGAATGTACTTGCAGAAGACGAAGGCGTCATTGAAGCTGAAGAATTCGAGACATTGAGGTATGTTATGTTTTCCTAACTTAACGATTCATTGCGTGTGGTTTTGTTGTTGATACTAGGGTTTACGTGTCATTGTTAGGAAAAAATGGATGAGGATATATTTAATGTTGAAATTCATCATGGGGAAATTTTTTGTTGGTGATAACTACATAGAAGGGGAAGTGGCAGACGGTAAGTTTGATGGTGATAGATGGAGTTACTTTAAGATGTTGATGGTTGTTAAGGAGTTGAACTATCCAGGTGCTCTTGAAATTTGGTATGACTTTGTTGGAACATTTAAGATACTAGAAGATGACTTTGATGCTTTAAAAGCTTTGAACTAGGACAAAAGTAATGGAACGATTGGTATATACATTGTTCACCCTATTTCCCAACCTGACATAGAAGTTGCCCTACCTGAACCCCAAGCTGAAGTAGTTTTAGATGAATCAATTTTTCCACAAGCTGAAGTAGTTTCAAATGAACCCACTGAGCCACAACCTGAACAAGTGCCAAATGAACAAACTGATGCCCAACTTAAAGTAGTTTTAGATGATCCAACTGATGCACAACATGAGGATGTTTTAGATGAACCCACTGAGTCACAACTAAACAAGTGACAAATGAACAAAATGATGCCCAACCTGAAGTAGTTTTAGATGATCCAACTGATGCACAACATGAATTAGTTTTAGATGATCCAATTGAGTCACAACCTAAATTAGTTTTAGATGATCCAACGATGCCCAAATGAAGTAGTTTTAGATGACCCAACTGATGCACAATCTGAAGATGTTTTAGATGATCCAATTGTGCCACAACCTGAATTAGTATTAGATGATCCTATTGATGCCCAACCTAAAGTAGTTTTAGATGATCCAACTGAGCCACTAACGAATTAGTTTTAGATGAACCAATGATGCACAACCTGAAGATGATATTGAACAACAACCTGACAATGATGATAGTGGTTTAGGACTAAGTTTTTATGATGAGATTTTAAACGATGGACTTGATGAAGTGTTGGTAGGAGAAGGAGGATTCATTGTTGGCCAACATGATCAACCCATTGATGAACTCCTACCAGAGGAAACACCTAAAAAAGAAAGAGGAATACTGGAAGACCAAAGAAGAAAAGGGTGGGAAAGCAACTCCAAAAAAAGCATCAGGTAGATCTAAGAAACAGAAGGGAAGACCTGTTAAAAAAATGATGGCTCAAGGAAAAAAAATTGCATTTGGGGCTGAAACATCAAGTGAGAAAGATTTGTTGGACTTTGGAGTTCGGCAAAGGAGTACTGGTAAAAGGGTATGTCATGGGTTATCAGATTCTGACTATCAAACTGAAGATATAGAAAGTGAGGATGGTATGAGTAGTGATTACTTAGATGAGGGGGAAGGGTAAAGTATCCATCATTTATATGCCTAAGAAGTTTAATGATTATAAGTGGGAATTAGGGAGCTTGTTTTCATCAAAGGAGGAATACAAGGAAACAATAACAAGTTATGTTGTTCATAATGGTAGAGATTTGAGATATTTGAAGAATGACAAGACAAGGGTTAGAGTGGGTTGCAAGGAATGATGTGGATGGGTGGCATTATGTTCTAAGTTGCCTAATGAGGATACTTGGAAATTAAGAACTTTGAAAGATAATCACACTGGTAATAGAGAGTATAATGTAAGGATGTTTAGTACTAACTGACTAGGGAAGAAATTATACTCAACAATTAGAATTAACCCCAACGTAAAATTGACTGCTATTTATGAAAAAGTACATGAGAAATGGAATGCAGGAATGAATAGGATGAAAGCTTATACGTCTAGAAAACAAGCACTAAATATGGTTGAAGGGCCATTCAAAGAACAATATAGTAGGCTTTATGACTACACACATGAGCTTGTGAACAACATGACTGAAACCTTTAACAATGTTATAATTGGACCAAGACAAAAACCAATTGTAACAATGTTAAAGGAGATCAGAGGATACCTCATGGACATATGGGCAAATAATAGAGCAAAAATTGAAGACTATAATGACTCTATAATTCCAAGGATTAAGAAAATGATTGCAAGAATGCAGGAATTCTCAAGATACTTCATAGCCCGGTAATTCAAAATTTTGTATTATACATAATACTGACATGATAATTGATATGTATTTGATATGCTTGTCAGGTTATCAGGTGATTTGATATACGAAGTCTTGCATACAAGTGTGAGTGGATATAAATTCACAGTGGATCTCAAGAAATCTAAGTGCTCATGCAAAAGTTGGATGCTGATCAGAATTCCCTACTACCATGCCATTACTTGCATTCAAAGTATACATGAAGACCTTTTTTGAGTATATTCCTTCCTACTATAGGAAGGAGAATTGCCAGGCTTGCTATCAACTGTTGATATATTCAACAAATGGAAAATATTCGTGGGAGTTGACACCATATCTTGATGTTCTTCCACCCCCAACCAGAAGAGCACCTGGAAGGCCAAAGAAAAAAAGGAACAAAGATGTTGATGAAAAAAGGAAAGACATAACAAATGTATCCAGAAAGGGGTTGCCAAAAAAATGCCCAGCATGTGGTCTTTTTGGCCATAACAAGTCTTCATGTCCTTCTGCACCAAGACAATCCCATAGTGCCACAACTTCAAGTGTTCAAGCCCAAACACCTACCAATGCAGTCTCAATTGTTCATTCTCAACCAACTCAGAAGGTTCACACCAGGAAATCTCAAGATTCCAACAATCAAACTTAACCATCTCTGAGGGTTCAAACCAAGCAATCTCAAAATGCCACTAGCAATTCCCAACCATCTCAAAGGGTTCAGACCAGGCAATCTCAAAATTCCATTAGCGATTCCCAACCATCTCAAAGGATCCAGACAAGGCAATCAACCCAAAACCAAGGATTACAAACACGTCATTCCATCACAGTTTCTCAGCTACTTGCCATGAGTAGGGCTAGACAAGAACCAACAACATTATTTCAACGACCAACAACTCAGAGACCAAAGATGCCTTATAAGAGAAAGTCCACATAGAAAGTTTGCAAGAATTCTATTTTTTTGTGGGACCACTAATTATGTACTTTGGGAGTATGATGTATATATACTTATTTTGAATCTTTAAGATCATCTATTATATATTTTGGGAGGATGTTGTATATACTCTTTTGTGATAACAATCTTTTGGTTTATGTTATAACAATATTTTGTATGATATATTCTGAATATTGTATCTACTATATTATGAATGCTATAAACTATAATTTTCTGGATGGTATATTATGAATGTTATAAACCATGAATTTGAATGCTATATTGTTAATGCTATAAACTATGATTTTTTGCTGTTAACTTGTAACATATAGGTCCTCCTTCATTTTAGATTATATCAACCAGGACCTACTTCTTATTAAAATGTATCAAAGTTGTCCTTAATTATTTATTAATTGCACATGGTATTAAATTACAGTAACAAAACTATAAGGCAGATATATCAAAAGTCAAGCAAAACTGATATTAATCTGCAAGTGTCATCAAAATATTACATCAAAGTACCATAATCCATGTCTTACAACATTAACATAAACTAAGATCACCTATTTTTAAACAACATACAAATCAACACTACAATAATAAAAAATAAACATATCATGACATAAAAAAGCCTCTTCAACATCTTCAATACGTTCTTCATCATCTTCTTATTGTATGTGTCATCCTTTATAAGCATCTTGATTTGTACCTCCTTTTCATCACATTTGAAACACTTTAAGAATGCATTTGGTGGTATCTCTAATTTGCCTTCATCACTGTGTTGGTTTTCATACCACATAAAAAAATTGCAGCCAACATTCTCATGTTCATTCTGCAACCAAAATCAGTAACATCAAACCCAACTCAAGAAAATGAAGGAGAATATACCCAAACTATTCACAACATACGTACGCACCTTAAAGTATCTTCAGCCCCAAAAAATCTTACCCAAGTTTCTTCCTTTCTTCTTAACTAAACATATCACAACTTTGGATCCACACATGCATGTTGGTTCGATTCCTGATTGGGATGCACTCGAAATCAGCGTATTGGAGTTCTCAGCTTTCACATTTGGTCCACTACCACTGTATTGAGCCATTGATGCTGAATTTCAAAATTAGGATTCTGAAATTTGGGGGTTTCACGTTTTCTTCTTCTAATTGTAACGTTGCAGCCATATCTTTAAGTGACATAAGTGAGTTAACAGACACACTCAACAAGGTTAAGTGGCACATAAGCACCGTTTGTGCCACATCACGTTTTTTGGAACATAATCTGTGTACAAAGGCAACGTTGAAGACGTTAGCCAACATAAAGGATCTAAATATGGCGAAATCAACACAAGAGACCAACGTATTACAACTATTATAAAATAAAATATCATAATAAAATTTTAAAAAGTATGCTAAATTACATTAAAATAGTTAAAATATATGATATATTATATTAATATATAAAAAATAACAAATTTGACTCTATCATTTGAGAAATAGTATTTTATTTTAGAAAAGTAACAACAAATAAATTGCACAAATTTTTAGATGATTGAGGGGGATGAATAGATCAAATAAATTTTTCTATTTAAAATTTTGTTGTTAAAAGATTTAAACTATGGCGCACGAAAACTTATCCAGATCGACAATTGTCTATCTGAACTGTTATCGAAAAGATTGGACATGCGTTAAACTGATAGAGTGAGTTTACGTATGATGAGAGAAACAATCAATATATTTCCAACAAATCAACTTTGAATAAACCACACTATAATAATCAATTTCCAATGAAATAATCGAAAAAAATTAACTATGGCAATTTGTCGAACACTTGGAGTGCATTCGATATAAACCATATTCATGTTTGATTTTGTTGATGTTAGAAACCAATTAAAATCACAAGGATTTTAAGCAAATCAACAAAACAGTTTATAGTATTAACCTAAGAGATGATTTCGATGTATCGATCGCACAATCGAAGTTTTCACATTTTGTAGTAAAATGAAAAGTAGAGAATAAGAGAGAAAGATAGAAACACAAGGATTTGTTTAGGCAGTTCTCAAATCAGCTGCAATATGGGTATGTCTGTCCCCAATTCCATTAGGAATTGAGATAATGAAAATTAACATTTGCAAAATATCGATACAAGAGAACAAGTAGAAATCCAACAATAAAAGCCCTAAGTATGTTGTTGATCCTATCTTCTTATCTCCTTCAAATCACTGATTGATCTTGAAGGAAACCCCGACTTGGTTTTCTTACTTAAAATCCCCAAATAATTCTCAACCTAATAAATTATAATGAACCTTAATTGGACGTTATCAAGCTATCTCCAAATGGAATCCAAACAAATAATGATTATATGTAATTTGTTTATGTGTATGCATGAAGAGATGATGAAGATAATGAGTAATACTTTGTATATTTGTGGTTTCGTTTCATGAAATAATGCATGAATGGGTATATATATGTGTGTGTGCGTATGTGTGTGAGTGTACATGAAAAAACAGAAAAAAGATTGGACTGCAAAATTATAAAATTTGATATATGAATCAGAGGGAACCGACCCATACGAAGAAAGAGTCGAATCCCAGGGTAAGGGAGTCGACCCATACAGCTTGAAGGGTTGACTCCTTTTGAAAAAAATAAACTGTGAAAAATCAGCTTTTGTAGGAGTCCACCCATGCATGTGGGAGTCGACTCATTCGTGTAATGAGTCAACCCCAAATGCGAGGGAGTTGGCTCCTTCGAGCTAGAGAAAAGTTTTAAAATTACCTTCAGTAGAAGACAACTCCTTCTTGTAATGAGTCGACCCAAGCGCGAGGGATTCGGCTCCTTTGACCCAGAGAAAATATTTTTTAAATTACTTTTAGAAGGAGTTGATTCCTAATATGAATGAGTCGACTCCAAACATGATTTTTTCATAAAAATGCATATATTTGAAGTTCTTGACATGTCCAAAAGCTTTTGATTCGACCCCTAAGTGTTCTAGTATGACAATGCATCCTAGATATAGAGAAATATCATCTAATATACAAATGCTACACATTTCTTAGTTTTGACATCATTCAAAACATCTAATAGAGAATATTGCACTAATATACTCCCCATTTTATATGATGGTAAAACATACAACATATTTGTAGTCTCTGATCATATCTCCCCTTGAATATATGCATATTTTTATTTTAACATTTTCAACCAAATTTTGTTATTGCATTGTATTGTGTAGCTTCTCCCCATTTGACAACATCAAAAAGAGACAAAAGCCACAAAAACGTAAGAAGTTTCAAGTAACAAAAAACACGTCGACATATAAATCACTCAGAGGCGTTGCAAAGATAGTTTTAATCAACTACATCAGCACTCAAATAAAATAGTTTATGAAATGAAATGGCATAAAACATAAATAAGCACAATGCATTTAAAACAAGATCACATTTAGTTCATTGCAAAAGCAACACAATATTTTTCAAGTGAAAATTGCAATAAGTCAAACACAAACATAAATGAAA
This sequence comes from Vicia sativa, assembly GCA_021764765.1. NCBI lineage: Eukaryota > Viridiplantae > Streptophyta > Magnoliopsida > Fabales > Fabaceae > Vicia > Vicia sativa. The sequence goes on along the minus strand of CM038792.1, from coordinate 82,634,841 downwards.
ATGTTGTAAATTATGATTATATTTCAAAAGATTAAATACTTTTGATAATCATGAGAAAATATTTGTTAATATTAATTATTGTTATTATTATTAACAGTTATTATTATTCATGATTTGTAACTGTTTGGTTTGATTTAGTCAAATTCTTGACTCCTTTAAAAAAGATAGAGAAAAGAAACAAACTCTCTTGGTCTTCTATTTCTTATTCATTTAATTTGTTCATGGTTACATCTTCCGGTCATCTTTAAATGGTTCCTTGTAGTTCTAATGCCTCAGAGTCTCGTTGAGAATCTGGGAAAAACCTGTTGAGTCATGAGGAATTTGCGCCTATAAGGTGGATAAATCCTTAAGGACAATGTACATACATGCCTCAGGTTTGTTTAACAGATTGTTATTTTGTAGGTATAATATTTATAATTATGAAAAGATTTGACATGTTACATTTGTGGCCAATTTCTCCAACAATCAACATGACAAAAGAAGAAAAATGCATGCAATAACGTCCACATTCACACTAAAGCATAACTAGTTTCTCGGACCATGACCCCTAGGCTCTGGTATTCTATCCCTAAACCAGACTCCTTCCCATTTCCATATTCCTTATCCATAATATCACACATCTCATGGTAGAACAAATTGTGGTGATTGTGATTTTCATCTATCATATCAATTATGGTATATAATCCATATCTAGTAGAACCATGGTTGTATGCCATTGTCTCAAAGATTTGAACAAATTCTCCTCTAACATAATATCAAGGTTGTTGATTCTAGTGTCTTGATCATTTAAATGCTCTTGAACTAAACAAAATTGAGTATCCCGAGTTGCTTCAAAGGTATCCAACATGCAAGAGTTCCCTCAATGGTATTTCTGCCATTGAAGGTGCATATTCTCAAGCATGATGATAATTTGTTGATTGTCATCATTTGAACCTTGATCAGTTTCATACCTTGAATTTCGACTAGTTTCACACCTATATGCATTCCCTATTTGATTCCAAGAATTATTTTGCCAGTTACCCCAAACTGGTTCCTCTTATTCAGTTTGTTGTTAATATGCCCAACTAGTATGACGTTGATATGCCCATCAATGATGAATCTCTTCAGTATGTTGAGGTGTATAATGATGGATCCAAGATTCATACTCAACATAATTTGCATCAGGCATGTGTGCATCCTCATGATGATTACCTTCATCCAATTGTTCCTCCTTAACATTTACTTGATCATGCTTAGTAGGATCATCGTAGTTGAACATCTTTTTATTACCGTTCCCCATGAAGTAGTAAGCCTTTGCGTCTTTATCCCACTTATACTTCATGTTAACCAAAGTTATTGCATCAAAATCATTTGCTTGCCCTAGTGAAATACATTGAAGATCTCGCATATCAATGCAAAAATGCTTGAGAATCCTACTAATAGTACATGGATAACTCAAGGATGATCATCTACGATATTCACGAATAACAAAAATCCTAGAGAAAATACTAATGCAAATAAATCTTAAGCATATATTAAAGGATGTACATCAAGTATACCTCAGATTGATTAATACGAGAGTGACATCCCTTTCTTGGACGCAACACGTGAGTGAAAATCCAAACCTCATTGGTAACATGGTATGATTCCTTTTCCATTCTGAAATGGAAAGTGGAACCTTACCTTTCCTCTAATCCGGCATAAAATATTCGGATTAAATCCTCATTATAATCAGTGTTAATCTTCAACAACCTGTCAAACTTTTGATGATTCATAAGAACCTTTATCTTAAGAATATGCATTGTTGCAGCCACAACAGGAACATAATTGTATTGCTTGACCACAATATAATTTTGAAAGTATTATTCAAAATCTTTAACACATTCAACATGAAGATGGAAAATAACTCCTACAGGTCCAGATGAAGAGGACTCACGAACACTCTTCCCCCTTCTACACTTTGAAGGCATAGTTTTTGGAAATGGAGGCTGCACACAAGGTGTTTGATTAAATGTGAGAAAGAAAAAGTGAGAGTTTTGAGTGAAATTCAAATACCCACAACCCAAAACAATGAAAAACAACAGGTAAATAATAAAAATAACATAAATTTGATGAGAATTTATAGTTATCTGATGAGTTTGTGTGGATCTGAAAGTAAGGATTTTTGGAGAAGAGGGGAAAATGAAAAAAATAAAGAAAAGAGGTAAAATTAGGTTAATGAGAGATATTAGGAGTGGGAAAATAAAATATGATGGATGAGGTTGAAGAAAGCGAAGAGTTTTGATGATTTGGTTAGAGGGTTGAAGAGATGAATTTTGGTTGGAAGGAAGAATACATTGTTTAAGTGTATTTGTGAAGTTGTGTATCGACTCCTAATAGGAAAAAGAGAATAAAGTTCAAATTTTAAAGTGAAGGAGTCGACTCATCCTTTAGTGGGAACCAACTCATTTAAATCAGAGACTTTAGAGTTATGATGTGGTTAGAAAGAGTCGACCCATAAGTTATGGGAGTCGACTCCTACTGTATCCAATTTACATAAAATTGGAAAAATATTACAAAGGAGTCGACCCATGGAGTGTGGAAGTCGACTCATACTGCACCAACTGAAATGTTTTCATAAATAATTGTGAAATAGTCGACTTATACTTGAGGGAGTCGACTCCTAATGACTTAATTTTGAAATTTTCAAATATTTATGAAAATAAGTTGACTCATAGTTGTTTGGAGTTGACCCACACTTTCCTGAGGTAACATGGATGAAACTTTTGACAAAAGTAGACCTTTGGTTGACTCGTGAAGTTTTGAACCGAGACATACATTGTGGATATGGATAATTTTCATGCAAAAAAAATGTTGAACTCTTGTAATAAGAATAGATAGCAAGCACTAGAAACAAAGCATCGTCAATTAATACAATTTGAATAATATGTTTTATGAACCATATATGATGAAGTGCAAAGAATTAAAACATAGCGTCACTGTAAGCATATAGATTGAAAACACACTCTATGGAATGGTAAAAGTTGAATGTAGTATCCTAATTGATTGATTGTTTTATTTTACTATAATTTTTATCAATAAATTACGCCATAGAGTTAGGGTGTTACAAATCCCGTTGAGTACAACAGATGTGAGGGATGATAACACCTTTCCCTTGCATAACCGACTTTCGAATCTGAATTTGGTTGCGAGACAATTTTCTTCATGTTTTAGGTTTTTGTCGACATTTTCTTTTTTCTTCGGAATAAATAAAGGCTGGTGATGACTCTATGTTTTTTCGCGTAGCGACAATGGTCACTCAGTATAAAATTGACTTGTTCGTTTTCCCCGCCTGACTGTGCTTGTGCGAAATCAATACTATCAATCATTCCTATGATGTCTGCAAAAAAATATTACAGGAAATTAAAGGTATAACATAACAAACATAAATTAAAAAAAGAAGACCAAATGGTAAGGGCAAAAGGCAACTTATGTCACCTACGAACACATATTATTGTGATCTGCCAGTCATGATATCAGTAAAATTGGTAAACTTAAGTGTTTTAGATGATATTACATGTTTGTTAACATCATTAATGAATTTTCCTCCAGTAAACTTCACCATAAACTTGTGGGTCGACAGTTTGAAGTCCAAATCATTTACCAGAATGTTAAAGTTCGATAATATGTAAGTATGGTCTAAGGTTAACTTGTCATTGAATGCAGTCATAAATGTTGTTGACACAACGTGTATATCATTCACGTGACAAAGAAAGAAAAGTAAAACGCAAATGAAATAATAAAATTACAAACACCAAACAGTGTGATAACATAAAATATATCTTGCAAACACACAATTGTAAAAGAACACCGTCAAGAATGACAATATGAAAAATAAAAGACACCCTAGAGTGATATTACTAAACTTTAGATAAAAATAAGGATTGTGTGTCCATTTAGTGGAGGATGCCTATATTTACCAACCCCTCAGCTGTTATCAACTTTGATACATTTACTAAACTTTAATCATATCTGGTCTATGTATAGTGGTAGTATTTATTTGCATGTACTGTATGCATGATTGAATTCCCGAAAGTGGAAAATATTGAAATTATTAAAATTTATATTATTTATAAATTATAAAAAAATACACTTTCAACCAAGTTATGAGAGTTTTTAGAATTATGCTATAATAGTTTGAAGTCCTTAAATTTGTTTTCATTCCATTATTTAAAAGATACAGCATATGTATAAAAAGACCACAGAGTGGCCATGCATGGCAAGAAAGTGATACGTGTTGATGGTGCTTAGAGGGAGAAAGACGAAGTTCTCTACTTTATGAGAAGAAAAATAAAAATAAGAGTAATATTGAAGGTTGGTTTGTAGATACCAACCAAGTATTGAATAAAAAAACTTTTGTTTTCTATGAAAGTGGACAATCACTATTGGACTTCAAACAACAATTCAATTTAGTTAATTTTAATTTTTTCTCTTCAAATAATAAGAGAAAACTTAATTTATGCTCTTTTTTAGTCTTTTTGTTGTCTTTTGTATCCTCTTGATTTTCTTTGATTCTACTAACATTCTAGTTTTATATGTGACATTTCTTTCTGCATTGGATTGGGAAGCAAGTTAAAATGAATATTGATCGTTCTTTACTTTGCTTCTGAAATTTTTAATTTTGTTTTTTGTGCATTAGAAATTTCTTAAATATAAGATTCTTGTCTTCATCACTTGTACTTTGGCAAAATATATCATTTAACTCCATGTGTTTGTCTTATGTAACTTTTAGAGCAATAATTTTCTTATTTTTGTTGCATTCTTCTCAGTTAGTCTGTTAGCTCTATTTTGTGAACTTCCAAACAAGGCAAGTGAATCCTGACAAGTCTTTTGGTTAATAATTGTATAAATCTTAGGTTTTTGGTTGGTTGTAGTTTAAGCATCTAAGGATTTTGATAACCGAATCCTTATTTTGAAAAACTCTACGCAGAGTTCTCTTATGATTCATAATGTGAATAAAATATTTTACCATATCCTGAATGATTTCCTCGAGGTTTCATTTTAAATAATCCACACTCAGTGGATTATAGTGGATTAAGTCTTTATGGATAAGACAAATCACCTTGTGGAGTGGACAAGAGTAACTTAGTTAATAATGAATCAGGATAAAAATAATTGTGTTCATTTATTTTTATTCACTTGTTATCTATTGTGTTTGAATTACGAAAAGTTTATATTTGGTACAACCCAGTTCAAATTCCCTTTATTGTGTTTCCCGCACCTTCAATTGACATCAGAGCTCATGTTATGGTATTGGTTATTATCGAACACTAAACCATGTCAGATAAAGATCTAGACGAGTTTTAGAAACACTATAGTTGATCCTACACCACCACAACCTCCTCCAGTTTCAAATGAAAAAAATAACTACAATGCTAAACCTCCCATTTTTTATGGTGAAAAGTTTTAATATTGGAAAGAAAGACTAGAAAGTTTCTTTCTAGGTCATGATGTTTGAGATATGGTAGTTGATGGCTATGATCCTCCCATAGATGCTGTTGGAAAGAAGCTTGAAAGGAGAGATATGACTAAACAACATAAAACGGATGATAAGAATCATCATAAAACAAGAACCGTCTTTTTTAATGCTATTTATTATAATAAGTATGATAATATCACAAATAAAGACACAATTAAGTCTATATTTGACTATCTCAGAATGACTCATGATAGAAATGATCAAGTTAAGGAGATGAAGCCTCTTGACTCAGAAGTATGAAGCCTTCAAGAGGGAGGATAATGAAACATTTGAGACTATGTTCTTAAGGTTTCTAATCTTAGTTGAGAATATGTCTCATAGACATGTGATAACACATAGTTCCCTCCCAATCAAAGTTGTTTCCCAGATAAGACCCAGACAAGGATATGTCATTAATTCATATCTGAATACAAAACAACTCTATCTAAATCTCATGGGTAACATGGTACGATTCCTTTCCCATTCTGAAACGAAAAGTGGAACCATAGCTTTCCTCTAATCCAACATAAAAGATTCAGATTAAATCCTCATTATAATCGGTGTTAATCTTCAACAACCTGTCAAACTTTTGATGATTCATAAGAACCTTTATCTCAAGAATATGCATTATTGCAGCCACAACTGGAACATAATTGTATTGTTTGACCACAATATAATTTTGAAATTATTATTCAAAATCTTTGACACATTCAACATGAATATGGAAAATAACTCCTACAGGTCCAGATGAAGAGGACTCACGAACACTCTTCCCCCTTCTACACTTTGAAGGCATAGTTTTTGGAAATGGAGGCTGCACACAAGGTGTTTGATTAAATGTGAGAGAGAAAAAGTGAGAATTTTGAGTGAAATTCAAATACCCACAACCCAAAACAATGAAAAACAACAGGTAAACAATAAAAATAACATAAATTTGATGAGAATTTATAGTTATTTGATGAGTTTGTGTGGATTTGAAAGTAAGGATTTTGGAGAAGAGTGGAAAATGAAAAAATAAAGAAAAGAGGTAAAATTAGGTTAATGGGAGATATTAAGAGTGGGATAATAAAATATGATGGATGGGTTTGAAGCAAGCGAAGAGTTTTGATGATTTGGTTAGAGGGTTGAAGAGATGAATTTTGGTTGGAAGGAAGAATACATTGTTTAAGTGTATTTGTGAAGTTGTGTATCGACTCCTAATAGGAAAAAGAGAATAAAGTTCAAATTTTAAAGTGAAGGAGTCGACTCATCCTTTAGTGGGAACCAACTCATTTAAATCAGAGACTTTAGAGTTATGATGTGGTTAGAAAGAGTCGACCCATAAGTTATGGGAGTCGACTCCTACTGTATCCAATTTACATAAAATTGGAAAAATATTACAAAGGAGTCGACCCATGGAGTGTGGAAGTCGACTCATACTGCACCAACTGAAATGTTTTCATAAATAATTGTGAAATAGTCGACTTATACTTGAGGGAGTCGACTCCTAATGACTTAATTTTGAAATTTTCAAATATTTATGAAAATAAGTTGACTCATAGTTGTTTGGAGTTGACCCACACTTTCCTGAGGTAACATGGATGAAACTTTTGACAAAAGTAGACCTTTGGTTGACTCGTGAAGTTTTGAACCGAGACATACATTGTGGATATGGATAATTTTCATGCAAAAAAAATGTTGAACTCTTGTAATAAGAATAGATAGCAAGCACTAGAAACAAAGCATTGTCAATTAATACAATTTGAATAATATGTTTTATGAACCATATATGATGAAGTGCAAAGAATTAAAACATAGCGTCACTGTAAGCATATAGATTGAAAACACACTCTATGGAATGGTAAAAGTTGAATGTAGTATCCTAATTGATTGATTGTTTTATTTTACTATAATTTTTATCAATAAATTACGCTATAGAATTAGGGTGTTACAAATCCCGTTGAGTACAATAGATGTGAGAGATGATAACACCTTTCCCTTGCATAACCGACTTTCGAATCTGAATTTGGTTGCGAGACAATTTTCTTCATGTTTTAGGTTTTTGTCGACATTTTCTTTTTTCTTCGGAATAAATAAAGGCTGGTGATGACTCTATGTTTTTTCGCGTAGCGACAATGGTCACTCAGTATAAAATTGACTTGTTCGTTTTCCCCGCCTGACTGTGCTTGTGCGAAATCAATACTATCAATCATTCCTATGATGTCTGCAAAAAAATATTACAGGGAATTAAAGGTATAACATAACAAACATAAATTAAAAAAAGAAGAGCAAATGGTAAGGGCAAAAGGCAACTTATGTCACCTACGAACACATATTATTGTGATCTGCCAATCATGATATCAGTAAGATTGGTATACTTAAGTGTTTTGGATGATATTACGTGTTTGTTAACATCATTAATGAATTTTCCTCCAGTAAACTTCACCATAAACTTGTGGATCGACAGTTTGAAGTCCAAATCATTTACCAGAACGTTAAAGTTCGATAATATGTAAGTATGATCTAAGGTTAACTTATCATTGAATGCGGTCATAAATGTTGTTGACACAACGTGTATATCATTCATGTGACAAAGAAAGAAAAGTAAAATGCAAATGAAATAATAAAATCGCAAACACCAAACAGTGTGATAACATAAAATGTATCTTGCAAACACACAATTGTAAAAGAACACCGTCAAAAATGACAATATGAGAAATAAAAGACATCCTAAAATGATATTACTCATTTATAGTAAAGACAACATCGAAGAACAAAAATGAGTTCGCATATGTCTACATGTAACTCATGTTAAAAGCATCTAAACACGATAACTCTAATTGAGAAACCCAAACGTTAAAAAAATCCATAAAAGATATATATTTCTTCAGCGAAAAACACCAAGTTGACAAAACACATAACAAATAAAAGAAACAAAAATCGATTCAGAAAAAAAAAATTGCATGCTGAGTGAGAAAACTTTGTCTATAAACCGTCCATTTATAATATACCTTTATTGCGACCTTCCACAACTTCTCGGTGTCGTTGATGGCACAAATCTTCTCCAACGGTATGGCCATGTAGAATAGACGGAGGAAGTTTCAGTGGAAAGGAGAAAATTTGAGTCGAAGTTGCAAAAAGAAAAATTTCTATGGGAAGAACAACACAAATGTAGAAAAGAATGAAGACAAAACAATAGTCAGATTGGCAAAATATCATTTTTGGTCCCTTATGTTAACATCAAGGTTTATTTTGGTCCCTTAATTTACAAAATGTTCGTATTGATGCCTTAACTCTTAAAAAGGTTTCTTTTTAGTCCTTTTTATCTAATTAGCGACGGAAAACTCAGAAATTCATCACTAATTAGACAAATGACTAAAATTAAGCGTAGAGTTAAGAGATCAATCTGAACTTTTTTTAAATTAAGGGACCAAAATGAACCTTGACGTTAACATACGGGACCAAAAAGAGTATTTCGCCGATAAAGATTATATAGTTGATTTGAAATAAGTTTAAATTAATAATAGAAAAAAGTGAAAGGCAGCATAAGCATTAAATGAGTAGAAGTGATAGGAAAAAGGAAACAATATAATAATCAATATGCTGCAGCAACATGGAATCAATTTGGCAAAGAGGCTTGCAAAAGGATCAATTTAGCAAGGAGGTTTGCAAAAAAATGGAAAGCTTGTTAAGGCATTCCACGTGGCGGTTTGTTGATGCAGCAGGGCAAATTTGAAATTTCCATATAACACTTGATCTTCTTGTATGATAGATATGAAAGAGTTGCATAAATAATACACGTGCCACTGTAAAGACTATAAGAAACTCAATGTGTAAATTTCACTGAGTTTCACAATTGGAGATGATCTTAATAACTATCTCTTCTTACCCAATTCTTCTAAGAAAGTTATGGTTTTAATACATTTCACAGACATAGACAATGAATGCCATTACAACACTTGGTTATTCTATTTCTCCTTAATCAAATCAATGCTAAAATCCCAGAGTTTCTTAGCCAAATCAGCATCCTTCCCATGTGGACTTGTTTTGCACAAATTACTGTCTGAAAAATACTCACCACTTACTCCCTTCACTTGTGGGTGCAATGCTACATAGCATGTTGTAGCTGCTCCCTACATTCAAATATCAACATGCAACTATTACTAAGTAAAGAAAAGTTAAATATATGAAACTCTCTAGGTTTAGTTAATGGTCCCTTTTTGGGTACTATGCCCAGAAAGATATGTACATCATTTATTGAAAGGGTGATTTCATAATAAATGTTTTTTTACTGAGTTAAAAACAAACAATGCATGCCCCTCACATTTACAAATCATAGGTCATATTTATTGACATACCTGCTGAGCATTTTTCATCACGAGTCTGCCGACCGCATTTACTATACCTGCAAATTCATAAAACTAATCAATGAATGAAAGCTTATCTCTCTGTAAAATCCACCAAAAAAATCTTCAGGACAAATGACATGAAGCTAAAATGAAGCAGCCAAGAAAGATAGTGCGACGTGACGGTAGATAATGAAGAACGATTATTCAGAATGCCACATCCAGTACTTGTATAGTTCATAGACTACAGGTTTGGCATGAATATACAATATAATAGTTACCGTTGATTGCACTGGTATGACGATAAAGTTTGGTCACAATGGCTCCTGGATGAAGAGAATTTGCAATGATATTCACTCCATCATCCTGATCAAGATGTAACGAGTAATGTTATATAAATCAAAGATAATAAAAATGTGGCAAAACAAAAGAACACTTTTACTCACAAAACAAAGAGAAAAAAAAGGCCACTAATAAAAGGGAGGGAGAGTGAGAAGGTAAACAGAATGTTTCTATGAGTTCAGTAGCCAAAAGGGTTGCAAAGTTTCTGTCTGTTTCAGAGACCAGAATGGAGAGACTAAAATACAAACAATTAAAACATTTCCCAAATATGATCCTGTTTGGATAAACAAACAGACTTGCAGCTTATAGCATAAATGCTTATGATGATAAGCTCTTCTGTATAAGTATTTTTATAACAAAGTTAAATTGTTTTTGTATAAGATATAAGCTGTTTTCATAAACTATTTTAGAGAACTTATAAAAATAAGCTGAAAACATCTTATGATGAACTGTTTTCGTAAGTTCTCATTTTTAGTTTTACAAGTGCTTATGCCAATAAATAAGCTCAAATAAATCAATTCAAACAGACCATGTATCATAAAAAAAAAAGTCATCCACTGATAGGTAGTTAAGATAGCAGAGCAACTTTCGGTAAATGACCAGCAAGATAAAGGAACTATAAGTGTGAAGACAAATGCTGTAAAAAACAAGCAATTAAAAATCAAATTATGTCATTCATTATGTTCACACTGCAGAAGAAAATTGTTTTACACAGTATAAATTTGCAAATATGATGCTACAGTACTTTTAAAAATAACAAAAACAGAATTGGTGACATTGGAATCAAGGTTGAAATATGCAAGGGCATCTATTTACTATTAATCAGCCAGAATTTATGATAATGAAAGATGATAACACTAACTTTAAATATCTTCCAATGGCCAAATAAAATGTTGCATTATGGTTTAGAAAACACTATCAATAAACGATTTCACTAGATAACATGTCAATTACACCAGTGTACAAGAGAAAGCAACATACTTTGAGACGTTTTGCAAGTTCATTGGCGTGTAAAATGTTAGCAAGCTTTGACTGTCCATATGCACGCCAGTTGCTATAACTGTATACAAGGAAGCAAACATAATTAAATAGGAAACATTTCTTCGGTCGACACATACTACAAAAATACAATTTCCTCTCTTAGTTCTTCATGCAACTAAGGCAAGACAACTGTTTCATCTGTAAACAAGGAATTGAACATAACTATATATACACAACCTCTCCTTTCAACAAGATTCACAACTCCATTGTTGGTTCTTGTTAGGAATCAGTAATAGTTTCCAAACAATAATAAATATTATGAAAGTTGAGGAAATTTAAGAGACATTTCAAGAGGTGGAAAAGAAGTAACTAGATTCTTAAGTGAAGCTACTTGAAAATTGATGATTGATATTCACTATGTTATCAACAAAATCATATCAGCAGGTTTTTTGCGCCGAAAGTTTAAACAAGCATCTTCTCCAAGACTCAGAGCAAACCAAAAATACATATCACAGACTTCATATTGAACTATATTTTCTTTTCAAAATCAAATCTTTAGTAACATTGGTTACCCAACAAAATAAAATTGAAGTTTCCATTGAAACTACTTTCTCACACACAGAATAAACTTCACTTCCATTTTTAAAAAACTTCAAGCACATCTCATCATGATTTGAAATGAGGTTACCTATTACCTCGATTGTTCATTGATTTTGTCAAAACGGATTCCTTCAGAATATGCAAATCTGTGAGCCTCTGAAGAGACATTAACAATTCTTCCTTCTTTGTTACTTTCAAGTGCTGTTTTCTTCATAGTGTCCAACAAAAGATGTGTCAAGAGAAAATGACCTATAAACAGAATGATCACATCTTCTCAGTCTAAGCATTACAAGAATCAGTAAAATATAACTTGGCAAAGAATTGATGTTTTAAAAATATAAAAAGAATAGCAAAGTTGAAGTAATGCTCACTATCATTCATGAAATGAAGAATTAAGAATCAAACATTTCCCACATACCTAAGTGGTTTGTGGCAAATTGTTGTTCAATGTTGTCCTTGGACAGCATGAAAGGGCATGCCATAACTCCTGCGTTGTTTCTTACAATTACAAATAAACAACCAAGAAAACATTACTACTGCTTGTTTTCCATTAATGATCATGATCAAGAAAGCAAGACTGGAATATAGATACTCAAAAAAATACTAATTTGACACCAAAAAAATACAACGAATTCGTTCGAAACTTTAAGTTAAAGGACTGAATGCTCAAATAAAATTGATATTGGGATCATGTGAACTAATTTTCTTACATCAAAATGTTCAATGGTAGCCCAGAGGAAACAAACTCAGACGAAAATTTCTTGACAGATGCCATTGAACTAAGATCCAACTCCATGACATCAATTTTAGCTGATGGAATCTCCTTAAGTATTTCTTCTTTGACATCTTTACCAGCAACCAAATTTCTAACGGCCATAATCACATGAACACCATGTAAAGCAAGAACACGTGTAGTCTCAACACCAATACCACTAGATGCTCCTATTATCACCAAACACATAAACAGTTTATGACATAACAAACACATAATCACATAATATAACCAAACAAATCCTAACTATGCAAATTTCAACAGCAACAATCTTGAACTAGAGAGTTCTGATTTAGGTTTTGAATCTTGATAATTAAGAAATGAAAAAGAAAAAGAAGTTGAGAGGATGAACCCGTGACAATAGCAGTGAGGCCAGTAGCACCGATTCCATGAGTAACTTGCTCAGCAGTTGATGAACCAGAAAATCCAGAAACCCCTTTTCTGCTGAATGGCCACATGGTGATTGCTGATGATGATTCAAAATCTTTCTTTCTCCGTCAAAATTTTCAGAAACTTCTAATGGGATATCATCACATGATTTGATCCAACTAAACATTTTATACTATAGTTTTTAATTAAGTTTTCTATATGATTTATGCTTTTAGTAAGTTAATTTGATATTTAAGAAAAAATTAAATATTATTGAATTTTCATTTGAGGAAAATTAAATGAATAAAAATAAAATAAAGGGTTAAATAAATTTTTGGAATCCTTCAAATTTTGATCCCTAAATAAAAAACTGTCGTTAAATTATAGGAAGGATCAAAAGATAAAATTTAAATTTTTAAGAACTCATTCTTTAAAGAAAAATTTTAAAGAGATTAAAAAAGAAATTTGAGATATTTATATAAATAAAAACTTATTTAACCCTAAATAAAATATTTTGAAACATAAAAACAGAAAAATGTAAATAAGACAATTTTAATGAGACGAATAAAATCATAGCAACATAGTATGTATTTATACAAGCAAACATACTTAATTACAATACAAATATTATACACTAATCAACAAGAAAATCATGGTACAAGACCTTATACATCAAAAACATACATACATACATAAACAACAACAACACCCTATGGCTACCTAATTATTCCTTAATTAACTTTCTGGCTAGAATAATAAGCCTTAAAAACTCTAGGAAGATAAACCGGAATCAAAAATCCAAACAAATTAAAACACCAAAACCCCATATTCGCCACAGCAAGTGCTCTTCCAGCGTAAATCCTTCTATAAGAGCCACTATGTTCTTCATCCACCTTATAAATCTCATCTCTCAACCAATCCACAATGGTAAAAATCCTTCTTGTATTATACATAACAGGAACAAAAGCTCTTATTGGAGATGAAAATCCATCGGAAAAAGCTATACCTTCCATGAAAACTTGACTAGCCAAGAGAAAAACATGTGGTGTAGCTGCGGCTATACCTTTTTTATCACCTTCGAATATTCCATGGAGGATGTATGCTATAGGAGCATAGAGCCCTATGATTGCTGCGAAGAGGACATAGAGTTTAAGGATTTTGTTTTGTCCGCTGAAAATCGGTTGTTCGTTGGAAGAGTGGTGGATTGGGAAAGCGGTTTTTGAGATGAAGTAGATGTAGAAGATTGAGAAGAGTACAAATGCAAAATCTTCGAGGCTGACCATGCCACTGGCGGATAAGACGACAACAACAGCTAAACAATTGAGTTGTCGGAATGAGAGGAAACTAGCTTTGTTTTGTGGTTTGGTGGTTGGTTTGTTGAGGTTGTTGTTCTTGAGAGTTTGGTCATGTTGTTCTTTGTGAACAATTTCGTCTTGTTCTTTTGGGAGGCTAATGTCACAGGCGGTTGGTCCAACTCCACCAGACATGTTTTTGAGGTTATGAGTCAAAAGAAAATGTTGTACTAGGTTTTTTTTTTGTTAGAGAGAATTGATGAGGAAGTTTGCGAGATGAAAGAGTGAGAAGGGAATTAAGGGGAGAAGGAGAAAGATAAGGTTAGATTAAGTTATGGGGTGGAAATGGTTTACAAATGTCATGTAAAGAGGTAAGATTGGTGGCTTGAGAGACAATCCTATGTTTTTTTGGTTAGGACAAATGTCATGTGAGGGTATTGTGTTCGGTGGTGGTGGTTAGTTCCAAATTCAAAGCCTTGAAATTTGGTGTGACACTAATTATAATTTTGTAAACAAAAGAGTGAGGTGTTTGATTTTGTAAGGATTAAGGTAGCCATGCAATGCGTTTTTGTGACTATAGGAAAAAGGAGTAAGAGATATTTAAATTAGAATGTTTAATGTACGGTGTAGGATTGACGTCGACGAGTCCAAATTTACATGAGTTGAACATTCAAATCAATAATAAAAAATAAGATACTAATTTGCGCAGTGTTATTTATATTTAAAATAAAATAATGTAGTCATTTTTAATTTTTAATTTTTTTTCATTGTAACTTATTTGTTTAATTGTATAAATTTATATTGTTTGAAAAAAAGTTGTTTCTTTTACCTTTTATGAAATAAAATTTTCAAAAATCAAATAATTGAACCAAAGCAACATATCTCAATTGGTTTGTATAATTTGTTTACATGTTAAACTTAAATTTAAAGAGTAGTGTTATTTCAACACTTAAAATTTGATATCGTAGATGATACTGTATATCAATCATATATTAATGTCTCTATCTTTTTATTACTTTTTTATTTATACAATTACATAAATTTTAATAATACACTACAACATTTAAAATTTACATTCGACACTTTTTTTATACTCAAATTTAGATGTCAAAATATCATTTCTCAAACTTATTTAATTTTATTTATTATTACTCTATCCAATTTAAACTATGTAAATAAGCAATGTTAAATATGACACTTTTATCTTTATTTAGGTTACTCTTAATTTTTTATCCAATAATCTACATTGTCTAATGTCCAAATTATATCTTTATTTTTATTCAGGTTATTCTCTCTTCTTATGAAAAACCTCTATAGTTGAATGTAAATTTTTTAATCCACTTCATAGAGGTGAGGTGTATCCTATGAAAATTTGAAAATGTTATTCTTAAAATTGAAAATTTATTTTCGGTTCGCACCCATTCTATTTAAACCAGTCAAAATGTGGTATGACTCCTGAAATTGTTGGAAATCTTTGTATCCAGCCTTACAACCGACTAATCCAAAAAGGACCAATCTCACCGCTCACTAGCGAGGGCCCCGTTTAAAGGCAGAACAAAGTTCTGTATGGACTGACCCCTGAAATTGTAAGAAACTGTACATGAGATGCACTTCCGGTATGGAACCGGAAGTATAACTCCGATCATAGAAGCGGGAACATTGAATTGTATGTCCCTGGATATTTTGTATGAAACCAGAAGTATACTTCCGGTTTTGTCA
Organism: Vicia sativa; assembly: GCA_021764765.1. Taxonomy (NCBI): domain Eukaryota; kingdom Viridiplantae; phylum Streptophyta; class Magnoliopsida; order Fabales; family Fabaceae; genus Vicia; species Vicia sativa. The sequence continues at coordinate 82,618,965 of CM038792.1, read as the reverse complement.
CGATACTGATTTCTAAAAGCAGCAACCATGGTGGTCACCACCATAACACACTTTCTCCTTCAAACCTCTAAAAAAGCCTCTCCATTGTCAATCCATTATCCACTCCAAATCCTCATTTTTTTGGTTCATCATATCAGAAAAAACTCAACAAAGAAGAATTTCGAGTAAACATCATCCCTTTTATCCCGATTCACCTACACCAAAATCTTAAAAATATGCTTCCAAAGGTGCTCGTATTAGCAAATCAACCGCCTACACCGACTCCATCAAAAATATCGTTCATTGATCAAATGTCGGTTTTCATGCACAAATACGTTGAAAGGATCGTCAATGTGGGTGGTGACGGTAATTGTGGCTTTCGAGTTGTTTCTTGTTTGCTAGGTAGCCGTGAAGAGTATTACAATATTGTGCGAGATACTCTGATCACAGAGTTGACAGAACACATAGAGTTGTACACACATGTTTTAGGGAGTAAAGAAAAGGTTGAGGAAATACATCACGCACTAGTACCTGTTAAGGTTGGATGTGCAACAGAGGATAAATGGATGTGGTTCCCTTAAATGGGTCATCTCATAGCAAGTGCGTATGACAGGGTGTGTATTAATCTGACAAGATACGGTTTTTCAGAGACTTATTTTCTTCTGCGCACTCTCCTACACTAAATCTCAGTGATCGTATCATTTGCGTTAGGTGGATTTTAAATCCATGACATTTTGTTCAAGTCTACTTGAAATCGGGATGCCCTATACGACCGACATCACCAGAGTGGACGCTTCATTTCACAGAACCATCGGAGACATGGCCGGACGAATTCATGGAAAGGATGCAATAATACAACAAGTTGAGGGAAATAGATATAGAAATAAATAGGGAAAAGGCGAAAAGGGTGCCACCGGTGGATTTATCCAGCGACACTTTTTTCGACTCTTTCAAGTAGTTAGGTAGCATTGTAATGTTAACTTCATTTTGATAATGTATTGTGATGTGGAAATATACTCATTTTTGTAATTTGACCACTTGCAGAAAAATTGAATATATGAGATTTTGTGTTATACTTGTTGTTTTTGTTTTGTTTCTGGTTTTTCAAACTCAGGTCATTTACTGGAAGTACACTTTCGGTTTTGGTCAAGTTGGAAACCATAATTTAACTTCCGATTTTATCACTGATACAAAGATAGGATTTTTATGGTCCATGTTTATATCTTCTACTATAAAAATATCTTTCCTCTTATATTTCTTTCTACCACAACACATAAAACCAGATATCGACATGAAATTAGACATCACATGGATTGTTGGAGTTGTTCATTTTTCCGACGACATACCGTCTCGCGAATTCAAGATCACGGTGTACACTCCAATTGAAGAGGTACGTGAAAATTTGCAGGAACTTGTTCTTTACTTCGATGGTCGAAAGGTTGAGAAGATCGAGTACCGCTTGCCATCGATTGACAATGAAGGGAATCTTCAGTTCATGAACCATGAACTGAAGAACGGCGACGATTTAAGGGCTATGTGGTCGGCTTATCGAAGTTTTCAGGAGAAAGTTCCAATCGAGCTAGATGCGACTTTATCAAGAACCGTCAATGACATTATGAGGATGTTGCAACGTCCACCCGAATATTGATTTGTAATGTTCGATTTATGTTTAATTTTCGATTTGTATTTGCTAAGTTTATATATCTCTATGTTAGACAATGAAATGAAGTTTTTTGATTTTCTATTATGAATAAAACCGAAAATATAGTTGAGGTACAAAATCAGAACTTAATTTCCAATTTGGTGTAAATTTTATCAGACGGTGGTGCACATCGAAAATATATTTCTGATTTTTAGGACAACTTGAGAAACTCACGGGTGGGTAAGAAAGTCATGGGTGGAATAAAAATTTGAGTAGTTGTATTGATGAAGTAGAATAGAGAAGAGAGAAAGAATGAAGTGAGTTGGAGTGAAACTAACACAAGATAATTTATTTTATTATGTGCATTTTTTTTTAAACTTAGACATAACGAAACAAAATAAATTTGGGTAGAATGAAAATTGAGAGATTAGATGACTGGATCATTTCATGTGAGTTCCGCTTCATTCACTATCTACAAATTTAGACAATAAAATCCAATTGTATATCATTTCATCACATTCCATCCATTCAAAATTAGGAGTTGAAAAAGTTAGTTTAAGGAGTAGAAATGCGGCGAAAGCAATTGCAAATGAAGTCGTCTTCCAGACAACTTCTTCAGTGCCATTTTCTTCTCCCTATAGAGTTGGTTATAACCTTATTGCACGCTTGGATGAGTAGTGAAGTTAAAAAATTATGGTGGTGAGTTACCCTGATTTTGTGAAGTTACGAACACAAAATTCAGTTCATGAGGTCATGTCACTGACTCATCATAACAAAATTCAAAACTCTAAATTATTTTCTTCACAAGATCAACACGCTAGACATGGTAGATAAGAAAATAGTAGGGCAAGCATTAGGGAAATTCAACAATAGAGTACTCAGAAATTTTGACTATTATATACCAAAGGGGAAGTAAACAGGCAGAACAAACAAACAAAAATTGTCCATAAAAAATTATGCTCTTTTATAATAACAGGACAAATTTATTACACAATTTTGGTAAAAAATGCCATGAAAAAAAAAATGAACCTAATTCACAATCCTGGTTTAAAGGAAATGGACGGATCACAAAAATACTTTCCAGCAAAACCTACCTTCAATTTAATTGGAACCTCTACTGATAATTTAATTGGCGAGAAATCAAATTGAGCATATCTGTCAAATAATTTTAAAAAAAAATCCCACTATTTTCTTTGTTTTTCCTATTTATGATGCAGCTTTTAGTTTTGGAATGTACTTTATCTTGATTCCCTTCTCCGACTTGATTCTGGATTTTGATTTAGCAACTCCAGAGGTTGCAGGCAACCAGTTCTCTGTATTTGCAAGAACGCTGCATCTATCCGTATTAGAAGATCGACACGGCACTGGCTCACATTCCATGACCGGCTTTAACGCAGGAAGTTCAGAATCAGGTGAAATAACCAACTGCACATGAGGTGATGAAATTGCTTCTTTCCATCCTGCATGAGATTTGATCAAAGTAATTAAAGACCAAGTCAAGCATACTTTCAATAATACAGAATAATAGGAAGAAAAAAAGCGAAATGTATAAATTGTAAAGCTTACTTTTTGCAAGAAAGGCTTTTGCAGCCTGGCTGGAAAACTGGACGTTTTCTATATCTGCTTTATCCCCAACATTGGATTTGTTGCCAGAACTGATATCACTTCCATCTATATTACATGACCTTAAACTACTTTGAACAGACAAATTTTGATCATCTTTTCCATCTAATTCTGTCTCAACACTTTGAAGTGGCAGTGGATTTTTAGTTCCGTGCAGGTTAACCGGTCTCCAAAGCTTACTTCTTGATCGATTGTTGCCTCCCTGAAAGGAGTCCGGTTTAATTGGCTTCTCCTGAGCAATATTTTGGTCGGCCAAATTATCTACTAAGCTGTTTGTTTGAGACGGGACAAGATTACCCTCTGATTGGCTGCAATTGGCCAGTGTAACAGGTACAGATCCTATCAAAACCTCATGACTCTTAATTTTGTCTGGCTCTTTATGCAGTCTGGCTTTCATAACCACTGCATCTGTTTCTGGTTTAGGCTTCCGGCTCCAAACCTTACCGCTGTTAACTATAGGAGCTGCCCTCTGATCACGGTTAGTACCATATTTTGGAATGACTCCAAACTTAGACTTTTGAGAGTTCTGGTTTGCATACAAACCATTGGCAATAGTACGTTGGGACTTGGGCAGCCCTTGCCGTCTAGCAGCCGCTGTGCGCCGAGGATTATTTCTGTGTGATGTTTGTCTCTCTAAATTCCTATCAGTGTCACAATCATAACCTGGTTGTGCGTCCCTTTGTGATGTCCACTGCTCCACATTCTGATCAGTGTCGCAATGAAATGCTGACTTTGTATCCATGTCTAAACATTCATTGGTGTCTGGGCGGTGATAAGTTACAAGGGGTGACGCATAACCGGCAACTACATCTGCTCTATGATCTTCAAAGTCACATGCAGCCAAAGATGCTTCCTCTGGTGATACATTCTCTTCTGTGCTGCTAATGCTCTCTTTAATTTCTGTGTCATTTTCAGGTCGGCCCCGCGCCTTCTGTTCTTTCTGCCTAAGCTTTTTCTGGCGTTTTCTCTCCAAAATCTCGGCTTGTCTGTAAATAAAAGGAACAATGAAATATTATCTATACATTCTGACTAACATCTTAAGTACCTTTGGATTTTGTTAAATGAACAAGAACAAATGTTAATTTATCAATTACTTGTGTTATTAAGAAATGCAGTCTGATTGGTTTATCATGACAAAATTAAAAAATAAGTTAATAAAGTACTTGGAAAACTCATGAATTTAAAGAAAAAGAAAATGTAAGTCAGCATAGGAATCATGAGTTGATTTCAAGTTTATTCTGGAAGCGCTAGAAGAATATATTAATCATAGATTCATAAGCAATTTATTCTCATTCTCTACAATGAGACTCTCAAATAAGATGGAAAATTTCTCTCTCTTTCCTACTCCTCCCCTCCCCACAAAGCCCTTCCATTCCCTCTAAACTCCCAAAAGGAGTCTCAGGTTTTGTTTTCTTTGCAGCACCGCTCCAATGATTATATGAATTCTCTTAGTAATTACCAAAAAAAAAATTACATTCAAGCTCCACTGAATCCTAAATTCCGAATACGTGACTGCTATGTGATGTGAAGGAAGATGGTGACAAACATGCACCCAAGGATTGAGGAGAAGAACAACAAATTAAGTTTAAAAATAAACTGGTTATAGCATTAAATGTACCTTCTCTGAGCAGCTTCCTCCTCCTCCACCAGCAGCTTCTGGCATCTCAATGCTTCAGCATCCTTGTCTGCGAGCCATGCCTTTACCTATGTAAAAGGAAATTGACATTTCATCACAACAGTAGTTAATAATTTTTTTTTTATAGAACTAGGTTTGATGTTTGAATAAGTACATCCACTATGTGCTATGAACTTAGTTTCTACTGGCACACTTTTTTCTTCAAAATCAGATCACATGGTATGCTGTGCTGGATTTGTGCTAACTGATAATTCCTAAAATGATTTGCACAAGGTTGTCAAAATCACGATCTAGATCTAAAAATCTTACAATCCCACTCACCACCAACGATCCCGATCTTAAGTAGCCAAATTGTGAAAATAATACTATATATTTGAAATTTTAGCAATATATTACGATCTTATGTTTTAAGACATTGCTACCCCCTTCCGATCTTACAAAAATAATTGGGTAGGATCTTCCGATCTTATGTTTTACGATCTTACTATCCCATCCTGATCCTATGCAAGCAAGACCACAATCGTAAGTAAAATCTTAAGATCCCACTCACCTCCAACCATCACGATCTTAAGTAGAATCGTGTGTTGTAGCCAAAATGTGAAGATAATACAATATATTTGAAGTTTTAGTAATATCATATGACTTTTGCTACGATCTTACGATTTACGATCTTGCTACCCCCTTTCGATCTTACAAAAATAATTGGGTGGGATCATTAGATCTTAGTTACAATCTTATGTTTTACGATTTTACTATCCCCTCCCAATGTTAAGCAAGATCACGATCTTGACAACCTTGGCCCTGCTATTTCGTGAAGTCTCTCAAATGGGTTAGTCAGTCTTACTATCACTAACATGGCCCTCACGCAATATCATGCCAATGTATGGAAAAAAAAGCACATAAACCTGAACTTACAGATACCCGAACAATAAAATCAGTGCTGCGCCCAAACTTTCCCAAACAAGAAAGGAACCCAAAAAAAACTATAGAATATCAAACGCCTACATCCAATACTAGTGATTATCTATTTAATTGTTATGCAAGATTTATCGGCATCTCAGGTATATCTTAGTGATGATCTATCCAGTTTACTTAGACAGTGCACAAGAAACACATCTTTAACACAAATTACTGAACACACAGATGCGTGCGTGCGTGAGATGAAAGAAAAATATTTTAAGTGCGACTGTATAAACAAAACCATTACCAATTTCTGCTCTAGCAAGAAACTTGTGCAAGCAACTAGGTTTTTTGGTTCAAGACCAATCTTTCCAGCCTCTCCATCAAAAACATGTCTTTGCATTGACACTGCTGCTCCACACAAAAATGTTTTTTCACTGGAATCATCAAGAATATCGAACAGCTTCTGTGAAGATATAGGAAAACTAGAAGACCTGGATTGAACAATATCCTGTAAACAATGTAGATATATATTGCATTAATAAACCTAAGGAATGTATCCAGCAAAAAATAACTAGAACATTGACAAGTACGCAACAATATTTCATACCAAAAGGGCAAAACCAGCTCTGAGGTAACCATGTGGAAAAGAATAGAATCCTTGTTGTGTTCTAAGAGTTGAGAGAGCTTGTATAACTGAAGACCCCGGAACCTCCTGGAAAGCATTTCCAGTGGGGGAAAGACAATAATACAATATATTAGAATTAATTAGCGAGAAACAAGTAAAACTAGAAAACAATAAAAGCTGAAGCAGGGAGCTACAAGAGACTGCTAAGTCTTTGTATCTGTAATATGTCTTTGATAAACTCTGGATTTCAAAAGTAGATGCATATGATATTAATATTTCCAGACAAAAGACGGATGGAGAACATGTTTAAACATCATATTCACATTAAAAAGGCACCTTCAACCTTTCAGCAAACAGATGATTGTCTTCAAACCCAATCAAACAAAACAAAACAAAACACCATACAAGAGAGTATAGCATAAATGAAAGAAAGTGAAAGTGCCTTTGCAAAAAAAAAAAATAATTAACTGTGAAAGAATAAAGTGAGCATGTAAAGAAAGTATATGAAAGAAGAAACCACATTAATTTCTACTAATCATATGACATATGTCCATGATATGTCCATGCAAATCACATTAAAATAACTTCATATAGAAACAAATTGGCGAAGTAAGGAGCAAAAAGGTTTTACCTCCAGCATTACATTGTTAAACGACGCAACTTCCTTTGCCTCTTCTACCGAGAGCTACACAAATTATGAGGAAAAAAAATCAGTACATCAAAACAAAATGTATTCTTCATATATGTGAAGTTCACTATAGTAAAAGATTACCTTATCCCAATATGCCTGTAAAAGATCCCTATTTTTCTTAGAGTCCTACAATATATAAGAACTGTTAGGTAAAATTGATGAAGACTTGAAAAAGAAATAAACATGAAAATATACTTGCAGCAAAAGCGTGAACTGTGTGAACAACGCAGGATATACTGCATCCACTTATGAGATATAAAAGATAACCTTATCAAGCTTTTTCAACCGATGGTGTACACGTTTATGTCTTCTATAATTAATTGGTGAGCAAAACTCTTTAGTACACTTGTCACACTTTAATATCTGAACCTTTGCAGGAGAAAACACAGGCCACCCTGGAATTTCTGCCAAATGAATCAAATATTGTATCAGAAACTTTGGGTTGAGAATCAGATTCACTACTTTCAGAGATTCTAAATTACTGGTTTTTTATTATCATTATTTTAGTTTTATCAATTAAGGAAGGGTAATCACATGGCTAATACATTCCAACTATGAAGCACGAACACCAGAAACACGACACCGACACTAACATGTCGACATCAATAATAGTTTGAAAAAATGAATAAGTTAAACATAATTTACAAGTGTCAGTGTTGGTTTGAGACACTAACGCGGACACGCATTTTTTTAGAGGTATCTAGTGCTACAGAGCATTCCAATACCCATGCAATGTTCAACTCAAGCAATTTGAACTAAATTTCTTATGATTGCTAATACCTTGCTGCTGTTCTAAAGCATGAAACAATTGAATCCACTGCGCTGGCCTGTCACCAGCCCTAGGGTAGGAAAGAAAAGATTCTTTTCCAATTGCTTGTCTGATTAACGTATCCAAGGAATCGTTTCCATCTTCTGGTTTCATAAAATTGGGAGTACCTGAGGCAGTAAGTTTTCCAACTGGCATCTATTCAGCCCAAATCGAACCAATAAATTTTATAGGATTCCACTGCACAAAGTTTAAAATAATAAAATAAATCTAAAATCATAAGAAAAAGAACATGGACTTTACACATATTCAACAGAATTAATTTCAAATGAACAAAAAATTCTCATGACATAGTTATGTGCAAAATGCTGGTAATTTCTGAACCGATGCCAAATTAAACAAAATTTGTTTATTTTTGTTTAAAAAAACTGAACACAGAATCAATCAACATAAGAAAATGAATGGAGGAATGGAGCGGAATGAGATTCCATTCCATTTTTGGAAATTTTAGGAAAATTTTAGGAAATTCTTATTCCGCCGAAATCGGAGGGAGAGAAATATGGTGGTAAGTGATGGAATGGAATCTATAACACTCCATTCCGTTCATGATCCAAACAATGGAATGCCACTCCATTCCATGTTCCATCCCATACCGCTCCATCTGATTCCATCAATCCAAACAAAGCCGGCAAAAAAAAAAAGAAAAATGTATCGAATTCAAAACTAAACAAGAGTGAAATAGATGGATAACTAAACTTCAATCCAATTAAATCAATTCATTAGCAAAGAAATGGAAATCATGTACAAACACTCAGCATAACCTTTTCCACTAATTAACCAATACCATCATCAATTACCGTAATCAGAAACTTTCAAATGCACATAACAAAAAAAATTAAAATTAAAATAGAAAGCTACCTACATATTCAAACTCATCTCTAATCAGCAAAGCTATATCAACAATTCACAAACCTAAATTGATTTTCACAAAAAAATTACATGTAGAATAGAACAATCTCGAAAAGTGTGATCTAATACAGATCGAGTAAGAGAAAATCGAGTAGAGTGATATCAGATCATCGTGTACCAGAAGGAGGAATAGATCAGTTAGAGGTAAGAGATCCTGTGAGGAATGACGATCTGGGAAGAATTGATAGCTGCGGTTTAGGGATTGAGAGAGTTTGAGGGAAAGAGAAATCGATCGAGAAAATGGCGTAGAAGTGAGAGCGCTGCTTCGTTCGTTCTTCACGCTGCAGCTTTTGTAGTAGGGCGAAATACGTTTCTAACAAGAAATAATGGATGCAACAAAATTATACATAAAATAGTAATTTGGATTTTAAGTTTTTTTATTTTTTATTTTTTTATTTTTTATTTTTAGCTGCCTTAATTGAACTTTTTAACTTCCTATTTTTATCCACGTTTTGAAAATATGTTATTTGATTCCTCCATTATATTTGCTATGTATCTTATTCTTTCATTTAATTTGAGTCTCCTTTAAATTACATCACATTTCATTTGATGATTTGTGAAGAATTAAGTGGGAAAATATATATATATATATATATATATATATATATATATATATATATATATATATATATATATATATATATATATATATATATATATATTAGCTTAATATTTATTAAAATATAAACACAAATATAAAATTTATTCCATTAAATTTCTAAATAAAAAATAATTATATATCTGAAAAGTAATTGACTTTGAAACTATGTGATGCTACTTGTAATGGACTCGAAACTATGTGATGGTTCTTTCAAAAGTTCAACCTAAATCATAATGCATTCCATCATTCAAAATTGCATTTTGTTTATTAATGTTTGTCATGTTCACTATTCTTAACAATGTCAAATTAGCAATATGTTATTATGGTATTCATAATCTTATTTGAAACCTTGTTTTTCTTCTTATGCTTCGACAAAATAACATGTCACAAATTATATTTATTCGACCTTAAATTATGTAGTCTATTTTGGGTCTCGTATATTCTTCCTTGAGAGTTTCATTAAGAACAGGATGTTTATCACAAGAGACTAACACACAACCTTTGTACATTAAACTTTTATTCGGATTTACCTTACTACCTTTATAATTATACCAGAGTTACAAGAGAATAGCACTAGATTCACAATTAAAGTTCAAGCAGAATAATCAACAATTACACAATAACAATTCTTACCAACACTAAATTAATTTTAAGTGTGTAAGAATTTTCTAAGAAGAGGATGAGAGTAAAAAGAAAAGTAATATTGTATATTTTTTGTGTTTTGAAGTGAACATAGGTCTTCTAATTGATTATGTCATAATAAATTCGAAAATATTTTCTATATTTTGAGGTTAATTGATTAGAAAGCTTCTTAATCAACTATTGAGTGAATTCACATCATAATCGATCAAACAAGTGTTTTAATTGAATAAGGAGCAAATTTTTACTTCATACTTGATTAACTAAGCTCTATAATCAATTATTTTGTGGCCATAATTTTAACGCTTCAGACTGCTTTCAGGATTACCAACTGACCCAACAAACCAACACGGATCTTTTCACATGCTTTGCCCTCACTCACACGCTTTTCGGAAAACTTTCTAGGAGGTCGTCCATTCAAATACTACTCCAAGTCAAGTCTCTTTAACGATTGAGTTATTATTTGTCAGTCTACCGAAAAGAAGATGCATATAATTTGTATAGGTAGTACTAATTAATTCTTATAAGTTTTCCTTCAACCATGCAATCTCATACATGCACCACCTTAAGATCTCTCTCATTTAGGGATGACAAACAGACCAAACCCGTGGGGCCCACCCACACCCAAACCCGAGTCAACGGGTGAAAATCTGAATTGACTGGGTTTGGATTTAGGTTCGAGTGCCACTCGATAATTCGAGTTTGGGTTTGGATTCATTCAAACTCGCACCTGAAACCCAAAATTACACTCACTTAGACATTAATTTACATAAGTACCCCTAAATATATATAAGTGTATAAATTTAAGACTTTAATTTTAATTGTAATGTTACCAAACTTGATGAAAAATTATAATTTAATTCCTTAATTTCTTTGAGAGATCTTTATGGAATTCTTATGTTTCAAATTTTAATGTTGTTATATTTTTTGTGTTTTTGCTGCGGGTTCGGGTTTGGGTGAATAAACTCGAATCCAACGGGTGTGGGTGTGGGTGTTATTTTGCCACCTGAGGAAGTTGGTGGGCATGTGTGCGAATATGCTAACAACATCCTTATGCCTTCTAATACATCCTCATGAGCATAGATTTCATCGGAATCTATTCCCTCATATTTATTGTATCATTTCGCAACTAATTTGGCTTTATTTCTTAAAATATTTCCATCATCATCCAGTTTGTTGTGAAAGATCCATCAGGTTTTGATGATTAAATTAGCTAACACTTTGGGAATGAGTTCTCAAACGTTGTTTCGTTCAAATTGATTTAACTTATCTTGCATAGAAAGATGCCAATGTTCATCGACTATGGTTTTGTCGATATCCATTGGCTCAATCTGTTAATCAAAAGACACAAAGTTACATACCTTGTTGAGTGATTGTCTAGTGGTGACTCATTTGGTTATATCTCCAATAATATTTGTATTGGATGATCTTTTGTTAATCACCATTCTTTTGGAAGATCCGCATTTTCTTGTGGAGTTACTAGGTTTTGATCTTGAATGGATTCTTCTTGATCGGCATTATTGTGCTGCTCTAGAGTTAGCTCTTTATCTTCTTTTAGACTTGTCTTTTTTAGGATACCTGCAAAGTCAACAACTTTTACTTATACACTTTTAGGGTTAGTTTCATCAAAAGTAATGTGAATAGATTATTCTGATGTTTTGTTTCTTGTATTATAGACTCTAAATTTTTTTCTCAAAGTAGAATATCCTATGAATATGCCTTCATTAGCTTTTGCGTCTAATTTTCCAAGGTTATCCTTCTCAATATTATGGATAAAACATTTGCATCCAAAGATACGAATGTGACATATATTTAGTTTTCTTCCTTTATATAACTCATAAGGTTTCCGCTTTATGATGGACGTATAAGGACATGATTCATGACGTAGAAGGTTTCTGCTTTATGATGGACGTATAAACATTATCCCAGAGATATTTATGGAGATTTGGCCAGTTTTTGAAAGGCGGCAAACATGTCATTTTTTTGAGATAACAATTTTGTCCAGATATATCGAGAGTAGTCATCCAAAATAATAAGAGCATAAATGTTTTCGCCTAAATCTATGTTTCTAGATGGGTCAAAAGTTCCATATGAAGTAATTGTAAGGGACGATCATTAGAAACAGAGTTTTTAGATTTAAAAGAGGCCCTTAATTGCTTCCCTTTTAGATAACTACGGATGGAAAGGGTGTTAATACCTTCCCTTTTCATAATTATCTCTCTTACTCAAAATCGATAAAAGGTATTTCCTGTTGTTTTCACCTTTCCTTTATTGGATAAAAGAAAAGTCGATGGCGGCTCTTGCTATCCGCAACATTTGTGATAAAATGCAAAATAAACAAGTCAATTCTTCCACCGTATTACAGAACTGACGACTCTGCTGGGGAACACCCAAAGAGAGGTTACCTTAGGGCTATAGATCACTTTTACTCGCTTTCTGTTTGCTTTGTATGTTTTACTTTTAAGAGTTGCTTGGGTATTATATTTGTGGGGGATCATACACCCAGATCTAGGTTTCCTTAGGTAAGTAGCAATAAATTATTGCGATTATCCGACGTAGACCGAAACGGTTAAAATGATGGCTACGGTTAGTGTGACACTTTGGATGTCCTGATGTTTCTCATGTTTAATTGAGGAAATATTTGGCATCTGCATGGTGTCATCAAGCACTAACTAAACTTTTAGAACCCTAATTGACCCATCTTAGCCATTAGAAGGTAGTGAGATAGTCGGCTTTGGTGCAGACTGAGGTTGGTTGACACTCGATGCTACACTCATTAAGATGCGACTTTCGGGATGTTTCGGTCGATCATTTGGTAGTCGTATTTAAATAAAGCCTGCGAGAAAGATCTGTGATATGAAATTCATAGAACCCGATTACTATTATAGGACAGGTTGAACCAACTTAAACTCTAGTAGGTTAGACACCTAACCATTTCAATGACTTAGGGATTTATCTTTGCTCTTTGTTGTAGGTTTATGGCTTCCAAGAAGACTATTTGAATCAACTTTATAGATATACATTTTTTATGAGTCGATAGAATCGAAAGAGGAAGTTAAATTGATTATGTATTGAAGCTTGTTTGCAAATAAACAAGGGGGTGCAACGTCAAATTACAGATTTACACTAAATCTAGTTACTATTGTAGATACTGGGCTTAAGCAGAGGGTACATATCCAAATTCGCTAGGCCTAGTCCATTTACACTAAGTCCAATTGTCAAAAGAATATTCAGATTTTATTATAGTGTCACGTTTTATTGTATGTGCATAATATCAATTGGTCAAGTTATAATTTAAATCCCAACAGGACAAAGCAATTTTTTTAACCAATCACGATCCAACTGTTATTACTTTATTAAAAAGAAAAAAATAAAGGAAAAGAAAAAAAAGAGAATGACGTGAGAAATCTCACCGGTTGCAAAAATATACCATGAGCCAGTAGAAAAACCGCACGTATATGGCAAGAGGAAAATCACCGGAAATGAGTTTTCCGATCGTCTCTTTCGGTTGACAACTCATCGGAGAGGATCAAACGGTGATAAAAATCCACAAAAGATTATCCCTCGTGACTCGTCTTAAAGCATAGATTCTGAATCCAAGACTTAAACTCACTTATTCAACCGGAATCACCATGAAAATTGCTCACTCTATCTAGATCTGAAACGAATATTTGACCTACCTAAGCACGTAGAATCCAAGATGGCTTGCTTGCCATGAAGATGACAAGTGGAACAACGAATTTCAGAAAAAACTCTGCAGCTCCATTCGAACTTCGACGTTAAGAATAGGACACTACGAGCAGTTCTTCAACTTTCGGGATATAAACTCAAGGCGCCGGAATCTTGAGAGTGGGGAGGGATTACGATTCAAGGCGAGAGGAAAAAGTAGACGCAGCTATGGCTTCTCAAGAGTCAATTTCTTGAAGGTATTCGACGATGAAGATAGAGCAAAGAATCGTGAAGAAGAATCCTCTTTTTCCTTGCCAAGATCCACTGTCAGCGAGAGAGAAGAATGATGAGAGAAGGGAGGTGATGATAAGTTAGGTTATGGCAATGAGAGGTTGTTATCGCTGCTGTAACTGTTTTTTCCTTGGATGATGAAGGTGATGAGAGAGTGCAGGCGAGTGGTGGTTGGAGAGAAAGAAAGAATGGGAGTGGAGATGGTTGTTGAGAGAGTTTGTTGTGGTTGTTCGGAGTTTGTTAGAGTGGTGAAGATGGGGAAAGAAAGAAGGTGAAGGTGGTGAGAAAGGATGATGTTGATGAGAGTGAGAAAGATGAAGGTGTTGTTTCGAGAGGAAGAGAGGAGGTTCTTGTTTTTGTTATCGTGGCCAAGAAAAAATGAAAGTATGATGGAAAGGGTGGTGAGTCCGTGCCTTTTTGTTTAAGCAAAAATGCTCCATGATGCATGCATGGAGTAACACATGTGTATCCAAATGAAGTAAAAATGTATGCAGCCCCTAGAATTTAGCAAATCAAAATGTCAAGTTATCGACCTCACGCGCCTCATTTCACGACTCTATATCTCGGATTACGAGGGTTTTCCATTTAAGATCTCAAGACCAAAGTCATAGAGGAGATTAACATCTATATTGATCATAAATTAATTCACATACAAAGGATAAAAAAGAATACATATCACATAGATTAAATACCTCTAATCTTGATACAAGAGAAGATTTAGCTACCCATAACTATGGTAATTTGAACAACAAATAAAGAACAAAGCCTTAGAAGCATCAACTTGAAAGGATCAAATATTTATACTTGAAATCTTTGATTTTGAGTTACAAATAACGAGAAATTGTTTCTTAACCTATAATCATGTTTTGGAGTTGTTGGAAAGTTGTGGAATGCTAAAACATATCACAAATGACCACTTATACAAGTGTCAAAAAGCACGTCCCACTAAGCGGGCTGACCGCACTTAGCAGACTCAGCATAAATATCTTGACAGCTTTAGTGGGTCGCGCTAAGCGGGCTCAAAAACATAGCTTCTTCCATTTGGAAAAAGAAGCATAGTGCGGTACATAATCAGATGAGTGGGCTAGTTGATGAAAAACACCAAAATTGACTTTTTGAACACTCTTGATTGATCCATGCTTGCATAATGCTCCGATGCTTCTCTCACAATCATCAAAACCTAAAAAATAGCATAAAAGTAAGAAAACTAAATTAATTGCAAACAAAAACTAATAATTATTTATTGACACTAATTTACATGCCTAAACACTACTAATCATCTAAATAAAATGTAAAAGACCACAAAATTACTCACAAATATATCAATATTTTGGTCCTTACCACTTCCTCGCACGATAAATATATCAACATTTTGGTCCTTAACACTTCCTCGCACGATTAATAATCTTCAACAGATCACGTTCCTACAAATATGGTTTAACAAAATTCATTCAACAAAAATTAATAATTAAATAATTCAACAAAAAATTAATAGAATAAACAATCCAAAATTCATACATATCCGTCCCATATATGTCTGACAATATTTTCCGAGGAAACAATTATAAATCAGAAGACTCTCCTCCAAAACTCTTTGCCTCAGATGCATGGGCCTCAGGTGTCGTCTATGACTGATGTTGGGATGTAGAATGTGTCTGAGATGCATTAGGTGTCGATTGGGTGGCCTCAAGTGTCGGTTGTGAACCTGATGTCTCTCTTGCCTCAAATAACATCGGTGAGAGAATGCATCTACAAGAAGACATAGGCGGTGAGAGAGGAGCAGAAGAACCTCACATGACGCGGGAGGACGATGAAGTAGGAGTAGAAACATGAACATCGAAACTTGTAGGGGCATCCGATACAACCTGTCCAGAGATAGAAAGAGCTTGGGATGCCTAATTTATTTCCCTCCACACAAAAACATGTTGTGCAAGTCTGTCGTATCTCAATCTAGATGGTATCTCATCCATTACTCCTGTAGAAGTACAAAACAAATGTTAACAAAATGGCTCATGTTCAAAAAAATGTGGGAAATGCATACAGACAAAAATTAGATATGCATTTTCGGTTTCTGTTTTAACATTTGTCGAAAATTAGAAATGCATCTCTAGTACGGCTTGCAACATTTCAGCTTCGCCAATGGTGAGTTTCAGACCCAATGACCTTAAAAAAACGGTCATTGATCGTAAAAAAACATACATGACACGTTTATTATCTCCTAAGCTAGAAAACACTAAACAAACTTCAATTATGTAGCTTAAAACACAATTTCTAGGTGAAATTACATTAACTCCGAAAAACTTAAGACTTAAATGCATATTTGATCCTCCTACTTTTAAATTTTTAAAGTTTTAGCCCTTCCATTTTAAATTACATGGCATTAGTGACTAAATTATTTTTTAATTAATTATTTTTATTAATTAGTAAATTAATTAATAATTTTAATTATGTTATTTTTAAATTAATTAATAATTAGTATTTAAAAGAAATATTATGGGCCAAACCTTTTTGTTTTGGCCCACACATTCCCATTTCAACTTAAAACCTTTGCATGAAATAGCATTATAAACACTACATATTTTTTTTTAAACAAACAATGTGGGACATAATAACATCAGTACTTCATCATTCTTCTTCAACCACACAACAACACCATTTTCCTTAACAACATCATCTTCATCAACAACATGGTTATGGATGCAATGGAAGTGGAAAGCATGTTACACAACATCATCTTCATCAACATAATAAGCATATGCCAAGATTTGAGCCACCTAGAAAAAGAAGAAAATTTTCGTAAATATGCATACAGTTTGTAAGAATAAAAATAAAGTCATAATGAGTATCTCTTTCTGAATCCATCATATTTAGAATCTTCTCTGTTTGTTCTTTAATGCTGACTTCCGGTTTAGGTTGCTACTAGTTTACATGATTTGTGCAATTGGACCTCAAATATTGTTTTAATATCAAGAACTCCTTCTCTACTGATGTTTGTAATTGAAGTTTTTCTTACAATTTCTTTCAAGTTAGATGCATATAGCTTTCAAATAGAATTTTACGAAGATGATTGGATTTCTCCATAATAGCTTTTGTTGGAAAGAAAATATGTTAAATGCTTACAAATTTGCAATATCATTAAAAACTCAATATTTTTTAGTGCATGTTTCAAGCCTTCTTGTTTGGCATTTGCCAACGTCTCACCTTTTCCTATGTATTTTAATCTTTTGAACCAATATCTCTTATCATTTTCATAGACTTCACTAAATCATAGACAAAAAGTAAAAGTTAAAAAAATATATATAGATTTTTTGTATTTCACTGAGTATAGTTCCATCCCAACTCCAAACTAAGCATCGGTTGTCTTCAAAATGTCATTCCACCATTACCATGCAAATTCACCACTTCTTCAAAAAAAATTGGATATGAATATTCTCATGGAATAACATTACAAAGTCAATAGAAGTTCACCTTATAGTTTAAGATGCAACTACAAGTAACTCTTTAAGTAAACCATGCCTCATGCCTATTTGGATTGAGCAGTAGAATATGCGAAAAGGTGACAAAAGCAAGTTCCCACAATGTTCATTGAAGATAGTAATTATGGTGATAATTTTGAGGCACTTAACCCATTTCATGTCAGTGACATTTAGAAGAGAAACCATCTTAATAAAAAAACTTAAGATTAAATTCACCCATAATCAATTAGAAAACTGACAGTAAATATTATGTTGATGAAGATGATATTGTGTTGTAGAATGAATATGGTGGTGATGTTATGATGAAATGAAAAGAGAAATTGTAACCATGATTTTCACTTCCATTGAATATGTAATCATGTTGTTGATGAAGATGATGTTGTTAATGAAAATTATGTTGTTGTGTGGTTGAAGAAGAATGGTGAAATAGTATTGTTATTATGTCCCACATTGTTTGTTTAGGAAACATATTTAGTATTTATAAAGCTATTTCATGCAATAATTTTTAAGTTGAAAACTGAACATGTGGGCTAAAATGGCTAGTCCATTAATACTTATTTTTATTATTAATTAATTAAAAAATAACGTTAAAATTATTAATTAAATTTACTATTAATTTAAAAAATAACATAAATAAAATTATTAATTAATTTATTGATTAATAAAAAATATCTAATAAAAAATAATCTAATGTGCCACGTAATTCAAAATAAATTTTTAATCTCAATCATTATTACCGACTATGCAAAATTGAAGGGGACCAATAAATTTCCGAGTGATGTAAAGTTTATGGATCAGAAAGTTGGGTTTTAAAATAGATGGGCTAAAACTTTAAAAACTTAAAAGTAGAGGAATCAAAAGTGCATTTAAGCCAAAACTTAAAAATAACTTACAAATGATGTTAATTGAATCTACTTGAACACCGGAACTTATTTGATGCTTAATGATTCCTGATGAAATTTTCACAAATTGCGGTGATTATGACACAATAGGGTTTGAAAGAGTTTTGTTTTTGGGGTTTGAATGTTTTTCTATTCATCATATTTCTAAAAATGAGGAAGGGAAAGAGCCAGCGCTGTTTTTGTTCCAACACGAATCGAAAATGCTGTTTTTGTTCCAACACGAATCGAAAATACGACTACAGAATCTCCCATAAATGCATTTCCAATTAATTTCTAAGTGTCAACTTGTGTAACTACCATAAACGCATTTCCAATTAATTTCTAATTGTCAACTTCCGTGGTTGTTTTTTTGCTGCATTCTGTAATGCATTTTTTCAAAATCTCATAGAAATTTTATGCTTTATTTCCGAAAATGTATCTCCAAAATCTAGGGACATTAAAGAAAATTTGCACAGTGCACTAGAAAATTATATGGTGCATTAAGAAATTCTCTTTTATAAACTCTAAAAATTCTCTTTTATTAACTCTAAAAAGTTTCAGGGAAAATATGTTGAAATCAAGTTATACGCCACAAAATCACCCCAGAGGCGCAGAGCCAAACAAATATGTTTAGATGTTTGGAATCATCCAACAATCATTAATTTGGAGAACTTCAATTTGAAGAATGTTGATAAAAATGAAGGGGGGAGAGGGGTCCTTGAAAATTACATGACTATCCCTCATTTTAGAAAGATCCCAATTCCCAACCCAAACAAAGAGAAGGTTGTGTTAAAAAGTTTCCTCCCCCTCTCTATCACCTTCTTTCTCCCCCTGAACATACTAGCTACTAAGATAGTAATGGGCAAGGCTACTCTAGAGTGAAATTATCTCTAAGGTAAGCAAGTAATAGTGTATATACCCTTCATTTATCTCAAGTTGCTTATATTCAAGAGTGTATACACTTTTGCTTGCTCAATTGAGAGGAGCTATTTTCAAGATATGTGTATCTACATTACTATGTGCAATTATAATGGAAAATATTCACTCTTGCTGCCACTCTCGAATGGCATTATGTAATGCATAGTTAGGTACCAAATCTGTGTGTTCAAGCTTGAGGTTTGTCATAGGGGAAGTGTTGTGACCACTGTCCAACCATCCCCTTATTGCCTCTTCTTCATATGTAAAGCCATCTGCAGCTATGTAGGGATCTTCCATAACTTCCTGTAAAACCACAAACAACCTCATGATTGTCATTGTCATTAGCAAAAAAGGAATAAAATATTCACATTCGTATAGTTATATTACATCCCACCGACCAACCAAAGAAAAATACAAAATGCCTTTCATAAGGAAGGGACAGAGAAAGGAATTATGAGATCGAGACTTGATAATGAAATTTCTTACTCCCTCTGTCACTTTAAAATATTAAGAAAACATTTCCAAAAATCAACAATATCCTCATTTATTTTTATCTGGACTAACTTGTTACTATTTTTGTCTAGGATAATGTTGCACAGTTTTCATATTGAATTCATCTTAATCCGCTATAAGCTATAGTGTTATACTGCCTCTATTTGACAACACTAGATAGAATTCATCGTAATTTTAGGTGATTATCAGATGAAATAAAGGTGTGCAGACTCCCTCAATGCAAGATATAGTGTGTTTTTTCATTAAAACGACAAGACGCATCTTTTTGGTGTAAACTGAGTTTGGCGTCTACAATGGCTACCAAACATCCATCAAGAATGCCAAGGGATCATTTTTGTTGCAAGGGTATCTCTAGCGACTAGCGTTTAGCATTTCCACTTTCATAATTTTTGTTGAGAAAAGATGAGTTTTTGGTTTTGAATAAAAAAATCTCAGTTGTCTAGCATTTTCAATACAATAAAGACCAAGAATAATGCATACAATAAACTTGGGCTTTTGATAAAAATGAATTTGGAACAAGTTATGATCTTTACCTGGACAATGGGGCAGACAAAGTGAGAAGGGGCTCGTTGAAGCTTCTTAGAAGTCAACTCCTGTCTCCTGTTTACGCAAATAGTTCTGAATGGTTTAAGAACACTCCAGACTTCTGATACAAGATCTGGCCGGTTCAGCCAATTCTTCTCACAACACCTTAATGCTAAACATGCCATTTGTGTGGTTTGATGAAGTGGCCATTCACCAGCTGAAAAGTCCAACACATTTTTAAGATTCTCTTTTTCCAATGCGCATTTCATATCTCTAACTAGTCCAAAAAGTGGTCTTCCAGTTAGAAGTTGTAAAAGTATGACTCCAAATGAATACACATCTGACTCCGGTGTAAGTTTACCGGTATCAAGATACTCTGGATCCACATACACCAAACTTTTATGTGAGTTGTTACATACTACTGTCCCAGTGTCAGCTGAATCCCCACTATGCTGGACTAAAGAAGGAATCCCCAAGTCACCAAGTTTGGCAACAAAATTAGCATCAAGCAGAACCTTACTAGGCTTCAAATTACCATGGATAATACAAGGCTCACTTGAGTGAAGGAAGATTAAAGCAGAGCATATGTCAGTAGCAATGGACATTCGAATTTGCCATGGAAGTGAAGTCTTGTCTTTGCATGCAAGATGACTTTCAAGGCTACCATTGTTTAGGTATTCATACACAAGTGACTTAGACTCTGCGCAGCTTCCAATTAGTGTTAACAGGTTTGGATGCCTTACTCTGCTTAAAACCTCTACCTGAAAATCAACCAATAATATGGCCATGGTAAAATAAAACTGAGTTCCTTATGGAAGAAGAATATATGACAGATTCATTAAGTCATGATTTATTGGACCATAGATACTTGAAATATCAGAGGATAGAAGAAATTTGTTAGACCAAGCTATAAATGAAGGAAAAATAGATCTCTCAGAAGACTCATAGTCGATTCTTTTAAGAAAAATGAGTCATAAATCCATCACACCTGTAATTTCTAACTCTCAAAATACATTAAATCGTCAAAGCATATTCAGAATATTAGTCAGGTATAGTATAAGTTGGAATTACATAATACAGTACTGTTGGAATTAGAATTATTGGAATTACAAATTATTGGAATTATAATATTGCATTTATGAGTCTATTCATGTATCTAGGAGTCTAGGAATCTATGCCTTGTAAATTACATACATCTACCTATGAAATAGCTTTAATCTTATCATGTAATTACTCTCTTGTGTGTATATAATCAAATCACTTGAGTGCTTTGTAACTCAAGCATTTCACCAAATATTCAATTATCAACATGGTATAGAGCTCTCGATCTTGAGAGACTTGCTTCCGCATAAACCCTAACCGTCTTCATTACGGTAAACCCTAAGTCACCTTCATTGTGACAATTTGCTGCTTTCATTGCAGCCTTGTTACCCTTCGTTGCGGTTTCTTTTTTTTCTGTCCAGAAACCGTCCAAAAACACCTCTATTTCACCTTTTTACTGCTGTTTGGCTCGTCTTGTTGCTGTTTTTTTTAGCTTCCTACAAATGGCTGGAAAAATTTCTGTTGATTATCCTTTAACATTCACCAAGGATGAGGTGAATCGTTTAAAGACTATACTTAACTGTCTTAGTAAGCCTTCTGGAAGTTGTTCTCTACCGACGAACGGCTTGAGTGTATGCTCTCAATCCTTTAGTGTTTGCGGTAAAATCTCTAAGAATGCTTTGATTTTGGACTCCGGTGCCACCGACCATATGACATTCAATCCTAGTTTGATTTTCTCTTACACCTCCTCTGAGAAGAACAGTTATGTTACGACTGCTAATTGTTCTTATGCCCGTATTGATGGCTCTGGGAGTGTTAACTTGCAACCTCCACTTCAATTATAGGACGTGCTACATGTTCCCACACTCTCTCACAACCTAATATTTGTTCGTAAACTTACCCGTGATCATAATTGTAAAGTAATATTTTTCACTTATTGTGTTTTTCAGGATCTTACCACGGGGAAGACAATTGGAGTTGCTAAGGAAAAGGGAGGGTTGTACTACCTATCTGATGAACCAAATTGTTCGAAGGTGTTGGCTTCCTACCTGCAGACCGAGTCTTCCGTGTCTTCTTCTCATTCTGCGGCACAAATTTGGCTTCAGCACAAGCGCCTTGGTCATCCACCATTCGTTAAGTCTATGTTTCCTTCTTTGTTTTTACATCATTCAGTTGAGTCTTTTAAATGTGACGTTTGTGAGTTAGCTAAACATCATTGTGTCTCTTTTACTCCTAGTTCCAAAAGAAGTGTTGAACCTTTTGATCTCATACATTCTGATGTTTGGGGACCTGCACCTATTTCTAATATTTCGGGTGCTAAATGGTTTGTGTCATTTATTGATGATTGTACTCGAGCCACTTGGATTTTCTTGATGAAGAATAAGTCAGAAGTACCAAAAATATTTATTAGTTTTTTATAACATGGTACAAACACAATTTGGCAAGGGGATTAAAAGAATTCGCTCTGACAATGGCAAAGAGTATGTCAATCATATCTTTTCAAGTTTTACTAGTCAACAGGGAATACTTCAAGAATTTACATGTGTCGACACCCCACAACAAAATGGTGTTGCAGAAAGAAAGAATCATCATTAACTTGAAGTTGCTCGAGCCATCCTCTTTCAAATGGCAAGTTCCCAACTCATATTGGGGAGAAGCCGTTTTGACCGCTGTCTACTTAATTAATCGGGTTTCATCTCGCATGTTAGGTAATGTTAGTCCTGTTCAGTTTATGACTTCACGGTATCCTTCTGTTTCTATTTTGCAGAGTCTCGAGTATTTGGTTTTGTTGCCTTTGTCCATAAACAACATCGAAGTAAGTTAGACCCCCGCGCAGTCATATGCATCTTTGTTGGCTATCCCCCAAACAAGAGAGGATATAAATGCTATCATCCTCCTAGTCGTAAGTACTTTGTCTCTAAAGATGTCACATTTCATGAGAATTTGGCCTACTTCACTCGTCCTCAGCTTCAGGGGAAGAACATTCAGAATGTTGAATCTGATTCCGAGTTTTTGGTTCTACCTGAGTTGCCTGTGACTCCTCTCTTAAGTCCTATTACCGGTCCTACAATTGAGTCTCCCGAGTCGGCTGATCCTACAAATGAGTCTCCTGAGTCGATTGTGAATCCTGTATCAAGTCCTATTACTGGTCCTCCCATTGATCCTACTTCTATTTTGGTCCCTCCTCTGTCGTCTGTTTTGCAGGAACCATCATCTTCCATACCAACAAAAACTAAGGCTGGTGAGCCAATCTTTGTGTATCACAGAAGAAGTAAGCCCGACCTGCTCCAAACACAACTCCAATTGCCAGAACCGGAGGTAAGTATTGAAACTCACAATCCTATTAGTGATTCCCAAAGCTCTGACACTTGTGACACTAATACAAATGATTTGCCTATTGCTTTGAGGAAAGGGAAAAAATCATGTGCCAAATACCCTATATCTCAATTTGTCTCCACTAAAAATCTTTCCTTGCAGCATCAGAGTTTTATTTTTGCAGTTGACTCTGTGGTCATCCCATCATCCGTTCAAGAGGCATTGAAAGATAGAAATTGGGTCCAAGCCATAGATGAGGAAATGAAAGCTCTTGAAAAAAATGGAACTTGGGAGATTGTTGATAGACGGGAAGGCAAGAAACCCGTTGGTTGCAGGTGGATCTATACAGTCAAACACAAATCAAATGCTACTCTTGATCGTTACAAAGCTAGACTAGTGGCAAAAGGATACACACAGACATATGGCATAGATTATGAGGAAACCTTTGCTCCTGTTGCGAAAATGAACATTGTTCGAATCTTATTATCTCTTGTTGCTCACTTCGGATGGGAATTACAACAATTTGATGTCAAAAATGCATTCTTGCATGGAAACTTAGAAGAAGAAGTGTACATGGAGATCCCGCCAGGATTTGGCCCTACGTGTGGATCCAACAAGGTGTGTCGATTGAGGAAAGCTCTATATGGACTAAAACAATCTCCTAGAGCATGGTTTGGAAGATTCACAAAAGCAATGGTGTACTTAGGCTACAAGCAGAGCCAAGGAGACCACACGCTTTTCTTTAAGCACTCACATGAAGGAAAACTTATTATCCTTCTTGTCTATGTTGATGATATTATTATTACAGGAGATGACCTGGCAGAGAAACAATTGCTAAAGGAAAAACTATCGGCAGAATTCGAGATGAAGGACCTTGGTCAACTCAAGTATTTCTTGGGAATTGAGGTTGCTTACTCAAACCAAGGCATTTTCATATCTCAAAGGAAGTATATACTTGATCTCTTGCAGGAGACTGGGAAACTGGGATGCAAACCTTCAAGTGTTCCAATAGAGCAAAATCAAAAGTTGGGCTTCGAAGAAGAAAGTGTCAAAGTTGATAAAGTCCAATATCAAAGGTTGGTAGGAAAGTTGATTTACCTGGCACACACTAGGCCCTGACTTGGCTTATGCAGTCAGTGTAGTTATGCATGACCCAAGAATGCGACACTTACAAGCTGTTGATCGCATCTTGCAATACCTCAAGGCTACTCCAGGAAGAGGACTATTGTTCAAAAGAGGTGGAAGCTTAACTATAGAAGCCTACACCGATGCTGACTATGCAGGATCAATAAGTGATAGAAGATCCACTTCGGAATTTTGCACCCTCTTGTGTGGGAACCTTGTCACATGGAGAAGTAAGAAACAAAATGTAGTGGCTTGGTCAAGCGCTGAGGCGGAATTTCGAGCTTTGGCTCAAGGAATCTGTGAGTTACTTTGGATGAGGATCATTCTAAATGATTTAAAAATACAATGTGAAGGGCCTATGAAGTTGTTTTGTGATAACAAGTCGGCAATCAGTATTTCTCATAATCCTGTTCAACATGACAGGACCAAACATATAGAGATTGACCGCCATTTTATTAAGGAAAAACTAGATAGTGGTTTAATAGCTACATCCTATATTCCTTCTGGACATCAACTAGCAGACGTGTTGACAAAGGGCTTGCGACCTGATCGTTTCAATCAATTGACTCGCAAGCTGGGAATGATTGATATCCATTCGCCAGCTTGAAATTAGAATTACAAATTAGAATTATTGGAATTACAAATTATTGGAATTATAATATACATTTATGAGTCTATTCATGTATCTAGGAGTCTAGGAATCTATGCCTTGTAAATTACATACATCTACCTATGAAATAGCTTTAATCTTATCATGTAATTACTCTCTTGTGTGTATATAATCAAATCACTTGAGTGCTTTGTAACTCAAGCATTTCACCAAATATTCAATTATCAACATGGTATAGAGCTCTCGATCTTGAGAGACTTGCTTCCGCATAAACCCTAACCGTCTTCATTACGGTAAACCCTAAGTCACCTTCATTGTGACAATTTGCTGCTTTCATTGCAGCCTTGTTACCCTTCGTTGCGGTTTCTTTTTTTTCTGTCCAGAAACCGTCCAAAAACACCTCTATTTCACCTTTTTTACTGCTGTTTGGCTCGTCTTGTTGCTGTTTTTTTTAGCTTCCTACAAATGGCTGGAAAAATTTCTGTTGATTATCCTTTAACATTCACCAAGGATGAGGTGAATCGTTTAAAGACTATACTTAACTGTCTTAGTAAGCCTTCTGGAAGTTGTTCTCTACCGACGAACGGCTTGAGTGTATGCTCTCAATCCTTTAGTGTTTGCGGTAAAATCTCTAAGAATGCTTTGATTTTGGACTCCGGTGCCACCGACCATATGACATTCAATCCTAGTTTGATTTTCTCTTACACCTCCTCTGAGAAGAACAGTTATGTTACGACTGCTAATTGTTCTTATGCCCGTATTGATGGCTCTGGGAGTGTTAACTTGCAACCTCCACTTCAATTATAGGACGTGCTACATGTTCCCACACTCTCTCACAACCTAATATTTGTTCGTAAACTTACCCGTGATCATAATTGTAAAGTAATATTTTTCACTTATTGTGTTTTTCAGGATCTTACCACGGGGAAGACAATTGGAGTTGCTAAGGAAAAGGGAGGGTTGTACTACCTATCTGATGAACCAAATTGTTCGAAGGTGTTGGCTTCCTACCTGCAGACCGAGTCTTCCGTGTCTTCTTCTCATTCTGCGGCACAAATTTGGCTTCAGCACAAGCGCCTTGGTCATCCACCATTCGTTAAGTCTATGTTTCCTTCTTTGTTTTTACATCATTCAGTTGAGTCTTTTAAATGTGACGTTTGTGAGTTAGCTAAACATCATTGTGTCTCTTTTACTCCTAGTTCCAAAAGAAGTGTTGAACCTTTTGATCTCATACATTCTGATGTTTGGGGACCTGCACCTATTTCTAATATTTCGGGTGCTAAATGGTTTGTGTCATTTATTGATGATTGTACTCGAGCCACTTGGATTTTCTTGATGAAGAATAAGTCAGAAGTACCAAAAATATTTATTAGTTTTTTATAACATGGTACAAACACAATTTGGCAAGGGGATTAAAAGAATTCGCTCTGACAATGGCAAAGAGTATGTCAATCATATCTTTTCAAGTTTTACTAGTCAACAGGGAATACTTCAAGAATTTACATGTGTCGACACCCCACAACAAAATGGTGTTGCAGAAAGAAAGAATCATCATTAACTTGAAGTTGCTCGAGCCATCCTCTTTCAAATGGCAGTTC
Source organism: Vicia sativa (assembly GCA_021764765.1). Lineage (NCBI taxonomy): Eukaryota > Viridiplantae > Streptophyta > Magnoliopsida > Fabales > Fabaceae > Vicia > Vicia sativa. The sequence goes on along the minus strand of CM038792.1, from coordinate 82,591,928 downwards.
CCAACTCATATTGGGGAGAAGCCGTTTTGACCGCTGTCTACTTAATTAATCGGGTTTCATCTCGCATGTTAGGTAATGTTAGTCCTGTTCAGTTTATGACTTCACGGTATCCTTCTGTTTCTATTTTGCAGAGTCTCGAGTATTTGGTTTTGTTGCCTTTGTCCATAAACAACATCGAAGTAAGTTAGACCCCCGCGCAGTCATATGCATCTTTGTTGGCTATCCCCCAAACAAGAGAGGATATAAATGCTATCATCCTCCTAGTCGTAAGTACTTTGTCTCTAAAGATGTCACATTTCATGAGAATTTGGCCTACTTCACTCGTCCTCAGCTTCAGGGGAAGAACATTCAGAATGTTGAATCTGATTCCGAGTTTTTGGTTCTACCTGAGTTGCCTGTGACTCCTCTCTTAAGTCCTATTACCGGTCCTACAATTGAGTCTCCCGAGTCGGCTGATCCTACAAATGAGTCTCCTGAGTCGATTGTGAATCCTGTATCAAGTCCTATTACTGGTCCTCCCATTGATCCTACTTCTATTTTGGTCCCTCCTCTGTCGTCTGTTTTGCAGGAACCATCATCTTCCATACCAACAAAAACTAAGGCTGGTGAGCCAATCTTTGTGTATCACAGAAGAAGTAAGCCCGACCTGCTCCAAACACAACTCCAATTGCCAGAACCGGAGGTAAGTATTGAAACTCACAATCCTATTAGTGATTCCCAAAGCTCTGACACTTGTGACACTAATACAAATGATTTGCCTATTGCTTTGAGGAAAGGGAAAAAATCATGTGCCAAATACCCTATATCTCAATTTGTCTCCACTAAAAATCTTTCCTTGCAGCATCAGAGTTTTATTTTTGCAGTTGACTCTGTGGTCATCCCATCATCCGTTCAAGAGGCATTGAAAGATAGAAATTGGGTCCAAGCCATAGATGAGGAAATGAAAGCTCTTGAAAAAAATGGAACTTGGGAGATTGTTGATAGACGGGAAGGCAAGAAACCCGTTGGTTGCAGGTGGATCTATACAGTCAAACACAAATCAAATGCTACTCTTGATCGTTACAAAGCTAGACTAGTGGCAAAAGGATACACACAGACATATGGCATAGATTATGAGGAAACCTTTGCTCCTGTTGCGAAAATGAACATTGTTCGAATCTTATTATCTCTTGTTGCTCACTTCGGATGGGAATTACAACAATTTGATGTCAAAAATGCATTCTTGCATGGAAACTTAGAAGAAGAAGTGTACATGGAGATCCCGCCAGGATTTGGCCCTACGTGTGGATCCAACAAGGTGTGTCGATTGAGGAAAGCTCTATATGGACTAAAACAATCTCCTAGAGCATGGTTTGGAAGATTCACAAAAGCAATGGTGTACTTAGGCTACAAGCAGAGCCAAGGAGACCACACGTTTTTCTTTAAGCACTCGCATGAAGGAAAACTTACTATCCTTCTTGTCTATGTTGATGATATTATTATTACAGGAGATGACCTGGCAGAGAAACAATTGCTAAAGGAAAAACTATCGGCAGAATTCGAGATGAAGGACCTTGGTCAACTCAAGTATTTCTTGGGAATTGAGGTTGCTTACTCAAACCAAGGCATTTTCATATCTCAAAGGAAGTATATACTTGATCTCTTGCAGGAGACTGGGAAACTGGGATGCAAACCTTCAAGTGTTCCAATAGAGCAAAATCAAAAGTTGGGCTTCGAAGAAGAAAGTGTCAAAGTTGATAAAGTCCAATATCAAAGGTTGGTAGGAAAGTTGATTTACCTGGCACACACTAGGCCCTGACTTGGCTTATGCAGTCAGTGTAGTTATGCATGACCCAAGAATGCGACACTTACAAGCTGTTGATCGCATCTTGCAATACCTCAAGGCTACTCCAGGAAGAGGACTATTGTTCAAAAGAGGTGGAAGCTTAACTATAGAAGCCTACACCGATGCTGACTATGCAGGATCAATAAGTGATAGAAGATCCACTTCGGAATTTTGCACCCTCTTGTGTGGGAACCTTGTCACATGGAGAAGTAAGAAACAAAATGTAGTGGCTTGGTCAAGCGCTGAGGCGGAATTTCGAGCTTTGGCTCAAGGAATCTGTGAGTTACTTTGGATGAGGATCATTCTAAATGATTTAAAAATACAATGTGAAGGGCCTATGAAGTTGTTTTGTGATAACAAGTCGGCAATCAGTATTTCTCATAATCCTGTTCAACATGACAGGACCAAACATATAGAGATTGACCGCCATTTTATTAAGGAAAAACTAGATAGTGGTTTAATAGCTACATCCTATATTCCTTCTGGACATCAACTAGCAGACGTGTTGACAAAGGGCTTGCGACCTGATCGTTTCAATCAATTGACTCGCAAGCTGGGAATGATTGATATCCATTCGCCAGCTTGAAATTAGAATTACAAATTAGAATTATTGGAATTACAAATTATTGGAATTATAATATACATTTATGAGTCTATTCATGTATCTAGGAGTCTAGGAATCTATGCCTTGTAAATTACATAGATGTGCCTAGGAAATAGCTTTAATCTTATCATGTAATTACTCTCTTGTGTGTATATAATCAAATCACTTGAGTGCTTTGTAACTCAAGCATTTCACCAAATATTCAATTATCAACATTTGGAAATAGTAAACATGATAGGTACTGATCAATTGAAAATCACAACGCATACTGACATCTTTTAGGGGTCTTTAATGAGCAAAGACTGACTTCAATTTTCGGAATACCAAGTAGTCCATTATAAAAGAGAATAAAAGATTACCTGATGCTGGAACTCAAACTGCTTATGACAACCATAAGAGGGGAGCATTTTTATGGCAACAAACATGTTGCGAAGCATTCCCTTGTAAACACTTCCACAACTTCCCTCACCAATTTTCCAAGATTGGTCAAAATCATGAGTTGCCTCATTGATCTCCATGAAAGAAAATGCAGGGAATTCTATCACATAAGAAGATGTAGTATCCACTTCTCCAAATTTTCTCAGCATTTCAACTTTCTTAACTGCATTTGCATGTTCTATCCTCAGCTTATCTCGTTTTTCCTTGAAACTTATCAAAAGATCCACAGCTAATAAAATCTTCTCTTCCAGCTCAGTTGCCGAACACTCAGACTCAAACAATTGGTTTCTAAGAGTTGAAATTTGGTCTTCGAGCATTTTCAATTCACTTACAATTTTATCTCGCTGATTCTTCATTTCTTGTACGTCTTTCTTTTCCCTTGCCAATTGTTCTCCGACTTCTTTACTTCTACTTATCTCCTTAGCACGCCAGTTTTGTAATGCTTCATCCTCCTGTATAAAATATAAGTTTTAAGAAAGTTTCAGGAGAAAAATGAAATCAATTTAGTTCATCCACAGTCAGATAGTGATTCATAGAGCACATATATTACACGTATCTATGCATTTGTATCTATCAATGTCCAAATCACGAACATTTGCCACATTAAGCTGACAATCCTTTACAGTTGATAATTAAGGCATGTGTCTGACGGTCTAGCCTAAATTTTGAGGAAAATGTTGATCCAACAAATCTTTATACTTTGGCATTTAAGCATAAAGCTAAGGTTAAAATAGAAACTGAAAAAGAGTGAGTAGAACAACCGATCTACCAGTTTTATATGTTCAGAATTAATGTGACTTTAAGGCAGCATATTGAAAAAAAGACTAAACTACTAGCTCCAGACTTTTTCAAATTGGCGATTAAACTAGTAAGCACTCTGGTGATTGAGTGAAAGGTGATATTTGTTCTCTCTTCTAAATATTAACCCTGATTAGCAGCCAGAGAAAAAAATTTAACAAACCACCTTTTTACTATGTTTTAAGTTATTTAAGACAAGTCAGGCTCTGTTTTTCTTCCAACCTCAATAGTATTACTTTCTACTTTCCATCTCTTTAATGCCTCTCCAAATACTTCCTGTTTCGTGTTCATAGCATCTATGATAGTGTTTTCAGTATTCCATTAATTTTGCTTACCTGTTCCCTTTCATTTTCTCCCTCCTGTAAATCTATGATTCTATAAACAATTCTAAAATTACCATAACTGACAGAAGATGTCAGATTACAGAGTGAATTGAACATATTTATCTAGATAGAGAACAATATCTAAAATCCTTTCAATATGCACTCTGATATTTTCATAAGAAACCATGACTTTTATCAAAACATTCTTTCAAGAGCAGCAGGAAGTCACGGACAAAATGGTGGAAGCGACCAGAAAATGTAAAGGCATGAATGAAAATAGCATAACAAAATGGTGGAAGCGACCAGAAAATGTAAAGGCATGAATGAAAATAGCATAACAAAATGGTGGAAGCGACCAGAAAATGTAAAGGCATGATAAAAATAGCAGAAACATGTGAAAACAAGGTTGAAGGAGATCAATCACCTCTCACCTCATGAATAAGCAAATCTGCCAACTTTGTCTTTGCAATAACACTGTTAAAGGACCATTCTGCATTTAAAGAGCACTGGGAATTGACATTTTCAGTCTCTTCCGTATCACCAGAATCTGCACAGCCATTTCACAAGTTACGTTACACTAACAATCCTTATGAAAATGGTTAGTGAAATGAGCAGGAAAAGAAACTGCTATTTTCAAATGAACAACAAATGAGCGGGAAAAAATGAAACATTCAGAAAGAATACCTAAATATTTCACTACATCCGGAACCAATTGTGATTTAATTTTTTCAGATTGTTTGGCTTCCACATTGGAGTCAAGCATCAATAATAAAGGGGCAGTCTCTATTACAGGTGTGTCTTCACTATCTAACCTGTTTTGTAGTTCACATTTCATAAAGTAGAAAAGACATCACATATTATTATCTTAGCAAGTTATTACAACCATAACAGAACATGGTAAAAAAACTAAGTGAAAAGATTTAAAAAAATTGTTACAAGGGCGTTGGAAGAAAAATGAAATAATAAATTGGAGTTTCGGCAAATTCAGTTCTCTTATAGCACTAATTCAGTCTGCCTTTAAAATAATCAACGTATTAAACGTAAAATACAGATAGCTGGCAATCATTAATAATACAAAACTAGTCATTTCTCCTTTAGTTATTTCAGTCTACCTATGTGTTCTGTCACTCTATATATGCTCTTCAACCCTCTTCTGCATCATAAAGATATAACTTGTCGATACAAGTTTAAAAAAAATTGATCTTAAACTATCCCATTAATTTTCTATAGAATGATTTTTTGTTACAAAGCAATTAGATTAAAGCTCCACCAATTTCATATCTCATCTCAACATGATGCATATCAAATATTAATCCAAACTTGATTAATGCTTCTTTGACATAAGTGGTATTAAAGTCTAATACACTTCTCACATGTATGAAAATATAAACTAAATGACTAAATATTACCAATGTCAAAATATTCTAAAATTTGATTAGCGGGTATTAATGGATCCCAATAATGACGAGCTTTTTTTAGAGGGAATGGGGATATCATTATACATTTCCCATTGGGAATTCAAACTTCGTTCCTTTGAGGTATAAATCTATCTAATCAGGAAAAATATGACCATTGGGATCTTTCACGAAAAATAAAAATTAAAAGATCTGATTCTTGTTGTGTGACTTTTTTAAATGATAGAATGATAGCAATGTGACATGACCAATAAAATTTAAGTGATCTTTCAAATTCGACTATTCAATGGTCGTGATTGGCTCCTCGCATTCCTCAAATTAGACTAGCTTAATAGATAGAAAGCCACACAACACAATGAGTTACAAAAAAAAAGCACAATGAGGTTTGGAATTGGCACCTCATCTTATGTTTGTCTGCAGCTTCTCCCATAACTAGACATCTAATATTGTGTTGAGCAATAGCTTCTATGATCCCTTTCTCAATATTATCCTTCTCAATCAACAATTTAGAGGCCTGTACCTACACTCATATGATGTAATGTAAACAAACTCTATATCTCTTCAAGAAATAGTTACTAAAAAAAATTAGAAAGAGATAATACCCCTTCTGGAAGAAGAGTGAGGATGAACTGGTCTAGGAGTTCATCCACTGTTTCAGAGACATCTGAATCTGCTTTACACAAGTCAAAGTTGAGTCAATTCAATTCAATCCAACAACGCTTTCACTAAAAATTGACAGTTAAGAATTGAAGAGAGTGAGTCTCACTCAACGAATTCAGAGGATCGGATTGATGAACATGGAGAAGACAAATTTCCTTCCCCGAGAAACTCTGATTGACCCAATGCAACAGTCGCTGGCTCTTGTTCACGTTCTTTCCCACCGCAACGTAAACGGTGTCGTTTTCCACATCCTCCACTCGCTCTTCCGCAACTGATACAGCTTCTTGGATGGTCCCCATCAGATCCGATAGCAACCGAATGATTGTAGCCCCTAGGTTGCGGTGGATTGGGAATCGTTCTGAGTTAGGGATGGTGACTCGGTGGGAGAGGAACGATTCGCGATGAAAGTGTGGAGAGTATTATAGAGTGTGTGTGATGAAGAAGTAATTGATATTAATGGAATCAATCAGCGCTTACTAGTTTCTTTTTATATATAGGTGGGTCCCATCTCCCATGGGTTAGTGCTTTGGTGAACTGTAAAACGACTTTGGATTAGCCAGTTTAGACAACCAAGTAGGAAAAAACAAACGTCCATGTTTGTATCAATCAATTAACAATTCTTTTTTTAACACTTATTTAATGCACAACTCCTTTAACTTTATTTTAGATTTCACTAATTCTTTATTTAATTAAGGTCACAAATAAATTCTTTATCTCCAGAAGTATATGCATCGGTATAAATTGACTTTGGTCAAATTTAATATTCAATTTATATAAGATAGTTTGATTTCTGTGAAGTAAAATAATATAATAATTCATTACATTAAATTTCAATGTTACCTGAAATAACAATATTGTATCCATGAAACAAACATCTCAATGGTTTATTAAAATAATAAATAAAATCACATATTCATCAAAATCATTAAAATTATAATAATGAATATTTGATCAGTAGAACAATAGATTTTTTTTGGTTTGAGTCCAATTTTATCTAAAAATCCTGTTTTAAATGGGGTTTTTAGATTTTAAACCTACATCCACTCAATTACCTTGATCTAACCCATTTTTTTATATTTTTTTGGTTGGTCTCATCGGGTTTTGTGGGTTGATCCAACTCATGTATACCCATACCCTTAATAATGATTATGTTAACCAACTTAATTTATTTTATTAATTGGCTGAAAAAACGTTAACCGACCTGATGTGGCATGACAATGAGGATTAACTTTTATTAGTGAGTCAACAAGTGCTTATATTAATGTTGTAAGTTTCATATCTCTTTAAACACTTTTCTCATTTTCTGAAAAACTAGAACTATTATTCATCTTCTTCCTTCATCCTTCTTCTTCCAAAAATTTTCAAGAATCTTCTTCATCTAAACCATTATCGTCATAATTTCTACTAAGATGTCAATGGATTCCAACAACTATTCAAAATCAAACAATCAAAGTTGTGCGTTATTTGGATATGTGGTCATAAGAAACAAAAGAGAGATTGTTGGTGCCAAGAAAAGTGTGTTATTCTTATTGTTACAAATTTGAACAGTGTCAATATTGAGAAAAAAATTTGTGGTTGTAGGAATTACATACACTAATTGGAGAAGGGAGAAGGGATACAATTTTTTCAAGTGGGTAAGTGATGAATTTGTCGGTGGAAAAAATTTGAAGATTGAAAGACAAAGGAAGAAAATATTCAAGTTAAAGAATCGGGTTTTTAGCAGAAGATGAATGTTCAAAATTGCAATGGTGTTTGGTATTATTAGTTTATGGTTTAGTTTAGTGTTTTTAGCCATTTATTTCAAATAGGGTTTTGGTCAAAACAACATGTAATTTGATGTTATGAAACTATGTAATTTCAATGTTGGTTAGATGAAATTGATTGAATGTGGTTTGTGTTATCAATTGTGTTCTATAACTGTTTTACATTTCACCTATAACAAAATGGTCTGAAATATTGTAGTACATCGATTTAAGTGAAACAAAAATATTAAATAAGGGATTGTGTTATTTATCTATGTTCCATGTTATTTATCCATGTTTGCAGTTTATGTTGAATCAAACACAACCAAAATCTAAATTATGTAAAGAACAAGATGATGTTTGCATTGTCATAATCAGAACTAAGATTCTTGTTGTAACATCCCAATTTTTAATAGCTAATTATTAATTATTATATTATGTGATAATTAATTTAATTGGGTAATTTGAATGAAAATGAAACTATTTGAATATGTGTATCATTTAAATAATTGAGTTTTATGAGTAGAATTATGGTTATTTAGTATTAGGCCTATATATTATGAATGGAAGTAATAAAGAGGTGTTAAGTATTAAGCCCATTAAGACAATCCTAGTTAGTAAGAATTAGAAGGGAATCATAATTAGAATTTTCATTTGGAGAAAGAAGAGAAACAAGAGAAGAGAAAGAAGAGAAGAGAATAGGAGAAAGAGGAAAAGTGAAGAGGAAACCCTAGAAGAGGAATCTTCTAGAGGTGAGGGTGGAGAATCCATGTTATTGTTTGATTGTATGTTGTGGGTAATGATTAGGCACATGCTAGGTTGTTCAATTTCAATTTCTAGAATCTTTGAATGTTAGAGTTTGAAAGGAAATTATGTTTTTCAACTTAGAAATGATGACCCATGATTAGAAACATGTTAGGATACTCTTTAATGATGTTATTTTGTTGATTGAAATGGGTTTTATGTGGTAATTTCGTGGGAAAAATAAGTTGGTTCGTAGCAGAAAAAGTGCAGAATCGCAGACCGTGCTTAGCGCGAGGAAGAGCCCGCTTAGCGCGAAATATTCTGACTTTTGGAGTTGTTTGTTCTGCGAGGTGCGCTTAGCGCGATAGGCCGGACTTAGCGTGACCTGGAATGAAAAATGTTATTTTTAGGATCTTTTGACATGGAATCTTATATGATTATATTTATTGTAGTATTTTCATATATGTGATTAATTGATCCAATTGTGATTGAATATGTTAGATTGGTTTTGAATACTATTTCAATGTATGTTTGATTTCTTGAGTATAGTATGTGCTAATCTTATTTGATGGAATGTGTTGAATAACATTGGTGGAATGATATGTCATAATGTTATTTGTTATGTGTGATGATATGTATAAGATACATGTGATGACCTTGTTGTTGAAATATAATATTGTGCAATTGATGTATAATTCACATGAGATGAATTGTGATGATATGCTTGGATAATTGAGATTTTGTGAATAATCTTAATTTGCATAAGTCATCTTGGTGAGTTGTACATGCATATATTTGGCTCAATCCTTGTGTGGATAAGTAGTGGTAAACGTTGGATTCACAAATTGGCTCAATCCATGATGGATAAGTAGCGGTGAAACGTTGGTTTCACATTTGACTCGATTCCATTGGGAATAAGTAGCTAAGGCTTTTGGTCTTGTACAGATCGGAAGTAAGGGCTTGGATTCTATGAATGAATTGGAAGTAGGGTTAACAAAATATTCCCAAAAACTTGGTACCACATGCATATTGAGTCACATTTCATTATTGTCACATGAGTCATTATTGAGTATGCAATGTGTGAAAGGAAATTGTGATGTCTAATCATATGGATTAATTGGATTGTTTGAATGGATGATAATTATGCTATGTATGAACATATTATACTTGTAATGTTGGTATGATCGTATTATCTTGGAATATCACTTGAAGTGTGTGGAATTGATGAATAGATGCGGTTTCTTCGTTGTTTCTATTTATATACTTTTGAATAATGATGTGAATTCTCACCCTTCTGTTATGATGTTGCCTCTACGTGGATAACGTGCAGGTTCCGAGGATAGTGATGCTTCGCACGAGACTAGTTGAGGAGTCTAGCTACTTTATCCTTTATTGGGTAGTCTAGTCATTGCTCTGGTCATGTAACACGGGATTTATCTAGATTTCTGCTTTGATGAGATTTATTATGTATTCTCATTTATTTTGATTTGTATGATTGAGATACTATGTTGATGTGGCCTTGGTGCCGATGTATGAATTATGATGACTTAAGTATGTTATGGATTCATCGCTTTTTTATCCAATGATTATAGTGTGGGATGTAATCATCGATAGTATATGTAATTAATAAATGATTCGTTGTGAAAATGCATGAATTGTTTCTAAAGCATGAAATTCAAATATGTGTTATGATTATGACCAGTGTGCATGTATTGTTTTAATTGTAAAGTAAATCATGTGATGCCCTCTTGTTATGCATTCTATTTACTCTGATTGCTTAATAATTATTAGGGAATTAGAATGAGGGTGTTACACTTGTTACTTATTGCATTATCAAAATATGTGTTCTTTGACACTAATATAAAAAGCCAAATTTTGTGTTCATTGATAGTAGTACAAAAAGCCTAATTTAGTGTTTATTGACACTAATACACAAAAAAATTAAATTTTGTGTTCATTGACACTATGTTACACAAACACTAAACAGAAACCCGACAGACAAGTTGATCAAGTTGCAATTGCTTCAGGAATGGTGGATGCAGTCTGACTTGGTCCAAACTGACTTGGTTCAGGTTGACTTGGTTCATATTTACTTGGACCAGGCTAACTTGGTTCACGTTGAGTGGTCTAACTCGGTACATGTAGTTTGCATGTAGATTTGTTGTGCCTCTTCATGTGGTATCTACTACACTTGATTCTAAAGTTAGCTCGCTTTAGTTGTGTCTCGTCTTTTATATTCTCTGATGTATCTCTAGTCATCTTCTTCTTTGGCCTTCCTAGTTGTCTTTTGATTGGTGATTATAAATCAACATAATTTGTTTCTACCACAGAGTTTCCTCATTGACTGGAAACACTATAGGTGCATAGTATGCCTCATAACGTTGTCTTTTGTAGAAATCATGCACAAAATTTACAATCCCTAATTGTTGAGATTTCATGCAAGATATTGCATGACAACATGGCAACCTTGTCAACATCCATCTTCTACAATAACACTTCTTAGTGAACCGACTCACAATATATTTTTCTCCATTATATGAGATATGCCTCACCTTATAATCATATTCTTATGCATGCTTCTGTAAAACACAAAAATTCACCAACATATCTTCATAACAAATGTAAAGCACAATCCAAATGTAAATCAAACCAACATTCAATACCTAACAATCCAGTTGTTTGTTTTTTCAGTGTCTCCTTCATCCATAATAGGTTCTACTTCACTGGTCCCCTTATCCATAGTGTCTCCTTCATCCATAACAGGTTCCACTGTAGTGGTCCTCTTATCCATAGTGTCTCATTTCATACACGACATTCTCAGCTTCATTGGTCCCTTCATCATTATTATTTCCAAATTCAATGTTAGTGGCACCTTCTTCAACATTGTATTCAAGTAAGAGTATTGGTTCCTTAATTATATCAGGTTGTATATAGGATGCATAACATATAAGTTTATTGTCCCAAACAACACTGCAATTGTTTGCATCCTCCTAGTTCCATTGTCATCTTTAAACAAAATCATACTATTAAACTCCATTTCATCATAATACTAAAGGTTATCTACACTTGGATAACCTAAATACTTAATCCACCAACACTTTTTAAAATAACTCCAAAAATCAAAATCAACATCTCATATTTCCTCTAAATTTCTATAACCCTAAACACACTATCTAAATGAGAAATATAAATAAGGAAGAGGAAAAACCTTTTTTTCTTCATTTTAAGTAATTATGTTATGACTATTTGTACCTTATGATAGTAGATGAACAAAGTTCTTCTTCCTCTCCGTATTAGGGATAAACAGGCTTTGTCTACCTAAACAAGCAACTGAATGAGAAGTATCAGTAAGAAAGATGAAATGAATCCTAAAATTTAAATCAGAATGTAATATAATAAATCCATGTTATCTAATAAATGTCCAGTTGGAGAGGAGATGAGGCTAAAACACCAATAGCCAAGTGAAAATATTTCAATCTAAACCAAGAAGCCAACACTGTATAAAAAAATCAATAAGACAAAAAAAAAATATATGATTAAAAATAATGCAATTAAAAGAATTTTAAACGAAATATCCATTATGTTAATTATAATCACGATATAAAGTTTTTAATTTTAATTTTTTTTGGATTATAATGTAACCACAATCATAATAAAGGTTACATGCATGATGTTCATTTGTTTGTAATTATATGCAACATCTAATATTGTGACATGGTCTTCAATGGTAATTTAAAACATTTATGAAGAAATAGTTTCAGAGACTTACTTTCACCCGTATGATCTTCCGATTACAATTATTGAGCAGTTTTGAGCTTTCAATATTTTCTTAATATATATGATACAATGCTTGATCTAACGCTTTCTTATAATAAAACATTTTAGATTCATTTGTGTCAGTTGCAAGGCCATGTAGCTTGGTTATATTCCTGAAAAAAGTTAACATGATCTTCTTATACATTTTAGGCTCAAATGAAAGAAATTTTTATTTGAATCACTTTCATTGATCTACTTCACTCTTGATTTTTGACTGATTACGTTATTATTATGATGAACTAGCTGAGAAAACTAGTTGGTTTTCAATTTCAATGTGATTTGATGATTATTTGTCATCATGTAATTTTATTGTGCATTTACATATATTTTGATATAATTTTTATTTTATATGTCTTGGATTTGAGAAGAAATTGAAGGAAAATTAAATGAGAAGAGAAAGAAAGAAAAGTGAAGAAAAAATATAAGAAAACATGCAGAAGCTATATATAATTACCCACATGCATGCACACACACAGGCATGCACTATCGTGCACATTCTAAATACTATATCCCATTCCATAGCCACATTCACTATATATATATATATATATATATATATATATATATATATATATATATATATATATATATATATATATATATATATATATATATATATATATATATATATATTGAGTAGTAATGCATTTGTCTAAAACTTGCTTAAAATAAATTTTTTTCTATCTTTTGTGATGGTTGAATCTAAGATTTTTCCTCGAAATGGAGATAACCTAAGCATCATCGATGAGTACGTGGGAGTGAAGTCTATGGAGTGTGTATGAAAAATAAAAGAGAAATAAATGTGAATAACATTAAGTAATAATGTTTCATTGCAATTGTCTAAATAATTAGGAATAAGCTATTTCAAAAGGGGTCATACTAACCAGTGCCCTAAGGACACTCTTTAAGGATACCAAATATGGAAAATATTATTTATAAAAGTTAATAATTTCAAATTCCAATGCATTAAATACATGTATTTCTTAAAAAAACTTACCACTTTAAACATTTAAAAAGTGCCTGAAGGGCACTAGTTAACATTTCTCTTTCAAAAAATATGGTGGTGTGAACATAATCTTGTTTAGATTTGGGTTAAATGTCTTTTACCACCATGTCATATTAGAATCTTCGTAGGTGGCAATTTTTATTGCGTTTGGGATTATGACAATTTTTAGTGCAACCCATTCGGTAAGCATGTGTTTAATTCATTAAAAGATATGTGTGTTGAGTTTATAAACTCTCATTTTGCTTTTGTAAAAAGCGTTGTGGAACTAAGTTTGATAATGTTTGTGTGGAACTGTGACAATGTTTACTAAGATAAATTAGTAGGTAGATTGTGTGTAGTTCTTTCTTGACAACTAGTAATTAAATTAACATATCTTAAACTAGTAATACCAAAATAAACTAGTAGCTTATTATTTTCCTCCTCTATTTCACTTTCCTCCACAAATTCAGACCGAGCATCAAAAAACCTCTCTTGCTCCACTGTTTGAGCCGCCGACTCACTTTCTCTTTCTGTTGCCTCAACTCAGGGATTCTCAACTTCAACCAAAAAGGTTTTGCTTTGCTGAGATTAGTGGGTGGTGTATAATTATGAGAAGAGATGTTTGATGAATGTGGAGGATAATTAATGGAAGCAGGAAAAGATGACATATTGTGTTGAAGAAATCCAAGTCAACTAGAATAAGAGAGGAAAATCATAAGGCAAAGAAAACATTATGAAAATAACATAAAAAGAAAGTATAAATTTTGTGAAACAAACCTTAGAACTTTAGAAATTGAAGGAGATGAGAGAGGAATTTGTGTTATGATGAGATAACTGGGGTTAGCTTGGAGGACTATGCACCTTTAGGTCTACTTTGAAGATAGGAATTTAATAGTAATACAAAAGCACTCTCAAGAGATATAAGCTATATACAACTTGATAAAGTTAGAAGAGTTTGTTTTTAATCCATTTTGAGGGGGGTTTAACCTCTTAATCTATCTATGGGAAGAAGTGAGACTTATATGGTTACAAACTTATATGATTACAAACTTATTATCTAATTTGATAATGTTTGTGTGAAACTGTGACAATGTTTACTGAGTTTTAAGTGTTTATAGAAGATTTGTAGTCCCACATCAGTTATTATAGAAGCATAATAAGTGTTTATAAATCAAACTAACATAAGGGCTAATGAATTGAAAGCAAATAGAGAGTGTGTGGGCTGCACTTGAACCAAAAATGGGTTGGGACCCATATGTGATATTTTTATAATTTAAGAAAACAATTTCCAAAAAAAATATTAATGAAATAAATTTAAGAAAATGAAAATAAAAAATTAATATAAAAATGTAAAAAAAAAAAGTCTGTACAAAAAAAAAAAAAAAAAAAATGCAACGTGGGTTTAAAAATTATTAAAAAATAAGAAAATGCCATGTGAGATTGCCACCTACGAAGATTTCACTGTCCAGTCAGCCAAATAGTGCAATAAGGTGTTTAGATTTCACTGTCCAGTCAGCCAAATAGCGCAATAAGGTGTCTGGAAAAGGAATCTGTGTTTTCTAAGAGGGGAATCACAAAAAATCTTATATGACAGGGGTAGAATGCATTTAATCCTATAATTTTTACTAAGTATGGAAATGTCATTGGAAGAGAAGCGACTCTCTCAATTTCAGACCATGAATTTTTAACAATATCTTAATTATATTTTTCATGAAACTAAAGCCCATGACACATATTTAAACAAAAATAAAACATGATAAATTACTTTGAAATCTTTTGAAACTACGTCCATGTAAGCACTTGGTTGCATCATTTCATCAATAAAAAGGATGAAAGAAAATGTGGCTAAAGCACCGATAACCAAGTAAAGATATTTCAATTTAAATCATGAAGACAATATTTTAATTACAAAAATTCAATAAGACAAAAATATATAAAAGTGATTAAAAATAGAGTAATTAAAAGAAGGGTTAAATATACAACACTCCCTCTGCAATGTTAACGAAATTCGCTTTAAGCCCATGTAAAAGTTTTTTTTTTTAAAACTCTCCTTGCAATATCTAGATTCCCTCGTTATGACCCTCGTACGCACTGTTTGAACACATATTCCATTTTTGTCTTACGTGGCATCCAATTGGCTTTTTATTTTATTTTAGATTTAATTGTTGATTGCCATGTGTAAATTTTTTTATTTAATTTAATTTTTTTCCACACATTTTCGTAAACTAATTTAATTAATTTTTTTTATGAAATTATATTATTAATATAATATTTATAAATTATTAATTAAAATTTTACTTTATGTGTTTAAGTCCAAGTACATTTTAAGTTACCCCATTAGTTTACATTTTGTAATGAATTGGTTAAAATAGGTTTATAAAGTCTTCCAAATTGATATAAATTTTCGATGTGGGACTTTGAGATTACATTACACAGGTTTGTGTATTCTGCAATTTCCATCAAATTTTCCCATCAATTTGAATGAGAGAATTTTTCTATCATGACAATATGCATGATCATGATCCCAACATGTTCTATCATGGACTGTTAACAACTTTCTTTTTTCATTCAGTTAACAACATTAATTCACTATTACTTTTGATTATCATTGTTAGAAATGAGAGTCAAAGAGTGACTTATGGGGAAATATGAGAGGTTTAAGGAGAAAGAGATGTAAGAACAATATTTGGTTCTGCATCTGTTATACCCTAAAATTTTCCCTCCCATTTTAAGATCAAGACATTTCCCCATGCTCAAGAATTACTTAAGGGTGGATCAAACAAATCCTCTCCTAAGCAATCAACCCACAACTAGGGTTTTGTCTTTCTCAAAGCAAAAGTAATTTTTAATGGCTCAAGTATATATCAGGCCTCCTCATATGCTTTAAAGTATCATCATGACAAGTTTCAAGCATCATAGCCCAAGTTTGCCTGGTCAATTGCTCAGATGGTTGAAAATTAATTGTATTGGACAAAAAGTCAACTATGGTCAACATACATTCTTAAGGGAAAGTCAATAGAACTTTGACCAAGCATAACTTTCACATACTTCATCAGAAATTTCTCAACCAAATCTCATTTTAAAGGGAAATCGATTCTCTACAACTTTATCTCTCACAAGGTTTTCCCAAAAATGCTTCATTTGAGAGATATGAGCCAAGACATTATAGGTCATTTCAAAAGTCAACAAAAAGTCATCATTTTTCAATGGAGTGTACATGAACATGGAAGCTTCAATGAAGATGAAACCAAAGAGATCTCTTAAAGAACATCTTAAACTTTCTAAAAAAAATCCAAGATCATCCTCAACTGATGAGAATTGAGCAAGATATAGTTTGACCAAGTTTGGAAAATTTGAAGAAGTGCATGAAGAGAAGTATTGAGTAAACTCAAATTTTTCCAAATGGGCCTATGTTTCCATGATTTGAACTTATTTATAACATGGTCCATGACTTCCTAGCGCAACTACACGCCCTCCTACTATTTATTTCATTTATTTTTGAATGAATTCATTTAAATTCAATTTTAATTAAAATAAAATTCAAGGAAGGATTGTTAGGCGTGTGGGCTTGATATCTGAGTGCCTTGAGGTCCAAACAATCTAAGAAAAGCTGGCAAAAACGCATGGAAAAGATTGGCACAATATTGAAGCAAAATTGGAAGATTTTCATACAAAACGTCAATCAAATATTTTCTCATTAAAGGCAATATGTTTTCTCACAAGTCTTGACCTAATACACCCCTCAATATATATTCTACAAGAACACAAGAAGAGAACACGAATTTGTTGCCTTAAGAACTCTAGCCAAACTCACAAATTTTTTCAAGTTTAGGGCAAACTCGAATTTTAATTTACAGCCATTCTCAATCAATTTCAAGCATCCATTCGTGCTCCCGAGGCTTCCAGGAACTGATCCAAGCCTTTACACCACCCCAAAGCATCCCAGAATCGTGCCATTCAACTACACCGGTTTGGTACAACGTATTACATATAAGCTTTGAGGCTTAAATCACGTGATGCCATTGCTAGGGCATGAAGAACTGTGACCTTCGAACCCATTGATACAAGGATTTTTAGGACAAACAAATGCCACCAATCGATTCGCAAGGGTCAATTTAGGGGGTGTAAGCTTTTGTCTCGATTTGCAGGTTTGTCTCAATTTCTTAATTTTTATTTTCTATTTTAATTCTTTTCACAAATTTATTTTTAATACTTAAAAAACCCTAAAAAATATTTTAATTTTAGAATTAGGTTTAAAAAATGTTTAATTAATTTTAAACACAAAAAGACTTTATTTTTCTCTTCATTCAAATTATTTTTACGATTAACTTTTAATTAACTTAAAAATTAGGTTTTCACATTTAAATTCGATTTCAAAAATACCAAAAAAAATGTTTTTTTCTAATATTAGGGTTTAGAACACTATCTTATTTATAAAATAATTTTTTTCCTCTTATTTATGCTTTATTTTTATTTTAAAAATTAGAAATCGATGTACAGGTTGCAAGGTTATTTTGTAATAGCGTAGATCTTTATTTTTCGCATTTTTTTCTATTATGTAACTGCTCATGGGATGTAATAACTTAGGATAATTTACTTTTCCGCACTTCTCTGTTATGTAATTGTCCCAAAGCCATGTAATAGCGTAGGACATTTTATTTTCTACACTTTACTTTTTCGCATATATTAACTGCTAGATGTATGCTAATTAGGGTTTGTATGGCAAGATCTAAAATCAACGCTTAGATAACCCTAAATTCAAAGATAAAATATCTAAAAATAACACACTCTCACACTTGGACCCTTTAGGGTATCCTCTATTGTTGCCTTACACAATGATCATGTCCCTCGAACCTTGAGATACCATTAGCAAAGACGCTTACGAATAACATCATCATAGTCCCTTCAATATAAAGATCATAGTCCCTTGATGATCCTCGATGTTGCCTACGAATATATGATCTTGTCTCTCAATTGTTGCCTACGAATAAATAATTATAGTCCATAAGAAATTGCTAAGGTATCTTTACAATGTTGCCTTCAATGACCCTACGTCTGTCCCTTCACATCCAATGGGTGGGGTTACCTACCAACTAATGGTATGGATAGCATTATCCGTAAAAGAGAAGGAAAATAACAAGAATGACCTTTGAGTGGGTAATAACTCTTAATTGCTTGCTCAAAACAAATATTTTTCACACCACACATTATCAAACAAATATTTTCAAACACTTCGTATACATTCTTGAGGACTGATACAAGAATCATTACAAAGTCAAAGTCAAAATATTTTCAAATAAATAACACACACACAAAGCCAGTTTTCAAAAATGAGATAAGAAATTAAGATTCTGTAGATAACTAGGGATGAAAAGGGTACTAACACCTTCCCTTTTCATAACTTACCCCCCGAACTCAGAATCTATAAAGGGTCTTTCCTGTTCTTTTCACCTTTTCTTATTGGATAAAAGAAAAGTCGGTGGCGACTCTTGCTAACCGCAACATTTGCGATAAAACGCAAAACAACCAAGTCAGTTCTCCCACAGTGTTACAGTATTTGACATTTAATTTTGATGATAACAATACATAGTGTTACAGTATTCCCATTAAAACTTAAAAGATAGACTATAATGGTGAATTTTAAAATGAAGGGACCAAAATCAAGAAATGTGTAAAATAGGGGGATCAAAGTTGCAATTAAGCCAAAAAAATATAATTTCAAATTATACGTAAATTAGCAATACCATATTAACGATTTTTTAAATTAAATTATCTACTATTTTTTTATTTTTTATTTTAATTATTTTAATTTTTCATGTCATTAATAAATAATATTTTTATAAAATTTATATATATAAATTAATTATCTTATACAAAATTAATTTCACTTAATTTATGTGAAAATAGTATGATCAATATTTCACATAGTCTATTTGAATTGAAATAAAAAATCGAATTTATGCATTGAATCCCCATTTAATGTATGTTTAGTAATAAGTTTGAAACTTCATTATCAAATAATGATAATGTATATTTGATCTTGATGTGAAAATTGTGAAACCACAATTTGATGTGAAGTATTAGCATAGAGACACCATTTATTAGTTCCAACCATCAGCCCCCGCCAAAACTTGAAAGTTAAGTATAAAGTTGACTGGTAGTTTTGATTTCTAAACTCTTCTATATTTTTTTTCCATCCCTTTACTTTATTTTGCTTCTATCTTCATGAAATCCAATCCTTTATATTATTTTCTATATTCAACATGGAACAATCCTCTCAGCCATCCTTCAAACACCCCAAACTCAACTATCCAAATTCACCCTACACTTCTCAACTTTCTCACCATGTTTTTCATTCAGATAAACTTCCATACTTCGAAACTGTTTTGCGAGGAAAACAAAATATATCGGTTAAAAATGAAGTGGAAGACATCAAAGAAAAAGTTGAAAGAGAACAGAAAAATGGATCGATGTTAAAGGCTTTTGAATCCTTCACTACAGTAAAAGACTCCTTATCAAGAGTAATAGCGGGATTAGAGGGAGAAAAGGACGAAACTTTTGTCCGAGAAATAGTCTGTATGAAATCAGAATCGGTCGATGAATCAATGTTGTTATTAGAAGAAGCGACGTTGATTTCAAGGCTTGCAGTTGAAGTTGAAACAAAGGTGGAAAACTATAAGGAATTAAGGAACAAGGAGAAGAGAGAGTTGGAGAGTAGTTTGATTAGTTTAACTGAAGAGAATAGAGATATTAATAACTTGCTTAGGGTTGCTTTGTTGGAGAAAGAAGGTTTAGAGAAGAGAATTAAGGGACATGATCATAAAAGAATGCCTCTTTTGCAGTTTGCTGAGTTTGGATTGCAGAAAGTTGGGTTTGGATTCATGATGGGAGGAAGTAGTAATCATGAGCAACCAATGGATAGTGCTTCTGAGAGTAATAAATCAGATAGTAGTGACTCTGAAGTTGAAGTTGTTAGTCTGGTGAGTTCTTATCTTTGTAGCACCGACACTTTTGAAAAAAGTGTATACACTGTTTATGTTTAATTTTCTTGTGTTGGCGTGTTAGTGTGGTAAAGTATTGAAAAACTACATTAGTTCTGAAACTTTTGGTCAATATTTTGCTAGGCCTGGATGGTGGAAAGGATCATGAAGAATCTACGTCTTGAAATCACTCAATCGAGAAGATCTTTGGAGGAATCTAGGTAATTTTACCATATGTTTATGCATAATCTACTTCATCTAGTTTGGTTTTGGATAATTTATTATGAATTTCGTGTCAGGTCAGACACGGAGCGACTCCAATGTCTCGCAGAGAGACAAAACAAAGAGATTGCAGAAAATAAACTCTACATCAAGGAGTTAGAAGATAGAGAGAGAATCTTGGCTCACAATGTAATCATCTAGTTGATCAATAAATGGAATAATTCATAATCATTCCTTAACTAAACCTCTAATTCTCACTAACTTTTTCCTTTCTGTCATATTGTAAAAGGTAGAGGAGTTTTTAATGGAAATCAAAGAAGCAGAAGAAGAAGTAGCTAGATGGAAGGAAGCTTGTGAATTGGAAGTTAAAGCAGGAAAGAAGGAGGTAGAAGAACGCGATAAAATGGTAAACCAAAATCAACATTTTTTTATAAATTTTCGTCGTTATTTCAACTTTTTCTAGTATCTATAGTCTTTATCTAAACTGATGATGTTTGAATGTTCCATGAGGTGGCTGCATTAAAACAAGAACTACAGAAAACAAAGGGTGCATTGGACATGTCTAATGGAAAACTGAGGCTTAAAGAAGAACTTGCAATGGCTGCAATAGCTGCACAGGAAGCAGCAGAGAGGTCATTGCAGCTAGCTGATAGCAGAGGGGTTGAACTTCGTCGGCGCATTGAGGAACTAACCAGACAAGTAGAGGAAGCAGAGAAGCGCGAACGGAGTAGTCATAAAGTGAGACGTTTATGTTGGCCATGGCAAGTTTTTAGATTGAGTTCTAGCAATATTGCAGACTCTAGAATTGGAAATGCTAAAAGGATGCTACCAGAAATGCAATCTTTTCTTCAATGAATTGTATATAACATGATTTTCCAAAACAAAACAGTGGATTTATTGTATGATTTGTTATGTTGTAAAAGTGGGATATTTCTATTCTGTTTTTTTAACACCATTTGCAACAACACTTTCTTGTACCACTCTACTAAGTGGTGATAACCCC
This sequence comes from Vicia sativa, assembly GCA_021764765.1. Lineage (NCBI taxonomy): Eukaryota > Viridiplantae > Streptophyta > Magnoliopsida > Fabales > Fabaceae > Vicia > Vicia sativa. The sequence continues at coordinate 82,570,373 of CM038792.1, read as the reverse complement.
CAAATTCACATAGTTGTGAGTTTCCGAATTCGAAAGGACTAATATTCGGTCAAACAATGATATTCAATTTAATAATAGGATCATTTTGTTATCAAGACTTCACTATTTACTTCATTGGCCAAAGACATTTATACAAAACTTATAAAGTAACTTAACAAACTAACAACCTTTTAATTGCCAACAATCATTCTCTTAAACCAAGTTGTCCTCAGACATTATGGCATTCATCTCTCAACTATTGGTACTGATTACCGAATACAGCACAACATTCCACACAGAATTGTTGCATAAACACCATTATTATTCTTCAGCACAATGTTGATTCTCATTCTTAACAGTTTAACTAATCAAATTTACAATCATGCAAAGCTACATGTTGACAACATTTTATTGACACAAACTATTAAATACTAATACAACTTTATTACACCTCTATTGAAACTCAAATTTCATTTCTTTTCAGTTCCCATCAAGGAAATCACAATTCAAAATCAAAGCCATGATAATAACTAATACAATGTCAAACACCTGTCTTGAGTGGTGGTGAAGAATCAATTGAAGAATTTGGTTTCTTGACTGAGCATGATGATTTAAAAGCCTCAATTTGTGACTGACATTTAACATAGTCCCCTTTGTTCTCTTCCAAGCACTTTTTCAAAGCCTCAACATCACATGATGAATTTATTTTCTTCACATTGCTGCTATTCTCTTCTTTATGATGACCCATAAGTTCCAATTTATTTACAGTGAAAAAAAGTTCTGCATTTTCAATCAAACTGGAAATGGGTCAATCAGAATAACAATTTAAAAAAAAAAAAAAAAACCACAGAATGCATTGAGACAGAAAATTTAGCAAATAACAGTAGAAATGGAAATTCTTGAATGGTGGAAACGAACCTGTGAGGTGTTATTAGCAGAAATTGAAGAAGCTGTGATTGGAGAAGAAGGCAAAGATCAACTCTGCAAACCCTAATACCGCTAAAGGGGGAAGACGATGATGAGTTGTCAATAAACTCGTTTTTCCATTTTGTGGGTATTTTTATTACATTTTTTTAATTTTTATATTTTATTTTAGTTTTTTAATGATATTATTTTCTTGACTAGTTTTTTTTTTCACTTAAACATGTTACTAGTAACTATTGTTTATTTTTTATAAACAAGGACTAGGATTTAGGAACCAAGTATAAATGTCTTATTAAATCAACTACGTTTTTTTTTTTTAATAAACAAGGACTAGGAACCAAATATAAATGTCTTATTTTTGAGCATATTTATGATTTCACACATATTTTTGAACAAACCAGTATAAAAGTATTAATGAATTATGATTTTACAACTATTTTTTTTTAAAAAAAAGTTATAAAATCTATTGTTTTTGTAATTAAAAAAAAAATAATGAGGTACCAAAATATAATTTTCCCTTTTGCTACCTGCTCACCAAGATAATTTAACCTCATTTCGATGTGCTTCTTCGACCATGTGTTATTGGATTCATATTGTCGATCTTCATGATAATTGCTCCATGATTCTTCCATGTAATCTCTTCCACCAGATTTATCATCCATGTTGCTCAACATGTACAAAGAGAAGCAGTTGTGTACTCTACTTCACATGATGATGATGTCATTACTGATTCTTTTCTCGAACTTCAAGCAACTAGTGCACCACCTACTAACTTGCATTATTTTCCTTTATTAGTTGTAGGAAACAGAATGCCATATTCAAGAGTTCGTTTAACATACCTTAATATCCTTTTCGTCGTTGCTAGATGTGATACATTTGACTTCTGTGTGGATCTTCTCACAATGTCTACATTGTATGCTAAGTCAGACCCTGTGTGACAAAAGTACCTTAATGATCCAATAAGTCTTACGTGCTGAGTTGGATTGACATCATCTAAATCTTTTGACAGTTAGAGTCTTGGTTCAGTAGGTGTCGAAGTCGAGTTGCATTCTTCCATCTCAAATCTTTTGAGAATTTCACTTGCATATCTTCTTTGATGCATCATCAACTCTCTACTACTTTTGTAGAATTTAATTCCAAGGAAATATAAAATGTCGCCCAGATCATACATTTTGAATTCCTTGCTAAGATCACCTTTGAATTCTTCGATTTCTTTCTTGTAGCTACTTGTTATCAACAAGTCATCGACATAGAGACATAGTATAAGTGATTCACTATTGCTTCTTCTTACATATACTCCATGCTCAGTTGTGCACTTCACAAATTTTGTCTCCCTTAGGAAACTATCAATCTTCTTATTCCAAGCTCTTGGAGCTTTTTTAAGTCCATACAGAGTTTTATGCAGTCTGTACACCTTTATCTCTTCATCTTACTTCACAAACTCAATTGATTGTGCAACATAAACTTCTTCTTCTAAAGGTCCATTTAGGAATGCACATTTCACGTTCATCTGATATATGTGCCAACTATTCATTTTTGCTAGACCAATAACCAACCTGATTGTTTAGCTTATAGCAACAGCTACAAAAACCTCATCAAAGTTGATTCTTTCTTGCTGAATAAATCCTTTTTCCACAAGTCTTGCCTTGTGTCGAGTTACTTCCCATCTGGGATTCAACTTTACCTTGTATACCCACTTGACATTAATTTCCTTTTTGCCTTGAGGCAATTCGACAAGTGTTCAAGTGTTATTGATTTCGATGGACTTCAATTCCCCATTCATCGCTTTCACTCACTTTGAATCTTTCAATGCCTCTGTTGCATTGACAAATTCGACATCTGCATATAAATCATAATGTACAACTCTTATTCATTATCGACTCCATCATATGCTGTAATTACTTATTCTTGCAACCTTACAAACATGTGTGAGGTCTACTTAGGCCTGCATCAACTCTGATTTATTCCGATCAAACTTTTTCTCTTTCGACTTTAGTTGTTGGTTCTTCACAAAAAATTCTCACTTAATCTTTCTTGACATTTTCATTCCAATCTGATTCCTTAAGCTCATATATGACCATGTCCCTGTTGATCACTACTTGCTTGTTCACTAAGTTGAATAACATGTATCCTCAAGTCGAATGATTTTCTATTAGAATCATTTGACTCGATTTGTCATCAAGTTTTCTTCTCAACTGATCTGACACATGTTTTTAACTATATTTATTTATTCTTGTTACTAGTTAAAATTTATTTTTATTCTCTGTCATTTAAAAACAAAAATAAAAAGAAATTTTATCACTTAAACGTGTTACTATTAACCTTTTTTTTTATAAGCAAGGACTATGAACCAAATATAAATGTCTTATTAAATCGTCTATGCATTTTTTTTAAAATAAGCCCGGACTAGGAACCAAGTATAAATATCTTATTAAATCAACTATGGATAACTATGAATGAACATCAAATACAAAAGAGCATATTCGATATTTGAATAATCAAATATATTTATGACTATGGGTTATATAATAGACCTAATGCTTTATGGATTTGAGCATCTGATTCGATTTTTTTGAATTATTCTGCAACGGAAAAGATAAATAAATTATTTATAAATAGATAAAAAAAAGTAGACAAATCAGACATATTTTTTTCTGAATCTTTCAATGTCTCTGTTGATTTTGATAGGTTTGACATCTATATAGAAAGCATAATGTATAACTCACCTTCATTATCGACTTTATCATCTGACGTAATCACATATTCTTGCAACCTTACAAACATGTGTCTTGTTCTTTGAGGTTTGCTCGGGTCTGCATCACCTTTGACTTCTTCCTATCAAACTTCTTCTTTTTCGACTTCAGTGGCTGGTTCTTCACTAAACATTTTCACTTAATTTTTCTTGACATTTTCAGTCCAATCTCATTCCTTAAGCTCATTTATGACCACGTCTTTACTGATCACTACTTGCTTGTTCACTAGGTTGAACAACTTGTATTCTCCAGTTGAATGATATCCTATTAGGATCATTTGATTCGACTTGTCATCAAGTTTTCTTCTTAATTGATTTGGCACATGTCAATGTGTTATAGGTCCAAATATTTTCAAATGACTCGAGCTAGGATTGACACCAGACCAATATTCTTCTAGCTTATTCGTTGGACATGTGTTCAAATATATGTTGCGGTGACACAACTTCACCCCAAAATTCTTTAGGTAAATGTTTTCCTTTCAACATACTTCTCACCATATTCATGATGGTTTGGTTCTTCCTTTCTATAGTTTCATTATGTTGTGGAATGTAGGATAGCACCACGTCATGCATAATCCTTTCTTTCTCACATAACATGTCAAAATATTTTGACACATATTCTCCACCATCATCAGTCCTTAGAATCTTGACCTTTCGACTACTTTGTCTTTCAACTATTGATTTAAACTTAGAAAATACCTCGATCACTTCAATTTTCTTCTTGATCAGATAGGTCCACAGTGTTAGACTAAAATCATCTATGAAATTGACAAAGTAATTGTTACCTCCAGTCAAATCAATCTGGATAGGACCACATACATCACAGTATATGATTTCAAGAATAGTCTTCGACTTGCTTCTTGCATCCTTGATAAAGTTATTATCGTGTTTCTTCATCTGCACACAGTCTTCACACAACTCATTTGAAATGTCAATTTTTGGAAATCCTGAAACCTTATTTCTTCTTTTCAAATCTCTGATGTCTTTGAAGTTGAGATGACCAAATTGATAGTTCCATATACACTCATCCCTGCTAGCTACATTCATGAGGCACTTGTGCTCCATCACATTAATTTCAATCTTGAAGGTGCTTTTATGAGACATGAAAGCCTTCAATATTAACATTCCATTTGCGCCGACGACTCTCATCATCTTATCTTTGATAAAAAATTAATAATTTTTTTGACCAACTACCCTATGTTGAGCAAATTGCTCTTGATGCCTAGTATTACAACACATTGGAAATTACTGACTTTTTTCCCTTCTTTCCTCATAATCAAAGCATCACCAATACCATCAACTGCTAGAGTATTGTTAGTTGTAAATTTTACCATGTTCTTCATCGAGGGCTTTATGTTGACAAATCAATATTTCTTTTCAGACATGTGTGATGAGCGTCCTAAATCTAATTATCATTAGTCCTTGAATCTATCTTCATCTCTTGTTATGACTATCAACATCGTCTTTGCTTCTTCATGTTTTGCAAACTTTGCATTACTTTATTGATTCTTTCATTTTTCTGGACAATCACTAGAATAATGATCATACTTCTGACAATTGAAACACTGAATGCGACTCTTGTTAGGTTTTCGACCACCGCCTCTTCCTCTACCTCCAGTACCACCTCTTTGGTTGCCTTGGTATGGGGGTCTTATCTAATTTGACATAGTTCCTTCATGATGCTCTCCTTTACCGGATGAATTTTTGTAGCTTCTTCTACCTTTGTTGTCGAAGCATTTTCATTTGCCTTTATTTTCTTTTGTTGATTGCACCTATAAAGCCACATCACTCTTCGACTTTCCCGCAGCTCTTTCAGTCATTCTTTGTTCATGAGATTCAAGAGTCCATTGAAGCTCTTCTTTTGTCAATTTCAAAAAATCTTTCAACTCTTTTATGGCTACCACCACATGGTCGAACTTCGAAGCCAAATACCTCAAGATCTTTGCGACAATTGATCTTGACATTAGCGTTTCTCCACATACTTTAATTTGATTCACTAGTTTCGTAACCCTAGTGAAGAAATATGTCATGCTTTCACTTTCTTCCATCTGGAGCAATTCATGCGTTCTTTTGTGACCTCGTCTTTTTCACCTTTTATGCACCTTCAAAGGACTTTTTCATAATTCTCCAAACTTCTTTCCTAGATTCTACATCACTCACCTTTTTTGAAATTGTCTTGACTCAGACATTGATAAATTATAAAGAGAGATTTATAATTCTTCTTCTTCTTCAATTCTTTGTGTGCAACCTCTTCTTCTTCTATTGTGTTTTCTTTAAGTGGTTATAACCCTTCTTTCACAAGATCCCAAAGATCTTGACAACATAACACAACTTTCATCTGCTTGCACTAATTTTCATAGTTATAAACTTTTAGAATCGGAAGACTTGTTGAAAAACGCTTGTTTGGATGATTCATTGCCATCCTGCAATTTGAGCTCTAGATACGAGATGTTGGAAAATCACCAAAATCTATGGAGAATTTTTATCAATCTTGATGAACAAGATTATTATCAATACACAATAACAATGAAATATTGAGGAAGAAAGAAATTTAGGATTTGACAAAATAAAGAGAAGATGGTGATTTTTGCAAAATAACTCTCTGCCCACAAACTATGGAAAATCTTATTCAGTTACAACTGCAAATTCTGTGAACACAAGTTGTGAACAATAATAGGGATTACTCTCCCTATTTATAGTTTTAGGTTAGCTTTTTCCTAAGCCAAAGCTCAAAATATTTATTTTAGTCTTAAGTCAAAGCTCAAAATATTTATTTTAGTCTAAATCGAAATCTTGTATCAAACAACCTGCTTTGACAATTCGACATTTAATACAACTCGACACGTATATTAGACTATTTTGACACACCCTTGTTTTTGTCGAACAACATGGTGCTTCGGACAAGGGATTACTATCTCAATGTCGAACAATGTGGTGCTTCGACATCAGGGATTACTATCTCAACATTGAAGAGATTCTTTCTTTTTTGCATTACTTTGTTGGGCTTTAGTTTGACAGCCACTCACTCAACCCTTTCCCTTTGTTTCTACAATGGACAAAGAAGAAGAAGAATATATTGCATTTGATGCAAATACATTTTTTCTGTCGTGTAAATAAGGGCACCTCAATTTACCATAAAATCCAGGGTGCCGTGATGATAAAATTACCAATAAATATATTAATGAATGGGGGAAATTGTACACGGTTTTCAAAGTCAAGCTGAAACAACTCTAACTGAGATAACTAACACAAACTGATCAGAGAAAGTGTATTCACGCACATTTACTTCCAGAGTATCCTTGCATATATGAAGCATAAGAAGACAAGTGATTCCCAACAATTTCTACAATAAGAAACTCACCAATCTTTTCCTCTTCTAGCTACCAAAAATCACAAAAGAATGAATGAATTTTCGTTCAGAACAATCATCATTCATCTCTTGAACACCATCTTGCCATGCTCATCCTTATCAAAAAGACGCTCAATCAATACATCCCAGCTTTCGTCAGCCCTACTCTTCTTGGTTGAACTACCAGAAAACTCGGCCTCTGACTTTCTCGAACTCTCCTCTCCCTCTTCATCAGAAGACTTTCTCGAACTCTCCTCTCCCTCATCATCAAAAGTTCCGTATTGTGATGGTGGATTAAAAGCGTGTGGAACATGTAACGTTTTCGCCCTTTGTAATGCTGCTTTGTACTCTTGGTTGTGTCTGGTCATAGTTTCCTGACGCTCCATGATTTGCTTCGCAGGTACTTTCATGGTATTATCTTTCTCCAGCATCAACTGCAATTGGCAAAGATGCCGTCAAAATATTAAATAGTGTCAAATTAGTCGAATTTGATTGATTCCGTACATTTAAAGCCCTTTGAGCCTCTTTCTCTATCCAAATAATGGCATGATCTGATGTAGCATTGCAAGAAAGAACTATATGCTCAAACCTTCCATCTACTGGCACTGCTGTTTTCACAACTGGAGGAAACCTTCCACATCTGCATAAAAAGTGTTAAAAAATGAAAAGCCAAACAAAAAAAGGCTGTATAAGCTTATTTTTAAAAGTAACTGTATAAACAAATGCTAGAAAATCAAACGGATACGTTGTGTTTAAACTTTGTTTTTACAGTGAAAGTTCTACATAAGCTCTTTGTGGAATCCTTAGCCATACCTGAAAGGCTTTCTCTCAACAATGTGATAAAGGCGGCCAGGTGCATAGAGTCTCCTTGGATCTTTCAGCATCTTCTCCTCCGATATACATGTATCCCTCATGCACTTCAAGCACAACAAGCACGGCAAACTACCAATCCAAGAAAACAGCATTAAAATTACAACGATAATCATTTCCGTTTTCCACTTAAATGTTAACATCTTCTCAGGCATTAACACATTAAACATATTCTCTAGTCTTATATAACAAGAGTGATAATAACAAAGTTAGTAGTAAATGGAGGGTTATAAGATTATACCATAACAGAGACTTGAATATATCTTCCAATGGGGTGGCTGTCCGTGGTAAGAAGTCATCCTGACCAAGGAAAAGCGCGGTAAGATTAAGCATGAATAAACCATAAGAGAGTATAAGCAGAAGTTTGTGATGCGGCTTAACGTCAACAGTTAAAATAAGCAAAATTTTAAAATCATCTTAAGCACACATATATAAAACTGTAAGCAGCATATTTTTCATAAGAACAGATCTTTTGCTATCTCATAATAAAACCACAATAATCAACATTTTTCCAGTAAGTTTCTATCAATTGAAATAAATGCTCTAATTTAACATTCATCACATTCTACTGGATGCAAAAATATCAGAGGAATGCAAAGATTCTTCAAGTAAGCGAATAAGATCTTGATAACTTGCCTGAAGCACAACTGAGTTTATGATATCCGCATATCTGACTGCCAAATTAAGCGACATACACCTAGCAGGAGCAATAGCATAACACCTAACCCTCTTCCTCTCGATGTTTCCAAGTCTATCCCGATTCTGCACAACCACCATGCTCAACATTGCAGCTACTCCCGATCCAAGCGAATGTCCAGCAAACGTAAGTGTATAATTTGGATACTTCTCTACCAATTCCCTCAAAATTTCACACTCCGCATCCAAAACCATCCCAGCCGCTTTCAACAATCCATTATGTACATATCCCCCATCAAACTTTCTCTTCCCCAATTTATTGTCAAGCAGAACAGCATAGTCACTCTCTTTCGCCAAATTCAGTCCTCTTATAGCCAGAACTATATCAGCGTGATCATGATCAAGATACAATATATACGGAGGAGCCCTACCGCGTGTATCTTTATATGTCCTTCTAAGTAATAACCAATCCGGGTTCATTCCATAACCACCCGGAGGTGCCCAAAGAGGGTCTCGAAGATTGTCGTCATACACAGATAAAATATATCGACAAAGACGCGGGACAGGCTCAAATTCTTCTGTTGTAGCAACCCCCCATGTTTGACTGTCATGGCCTGCAGTGTGAAGACATCTTTTCCAAGCCCAACGAGCACAAGCTAGACAATACACACACTCAACAAGAGGCAAGCCACAGCAAATTGACATTGTCTCTACAACCTAACCATACACAGTACTTTCTATAATCAAATTGGTTTTCCACCAAATGTTCAAGTTGAAATGCAAATAGAAATCTCACAGTAGTACTACTATGCTTAACTAAGGGACTATAGAGATTATACAATCTGAAATAATACAAAAAAAAGGGTCAAATTTGAATTTGATGAATATCAAAATTGGATACAGAGATGGCTTACAGGGAAACCCAGAAACTCAAAGAATCAAACTTGATAATTTCATCCAAAAACGGTGGCTTTGATCACAAATCCGAAATTGGAGAAACGTGGGTTTTCTCGAAAAGTAATGCCCAGAAAGCAAAAACACAAAACTTTTGTGTTTTTTTCACACATCAAACGTTGACGAGCTGATGAGAGATCTAGTGTAATGGTCTAATGGAGGGTGACAATAGGCAATGTGCAACATTATTATAATTATATGTTTGTTTAATGTTTAATTTAACCAAATCAGAGATTATGCTCCCCTTTTATATTTTCTTTCAAAAGAATACTTTATATTTAACAACTATTAAGATGTAAATCAAGAAATTTTCTTTTGAAATTTTTTGCATGGACTTCATTAAAAGTTCAAAAGTTTATTTTTTTTTTATTTTTTAGATATTGTTATGATAATAATGAGAAATAATATAATAAAAGAGTAGAGACGAATGAGAGAAAAAGAAGAGAGAAAATATGAGTGTATTATTCTCATTATTAATGTAGATTTCATGTATAATATGAGTTGTATTTATAGGACATGTGTTACAAATAAAAAATTAATATGAAATCTCTTAATTGATGGACATCCATAACCATACAATTTATAATACTCTTCCTTGGATGTCCATAGAGAATATGTCTCTCGTTAAAATCTTACTAGAAAAAACCCAGTGAAAAAAATTCTACTGAAGAAACAAGAGTACAATATTCTTTTTGAGGGAACTACCTCATTATTAAGCAATACAGATTATTACAAATAAGAAAGAAAATTATAGGGAGACAATCATCGATTAATTATAATACTCCCTGTTGGATGTTTGTTCTAAATATGCCTCATTAAAACCTTTCTAGAAAAAACTTCGAGGAAAACAATCTAGTGAAGGAAAAATAGTACATATCTTTTTAAGAAAAAATATTTTCTCCCCCTCAACTGAACGAATTAATTTCGCCCCTCAGCTGATTGATAATTTCTTGTATGATGAAGACCAATATGTTGCAGTGAAAAGTCTGCAAGATTATCACATGAACAAATTTGTTGGAGCTTATATCACCACTTTTATGAATATCACGAGTGAAAAGAAATTTGAATAAATGTTTTCTTTGATCTCCTTTAATGTAATCATCTTTCAATTCATTAATGCATGCAGTGTTACCTTCATATATGGTTGTTGTATTTTTTTCCAAAAGTCAACCCACAAGTCTTTTGTGTGTGTTGAGTTTGGGATCTCAACCAAACGTATTCTTGACTTGCCTCATGTAGTGCTAAAAATTTCTTCATAATTAATGAAGTTGCTGATGTGATTTGTTCCACTAGTCTCTATAAAATAGTTGTACCATTATATGAGAATTTGACAAATAAACAGTTTGTGCAATATACCATTATGCATATTTGACAAGTGACTTATTTCTGCATAATTTTTTAAATATAATTTGGATACTTTAGAATAAAACAAACACATGTACATCTACCCCTAAAATAATGGAGTATATTTTGACTTTGTTCCAATGTCTTTGTGTCGACAAAGAACTATATCTTGTTAATAGAGTAATAGTACTTGATACATCAAGATAGACCCATGCTTGAATTACACTGAGATATGGTACTTCAGGACCAATTCATTTTTCATCCTCTTCTTGAGGTCTAAAAGGCTCTTTTACACGTCCAACGATCTAACATCAACAGGGTACACGACATACGAGATTTGTCCATATACAAATATTTTTAACACTTTCTATATAGTCTTCTTGGTGTATGCAAATTCCATTGTCTAAATGTTGACCTTTTAAGAACTTCGTCTTTTTCAAGTCCTTCACATCAAACCATTTATTTAAAAATTTATAGCTATTGGAAACTCTTCGAGAGTTCCAATAATATTTATGTCATCCACATGGATATCTATTACATCAAATTCTTTTCCAAATACTCTCATTAAGATTACAAGGACATTTGGAGTTATTTGCATATCTCTCCCCCTTAGCAAATCATTACTAAGACGATTATACCATATGTGTCCATATTGTTTTAGCTCATAAAGAGACTTGTTCAATTTTATGGAGTATCTTTCTCCATATCCAAAATTACGTGTCTATGATATATTAAACTCTGTAGGGAGTTTCATGTAAATGTCACTATAAAGTGAGTCGTATAAATAAGATGTCACAACATCCAGCATATTCATATTAAGCCCTTCATTCGCTACACACATATTGAAAAATTAATTAAATCCACCGCAGGTGGATATGTTTCATATAAATCAACCTTAGATCTCTGAGAAAATCATTGAGAAACAAATCAATTTTTATATAATTCATATTTTTCTTTTTCACAAAAACTCATGTATATCCTATTGGTTTTACACCTTGAGGCGTTTGAACTACAAGTCCAAAATCAAGTCACATGTAAAGTAAGTTTAATTCTTCTTCAAATGAATATATTCATTTTGGTCAATTCTCACTTTGTCTATAATCTTGGATAAACTTTGATTCATGGTCTGTTCATTTTGGTTACAATGTCTACTATGTTTTTCGACCAATTCTTACTTTGTCTACAATCTTTGATAGACTTTTTTTCACGATCCTCGTTATCGTTTATCATCTTTAGCACCATAATGTATATAAATACATTGCCAATGTCGACTTTATTTGGTTATCTTAATTGTAGTTCCATTCTATTTCATCCATGACATAATTTATCGAGATCTCTTTATTTCATATTTCAAGTACTCGATTAGTTCTTCTGGAATCGAACAATAAATTATGTCAAAGTGTTCTTAGAAATTTTCATATCCTCACTTGAGTCATCTTTAGATTTAGTTTCCTTTCTTGGTAGATGATTTTTAACATTAGAACTGAATTGCCAACCATGCTTTAGGCGCAACTACAACTCATTTGCAATATTTGACTGTCCAATAAAAAAATCCACTTTGAGTGGAGTATTAGCACCTGATAATTTGTTTCATAAACTTTACAAATGAATCTTGTTTTGAACTTTAAGGATCAAATAATATAACAATATTTTATTTCAAATTGTTCATTTGAACTTCTGGTTCACACTTTGAGCTGCTTTTCTCTCCCCCTAATGTTGGGAAAATTAATTTATCAATTGATAATCAGCATGTTGGGCTTCAAGCACGTATCTAATTATCGGACCAAGATAAACCTCAAATATGATATTCATATAAAATGAATTTTCTCAACATTCTTTCAAAATCCATCTTAGCGTACTATACTGAAGCAATTGAATTATACACTTCACATCCAAAAGTTTGCTTAGATCAGAAGTATTAAGTTATTAATCTAAAATAAATTGTAAGTTAATGAGAGAATTAACATGTAATAACTTGTTGGCTTAATGCGAATAAATATCTGAATATTCAGAGTTGTGTGTTTCTAATTTATAATTTATAATCTCATGAGTATTAGTCATGTAATTAACTTTAGACGTCTAAATAATGGATCTTCAAGTCCATTTTTTATGAACATATGCTATAAGATGTTCAATATTAATTTTAATAATATATGTGATACTTATCAAGAAAGTTATGAAATATTCAGAAATTGAGATCTTAGTTTGAGAAAACAACTTCACAAACTTCTGGTTGTGAATAGACAATAAACATTTGCATGATATTTTAGTCGATGCAATAATTATCGTGAAAAAATCAATTTTTTAGAATTTTATTTCATCACGAGTTTTCACATCTTTAAAAATTTATAACTATTGACTCGGGTGTTCGTTTAACGTGCCATTTGAACCTACAAAAACTTGGAAAAAATTTCTATTACTTAAAAATAATTTAAAACATTGTAAATTCTAATTGGTATATGTAGGGGTGTTCAAAACTAAACCAATCCAATAGAAAATCGCAAACCAAACCAAACTGAAACTGCAAAAAACCGCATTTGGTTCGGATTAGTTTGGGTCATTTTTTAACAAAACCGCATGGTTTGGTTCGGTTTGTGGTTTGTATTTTACAAACCGAACCAACCTGAACTAAACCGCATTACGTTACAACCTAAATTTTACTTAACTCGCATCTAACCCAAACTTAAATCTATTATACATTAGCCTTATGATTACAGACAATTTTCTCATCTTTACAGTTATAATTTCAGTTTCAATCTTCTTAAATATCTCCTAACATTATCACTTCATCTTCACCACTTACATCTTGCCTCTTCTTATCTAATCTATACTCTCTTATATTGTTTCCTTTGCACGTTCTTATTTTTTATGCAATTTTTCTCTCTTTCAATTTCATTTTATCGCACATCTTTATCTATAATCTCTCCTCTCCTATGTTCTTTCTTTTTCACTTTCACTAATTTCTCATCGCTTCTATTTTTTTTGGTTTTATTATAATATTTTTTATATATTTTTATGCTATTATTTTATGTTTATTATTTCACTTTTGTCTAATATAATTTTTACATATTAAATGAGAAGTTATTGTCCAAATATGATTAGTTTTTTGGTTACAATTTAGTAGTGTATCATGTATGAATGACCAAATACAAAGTTATGTTGTCATATATATGTGAATGTATGACTCAACAAATTATTTGTAAAAAACCGAACAAACTGCACCGAACCAAACCGCATTAGTTTGATTTGGCTTGGTTTGGTTTTTTCTAAAAGTCAAACGAACCAAACCAAACCGCATGCCTTTTTCTCCCGCGGTTTGGATGATTTTTTACGTCAAAATCGCCCAAACCGCACCGCGAACACCCCTAGGTATATGTGGTTGTTTGTGCTTAGGTATTGGATTATAATACTATTATGATTTATGATACATTCTTGTTATGTGTTATTGCGATGTGTTGAATTGATGAATGTTATGAATATTGACATGATGTGTGTATGTTGTGCAATTGGTGAGATAATTCAAATGTGTTGAATTATGTGAAATATGTTTGTATGATTAAGATATGGAGATGGTAATATTTTCTTATATATATATATTGAGGCTTGCACATGCATCATGAGTGGCCAAGAGGCAACGTTTGCTAGCTTTTGCAAGAGTTAATGACTTGTCTGAAACCTGTAGATGGTGGTTTGAAAGCTTAGAGAATAGTTTTTTTGGTGGATATCTATCTTAGAGATGTGGACCACCTTATTCTTAGAATCTCACCTAGTGACTGGTTCAAATTCTTTCTTCAAGTGTATTAAATCCTTTCCCAAGGGGACGCCACGTGGTATAGATGGTTTGCGTGCTCAACATATTTTAGACGTACTGTATGGACAAGGTTCTACTGTGGTGAAAAATATTTTATATGCAATCCCTCTAGTTGTTAACTTATGGCTAGAGGGAAGATGTCCCATGAGTTTGGCGGAGTTTGTTGCCCTTGTCCCATTCACACTATTATTAAAGGATAATGGTGGGATACAATCAATTGATGTGGGTTCTATTTGAAGGTGGTTGGTATCCAAGGTTGTCATGAAAGGGGTCAGTAGAGATATGGCGTGATACCTCATTGACTTTCAGTTTAGGTTGGGATATCAGGTGGTGCTGAGGCCATTTCTCATAGTGTCAACAAGGTGTTAAGCCAACGAAACAAAGATGGTTCATTGGCTATGCTCACTATAGATTTCTCAAGTGCTTTCAATATGGTAGATCTACCAACCTTATTGCGCGAGGTGGGGGTGATATTCTCATCTATTTATTTGTGGGTTGAGTTTCTTTAGGCCAAGAAGCAAGGTTGTACCTTGGGGATGAACATGTCATGTCAGCCATCGGAGTACAACAAGGTGACCTATTAGAGTCGCTCATTTTTTCTCTTGCATTACACCCACTCATCATTAGGTTATGGATAATTGTAATCTTCTTCTTCTTCATGCATGGTATCTTGATGATAGTACTATTGTATGGATTCACATGAGGTGGCTAATACCCTTTATATCATTTAGGAGACAAGTCTATGATTAGGTCTCGAACTGAATATTTGTAAGACTAAGATATTTTGGCCTTCATGTGATGGTAGTAAACTTCATGAGGACTTGTTCTCGTCATAAATTGGGAGGCCGCTGTTGGGGATGAAGTTGCATGGATGAGTTGTTAGTCAGGATGACAGTTTCATTAAGGAGTTGTGAAAGAAGAGAAATCCCAATGCTATTGATTTAAAGCACATTCTACGGATCCTTAGAGTGAACTTCTTCTACTTTGATCCTGTATGGGTTTCACTAAATTGTGTTTTGGCCTAAGAACATGTCAACCTACTCATATGAATGAAGCAATTGTTTGGTTTGATAAAGAGTTATGGAATGCAGTTGAAGATATCGTGGTTGGTGGAGGTCCATTCTTCGGGGACCCTCATTGGAGGATGACTTCATAACCCATTAGAGTTAGGGGTTTGGGTTTGTACTCGGTTGTAAAGGCTTCCTCGTACGCCTTTTAGGCTTTTAGGGCCCAATCTTGGGTGTATAGGATCATATATTGAGACATACTAAGGTGTATGGTATGAAATCGGATTTCGATAGAGCTACGAATGGTCTTAGTGTTGCGATTCTAAATTTTGAACTTATCAATTTTAATAGGAAGAACACCGCCCCTCCTAGAGCACAACATAATTTTGGCCAATGCTCTTTTTAGTCAAATTGTTAAGGATATGGATGTAAAGTTTGACATGACCACAAGGCAGAAGACAACTTTTGGTTGTTTTCCAACCGCACATACTCATGACTTTCTCCTTACTATTACTATTGATGGAGTAGGCCAATATATGTCACAAATGGAGTATCGTACTATCCTAAGATACCATCTTATAATTCCTATATTTCCTATTTATGAGATTTGCCCAATTATTGTAACACATGTTTAGATACATTTGGGGAATACACAATTCATAGTTGGGAGCTTTCAGGCTTCAAATGTCGGCATGACCTTGTTAGATATGTCTTGTTTGATATATTCTGACAAGCCGAAGTATTTGTGAAGAATGAGGCATTTGTACATTTTTTGACTGACTCGCTTGAGGGGACATCGACACTTAGGATTGTAAATTTGTAGCACTTAAAAACTTTTAAATAATATGAAGTTTGTTTTATAAAAACTCTATAAGCTAGAAAATTTTAAATAATATGTTTGTCATTGTGTGTATTTTGTTATTATTTGCGAGTGAAAGGGCTTGTAAGCTTCGTTAAGGCATAACATCGAATATCTTGTGTGCATTGAAATCAACATTGCATTTGGAATAAGTAGTAACAATTGCAGTTTCAATGAACAGGTTAATATAATATCATAGTATTGTGCAAGCTAGGCTAATTGAATTGGATGTCTTCTGAATACTTTGATTTGTGTTTAGTTATGTGTGATTGTATTCATGTGTGTAATGAAGAAGAACATGAAGAAAAATACTAAATTTAGGGAGGTTTTAAACCCTCACATCTATTGTGTTTTTTTTGCAATCAAACAAACTATTGATATTAAGTGACATGACATAACACATAGCATAACACGTCAACTTTTGTTATAACAAATAAACGGTAGACACTAAAATTGGAGACAAATTTTTTTACGAGAACCTTTATTCAAAATTTATTATAAAAACTAAAACTAAAAATGAATTATTTATATGAAAGAAAAACACATCTAACTCTAATATCAAAATAAATTGCCTCGGTCTATTTGACGTTGAATAAAAATTATTATATCACATTTATTTTTAAAAATTGTTTTTATAATATACTTTCTTAAACATACATTCAATCAAACCACATTAAATAAGTATTTCAATAACTAACATAAAAAGTGAAATGACATATCAAAACAAAAATGAGAAAAAAAAATATATGGGCCGATGCAGGATGCAGGCCCATTCAGTAACGAATCCACGACCCGACATAATTATTTGCAATAAAAACCGGAAGCAGTGTCTTGAAGAACCCTAGTTTAGCTTCTTCTCTTCAACCGCACACTCTGGGGTTAGGGTTTTGGAAATCACCGGCAAGAGAGGTAAGCGATTTTCCCTTCATTCTTACTCTATTTCTTCGTAGATCTCAATCTCATATTCCGTCTGATCTTAAACGTATTGAAACCACTGTACTTTTTGTTGATTCGGTTACAGGAGAGATGGCTCCTAAGCAACCCAGTACGGGTATTTTCGTTGGTTTGAATAAGGGTCACATCGTCACCAAGAAGGAATTGGCACCACGTCCATCAGCTCGCAAGGGGGTCAGTTTTTTTCTCTGTCATTTCATTTATTATTACAATCATAATCATCTTGTATAGTGATTGTATTTAGCATCTGTAGTAGCTGATTTTATACTTCAAACCCAATCTATCCTTTTGTGTATTTTGAAATTTTTTGTTGTTCATTTGGTGAGATCTATTTTTGATGGATTTAAGTTTAGCTAGTACTTCTTAGTTCTATCACTACGAGGAAAGTTTTTTTTTTTAAATAAATAATTTTGATGTAACTATTGATGAAAATGAAGATCATAGAACTGTTGGAAAATATAAAACAAGCAAGTGATTTGTTGATGTTCTTAATTTGTAATTTATGAAGTTAGTTGTGATACTAAAGTGTAATTTTTTCAATCAGAAAACAAGCAAGAGAGTGCACTTTGTGAGGAATCTTATAAGGGAGGTAGCTGGATTTGCACCTTATGAGAAGCGTATCACTGAGTTGCTCAAGGTTGGAAAAGACAAGAGGGCTTTGAAAGTTGCAAAGAGGAAGCTCGGAACCCACAAGCGTGCCAAGAAGAAGAGAGAGGAGATGTCCAATGTTCTAAGAAAGATGAGGTTTGTCTTATTTTCTTTTAATAATGTTATGTTGCTTAGGCTAGTTTGTCAATCATTTCTGAATTGTGTTCTTGTTGGTCATGATTTGTGCTTATTGAGATATTTCGATTGTGCAGGGCTGGTGGAGCTGGAGACAAGAAGAAATAGGTGTTTGTTACTTTTGTTATGGTTTCACATGATGGGAGACTATCTATTTTGTTTTCATTTACTTCCATTTTCTCAACTTTCTATGTTTAGAAGAATTGTTATTTGTTTAATTGAGACCTATGAGTTAATCATTTTTGCGATTGAACTTAGTATAATCTTGTTTTTTGTCTATCACTCCATATCAAAAGATTTTTACTGTCTTATATGTTAGTTCTTTTTTCCTTAAGATTTGCATGTTTTTACTTAATGATTTAATAACCTTACTTCATTCACTAATACAGTAAGGTAGTAATAGCTGGTTTAATAAATTTAAATAAATCAAATAACTTTTTTATTTAACACTAATTTTCCACCTTTTCGAATGATTGGAAATTGAAGGACTATAACTTTATATTAGTTTTATAGGAAGATGAATTTACATCTCGAAGATCTATGTATGGCAAAAGTATTCACCAAGTTCTTACTTCTTTATAATATATGTACTTTTCTGTAAATTAGTATAATGGGATCAATTTTTATATATATGCAAAATCTTTCTTTTTTAGGTTTTTTTATTTTCATTCAACTAGCTAGATTAGATAAAATTATTTTCATTGCAAACTCTCTTTTTAGTAGATAAAAAGAGTGTTATTTTTAATTGGAGTGGTTAGCTCTTTCCATATTGGAGGAGTATGATTTGAGGAGTTGGAAAATATTCTTAACATATGATTTGAAGTGGTTTATATTAGTATCATTTTGATCTTTTTGAGTATCTTAACATGAAAATATTCATATTTTATGACTCAGGTCGAAAGCATCTGAGAGTAATGAATCCGTTTTTGTGTGATGGTCATTAACAAAAATCAATACTAGTTAATATGTACATTCATGTCAATATTGCATGAGATGATGAATTGAGCGAGATGATGAATTGAGCCACACAAGCCGACATCTGTTGCCACATTTTTATTTATTTATGACATAACTTAGATGCACATTTCCATTCTTTATGGCATAACATTTGAAAATTGATATTTAAGAGAACTCAGAACCTAACATTTGAAAGAATGCATATATTAAAGAATATTTGTGCTAGGGTTTCTATTTTGAGTAATTTGTTTGTGTACAACTCTAGTGCTTAAATTCGTATCTAAAGACATGGCTAGTTAAGTTGTAATTCAACATTCAACATTCTGATTACTGTACTGATTATTAGAGTTAGTGATTGAGAGACAATCTAAGGGTAATCTTAAATATAAAAACACAGGTAGAATTAATACAAGGGGACATTGAATAAGAGTTGTTCATCTAAGACAATTTACACTAATTCTGTTGAGAGTGAATTTTCTTTCTTGGGCTAGAAGCCCATACGTAGGCGATGATGCACTAATATGGGTTATCGATTTTTATGTGTTCTTTACTTTTTTTATGTTTTATGTTTCATCATTTGTCAATTATGGTATAAGATTTTGAACACTTTGGCTTAAACATTGTGTCTCACATTTGTCCATGCGCTAGAATAGAATTTCAATTGACATAAGAGCAGACATCCTATTTTGTTTGGGCGTGTTCCAGGATTCTTATTCTATTTAAGATGGAGAAATTCAAAGAAGGAAGAGCAATCCATAGACCAAAGATTCTTTATGGTATTAGGAATCATCGAAAGAATAGAGCTGAAGACAATTACGAAGATTGTGAAGACCAAGTAGATTATGATACTGAAGAAAATCTCAAGATTACTAAGATCTTTAGTAAAGTCTTGAGAAAACTAGATATGAGGTTTGTGAATAATGTCTCAACAAATGTTCAAGATGATCAATATCACAACTTCAATATATTTAAAATTTATCATATAGGAAAAGATGGTGAAAGACAAAATCTCAACTATTATTACAAAGGAAAAGGGATTCAATGTCTTAATTGTAGAGGTGTTAGATATATTCAAGTTGATTTCTATGATTTTTTAAGGAATAAAGTAAAATCGACTATGTCACTAATGATAAGATAGACGAAGAAGGAAATTTTGATTAAGAAAACAATGTTGTGACTTTCAAATAGATGAAAGAGGTTATGTATACTAGCGAGCCATTAAATTAAAAGAATATGTGTGTTAGTCTCCTTCAGAAAACAAAATGCATAATGTCGGTACAACATTACCATTCTACTCCATTCCTCCATATTGTTGTATGTATATGGTTGGCATCATCAACAATATAGCCTAATATTAGAGCTTATTCCTCCCAAAAGAATGTGGAAGAACATGTTCATGTAATTATGGATGACTTTTTAGAAACAAAGTTATGGCACCAAAATCATGGGAGTATGAGGAAATTTGTTACAGAGAAAGCTTTCATATGTATGTCTGATCTCAAAAGGGAAGAATGTAAAATTTATGACGTTTCTCAAGTTGGGAAGCAAACCAAGAAGTCGTACAAGATGTTGAAGGTGCAAGAAACACAAGAAATAAAAGTTTGAGTTGGTTTAAACCAAATATAAACCTTTTGCAACTCAAACACAAAGCTAACAAGTGAATAAAAATAAATGAACATGATTACGTTTATCCTGGTTCACTGTTAACTAAGTTACTCCAGTTCCTGCAAGGTGATTTACCTTATCCACACAGACTTAATCCACTACAATCAACCGATTACAGACAACCACAATAAGTTTGATCAACCTTGTTGACAACCACAACAAGTCCATCAATCCTTATTTCCAATCCACGATGACCGCATCCTAAGTCTTCTTGAGAATCCCGACTGCACCTAGTCTCTCAAGGAACCTATCAACAACCGTTGATTCACAAAGATGTGTGTACAAAGGGGCTTCTACCAAGCATATTACACAATGTTTAAGAACATGAACACAAAAGTGGAGTTGATAGAAAGATATGAACAAAAGCTACTTGCTAAAATATAAAAATATATAAAGAATATCTCAAAAGTGTTGTGTAGCACTTTAACGTAATTTTGTAGAACAATAAGTGTTATCTTTCAATTCTAAGTCTTTCTTTTATAGCTGAAAAAGAGATCCATTGGAGGGTAGAATAGGAAACATAAAACCAATTGTTTTGTCCCCCACGATCATGGTGGGAATAATAGGAAATATAGTACAAAAGGACTGTCCTTACGTCACCCTAGTAGAGTAGTGGGCACAATGCACTTTGTACTTTTATACTCACCATCTCACGCAAGTCAGTCTTGATCTTTATCTTCCATTTCTTCAGAAGCTTTTTATGTATGTTGATGAAGCAAGTTGTATAAGGATCAAAACTTGAGTATTTTTACCTCAAGTCTTTGGAGTCTTCAGAACTTGTTTAGTAGAATCTTGTCTTCAAAGTCTTCAGCACTTGGTCTTCAGAAGTAATGTCTTAAGATCTCCAGAATTTGTTCAACAGACCCTTGTCTTCAGCATCTTCAGAACTTGGGATAACATAAGCAAAACTTTAGAAGGCCTCCAAAGCTTCCTTGCAAAGTCACAATTTGAAGCTCTTGTACTAACGTTCCTTAGAACCGTTTTATAAGTAGCTTTCTCGAATCTTGACTTAATTTTGTAACACACCAAAGGTATTTTTTCAGAGTGTTGAGTTCAGAACCTAATGATGTAAGACGTGTTTTACCAGATCCGGAACCTATTTAGCAAAATCTACACACTATACATAAACCATTAGAGTACTTAATTGTTCTCTAACATATCATGCTAAGTTATCATTAAAACTTAAGGTAAAATGTAGAAACAATCTTGTTCTTACAATTTTCCCGTTTTTGATGATGACAAAATCATGTATTTTGATAGAACCTCGCCTACTGCGGGAGAACAATGAAGTAAAAAGAGAAAAGTGAACACCATAGCTGTAATCGCATCCGCCACAACCTGTCTAGAGGTAGAAGGAGTCTGGGATGTCTGACTTCTTTCTCTCAGAAGCGAAGCATGCTCTACAAGCCTGCTGTGTAGGGATGAAAATGGGCAGGGCATTATAGTACCCGTCCCCATACCCGCGGTTTGAAAAAACCCCCGTACCCTAGCCCAAATCCGCACGGGAACCAATGTTCATACCCGTACCCTATGGGTACATTAATACCCGTACTTGTGCCCTTTTACCCGCATTTGTAGTAAAATTAAATCAGTTAATTACAAAATATCATATAATTTAAGTTTTTTAACTTATTTAAAAAAATTATGGATATTACTATTGAGTTAAGAAATATATAAACACTTTTATTAAAATGTGTAGCAGTTTATTAATAATATATATTTTTTAAAATATTAATAAATGTGCATTTTTATATATTAATATAAATGGTATTATATAAATATATAGTGCGAGTATGGGACGAGGTGGGTAGTAAGGTATCCGTGCCCACATCATATCCGCTTATTTTAATGGGTATTGCCCGTGCCCGTACCCGTACCCATTTTGCGGGTTTTTACTCTACCTGTTATTGGTATTTTTTGCGGGTACCCATAGGATATGGGCCAAATTGCCACCCCTATTGCCGTTTCTCAAACTAGATGGTATTTCAGCCATAACTCAAATAGAAGTACGAAACAAACATTACTAAAAAGAGTCATGTTAAAAAATGGGAAAATGCAAACACCCAAAAATCGGAGATGCGTTACCGATTTTATATGTAACGTTGAACAAAATCGGAAATGTATCTCTGGTACGACCTACAACTTTTCTTCTTCGTCAATGGCGAAGCTCGACCATTGAGACCTCAAAAAATGGCCATTGAACGTAAAAACAACCATACTAAAACGTTTATTCCTACTTCTAAGCACGCGAATACTGAAAATAATTGCAATATCTAACCTAAAACACAATTTCTTGATGAAATTACATTAACTCAAAAAAGTTCAAAAATAACTTACAATTTATGATTTTTGTTGGTCAATGATGCTTGAACAATAATGTTTGTCTGTTGCTTGTTGATTTCTGATAAGATTTTTGCACAAAGGGATGATTTTCATATAATGGGGGTTTAAGAGGGTTTTGTGTTTGGGTTTTGTATTTTGTAAACTTTCTGAAATGAGGAAGGGTAAGAGAGAACACACATATTTGTGTTAACATAAATCAGAAATATACTTACGAGTCACTCCCGTAAGTTTATTTTTGGATGACATATGAGGTTTGTTAGGCGAAATATGGTCTGTATTTGAGATGCTTTTGGAAATACAACTACGAGTTCCTAATGTAAATGCATTTTCTGTTAGTTCCCAACACTTTTATACAGTCTTGCCCATCAAAGATCTGGGTTAAAGTGCAACTTTTTTATACATAACCAAGTATTGAAAAAAAATACACAAATAACCACGTTTCGGAGAAAATTATGCAAATAACAATGTTTCGGATCTCATTATAGTGAAGGCGCCATCCCAGATGGCGCATACACTGATGAATTGCACTAAGGCGCCATCTCACATGGCGCATCCTCTTGCTGCACGCCATGTGAGATGACACATACACTCTCTTTTAATGAGTAGGCGCCATATGAAATGGCTCCTACGTGTATTTGAGTTTTCTATAAATAAAACATCCAATCTCCTTCATTCTTCACACTTTCTCACCTTATCTTCTCATTTTATATTTTTTTTGGTGTCATGACATCACCTTACATCCATACCAGAGATGAATACGTTATTTTCTCGGTCACCAAACCTTAGATGAAAATGAAATTTTGGCACATTTTTACCATGGTCAAACTGAAGAAAGAGTTGATACGATGGACCAGATGATGTTAGTAGTACCTCTACAATCTTTATCTTTTAACTTAATTATTTTTAAATTTATCACCGTTCTAATTTAATTTTATCTGCAGTTTATCTGGAGACCGTATTTTGGTTTAGGCCATGATCCCAACCACAATGATGCAACTGTTCGGACGGAAAAAACTTCAATTGTCTGGTTCAACATAGTGGATATGCACCAAAGTGGCCGTGTCAAGATGCAGTTCGGAATGCATCAAGATATACCCTGTAAACCAACTTGTTTGGATCAGTGGCATCTCAGACGGGTCGACGCTCAATGGGGTATTAGTAATTGGAAATAGTACGCTAAGAAATGATGTAAGATGTGGAAAAGGCGTGACTGAAATGTCTTACAATTCCCTGTTTTCCTCACCCAGTCTAACATGCGACACACCGAAGAATATTATGAATGGTACAAATCAGTTACTAACCCAGAAATGTTTGTGTGTGACCCAAGATATCTTGTCGAACCACGCACACGATGGACACAACACTCAATTCTCCAACAACAACAACAACAACCACAACCCCAACACACATCCACTCCACCAAACACTACGCCGATACCGATCCACAAACACCCAACCCCAATTTGAACCACCACACCAATACACCCATATGCCCAACACCCAACCTCAATCCGAACCTGAATTCCCATACACTTAAATGCCTCACACACAATTCCAGTATTCTGAACCAAAACCATATATCCAATATCCTGATGTGGGCCCCTCGTCATCTAACTTTTCTCAACTTAGCCCAGATATAGGCATGCCTGAAGAATATGACCCAACCAACCCAACTTATGCTTAACCATCACATCTACATAGTGCCCATCAATCAGAATATCAAACTCCACAAGACCAATTTCAGTTTTACCCCCTTATTCCGACGAACACTGCTATCGACCACCCATGGAACCCCACCCACCACCGACATGACCAAATTTTGAGGGCATGGGTAATCGATTATTTCTAAGCGGATATTCTGATTTTGCTGATTTGGCGGATTTCATAGATCCTGAAGCATTGACTACGACACTGGACCATCGACCCAACCACAAAAGAAAATTCGCCGATATCCAACAAGAAATAGGCAGGGACGCGATTGAGGAACCTAAAGTCGTACTAGATAATATGAAATTGTTTCTTTCATTATGTAACCCTTTTATTATTAATGAAAATCGAACTTATTCATAATCGTTTCGCACTTGTCTCTAATTTAATTATTTTTCCTGAATGCACTTAGGCGCCATCTGAGATGGCTAAGTGCATAATGGATGCACCTATGCGCCATCTGAGATGACGCCTGCATGTAAAAATAGAATGTATGCGCCATCTGGGATGACGCCTTGAATGGGATCCGAAACCTGATTATTTGTGTAATTTTCTCCAAAACGTGGTTATTTGTATTTTTTATTTAATACTTGGTTATGTATAAAAAAATTTCTTAAAGTACTTCCAAAAATACATTTCCTATAACCGGAACTTTTAGTATTTTTGCACGGTGTGTTAGAAAAACTTAGAGTGTGTTAAGAAATTCCCCACAATGTATCACCAAAATAGTCCTAGATTTTTTATCATAATGAACTACTTTTGAGTGAGATACCAAATATTCAATAGAGTGAAAAATTCTTTATATCTAATCTTAAACTTACAAATTACAATTTGAGCATATCTTAACCAAAATCAATTGTTTTTTAACTATTTTCCTAAAGACCACAAGAATCTAACCAATAGATTACAAAACCTATGTACAGACACCATCACTCCCCCGAGCTCTCCCAAGAGCTTCCAAGATTCGATGTTACATCATGCACCATAACTCGGATTATGTTGCTTCCACCCGATGATCTTGAAACATACATACACTCCTGCAGGTCTGCATCACAGGCAATCAAAACCCATTCATTATCATCATCCATGTACTTGACATCAAATGTACCAATCTCAAGTTTCAATCTTTTGGCAACTTCCTCTTTCAATTCCGCAATGCCACAGTTCAAAGAGACTCTAAACCTTATGATATCTTCTCTATATGTTGCCTTAATAGTCACAGTTTTCATTTCTTTTCTAGCTGCGAAAGGCGTCACCGATTTATTAGTTGCTTCCATGCATTGTTTAGGAGCCAGATATGAACATGGAAGGTTGTTCCCATAAGGTTCTGGAGCTAGATCCTCTAAAATGGCTTCAGCTACTGAAGGACACAAGTTTCTCAAGTCTTTTGAACTACCTGAATCCTCTATTAGCATTCCTCCAAACGGCTCTTGAAGTTCTGCTAAGATATTGTCGGGTAAACGGTGAGCAGTTGGAGAGTTGAATGCATTAGTTGGCTGCACTCTCGACTCTGGCGATCCCCTCAACTCAACATGTTGCTCATTGTTGGATGGAAAGAATAGATCTTTTACTGTTGAAACTTCAATCGGGGGACTATCATGGCACGAACCATGAGAAGTAGGATTTATGCTATCTTCGCTCGAGATACTCCTATTTCGAGTCCTTTTTCTGTCCTTGCTAAGACCATCTTTCCTTCCTCCAAGCAATTGATCTTCCAATACAATTGGTATGTTTGTTTCCTTAGGGGCATACAATTCATTCTGTTTCATCCGAGGCTCTGATGGCCTATTGTTTAATGAAGCATGCTGGCTGGACTTATTCGGAGTAGAAGGGTCAGGAAAAGAACTAGTGACTGGAAGTTGATTAGCGTTGAGAGAATTCAAATCAAACGTCCCTTCAGCCCCTTGGACAGATTCAATAACACGCTTGAGCTTTGACAGGGAACGGTTAACCTTGTTGATCTTTCGAGACGGCCATCGGGATATCCCATGCTGCCTGCAGATGCGCTTCATTGTAGTAGGGCAAACTGCATAACAAGAACATATACAAGAATTTTGTGTTAGAGCTACTACTTTCTTCATTTGGTATCATTAATCTTACATTTTTTCTTCTTTTGTTGTTGCAAAAGCAGTTATTAATCTTAGATGAATATACATTTCAAGCTAGCAGCAGACTCTAAGAGTAATAAGGTGTGTCAAGATTCTCACGCAGACACATGTGGTTCCATTCAATTATATCCATTTTAAAAATCATTATTGGTCAGTGTTGTGTTCTGGCCTGTCTATGTGAGTGCTACTTAGATAACAATTTTATCACATGATATGTCAGAGTAAGAACGTACCGCCAAGGCTCTTCGCAGCATCTTTAAGACTCCCAGCGAAATAACGTTGTAGAACTTCAAGACTAATTGATTTCTCAGTCTTTCCACGTTTCCTCTCCGAGGGTTTCTTTACGTTTTTATTCCCTAAAGAGGGCATTGGATCAATGCTTCCACCTACATTTTCACCATGAATCTCTAATGGATCATGCGGTAACTCCTCCTCCATATTTGGCGAGGCATCGGGTATATGTGGTGATTTAATCGATTGAGCAATTGGAATAGATTCAATCCTAACACGGATGCCTTCATCTGTTGCTTCAATAATTTCAACTGGACCATTTTCCTCAAGTTCAACACCAACAGCAATACTAAGACTCTGAAAATGCTGTTTCATTGTTGCCAATATGGATCCCAAGAGTGTCTTCTGTTCATGAAACTCTGTGATCCCAGGAGGCAGAAAAAACTCTAATACGTAATCGTCATTTCCCGTGTGAAAACTCCGCAAACAGATTGCAAAAGAGCCTGTTAACCCAAACATGAGAGCATAATGAACCAAAGGGTAATCTGTTTTGCAGAATTTTGTAATGTTTGTGCAGAAGCTCATGTTTTGTAACAAAAAAGCTCTTCCAGCAACACCTTGACCCTGTTGTAAGTGATGCTCGACACATGCCTCTCGAAAACCCCATAAATGTGCATCTATGATATAGGCTGCTACCTCAGTTGTAGACATACAAACTTGCCCCATGCAACTACCGTCAAAACTCGAACAGCTTTTCTTGAAACCGCCACCATGAGCCAAAACACTCCTATGCCGACAGGGAACCCATGTTTGCGCGAGAGGTAAATTATGAGTTTCACACACCACTGTCAATATCTCCAAGATCTCGGATAATGCATTTTGTCGCCCTTCATTGCAAATCTGGTTTAAAAGCATTGCCAAGTTATATCTGTGGGAACAAAATACGTTTACGTGGCAGTACGATTAATCATGTTAGTGTAAAACTATTTTACACCGACACTGAATTAAACTTTACAAAAATACCTGAGTGAATGGATGGTCCAAAATTTCCGAACTCCTCAAATTCACTGCCTGAAAGGAAACCAAAAGCATGTGATTGAGTATGTTTATAGACATCACATGGTAATCAATCACCAAACATAAGAAAACCATAAAACTTAGATAGTAAAGTTGAAAGAAACTCAACCTCAAGGGCTTTGCAGATTTTTTCAACCTCAGGAGCATAGTTAATCTTCAGTGAAGTCATAATCAACTCTATCACACCGATACACGCCTGCAACGAGGGTTCAAATACAGGCAAAGCCAAGGTTCCACGAACATTGTAATGCTGAGCATGATCTCGACGTGGATACTCTTTACTAGAATAATACAGAACATTGGGAGACCATTCCGGTAGTTTCTGCTGGAAAACTCGACCAGGAAGTCCTAGAGTTCCATCGTTCTCTCCATCCACCGAAAACTTATACATCAGGGAAGCCGTTCTATACTGATTGAGTCCATTACTATGCGGATCAAGCACAAAGGGTTGACCAGAAGTTGTAAGTTCGTACCGATTACCGTTCCTCACCGGCGCCCAAACCTGAGCCAGAATATTCAGTTCAGTCCATTCTTTGAAATAGCGCAGCGCCTGTGTCATCTTTTCCTTGATTGCACAGTATCCATCCAAATTTTCTATTGGTGGCATCAGCGGCGGCATAAACGTTTTATTGTCATCGTTCCCGACCGGCTTCTCAGTCATTAAATTCGAATCACCTGAATAATAGTAGTTTTAGTTAGAACAAATGCAGCTCCTATAAACTTCAAGAAATACATGTTTAGAAACTAGAATCACCATATAACATGGACTAAATTATGAAACTTCACAATGAAGAAATACATAGTTCATATAACATTTTCAAATCAAACAAAGAAAAATTGGTTGCATCAATTCAATTTACAGTCAACTTGGGATTAAGCAAGTCCAAAAGATGATAAAATATTCAAAATTAAAGTCAACAGAAAACCAATCAGCAAGGAACCAAACAAAACAAAACAAAACAAAACATACAAGAGAACATCTTGTGGCAATCAGAGAAAGCTGAAGCAGCAACTTTGTCAAGTTTGTCATCTCCTCCATCACTAAAAACCCATAGAGGAGAAGAAGGTTGATCAGAGATGGTGGAAAACAGAAAAGGTGACATAGGGTTTGAGATAAAGGACATGTGATCCAAAGGCCATGAAGATTCTAAGTCCAGATCAAAATCCATAGCACAAACATGTTCTTCTAAGGATGTTTTTGTTTTGGAAGGAAAGTCTTGATTTTCTTCCTCAGATTCTGACATTTTTTTTGCTGTTTGTGGGTGTGATGCAAAAGTGATAAAGATTGAAACTCTGTGAAGAGCAATCTTTTAAGAGTAAATCGGTTAATGTGATGAATCCTTAGAGAGTTCAATGGTTCTCCCACTTGCAAGTTGAGACAAAAGGATGAATAAATTATTCAATATTTTTTAAAGAAAAAAACAATGATTAAATAATCATTTTCTTCTTCCATCAGAAAAATAATTAAATAATGATAATTATTTTTGTCCCTAAAATCTTATACTTTAATATATGAATGTATTATTGAAAAAAATTCCAAAATTTCATTATAAGTTATAAATAGTTTATCAAATGACATTTCCTAAGTTATAAATAATTTATCAATTGTATTTTTAATTTTAAAATATTTATATAATAGATCAGAAACTTATAATTCTATTAACACAAAAAAATATCAGATGTTTTTAAATT
This sequence comes from Vicia sativa, assembly GCA_021764765.1. Taxonomy (NCBI): domain Eukaryota; kingdom Viridiplantae; phylum Streptophyta; class Magnoliopsida; order Fabales; family Fabaceae; genus Vicia; species Vicia sativa. The sequence continues at coordinate 82,540,372 of CM038792.1, read as the reverse complement.
ATTTACTATAATAAATTGATAAATTTTTCTTTCGCTATATATTGATCTTTTAAGGTGATTTCTATCTCATTTTTTCTTTCATATTTTAACATTTAAAAATATTTGATTATTATATTTTTGATTGTACTTTATAAATTTTATACTAAAAAATAATTGAATCTACAATTAATATATTTTCTCTATTAAAAAAGAATAACTGTACACACATTAGTTACTAAAAGGATCAAATATAAATTTTTGTTAATGAAACATTTTATTATTATAAAATAATTTAAAAGACTTCTAATATATTAGATAACAATGTAAAACTAATTTATACTGAAAATACATTGCCTTTAATATCATAGCTTGAATAGAGTAAACCTCTCACTAACGATTTTGTATAAATAAGTTAGTTTAAATTATAATATTAATCTATTAGTATGTCGATCGCACTGTAATAATCCATCGTAAGGATAGTTAGAATAATCCATTGACTCTAGTAATATTAAAATTCCAAAAACTACTTTGGTATTGTGGGCACCAACTAACAAAAGGAAGGACACTTGCACTTTTCTTTGTCTACGATTATTTTATTTGTAACAAAAGTTTCAAACCAATAGGGGGAGAAGAAAGGAACAAAATAGAAAAGAAAGGAAATTTTGACTACGATTGGTGGGGAAGATTTGGAGACCAAGAAGATAAATGTATTATGTTATGTGGCATATAAGGTAGTAGTGTTTGTTTGTGTTATGGTTGTGTGCATGGAATTGCATTTCCTTTCTTGTTCTGAAAATGAGTGGTTTAAATGGAATGATTCACTTGATAAGAATATGCCATGGCATGAGAGTACAATTTTTTTCTATTATGTTGAGATATTATTCCTTCAAAAATACTTGATATTTTGTTGTAGAAAGTGGATTTTTCTTCAACAATATCACACAGGAATAAGAGGTTGAGGGAAGTAAAGTGATGGAAGAAATAGTTACATGAATTGGTCTTGTATTTAGATAATTATTTTTAGGCAACCTAAGAAAACCATGGCCTAAACTAAACAACAGTTGTCTAAAATCTTTTGCAATTCAGCCTCCAGCATCACTTTTAGTTATAGTTTTAAATCATTGCGTAAAGTTAATTTTTTTTTTAAAAACCATTGAAAAACTTTAAGAAAGTTATCCGATGAACAATATCAAAATCATAAATTTATTTTAACTAAGTTATCCGGTAAACTATCAAAATTATCAGAAAATTTCAATTAAGTTATTCGGTGAACAATATAAAAAGTATTAGAAAATTTATAACGAATAAAATTTCAATTAAGTTATTCGGTGAACAATATAAAAAGTATTAGAAAATTTATAACGAAGTTATTCGGTAAACATAACAATTTTATTAGAATACTTGATTGTAAGTTATTTCATGAGGATAATTTACATACCAAAATTATTTACGTAAATTTTTTCAGTCAACCGGTGTACGAATGCAAAATTGTCTGATTTTGAAAAATTTACTAATAAATAAAAAATGTATATAATTGTAATATTTTGATATATGTTACGGTGGGAGATAATAGTGCCCTGAGATGTGGATCATCCAAGGCATATTAGCATGACGTACTTCTCCTGTTTGAATCGGAGTTTGAAACCAAACTTCTCCTCAGGAGGATAGATGGGACGATTCAGGTGAGATCCAATGTAGATTCAACTTCCCATTCACTCGTGGGATCCGGGCGGTCCAGGTGAGGGGACCACATGGCTCCTTTCCTCTCGAGAATTCATATATCCTTATCGGTATATGGACATCTATCTCTCGAGCACATGTTGAGGTTTGACTTTAATGGAAAAAGATTTGAGTAGACTAGCAAAGTAAAGTGGTGATTAAATAGTCATGATAAATTAACCCAGTTAGTAGCTTATGGAATATTGATAGAAAGATGACGCATATTCAAATGTGCTAAATGCTAATAAAAAAGTGGAGAGTAAATATATTTATATAAATTTTGTGGATTATAATTAATTGTAAGTTTTGATTTTATAAAATAAATTAATGATGTAAATGTGATCCATTCGAAGATGCTTAAGCCTGAAAATAATAATGACATTTGAACATTAATTATGATTTGGGAGAGCAAAATGTAGGTCCAACATCTATGATCTATGATGAGTCAAAAATGATTGTCCACGATTCCTCGTAAAACACTTTCATCCATGACCTTCCTCTTTTATTCTCTTTTGTTGTGATTTGTGCGAGAACTTAGTTTCACTGAAGAACCACCTTGAATTCCACTGACTACGATCAAATGTGATATGAGAATGAAGGTCTGACAACCCTATTTATAGGCTTTGGAAAGGTAGACCCGCTAAGCATAATGCCCATACTCACTTAACACACCTGCTTTATTCTAGGTTAAGTAATGCCAACTACGCTAAGACTATCCTCGCCGCCTATGCTCACTAAGAAAACTACCCAAGCTCACCTAGCCACTAAACAATTCTCTCACTTTGAAATAACTTAAACCAGAAGTCTTTGAAATGCCTTTGCTTGCGTGTTTGGTGGCTTAGCAAGGTCGCACCTTTGCTCGCTAGGAGCCTGTATTACAAATGAAGTAATTAAAATTATTCCTAATTTAATCCCAAATAGATAAATACAAAAGTTGTTCAATCTAGTTCAGTAATGTATCATCGTTTGAAGCATAATATAGAGAGTAAAAGGACATACTTGAGCAGTTCTGAATCAGATTAAAGAGATTAATTTTGTGTTTTTCTTCCTTGAAGCACCTTTTCTCTAGTTTGGTAGATTTTTTGTGTGTGTGAGTGACTGATGGAAAAAGTGTGTTGAAATATTTTGAGTGGCGAATTTAAGTTAAAACATGTTCCTAAAAGTTTTGAAGCGAGCCCCTCGCTAAGTGAGTTGTAGCTGTCTAAGCGAGAAATCATGACTTTAAATTTTTTTAGAATTTTGAGTTTTCACTAGCCGAGAGTGTTTTTGTTAAGCGAGGGATGACATAGTTTTACTACATTGGACACACTAAGCGAGCATTGACACATGTCATGGTGCGCTAAGCAACATGTCCTTCATTTTGTTTTTACATTTTCTTGAAAAACTACGATTCTTGATAAAAATTTAAAAGACTAATTAGAAACAATGGAAAATGGAGGGTTGCATCTAACAAGCGCTTATTAAAATTCATTAGCTAAACGCGTATGTTAGGGTTCCTTAATAATTTTCTTTTCTTCTTCCTATCATCTCCCAAGAATCTGAGATAGGTAAGAAGTTGTTAAAGGCTTTAGATATCAGAGTTATTTTAAGAGTTTATGAATACCATGAAGATATTTGTTTTCTTAGTTAGAGTTAGTGTATTCGGTAGATTTTGAATAAGTTAATTCAGTTTTTCTCCTCTGTCATGTGAATTTTGTTTATGCATTTTCAATCAAATATTTATTCAACTTCTTTCCACTTTCTTCTTTTTTCAATTTAACAACAACTGCTTCCTTCTTTTCATCACTGCCATTTCACTCACTTTGTTGTGTTCCAAGTTTAGATATGGATACCAAATGAACTTAAGAGGAAAAATAAATTAGATTATAAACAGGGTAATATTAAAAATAAATGATTATGAATTGATTCATTTAGTGGCAATAGATTTTCTAGTCTAAGGTGATCCAAGAGTTTGTGATACTTAGTGAGACAATGGCTAGGACATCTGCTGTAAGTCATACCACGAGATGACCATCTAAACCAAACAAATGAAAACTAAATATTTAGAAATAATAACCGGTAAAGTAAGTAAATAAAATTGATGCTATTAACTTACTTTTGTGTGTACATGAAAGTGAAGTTGTTGCGATTGATGGGCGCTAGGGACGACAATTTAGACCAACCCCATGTTTGGAGCAAACAACACATCCAGAAAATGTAGACGTGTCTTTGGATGCATTTTTACACAAAGAACTATATAGATAAGCCAAACAAGTGGATCCCCCAACTATATGTTCCTATTTTATTTATGCATCTTAATAAGGGTAAATACATAACATGCATATTAGAACTACTATCTTTGAGAAATAAGAATGAACCAATTAAAAACATAATATAACACCTAATTTTTATTATTTGAGCTTGTTCAGTAGAATTTTCATCTATTGTTAAACTGCTATAACATTCCTTAAGGCGTGAAAGTAAGATATCTTGGCCTCTCGGGTTATGATCTAACAAGTCAACACCGAATAGTTCATTGTGAAATGAATTTGCGAAGTTGATTTTTCCATTAACCGTCTTACCCTTAATAAGCAGCCCCAATAACACACGTTACAGTACATTCGACAGTAGGAAAAAAGAAAGTATGTGTCTTAGATCTCCATCTTTCTTGTAAATCTAGTATAAACTTAGCCTCAACCGAGTAAGACTTGATTTTGCTAACATGTCAAAAACCGACGAGCTCAATATAAGGTGCAATCAACTCCTCGGGGTCAACATATTTTTGGACACGAGTACGAAACCTAGTTGGATCCTAAAATAAAAAAAAGTTTTTAATAAAAAAATATGTTAGAGAAAATATAGCCTATAGTAGCAATTTAAACACTTACATAAGTCACAACATTGGCGACGATTCCTATGTGCATTTCACCCATAGTCAATAGAGCCATTATTTAAGCGAGGTTATGTGACAGAGTGTGAAGAGTAATATTGGTTGTAGATAAAAATAAACCTAGTTTATATCTTATTTATAAGGAACAGAAGACATAAAATAGTTATATATGTTTAATACCATCCATGCATGCATTAAATGAGGCACCGGGTCAATTGGAGACCATATTATATTGAAAGTGTTTACAATAATCATTATAACAGATGGCATAATCCTCATTTTACCCATATCTATTGCATTAGACATACCACAAAAAACTTCATGTTGGCAATCAAAGACAAGAACCTTTGAAAAAAAGTGGTGAATGTAGGGTACGCTCTAACTTAACCATCATTTCAACACTACAGTGACATAATTAGATTGTCAAATGCAGATGCATAAAGGTTGGTGGATAACATTCCATTGGAGAAGTGGATAGAGGCGTTTGATATAGGATATCGATGAGGCCACATGACAATAAACCTTGTGGAATCCATGAACGATGTCTTTAAAGGCATTAGAAATCTACCAATAACCTCATTGGTGAGAACAACCTATTTTAGGTTGGCGTCACTTTTTGCAACCACAGGTGAAATATGGAGATCAGTGTTAAGGTCGAGGCAATTATTCAGTGAAATTTGCATGAAAGTGATGAAAGAGGAATCTATCAAAGCTAGCACACATACATTTATAATCTTTGACCCTCATAGACACACTTTTAGGTTTTGTTTGTGAGTTTGAGGGGAGGGGAAAGGAAAGCTTTCGAAAATGAATTTTTTAAAAAATTGTAGGAAAATATTTGATAGTTTTAAAAAAATTGATTTTTTATAGGATCATAAAATAGTGTTTATTATTACTGTATTTTTAATTTTCAGAATACTATAACAACTTATAAGATATTTAGAAAATTTATGTAAGCCCTCCAAAACTCCCCTTCAATACAAATTTTGAGTTCTCCCAAATTAGAGGGTTTTTGGTGTTATTAAGAAACACAAACCCTCCAAACCAAAATCTTTCTATTCTTTTAACCCAATCCTTCCTATTTTTCAAAGCCTTCCACTCCCTTTTTCTCCAAATTCCCAAACAAAGCCTTAATGTACAAAAAATAATGTACCACAATAAGGGGAGGCCAAATTTAGCTTATGCTTTCAAATTAAATAGAAGCTGGTGCGACTATGGCAAGTTTCAGATCTTTCGTATGCCTTGCTCCCATGTCATTGCGACATGCACATATACTCGCCAGGACGCTTACAACCACCTATCTGACGATTTCAAGGTCATTAACGTTATTAATGTCTACAACGACAATTTCCCAGTGGTAGAAATGGAGGAATATTAGCCTACATATCAAGGGGCCATATTTTAGCGCAACGATGAGATGCAGAGTAAGAAAAGGGTCGCCCCAAAACATACATATTAGAACAGAAATAGATATGATTGATAAAACGATAAGATTATGTAGTATATACCATCATTCCGAACACAATCGAAAAAATTATCCTAATGTCGGGGCAACCTCTACATCGTAGTTTAATAATAATAATAATAACTTTTGGTTACAATAAATTAACATAACAAACATCAGACAAACTTAAACATGCTTAAAAACAACAACACAAACAACAAAATATAAGACTTAAGACATAACTTCACAACATGTATAAGATATGACAACAATCAAAATATTATCATGTGATGTAGATATCATATTTCTAACATCATTTCCATCTTTAACTTGCACCCACATACGTTGCATAACATTATTGTCATTTGCAATTGTGATGTACGAAACAAACCTCTAAATTCTTCTATTCTTTCCCAATCATTAATCCCTCAGTCTAACCAACTTTTCAGACTCCTTTCAAGATACTTGAAACTTTGGACGTTCCAAAAACACATTTTCACGGGAGGCTTCGTTGCCAAATAACAGACATGCTCGCCTTTTTTAACAATCATGATAAAGTTAATGAAAAAGAAAAGAAAAAGAAGATTGTGAAAAGAGGTGTGGAGTTGAAATGGTAGAAAACACCTCTTTTATATTAAAAAAATACAACACACAGGCGTGCCAATTGAATTGGCGTCACCTTTAAAAGTTAACACATATACACTAATCAGATTGACAACATTAGGTGCAAACGTCAATTCAATTGACGTCACCTATTAAAATATAGGTGCAAACGTCAATTCACCTAACATCAATATTACGTCAAATTTTGTTTTGTTTGAAAGTATGATAGATTGAGAATTTTTTAAATTGTTGGTTATTTTGAGTTTTTTTTTTGAAAATATAGACATATATTTATTACATTAAAAATTAAAATAATTATTTCTTTTTAATATTTTTTTATATTTAAAATCTTTAAAAATTGTTGCTAAAAACTCTACAGTAGCAGCCTATTTTATATATTACTTTCTCTGTTTAAAATTTGTTTTAACAAATAAAATTTATTTTAAAATTATTTTTGTTTTCACAATTTTAATATAGTAATAATTATTATTTTTTAATTATATTTTTTATTTTTTATTCTGAACACCACTCTAATATATTAATTTTATATAAAATAATACGGTATAATAATATTATTATATTTTTTAATTTATATTAAAAACTTTAGACATATTAATTTTAAAACGGAAATAATAATATTATTAATATGACCGATAAAAAATAATAGTAGTATAATAAAAAAGTAAGTGAAGCTTTGTAATTTGAACATTTATTAAATGATTTCTGAGCAATTCATTACTTTTATGCAAATGTTACTCTGACATACTATTCCGCTAAAAAAAAGAGTTATCCTGACATATCACATGTGAATTTTAGGACTTATTATGAGGGATAATCTCTTTCTAATATACTGCACTTATTTGATATCTTCTGATTTTCTTGATTTCTTTAACAGAAATTTAAACTAATTTTTTGCTCTGATTTATCCTCACATTTTTGTATATGTCTAAAAAAATATCTTTTATTAAAAATTTATATAAACAATAAAGCTTCGTCACTGACCACAATATATATTAATAAAAATGTTAGTAATACAAGAGACAATAGTAAAATATTCAATGTTTGAAGGTCAATGTGCAACTGAATCCTGAGTGACATCTAACATGGCACATATGTTTTGTTTGATGACGAGGGATAATGTTTGCTTGTAAGTAAGTTGCCGCATAAAGATTATTTTATGGTTTAAAGGTTTAAATGATGAGGACGTAAACAAAGAACAAAAAATAATTTACAGAGAGGATAATGATTTTTTTTAAAACTAGAACAGAATGATGATTAAGATGTGTAATTGTTTATCATATTTTATTTGACACAATATACTTTCACTATTAGAAAAACAAGAATTTTTTTCGGATTTGAGTAAATTTTTTACAGGAAATGGTCCTTAGCTAATATCTTCGTGGGTGGATAATAATTTTCGCAGAAAAATCTGCAGAAAATAACCGCAAGTAAATTCAGCAATTTTTTTATATACTAAAATAACTATAATATAAAGATAAAGATTTAATTTAAAATGCTTTGATTTTAAAGAAGACAAATTTATAGAACAACAATTTATAAACTACAAAATTAAAAATTTAATTTTAAATGCTATGATTTTAAATAAAACAAATTCATAGAACAACAAAATATAAACTACAAAGTTTGTAACAAATTCTTACATAGTCACATTTGTAAAAATGACTCCAACAAGTCATTTGTCTCGCTAACTTAAAAATCACAATTCATTACTAACGTCTTCTTCATGTGATTCTTTGACGTCATCTTCATATTGATCACTTTCATTATATGGTTCTTCGATGTCATCTTCATATTGATCACTTTCATTAGTTGGTTGTGGTGGATGAGATGACTCAACAAATCCCAAATGATTCATTAAAAAAATGTAAGTAATTGGGACATCTTAGCTGCACCTATTTTTTCAAAGTTACGTAGTACCGTAACCTTATGTTCTGGTGGCCATGTAAACTTTTTCTGTAACAAAATAATCAATGTAAGTAATTGTCTAAAAACGCAGCTGCCAACATAATCATATTCATTTCGTATTTGTCTTTTCATTCTATTAAAGCAACTAGTTATTCAACAAGTCACGTGTTTCACATTATTAAATGGGATTGAAATCTCGAATTCCACAAACTTAATTTTAGAATTCCCAAGTCATGACAGCCACTTAATTTTTACAATTTGAAACTTAGATGCATGTTGTTGACCTTATATTTGAGTTATATGAATACTTAAGTATTGATTTATAATCTATTAATTAAGAGCAGTAAAAGACAGTTAACATTTTGACTTTAATAAAAGTTTACCATATGGCCAATCCAAATATATGACATAACATATAAAGAGAAATTTGATTTCAATTCCAAAAAAAGAGAACTCACAGGGCCAACATGGAAAAAACCATGTGATAAAATTTGATCCAGAAACAACTCAATTGCATATCTCCCTAGCCTATAGGACATAACACAAACATCAGAATAATCTTTGAATTAAGTTAGCATAGATACACAAAAGTAAATGGTAATACATAATCAAATCAACATCTTGTCATAAGAAACCAAAATTATATGAACAAGTTCATCAAGTCCAAGATAAAAAATACATAGAAGACATTGATGACAGTAAAAAAGAAGTTGCTTTCAAAGAATAACAAAAAATGGGAGGATATATACCAAACCATACAGGCAATGTCGTGTATTCAGATCATATCCTTCAAGAGAGAATAGCCTTTAGAAAACACAACACTTGTGAATTTTGCTCACAAGGTGTTTGATAAATTGTCTCTTCCACAAATTATTCATTGTGCTTGATTTTATTCTTAAACTAACTCATTGGAAGTATTTGATTCTCATTGAGATTGTTTAAGCGATTAATTAATCGAGTATTAATTGTATTGATTTGTGCAATTTTCTCACACTTTCCCGTACGGTTCGCATATCCGATCTTTTCAATAGTGGATCGTTTAGACAATTGAAAATTCAGGGAGCTTTCGCAATAAATTTTCAAAAAGCGAAAATTTCAAATAACCGATCTATTCAACCCCCCTTCTAGATCGATCACATCGTCAAATACAACTAGTAACCCCAAGACCTGTGGGGACTAGTAGTTTTAGGCCTTACATGCCTCGATTTCGATGCCTTTGAATGGTCACGAACAACCATATGGCATGCCAACTTCAATAATGGCAAGTTTGCATAATAGTGCATCAACATTTCTTGATCCATTGGTGAGTACTTATTTTCCATTACAAGGGTCGAGATAATGTTAATAATTTGGGTCGAAATATGCAACCAATAGGGGAAGAAATTCCTAACCAACCAATGCCCACTTTCACTATAAGTTCTATAGTCGTGTTAAAACAACAAATGGATGAAAGCATAATGAAATGGTTAATATGCTTACTCAACAGATGGATACGATATTCAACTCTAGGATCCAAAATATTGATAGGACTAACCAACATAACACCCAAACAAATCAGCACTTGGCAGCGCAAATGGCACGAACTGAAGACTTGTTTGGCACTTCCCATGCGCCAATTTGACAAGCCATACAACCTCGAAGAGAGTGGATTGTAGAAAATAAAGGAGTAATTCTAGAAGAGGGTACCATAAACCAACCATAACAGGTTTCACTAAATATGGTCGAAGTTAACCAGGCACAACGAGTCGAACCCCGTGTGATCGATTAACAAGCACCTAGGGCGAGGGAACCCCCCAGGGTGGATAAAGTGGTTCATCATGTTCGACAATACACTCCAAAAGTAGAGAAAAATACATCTACCATGGTCGAAAGAATAATGGAAAGAAACATGGTAGATGTGGGCCTACGAAGGCAAACTACACTTCCTAATTGTTTGAGTATATTCTACAAACTGAACTAACAAGGGGATGGACATATAGCCCAAAATTCACAAAATTTTATATAGATACCAGTGACTCTACTATCGAACATATAGCCCAGTATTTAACTGAGGTTGGGGAAATTGCAAATAATTAAAACTTAAGGATCATATACTTTCCCAACTCCATTACCAAGAATGCATTCACCTGGTTCACTATGCTCCCAGCGAATTCCATTCAGGATTGGATTCATTTAGAGAGATTATTCCATGAAAAATTCTATATGGGACAAACAAAGATCACCCTAAAGGAATTGGCTAGTATTAAGCATAAATTTATCGTGCCAATAAATGATTATTTGAATAGGTTCTATTTCTTAAAGGCCAGATGTTTCACACAAGTTCCTGAGCGCGAGTTAGTGGAAAAAGACGGTGGTGAATTAGATTACTCCAATAGAAAGAAACTGAATACCCACTATTTAAGAGATATGGCACAATTGGATGAGAAGGTTAGGGTGAGTTAGAATAACATACAGGAAAAAGTGGCATATATCGAGATGGATGAAGATGAACAGGATGCCATTATAGAAGCAAGTTCCTTAGAAGAAGGCGAAATTGTTCTTGCAGAATAAAACAAGGGCCATCTTATACAGGTAAAGTGTTGGCGCTTTCAAACGAGAAGAATCCCGTCGTACCCGAAAAAAGAGATAAGTTCCCTAAGAGAACATACACCTTCTGTTTGACTATGAAGACTTATCTAGAGGGGGTAAATAGATCTCCAATTAAAAATCACCTTTCAAAAATGATTATTTAAAAATTTATTTGAAAAACAGTGTTGAGAAGAAGGTTTTTGGCCTTGAGCAAAATAGTAGTCTAAACGAACCTAGTTATTGAAAACTCGGATATGGACAAGATATATGGAATTAAGGTAATGATAAAATCAATCAGTATAATAATATCTCAATGAATAGTTTAATATCAAACATAACGGTTTCCTATTTCCAATGAAATTTAAACAAAAATATAGAACATTGCAATTTGTCAAACACTTAGTGTGCATTCGACTTTTCATAATTTTCTTTTGATTTGTGTTAATATGAAAACCAATTATAATCAAAGTGATTATAAGTTAATCAACATACCACTTTAAATAAAACAATTGCAAAAAAATTCTTACAAGTCAATCGGTCAAACAATTCTATACGATAAATTGCGTAATGAAACAAAGCGAGTAAAGATATAATGGAGAGCGAAACAAGATTTTTTTTTACACAGTTATCCGCTTTCTTCCTCCCGTGTTGGTACGTCTGCTCCCAATTCTAATTTGGAATTATGATACTTTCTTACTTTGTAAAAGTATCATTACAAGAGAAGTGTTCAAGAGCAACCCTATAAACCATAACTATTTCATTGTTGATTCAACCCTTCTCCTTTTTTGATATTCAACAAGACCAAGACACAATAACATGCCAATTGATTAAACGGATCTTGCTACTTATTTACGTAATTTATCTCCAAAGCTTTCATGCACCTTCAATTTCACCTATTGCAACACCAGACTTCAATTCAATTTGTCATCATCACACTAATTCCTTTGCGTTCTTTATCTCCAAAGGTCTTTTGCCTTCTTTATCTCCAAAGGCTTTCACTAGGCTGCAATCCTCTCTTGAACGTCTTGCACGAAAACCCCCAAATGAGTCAACAATCTTGGAGGACAAACCCACGATTTTTTTGGATGAAGACCCTTGCAAATCTCAACCCAATATTCTGAACTACACAAGAACCTAATTGGACGTTATCATACCTCGTCTAATTAGGAAATGACATAAATATCAAGCTTATTATCATATTAGGAGATAAAACAAACAAAAACTACAGACCATGGATACCAATATCTAGAGGAAATATAAATTTAATCGTATAACCTCATGATCATTGTTTTTCCGAATCGTCACTATTCTTGGAACCAAAATCATTTTCTTTATAAACCACTTTCTTTGGCTCTTCTAATAAAGCATTCATTAAGTGAAAATATGCAAAATCTGGAGAATAAACATGAAGATGAACATAGTCCTGTATATCTCCAAACTTGTCAACAAATCAAAACAGTTGAAATTAAACCACAAAAAATTATAAACAGTCATAGAATTCAAGGTTTCAACGGAAAATCGGAGGGTTCTTCGGCAAAGATCAGAGATCGACAGAAATCAAATCACACATCAAAATGAAAATAAACAAACCCTAAGTTTTGTAAGAACTTTTCTCCCAGCCATTGTTCTGCATATGACTTCCTAACATAAACCCTCAAATCAAAATAAGAAAAACCAGCAACAACATCACAATTCCAGAAAAAAACATGTAAAATAGTTAAAAAAATAGCAGCTACAACAACATCTTTTTCAGTGAATGAAAATGGGTTGAGTGTGTTGAAGAAGAAGCAATTGGTAAGAAGAAGAGAGATAATGCAAAAATTGCTTTCGGTGAGAGAAATGGAGGTGACAAATGAGAGAGATGGAAGTGTAATGAGAACTAGTGGAAATGTAAAAAGGTTATTACATATAATTTTCTTTTACTCAAGTAAAGGAAAGATCCAGGGGTATTTGCGTTGCGGTTTAGACAATTTTGAAGAAAAAATCACCCGAACCGCAAGAGAAAAAATTCACGGTTTGGTTTGATTTGATTGGCTTTTAAAGATAAAACCGAACCGAATCAAACAAAACTAAACTATTGTGGCTTGAATTGGTTCGTTTGGTTCAATATATTTTTTTTTAAAAAAAAAACTATTGAGCTATACATACACATATAGAGGAAAATATGATTTTTTGTTTAATCGTTCATACATTACCATAAAAAAATTATAATTGTCAAAATAAGTTTATAATTTGATACATAAAATTGTATATTATAATTTTATCTAAATCCAAAGAATGATATGTATCATATTGCATTCTTAAATAAATATTATACAAAGAATACGATAAAATATATTTTGTGAAAATAATATTTATAAATGAATAATATTTTTTATATGATTTGTAAATTAAAATAAATATATCATACAAACAAAAAATATAATAAAATATACACATAATACATAAAACACTACAAGAAAAGTCTTAATTTGCTAGGGGAATTAGCCAGGGGTTAAACCCCAAACAAAAAAAACAACATTGCTTGGGGTAAATCCCCTCGCAAACTGTAAATTTCTATTAAAAAAATAAATTAAATTACGCGGGGTATCCCCTCGCAAATAGGGAACACGTAATTTTTGAAATTTAAAATTTTACATTGCGAGGGGCTACCCCTGGGAAAGTGAAAAAACCGCCAAAAAATAAGGCATTTAGTGAGGGGACACCCCTAGCAAATAGTTGGGTGCAAATTGCGAGGGGATATCCCACTTAAAATAAACAACTTTATGTCTACCCCTGCTGCGCATACTGCGCGTGCAGGCTGTAATGATGATTCTTTCCATTTCCGAGGGGGCACCCCTCGCTAAAGTGTCCTGTTTTTATTCCGAGGGGCTGCCCCTCGCCATTTGTAAGGCAATTAATTGCACACGTTTCAGTTTTCCAATGAAGGTGTTATTATAATTAATAATACTTCATTCATCTTCTTCTTCAATTCTAGCCAGAACCACACTCTCTTCTTCAATTCTTCTCCATTCCTCCATTTTCAATTCTTCCCCATTATTCATCCTCTTCAATCAGTAATAATTTTACAAGGTATATGTCTAATTTGTTTTGTGTTTTTTGTTAATTTATTTTCTGTTTATTACATATCTAACTATGTTATAATATTCTTTGATTTTTAAGGTATTAATCACAATCCTCAGAGAAAGCTCCAATCAACCATTATAATTTTTCTTCAAAGGTACACAATTAATTTTTTTCTTCGTTTTTCTGCATATAAATGTTTAAGTTTGATATATATTTATTTTGTAATATTAGGTTTTAAAATATAAAAAAAAAATATATATATATATATATATATATATATATATATATATATATATATATATATATATATATATATATATATATATATATATATATATATATATATATATACTATAAATATTATCTTATAAATATTTTTAAAAATAATATGTAATTTTAAAAAATAGTATGTAATTATATTAATTATTTTAAATAAACAGTATATTAATTTATAGTATATATTTTATAAAAACAGTAAAACAGAAAAAATAGTAAAAAAGAAAATATATATATTTTAGAAAAATATTAAAATATACAAAAAAAAAAAATATATATATATATATATATATATATATATATATATATATATATATATATATATATATATATATATATATATATATATATATATATATATATATATATATATATATATTTAAAACAGTATATATTTAAAACAGTATATTTATCTAAAACAGTATTTATATTTAAAACAGTAAATATTTAAAACAGTATTTATAGTTAAAACAGTTTATATTTAAAACAGTAAAAAATAGTATTTATAGTATATATATATTTTAGAAAAACATTAAAATATATTTAAAAAACAGTATGCATATTTTATAAAAATAGTACATTAAAAATACTCAATGGCTAAAAATAATACGTATAAATTTTAAAAATACTTTTATAATTAATTTCTAAAAACAATATGTATAATATATAAATAATATATAAAAAATATAAATTTTTATGATAAATAGTATATATATTTGAAATTTGTTAATGTTTATGAATAATTGGGTAAATAAATTTTTTTGAAATATGTATAATGTTTAAAAATTATGGGACTAATTTTTTTCTAATAAGGAGATAAATATACATTATATGATGTATAATAGTGTATACATAATTTTTTTTTAAAAAGAGACATAAATTTTTGAAAGAAGACAATCAAGTTTAAAAACACCAAGTTTTAAACTCTATATGTTTATGACTAAAAAATAGATGTATATAAAAACATCATAGTATTTTAGGAAACAATCAAGTAAAAATAAATTTATTTTAAAAAAAAATTGTACAATATATATGTATTGGTTAGTAAAATTTTATAACATTACGTGGTTTGGTTAATTTGATTTGGTTTGCAAAATACAAACCGCAAATCAAACTGAACCGTGCGGTTTAATTAGAAAATGATCCAAACACAATATTTTACGATTTCAATCTAGTTTGGTTTAATTTTGCGGTTTTCTATTGGGTCTGTTTGATTTTGAACACTACAATCTAAGGAAATTTAAAATTTTTGAGTAACACTTGGCATAATGAAAAAAAAGTGATTGAGTAGTATAAATATATTTAGTCAAATACCATTAAGAACTTCTTCCAATCTTAGTTAGGTAGGAGATTGTTTAAAAATTATTTTATCTTTTTAAAATGCTCATTTGATCTAATTCACTTCAAGTGGTGTTTAAAAGACTACGAAAACAGATATAAAAAAGGAAAAATAAAATATCCGCTCCGTTTTTTTTTAAATGTTGTTTTAGAAGATTTTTTTGTTTCTCTTTACGTGTTATTTTTATACTTTAATGACATAATTTATCAACTATACTCTTATTTTTTCAATAAATGAGAGAATGTATGAGTTAATTTATTATAAAAGAGAAAATAAATGAGGATATAATAGAAAATATAATTCTATCAATTTATTATTTTTATTAAAAAAATTTATATTAAAATGACATTTAAAAATGAACGAATAGAGTAGTAAATATTTTAAATTGTACTTAGGCAATTTTTGAACAATTTTTTTTTGTTAAAACACGATTATTCAATGACAATATTGTCACCTACTTTGAAGTATAACTAGTAACAAACCCGTGCGATTTCGCACGGGTTCCGGTACGGGACGCGTATTTATATTTTAATAGAAAAATATTTGATTACTCGTAAAAAAAATAATTGAATTTATAATTAATAAAAAAAAATATTTTGATCAGCAACTTCATCTTTCTTTCCGTTAATAATCAATATTTTAATAAATAACTTCATGTTCCCGTGCACAAATATTATTTTTGCTTAGGTATCGTTATCAAAAATATTTGGATCAAAAATAATTTTTCGTATATAAATATATTTAAATCAATAATATATTTTTTCCCGTATACAAATATTATTTTAAATAGAAGATTAAAATAGAAAGAAAAAATATTTAGATCAATAATATATTTTTTCGTATATAAAAATTATTTAGATCAATAATAGATTTTTCTCATATACCATTTTTGAATTATAAATAATTGGGTCATAAATACCATTTTCTTAAATAAAAATAATTAGATCAATAATAGATTTTCCCTTGATATAAACATTATTTTTCTTTAAGTATCGTTTATAAAAATATGTGGATCAATAATAAATTTCGTATATAAAAATATATAGATCAATAATCAATTATTTTTATTTATGAGCATTATAATTGATTTATATTGTTAAATACAAATTACCCATAATTTATTTGTTTTTTTCTAAAAAATATATTTTTATTCGGTGTTTATAAAAAAATAAGTGATGTTATGATAAGTGATGGATTTGTGAAAACAGGTAAAGTGATAAGTTGAAACGTAATCATATTTTGTTTGATTTGATTGCCATCTTACATCTAATGGTATGAAAAATAGACTTGTTTGTGGAAAAGAGATAGTTTGGTTATGAAAAAATGATTTTTGATTGAAGCGAAAAGATTTTTGATGTTTGAAAAACATAGTTTCTTGCAATTATAAAAAAATTATGAGAAATAATAATAGTTTGAATAGATGGAGAGAAATCAAAGAAAGAAAAATCAAAATTGAAAAATAAAGTCAAAATTAAAAGGGAAAAAGTGTGCATGGAGGACAAAGAGAAAAGGTTATTTTGGTATTTTTCAAAACACAATTTTTGTATATAAAAATATTCAGACCAATAATAGATTTAATCCCCACAAATATTATTTTTATTTGTTTATGTATCTTTTACAAAAATATATGGATCAATAGTAAATTTTTTGATTTAAAAATATTGACATCAATAATATATTTTTCTCGTATATCGTATTTGAATAAAAAATATTTGAATCATAAATATTGTTATCGTATATAAAACTATTTAGATCAATAATAAATTTTTCTCATATATAAATATTATTTTTGTTTAGATATTTTTTAATAAAATATGTAGATCAATAGTAAATTTTCGTATATAAAAATATTTAGATTAATAATATATTTTCCTCAAATATCATTTTTGAATAAAAAATATTTAGATCATAAATACATTTTTTGTATATAAAAATATTTACACCAATAATAAAATTTTATCCCGTAAATAAATAATACTTTTTTATGTATCTTTTACAAAAATATTTTGATCAACAGTAAATTTTCTTATATAAAGATATTTAGATCAATAATACATTTTTTAAATGAAAAATATAATTGTTTCATAAGTATAATTTTTTTATCTAGTACTGATAAATACAGTTTACAATTTTGTTGTTAGCTGAGTCTCTCACTTGCTAACCTTAGTTCTAATAAAAATACTTGTACATTACATAGAGTAATGATGGTTTAATATGAACGTGACAAAAATATCATCATAATTTGCGAACATGAGCAAGCAAAAACAAAACATACTCACTATATTTTTCGTATAAAAAAACATTTTAATTAATAATAAAAAAATTTCTTATTTGAAATTATTTTTGTTTGTTATTATTTATAAAAATATTTGAATCAATAATAAATTTATTTTTATTTATGAGCATTATAATTGATTTATATTGTTAAATACAAATTAACCATAATTTATTTGTTTTTTTCTAAAAAATATAAGATCAAACACATCGGTGGGGTCCACCAACTTTTCAATTTGAAAGAAGAAATATTTTTTAGACATAAAATACCCCTACATTAATGAGGTGGAGGACAAAGAGAAAAGGTTATTTTGGTATTTTCCAGAACATCTACTTTTCTTATATTATAGATATATTTAAATCAATAATATATTTTTTCCCGTATACAAATATTATTTTAAATAGAAGATTAAAATAGAAAGAAAAAATATTTAGATCAATAATATATTTTTTCGTATATAAAAATTATTTAGATCAATAATAGATTTTTTCTCATATACCATTTTTGAATTATAAATAATTGGGTCATAAATACCATTTTCTTAAATAAAAATAATTAGATCAATAATAGATTTTCCCTTGATATAAACATTATTTTTCTTTAAGTATCGTTTATAAAAATATGTGGATCAATAATAAATTTCGTATATAAAAATATATAGATCAATAATCAATTATTTTTATTTATGAGCATTATAATTGATTTATATTGTTAAATACAAATTACCCATAATTTATTTGTTTTTTTCTAAAAAATATATTTTTATTCGGTGTTTATAAAAAAATAAGTGATGTTATGATAAGTGATGGATTTGTGAAAACAGATAAAGTGATAAGTTGAAACGTAATCATATTTTGTTTGATTTGATTGCCATCTTACATCTAATGGTATGAAAAATAGACTTGTTTGTGGAAAAGAGATAGTTTGGTTATGAAAAAATGATTTTTGATTGAAACGAAAAAGATTTTTGATGTTTGAAAAACATAGTTTCTTGCAATTATAAAAAAATTATGAGAAATAATAATAGTTTGAATAGATGGAAAGAAATCAAAGAAAGAAAAATCAAAATTGAAAAATAAAGTCAAAATTAAAAGGGAAAAAGTGTGCATGGAGGACAAAGAGAAAATGTTATTTTGGTATTTTTCAAAACACAATTTTTGTATATAAAAATATTCAGACCAATAATAGATTTAATCCCCACAAATATTATTTTTATTTGTTTATGTATCTTTTACAAAAATATATGGATCAATAGTAAATTTTTTGATTTAAAAATATTGACATCAATAATATATTTTTCTCGTATATCGTATTTGAATAAAAAATATTTGAATCATAAATATTGTTATCGTATATAAAACTATTTAGATCAATAATAAATTTTTCTCATATATAAATATTATTTTTGTTTAGATATTTTTTAATAAAATATGTAGATCAATAGTAAATTTTCGTATATAAAAATATTTAGATTAATAATATATTTTTCCTCAAATATCATTTTTGAATAAAAAATATTTAGATCATAAATACATTTTTTGTATATAAAAATATTTACACCAATAATAAAATTTTATCCCGTAAATAAATAATACTTTTTTATGTATCTTTTACAAAAATATTTTGATCAACAGTAAATTTTCTTATATAAAGATATTTAGATCAATAATACATTTTTTAAATGAAAAATATAATTGTTTCATAAGTATAATTTTTTTATCTAGTACTGATAAATACAGTTTACAATTTTGTTGTTAGCTGAGTCTCTCACTTGCTAACCTTAGTTCTAATAAAAATACTTGTACATTACATAGAGTAATGATGGTTTAATATGAACGTGACAAAAATATCATCATAATTTGCGAACATGAGCAAGCAAAAACAAAACATACTCACTATATTTTTCGTATAAAAAAACATTTTAATTAATAATAAAAAAATTTCTTATTTGAAATTATTTTTGTTTGTTACTACTATTTGTAAAAATATTTGAATCAATAATAAATTTATTTTTATTTATGAGCATTATAATTGATTTATATTGTTAAATACAAATTAACCATAATTTATTTGTTTTTTTCTAAAAAATATAAGATCAAACACATCGGTGGGGTCCACCAACTTTTCAATTTGAAAGAAGAAATATTTTTTAGACATAAAATACCCCTACATTAATGAGGTGGAGGACAAAGTGAAAAGGTTATTTTGGTATTTTCCAGAACATCTACTTTTCTTATATTATAGATAAAAAACGGCCACTGCCTAATTAATTGTAACTATTTTTTTCTTTCAAATGCATGCCATACTATTCTGACTAATTACCATAATGTAGAACATATTTTAGAAGCAAACATAAAATAAATATTCCATTAAAAATTGAAACAGATACACCGTCAGATATTTCCTATGGTTTAGCTTAACACTTTGCTAAACCAACAACATCTCTTGAAATATTTACACATCTCATCGATAACAAAGCAGCTAAAATTTCTGCCAAACACACTCAAAACTAAAACCTAAAAACTTATAAAACCTATGAAATGATGTTCCTCCGATTGAAAAAATACGTAGAACATCAATTAATTAACCCTCTAATAATCACGAAAAGAGCTTGTAAGTTTTTATCGAAAGAATAATTGTCCTTATTCCTCCAATGGGTGCAACAATTGATATCACAGTTCCTAGAGCTATGCAAGCCTGTAACAAAAACAAAAACATAAGTTAGAAATTAACATGAATTATTATTTGCTACAAACATTAAATTCATGTTTTAATAAGTTCAAAATAAACTTTACCACTGATGCAGTCCAATGAAAGCTCCATCTTTTAGGTTTTTTGGCCATAATCCATAAGACACAAGGTATCTGTAATATAGTATTTTAAAATTAGTAAAATGAAACTAATACTTGGAATATTTCAAGACATAGTCAATAATAATGTAAAGTCTTACAATATATGATGTTGCTGTAAATGCTAGTCCTCCAAAGAATCCTAATAGTCCTCCGAAAAATGGGAAGATTATAGCAACCAATCCAACCATAGCTAAAAAGAAACAAAAGTTCATATTAAATTAAATATACATACATACATGCAAATTATAGTTCATGTTTTTAACCTAAAAATATTGTTTATTTAACAAACTAATCTTACCGACGTATAAGCTTCGAGCAATGAGGCGAAGAGTCCTTGAAGGCTTGAGATTGAATTTTTGCACCAAACAAGACTCCATTGTATCAAAAACTGGCATGGCGAAAACCTTAAACATAAAGAAAACAATTTTTAGTATCATAGTATATGTCATTAATTAAGTTATTTTTAAACATTGCTGATGCAAAGAACATTCGAATTACCTGATAACTTCCTATGACATGTAAGAAAACCATGAAATTGGCAATAGCAATAACCCATGGAGGATGTTCAAGTGAGACGAGTACATCATCTTCAACCATAGTTCCAAATGCCCAAAAACCCGATATGGCAACACTAAGAAAGCACATAATAACGATGCAGTATGCAACAACAATGCCTTTCCACATAGGTTTCTTAGAAGGTGTTTCCTCAGTAGAGGGTAATGTAGCTTGAATCTCAAGAACCACACTATGTCCAGCAAATGCAAACGCTATCGTTCCAAGCGCATTAAAAATATCAAAAGTTTTTCCAGCAGGAGTATGAGATCGAACGCCATAGTGAGATGGATGATTCTTGAATCCCTTTGCAAGGGACGATCCAAACGCCACCATCGAATAACTGCAAAACAATCACAACCAATATAGTTATAATTCCATCTTAACTTGTGTTTTATTCAAACCACATCAACTAGGTTTCTTAACATACCAGACAGACATGAATGCGGCGAGCAAAGAGATTCCTTTCAATTTATTGAAGTTAGGAATCTGTGAAAGGAGCAACTGTAAACAAACAAAGAAGACAATATAATATGTTTGTCTAGAGTCTCCAAATATGGATGGAAGCAATATTTCACAGAATTTCTTCAACGATTTTCCACCGGTGACCGAGTACACAATGGTTGAAGCAACTTGAACAATCAATTGTTGTATCATTATCATCCAGAATCCAAATCTTCCATTGGATCCAAACACATGTTCTCCTAAATCAAAGTATCGATCAAATCTCTTCCCAGGAACCATTTCATGCATTTGCATTAGTTGCCATAGTGAATAAAATGTCATAAGCCATGACACTAGAATCAATGAAATCCCTGGAAACCTATACAAATACATAAATCAAAAACCAAAATTAGTATTGAAATTGAATAATCTGAATTCATGAAATAAAGTGAATTAAATATATAAATATAATTACCATCCAAGTTGTGACAAAGCAAAAGGTAGCCCTAGAACTCCAGCACCAACCATAGCAGTGACACTGTGGAAAGCTGAGTACCACCACTTGGCTTTCCTGGATGCAGTAATTGGCAACCAGTTTTCTATATCATGATTTCTTGAAGACTCTCCACCTTGATTTTCAATGTCTTTTTGCACTGTACTCATAGTTACCATAATTAATTAGGGTTAACTCTGAAAATTCTAACTTAGTGAAATTTTTGTTTTATCGATGGGTATATATAGAGATAGTGTGAAGTTGAATGAGTCAAAAACTTCAGTTTATAAGATTAATGTGGAGTAAATAAAGGGATATAACCTAACTGAATAACTATAACAAATTAAAGTGGGGCTAAGGTTAATAAGCGGTTAAAGTGGATTTCTAACTAACTAAATATATATTTCAAAATTTTCAAAATTTTCAAAATTTTCAAAATGCTAAACAAATCTTAAACTAATTTATTTCTAACTAACAATATATATTTTTTCAATCAGGTACTTATGTTAAATAAAAAAAATGTGAACTAATTAAATTTAAATTGTTCAATCAGGTAATTATGTTCAATCAGGTAATTCTTCAAACTAATTAAATTTATTTTAATTTTTACTTATCATAAATACAAAATGGTAATAATAATTTTTTATATATTTCATTATAAAATAAAAAATTTCAATTTCAATTCACGATTATATTAAAAATTTTTTTAAAACATCTTGATTTATAAATATCAACAACTAACTTGTTTATATTAAGGATTAAATATAAATTGCGGCTAATTTTTTATTTATTTATTAGATATATTAATGATATATATTCAAAATTTTATATTTATTATTAAGATAGGATTAAATGTCTTTAAATAAAAGAATACCATATATATATATATATATATATCACTACAAAAAATAAGGTCATTTGCCACGTGAAAATAACGTGGCAAACATCAAAAACACGTCACAAAAGAAAAACAGCGACGTGAAGAAATACATCGCTGGGGAACAAGTGACAACCCTGTAGCGACGTGTTTCCCATGTCACAAAGTTGTGACGTGGTATTCACGTCGCTAATGCTTTACATGGGAAAAGACAAAAACAACTTTATTAGCGACGTGGTTTACATGTCACTAATTAGTGACATGATTCTCACGTCGCTACAGGTGACGTTTTTGTTTTTAAAAAAATTATTTAGTAATTATTTTTTTAATATTAATTAATTTATATAATCAAATTTTTATAATAAAAATTATATAATAAAAATTATATAATAAATTTTATATAATCAAATTTATATAATCAAATTTATATAATAAAATTTATATAATAAAATTTGTATAATAAAATTTATATAATAAAATTTATATAATAAAATTTATATCATAAAATTTATATAATAAAATGTATATAATAAAATTTATATATTAAAATTATTATAATAATATTAATTTATTATATATTCCAATAATAAAATTTTATATAATTTTATATTTTAAAATGATAAAAATAAATATCTTACATAAATGCAAATTTAAAAACAAAATAAATAAAATGTTTTCACGGGGCATCTTCACCCGGATAATTATCGAGATCAAAGTCATCAAGTCCGTCATCATCCGGCTGTGTATCAGGAACATTCTGATTTCCACCACCTTGCATAAACCTTCTCATCTGCTCCTCCATATCAGATTGCCTCTTCCGCATGATCTCCAACTGTTACTCCTGCTCTTGCCTCATTGTCGTCATTTGGGCCTCCATTTCGCGTCGACTTGCCGCCAATTGTCTTCTTGTTTCAAGTTGATCCTGTCGATTCGGTTGACGTGACCCTCCCTCTCCATCTCTAAGTCGTTGAAACAGATTACGATCACCAACTCTCAACCCGCCGGCCAAATTACCACCCGCAAAAAAGCAACCATTAGGCCCTTTTCCATTAACTACTTCATTCCAAATGTAGAAATCAACATCACCATTAAGCGGCTCCCCCTCTGCTGGCCTATACTGAGGATTGTGTTCCAGAAAAAGTGCAAGTAATGTTTGATAATCATCCTACACATACATTAAATAATAAAATTTTAAAAAATACATATATATATATATATATATATATATATATATATATATATATATTAAATTATACTAAATTAATACATGTATATATTAAATTATACTAAATTCAAATATATTAAAAAATTGTCACGTGATTTTCACAAATCAACTTATGAATTGCCACGTGATTTTCACGTGGCAATTTATCAGTTGCCACATGAAAATCATTCACGTGGCAATTTATCAGTTGCCACATGATAAGCACGCCACAATTTATAGGTTGCCACGTGAAAATAACTTCACAAATTTTGTTATGGACTAAAAAAAACATAAATTAAATAACTTACAAAAGCTTTTTGTGTGCGCCGTCGACAAAACCTCCAGTTTCTTTGTCCGAGTCCTCGTAATCAACTCAATGATTAATGGTGGTCTCCCAACTCCTTAGTCTAAACAAAAAATGAAAAATAATTAGTAAAAATATTATGAATAAAATATAACTTAAAAATTAGTAATTTTACCATCCGTCGGACATGCTCTGCGACTAATACTTCCAACAAGATTTACACCCCCTTTCGGATGCCCTCATCTTCTTAAAAGTTTGGTTTGCCTTGAATTCGCGAACCCAATATGTAAGAAGTTCGCAAAACCTCTACGCCTATCCGTTAGGACGGATACCATGAAGCTCATAATTCTCCCTAACCACGCATTATATCGAAAATCTTACGGAAGTTACGCTATAATAGATTTTTCCATAATTTTCTCATTCAACGGATCCCACACATTTTTCCCGCAATGTTGTATGACATTAAAATAAAAAGTTAAGTAATTATCATTAAAATGTGACTTAAATAACAATACTAAAAAATTTATTAAATTTACAACTTAAATAAATAAAAATACCTTAAATTTTTTAAACCATTCTTCTTTATTTGTAACCTCGCCAAAGTTCCTCCAAAATGATTTATACATCTGCTGGATTATATAATTAATAACCTTTGAAACTAAACAACAAGATTTTAAATAAAGAATATTAATTATAAATTTATACAAAATATTAAAATGAATATGTACTTAAATAAAAGTTTATATAAGAAACTTACTTGCTTCCTTCGGGCCAAATCCAAAACCTCCCATCAATAACATGAATCTCACTCGGATCATCTCTCCCACGAAGATCAACTCCATCTATATCATCAGCTACCACATCTGCATCACCGTCAGCCTCACATGCAGGTACTTGTGTAAGACGTGGGGTGCTGGATCCAGCTGCCTGTATGGGATGTGGGGTGCGTGATCCTCCGGTCCGTCTAGGATGTGGGGCGCGGGATCCTCCAGCCTGTGTGGGACGTGGACTGGGGGATCGTCCATCCTGTGTCGGACGTGGACTAGGGGATCGTCCAGCCTGTGTCGGACGTGGACTGGATCCTCCATGTGTGGAATGTGGTGCTAGACCCTCCCGCTTGGAAGGAAGATGGCATCTGTGGGATATGAAAACCGGGTCCCCTCTGGAATGATGAAGACACGCCAGTCTATAGAAATGGAAAACTGGTCCTCCTGCCCTGGAAGGATGAGGGGACACCATCCTGGAAAGATGAAGGCACCTGGGTCGGTGGGAAAGGGAAACTAGATCCTCCCGCATGCTGGAAGGAAGATGGCATCTGAGTCGGTGGGAAAGGAAAACTAGATCCTCCCGCATGTTGGAAGGATGACGACATCCTATGGCAAAGGAAACCGGGCCTCCAGGTGGCACAAAAGATGCAGGTACCCCAGACGGGAATGTATGGGAGGAGAGTAATGGGACAAAACCCTGAGTACTGGTCAGGGACATAGGATCAAGCTGACTCTGAGGGGGGGCACATGGTTGAGTGAGGAGACTCACATGTTACTACCCTCGGACGCTGAGACTTCTTACCGCCATCCTTATTCTTAGGTGGCATTTTACCTATTTATATATATTTTCATAAACAAAGATAATATAAAGTCATTAACATAAATAGATATTCATTAACACATTCAATATACACATGTTCAATAGATATTCATTAATATTACATTAAGTGATTAATTAATCTAAATCTTCATGCTCGTTATCCATATCATGTTCATCATCCGATGTAATATTGTCCTCGGATTCAAACTCTTCATCATTGTCTTCATCCACATTATTATCAACCAACAATATAGACGCATCAACTTGATGTCCATCAACAGTTGTATCAGACAAACTTGCAATGTCTTCAGCTGCAACCACATCATTAATCTGTTCAACGTCATCAACTTGGTAGGCAGCATCTTCCACTAGATCTCTAGTTTCAATATGACCTAGCGGTTTTGTTTTTATTACAACACACCATCCTCTTTTACGTATTGCAAATGAAGGATAAGGAACATAATAAACTTGCCTAACAATATGTGACATTATGAGAGGGTCATATTCTTTGTATCTCCGGTTCATTTGAATCTCGACAGAACTATATGACTTGTCTATCTTTGTGCCTCTAGTTGGATCATACCATTCACAATAAAACAAGACAACTTTATTTTCCGAGTCCAAGTAATTGTATACCAACTTGTAGATATGTTTAACAAATCCATAGAAGTTGTCTTCACCGCCATCTATAACTCCTTTTACAAATACACCACTATTGATGGTTTTTTCCCTTCGGTCCATGCCTCAGTGTGAAATTTATATCCGTTCACGAAGTATGTGTGCCAATCATTTGCGCTTTGGATAGGGCCTTCTGCCAAGTTTCTCAAATGGAGTATTTCTGGAGTTAGTGCAAGAACGCTAGACAATGTTTGCTTGAACCATGAGGGAAATTGAGCATGAATGACACCTGATGTTGACTGTACCCCGGTACTATGAAAATAGGCATTGTTAAATTTCCTACAAAACACACACCATAAGTTTAATAAGTTTGGTATACACATTGTCAACAGAGTTAAAAAGTTTTGGTAAACTTACTCAAGATATGGTTTAACTTCATCGTAGTTGATCAAGACATGGACATGTGCAGATTGCATTTCTTTTGGGGTCAACCAATGCACACCCTTCTTTCCAGAAGGTCGACCTGGAAGTGCAAAGACTGATAAGGTGAATTGACTCCTCTGATTGACATTTACAGGATTCCGTATGATTCTAGGAGTTAACATCAAGTGATTGAAATAGTGACTGCAAAAATGTGATGTTTCCCGATGCAAGTAATGTGCACATATAGATCCTTCTACTCTAGCTTTATTTTTCACCGATCTCTTTGAATCACCCATGAACCTTTCAAACGGATACATCCACCTATATTGAACAGGTCCACCAAGATAAGCTTCATATACAAGATGCACAGGTAAATGTTCCATGGAGTCAAACAACATGCAACCGTTAATGCAACAGTCAATCTTTCTTACTTTTAAACCCAACTTCGACACCCACTTCTTTGCATCATAATAACTTGTAGGCAAGTTGTCTTTCGTAGCGGTGGAGTCCAACATCATTTTTGCAAAATGTTCCAGACATTGATCAGAAACATTCCAATTTGACTTGGCGGCCAATAATCTCACACACATTGATAGCTTTGAGTCTGACGACCCCTCAAACAACGGCGTATTCATCTCATTCAACAATTGATAAAATCTTTGCGCTTCCTCATTCGGCAACTCTTCCCCGTCAAAATCTCCAGGTTCATCATATGTCACGTTCACACCAAAAGCATCCTCAACCATGTCACCGATCAAATTAAAGTTCTCCTCATACTCCATAATCGGTCGACTAGTTGAAGCATGCGTGTTGCTAGTCTCTGGTACATTACCTGGTAGTTCTTCACCATTATACGTCCAAACCCAATAATTTTCAATGAATCCTTCTATGCGGATGACATACCGCCTGGGTCACTAATTATTGGTCTACATTCACATTTAAGACAGGGACACCTAACCCCTCCTTCGCTTCGACAACACTCCTGAGCAAACGCCCACTTAATAAACTCATCAACTCCTACTATAAAATTGGGTTTAAGTCCACTTCTTCCTGGATATGTTCTATCGTACATCCAACTACGATAATACCGATAATATTCCATACTGCACATTTATACGATCATTGTCTTTTTCATTAGAGATATTAATCAACTTAATAATATTATTCTTAAACGTATACTATTTAATCACTATTCTTAAAAATATTAATTTTGTTTAATTAACTATTAACTTTAACTTTAACTACTATAAATAAATATAAATTTTGCTTTTTTATATATATACTAACATATAAATAAATATTCAAATGTAAAATATATAATTTTTATTATATAACAATAATATCAAAAATAATAATATAACATATTTACTTTTTATTATATATACAATAATAATATTAAAAACAATAATGTAACATATATACTTTTTATCATATATACTCTTTTTTAAATTATGTATACTTTTTATTATATATAAATATATACTTTTTATATACTTTTTATTATATATACTTTTTATAAATATATACTTTTTATTATATATACTTTTTATTATATATACTTTTTAACATATATTATATATAAATTATTATTTTAATATATAAATTTTTTTTCATTTTTTTAACATATAAATAAAAAACTAAAACTACTATAATAAATATAATATAAATTTTTGTTTTTAAATTTGTTTTTAAATTTATGTGTTAACATATATACACATCTATAAAAATTAAAATTTTTTATTTTCTGTTTTCTAAAATTTTTTATTTTAAGCTATATTCAAATTTTTGATATTTTATAAGTATATATTAACAAATTTTTTTTATAATACTAACTTATAATTTTAATTCAAACAAAAATCTTATAAATCTTATTTTACTAAAATTTATTTGTCATTTTTTAAATCTTATTTGTCAAATTAAAACAAGATCTTATTTTTTAAATCTTATTTTTTAAATCTTATTTTACTAAATCTTATTTTACAAAGATCTTATTTGTCATTTTTTAAATCTTATTTTACTAAATCTTATTTGTCAAAAATCTTATAAATCTTATTTTACTAAAATTTATTTGTCATTTTATAAATCTTATTTTACTAAAATTAAAACAAAAATTAACCTATAATACTAACTTATAATTTTAAATTCATTTTAACTATTAACCTATAATACTAACCTAAAACTAAAATTAACTAAAATGTATTTTTAATTCAAATAAACATAATACATATAATACTAACCTATATAAAACATATAAAATAAATAAAAAATATGCATAAATACCTCTATAAATTGTTTGATCTTAATTTTCTTCTTCTTTGATCTTCTTCTTCAAACTTCTACAACATCAACAAAATAAATTTTCTTCAATTTTTTACCACAATAATAAACACCAAATCAGTAAAACTAAAACCAAACAACATATAAATTACCTTTCTTCTTCAACGAAATGCTTGCTTGAATATAATTTAGGATGCAAGAATTTTTTTTTTAAGAATGGAATTGGGTTGGAGGAGGAGGAGGCAGAGGGAAAGGAAGGAAGAAGATGAAGATTTATCAAATCAGAATCTTGCGTATAACGGTGTGTGTTAATTTGGAAAATTAAATGCCAAGTAGCGCGGATCACACGTCGCAACCTTGCCACGTGAGAATCACGCTACACACTCAACGGCATGCCACCCTGTCATCAATCAAATCCAACTCAATTATATTATTCCCCCTTAAAAGTAGCGACGCGGTTTTCACGTCACTACCAAATTTCAAAAAAAGTTTACTCTCCCTCCAACAAAACGTGCCAGACTTTATTATATTTATTTTCTTCTTATGGGTAGCGACGTGACTAACATGTCGCAGTGTTTTTTTTTAAAGCTCCCTCTGACTTCCTTGTCTCTTCATTTTTTTATTATTAAAATATTTTGTGACGTGGTTATCACGTCGCAACATGTTTTTTTACTCACTTATCACGTCGCTAATATATGTCGCTGGAGACAACATTTCTTGTAGTGTATATATAAAGCAGACCCCATATACGCTTATAACTAAACACAATACTTAATAATAGACCTCTCACCTCACGTGAATAGTACCTCTAAACCACTCTAAAAGACTGCTACACAAGGTTTTTTGTTGCGGACTAACCCTAACCACCATACAACATAATATATTTACTAAGGCCCAGTCCTTTGCCCTTACAAGAGGAACACATACACTTTTGTACTTTTTGACAAGTACATTGGCGCCAACTCCAGGGCCCCGGTGAAACTAACATGGATCACACTCTTACTCTAACTACTTCAATCTTTCCTCTGAAAAATGGCTGACAAGACTCTATCTTACAACTCAACAACATTGTCGGGGGTTTTGTTGGTGGAGGTAACTTCATATTCTCCCGAAAAAATACGCAAAACATGTGCTTGCAGCAAATGTAACATCCCCTGGTTTTCCCATTAGTACGTTAGGGGTTAACATCACCTTCTATGAGGATGACGCTCTCAAAATCAACCATCATAACTATGAGCCATTAGTCACCAACGTTTAACATGGCAACTGGGATATTAAGAGAGTTTTAATAGATATTGGAAGTTTTTGGGGAAGATTTATGAGCATTGATATATAGTGTAGGATTGGTAACATTTGTGAGAAACACACCACTTTGTCCCTAAAACCTTAAGGTGATAGGGGAATGAGTTCTTCCACTTATATACCCTCAAGTAACCACATTATTTTCCAATGTGGGACTATTTTCCCCACTACTCACACTTGACTTGTATTCCACCATTCCCCTCAAGTGTGAGTCCACAATGCTCCCCCTCAAACTTGCATGTGTGACGCTACCCACGACCATGTACAAGTTTGATCCAACCAGGCTCTGATACCAATTGTTGGGGGAAGACTTAGGAGCATTGATATATATGTAGGATTGAGAAGATTTGTTAGAAACACACCACTTTATCCCTAAAACCTTAAGGTAATAGGGGAGTGGGTTCTCCCACTTATATACCCTCAAGTAACCACATTATTTTCCAATGTGGGACTATTTTCCCCACTACTCACACTTGACTTATATTCCAAAAGAAGCTTTGTTGACGTCTTGTTCTAGGACGCCTTTCAAAAAATACAGCTTGACCCTAATAACGTAAAAATTCTCAACGACTCGTTAACATGATTATCATATGAATGAGTACAAATAATGGGGCATGTAACCCTAGAGACCGCATGTTTTAAAGGCAAAGATGTCAAGGCGATTTATATCAACTAGCTAATTATGGATCTCTTGTCGCCTAACAACATCATTCATGGGAGACGTAACACCCTAATTCTACCCCGATAATTATTACGAAAAATCAGAGTTATAAAATTCTTTTCAATAAACAATTGGAGTATTAAAATTCAACTAAAACAACTCCATGCTATCACAAATACATAACACATAAACTCGGATAAACCAAAACAACCTGAATCATCTTTATTAATATTAAGCAGCAGAACTACATTATTCAACTTTGATGACATAGCATCTTTTTCAACTTAAAACAATTTAAAATCAAAGAATACTTTTCATGTATCAATATAGTTATTCAAAAACTAAACCAAAACTACAAAACATCTAACGTTCATCCCCCCGAGTGTTACGTATCAGAGCGACAATATCGACTTGAACTAACAACAATAAAATCTTCATCCTTCAATTACCCGTATGTTACCCACGTAGAGGCAACATCAACAGAAGGGGTGAGATATCAACCAATATAAACAAGCGTATGATAAACCATATATTAGAATTTAGACATACAAAATCACCACTTCAAGCAACAATCTACTTGAAGAAGCAATTGTCCATATGAAGAAGAATTGTTATTGTGAAAGATGCCTTATCTAGTGCAATTTAATATACTTATTAAAGAAGGAATAGTTGTTATATATGTTGATGACTAGCTAATATCAAAGGGGAGATTGTTCATTACCTGATGTAAAGGGTGCTTATACTGCTATGTGCTGATAATCTTAGAGCCAAGGCAGATGGACTATGTGTGAATGTGGCATATGATGTTGAAACATCAATGTCATTGAGAATATGAAGTAAATTTAAAGATTGTTGATGAGTTCAGATTCTTTTTCATGGCCACCCAGAAAGAAGTTATGGAACTATATGGTCAAAAGTGAAGAGTGCCTCACAATAGATAATCCACTGTTCTAAAAAAGTGAAGTAAGTGGACAATGTCTGACTGAATGTCAGGACATTATTCAGAACATGTTTTTGCATGGACAAATTAAATGATGTGAATTATGCATGCATTGGGACTGTGTTTATCTCAAAAGAAACAGTCAAGGGCTATTAAAGGCCTTCAAAAATAGCCTGGACGGTGGTCAGCTAGTCATGTAACTGTTTTAGGACTAAATAATCGCACCATTGACTGGAATTTAATTTGCCGTCAATTCCTAAGGAACTACTGGCCTATTTAAAGGATTTCTCAGTCATCCTCAAACAACAAGTGAGCTTTCATCTCGTCTTAACCATGCATTTTATCAAAGCTTGGGCAAGCTGTGCCTGGATCTGGTTTGGTGAGAGGTCAAATTGTCAAATTTTATCTAAAAAGGGGGAGAGAAATCATATCTCATAGAAATAACAACATAAGAATACGATACAGGAGAGAGCAAAACAATGTTTGAGTCACAAGCTATGTCACACAGCAATGAACAACAAACTAGTTGTGACTTGTGATCTGAGTTTTGAACACAATTGTGACTTGTTTTCTAAGTTACCTGAGAAAATAATACAATATCTCTCAAGATATAGTTTATTTCTCATGGTCCTATTTTTCCACCTTTTGTGACAAGATCTGTCACTTTCCCTAAGGGGGAATGAGAGTTATATACTTCCTCGTGTACAAACTGGACCTTCCTTCCCTTTAACTTGTTGTTTAAATTGAGAAAATCAAAAATACGAGAAGATGTCGAACTGGATGTTGAGACATTGTCCCCAACTAACAGACCAACAATGTTTGTTCCCCTGCTCTCAAGACATAAAGACAACTGAAACTACTGAAGAATCTTTTAATTGTTAATTTTCTTGTTGCTGCTACTTTAAACTACTTGTGATTGTATTTATTTGTTTTAGCTAAAATTTGCCAAAGGGGGAGATTGTAAGTTCCTAATCTGTATGGATTGGCTTAATTTTAATAAAACAAATAAATAGCAGTAACAATGTATTGTACAGTAGGATTCCTAACTTATAATCCTATCTAGAATGCCTGAACATGCTGTGTTGAAGAGTTTCAACATCTGGAACAACATGTCATATGATATGCCGAGACATCAGACATCAAGACATCACGCTACAGAAACTATTAAGTTGTTACAGTTCAGTTTTAATTAGTGCAAAATATTCTGGGAATATTATGCATATTATGTGGCATGACTTTGAAGGCATATGTGGATGTCCAAGAGCTAAGGAGAAAGATCAGCAAGGACCTTGATTGTAGTAGAAGTTATCTGGATTTTTGTTTCTGCAAAAGTTTGTTTATGCAGAAGTTTGTTACAGCTTATGCTGTTATTTTAAAGACTTAAATCCAGTTGGGTAATAGGTTATAAATAAGCAGTTGTAACCTAGTTTTAGCAAGCTAGCCAGTTTTAGAAAGATATAATCTTTAGGGTTAGCCATGTAAGTGAACCACCTGGATTATGGGATGGTCACTGATTTGTACCTCAAAGCCTGTAGGCAAGAGGATTATTTTACTCACTCAAAATTTGTGAAGCAATGAGTGTGGTTGTGTCCTTGGAAGAAGCTGTGAAGCAATTCCAAGTTAGGTTTGTGTCACTTGAGTGACTGTTTATATTGTGTTTGAAGTGTGTTATCTTCAAACTGTTTTAGTTATGTTTGAAGTGAGGTATATCCAAGCTAATTGTGTTAGAAGCCAAGCAGTTGATGCAATTGCTGATGTGATAGTAGCTGATAGATATCACTGAGGTGATTGGGAGTGAGTGGAGGTTCTCATATCTAAGTTCGGTATCTTAGGTAGAAGGATCATTGGGTATTCTGATTAAGTGAGGAGTGTAAACATGGTGGTTTCTCTCCGAACTGGGTTAACAATTCCTTGTGTTCTTTTGTTTCATGCATTTTAATTGTAGTTCTACCTTGACTGTTTAATAATGTCATATCAGATACCACGACATCTTGAGTCTGCCTAACCAGAATTTCATAATGTATACTACTAATGAATTTTGTTGCCTTTTGAAGCAATCACATATGCAGGATCCTCATTGAAAAATCCTTGCCACCCTATTGGCAACATTTTCATCCTCATGAGGGAATCCTCACCATTATAAATTCACATCAATGCCAAAACGTGTTAAGGCTGGTACAACTCAACAATTTAATTAATCCCCAAGGGGAAAGAGAGTACAAGAGAATTTGTAAAGGCATTAAAAAAGTTACAAATACCCTTTGGTCACAATTACAAAAAACCTTTGGTGACAATCACAAATACATAAAACAAAAAGGGATTTCTTCATCCATCCTTATGTCTTCTTATAGGGGGACTCTGGCGAAATTCTCGTAATACCCCCTTAATTCAGATATGTATATCTGAACGAATCCAATATTTTATTTTCAAAGGATATTCGGATATGCATATCCGAACGGACTCCTATATTTTATTTTCAGGGGGTTTTCAAATATGCATATCCAAAATAATTCAATATTTCATTTTTAGAAAATTTTCGGATATGTGTATCCAAAATAAACATATCATTTAAAATTAAAAATAAAATCTCCAATTATTATTAACTAATTTAAAATAATTATTTATCAAAATAACATTCTAGAAATAAATTATAAATTACAACAGTAATTCCTATTTAAAATAAATTATTTGAACTTTAAAATTTCTAAGCAACTTTATTGTATTCCTTTAAAACTATCCTAAATTTTAAAATAATATTTTAAGATATATAATTTTTTATTTTTTATTTAAGTCTTAACTTAATTTAAAACTATAATTATTTCTTTCTAAACATAGTATAAACAAATCTGAAATAAATAAGAGTGACAAAATTGCATGTATTTAAAATAAATACCATTTAAATTTAGAATGATTACGAATTAAATTCAAAATAAAATCAAAATAAAGTTGGGATATTCGATTATTTCGGATATGCATATTTGAAAACTCTCTAAAAACGAAGTATTGAGTTATTTCAAATATGCATATCCGAAAACTCAGCAAATAAAATATAGGGGTTTATTCGAATATGCATATGTGAATGATATTTTGGAATTTTCAGAGGATTTTCACTCATACAAGGTATATTAAGAAACCTCCAAAACAAAATAATCCTAATGGACCTTACGGTCTTTAATCCAAAAATAATAATAATAATAATAATAATAATAATAATAATAATAATAATAATAATAACAATAATAAATAAAGTAGGAATTTCTAAAATTGTAAAAATTAATAAAATGTTATTTTCAGGGCCGATTCCCTTTCTGAAAATGTATAATACAACTAATTATGACATCAGACAACAATCTTGCTGAATAGTTCTGATGTGCGTTTTCTCTTTGATGCGTGCTTGCAATCCTCCTACAGCAGTCTCGTTCACTTCAAAAGAACTCGATCCTGAGTTCTCTTCTTGATAAAGAGCTTCATATAGTTGTCACTTGCTATAAGTATCAACTAGTAACTTCTCCTTATGCAGAAACGACATCATATTTTCTCCCACATTTAAAATTTTAACTTCCATATGTTTATCTTGCATAAGAGGGAAATTGTTTGGTATCTCATATGTGGTCAAAATCTTTGAAATTCATTAAAACCTCTAGCACTTTTTATGGAATTGTTTTTTCCTTTACATGATTCATCACCTCTTTAGTCAATATTGGATGTAAAAATTTAGTTTCTTGCTGTTTGTACACAAAAATTGTTACACCTATACCTACACCTGGTAAAATACAACATGCATGTGTATTCATTTGTATAAGAAAAAGTAAAAAATAAATTATTTTAAAATATGATGAAAGACCAAACCGTATGAAACTACAGTGTTGGTGTAACATTTGGTGTAAACCAATCATTTATCTTCTTTAATAGCCTTATCAACCTCCTTTTCACTAGTGTCACCAACAAGAAACTAGATTTAATTTCTTATGGATTCTTATCAAAGTGAAAAATATGATCCACGACAATTTTATGTGTGTCTCATGTAAACATTATTATGTTATCACTTCCTCGATAAATGATATCATTATCAAATTGTTAAGTCCTACCATGTAAAAAATGACAAACATTCATATCAAGATTTTCATCTTTTACCTCATTGATTTGCAAATGTTCCACCTTTTCATCCATGTCTTGATTTTCGCCTTTGCTTAGAGGCATATCAAATGTTAGTAGCTTTGAATTTTTACTTAAAAGACATTACTCTTCAGATTTCAAAACAACTGCAATTGTAAAAGAATATTCACTCACTTCAGTACAAGAATCAAATTAGAAGAAATATCGTTATCATCGAGTTAATTTTTGCAATTGAGTGTCAGACTCTCATTTCATGAATGCCCTTGTGCTTCTCCTTCATATTTACCAAATTCATCCGCACCATAATTTACTTCAGTATTTTTTGTTGCTCTTTTGACAATTTCAGACTTTGTCTCTTTAACAGAAATTGTCTCTTTAACAAAAATTGTCTTCAATTTCTTTAGTTCATAAATGTTACTCTCAGATTGGCAAAGTATAGAGCTTTTCTGCAAAGTGTGTAAATTAAAAACGTTTATCTTAGAAAAGAAATCAATAAAAGGAAATAGCTTCGATAGGCCAGATGATTTTATTGTCCTTGTTTGATCCATTATGGATGGTGGACGTAGAACGAAAATTGAATTATCTAAATGTTTTCCATCCCTAACATGTTCCCCTCTCCTGTCTCTTTGTTGATTTTCATTATTATTGGTGTTCTTCACCCGATTTGCTAAATTCACATTTGTTTAGTCAGAGTAGTTAGAGTCACGGTAAAAGCCACAGTAACTCCCTCAAAATTTGTCCTAATTGCTGGTTGATCCGCAAGGTTGTCAAACTACGACAAAAATCGAAAAAACTTGCTCTGATCCCAACTAACGCAGTCGAAAGTCCTAGGGAATAGCAAGCGCTAAACCTAGAATAGAAAAACAGGGTTGCAATTGCAAAATCTGTCAGATAAACCCATAAGTCCACCAAGAATCTTCAAATTTTATTATATTAAAAATAATCCTTATGCCAAAGGTTTTAAATACATAAAACAAAATAACCCTAATAGACCTTTAATCCAAAACAGAATTAAATAAATAAATAAAACAAATCAAATATAAGTTGCTAAAATTGGAGAAAATAATAAAATGCTATTTTCGAATATGAAATGAACTCAAATGACTTAAAAATCTATAGATCTCTACATCGCAGTGGATTGGACTTCTAAGTTGGTTCCCTTTTCAAAAATGTATAATACAGGTACTTCTGACGTTGAACACCAATCTTGCACAAATCCTACTAAATTGTGCGCTTTCCCTTTGATACGCGCCAAAAATGTATAATACGACTACTTCTGACATCAGACACCAATATTGCACAAATCCTACTAAATCGTTCTAATGTGCGCTTGTCCTTTGATAAGCGCTGGTAGCCCTCCTGCATCACATACTCTAAATTGACAACCGTTAGTCTTGATAGGTAGAGAATGTATTAGTTTTTAAGTGACTAACCAAGCATGTTAGTCTTGCTAGTTAGAGTAATGCCCTAGTTTTTAATTGACTAACCTAGCATTCCTCTTATAGGAATATTATGGCAAAAGTGCTTGATTTAATTAATTGAATGTCAGGTATAATTCTCGTTAACAATTTATTTCTAATTTTTAATGCCCGTGTGTGTGTGTATATATATATATATATATATATATATATATATCAAAAGTATTCAGTTTAATTGCCAATACAATTTGATTACTTTTTTAAAATTTTAATGGTACCCATTATTTAATACCATCTACATCAACTTCAAATTATTATTCTTCAATTTATATTTAGAGAAGTGTTATTAATCGCGTCAAGCAAACTATTGTGACAAACAACCTTTCTCTTATATTTATTATAATGAAAATGTACCAATAATTAATTATTGTAAATTAATAAAAAACACAATTATCTTTCTTTTATTTCTCATATTTTTTAATTTTATTTAAAGTGGACATATGCAACAATTATTGTGAGAAAAAATAAGGCTTTGATTTTATCTTTTCCAAGGCTAACTTCTTTCCTTTTATTTTATGGTATATGAATAAAAACATCAAGACATAACAACTTGAACATTTTAATGTCAATTTTCACGGTGAGTCGCATCAGTATAATTTCTCAGTGAATTTACAACTTTTTTTTGGCTACAAACTACCAGTAAACATACTAAACTTCTACCTGGCGGTTCTTATCATTGAGATTTGGAATGTTTCCTTCCCACAACTCGAGTAACTCATTCTTCATCCAAGAGATCAGAACTACAGGTCCCAAAGTCGAAGGCACCTGCACAGACAAAGACAAAAGAATTTTGTTAAGGGTGAAACTAAACAGTTAGGCTTTGGAGCCCCCGTACTACAAATTAAAATTTACGAAGCTGCCTGTACAATGATTTGCAAAATAAAAAATTTATACTTATTTACACATACAAACTTAATATAGGATGCAAAATGGGAGTTTCTCCATATATACACTATTAATATTAATACAGTGTATTGCAAATATTCTTGACTGAGGAAAACACAGCTCCATTGACGATCATGAGACTCAATTGTGTAGAATTGCATTTTAAACTCAACCAAACAAATAACTAAACAAATTTGAGTATAGATAAGTATGAGGTATGTGATTTAATATGTAGTTAATGAACTGGGCAATAGGTGACAATTGTTTTGAGAATATCTGATTTGGGTCCAAGACTCAAATTGCATGTATCAAATGGTGGTGCTTCAGCAATGTACAGACTCTACAGTCAGTCAATACACATATATATCAAACAACCTCTCCCTACTAAATTAGAATCTGTTAGTAAGAAAATGTTCCAACAATTTCAATTTATTGCTCCAATCCAACGCAAGTTGGGCAAACACCACATTCAAGTCCACCATATCTTAGGTGCGCCTAGAAGGAATGCAAAACCCATGTTTACAAGAGAAGCAGGAGTAATACACAAGGCATCGACATAATAGCAATGTATGCTACTATTTAAAGAGAAGGGAGAAAACAGATTCACATAGATAATGAATGGATGAATGAATCTCCAGTCCTCATACAACGAAAATAGTAAATTTAGACTTATTTATTCCTACAAAATAATGTAATCGACTATAATGCAGTACTCAGCATGAATAGATAGTGAGAAAGAAAAGTAAATAGCTAAGAGTTATATAGATTAAGAAATAATTGTGACTACTTTCATTAACCTGTTCTATAAACTAAACTTTTTCCAAAGTATATACACAAAATATGATAACTGAGGGTACTAACAAAAGTTATAGAATGATTTACTAATCAGTATTGGCAAGTAGAGTTGACAATAACACTTATCTGATGATAAAAGACTGAAAAACATAATTACCAGATAGAGGAGTGCAGGTTGAGGTGAGTGAGTCAAGACACCAGCTGCCAAAGCAGTAACCAGACCAATGGCATAACCAGGCAGTGCATACCATATGTATTTGTGCCCCTTTGAAGAGTGTAACTCACTAAGATTAACTGTATCCCTGCTCTTGCGATAATCAAAGGAGAGGACTAATGCCAGGAGCATACCTGGGATAGCCTACAAAAGATAAGCAAAAGTCATGAAACACCAAATACATAAGTTTAGAAGAACCAAGACTATAAAAAAAATGAATTCAGGATAAGCTTATATCCACAGACTTCAGTTTAAAGCACAGTATTTGATTGTAAGTATGCAAACACATGTGACACACTTCAGCTCACAGAACACTTTGATCACAATATGCTCTATTTAACTATTGCACAACTCAAAGCAGAAATTTCATTCAAATCAAACCAATCTGGCAGAATATACCCTGTTCAACCTATCGAATGCATAAAAAGTAGAAAAATAGGAGAAAGAGAGGAGATTACAGTAAAAACATCAGTATGGTGAACAACGACAATCTCTTATTTGTTTTCATACTAGTATTCTTTTAACACTGCTCTTGCATGATATATGTCGGAACATTTCCCATGTAGGTACTAAAAAAATCAAAATAAGTGACAATCTAGACAACCAACACATAACAAAATATTGTTTAGCAAGAAAACAAGGAAGTAATGTGTACGTCAGTAAATGCAATGCAACATACTACTTCATGGATTGTAAGCAATAAAAGTACAATCTATGTTTTAGAAACAGTTAACACATAGACAGATATAGTAATATAGTAATAAATCTCAGAGGGTAAGAACGTGATACCATGTCTCCTAAACCAAGCATCATGAACTCTGATGCACTCTTCCCTGGAACAACACCGCCCAACAAATTTCTTGGAAAGACAATCTTTACAGGTAACTCCAATTTCTTTGTTATTAGCTGCAACCCGGGAAGACTTAAACTATTAGCAACTGTGTGCATAGGGTTTGAAGCTTGCTGTGTTGCCACTGATACCATGACATTTGCACCGAAAAATCTTTCAGAGTAGAAAACCCAGAAAATGTCATACACAAACAGACAAAGGAGGAGCATTGCACAAATCTTGATGTTTGGAAGCCGCACATGGCTTACAAATGCAACACATATAGAAATCCCTAACAAATTATTCAGTATCCAATGACCAGAAACAAGCCAAGCAACAACTGTAAAAATGCACGTAAACAATAACAATCCTTGAATCCGTGTAAAAGATTTCGAACAACAGCGCGAAACAAACGGATCAGCCAAACCAAACTGTGTCTTCAAACACGCAGCATAAGGAGCAAGGCAGAAGAAAAGTGACGCCACAGCAGCAACGGAAGTGAACACCGTGAGAAGCTGCGAGACCGACGAGAACAAGTAAAACATCAGAAGCAAGCTACAGGAACTCATAACCGGGATCATCAACGCTTGAGACCTATCCAACGTAATAGACGCTTCCGACATATCCCGATTCCGCTCCATTTCTTTCCCGTAATTTAGAGCTCGAAAAGCAGATCCAAATGTGACGGCTACAGCGGTCGTGATAAGCGTAACCGGCGCAGGCTCCAGCAAATACACAAGTCTCCAAAGGGATTCCATCTAGAATTATCTTTGAATCCAACTTTCTTGCAATGTAAGGTAAAAACCAAAGCTGCACAGTTTTTAATTTTTCTTTTGGAAGAGTTTAAAACCGTGCAACCTGCATATAGAAAATGAAGCTTGTAAAATAATTAAACCTAAATTAACCTAAATTGATGATCTAAGTTTTCTTTCTACAGAGGAATTAAACCGAATAAAATGTAAGCAAAAACTCTAAATAATTAACACGCACATCGATTACACAAATAATTAACGCGCATTAAACATTTTGAATCGACGATTTAGCAAGAATCGATGAAAATTAAACAGGGAGATTAAGGTGTGATCTGAAAAATGGGAGAGAGTGAAAGTGAGAGATTAGGGTTTTGGGGAGAGACTAACCTTGGACTGTTGAGAGGTTTGAGAAATGAGAAACCTCTCTGTGATGAAACGTGAATGATAACACCCTTTGTGCTGAGAGTGAAGTGAAGGTTACTCTATCCCCGTTTTCATTTTCGCCCCTCGACTTTACTTTCTTTGCAAAAGTTTCCCTTTTGATTCTCTCTCTTATGTACTACTTTTATCCCTAAATATAAAATTCAGTTGAGTATAATGAGGAATTAAGAAATTGGGATTTGTGTGTCATAAGAGAAAAATAAAAAAAATTTAAACTAATTCAAAGAGATCAGAGAGATAAAGTTGATGAGAGAGGTACATGAAGGAGCATCAGGGAGAGCAACAGGGAATAATGCAAAAATGTGTTAGAATAAAAAATTTAGGGTTTAATCGCTCAATCAAAATACTTAAAGAAATTAAAATAAAAATTAAATATTTTTAACAAATTAATGATTGTGATTAACTACGTATAAAAGTTTCATAAATTTAGTGATTATTTTGTATGATTTTATAAATTTATCTTTTTTTGTTTACACACAAGTTTATTTTTAAGAAAGATAAATAATTAATATGTATCTAATTGTATTTATTGCATATTGCATGAAAAAGATATAATATAATTAGGGGTATATTTTAAAAAAAATGATTATTGCATTTTGAAAATTGAATAGGATCTTATAAAAAGGAAGAAAAAAAACTCAAGGTTTTATAAAGGTATTATTATTTGTGAGGATTTCTTTTTTCATTATATGGTTTTCTAGCGCATCATGTAAAATTCTCTAAATATCCCTTAAAATCATAAATATATTTCTAGTGCGCACTATGTTAGTCATAGAAAGTTGGGTGTAAACCAAAAATATAGATACGGTTGCAACACAAACACACATAATTGTGGCCTACGAATCCCAGTTACAAGCAATATATAAATTGGTAATGCACTTCCAGTTAATATTAGAGATATATTATCAATTTTGGTAGCGACTTAAACATGTCACAACTCTTCCCCTCCCTTATTACAGAATAGTTTTCAAAACAACAAAAACAAAACACGCTCAATACCCATTTCTCTCAAACACCATTGTTACAATATCAAACCAAATCGCAAAAAACTCATCACAATTTGTCAAGCATCAGTTAACTCAAGTGTCCAACCATGCTCAATCAAAGAAAATCAACAATTGTAAGTTATTCTTGAGTTATTTATAGTTTATGTAATTTCTACTCAAATTAGTGTTTTAGGTTAGAAATTAGGAATTTGATGTTTGTTTTCAATATTAGGCATCATTAGTTAATTGTTAGAAGGCTAATTTTGATGATCAATGCCATTTTATTTGAGCTTATATGTACCTCTGCTTCGCCATTGGCGGAGCTTGAAATTGTAGGTTTAACCAGAAATATATTTCCGGTTTTCAATTTAACAAAATTGAAAATGTATTTTCGATTTTAGTCTATTTATATTTCCCCTCATCATTTTGAATAGTGGTCTTTGTGTTAACGTTTTGTTTGTATTTCTATAGGAGTAATGATTGAGAGGCCATCTAGATTGAGGCATGAATGACTTGCACATCATGCTTATGTGCACAAAGAAAGGAGTCAAGCATCTCAGGCTCCTCCCACCTCTAGAAAAATTGTGTTAGATGCGTGTATTATTGCTTATGCCTTCGGTGTTCCCGTCTCTACTCCGACTTCATCTTCTTCCCGCCACAAGCAATATTCGTCAGTTCATACCTTCCCGTCTTCGTCTTCATGTAGACAGACTTCCTTGTTGGTGGTATTTGAGGTGGGAGAGGCATCTGATTCCCAGCCGACACCAGAGTTCTCACCACCGACACCTCATACCCAGCCACAACCTTCTTCCTGTGCACTGAGGGCACCCCCACATCGTGCACCGAGGTGGCACCTCAAACATCTCAAGCACCTGATCAAGCACTTGCGGGGCCTCATGGTTTTGGAGGATGAACGCCTGATTTATCTTCTCATTGTACCAATATATATATATATATATATATATATATATATATATATATATATATATATATATATATATATATATATATATATATATGGGACGGAGATGTATGAATTTAGACTTGGTTATTCTCTTTGTTTTATTATTGATTTTTTTGTTTAATGAATTTTATTAAATCATGTATGCAAGAACGTGATTTGCTGAAGGTCATTAATCATGGGCGGAAGATCCGTAAACTCGTAACCCATTCTAAGATATGGTTTGATGAGTTATTATGGTGTACATCATTGAAAGATTTGACGAAGTGTGATTATAGTGTCGTTAATGATAGTATGATTAACGCTTTTGTTGAGAGGTGGTAGGTCTTATTTTGAATGCTACCATCCGAGGAGATTTGCAGGGTTTCAAAATAGATACTAGTTTGCAAGTTCAACTTCTCCAATTCACAGATGACACTATTATGATTAGTGATGGTTCCCTTCAAAATCTCTTGAGTATTAAATTTGTTTTAAGGGGA
Source organism: Vicia sativa (assembly GCA_021764765.1). Classification (NCBI taxonomy): domain Eukaryota; kingdom Viridiplantae; phylum Streptophyta; class Magnoliopsida; order Fabales; family Fabaceae; genus Vicia; species Vicia sativa. The sequence continues at coordinate 82,495,838 of CM038792.1, read as the reverse complement.
TTTTAAATGGTATTAATGTTGATCGTAAATTTCAACAAAAGCATAACTTTTGGTCTTAATACTCATAATTTGGAGATGCCGACAACTTCTGAGTTTTAACTTGCAGAATTGGATACTTTCCCCTTAAGTTTCAGGGAATTCCCTTTGGAGGCAGTCTTAGATTTAACGCCCGCTTTATTTAATATTAAATTATATTATTATTTTTGAATTATCGTTTGACGATTGTTTTGACAACGAAAATAATTATATTAATCGGTATATCTATTAATATATTTAGCGACGTTTTGTTCGGTTCGGTAGAATATTTTTCGGACCGATATTTAATTTCCCGGAATTAAATTAACAAATTAAGTTAATAATATAATTAGATGTTATATTTATTGTATTAAGAATAGATGAGGGGCATGTGAGCAATTTCCTTAAGTTTGTCTAGTAACCTATGTTATATAAAACCATTTCCTCCATTTTCCTAACACATAACCAAAAACACAAAAGTTGAGAAGTTGGAGAAAAACTAGGGCTTGAGAAGAAGAAGAAGAGGAGAACAAGGAGAAGAGCAAGACTTGGTTGAAGAATCATCTTGGATACCCAAAGCTTGCTAGGTAAGGGGTTTGATTTCCAGTTCATTTGGTTAGGGTTTGATGGATTTAGTTTGAATTGGGAGAAAATTTGATAGATAGTTTATAGAGTTTTGTTGAAATGTTTAGGAGAGTTGATTTTGTGGTAAAGATTATGGGTATTGTTATTGGTGTTGTAGTTGTGGATTGTAGAATGAAAGTAGAAATAGAAATGAAAATAGAAAGGTTAATGGAAAGGAAGAAGATATACAGTAAATGAAAATATGAAAAAAATTAAGAAACAAAACAAAAAAATGCAAGAATGAAAAAAAAATTAAAAAAAAATAATATAATGGAAGAACAAGGGGTGGTGGGACGGTCACCCCCATGAATGAGGCCCCCGCCTCCTATTCATGTATATTTATGGGACGTACGTCCCTTTGGAAGATAATGAGAACGAAATTTTGGTTTTTCTGTAAGTTGAAATTTTGCTGTTTTGCTGTCATGAAATTTTCCTGCATAATTTCCACTGTGAGTAGCTTCTGTTTTATTTCATAACTCAAATTCTACCTAGTAATAATTGGTAACCATAAAATATAATTAGGGGATAAGATAGCCAATTAAATTTAGAACCCGATTATGTTCCGATTTTTCGATTTCGATAAATTCGGCGACGGAGCAAGTTGCTCCGAATTCAATGAAAATTGACGTGCTAGCTAAGTTTGACGTGTAGAACGTAGTGGTGAAGTTAGTTTTTCGAAATTGTGAGTTTTTACGGAACGATCCGAAATAGGCTAATTGACGGTAAATTGACCCGGATTGAGTTTTAGTCATTTTAAGACGTATATGAACTATTCGATTTTGAAGTTGATGTTTATAAATTATGCCGGTAAATAAGAATGGCTTTCGCGACAATTATTGATGTTTTTACTATTTTTCCGTTTTTGGAAATTGATGGATTAATTGACGGTGATGTTTGCGACGGTGTATATAATTATGAATACTTGTTGTTTATGCGATGCGATGACATGTTTATGTGATGTGAATAAATATGGCGAAGTAGACTTTATGTCAATTGTGATGAGCGATGATGATATGTTGTTGTGTGGTCTTTATTTATTGAGTCACATACTGTTTACAGTGATTTCTGGTAAACAACCGCTAGTCTTCCAAACTATCAAATAATCTTAATGACTGTTATTCAATTTCTCTGGTAACTTGCAGGATCGACTAGATTGATCCTATGGGGTTTGGTCGTTTGGGATAAATGTACTAGTAAGACTGGTGTTCATAGTTAGGATTTTAATCAAAGTGTTTTAAAGGCATTTACTCTATTTCGATTACCATACTGAATGATTCCAAGGACTTAATTAAACAAATAAACGTGAAACTAGACTAAATGATTAAAGATTCGAATACGATAAGCAATGTTTGAATGCAGAAAAGAGTAAAGACTTTAATGTAAAGATCTCAATGTAAAAACATGAATGTAAAGGCATGAATGTAAAGGTTTGAATGTAAAGTGTAAAGAACTCGAATGTAAGAATAACAACAAATAAATGACTTTGAATGCAAAATATTCGAAATGACAGTAAAATGACAATGGAAGATAAACTGGAAAATGTAAAGAGTTTTTACTGAATTATAAATGTTTGGTGTCATCATACGTACATTGTTCGAGCATTCGTTTCCCTAGCCATGTGGTATTTTGAATGTTTACTGAATTTTGTACAATAGATATGACACACGAAATCCTAACATTAAGACTTCTATTTATACTATTTCGACCATAACGGTCTTGCTATAGAATCCTGCCACGTTCGAAGCATGCAAAGTTTTGCCTCTCTCTAGCCTCCACGCGTCTTCGAACGCTCCAGCGCATATATATTTGATTTCCAATATCCCGCGCGCGTTTGAATTTCAAATGTCTAGGCAGCCTTTGCTTCGAATTCGTTTCACAACCTCCACGAACACAACCTCGCTACCGCTCCGAAGCTTCTTTTACATGTATATTCATAATTGTCATTCGAAGCTTCGAGTTTTGATATTTCCATTCGAAGAACATCATCTTCCATTCCGAAACATAACACTTGCCTTATTCCATCAACGTCAAGCTGTTTCATTTTGAACTATATTGTCAAAATCTTCAGCCAACAAAATGCCCCTTTAAAATATGTATTTCGAACCTTTTGAGAAATACTTATTTTAAACATATTTATAAGATTTTGATGTGACTTTGAGTAATCATGATATTTACTATATATGACTTCAACCACGTCAATTAAGACGCCTCTTGGATTTCTTAACCGTTTTGGAACAGTGACCACAGCATCGTGCAGTTAAAGAATAATGATTATATTTGATCATGCTTATTACCAACATCAGCTTTTACGCCACCTCTTCCTAAATCCAACCCACGACTTCCTCGTACTCCTAACCTCACTTAGTGGGTGTTTAAACTTCCTCACTATAAAAGTATATCAGTTTAGTCTTTTTCCTTTTTTTCCAACTTCTGAAAATTTCTTCCTCTTCTACTCTCACTAAAACCCTAGAACTTCCAACAACTTCAACAATGTCTTCAACCACATCATCTCAACTGAAGAAAACTTCAAAGAAGAAAAGCAAGAACACAAGAACAATCATGGAGAGCAAGGTAGGCATTTACCAGGGTCAGTCTGTGCTTATTACTCAAATGATCTCTAAGGAAAAGGAAATGCTCTACGCCTCTCAGGTATTGATCCCTACTAACGCTGCTGGAAAAAGATTTGCTTTGATGGGTCCTCTTACTGTTTTTGAAATCTTGAAAGACACCAGGAAAATCTTCCCTGTCTGCTATAACTTCAAACCCTTGTTTAATAAAATGGATATCCCTAGGATAGGAACTGAAAATATAGGCGAATCTTCTGATCCGAAAGCCATAGAAACTCCAATCGTTCCCCCAAAGGATCCTTTTGTCTTGGATTATGTAAAAAGTAACTTTAAACCATTTCGATCTTGCCCTACCTCAGACATAGCTTACCAAAACTGGTTTACCAAAGTGGAAGCCAAGAAATCCCAACAATGGGAGGAATTAGGCATCTACAATCTAATTAAGTTGTCGAAACCAGGTTTCACCTATAGTCACCCACTGTTATTTGCATCATTATATTTCTGGGACAGTACCTACAATACCTTCCATCTTCCTGGCGGAATGATAACGCCTACCTTTTTGACATAGCTGCTATCACTGGTCTTTCACCAGTAGGTGAAACTTACATCCCTGATAATGAAAAACATTCCAGTATTATTGACTTCGATGTCAAATTAGCCAGTTTTTCCAAATTCATTAGCCATTACCACACTGAAGGAGATAGCGTCTCGGACGTAGAACACATTGCTTTCATGACTTTATGGTTGTCAAGATATGTATTCTGTAGCAGATCCTTGCAAGTAGCAAGTAGGTTTATCCCTTTAGCTAGAGATTTGCATGAGAATAGGAGGGTATGTCTGAGCGAACTGCTGCTTGTTGATCTCTATGAAAGTTTAAGATCAACCATTTCTAGTTTGAAATCCCATACTCCCAAAAACATCCTTCTAGCTGGCCCTTTCTGGTTGCTCCAATTATGGCTCAATGCCATGTTCGAATCCTCCTTATCAACTGCTGACACCGTTGTTGAACAAGATCCGGAGATAGCGGATAGAATTATTGAAGGCACAAGGCTACGAAAACTCACCCCTAATGATGACAAAGATGACTTCAAAGTCCTTTTCTCAAACTATATCATGATTTTCTCCAAGAGACACAAATTTGAAGAGACCATGGCACCCTTCGCTTCGAGGACTCATGGACCATCATGGTTCACCATGTCTCTTTCAGAAGTTGTTAAAAGTAAAGAAATTCAATTTATTTGGAAAGCCTTTTTGCTCCCTAGATTAATTTCCTCACGAATCACTTCTTCCAAGAATCAAATCTTCCTCTTTGCCTATCAACCTAACTTTGTCTCGAGACAATTTGGCCTGTGTCAGTTAATCCCTGAACCTCTGTTCCAAACACAGAGTGCCATCACTTCTGGTCGAACCTTTAAAGCAAGAGAAGCCAAACTGCAACAAGAACAGTATCAGGACTTTGCTCAGTTTGAACTACTACCTTTTGAACCAACATACTTCACAGCCAAAGGGTTCCTGGAATGGTGGACTAAGTTTTATCAATCATATATGTTTGACACCCTCACCATTCAAAAGAAGCTAACTGATGCGTTCAATGTGCAGGTACACTCCAAGAAAGGTATGTTCACTCACGCCAAAGAAATTAGAGCTTTCCAAAATTATTTCGAAACCACTTATGATCCCACACGCTTGGAAACCACTGTGTATCGAGCATCCCAGACCTTGAAGGAAAAATTTAAAGAAAAAATTTCTAAGTTCAAACTTCCTTCAGGTTTGTAACCTGAGGATAGGTATAGGTTGGCACTCGAAATGCATCCACCTAAATTTTCTAGATTGCCTACCTCAGACCTGGCTCTGGCTTGTTTCCTCCGTACCCTTGGTGGTTGACTTGCAAAGAGATGTTCAAATACAAATCTCAACAGAAACCTAAGCCATTTAAGACTGTGACATGGGCTCGTTATTGGCTTCATAATTTCCCAGGACATCTTCGCTATGACCTTCCTGCCATTTCGATTACATCTAATCAAGGCACAGGTGCGAATGCTTGGGAAAATCCCAAATGTTTCTTACCTTCTTTATTTTTAACACTTTACTTTAATTGTTTCATTTTTCAGCCATCAGGATAAAGACTATTGCTTCGACACCCAAGGAAGGAAGTACGTCTCAACAAACTGTCGAAACTAGTGATGATGTGCCCCTAGCAATACCAACAACAACAACTACTACAACAACACCACCAACAACAACAAGCATTCCAACTCCAAAGGTAATCAACTAACCCTGATGTTTCGAATAAACTAGAGTTTATGATTTAGATCTAACTCACATTTAAACCTTTTCAGACAAGTAAACTTCCACCAACCACTCCCAAGAAAAGGAAGCAAAACGCCACTGGAAAGAATCCCAAGGCTGGTGGAAATTCCCCAACAGTTTCGAAGAAAAAACAAAAGAAAGAAGTTTCTAAAGGCGTTGATCCAACTAGCATTCCTGGACTCGATTCCAGAGATGTTGCTCCCTCCACAATATCCAAAATTCCACCTTCGACCTCCAACGTAATGTTGGAACATATTGATAGTAACCTTTCCTCTGACACTCCACAGGTAATTTGAAGTCGAATCCTTAACAAAAATAGTTATTCATACCTTGGCGCATACTCTTGACTTTTCTTTGTTTACGTAGGATACTTCGAATCAAAATCCCGCTACTTCGACTCCTCCACCAAAGACTGCTGATCCAATCAATTTTTATCCCCATGGGGACTCCAGCAATCTTGTGCAAAACAAAGGATCCTCCAATATGGTGATTCCAACTGGGGTTTCAGGGGCACAAGATGATCAAGGCACTTCCCCTCCATCGAAAGAGACAAATGAAGCATCACCCCATAAGGCTACAGAGAATCCAACAGAAAATCCTCTTCAAGAGTCTCCACTCGAAACCCTTCAAGAAAGCCCAAAGGTCACACATGCTGAAAAAGATAAAGCTGATTCTCCTCAAGAGAGTGAAGAATCTGCAGAAGAAGGATCTGAGGAAGATGAAGCCTGGAGCGGTTCGACTGATGGAACAGAATCTGATGCTAACAGCAGTGAAACCAATTCTATCGAAGTGGTGAATCTGGTTGACGATGGAGAGGACAATGAGTAAGACAAAGACGAAGGCAATGATGAAGAGACTAATAAGCCTATGGATGTCGCTATGAACGTGACTCCTTTGCGTATGGAACTTCCTCAATCTTCCCAATCCCACATGACTGAAGAGGAGTTAGCTCTCTTAAGGCGGAATGACCCAATTGGATATATGAAAGCTAAATTAGCTCAAAGGGATATTCCTCTTGCCAGGGCCGGCACTAGTTCGACTAACCACCCATTACCCTCAGATGATAGAGCCATACTCCTTCACAAAGTCAGAAAAACAATTCTTGATGTTGATTTGTTCGAAATTCTCAAAAGGGATAGTACTGCCTGCTATACTATGAAGGAGCTTCTCAATCAAGTTAACCTCGCAACTTGCTCCTTACCAGTCAGCACTCTATTGTTTGATCTTCAAGCATTGTTAGACAATATGACTGGATGTCTTCTTCAAGACGAATTCGTTGTTGTTAAAGTCCAAGAGAAACGAAACGCTATGGACGCTGCTTATGAGCATGCTTCAAAGCTTTCTAAAGAAGCTGAAGATCAAGCTATGCACTTAAAACAAGCCAAGATTGACTATGAAGCTCGAGCTCAGTCTATTCTCCTCTGGGAAAAGCAAATTCAAGAGCTCCAACAAAAGGTTAAGGAGGCCCAACAACAACAATTGGCGTACGAAACTGATACTATTGGGAATCAATTCGAAGAGCTCCTCAACAAAGGCCTTTCCGAAATGGAAGCAGCAGAGCAACTTAAAGGAGAAGTAGCCATCCTAGAAGGAGCAAGACGTTTCACCCACCAAAGGCTTGAGTCTTTTCGAAGCACTTTCAAAAGATTGAGAAACAATGCATATTTCTAAATCTTTGTTTATTTGATTAATCTTAACTCTTGGTCTGTAATATCTAAACAACGCCATTTTGGCACTGTATGGTACCATTTTGGCATTCCTTTATAATATTTTGATTATGTTGTTATTTGAATCTCCTGTAGGCAAGGCCTATATTTTTTCAAATATTTTCCATTTACCTTTAAGATTCGCTTGTCATCTGCTAACTCTTCGATTTCGTATGCATTATTTGAAAAGTTCTTTAGTATTCGAAAAGGTCCTTCCCAATGAGGTGACCATTTACCTAATGTCTTATTCTTCTTGTCCATGGGCAATATGGCTTTCCAGACTAAGTCATTAACAGTGAATATTTTACCTTTCACCCTTTTGTTATATGCCATGGCTACTCTTTCCTTTTGCCTCATTAGGATTTCCAATGCATGCAGTCTAACTTCGTCTAACTCAACTAACTCATTCATCATCATCTCCCAATATAATGCAGCTGGGATCTCATTTTGCCTTTGAATTCGAACTGATTGTTGGTGAATTTCCACTGGTAGCACTACATCATGGCCAAATGTCAGTTGAAAAGGCGTGGTGTTAGTAGCTTCCTTAGGAGATGTTCTACAAGTCCATAGTATTTGATCTAGAGTCTTATGCCAATTCTTTGGCTTTTTACCAACATGCTTTTTAATCAAACCTATTATCACTTTATTTGCTGCTTCGACCTGACCATTTTCTTGAGCATAATATGGTGTTGATGTTAGTAATCTAAACCCCATCTTGTGAGCAAATTCTTGCATCTTTCTACCGGTAAACACAGAACCTTGGTCTGTGGTTATGCTCTCTGGCAATCCGAACCTATAGATTGATCAACTTAATGCTTTGATCCACTTAGTAAAATAATCAATCCCTACCAAGATATATTTACGTCGCTTTGAGCGTTGATTTCTCCTATTAAATCTAATGCCCATCCTCTAAAGGGCCATGGTTTAATGATCGAATGTAGCTCACTTGCAGGAGCATGCTGAATTCCTGCATGTTTCTGGCATTCTTCACACCCTTTAGCAAAATCTATACAATCTTTGAGCATGCTAGGCCAATACATACCATATCAGAATAACAACCATTTCATCTTATGACCTACTTGATGTGCCCCACATGCCCCATTATGGACCTCTGATAATGCTAAGTATGCCTCACTTTCTCCTAGGCACTTCAATAATACTCCTTTTTGGGTTTTCTTGAACAATTCGTTTCCCATGAGGACATATGACAATGCTTTATATTTTATCTTACTATCAACATTCAATGCCGAATTTTTTAGATAACTCACAATTGGACTTCGCCAGTCTACATCTGATAAGGTGTCTATGGCTAGTACTTCGAACCCCTGTTTGTCAGCGCAACCTAACTTTAAATTTTCTAAATCTGATTGTATGAGCCTAGTAACCATAACCCTTCCTCTTAATTCAATCAAATCCTCAAAGTTCTTTGTAGAAACTTTATATCCCGAAGCCAACTGTGTTAGGTCATTTGCTTCTTGATTTTCTATTCTTGGTATATGTTTAATATCCATGTATTCGAATTGTTTGAGTAGCCTGTTAACTATGACGAAGTATGTCATCAGATTGTCCTTTATGCATTTGTATTCCTTTGTTATTTGCTTGACTACTAACTCTGAATCTCCTTTAATTTCGACTTTAGTTGCCCCTAATTCCAACAAAGCTTCAAGTCCCACAATAAGCGCTTCGTACTCAGCTTCGTTGTTTGAGCAACGAGGACCATCTAACTTATACTTGAATTTTGTTGGAATTCCTTCAGGAGAAATTATAAGGACTCCAACACCACTACCATCCTTATGGGTCGAACCATCAAAGTATAGTTTCCAAGGTTGCATTTCCACATAACCCATGACAGTCTTTTCGACTAGTGAATGGTCCACAATGAAATCAGAAATTACTTGCCCTTTCACAGCTCTTAAAGGCATGAAAGTCAAAGAGTATTCTGTTAAGGCCAAAGCCCATTTACCAATTCTGCTATGCATTATTGGTTTCGAAAGCATGTGTTTGATAACGTCGAAATGAGATGACACATAAACATCAACAGGTTTTATATAATACTTAAGTTTGATACAGGAAAAATATAAACAAAGACATAACTTTTCTATGTTACTATATCTAGTTTCTGCATCATTTAACACCCTACTTAAATAGTATATGGCTCTTTCGACGCCATTGCTATCTTCCTGTGCTAACATACTACCTATGGTAAATTCAGAAGCAGATATGTACAATCTCATGGGTTTTCCCCATGAAGGTGGAGACAAGATAGGAGGCTGAGTGAGGTATCCTTTGATATTGTCAAATGCCTCCTGATGTGCTTCGTTCCACTCGAAGGCTTGGCCTTGCTTCAAACGAAGTAACGGAGAGAAAGCCTGGGTTCTTCCACTTAGATTCGAAATGAACCTTCTTAAAAAGTTAATCTTCCCTAACAAAGACTGCAACTCCCTTTTCGACGTAGGTGCTTTCGTCTCCATAATGGATTTGGTCTTGTTTTGGTTGATCTCGATACCTTTCTTATGAACCACAAAACCAAGAAAGTCTCCAGCCTGCACAAAAAATGCACACTTAAGGGGGTTCATTTTTAAGCCATGTTTTCTCATTCTTTCGAATGATTGGCTCAAATGATGCAAATGAGTTTCTGCAGATACTGATTTGATGACTATATCATCAATATACACCTGCATAAAAGTCTCAATGAAATCATGAAAGATTGAATTCATTGCCCTTTGATAGTTTGCTCCAGCATTTTTTAAACCAAAAGGCATCACCACCCATTCGTAGGTGCCTAAGGCTCCTGGACAACGAAATGTTGTCTTAGCAACGTCTTCCTCAGCAATAAAGATCTGGTTATACCCAGAGTATCCATCTAGCATACTTAAGAATTCGAATCCTGCAGCAGAGTCTATTAACATTTCTGCCACAGGCATGGAGTACTCATCTTTGGGGGTAGCAGTATTTAAATCCCTAAAATCTATGAAAATTCTCAGAGAGCCATTTTTCTTAATAACAGGTACTATATTTGCTAACCATTCGACATACCTTGTGGTTCTGATGAATCTGCAGCGCAACAACCTTTTGATTTCAGCTTTAATCTTTGTGAGAACTGCTGGTGCGAATCTTCTGGGAGTTTGCTTGATGGGCTTCTTGCCATCCTTAATTGGAAGTCTGTGCTCCACTAACTCTCTCTTCAAACCAGACATTTCATCATAGTCCCACGCAAAGCAATCTTTGTTTTTCTTGAGGACTTCGATCACTTCTTGCTTGAGACTTGGGTTGAGTCTTGCGCTCACGTAAGTAGTTCTCTTTGTGTTTTCATCCCCCAAATTCACTTCTTCGAGTGGATCCTGCGCCAACATTTTGGCACTTGAGTTTATAGGGTCCTTCTCGAAACCTAAGGGGTTCTTTGTCATAGATGGCATTCAGCCTTTGATCTATTTCGACTATCTCGTGTTCTTCAAAGGGTGAGTCTTTCGAATCATCCCTATCTATTTCGTTCACTTTTGCAGTCATATTACCTATTTCAGCCTCTAAGGCCGCTTTCCATTTGTTCTCAGCCATGTAGGCCGAAATCTTTTCGAAGAAGGAGGACTCAATCATGGGTCAGGTTGTCGAATTCCCAGCCTGCTGCTCGTCTTTGTGTAGTGGCTTCGACTTCTTCATCTCCTTCGATTATCCTTCTGTCCTAGTATATTCCATCATGACGAAGGGTCATGTAATAGTGTGCGTTCCTGGTTTCGTTGATCTCATCACTTGGTGTACAAGGTGCAATTCTGGCTAAGTATTTATCATAATTTCTCTTATTGACTAAGTTTACTGCTGTCATAAAGTAGCTCTGATCCGCTTCGATGTTTTCTACAATACCATCTTCTCTCCATAAAACTAACCTCTGATGCATTGACGAAGGAACTGCTCCAACGCCATGGATCCATTCTCTCCCCAGCAACAAGTTGTAATTGGCTTTGGCTTCGATCACCATGAACATGGTGGGCCTGCAGCTTGATCCTACTGTTAGATCTACTTGAACTACCCTCAATGTCTGGCCTACTTTCCCTTTATAGTTCGATAGCACCATATTGTGTGGTTTGATGTCTACATCTTGTATCCCTAACTTCTTCAGCATGAAGTGGGGCATCAAGTTCACCACAGCGCCTCCATCCACCAAGACTTTATTTACTCCGTGTGTGCCAACTTTTGCTCGAATGAACAATGGCTTTAAATGATTCTTCATAGCTGGCTCTGGGTGCTCGAAGAAAGCATTCTGCTCTTCGACCGCTCCGTTATCCAATACGTAATAGCACACTGGCCTATGCTTCATCAGATCTATTGTATCATCCTCTTCGTGCTCTTCGATTTCAGTTTCCTATCCAAATTCACATGGCAACACAGATACCACGTTGCAGTTGATGTTGAGTGAAGATTCCCCCTCTGATTCGAAGTTGTTAGTTAGCATATCCTCATCTTCCTCTGGACCTGGTGTGTACTCCTTCGATTCACTTTGTTTCGTTTCAGAGAACAATCTCCTGCTAACTGGGGGTTTACCCTCAGGTTGATTATTTGGTGTAGGTTTGTTGGTACTTGATTCTGCTTTGTTCTTGATCGAAGTTACTCCTTTATCTAGTATAGCTTCCCTTTCAGCCTTTCGAATTCTTTGTTGCCTGCGCCATTGTGATCTTGACATAGGGTTTTTTCCTTTGTAGTTCTCTAACCTCACTTCTTCCCTCTTTGCCGTATTGAACTGCCTTCTATATGTCATGGCGTGGCGTGCATTTCGTTCATTGTTCCTCCATATGTCTTTCCCCTTATCAGTCCTGACTTGCAGCCACTTGTCTGTTGGTACTTCAGCAGGGATTTTGAACGTTACTCTTTGAGCGCCTCTAGGATAGGGACTGTCTGGTCTTCGTTGGGTGTAGTTGCTCTCGAAACGTTGGCTTGTCTGACCAGCTTCTTTGTGGTTCCAGCATGGGGCGAAGGGAATTGTTTCGAAGGCTCTGGCCACACTTTGATCATACACTGCAGAACACCTTGGACATACCAGGCATTTGGTGGCTCCTTTGTGACAACGGACTAGAAACTCCAATAAACTTTCCCCAGCCTTAGGATAGCATCTGAATAACTGGTTATCCTGACGCCAGTTGACACCAGTTCGTGCCCTCTGTTTCTTCTCGAAGTCTGCACAATTCTCTGATTGCAAATGATGCTGCATCTGGGACATAGTATCATTTCAGCATTTTCTTTGTGGCACAGCATAAGGTAATCTTTGAGACTGGCTTCCTTAGCGTAACTTTCTTCCATCCTATATTTCTCTTTCTCTAAATATCTTTCCATTTCCTCCATTTCGGAATGAGGTCTCTCCATATCCACCATGTTAACATCCATGTCTTCCCCCTTTATGTCATCATCTCCCCATCCTGTAGGTTTGATATCTTTGATTGGGGTTTTTGAACTTTCTGGAGCAGAATATTTCACCAGGTAGTCGAACTTTCCGCTGGGCTCCCCCAAGGTATCCCATATTTCTCTCTGAGGAAGAACTGGCGTTGTAATCCGGACTTTCTCCAATTTTAGCCTCAGGCCTTCAGTAGCCTGTGTCAATTCTTGCTTTCGATTCTCCTGGCCTTCAGTAGCCTGGATCTCTTTCAAAATAGTCAAAGATACTGCTTCGATCGAAGCCTCCTGTTCCTTATGGACGTCTTCAGTAACCTCCTTTTTGACTTCGACTGATACGCAGTCTTCATTTTCAGTGTTTTTCTCCCTTGACGAAGTGTCACCTTGATTTGCTTCCACCATATTTATTTCTCCAACGTATGCAGGCTCAGAGTAATTGGTGTCTGCCACATCCAAAGGGTCTTCGTCTACTTTCATTTTTGGCTTGTCAGCGAATTTCAACCTACCATCTTTGATTGCATTTTGAATCAGATCCCTGAAAAGAAAACACTGTGAGGTTTTGTGACCTAAGAAACTATGATACTTGCAGAATCCTCTTTTCTTTCTTTGATCTAGAGGAGGTAACTTGACATTGGATGGCACAATTAGTTGGCCATCTTTGACAAGCAAATCAAAAATTTCGTCACATTTTGTTACGTCGAAGGTATACACCTTCTTTGGGAATTTGTCACTTTTCTCATTTTCAACAATTTCTTTCCCTTTTGTGGGAACTAATAGTTTACAAGAGTAAGGTGGAGCCTGTTTTAATTCAGCGAGATCAATTTCGACCTCTTCGAATTCAAGATAATCCTCAACCTCCTCAGTTTCGACATAGGATATTCTCTCTTTCTTGTTACTTTTAAAAGCCCTGGCCTTCTCGGCCTTCAGTCTTTCGACTTGTCGAACTCTATCTGCTAATTGGGCCATATCCCTCAAATATTGTGTATCTAATTTCTTTCGAATAGAATAGTCTAGGCCACCAGCAGCCATTTCGACTAGCTCATGTTCAGGAACTACTGTGAAGCATCTAGGTTTTAAGAGTTTGAACCTATTCAGATAATCATCTATGGGTTCAGTAAATTTCCTCTTAACACTAGCTAGCTCTTTCAGACTTATTTTAGATTGTCCCATGTAGAATTGTTCATGGAATAATCTCTCTAAGAGAGTCCAAGTATCTATGGATCCAGGAGGCAATGTAGTGAACCATGTGAAAGCATTCTTAGTCAGGGAACTTGGGAAATATTTAATCCTAAGGTTCTCATTATTTGCTATGTCTCCTGCCTCGGTCAGATACCTGGCTATGTGTTCGACTGTTGATTCATTGGTGTCTCCGGCGAACTTCGTAAACTTAGGGACCTTATATCCCCTTGGTAAATCAGTGTGCATTACATATTCTGCTATAGGAGAGGCATAATTTGGCCTTCTAATTCCTGTATTGAGACCGTTTTGGGCCATAATCCTTTCTATCATGGTGGTTAAATTATTTTCTGCCAAGATATTGTCGTTTCGAATTCTATGAACGACTGCATCAGCATCCTGATGTCGACCCACCATGATAACTTCTCTAGGTTGTTCTTCTCGAGACGCTGGAGCTTCTAGCCTTTCGACCCTTGCCCCTGGTTCTATAAATCCCCTTTGTGGTTCCTCTCGAATCACTGGGGCTTCTAACCTTTCGATCCTTGCCCCTGGTTCTACAATTCCCCTTTGTGGTTCCTCTCGAATCACTGGGGCATCTATCCTTTGTGCCCTTGCTCCCAAATTAACCCCCTCTCTGACTGGTCTAAAAGGTGGGTCATCAGCAATTTGTTCTATGATAGGTATGTTTGCTCGAACCAATGCTTGATTCTGTCTATGCCTTTCTGGCGGAGCGAAGAAATCTGTTATTCGACTCATGTTATCCGTGTTTTCTCTGTTGGTCACAGTTACGTTTTGCACTATAGGGGCGAAGATCTCTTGCATAGTCTGTGCTAACACTCCTATCATATTATGGTTACTATCATCCATTAATTGTCTAAAGGCCATCTGATTTTCTGTGGTTAGGATAGGCAATGTACTATAACCTACTGACCCTTGGTTATTTGTCATAAATTGATTGGCCCCAGATCCATACCCACATTGTGGTGACGAATTCGATGTCGAAGTGTGCAAACCCGCCATAAAAGATGTTGGCATCCCATAAGAGGGATTTCTGGGTCTATTGCCATCGAAACTGGGTGGTCTAGTTGGTGGTGGGGTGGCGAAATGGGTTTGTGTTCCCACTGTTGGGGCAAATCCCCCAAGATAACCAGTGGTTCCTGTATTTCCTAGGATCGAATTGTTAGTTATCATGCCACTTGCTTCATTTGTGGCCACATTATTGATAGAAGATGCAACAGACTGTGCGTTCGAAGGGATCGTGTTAGACGTTCCCGTCAAATCGGACGTATTAGTGTCTGTTCCATGTGGGGCATTTTGTTCCCCTTGTTGATTGCTTGGATTAGACATCTTGTTATTACGTTTTCTCCTGGGTATAGGTTGGTTACTATTGGTTATTTTACCACTTCTAAGGTTCATATAACAGCGAACTTAACACTCAGAAAAGAACTCTACAGTTATTATATCCTAACAATCTTCACTTTTTTTTTCTTAACAACCAATGGGTCCCACTGGGCGTGCCAATTTGTTTACAGTGATTTCTGGTAAACAACCGCTAGTCTTCCAAACTATCAAATAATCTTAATGACTGTTATTCAATTTCTCTGGTAACTTGCAGGATCGACTAGATTGATCCTATGGGGTTTGGTCGTTTGGGATAAATGTACTAGTAAGACTGGTGTTCATAGTTAGGATTTTAATCAAAGTGTTTTAAAGGCATTTACTCTATTTCGATTACCATATTGAATGATTCCAAGGACTTAATTAAACAAATAAACGTGAAACTAGACTAAATGATTAAAGATTCGAATACGATAAGCAATGTTTGAATGCAGAAAAGAGTAAAGACTTTAATGTAAAGATCTCAATGTAAAAACATGAATGTAAAGGCATGAATGTAAAGGTTTGAATGTAAAGTGTAAAGAACTCGAATGTAAGAATAACAACAAATAAATGACTTTGAATGCAAAATATTCGAAATGACAGTAAAATGACAATGGAAGATAAACTGGAAAATGTAAAGAGTTTTTACTGAATTGTAAATGTTTGGTGTCATCATACGTACATTGTTCGAGCATTCGTTTCCCTAGCCATGTGGTATTTTGAATGTTTACTGAATTTTGTACAATAGATATGACACACGAAATCCTAACATTAAGACATCTATTTATATTATTTCGACCATAACGGTCTTGCTATAGAATCCTGCCACGTTCGAAGCATGCAAAGCTTTGCCTCTCTCTAGCCTCCACGCGTCTTCGAACGCTCCAGCGCATATATATTTGATTTCCAATATCCCGCGCGCGTTTGAGTTTCAAATGTCTAGGCAGCCTTCGCTTCGAATTCGTTTCACAACCCCCACGAACACAACCTCGCTACCGCTTCGAAGCTTCTTTTACATGTATATTCATAATTGTCATTCGAAGCTTCGAGTTTTGATATTTCCATTCGAAGAACATCATCTTCCATTCCGAAACATAACACTTGCCTTATTCCATCAACGTCAAGCTGTTTCATTTTGAACTATATTGTCAAAATCTTCAGCCAACAAAATGCCCCTTTAAAATATGTATTTCGAACCTTTTGAGAAATACTTATTTTAAACATATTTATAAGATTTTGATGTGACTTTGAGTAATCATGATATTTACTATATATGACTTCAACCACGTCAATTAAGACGCCTCTTGGATTTCTTAACCGTTTTGGAACAGTGACCACAGCATCGTGCAGTTAAAGAATAATGATTATATTTGATCATGCTTATTACCAACATCAGCTTTTACGCCACCTCTTCCTAAATCCAACCCACGACTTCCTCGTACTCCTAACCTCACTTAGTGGGTGTTTAAACTTCCTCACTATAAAAGTATATCAGTTTAGTCTTTTTCCTTTTTTTCCAACTTCTGAAAATTTCTTCCTCTTCTACTCTCACTAAAACCCTAGAACTTCCAACAACTTCAACAATGTCTTCAACCACATCATCTCAACTGAAGAAAACTTCAAAGAAGAAAAGCAAGAACACAAGAACAATCATGGAGAGCAAGGTAGGCATTTACCAGGGTCAGTCTGTGCTTATTACTCAAATGATCTCTAAGGAAAAGGAAATGCTCTACGCCTCTCAGGTATTGATCCCTACTAACGCTGCTGGAAAAAGATTTGCTTTGATGGGTCCTCTTACTGTTTTTGAAATCTTGAAAGACACCAGGAAAATCTTCCCTGTCTGCTATAACTTCAAACCCTTGTTTAATAAAATGGATATCCCTAGGATAGGAACTGAAAATATAGGCGAATCTTCTGATCCGAAAGCCATAGAAACTCCAATCGTTCCCCCAAAGGATCCTTTTGTCTTGGATTATGTAAAAAGTAACTTTAAACCATTTCGATCTTGCCCTACCTCAGACATAGCTTACCAAAACTGGTTTACCAAAGTGGAAGCCAAGAAATCCCAACAATGGGAGGAATTAGGCATCTACAATCTAATTAAGTTGTCGAAACCAGGTTTCACCTATAGTCACCCACTGTTATTTGCATCATTATATTTCTGGGACAGTACCTACAATACCTTCCATCTTCCTGGCGGAATGATAACGCCTACCTTTTTGACATAGCTGCTATCACTGGTCTTTCACCAGTAGGTGAAACTTACATCCCTGATAATGAAAAACATTCCAGTATTATTGACTTCGATGTCAAATTAGCCAGTTTTTCCAAATTCATTAGCCATTACCACACTGAAGGAGATAGCGTCTCGGACGTAGAACACATTGCTTTCATGACTTTATGGTTGTCAAGATATGTATTCTGTAGCAGATCCTTGCAAGTAGCAAGTAGGTTTATCCCTTTAGCTAGAGATTTGCATGAGAATAGGAGGGTATGTCTGAGCGAACTGCTGCTTGTTGATCTCTATGAAAGTTTAAGATCAACCATTTCTAGTTTGAAATCCCATACTCCCAAAAACATCCTTCTAGCTGGCCCTTTCTGGTTGCTCCAATTATGGCTCAATGCCATGTTCGAATCCTCCTTATCAACTGCTGACACCGTTGTTGAACAAGATCCGGAGATAGCGGATAGAATTATTGAAGGCACAAGGCTACGAAAACTCACCCCTAATGATGACAAAGATGACTTCAAAGTCCTTTTCTCAAACTATATCATGATTTTCTCCAAGAGACACAAATTTGAAGAGACCATGGCACCCTTCGCTTCGAGGACTCATGGACCATCATGGTTCACCATGTCTCTTTCAGAAGTTGTTAAAAGTAAAGAAATTCAATTTATTTGGAAAGCCTTTTTGCTCCCTAGATTAATTTCCTCACGAATCACTTCTTCCAAGAATCAAATCTTCCTCTTTGCCTATCAACCTAACTTTGTCTCCAGACAATTTGGCCTGTGTCAGTTAATCCCTGAACCTCTGTTCCAAACACAGAGTGCCATCACTTCTGGTCGAACCTTTAAAGCAAGAGAAGCCAAACTGCAACAAGAACAGTATCAGGACTTTGCTCAGTTTGAACTACTACCTTTTGAACCAACATACTTCACAGCCAAAGGGTTCCTGGAATGGTGGACTAAGTTTTATCAATCATATATGTTTGACACCCTCACCATTCAAAAGAAGCTAACTGATGCGTTCAATGTGCAGGTACACTCCAAGAAAGGTATGTTCACTCACGCCAAAGAAATTAGAGCTTTCCAAAATTATTTCGAAACCACTTATGATCCCACACGCTTGGAAACCACTGTGTATCGAGCATCCCAGACCTTGAAGGAAAAATTTAAAGAAAAAATTTCTAAGTTCAAACTTCCTTCAGGTTTGTAACCTGAGGATAGGTATAGGTTGGCACTCGAAATGCATCCACCTAAATTTTCTAGATTGCCTACCTCAGAGCTGGCTCTGGCTTGGTTTCCTCCGTACCCTTGGTGGTTGACTTGCAAAGAGATGTTCAAATACAAATCTCAACAGAAACCTAAGCCATTTAAGACTGTGACATGGGCTCGTTATTGGCTTCATAATTTCCCAGGACATCTTCGCTATGACCTTCCTGCCATTTCGATTACATCTAATCAAGGCACAGGTGCGAATG
This sequence comes from Vicia sativa, assembly GCA_021764765.1. Taxonomy (NCBI): domain Eukaryota; kingdom Viridiplantae; phylum Streptophyta; class Magnoliopsida; order Fabales; family Fabaceae; genus Vicia; species Vicia sativa. The sequence continues at coordinate 82,476,980 of CM038792.1, read as the reverse complement.
CTTGGGAAAATCCCAAATGTTTCTTACCTTCTTTATTTTTAACACTTTACTTTAATTGTTTCATTTTTCAGCCATCAGGATAAAGACTATTGCTTCGACACCCAAGGAAGGAAGTACGTCTCAACAAACTGTCGAAACTAGTGATGATGTGCCCCTAGCAATACCAACAACAACAACTACTACAACAACACCACCAACAACAACAAGCATTCCAACTCCAAAGGTAATCAACTAACCCTGATGTTTCGAATAAACTAGAGTTTATGATTTAGATCTAACTCACATTTAAACCTTTTCAGACAAGTAAACTTCCACCAACCACTCCCAAGAAAAGGAAGCAAAACGCCACTGGAAAGAATCCCAAGGCTGGTGGAAATTCCCCAACAGTTTCGAAGAAAAAACAAAAGAAAGAAGTTTCTAAAGGCGTTGATCCAACTAGCATTCCTGGACTCGATTCCAGAGATGTTGCTCCCTCCACAATATCCAAAATTCCACCTTCGACCTCCAACGTAATGTTGGAACATATTGATAGTAACCTTTCCTCTGACACTCCACAGGTAATTTGAAGTCGAATCCTTAACAAAAATAGTTATTCATACCTTGGCGCATACTCTTGACTTTTCTTTGTTTACGTAGGATACTTCGAATCAAAATCCCGCTACTTCGACTCCTCCACCAAAGACTGCTGATCCAATCAATTTTTATCCCCATGGGGACTCCAGCAATCTTGTGCAAAACAAAGGATCCTCCAATATGGTGATTCCAACTGGGGTTTCAGGGGCACAAGATGATCAAGGCACTTCCCCTCCATCGAAAGAGACAAATGAAGCATCACCCCATAAGGCTACAGAGAATCCAACAGAAAATCCTCTTCAAGAGTCTCCACTCGAAACCCTTCAAGAAAGCCCAAAGGTCACACATGCTGAAAAAGATAAAGCTGATTCTCCTCAAGAGAGTGAAGAATCTGCAGAAGAAGGATCTGAGGAAGATGAAGCCTGGAGCGGTTCGACTGATGGAACAGAATCTGATGCTAACAGCAGTGAAACCAATTCTATCGAAGTGGTGAATCTGGTTGACGATGGAGAGGACAATGAGTAAGACAAAGACGAAGGCAATGATGAAGAGACTAATAAGCCTATGGATGTCGCTATGAACGTGACTCCTTTGCGTATGGAACTTCCTCAATCTTCCCAATCCCACATGACTGAAGAGGAGTTAGCTCTCTTAAGGCGGAATGACCCAATTGGATATATGAAAGCTAAATTAGCTCAAAGGGATATTCCTCTTGCCAGGGCCGGCACTAGTTCGACTAACCACCCATTACCCTCAGATGATAGAGCCATACTCCTTCACAAAGTCAGAAAAACAATTCTTGATGTTGATTTGTTCGAAATTCTCAAAAGGGATAGTACTGCCTGCTATACTATGAAGGAGCTTCTCAATCAAGTTAACCTCGCAACTTGCTCCTTACCAGTCAGCACTCTATTGTTTGATCTTCAAGCATTGTTAGACAATATGACTGGATGTCTTCTTCAAGACGAATTCGTTGTTGTTAAAGTCCAAGAGAAACGAAACGCTATGGACGCTGCTTATGAGCATGCTTCAAAGCTTTCTAAAGAAGCTGAAGATCAAGCTATGCACTTAAAACAAGCCAAGATTGACTATGAAGCTCGAGCTCAGTCTATTCTCCTCTGGGAAAAGCAAATTCAAGAGCTCCAACAAAAGGTTAAGGAGGCCCAACAACAACAATTGGCGTACGAAACTGATACTATTGGGAATCAATTCGAAGAGCTCCTCAACAAAGGCCTTTCCGAAATGGAAGCAGCAGAGCAACTTAAAGGAGAAGTAGCCATCCTAGAAGGAGCAAGACGTTTCACCCACCAAAGGCTTGAGTCTTTTCGAAAGATTGAGAAACAATGCATATTTCTAAATCTTTGTTTGTTTGATTAATCTTAACTCTTGGTCTGTAATATCTAAACAACGCCATTTTGGCACTGTATGGTACCATTTTGGCATTCCTTTATAATATTTTGATTATGTTGTTATTTGAATCTCCTGTAGGCAAGGCCTATATTTTTTCAAATATTTTCCATTTACCTTTAAGATTCGCTTGTCATCTGCTAACTCTTCGATTTCGTATGCATTGTTTGAAAAGTTCTTTAGTATTCGAAAAGGTCCTTCCCAATGAGGTGACCATTTACCTAATGTCTTATTCTTCTTGTCCATGGGCAATATGGCTTTCCAGACTAAGTCATTAACAGTGAATATTTTACCTTTCACCCTTTTGTTATATGCCATGGCTACTCTTTCCTTTTGCCTCATTAGGATTTCCAATGCATGCAGTCTAACTTCGTCTAACTCAACTAACTCATTCATCATCATCTCCCAATATAATGCAGCTGGGATCTCATTTTGCCTTTGAATTCGAACTGATTGTAGGTGAATTTCCACTGGTAGCACTGCATCATGGCCAAATGTTAGTTGAAAAGGCGTGGTGTTAGTAGCTTCCTTAGGAGATGTTCTACAAGCCCATAGTATTTGATCTAGAGTCTTATGCCAATTCTTTGACTTTTTACCAACATGCTTTTTAATCAAACCTATTATCACTTTATTTGCTGCTTCGACCTGACCATTTTCTTGAGCATAATATGGTGTTGATGTTAGTAATCTAAACCCCATCTTGTGAGCAAATTCTTGCATCTTTCTACCAGTAAACACAGAACCTTGGTCTGTGGTTATGCTCTCTGGCAATCCGAACCTATAGATTATCTGCTTCTGTATGAACTCAATAATAGCTTCTTGATCAACAACTATTAGTGGTATTGCTTTGATCCACTTAGTAAAATAATCAATCCCTACCAAGATATATTTCTGTCCTTTAGACGAAGCAGGGTTGATTTCTCCTATTAAATCTAATGCCCATCCTCTAAAGGGCCATGGTTTAATGATCGAATGTAGCTCACTTGCAGGAGCATGCTGAATTCCTGCATGTTTCTGGCATTCTTCACACCCTTTAGCAAAATCTATACAATCTTTGAGCATGCTAGGCCAATACATACCATATCAGAATAACAACCATTTCATCTTATGACCTACTTGATGTGCCCCACATGCCCCATTATGGACCTCTGATAATGCTAAGTATGCCTCACTTTCTCCTAGGCACTTCAATAATACTCCTTTTTGGGTTTTCTTGAACAATTCGTTTCCCATGAGGACATATGACAATGCTTTATATTTTATCTTACTATCAACATTCAATGCCGAATTTTTTAGATAACTCACAATTGGACTTCGCCAGTCTACATCTGATAAGGTGTCTATGGCTAGTACTTCGAACCCCTGTTTGTCAGCGCAACCTAACTTTAAATTTTCTAAATCTGATTGTATGAGCCTAGTAACCATAACCCTTCCTCTTAATTCAATCAAATCCTCAAAGTTCTTTGTAGAAACTTTATATCCCGAAGCCAACTGTGTTAGGTCATTTGCTTCTTGATTTTCTATTCTTGGTATATGTTTAATATCCATGTATTCGAATTGTTTGAGTAGCCTGTTAACTATGACGAAGTATGTCATCAGATTGTCCTTTATGCATTTGTATTCCTTTGTTATTTGCTTGACTACTAACTCTGAATCTCCTTTAATTTCGACTTTAGTTGCCCCTAATTCCAACAAAGCTTCAAGTCCCACAATAAGCGCTTCGTACTCAGCTTCGTTGTTTGAGCAACGAGGACCATCTAACTTATACTTGAATTTTGTTGGAATTCCTTCAGGAGAAATTATAAGGACTCCAACACCACTACCATCCTTATGGGTCGAACCATCAAAGTATAGTTTCCAAGGTTGCATTTCCACATAACCCATGACAGTCTTTTCGACTAGTGAATGGTCCACAATGAAATCAGAAATTACTTGCCCTTTCACAGCTCTTAAAGGCATGAAAGTCAAAGAGTATTCTGTTAAGGCCAAAGCCCATTTACCAATTCTGCTATGCATTATTGGTTTCGAAAGCATGTGTTTGATAACGTCGAAATGAGATGACACATAAACATCAACAGGTTTTATATAATACTTAAGTTTGATACAGGAAAAATATAAACAAAGACATAACTTTTCTATGTTACTATATCTAGTTTCTGCATCATTTAACACCCTACTTAAATAGTATATGGCTCTTTCGACGCCATTGCTATCTTCCTGTGCTAACATACTACCTATGGTAAATTCAGAAGCAGATATGTACAATCTCATGGGTTTTCCCCATGAAGGTGGAGACAAGATAGGAGGCTGAGTGAGGTATCCTTTGATATTGTCAAATGCCTCCTGATGTGCTTCGTTCCACTCGAAGGCTTGGCCTTGCTTCAAACGAAGTAACGGAGAGAAAGCCTGGGTTCTTCCACTTAGATTCGAAATGAACCTTCTTAAAAAGTTAATCTTCCCTAACAAAGACTGCAACTCCCTTTTCGACGTAGGTGCTTTCGTCTCCATAATGGATTTGGTCTTGTTTTGGTTGATCTCGATACCTTTCTTATGAACCACAAAACCAAGAAAGTCTCCAGCCTGCACAAAAAATGCACACTTAAGGGGGTTCATTTTTAAGCCATGTTTTCTCATTCTTTCGAATGATTGGCTCAAATGATGCAAATGAGTTTCTGCAGATACTGATTTGATGACTATATCATCAATATACACCTGCATAAAAGTCTCAATGAAATCATGAAAGATTGAATTCATTGCCCTTTGATAGTTTGCTCCAGCATTTTTTAAACCAAAAGGCATCACCACCCATTCGTAGGTGCCTAAGGCTCCTGGACAACGAAATGTTGTCTTAGCAACGTCTTCCTCAGCAATAAAGATCTGGTTATACCCAGAGTATCCATCTAGCATACTTAAGAATTCGAATCCTGCAGCAGAGTCTATTAACATTTCTGCCACAGGCATGGAGTACTCATCTTTGGGGGTAGCAGTATTTAAATCCCTAAAATCTATGAAAATTCTCAGAGAGCCATTTTTCTTAATAACAGGTACTATATTTGCTAACCATTCGACATACCTTGTGGTTCTGATGAATCTGCAGCGCAACAACCTTTTGATTTCAGCTTTAATCTTTGTGAGAACTGCTGGTGCGAATCTTCTGGGAGTTTGCTTGATGGGCTTCTTGCCATCCTTAATTGGAAGTCTGTGCTCCACTAACTCTCTCTTCAAACCAGACATTTCATCATAGTCCCACGCAAAGCAATCTTTGTTTTTCTTGAGGACTTCGATCACTTCTTGCTTGAGACTTGGGTTGAGTCTTGCGCTCACGTAAGTAGTTCTCTTTGTGTTTTCATCCCCCAAATTCACTTCTTCGAGTGGATCCTGCGCCAACATTTTGGCACTTGAGTTTATAGGGTCCTTCTCGAAACCTAAGGGTTCTTTGTCATAGATGGCATTCAGCCTTTGATCTATTTCGACTATCTCGTGTTCTTCAAAGGGTGAGTCTTTCGAATCATCCCTATCTATTTCGTTCACTTTTGCAGTCATATTACCTATTTCAGCCTCTAAGGCCGCTTTCCATTTGTTCTCAGCCATGTAGGCCGAAATCTTTTCGAAGAAGGAGGACTCAATCATGGGTCAGGTTGTCGAATTCCCAGCCTGCTGCTCGTCTTTGTGTAGTGGCTTCGACTTCTTCATCTCCTTCGATTATCCTTCTGTCCTAGTATATTCCATCATGACGAAGGGTCATGTAATAGTGTGCGTTCCTGGTTTCGTTGATCTCATCACTTGGTGTACAAGGTGCAATTCTGGCTAAGTATTTATCATAATTTCTCTTATTGACTAAGTTTACTGCTGTCATAAAGTAGCTCTGATCCGCTTCGATGTTTTCTACAATACCATCTTCTCTCCATAAAACTAACCTCTGATGCATTGACGAAGGAACTGCTCCAACGCCATGGATCCATTCTCTCCCCAGCAACAAGTTGTAATTGGCTTTGGCTTCGATCACCATGAACATGGTGGGCCTGCAGCTTGATCCTACTGTTAGATCTACTTGAACTACCCTCAATGTCTGGCCTACTTTCCCTTTATAGTTCGATAGCACCATATTGTGTGGTTTGATGTCTACATCTTGTATCCCTAACTTCTTCAGCATGAAGTGGGGCATCAAGTTCACCACAGCGCCTCCATCCACCAAGACTTTATTTACTCCGTGTGTGCCAACTTTTGCTCGAATGAACAATGGCTTTAAATGATTCTTCATAGCTGGCTCTGGGTGCTCGAAGAAAGCATTCTGCTCTTCGACCGCTCCGTTATCCAATACGTAATAGCACACTGGCCTATGCTTCATCAGATCTATTGTATCATCCTCTTCGTGCTCTTCGATTTCAGTTTCCTATCCAAATTCACATGGCAACACAGATACCACGTTGCAGTTGATGTTGAGTGAAGATTCCCCCTCTGATTCGAAGTTGTTAGTTAGCATATCCTCATCTTCCTCTGGACCTGGTGTGTACTCCTTCGATTCACTTTGTTTCGTTTGAGAGAACAATCTCCTGCTAACTGGGGGTTTACCCTCAGGTTGATTATTTGGTGTAGGTTTGTTGGTACTTGATTCTGCTTTGTTCTTGATCGAAGTTACTCCTTTATCTAGTATAGCTTCCCTTTCAGCCTTTCGAATTCTTTGTTGCCTGCGCCATTGTGATCTTGACATAGGGTTTTTTCCTTTGTAGTTCTCTAACCTCACTTCTTCCCTCTTTGCCGTATTGAACTGCCTTCTATATGTCATGGCGTGGCGTGCATTTCGTTCATTGTTCCTCCATATGTCTTTCCCTTATCAGTCCTGACTTGCAGCCACTTGTCAGTTGGTACTTCAGCAGGATTTTGAACGTTACTCTTTGAGCGCCTCTAGGATAGGGACTGTCTGGTCTTCGTTGGGTGTAGTTGCTCTCGAAACGTTGGCTTGTCTGACCAGCTTCTTTGTGGTTCCAGCATGGGGCGAAGGGAATTGTTTCGAAGGCTCTGGCCACACTTTGATCATACACTGCAGAACACCTTGGACATACCAGGCATTTGGTGGCTCCTTTGTGACAACGGACTAGAAACTCCAATAAACTTTCCCCAGCCTTAGGATAGCATCTGAATAACTGGTTATCCTGACGCCAGTTGACACCAGTTCGTGCCCTCTGTTTCTTCTCGAAGTCTGCACAATTCTCTGATTGCAAATGATGCTGCATCTGGGACATAGTATCATTTCAGCATTTTCTTTGTGGCACAGCATAAGGTAATCTTTGAGACTGGCTTCCTTAGCGTAACTTTCTTCCATCCTATATTTCTCTTTCTCTAAATATCTTTCCATTTCCTCCATTTCGGAATGAGGTCTCTCCATATCCACCATGTTAACATCCATGTCTTCCCCCTTTATGTCATCATCTCCCCATCCTGTAGGTTTGATATCTTTGATTGGGGTTTTTGAACTTTCTGGAGCAGAATATTTCACCAGGTAGTCGAACTTTCCGCTGGGCTCCCCCAAGGTATCCCATATTTCTCTCTGAGGAAGAACTGGCGTTGTAATCCGGACTTTCTCCAATTTTAGCCTCAGGCCTTCAGTAGCCTGTGTCAATTCTTGCTTTCGATTCTCCTGGCCTTCAGTAGCCTGGATCTCTTTCAAAATAGTCAAAGATACTGCTTCGATCGAAGCCTCCTGTTCCTTATGGACGTCTTCAGTAACCTCCTTTTTGACTTCGACTGATACGCAGTCTTCATTTTCAGTGTTTTTCTCCCTTGACGAAGTGTCACCTTGATTTGCTTCCACCATATTTATTTCTCCAACGTATGCAGGCTCAGAGTAATTGGTGTCTGCCACATCCAAAGGGTCTTCGTCTACTTTCATTTTTGGCTTGTCAGCGAATTTCAACCTACCATCTTTGATTGCATTTTGAATCAGATCCCTGAAAAGAAAACACTGTGAGGTTTTGTGACCTAAGAAACTATGATACTTGCAGAATCCTCTTTTCTTTCTTTGATCTAGAGGAGGTAACTTGACATTGGATGGCACAATTAGTTGGCCATCTTTGACAAGCAAATCAAAAATTTCGTCACATTTTGTTACGTCGAAGGTATACACCTTCTTTGGGAATTTGTCACTTTTCTCATTTTCAACAATTTCTTTCCCTTTTGTGGGAACTAATAGTTTACAAGAGTAAGGTGGAGCCTGTTTTAATTCAGCGAGATCAATTTCGACCTCTTCGAATTCAAGATAATCCTCAACCTCCTCAGTTTCGACATAGGATATTCTCTCTTTCTTGTTACTTTTAAAAGCCCTGGCCTTCTCGGCCTTCAGTCTTTCGACTTGTCGAACTCTATCTGCTAATTGGGCCATATCCCTCAAATATTGTGTATCTAATTTCTTTCGAATAGAATAGTCTAGGCCACCAGCAGCCATTTCGACTAGCTCATGTTCAGGAACTACTGTGAAGCATCTAGGTTTTAAGAGTTTGAACCTATTCAGATAATCATCTATGGGTTCAGTAAATTTCCTCTTAACACTAGCTAGCTCTTTCAGACTTATTTTAGATTGTCCCATGTAGAATTGTTCATGGAATAATCTCTCTAAGAGAGTCCAAGTATCTATGGATCCAGGAGGCAATGTAGTGAACCATGTGAAAGCATTCTTAGTCAGGGAACTTGGGAAATATTTAATCCTAAGGTTCTCATTATTTGCTATGTCTCCTGCCTCGGTCAGATACCTGGCTATGTGTTCGACTGTTGATTCATTGGTGTCTCCGGCGAACTTCGTAAACTTAGGGACCTTATATCCCCTTGGTAAATCAGTGTGCATTACATATTCTGCTATAGGAGAGGCATAATTTGGCCTTCTAATTCCTGTATTGAGACCGTTTTGGGCCATAATCCTTTCTATCATGGTGGTTAAATTATTTTCTGCCAAGATATTGTCGTTTCGAATTCTATGAACGACTGCATCAGCATCCTGATGTCGACCCACCATGATAACTTCTCTAGGTTGTTCTTCTCGAGACGCTGGAGCTTCTAGCCTTTCGACCCTTGCCCCTGGTTCTATAAATCCCCTTTGTGGTTCCTCTCGAATCACTGGGGCTTCTAACCTTTCGATCCTTGCCCCTGGTTCTACAATTCCCCTTTGTGGTTCCTCTCGAATCACTGGGGCATCTATCCTTTGTGCCCTTGCTCCCAAATTAACCCCCTCTCTGACTGGTCTAAAAGGTGGGTCATCAGCAATTTGTTCTATGATAGGTATGTTTGCTCGAACCAATGCTTGATTCTGTCTATGCCTTTCTGGCGGAGCGAAGAAATCTGTTATTCGACTCATGTTATCCGTGTTTTCTCTGTTGGTCACAGTTACGTTTTGCACTATAGGGGCGAAGATCTCTTGCATAGTCTGTGCTAACACTCCTATCATATTATGGTTACTATCATCCATTAATTGTCTAAAGGCCATCTGATTTTCTGTGGTTAGGATAGGCAATGTACTATAACCTACTGACCCTTGGTTATTTGTCATAAATTGATTGGCCCCAGATCCATACCCACATTGTGGTGACGAATTCGATGTCGAAGTGTGCAAACCCGCCATAAAAGATGTTGGCATCCCATAAGAGGGATTTCTGGGTCTATTGCCATCGAAACTGGGTGGTCTAGTTGGTGGTGGGGTGGCGAAATGGGTTTGTGTTCCCACTGTTGGGGCAAATCCCCCAAGATAACCAGTGGTTCCTGTATTTCCTAGGATCGAATTGTTAGTTATCATGCCACTTGCTTCATTTGTGGCCACATTATTGATAGAAGATGCAACAGACTGTGCGTTCGAAGGGATCGTGTTAGACGTTCCCGTCAAATCGGACGTATTAGTGTCTGTTCCATGTGGGGCATTTTGTTCCCCTTGTTGATTGCTTGGATTAGACATCTTGTTATTACGTTTTCTCCTGGGTATAGGTTGGTTACTATTGGTTATTTTACCACTTCTAAGGTTCATATAACAGCGAACTTAACACTCAGAAAAGAACTCTACAGTTATTATATCCTAACAATCTTCACTTTTTTTTTCTTAACAACCAATGGGTCCCACTGGGCGTGCCAATTTGTTTACAGTGATTTCTGGTAAACAACCGCTAGTCTTCCAAACTATCAAATAATCTTAATGACTGTTATTCAATTTCTCTGGTAACTTGCAGGATCGACTAGATTGATCCTATGGGGTTTGGTCGTTTGGGATAAATGTACTAGTAAGACTGGTATTCATAGTTAGGATTTTAATCAAAGTGTTTTAAAGGCATTTACTCTATTTCGATTACCATATTGAATGATTCCAAGGACTTAATTAAACAAATAAACGTGAAACTAGACTAAATGATTAAAGATTCGAATACGATAAGCAATGTTTGAATGCAGAAAAGAGTAAAGACTTTAATGTAAAGATCTCAATGTAAAAACATGAATGTAAAGGCATGAATGTAAAGGTTTGAATGTAAAGTGTAAAGAACTCGAATGTAAGAATAACAACAAATAAATGACTTTGAATGCAAAATATTCGAAATGACAGTAAAATGACAATGGAAGATAAACTGGAAAATGTAAAGAGTTTTTACTGAATTATAAATGTTTGGTGTCATCATACGTACATTGTTCGAGCATTCGTTTCCCTAGCCATGTGGTATTTTGAATGTTTACTGAATTTTGTACAATAGATATGACACACGAAATCCTAACATTAAGACTTCTATTTATACTATTTCGACCATAACGGTCTTGCTATAGAATCCTGCCACGTTCGAAGCATGCAAAGTTTTGCCTCTCTCTAGCCTCCACGCGTCTTCGAACGCTCCAGCGCATATATATTTGATTTCCAATATCCCGCGCGCGTTTGAATTTCAAATGTCTAGGCAGCCTTTGCTTCGAATTCGTTTCACAACCTCCACGAACACAACCTCGCTACCGCTTCGAAGCTTCTTTTACATGTATATTCATAATTGTCATTCGAAGCTTCGAGTTTTGATATTTCCATTCGAAGAACATCATCTTCCATTCCGAAACATAACACTTGCCTTATTCCATCAACGTCAAGCTGTTTCATTTTGAACTATATTGTCAAAATCTTCAGCCAACAAAATGCCCCTTTAAAATATGTATTTCGAACCTTTTGAGAAATACTTATTTTAAACATATTTATAAGATTTTGATGTGACTTTGAGTAATCATGATATTTACTATATATGACTTCAACCACGTCAATTAAGACGCCTCTTGGATTTCTTAACCGTTTTGGAACAGTGACCACAGCATCGTGCAGTTAAAGAATAATGATTATATTTGATCATGCTTATTACCAACATCAGCTTTTACGCCACCTCTTCCTAAATCCAACCCACGACTTCCTCGTACTCCTAACCTCACTTAGTGGGTGTTTAAACTTCCTCACTATAAAAGTATATCAGTTTAGTCTTTTTCCTTTTTTTCCAACTTCTGAAAATTTCTTCCTCTTCTACTCTCACTAAAACCCTAGAACTTCCAACAACTTCAACAATGTCTTCAACCACATCATCTCAACTGAAGAAAACTTCAAAGAAGAAAAGCAAGAACACAAGAACAATCATGGAGAGCAAGGTAGGCATTTACCAGGGTCAGTCTGTGCTTATTACTCAAATGATCTCTAAGGAAAAGGAAATGCTCTACGCCTCTCAGGTATTGATCCCTACTAACGCTGCTGGAAAAAGATTTGCTTTGATGGGTCCTCTTACTGTTTTTGAAATCTTGAAAGACACCAGGAAAATCTTCCCTGTCTGCTATAACTTCAAACCCTTGTTTAATAAAATGGATATCCCTAGGATAGGAACTGAAAATATAGGCGAATCTTCTGATCCGAAAGCCATAGAAACTCCAATCGTTCCCCCAAAGGATCCTTTTGTCTTGGATTATGTAAAAAGTAACTTTAAACCATTTCGATCTTGCCCTACCTCAGACATAGCTTACCAAAACTGGTTTACCAAAGTGGAAGCCAAGAAATCCCAACAATGGGAGGAATTAGGCATCTACAATCTAATTAAGTTGTCGAAACCAGGTTTCACCTATAGTCACCCACTGTTATTTGCATCATTATATTTCTGGGACAGTACCTACAATACCTTCCATCTTCCTGGCGGAATGATAACGCCTACCTTTTTGACATAGCTGCTATCACTGGTCTTTCACCAGTAGGTGAAACTTACATCCCTGATAATGAAAAACATTCCAGTATTATTGACTTCGATGTCAAATTAGCCAGTTTTTCCAAATTCATTAGCCATTACCACACTGAAGGAGATAGCGTCTCGGACGTAGAACACATTGCTTTCATGACTTTATGGTTGTCAAGATATGTATTCTGTAGCAGATCCTTGCAAGTAGCAAGTAGGTTTATCCCTTTAGCTAGAGATTTGCATGAGAATAGGAGGGTATGTCTGAGCGAACTGCTGCTTGTTGATCTCTATGAAAGTTTAAGATCAACCATTTCTAGTTTGAAATCCCATACTCCCAAAAACATCCTTCTAGCTGGCCCTTTCTGGTTGCTCCAATTATGGCTCAATGCCATGTTCGAATCCTCCTTATCAACTGCTGACACCGTTGTTGAACAAGATCCGGAGATAGCGGATAGAATTATTGAAGGCACAAGGCTACGAAAACTCACCCCTAATGATGACAAAGATGACTTCAAAGTCCTTTTCTCAAACTATATCATGATTTTCTCCAAGAGACACAAATTTGAAGAGACCATGGCACCCTTCGCTTCGAGGACTCATGGACCATCATGGTTCACCATGTCTCTTTCAGAAGTTGTTAAAAGTAAAGAAATTCAATTTATTTGGAAAGCCTTTTTGCTCCCTAGATTAATTTCCTCACGAATCACTTCTTCCAAGAATCAAATCTTCCTCTTTGCCTATCAACCTAACTTTGTCTCCAGACAATTTGGCCTGTGTCAGTTAATCCCTGAACCTCTGTTCCAAACACAGAGTGCCATCACTTCTGGTCGAACCTTTAAAGCAAGAGAAGCCAAACTGCAACAAGAACAGTATCAGGACTTTGCTCAGTTTGAACTACTACCTTTTGAACCAACATACTTCACAGCCAAAGGGTTCCTGGAATGGTGGACTAAGTTTTATCAATCATATATGTTTGACACCCTCACCATTCAAAAGAAGCTAACTGATGCGTTCAATGTGCAGGTACACTCCAAGAAAGGTATGTTCACTCACGCCAAAGAAATTAGAGCTTTCCAAAATTATTTCGAAACCACTTATGATCCCACACGCTTGGAAACCACTGTGTATCGAGCATCCCAGACCTTGAAGGAAAAATTTAAAGAAAAAATTTCTAAGTTCAAACTTCCTTCAGGTTTGTAACCTGAGGATAGGTATAGGTTGGCACTCGAAATGCATCCACCTAAATTTTCTAGATTGCCTACCTCAGAGCTGGCTCTGGCTTGGTTTCCTCCGTACCCTTGGTGGTTGACTTGCAAAGAGATGTTCAAATACAAATCTCAACAGAAACCTAAGCCATTTAAGACTGTGACATGGGCTCGTTATTGGCTTCATAATTTCCCAGGACATCTTCGCTATGACCTTCCTGCCATTTCGATTACATCTAATCAAGGCACAGGTGCGAATGCTTGGGAAAATCCCAAATGTTTCTTACCTTCTTTATTTTTAACACTTTACTTTAATTGTTTCATTTTTCAGCCATCAGGATAAAGACTATTGCTTCGACACCCAAGGAAGGAAGTACGTCTCAACAAACTGTCGAAACTAGTGATGATGTGCCCCTAGCAATACCAACAACAACAACTACTACAACAACACCACCAACAACAACAAGCATTCCAACTCCAAAGGTAATCAACTAACCCTGATGTTTCGAATAAACTAGAGTTTATGATTTAGATCTAACTCACATTTAAACCTTTTCAGACAAGTAAACTTCCACCAACCACTCCCAAGAAAAGGAAGCAAAACGCCACTGGAAAGAATCCCAAGGCTGGTGGAAATTCCCCAACAGTTTCGAAGAAAAAACAAAAGAAAGAAGTTTCTAAAGGCGTTGATCCAACTAGCATTCCTGGACTCGATTCCAGAGATGTTGCTCCCTCCACAATATCCAAAATTCCACCTTCGACCTCCAACGTAATGTTGGAACATATTGATAGTAACCTTTCCTCTGACACTCCACAGGTAATTTGAAGTCGAATCCTTAACAAAAATAGTTATTCATACCTTGGCGCATACTCTTGACTTTTCTTTGTTTACGTAGGATACTTCGAATCAAAATCCCGCTACTTCGACTCCTCCACCAAAGACTGCTGATCCAATCAATTTTTATCCCCATGGGGACTCCAGCAATCTTGTGCAAAACAAAGGATCCTCCAATATGGTGATTCCAACTGGGGTTTCAGGGGCACAAGATGATCAAGGCACTTCCCCTCCATCGAAAGAGACAAATGAAGCATCACCCCATAAGGCTACAGAGAATCCAACAGAAAATCCTCTTCAAGAGTCTCCACTCGAAACCCTTCAAGAAAGCCCAAAGGTCACACATGCTGAAAAAGATAAAGCTGATTCTCCTCAAGAGAGTGAAGAATCTGCAGAAGAAGGATCTGAGGAAGATGAAGCCTGGAGCGGTTCGACTGATGGAACAGAATCTGATGCTAACAGCAGTGAAACCAATTCTATCGAAGTGGTGAATCTGGTTGACGATGGAGAGGACAATGAGTAAGACAAAGACGAAGGCAATGATGAAGAGACTAATAAGCCTATGGATGTCGCTATGAACGTGACTCCTTTGCGTATGGAACTTCCTCAATCTTCCCAATCCCACATGACTGAAGAGGAGTTAGCTCTCTTAAGGCGGAATGACCCAATTGGATATATGAAAGCTAAATTAGCTCAAAGGGATATTCCTCTTGCCAGGGCCGGCACTAGTTCGACTAACCACCCATTACCCTCAGATGATAGAGCCATACTCCTTCACAAAGTCAGAAAAACAATTCTTGATGTTGATTTGTTCGAAATTCTCAAAAGGGATAGTACTGCCTGCTATACTATGAAGGAGCTTCTCAATCAAGTTAACCTCGCAACTTGCTCCTTACCAGTCAGCACTCTATTGTTTGATCTTCAAGCATTGTTAGACAATATGACTGGATGTCTTCTTCAAGACGAATTCGTTGTTGTTAAAGTCCAAGAGAAACGAAACGCTATGGACGCTGCTTATGAGCATGCTTCAAAGCTTTCTAAAGAAGCTGAAGATCAAGCTATGCACTTAAAACAAGCCAAGATTGACTATGAAGCTCGAGCTCAGTCTATTCTCCTCTGGGAAAAGCAAATTCAAGAGCTCCAACAAAAGGTTAAGGAGGCCCAACAACAACAATTGGCGTACGAAACTGATACTATTGGGAATCAATTCGAAGAGCTCCTCAACAAAGGCCTTTCCGAAATGGAAGCAGCAGAGCAACTTAAAGGAGAAGTAGCCATCCTAGAAGGAGCAAGACGTTTCACCCACCAAAGGCTTGAGTCTTTTCGAAGCACTTTCAAAAGATTGAGAAACAATGCATATTTCTAAATCTTTGTTTATTTGATTAATCTTAACTCTTGGTCTGTAATATCTAAACAACGCCATTTTGGCACTGTATGGTACCATTTTGGCATTCCTTTATAATATTTTGATTATGTTGTTATTTGAATCTCCTGTAGGCAAGGCCTATATTTTTTCAAATATTTTCCATTTACCTTTAAGATTCGCTTGTCATCTGCTAACTCTTCGATTTCGTATGCATTATTTGAAAAGTTCTTTAGTATTCGAAAAGGTCCTTCCCAATGAGGTGACCATTTACCTAATGTCTTATTCTTCTTGTCCATGGGCAATATGGCTTTCCAGACTAAGTCATTAACAGTGAATATTTTACCTTTCACCCTTTTGTTATATGCCCTGGCTACTCTTTCCTTTTGCCTCATTAGGATTTCCAATGCATGCAGTCTAACTTCGTCTAACTCAACTAACTCATTCATCATCATCTCCCAATATAATGCAGCTGGGATCTCATTTTGCCTTTGAATTCGAACTGATTGTTGGTGAATTTCCACTGGTAGCACTACATCATGGCCAAATGTCAGTTGAAAAGGCGTGGTGTTAGTAGCTTCCTTAGGAGATGTTCTACAAGTCCATAGTATTTGATCTAGAGTCTTATGCCAATTCTTTGGCTTTTTACCAACATGCTTTTTAATCAAACCTATTATCACTTTATTTGCTGCTTCGACCTGACCATTTTCTTGAGCATAATATGGTGTTGATGTTAGTAATCTAAACCCCATCTTGTGAGCAAATTCTTGCATCTTTCTACCAGTAAACACAGAACCTTGGTCTGTGGTTATGCTCTCTGGCAATCCGAACCTATAGATTATCTGCTTCTGTATGAACTCAATAATAGCTTCTTGATCAACAACTATTAGTGGTATTGCTTTGATCCACTTAGTAAAATAATCAATCCCTACCAAGATATATTTCTGTCCTTTAGACGAAGCAGGGTTGATTTCTCCTATTAAATCTAATGCCCATCCTCTAAAGGGCCATGGTTTAATGATCGAATGTAGCTCACTTGCAGGAGCATGCTGAATTCCTGCATGTTTCTGGCATTCTTCACACCCTTTAGCAAAATCTATACAATCTTTGAGCATGCTAGGCCAATACATACCATATCAGAATAACAACCATTTCATCTTATGACCTACTTGATGTGCCCCACATGCCCCATTATGGACCTCTGATAATGCTAAGTATGCCTCACTTTCTCCTAGGCACTTCAATAATACTCCTTTTTGGGTTTTCTTGAACAATTCGTTTCCCATGAGGACATATGACAATGCTTTATATTTTATCTTACTATCAACATTCAATGCCGAATTTTTTAGATAACTCACAATTGGACTTCGCCAGTCTACATCTGATAAGGTGTCTATGGCTAGTACTTCGAACCCCTGTTTGTCAGCGCAACCTAACTTTAAATTTTCTAAATCTGATTGTATGAGCCTAGTAACCATAACCCTTCCTCTTAATTCAATCAAATCCTCAAAGTTCTTTGTAGAAACTTTATATCCCGAAGCCAACTGTGTTAGGTCATTTGCTTCTTGATTTTCTATTCTTGGTATATGTTTAATATCCATGTATTCGAATTGTTTGAGTAGCCTGTTAACTATGACGAAGTATGTCATCAGATTGTCCTTTATGCATTTGTATTCCTTTGTTATTTGCTTGACTACTAACTCTGAATCTCCTTTAATTTCGACTTTAGTTGCCCCTAATTCCAACAAAGCTTCAAGTCCCACAATAAGCGCTTCGTACTCAGCTTCGTTGTTTGAGCAACGAGGACCATCTAACTTATACTTGAATTTTGTTGGAATTCCTTCAGGAGAAATTATAAGGACTCCAACACCACTACCATCCTTATGGGTCGAACCATCAAAGTATAGTTTCCAAGGTTGCATTTCCACATAACCCATGACAGTCTTTTCGACTAGTGAATGGTCCACAATGAAATCAGAAATTACTTGCCCTTTCACAGCTCTTAAAGGCATGAAAGTCAAAGAGTATTCTGTTAAGGCCAAAGCCCATTTACCAATTCTGCTATGCATTATTGGTTTCGAAAGCATGTGTTTGATAACGTCGAAATGAGATGACACATAAACATCAACAGGTTTTATATAATACTTAAGTTTGATACAGGAAAAATATAAACAAAGACATAACTTTTCTATGTTACTATATCTAGTTTCTGCATCATTTAACACCCTACTTAAATAGTATATGGCTCTTTCGACGCCATTGCTATCTTCCTGTGCTAACATACTACCTATGGTAAATTCAGAAGCAGATATGTACAATCTCATGGGTTTTCCCCATGAAGGTGGAGACAAGATAGGAGGCTGAGTGAGGTATCCTTTGATATTGTCAAATGCCTCCTGATGTGCTTCGTTCCACTCGAAGGCTTGGCCTTGCTTCAAACGAAGTAACGGAGAGAAAGCCTGGGTTCTTCCACTTAGATTCGAAATGAACCTTCTTAAAAAGTTAATCTTCCCTAACAAAGACTGCAACTCCCTTTTCGACGTAGGTGCTTTCGTCTCCATAATGGATTTGGTCTTGTTTTGGTTGATCTCGATACCTTTCTTATGAACCACAAAACCAAGAAAGTCTCCAGCCTGCACAAAAAATGCACACTTAAGGGGGTTCATTTTTAAGCCATGTTTTCTCATTCTTTCGAATGATTGGCTCAAATGATGCAAATGAGTTTCTGCAGATACTGATTTGATGACTATATCATCAATATACACCTGCATAAAAGTCTCAATGAAATCATGAAAGATTGAATTCATTGCCCTTTGATAGTTTGCTCCAGCATTTTTTAAACCAAAAGGCATCACCACCCATTCGTAGGTGCCTAAGGCTCCTGGACAACGAAATGTTGTCTTAGCAACGTCTTCCTCAGCAATAAAGATCTGGTTATACCCAGAGTATCCATCTAGCATACTTAAGAATTCGAATCCTGCAGCAGAGTCTATTAACATTTCTGCCACAGGCATGGAGTACTCATCTTTGGGGGTAGCAGTATTTAAATCCCTAAAATCTATGAAAATTCTCAGAGAGCCATTTTTCTTAATAACAGGTACTATATTTGCTAACCATTCGACATACCTTGTGGTTCTGATGAATCTGCAGCGCAACAACCTTTTGATTTCAGCTTTAATCTTTGTGAGAACTGCTGGTGCGAATCTTCTGGGAGTTTGCTTGATGGGCTTCTTGCCATCCTTAATTGGAAGTCTGTGCTCCACTAACTCTCTCTTCAAACCAGACATTTCATCATAGTCCCACGCAAAGCAATCTTTGTTTTTCTTGAGGACTTCGATCACTTCTTGCTTGAGACTTGGGTTGAGTCTTGCGCTCACGTAAGTAGTTCTCTTTGTGTTTTCATCCCCCAAATTCACTTCTTCGAGTGGATCCTGCGCCAACATTTTGGCACTTGAGTTTATAGGGTCCTTCTCGAAACCTAAGGGTTCTTTGTCATAGATGGCATTCAGCCTTTGATCTATTTCGACTATCTCGTGTTCTTCAAAGGGTGAGTCTTTCGAATCATCCCTATCTATTTCGTTCACTTTTGCAGTCATATTACCTATTTCAGCCTCTAAGGCCGCTTTCCATTTGTTCTCAGCCATGTAGGCCGAAATCTTTTCGAAGAAGGAGGACTCAATCATGGGTCAGGTTGTCGAATTCCCAGCCTGCTGCTCGTCTTTGTGTAGTGGCTTCGACTTCTTCATCTCCTTCGATTATCCTTCTGTCCTAGTATATTCCATCATGACGAAGGGTCATGTAATAGTGTGCGTTCCTGGTTTCGTTGATCTCATCACTTGGTGTACAAGGTGCAATTCTGGCTAAGTATTTATCATAATTTCTCTTATTGACTAAGTTTACTGCTGTCATAAAGTAGCTCTGATCCGCTTCGATGTTTTCTACAATACCATCTTCTCTCCATAAAACTAACCTCTGATGCATTGACGAAGGAACTGCTCCAACGCCATGGATCCATTCTCTCCCCAGCAACAAGTTGTAATTGGCTTTGGCTTCGATCACCATGAACATGGTGGGCCTGCAGCTTGATCCTACTGTTAGATCTACTTGAACTACCCTCAATGTCTGGCCTACTTTCCCTTTATAGTTCGATAGCACCATATTGTGTGGTTTGATGTCTACATCTTGTATCCCTAACTTCTTCAGCATGAAGTGGGGCATCAAGTTCACCACAGCGCCTCCATCCACCAAGACTTTATTTACTCCGTGTGTGCCAACTTTTGCTCGAATGAACAATGGCTTTAAATGATTCTTCATAGCTGGCTCTGGGTGCTCGAAGAAAGCATTCTGCTCTTCGACCGCTCCGTTATCCAATACGTAATAGCACACTGGCCTATGCTTCATCAGATCTATTGTATCATCCTCTTCGTGCTCTTCGATTTCAGTTTCCTATCCAAATTCACATGGCAACACAGATACCACGTTGCAGTTGATGTTGAGTGAAGATTCCCCCTCTGATTCGAAGTTGTTAGTTAGCATATCCTCATCTTCCTCTGGACCTGGTGTGTACTCCTTCGATTCACTTTGTTTCGTTTCAGAGAACAATCTCCTGCTAACTGGGGGTTTACCCTCAGGTTGATTATTTGGTGTAGGTTTGTTGGTACTTGATTCTGCTTTGTTCTTGATCGAAGTTACTCCTTTATCTAGTATAGCTTCCCTTTCAGCCTTTCGAATTCTTTGTTGCCTGCGCCATTGTGATCTTGACATAGGGTTTTTTCCTTTGTAGTTCTCTAACCTCACTTCTTCCCTCTTTGCCGTATTGAACTGCCTTCTATATGTCATGGCGTGGCGTGCATTTCGTTCATTGTTCCTCCATATGTCTTTCCCCTTATCAGTCCTGACTTGCAGCCACTTGTCTGTTGGTACTTCAGCAGGGATTTTGAACGTTACTCTTTGAGCGCCTCTAGGATAGGGACTGTCTGGTCTTCGTTGGGTGTAGTTGCTCTCGAAACGTTGGCTTGTCTGACCAGCTTCTTTGTGGTTCCAGCATGGGGCGAAGGGAATTGTTTCGAAGGCTCTGGCCACACTTTGATCATACACTGCAGAACACCTTGGACATACCAGGCATTTGGTGGCTCCTTTGTGACAACGGACTAGAAACTCCAATAAACTTTCCCCAGCCTTAGGATAGCATCTGAATAACTGGTTATCCTGACGCCAGTTGACACCAGTTCGTGCCCTCTGTTTCTTCTCGAAGTCTGCACAATTCTCTGATTGCAAATGATGCTGCATCTGGGACATAGTATCATTTCAGCATTTTCTTTGTGGCACAGCATAAGGTAATCTTTGAGACTGGCTTCCTTAGCGTAACTTTCTTCCATCCTATATTTCTCTTTCTCTAAATATCTTTCCATTTCCTCCATTTCGGAATGAGGTCTCTCCATATCCACCATGTTAACATCCATGTCTTCCCCCTTTATGTCATCATCTCCCCATCCTGTAGGTTTGATATCTTTGATTGGGGTTTTTGAACTTTCTGGAGCAGAATATTTCACCAGGTAGTCGAACTTTCCGCTGGGCTCCCCCAAGGTATCCCATATTTCTCTCTGAGGAAGAACTGGCGTTGTAATCCGGACTTTCTCCAATTTTAGCCTCAGGCCTTCAGTAGCCTGTGTCAATTCTTGCTTTCGATTCTCCTGGCCTTCAGTAGCCTGGATCTCTTTCAAAATAGTCAAAGATACTGCTTCGATCGAAGCCTCCTGTTCCTTATGGACGTCTTCAGTAACCTCCTTTTGACTTCGACTGATACGAAGTCTTCATTTTCAGTGTTTTTCTCCCTTGACGAAGTGTCACCTTGATTTGCTTCCACCATATTTATTTCTCCAACGTATGCAGGCTCAGAGTAATTGGTGTCTGCCACATCCAAAGGGTCTTCGTCTACTTTCATTTTTGGCTTGTCAGTGAATTTCAACCTACCATCTTTGATTGCATTTTGAATCAGATCCCTGAAAAGAAAACACTGTGAGGTTTTGTGACCTAAGAAACTATGATACTTGCAGAATCCTCTTTTCTTTCTTTGATCTAGAGGAGGTAACTTGACATTGGATGGCACAATTAGTTGGCCATCTTTGACAAGCAAATCAAAAATTTCGTCACATTTTGTTACGTCGAAGGTATACACCTTCTTTGGGAATTTGTCACTTTTCTCATTTTCAACAATTTCTTTCCCTTTTGTGGGAACTAATAGTTTACAAGAGTAAGGTGGAGCCTGTTTTAATTCAGCGAGATCAATTTCGACCTCTTCGAATTCAAGATAATCCTCAACCTCCTCAGTTTCGACATAGGATATTCTCTCTTTCTTGTTACTTTTAAAAGCCCTGGCCTTCTCGGCCTTGAGTCTTTCGACTTGTCGAACTCTATCTGCTAATTGGGCCATATCCCTCAAATATTGTGTATCTAATTTCTTTCGAATAGAATAGTCTAGGCCACCAGAAGCCATTTCGACTAGCTCATGTTGAGGAACTACTGTGAAGCATCTAGGTTTTAAGAGTTTGAACCTATTGAGATAATCATCTATGGGTTCAGTAAATTTCCTCTTAACACTAGCTAGCTCTTTCAGACTTATTTTAGATTGTCCCATGTAGAATTGTTCATGGAATAATCTCTCTAAGAGAGTCCAAGTATCTATGGATCCAGGAGGCAATGTAGTGAACCATGTGAAAGCATTCTTAGTCAGGGAACTTGGGAAATATTTAATCCTAAGGTTCTCATTATTTGCTATGTCTCCGCCCGGTCGATACAGCTATGTGTTCGACTGTTGATTCATTGGTGTCTCCGGCGAACTTCGTAAACTTAGGGACCTTATATCCCCTTGGTAAATCAGTGTGCATTACATATTCTGCTATAGGAGAGGCATAATTTGGCCTTCTAATTCCTGTATTGAGACCGTTTTGGGCCATAATCCTTTCTATCATGGTGGTTAAATTATTTTCTGCCAAGATATTGTCGTTTCCGAATTCTATGAACGACTGCATCAGCATCCTGATGTCGACCCACCATGATAACTTCTCTAGGTTGTTCTTCTCGAGACGCTGGAGCTTCTAGCCTTTCGACCCTTGCCCCTGGTTCTATAAATCCCCTTTGTGGTTCCTCTCGAATCACTGGGGCTTCTAACCTTTCGATCCTTGCCCCTGGTTCTACAATTCCCCTTTGTGGTTCCTCTCGAATCACTGGGGCATCTATCCTTTGTGCCCTTGCTCCCAAATTAACCCCCTCTCTGACTGGTCTAAAAGGTGGGTCATCAGCAATTTGTTCTATGATAGGTATGTTTGCTCGAACCAATGCTTGATTCTGTCTATGCCTTTCTGGCGGAGCGAAGAAATCTGTTATTCGACTCATGTTATCCGTGTTTTCTCTGTTGGTCACAGTTACGTTTTGCACTATAGGGGCGAAGATCTCTTGCATAGTCTGTGCTAACACTCCTATCATATTATGGTTACTATCATCCATTAATTGTCTAAAGGCCATCTGATTTTCTGTGGTTAGGATAGGCAATGTACTATAACCTACTGACCCTTGGTTATTTGTCATAAATTGATTGGCCCCAGATCCATACCCACATTGTGGTGACGAATTCGATGTCGAAGTGTGCAAACCCGCCATAAAAGATGTTGGCATCCCATAAGAGGGATTTCTGGGTCTATTGCCATCGAAACTGGGTGGTCTAGTTGGTGGTGGGGTGGCGAAATGGGTTTGTGTTCCCACTGTTGGGGCAAATCCCCCAAGATAACCAGTGGTTCCTGTATTTCCTAGGATCGAATTGTTAGTTATCATGCCACTTGCTTCATTTGTGGCCACATTATTGATAGAAGATGCAACAGACTGTGCGTTCGAAGGGATCGTGTTAGACGTTCCCGTCAAATCGGACGTATTAGTGTCTGTTCCATGTGGGGCATTTTGTTCCCCTTGTTGATTGCTTGGATTAGACATCTTGTTATTACGTTTTCTCCTGGGTATAGGTTGGTTACTATTGGTTATTTTACCACTTCTAAGGTTCATATAACAGCGAACTTAACACTCAGAAAAGAACTCTACAGTTATTATATCCTAACAATCTTCACTTTTTTTTTCTTAACAACCAATGGGTCCCACTGGGCGTGCCAATTTGTTTACAGTGATTTCTGGTAAACAACCGCTAGTCTTCCAAACTATCAAATAATCTTAATGACTGTTATTCAATTTCTCTGGTAACTTGCAGGATCGACTAGATTGATCCTATGGGGTTTGGTCGTTTGGGATAAATGTACTAGTAAGACTGGTGTTCATAGTTAGGATTTTAATCAAAGTGTTTTAAAGGCATTTACTCTATTTCGATTACCATATTGAATGATTCCAAGGACTTAATTAAACAAATAAACGTGAAACTAGACTAAATGATTAAAGATTCGAATACGATAAGCAATGTTTGAATGCAGAAAAGAGTAAAGACTTTAATGTAAAGATCTCAATGTAAAAACATGAATGTAAAGGCATGAATGTAAAGGTTTGAATGTAAAGTGTAAAGAACTCGAATGTAAGAATAACAACAAATAAATGACTTTGAATGCAAAATATTCGAAATGACAGTAAAATGACAATGGAAGATAAACTGGAAAATGTAAAGAGTTTTTACTGAATTGTAAATGTTTGGTGTCATCATA
Source organism: Vicia sativa (assembly GCA_021764765.1). Lineage (NCBI taxonomy): Eukaryota > Viridiplantae > Streptophyta > Magnoliopsida > Fabales > Fabaceae > Vicia > Vicia sativa. Next base: position 82,452,696 of record CM038792.1, on the reverse strand, counting down.
CGTACATTGTTCGAGCATTCGTTTCCCTAGCCATGTGGTATTTTGAATGTTTACTGAATTTTGTACAATAGATATGACACACGAAATCCTAACATTAAGACTTCTATTTATACTATTTCGACCATAACGGTCTTGCTATAGAATCCTGCCACGTTCGAAGCATGCAAAGCTTTGCCTCTCTCTAGCCTCCACGCGTCTTCGAACGCTCCAGCGCATATATATTTGATTTCCAATATCCCGCGCGCGTTTGAGTTTCAAATGTCTAGGCAGCCTTCGCTTCGAATTCGTTTCACAACCCCCACGAACACAACCTCGCTACCGCTTCGAAGCTTCTTTTACATGTATATTCATAATTGTCATTCGAAGCTTCGAGTTTTGACATTTCCATTCGAAGAACATCATCTTCCATTCCGAAACATAACACTTGCCTTATTCCATCAACGTCAAGCTGTTTCATTTTGAACTATATTGTCAAAATCTTCAGCCAACAAAATGCCCCTTTAAAATATGTATTTCGAACCTTTTGAGAAATACTTATTTTAAACATATTTATAAGATTTTGATGTGACTTTGAGTAATCATGATATTTACTATATATGACTTCAACCACGTCAATTAAGACGCCTCTTGGATTTCTTAACCGTTTTGGAACAGTGACCACAGCATCGTGCAGTTAAAGAATAATGATTATATTTGATCATGCTTATTACCAACATCAGCTTTTACGCCACCTCTTCCTAAATCCAACCCACGACTTCCTCGTACTCCTAACCTCACTTAGTGGGTGTTTAAACTTCCTCACTATAAAAGTATATCAGTTTAGTCTTTTTCCTTTTTTTCCAACTTCTGAAAATTTCTTCCTCTTCTACTCTCACTAAAACCCTAGAACTTCCAACAACTTCAACAATGTCTTCAACCACATCATCTCAACTGAAGAAAACTTCAAAGAAGAAAAGCAAGAACACAAGAACAATCATGGAGAGCAAGGTAGGCATTTACCAGGGTCAGTCTGTGCTTATTACTCAAATGATCTCTAAGGAAAAGGAAATGCTCTACGCCTCTCAGGTATTGATCCCTACTAACGCTGCTGGAAAAAGATTTGCTTTGATGGGTCCTCTTACTGTTTTTGAAATCTTGAAAGACACCAGGAAAATCTTCCCTGTCTGCTATAACTTCAAACCCTTGTTTAATAAAATGGATATCCCTAGGATAGGAACTGAAAATATAGGCGAATCTTCTGATCCGAAAGCCATAGAAACTCCAATCGTTCCCCCAAAGGATCCTTTTGTCTTGGATTATGTAAAAAGTAACTTTAAACCATTTCGATCTTGCCCTACCTCAGACATAGCTTACCAAAACTGGTTTACCAAAGTGGAAGCCAAGAAATCCCAACAATGGGAGGAATTAGGCATCTACAATCTAATTAAGTTGTCGAAACCAGGTTTCACCTATAGTCACCCACTGTTATTTGCATCATTATATTTCTGGGACAGTACCTACAATACCTTCCATCTTCCTGGCGGAATGATAACGCCTACCTTTTTGACATAGCTGCTATCACTGGTCTTTCACCAGTAGGTGAAACTTACATCCCTGATAATGAAAAACATTCCAGTATTATTGACTTCGATGTCAAATTAGCCAGTTTTTCCAAATTCATTAGCCATTACCACACTGAAGGAGATAGCGTCTCGGACGTAGAACACATTGCTTTCATGACTTTATGGTTGTCAAGATATGTATTCTGTAGCAGATCCTTGCAAGTAGCAAGTAGGTTTATCCCTTTAGCTAGAGATTTGCATGAGAATAGGAGGGTATGTCTGAGCGAACTGCTGCTTGTTGATCTCTATGAAAGTTTAAGATCAACCATTTCTAGTTTGAAATCCCATACTCCCAAAAACATCCTTCTAGCTGGCCCTTTCTGGTTGCTCCAATTATGGCTCAATGCCATGTTCGAATCCTCCTTATCAACTGCTGACACCGTTGTTGAACAAGATCCGGAGATAGCGGATAGAATTATTGAAGGCACAAGGCTACGAAAACTCACCCCTAATGATGACAAAGATGACTTCAAAGTCCTTTTCTCAAACTATATCATGATTTTCTCCAAGAGACACAAATTTGAAGAGACCATGGCACCCTTCGCTTCGAGGACTCATGGACCATCATGGTTCACCATGTCTCTTTCAGAAGTTGTTAAAAGTAAAGAAATTCAATTTATTTGGAAAGCCTTTTTGCTCCCTAGATTAATTTCCTCACGAATCACTTCTTCCAAGAATCAAATCTTCCTCTTTGCCTATCAACCTAACTTTGTCTCCAGACAATTTGGCCTGTGTCAGTTAATCCCTGAACCTCTGTTCCAAACACAGAGTGCCATCACTTCTGGTCGAACCTTTAAAGCAAGAGAAGCCAAACTGCAACAAGAACAGTATCAGGACTTTGCTCAGTTTGAACTACTACCTTTTGAACCAACATACTTCACAGCCAAAGGGTTCCTGGAATGGTGGACTAAGTTTTATCAATCATATATGTTTGACACCCTCACCATTCAAAAGAAGCTAACTGATGCGTTCAATGTGCAGGTACACTCCAAGAAAGGTATGTTCACTCACGCCAAAGAAATTAGAGCTTTCCAAAATTATTTCGAAACCACTTATGATCCCACACGCTTGGAAACCACTGTGTATCGAGCATCCCAGACCTTGAAGGAAAAATTTAAAGAAAAAATTTCTAAGTTCAAACTTCCTTCAGGTTTGTAACCTGAGGATAGGTATAGGTTGGCACTCGAAATGCATCCACCTAAATTTTCTAGATTGCCTACCTCAGAGCTGGCTCTGGCTTGGTTTCCTCCGTACCCTTGGTGGTTGACTTGCAAAGAGATGTTCAAATACAAATCTCAACAGAAACCTAAGCCATTTAAGACTGTGACATGGGCTCGTTATTGGCTTCATAATTTCCCAGGACATCTTCGCTATGACCTTCCTGCCATTTCGATTACATCTAATCAAGGCACAGGTGCGAATGCTTGGGAAAATCCCAAATGTTTCTTACCTTCTTTATTTTTAACACTTTACTTTAATTGTTTCATTTTTCAGCCATCAGGATAAAGACTATTGCTTCGACACCCAAGGAAGGAAGTACGTCTCAACAAACTGTCGAAACTAGTGATGATGTGCCCCTAGCAATACCAACAACAACAACTACTACAACAACACCACCAACAACAACAAGCATTCCAACTCCAAAGGTAATCAACTAACCCTGATGTTTCGAATAAACTAGAGTTTATGATTTAGATCTAACTCACATTTAAACCTTTTCAGACAAGTAAACTTCCACCAACCACTCCCAAGAAAAGGAAGCAAAACGCCACTGGAAAGAATCCCAAGGCTGGTGGAAATTCCCCAACAGTTTCGAAGAAAAAACAAAAGAAAGAAGTTTCTAAAGGCGTTGATCCAACTAGCATTCCTGGACTCGATTCCAGAGATGTTGCTCCCTCCACAATATCCAAAATTCCACCTTCGACCTCCAACGTAATGTTGGAACATATTGATAGTAACCTTTCCTCTGACACTCCACAGGTAATTTGAAGTCGAATCCTTAACAAAAATAGTTATTCATACCTTGGCGCATACTCTTGACTTTTCTTTGTTTACGTAGGATACTTCGAATCAAAATCCCGCTACTTCGACTCCTCCACCAAAGACTGCTGATCCAATCAATTTTTATCCCCATGGGGACTCCAGCAATCTTGTGCAAAACAAAGGATCCTCCAATATGGTGATTCCAACTGGGGTTTCAGGGGCACAAGATGATCAAGGCACTTCCCCTCCATCGAAAGAGACAAATGAAGCATCACCCCATAAGGCTACAGAGAATCCAACAGAAAATCCTCTTCAAGAGTCTCCACTCGAAACCCTTCAAGAAAGCCCAAAGGTCACACATGCTGAAAAAGATAAAGCTGATTCTCCTCAAGAGAGTGAAGAATCTGCAGAAGAAGGATCTGAGGAAGATGAAGCCTGGAGCGGTTCGACTGATGGAACAGAATCTGATGCTAACAGCAGTGAAACCAATTCTATCGAAGTGGTGAATCTGGTTGACGATGGAGAGGACAATGAGTAAGACAAAGACGAAGGCAATGATGAAGAGACTAATAAGCCTATGGATGTCGCTATGAACGTGACTCCTTTGCGTATGGAACTTCCTCAATCTTCCCAATCCCACATGACTGAAGAGGAGTTAGCTCTCTTAAGGCGGAATGACCCAATTGGATATATGAAAGCTAAATTAGCTCAAAGGGATATTCCTCTTGCCAGGGCCGGCACTAGTTCGACTAACCACCCATTACCCTCAGATGATAGAGCCATACTCCTTCACAAAGTCAGAAAAACAATTCTTGATGTTGATTTGTTCGAAATTCTCAAAAGGGATAGTACTGCCTGCTATACTATGAAGGAGCTTCTCAATCAAGTTAACCTCGCAACTTGCTCCTTACCAGTCAGCACTCTATTGTTTGATCTTCAAGCATTGTTAGACAATATGACTGGATGTCTTCTTCAAGACGAATTCGTTGTTGTTAAAGTCCAAGAGAAACGAAACGCTATGGACGCTGCTTATGAGCATGCTTCAAAGCTTTCTAAAGAAGCTGAAGATCAAGCTATGCACTTAAAACAAGCCAAGATTGACTATGAAGCTCGAGCTCAGTCTATTCTCCTCTGGGAAAAGCAAATTCAAGAGCTCCAACAAAAGGTTAAGGAGGCCCAACAACAACAATTGGCGTACGAAACTGATACTATTGGGAATCAATTCGAAGAGCTCCTCAACAAAGGCCTTTCCGAAATGGAAGCAGCAGAGCAACTTAAAGGAGAAGTAGCCATCCTAGAAGGAGCAAGACGTTTCACCCACCAAAGGCTTGAGTCTTTTCGAAGCACTTTCAAAAGATTGAGAAACAATGCATATTTCTAAATCTTTGTTTATTTGATTAATCTTAACTCTTGGTCTGTAATATCTAAACAACGCCATTTTGGCACTGTATGGTACCATTTTGGCATTCCTTTATAATATTTTGATTATGTTGTTATTTGAATCTCCTGTAGGCAAGGCCTATATTTTTTCAAATATTTTCCATTTACCTTTAAGATTCGCTTGTCATCTGCTAACTCTTCGATTTCGTATGCATTATTTGAAAAGTTCTTTAGTATTCGAAAAGGTCCTTCCCAATGAGGTGACCATTTACCTAATGTCTTATTCTTCTTGTCCATGGGCAATATGGCTTTCCAGACTAAGTCATTAACAGTGAATATTTTACCTTTCACCCTTTTGTTATATGCCATGGCTACTCTTTCCTTTTGCCTCATTAGGATTTCCAATGCATGCAGTCTAACTTCGTCTAACTCAACTAACTCATTCATCATCATCTCCCAATATAATGCAGCTGGGATCTCATTTTGCCTTTGAATTCGAACTGATTGTTGGTGAATTTCCACTGGTAGCACTACATCATGGCCAAATGTCAGTTGAAAAGGCGTGGTGTTAGTAGCTTCCTTAGGAGATGTTCTACAAGTCCATAGTATTTGATCTAGAGTCTTATGCCAATTCTTTGGCTTTTTACCAACATGCTTTTTAATCAAACCTATTATCACTTTATTTGCTGCTTCGACCTGACCATTTTCTTGAGCATAATATGGTGTTGATGTTAGTAATCTAAACCCCATCTTGTGAGCAAATTCTTGCATCTTTCTACCAGTAAACACAGAACCTTGGTCTGTGGTTATGCTCTCTGGCAATCCGAACCTATAGATTATCTGCTTCTGTATGAACTCAATAATAGCTTCTTGATCAACAACTATTAGTGGTATTGCTTTGATCCACTTAGTAAAATAATCAATCCCTACCAAGATATATTTCTGTCCTTTAGACGAAGCAGGGTTGATTTCTCCTATTAAATCTAATGCCCATCCTCTAAAGGGCCATGGTTTAATGATCGAATGTAGCTCACTTGCAGGAGCATGCTGAATTCCTGCATGTTTCTGGCATTCTTCACACCCTTTAGCAAAATCTATACAATCTTTGAGCATGCTAGGCCAATACATACCATATCAGAATAACAACCATTTCATCTTATGACCTACTTGATGTGCCCCACATGCCCCATTATGGACCTCTGATAATGCTAAGTATGCCTCACTTTCTCCTAGGCACTTCAATAATACTCCTTTTTGGGTTTTCTTGAACAATTCGTTTCCCATGAGGACATATGACAATGCTTTATATTTTATCTTACTATCAACATTCAATGCCGAATTTTTTAGATAACTCACAATTGGACTTCGCCAGTCTACATCTGATAAGGTGTCTATGGCTAGTACTTCGAACCCCTGTTTGTCAGCGCAACCTAACTTTAAATTTTCTAAATCTGATTGTATGAGCCTAGTAACCATAACCCTTCCTCTTAATTCAATCAAATCCTCAAAGTTCTTTGTAGAAACTTTATATCCCGAAGCCAACTGTGTTAGGTCATTTGCTTCTTGATTTTCTATTCTTGGTATATGTTTAATATCCATGTATTCGAATTGTTTGAGTAGCCTGTTAACTATGACGAAGTATGTCATCAGATTGTCCTTTATGCATTTGTATTCCTTTGTTATTTGCTTGACTACTAACTCTGAATCTCCTTTAATTTCGACTTTAGTTGCCCCTAATTCCAACAAAGCTTCAAGTCCCACAATAAGCGCTTCGTACTCAGCTTCGTTGTTTGAGCAACGAGGACCATCTAACTTATACTTGAATTTTGTTGGAATTCCTTCAGGAGAAATTATAAGGACTCCAACACCACTACCATCCTTATGGGTCGAACCATCAAAGTATAGTTTCCAAGGTTGCATTTCCACATAACCCATGACAGTCTTTTCGACTAGTGAATGGTCCACAATGAAATCAGAAATTACTTGCCCTTTCACAGCTCTTAAAGGCATGAAAGTCAAAGAGTATTCTGTTAAGGCCAAAGCCCATTTACCAATTCTGCTATGCATTATTGGTTTCGAAAGCATGTGTTTGATAACGTCGAAATGAGATGACACATAAACATCAACAGGTTTTATATAATACTTAAGTTTGATACAGGAAAAATATAAACAAAGACATAACTTTTCTATGTTACTATATCTAGTTTCTGCATCATTTAACACCCTACTTAAATAGTATATGGCTCTTTCGACGCCATTGCTATCTTCCTGTGCTAACATACTACCTATGGTAAATTCAGAAGCAGATATGTACAATCTCATGGGTTTTCCCCATGAAGGTGGAGACAAGATAGGAGGCTGAGTGAGGTATCCTTTGATATTGTCAAATGCCTCCTGATGTGCTTCGTTCCACTCGAAGGCTTGGCCTTGCTTCAAACGAAGTAACGGAGAGAAAGCCTGGGTTCTTCCACTTAGATTCGAAATGAACCTTCTTAAAAAGTTAATCTTCCCTAACAAAGACTGCAACTCCCTTTTCGACGTAGGTGCTTTCGTCTCCATAATGGATTTGGTCTTGTTTTGGTTGATCTCGATACCTTTCTTATGAACCACAAAACCAAGAAAGTCTCCAGCCTGCACAAAAAATGCACACTTAAGGGGGTTCATTTTTAAGCCATGTTTTCTCATTCTTTCGAATGATTGGCTCAAATGATGCAAATGAGTTTCTGCAGATACTGATTTGATGACTATATCATCAATATACACCTGCATAAAAGTCTCAATGAAATCATGAAAGATTGAATTCATTGCCCTTTGATAGTTTGCTCCAGCATTTTTTAAACCAAAAGGCATCACCACCCATTCGTAGGTGCCTAAGGCTCCTGGACAACGAAATGTTGTCTTAGCAACGTCTTCCTCAGCAATAAAGATCTGGTTATACCCAGAGTATCCATCTAGCATACTTAAGAATTCGAATCCTGCAGCAGAGTCTATTAACATTTCTGCCACAGGCATGGAGTACTCATCTTTGGGGGTAGCAGTATTTAAATCCCTAAAATCTATGAAAATTCTCAGAGAGCCATTTTTCTTAATAACAGGTACTATATTTGCTAACCATTCGACATACCTTGTGGTTCTGATGAATCTGCAGCGCAACAACCTTTTGATTTCAGCTTTAATCTTTGTGAGAACTGCTGGTGCGAATCTTCTGGGAGTTTGCTTGATGGGCTTCTTGCCATCCTTAATTGGAAGTCTGTGCTCCACTAACTCTCTCTTCAAACCAGACATTTCATCATAGTCCCACGCAAAGCAATCTTTGTTTTTCTTGAGGACTTCGATCACTTCTTGCTTGAGACTTGGGTTGAGTCTTGCGCTCACGTAAGTAGTTCTCTTTGTGTTTTCATCCCCCAAATTCACTTCTTCGAGTGGATCCTGCGCCAACATTTTGGCACTTGAGTTTATAGGGTCCTTCTCGAAACCTAAGGGTTCTTTGTCATAGATGGCATTCAGCCTTTGATCTATTTCGACTATCTCGTGTTCTTCAAAGGGTGAGTCTTTCGAATCATCCCTATCTATTTCGTTCACTTTTGCAGTCATATTACCTATTTCAGCCTCTAAGGCCGCTTTCCATTTGTTCTCAGCCATGTAGGCCGAAATCTTTTCGAAGAAGGAGGACTCAATCATGGGTCAGGTTGTCGAATTCCCAGCCTGCTGCTCGTCTTTGTGTAGTGGCTTCGACTTCTTCATCTCCTTCGATTATCCTTCTGTCCTAGTATATTCCATCATGACGAAGGGTCATGTAATAGTGTGCGTTCCTGGTTTCGTTGATCTCATCACTTGGTGTACAAGGTGCAATTCTGGCTAAGTATTTATCATAATTTCTCTTATTGACTAAGTTTACTGCTGTCATAAAGTAGCTCTGATCCGCTTCGATGTTTTCTACAATACCATCTTCTCTCCATAAAACTAACCTCTGATGCATTGACGAAGGAACTGCTCCAACGCCATGGATCCATTCTCTCCCCAGCAACAAGTTGTAATTGGCTTTGGCTTCGATCACCATGAACATGGTGGGCCTGCAGCTTGATCCTACTGTTAGATCTACTTGAACTACCCTCAATGTCTGGCCTACTTTCCCTTTATAGTTCGATAGCACCATATTGTGTGGTTTGATGTCTACATCTTGTATCCCTAACTTCTTCAGCATGAAGTGGGGCATCAAGTTCACCACAGCGCCTCCATCCACCAAGACTTTATTTACTCCGTGTGTGCCAACTTTTGCTCGAATGAACAATGGCTTTAAATGATTCTTCATAGCTGGCTCTGGGTGCTCGAAGAAAGCATTCTGCTCTTCGACCGCTCCGTTATCCAATACGTAATAGCACACTGGCCTATGCTTCATCAGATCTATTGTATCATCCTCTTCGTGCTCTTCGATTTCAGTTTCCTATCCAAATTCACATGGCAACACAGATACCACGTTGCAGTTGATGTTGAGTGAAGATTCCCCCTCTGATTCGAAGTTGTTAGTTAGCATATCCTCATCTTCCTCTGGACCTGGTGTGTACTCCTTCGATTCACTTTGTTTCGTTTCAGAGAACAATCTCCTGCTAACTGGGGGTTTACCCTCAGGTTGATTATTTGGTGTAGGTTTGTTGGTACTTGATTCTGCTTTGTTCTTGATCGAAGTTACTCCTTTATCTAGTATAGCTTCCCTTTCAGCCTTTCGAATTCTTTGTTGCCTGCGCCATTGTGATCTTGACATAGGGTTTTTTCCTTTGTAGTTCTCTAACCTCACTTCTTCCCTCTTTGCCGTATTGAACTGCCTTCTATATGTCATGGCGTGGCGTGCATTTCGTTCATTGTTCCTCCATATGTCTTTCCCCTTATCAGTCCTGACTTGCAGCCACTTGTCTGTTGGTACTTCAGCAGGGATTTTGAACGTTACTCTTTGAGCGCCTCTAGGATAGGGACTGTCTGGTCTTCGTTGGGTGTAGTTGCTCTCGAAACGTTGGCTTGTCTGACCAGCTTCTTTGTGGTTCCAGCATGGGGCGAAGGGAATTGTTTCGAAGGCTCTGGCCACACTTTGATCATACACTGCAGAACACCTTGGACATACCAGGCATTTGGTGGCTCCTTTGTGACAACGGACTAGAAACTCCAATAAACTTTCCCCAGCCTTAGGATAGCATCTGAATAACTGGTTATCCTGACGCCAGTTGACACCAGTTCGTGCCCTCTGTTTCTTCTCGAAGTCTGCACAATTCTCTGATTGCAAATGATGCTGCATCTGGGACATAGTATCATTTCAGCATTTTCTTTGTGGCACAGCATAAGGTAATCTTTGAGACTGGCTTCCTTAGCGTAACTTTCTTCCATCCTATATTTCTCTTTCTCTAAATATCTTTCCATTTCCTCCATTTCGGAATGAGGTCTCTCCATATCCACCATGTTAACATCCATGTCTTCCCCCTTTATGTCATCATCTCCCCATCCTGTAGGTTTGATATCTTTGATTGGGGTTTTTGAACTTTCTGGAGCAGAATATTTCACCAGGTAGTCGAACTTTCCGCTGGGCTCCCCCAAGGTATCCCATATTTCTCTCTGAGGAAGAACTGGCGTTGTAATCCGGACTTTCTCCAATTTTAGCCTCAGGCCTTCAGTAGCCTGTGTCAATTCTTGCTTTCGATTCTCCTGGCCTTCAGTAGCCTGGATCTCTTTCAAAATAGTCAAAGATACTGCTTCGATCGAAGCCTCCTGTTCCTTATGGACGTCTTCAGTAACCTCCTTTTTGACTTCGACTGATACGCAGTCTTCATTTTCAGTGTTTTTCTCCCTTGACGAAGTGTCACCTTGATTTGCTTCCACCATATTTATTTCTCCAACGTATGCAGGCTCAGAGTAATTGGTGTCTGCCACATCCAAAGGGTCTTCGTCTACTTTCATTTTTGGCTTGTCAGCGAATTTCAACCTACCATCTTTGATTGCATTTTGAATCAGATCCCTGAAAAGAAAACACTGTGAGGTTTTGTGACCTAAGAAACTATGATACTTGCAGAATCCTCTTTTCTTTCTTTGATCTAGAGGAGGTAACTTGACATTGGATGGCACAATTAGTTGGCCATCTTTGACAAGCAAATCAAAAATTTCGTCACATTTTGTTACGTCGAAGGTATACACCTTCTTTGGGAATTTGTCACTTTTCTCATTTTCAACAATTTCTTTCCCTTTTGTGGGAACTAATAGTTTACAAGAGTAAGGTGGAGCCTGTTTTAATTCAGCGAGATCAATTTCGACCTCTTCGAATTCAAGATAATCCTCAACCTCCTCAGTTTCGACATAGGATATTCTCTCTTTCTTGTTACTTTTAAAAGCCCTGGCCTTCTCGGCCTTCAGTCTTTCGACTTGTCGAACTCTATCTGCTAATTGGGCCATATCCCTCAAATATTGTGTATCTAATTTCTTTCGAATAGAATAGTCTAGGCCACCAGCAGCCATTTCGACTAGCTCATGTTCAGGAACTACTGTGAAGCATCTAGGTTTTAAGAGTTTGAACCTATTCAGATAATCATCTATGGGTTCAGTAAATTTCCTCTTAACACTAGCTAGCTCTTTCAGACTTATTTTAGATTGTCCCATGTAGAATTGTTCATGGAATAATCTCTCTAAGAGAGTCCAAGTATCTATGGATCCAGGAGGCAATGTAGTGAACCATGTGAAAGCATTCTTAGTCAGGGAACTTGGGAAATATTTAATCCTAAGGTTCTCATTATTTGCTATGTCTCCTGCCTCGGTCAGATACCTGGCTATGTGTTCGACTGTTGATTCATTGGTGTCTCCGGCGAACTTCGTAAACTTAGGGACCTTATATCCCCTTGGTAAATCAGTGTGCATTACATATTCTGCTATAGGAGAGGCATAATTTGGCCTTCTAATTCCTGTATTGAGACCGTTTTGGGCCATAATCCTTTCTATCATGGTGGTTAAATTATTTTCTGCCAAGATATTGTCGTTTCGAATTCTATGAACGACTGCATCAGCATCCTGATGTCGACCCACCATGATAACTTCTCTAGGTTGTTCTTCTCGAGACGCTGGAGCTTCTAGCCTTTCGACCCTTGCCCCTGGTTCTATAAATCCCCTTTGTGGTTCCTCTCGAATCACTGGGGCTTCTAACCTTTCGATCCTTGCCCCTGGTTCTACAATTCCCCTTTGTGGTTCCTCTCGAATCACTGGGGCATCTATCCTTTGTGCCCTTGCTCCCAAATTAACCCCCTCTCTGACTGGTCTAAAAGGTGGGTCATCAGCAATTTGTTCTATGATAGGTATGTTTGCTCGAACCAATGCTTGATTCTGTCTATGCCTTTCTGGCGGAGCGAAGAAATCTGTTATTCGACTCATGTTATCCGTGTTTTCTCTGTTGGTCACAGTTACGTTTTGCACTATAGGGGCGAAGATCTCTTGCATAGTCTGTGCTAACACTCCTATCATATTATGGTTACTATCATCCATTAATTGTCTAAAGGCCATCTGATTTTCTGTGGTTAGGATAGGCAATGTACTATAACCTACTGACCCTTGGTTATTTGTCATAAATTGATTGGCCCCAGATCCATACCCACATTGTGGTGACGAATTCGATGTCGAAGTGTGCAAACCCGCCATAAAAGATGTTGGCATCCCATAAGAGGGGATTTCTGGGTCTATTGCCATCGAAACTGGGTGGTCTAGTTGGTGGTGGGGTGGCGAAATGGGTTTGTGTTCCCACTGTTGGGGCAAATCCCCCAAGATAACCAGTGGTTCCTGTATTTCCTAGGATCGAATTGTTAGTTATCATGCCACTTGCTTCATTTGTGGCCACATTATTGATAGAAGATGCAACAGACTGTGCGTTCGAAGGGATCGTGTTAGACGTTCCCGTCAAATCGGACGTATTAGTGTCTGTTCCATGTGGGGCATTTTGTTCCCCTTGTTGATTGCTTGGATTAGACATCTTGTTATTACGTTTTCTCCTGGGTATAGGTTGGTTACTATTGGTTATTTTACCACTTCTAAGGTTCATATAACAGCGAACTTAACACTCAGAAAAGAACTCTACAGTTATTATATCCTAACAATCTTCACTTTTTTTTTCTTAACAACCAATGGGTCCCACTGGGCGTGCCAATTTGTTTACAGTGATTTCTGGTAAACAACCGCTAGTCTTCCAAACTATCAAATAATCTTAATGACTGTTATTCAATTTCTCTGGTAACTTGCAGGATCGACTAGATTGATCCTATGGGGTTTGGTCGTTTGGGATAAATGTACTAGTAAGACTGGTGTTCATAGTTAGGATTTTAATCAAAGTGTTTTAAAGGCATTTACTCTATTTCGATTACCATATTGAATGATTCCAAGGACTTAATTAAACAAATAAACGTGAAACTAGACTAAATGATTAAAGATTCGAATACGATAAGCAATGTTTGAATGCAGAAAAGAGTAAAGACTTTAATGTAAAGATCTCAATGTAAAAACATGAATGTAAAGGCATGAATGTAAAGGTTTGAATGTAAAGTGTAAAGAACTCGAATGTAAGAATAACAACAAATAAATGACTTTGAATGCAAAATATTCGAAATGACAGTAAAATGACAATGGAAGATAAACTGGAAAATGTAAAGAGTTTTTACTGAATTGTAAATGTTTGGTGTCATCATACGTACATTGTTCGAGCATTCGTTTCCCTAGCCATGTGGTATTTTGAATGTTTACTGAATTTTGTACAATAGATATGACACACGAAATCCTAACATTAAGACTTCTATTTATACTATTTCGACCATAACGGTCTTGCTATAGAATCCTGCCACGTTCGAAGCATGCAAAGTTTTGCCTCTCTCTAGCCTCCACGCGTCTTCGAACGCTCCAGCGCATATATATTTGATTTCCAATATCCCGCGCGCGTTTGAATTTCAAATGTCTAGGCAGCCTTTGCTTCGAATTCGTTTCACAACCTCCACGAACACAACCTCGCTACCGCTTCGAAGCTTCTTTTACATGTATATTCATAATTGTCATTCGAAGCTTCGAGTTTTGATATTTCCATTCGAAGAACATCATCTTCCATTCCGAAACATAACACTTGCCTTATTCCATCAACGTCAAGCTGTTTCATTTTGAACTATATTGTCAAAATCTTCAGCCAACAAAATGCCCCTTTAAAATATGTATTTCGAACCTTTTGAGAAATACTTATTTTAAACATATTTATAAGATTTTGATGTGACTTTGAGTAATCATGATATTTACTATATATGACTTCAACCACGTCAATTAAGACGCCTCTTGGATTTCTTAACCGTTTTGGAACAGTGACCACAGCATCGTGCAGTTAAAGAATAATGATTATATTTGATCATGCTTATTACCAACATCAGCTTTTACGCCACCTCTTCCTAAATCCAACCCACGACTTCCTCGTACTCCTAACCTCACTTAGTGGGTGTTTAAACTTCCTCACTATAAAAGTATATCAGTTTAGTCTTTTTCCTTTTTTTCCAACTTCTGAAAATTTCTTCCTCTTCTACTCTCACTAAAACCCTAGAACTTCCAACAACTTCAACAATGTCTTCAACCACATCATCTCAACTGAAGAAAACTTCAAAGAAGAAAAGCAAGAACACAAGAACAATCATGGAGAGCAAGGTAGGCATTTACCAGGGTCAGTCTGTGCTTATTACTCAAATGATCTCTAAGGAAAAGGAAATGCTCTACGCCTCTCAGGTATTGATCCCTACTAACGCTGCTGGAAAAAGATTTGCTTTGATGGGTCCTCTTACTGTTTTTGAAATCTTGAAAGACACCAGGAAAATCTTCCCTGTCTGCTATAACTTCAAACCCTTGTTTAATAAAATGGATATCCCTAGGATAGGAACTGAAAATATAGGCGAATCTTCTGATCCGAAAGCCATAGAAACTCCAATCGTTCCCCCAAAGGATCCTTTTGTCTTGGATTATGTAAAAAGTAACTTTAAACCATTTCGATCTTGCCCTACCTCAGACATAGCTTACCAAAACTGGTTTACCAAAGTGGAAGCCAAGAAATCCCAACAATGGGAGGAATTAGGCATCTACAATCTAATTAAGTTGTCGAAACCAGGTTTCACCTATAGTCACCCACTGTTATTTGCATCATTATATTTCTGGGACAGTACCTACAATACCTTCCATCTTCCTGGCGGAATGATAACGCCTACCTTTTTGACATAGCTGCTATCACTGGTCTTTCACCAGTAGGTGAAACTTACATCCCTGATAATGAAAAACATTCCAGTATTATTGACTTCGATGTCAAATTAGCCAGTTTTTCCAAATTCATTAGCCATTACCACACTGAAGGAGATAGCGTCTCGGACGTAGAACACATTGCTTTCATGACTTTATGGTTGTCAAGATATGTATTCTGTAGCAGATCCTTGCAAGTAGCAAGTAGGTTTATCCCTTTAGCTAGAGATTTGCATGAGAATAGGAGGGTATGTCTGAGCGAACTGCTGCTTGTTGATCTCTATGAAAGTTTAAGATCAACCATTTCTAGTTTGAAATCCCATACTCCCAAAAACATCCTTCTAGCTGGCCCTTTCTGGTTGCTCCAATTATGGCTCAATGCCATGTTCGAATCCTCCTTATCAACTGCTGACACCGTTGTTGAACAAGATCCGGAGATAGCGGATAGAATTATTGAAGGCACAAGGCTACGAAAACTCACCCCTAATGATGACAAAGATGACTTCAAAGTCCTTTTCTCAAACTATATCATGATTTTCTCCAAGAGACACAAATTTGAAGAGACCATGGCACCCTTCGCTTCGAGGACTCATGGACCATCATGGTTCACCATGTCTCTTTCAGAAGTTGTTAAAAGTAAAGAAATTCAATTTATTTGGAAAGCCTTTTTGCTCCCTAGATTAATTTCCTCACGAATCACTTCTTCCAAGAATCAAATCTTCCTCTTTGCCTATCAACCTAACTTTGTCTCCAGACAATTTGGCCTGTGTCAGTTAATCCCTGAACCTCTGTTCCAAACACAGAGTGCCATCACTTCTGGTCGAACCTTTAAAGCAAGAGAAGCCAAACTGCAACAAGAACAGTATCAGGACTTTGCTCAGTTTGAACTACTACCTTTTGAACCAACATACTTCACAGCCAAAGGGTTCCTGGAATGGTGGACTAAGTTTTATCAATCATATATGTTTGACACCCTCACCATTCAAAAGAAGCTAACTGATGCGTTCAATGTGCAGGTACACTCCAAGAAAGGTATGTTCACTCACGCCAAAGAAATTAGAGCTTTCCAAAATTATTTCGAAACCACTTATGATCCCACACGCTTGGAAACCACTGTGTATCGAGCATCCCAGACCTTGAAGGAAAAATTTAAAGAAAAAATTTCTAAGTTCAAACTTCCTTCAGGTTTGTAACCTGAGGATAGGTATAGGTTGGCACTCGAAATGCATCCACCTAAATTTTCTAGATTGCCTACCTCAGAGCTGGCTCTGGCTTGGTTTCCTCCGTACCCTTGGTGGTTGACTTGCAAAGAGATGTTCAAATACAAATCTCAACAGAAACCTAAGCCATTTAAGACTGTGACATGGGCTCGTTATTGGCTTCATAATTTCCCAGGACATCTTCGCTATGACCTTCCTGCCATTTCGATTACATCTAATCAAGGCACAGGTGCGAATGCTTGGGAAAATCCCAAATGTTTCTTACCTTCTTTATTTTTAACACTTTACTTTAATTGTTTCATTTTTCAGCCATCAGGATAAAGACTATTGCTTCGACACCCAAGGAAGGAAGTACGTCTCAACAAACTGTCGAAACTAGTGATGATGTGCCCCTAGCAATACCAACAACAACAACTACTACAACAACACCACCAACAACAACAAGCATTCCAACTCCAAAGGTAATCAACTAACCCTGATGTTTCGAATAAACTAGAGTTTATGATTTAGATCTAACTCACATTTAAACCTTTTCAGACAAGTAAACTTCCACCAACCACTCCCAAGAAAAGGAAGCAAAACGCCACTGGAAAGAATCCCAAGGCTGGTGGAAATTCCCCAACAGTTTCGAAGAAAAAACAAAAGAAAGAAGTTTCTAAAGGCGTTGATCCAACTAGCATTCCTGGACTCGATTCCAGAGATGTTGCTCCCTCCACAATATCCAAAATTCCACCTTCGACCTCCAACGTAATGTTGGAACATATTGATAGTAACCTTTCCTCTGACACTCCACAGGTAATTTGAAGTCGAATCCTTAACAAAAATAGTTATTCATACCTTGGCGCATACTCTTGACTTTTCTTTGTTTACGTAGGATACTTCGAATCAAAATCCCGCTACTTCGACTCCTCCACCAAAGACTGCTGATCCAATCAATTTTTATCCCCATGGGGACTCCAGCAATCTTGTGCAAAACAAAGGATCCTCCAATATGGTGATTCCAACTGGGGTTTCAGGGGCACAAGATGATCAAGGCACTTCCCCTCCATCGAAAGAGACAAATGAAGCATCACCCCATAAGGCTACAGAGAATCCAACAGAAAATCCTCTTCAAGAGTCTCCACTCGAAACCCTTCAAGAAAGCCCAAAGGTCACACATGCTGAAAAAGATAAAGCTGATTCTCCTCAAGAGAGTGAAGAATCTGCAGAAGAAGGATCTGAGGAAGATGAAGCCTGGAGCGGTTCGACTGATGGAACAGAATCTGATGCTAACAGCAGTGAAACCAATTCTATCGAAGTGGTGAATCTGGTTGACGATGGAGAGGACAATGAGTAAGACAAAGACGAAGGCAATGATGAAGAGACTAATAAGCCTATGGATGTCGCTATGAACGTGACTCCTTTGCGTATGGAACTTCCTCAATCTTCCCAATCCCACATGACTGAAGAGGAGTTAGCTCTCTTAAGGCGGAATGACCCAATTGGATATATGAAAGCTAAATTAGCTCAAAGGGATATTCCTCTTGCCAGGGCCGGCACTAGTTCGACTAACCACCCATTACCCTCAGATGATAGAGCCATACTCCTTCACAAAGTCAGAAAAACAATTCTTGATGTTGATTTGTTCGAAATTCTCAAAAGGGATAGTACTGCCTGCTATACTATGAAGGAGCTTCTCAATCAAGTTAACCTCGCAACTTGCTCCTTACCAGTCAGCACTCTATTGTTTGATCTTCAAGCATTGTTAGACAATATGACTGGATGTCTTCTTCAAGACGAATTCGTTGTTGTTAAAGTCCAAGAGAAACGAAACGCTATGGACGCTGCTTATGAGCATGCTTCAAAGCTTTCTAAAGAAGCTGAAGATCAAGCTATGCACTTAAAACAAGCCAAGATTGACTATGAAGCTCGAGCTCAGTCTATTCTCCTCTGGGAAAAGCAAATTCAAGAGCTCCAACAAAAGGTTAAGGAGGCCCAACAACAACAATTGGCGTACGAAACTGATACTATTGGGAATCAATTCGAAGAGCTCCTCAACAAAGGCCTTTCCGAAATGGAAGCAGCAGAGCAACTTAAAGGAGAAGTAGCCATCCTAGAAGGAGCAAGACGTTTCACCCACCAAAGGCTTGAGTCTTTTCGAAGCACTTTCAAAAGATTGAGAAACAATGCATATTTCTAAATCTTTGTTTATTTGATTAATCTTAACTCTTGGTCTGTAATATCTAAACAACGCCATTTTGGCACTGTATGGTACCATTTTGGCATTCCTTTATAATATTTTGATTATGTTGTTATTTGAATCTCCTGTAGGCAAGGCCTATATTTTTTCAAATATTTTCCATTTACCTTTAAGATTCGCTTGTCATCTGCTAACTCTTCGATTTCGTATGCATTGTTTGAAAAGTTCTTTAGTATTCGAAAAGGTCCTTCCCAATGAGGTGACCATTTACCTAATGTCTTATTCTTCTTGTCCATGGGCAATATGACTTTCCAGACTAAGTCATTAACAGTGAATATTTTACCTTTCACCCTTTTGTTATATGCCCTGGCTACTCTTTCCTTTTGCCTCATTAGGATTTCCAATGCATGCAGTCTAACTTCGTCTAACTCAACTAACTCATTCATCATCATCTCCCAATATAATGCAGCTGGGATCTCATTTTGCCTTTGAATTCGAACTGATTGTTGGTGAATTTCCACTGGTAGCACTACATCATGGCCAAATGTCAGTTGAAAAGGCGTGGTGTTAGTAGCTTCCTTAGGAGATGTTCTACAAGTCCATAGTATTTGATCTAGAGTCTTATGCCAATTCTTTGGCTTTTTACCAACATGCTTTTTAATCAAACCTATTATCACTTTATTTGCTGCTTCGACCTGACCATTTTCTTGAGCATAATATGGTGTTGATGTTAGTAATCTAAACCCCATCTTGTGAGCAAATTCTTGCATCTTTCTACCAGTAAACACAGAACCTTGGTCTGTGGTTATGCTCTCTGGCAATCCGAACCTATAGATTATCTGCTTCTGTATGAACTCAATAATAGCTTCTTGATCAACAACTATTAGTGGTATTGCTTTGATCCACTTAGTAAAATAATCAATCCCTACCAAGATATATTTCTGTCCTTTAGACGAAGCAGGGTTGATTTCTCCTATTAAATCTAATGCCCATCCTCTAAAGGGCCATGGTTTAATGATCGAATGTAGCTCACTTGCAGGAGCATGCTGAATTCCTGCATGTTTCTGGCATTCTTCACACCCTTTAGCAAAATCTATACAATCTTTGAGCATGCTAGGCCAATACATACCATATCAGAATAACAACCATTTCATCTTATGACCTACTTGATGTGCCCCACATGCCCCATTATGGACCTCTGATAATGCTAAGTATGCCTCACTTTCTCCTAGGCACTTCAATAATACTCCTTTTTGGGTTTTCTTGAACAATTCGTTTCCCATGAGGACATATGACAATGCTTTATATTTTATCTTACTATCAACATTCAATGCCGAATTTTTTAGATAACTCACAATTGGACTTCGCCAGTCTACATCTGATAAGGTGTCTATGGCTAGTACTTCGAACCCCTGTTTGTCAGCGCAACCTAACTTTAAATTTTCTAAATCTGATTGTATGAGCCTAGTAACCATAACCCTTCCTCTTAATTCAATCAAATCCTCAAAGTTCTTTGTAGAAACTTTATATCCCGAAGCCAACTGTGTTAGGTCATTTGCTTCTTGATTTTCTATTCTTGGTATATGTTTAATATCCATGTATTCGAATTGTTTGAGTAGCCTGTTAACTATGACGAAGTATGTCATCAGATTGTCCTTTATGCATTTGTATTCCTTTGTTATTTGCTTGACTACTAACTCTGAATCTCCTTTAATTTCGACTTTAGTTGCCCCTAATTCCAACAAAGCTTCAAGTCCCACAATAAGCGCTTCGTACTCAGCTTCGTTGTTTGAGCAACGAGGACCATCTAACTTATACTTGAATTTTGTTGGAATTCCTTCAGGAGAAATTATAAGGACTCCAACACCACTACCATCCTTATGGGTCGAACCATCAAAGTATAGTTTCCAAGGTTGCATTTCCACATAACCCATGACAGTCTTTTCGACTAGTGAATGGTCCACAATGAAATCAGAAATTACTTGCCCTTTCACAGCTCTTAAAGGCATGAAAGTCAAAGAGTATTCTGTTAAGGCCAAAGCCCATTTACCAATTCTGCTATGCATTATTGGTTTCGAAAGCATGTGTTTGATAACGTCGAAATGAGATGACACATAAACATCAACAGGTTTTATATAATACTTAAGTTTGATACAGGAAAAATATAAACAAAGACATAACTTTTCTATGTTACTATATCTAGTTTCTGCATCATTTAACACCCTACTTAAATAGTATATGGCTCTTTCGACGCCATTGCTATCTTCCTGTGCTAACATACTACCTATGGTAAATTCAGAAGCAGATATGTACAATCTCATGGGTTTTCCCCATGAAGGTGGAGACAAGATAGGAGGCTGAGTGAGGTATCCTTTGATATTGTCAAATGCCTCCTGATGTGCTTCGTTCCACTCGAAGGCTTGGCCTTGCTTCAAACGAAGTAACGGAGAGAAAGCCTGGGTTCTTCCACTTAGATTCGAAATGAACCTTCTTAAAAAGTTAATCTTCCCTAACAAAGACTGCAACTCCCTTTTCGACGTAGGTGCTTTCGTCTCCATAATGGATTTGGTCTTGTTTTGGTTGATCTCGATACCTTTCTTATGAACCACAAAACCAAGAAAGTCTCCAGCCTGCACAAAAAATGCACACTTAAGGGGGTTCATTTTTAAGCCATGTTTTCTCATTCTTTCGAATGATTGGCTCAAATGATGCAAATGAGTTTCTGCAGATACTGATTTGATGACTATATCATCAATATACACCTGCATAAAAGTCTCAATGAAATCATGAAAGATTGAATTCATTGCCCTTTGATAGTTTGCTCCAGCATTTTTTAAACCAAAAGGCATCACCACCCATTCGTAGGTGCCTAAGGCTCCTGGACAACGAAATGTTGTCTTAGCAACGTCTTCCTCAGCAATAAAGATCTGGTTATACCCAGAGTATCCATCTAGCATACTTAAGAATTCGAATCCTGCAGCAGAGTCTATTAACATTTCTGCCACAGGCATGGAGTACTCATCTTTGGGGGTAGCAGTATTTAAATCCCTAAAATCTATGAAAATTCTCAGAGAGCCATTTTTCTTAATAACAGGTACTATATTTGCTAACCATTCGACATACCTTGTGGTTCTGATGAATCTGCAGCGCAACAACCTTTTGATTTCAGCTTTAATCTTTGTGAGAACTGCTGGTGCGAATCTTCTGGGAGTTTGCTTGATGGGCTTCTTGCCATCCTTAATTGGAAGTCTGTGCTCCACTAACTCTCTCTTCAAACCAGACATTTCATCATAGTCCCACGCAAAGCAATCTTTGTTTTTCTTGAGGACTTCGATCACTTCTTGCTTGAGACTTGGGTTGAGTCTTGCGCTCACGTAAGTAGTTCTCTTTGTGTTTTCATCCCCCAAATTCACTTCTTCGAGTGGATCCTGCGCCAACATTTTGGCACTTGAGTTTATAGGGTCCTTCTCGAAACCTAAGGGTTCTTTGTCATAGATGGCATTCAGCCTTTGATCTATTTCGACTATCTCGTGTTCTTCAAAGGGTGAGTCTTTCGAATCATCCCTATCTATTTCGTTCACTTTTGCAGTCATATTACCTATTTCAGCCTCTAAGGCCGCTTTCCATTTGTTCTCAGCCATGTAGGCCGAAATCTTTTCGAAGAAGGAGGACTCAATCATGGGTCAGGTTGTCGAATTCCCAGCCTGCTGCTCGTCTTTGTGTAGTGGCTTCGACTTCTTCATCTCCTTCGATTATCCTTCTGTCCTAGTATATTCCATCATGACGAAGGGTCATGTAATAGTGTGCGTTCCTGGTTTCGTTGATCTCATCACTTGGTGTACAAGGTGCAATTCTGGCTAAGTATTTATCATAATTTCTCTTATTGACTAAGTTTACTGCTGTCATAAAGTAGCTCTGATCCGCTTCGATGTTTTCTACAATACCATCTTCTCTCCATAAAACTAACCTCTGATGCATTGACGAAGGAACTGCTCCAACGCCATGGATCCATTCTCTCCCCAGCAACAAGTTGTAATTGGCTTTGGCTTCGATCACCATGAACATGGTGGGCCTGCAGCTTGATCCTACTGTTAGATCTACTTGAACTACCCTCAATGTCTGGCCTACTTTCCCTTTATAGTTCGATAGCACCATATTGTGTGGTTTGATGTCTACATCTTGTATCCCTAACTTCTTCAGCATGAAGTGGGGCATCAAGTTCACCACAGCGCCTCCATCCACCAAGACTTTATTTACTCCGTGTGTGCCAACTTTTGCTCGAATGAACAATGGCTTTAAATGATTCTTCATAGCTGGCTCTGGGTGCTCGAAGAAAGCATTCTGCTCTTCGACCGCTCCGTTATCCAATACGTAATAGCACACTGGCCTATGCTTCATCAGATCTATTGTATCATCCTCTTCGTGCTCTTCGATTTCAGTTTCCTATCCAAATTCACATGGCAACACAGATACCACGTTGCAGTTGATGTTGAGTGAAGATTCCCCCTCTGATTCGAAGTTGTTAGTTAGCATATCCTCATCTTCCTCTGGACCTGGTGTGTACTCCTTCGATTCACTTTGTTTCGTTTCAGAGAACAATCTCCTGCTAACTGGGGGTTTACCCTCAGGTTGATTATTTGGTGTAGGTTTGTTGGTACTTGATTCTGCTTTGTTCTTGATCGAAGTTACTCCTTTATCTAGTATAGCTTCCCTTTCAGCCTTTCGAATTCTTTGTTGCCTGCGCCATTGTGATCTTGACATAGGGTTTTTTCCTTTGTAGTTCTCTAACCTCACTTCTTCCCTCTTTGCCGTATTGAACTGCCTTCTATATGTCATGGCGTGGCGTGCATTTCGTTCATTGTTCCTCCATATGTCTTTCCCCTTATCAGTCCTGACTTGCAGCCACTTGTCTGTTGGTACTTCAGCAGGGATTTTGAACGTTACTCTTTGAGCGCCTCTAGGATAGGGACTGTCTGGTCTTCGTTGGGTGTAGTTGCTCTCGAAACGTTGGCTTGTCTGACCAGCTTCTTTGTGGTTCCAGCATGGGGCGAAGGGAATTGTTTCGAAGGCTCTGGCCACACTTTGATCATACACTGCAGAACACCTTGGACATACCAGGCATTTGGTGGCTCCTTTGTGACAACGGACTAGAAACTCCAATAAACTTTCCCCAGCCTTAGGATAGCATCTGAATAACTGGTTATCCTGACGCCAGTTGACACCAGTTCGTGCCCTCTGTTTCTTCTCGAAGTCTGCACAATTCTCTGATTGCAAATGATGCTGCATCTGGGACATAGTATCATTTCAGCATTTTCTTTGTGGCACAGCATAAGGTAATCTTTGAGACTGGCTTCCTTAGCGTAACTTTCTTCCATCCTATATTTCTCTTTCTCTAAATATCTTTCCATTTCCTCCATTTCGGAATGAGGTCTCTCCATATCCACCATGTTAACATCCATGTCTTCCCCCTTTATGTCATCATCTCCCCATCCTGTAGGTTTGATATCTTTGATTGGGGTTTTTGAACTTTCTGGAGCAGAATATTTCACCAGGTAGTCGAACTTTCCGCTGGGCTCCCCCAAGGTATCCCATATTTCTCTCTGAGGAAGAACTGGCGTTGTAATCCGGACTTTCTCCAATTTTAGCCTCAGGCCTTCAGTAGCCTGTGTCAATTCTTGCTTTCGATTCTCCTGGCCTTCAGTAGCCTGGATCTCTTTCAAAATAGTCAAAGATACTGCTTCGATCGAAGCCTCCTGTTCCTTATGGACGTCTTCAGTAACCTCCTTTTTGACTTCGACTGATACGCAGTCTTCATTTTCAGTGTTTTTCTCCCTTGACGAAGTGTCACCTTGATTTGCTTCCACCATATTTATTTCTCCAACGTATGCAGGCTCAGAGTAATTGGTGTCTGCCACATCCAAAGGGTCTTCGTCTACTTTCATTTTTGGCTTGTCAGCGAATTTCAACCTACCATCTTTGATTGCATTTTGAATCAGATCCCTGAAAAGAAAACACTGTGAGGTTTTGTGACCTAAGAAACTATGATACTTGCAGAATCCTCTTTTCTTTCTTTGATCTAGAGGAGGTAACTTGACATTGGATGGCACAATTAGTTGGCCATCTTTGACAAGCAAATCAAAAATTTCGTCACATTTTGTTACGTCGAAGGTATACACCTTCTTTGGGAATTTGTCACTTTTCTCATTTTCAACAATTTCTTTCCCTTTTGTGGGAACTAATAGTTTACAAGAGTAAGGTGGAGCCTGTTTTAATTCAGCGAGATCAATTTCGACCTCTTCGAATTCAAGATAATCCTCAACCTCCTCAGTTTCGACATAGGATATTCTCTCTTTCTTGTTACTTTTAAAAGCCCTGGCCTTCTCGGCCTTCAGTCTTTCGACTTGTCGAACTCTATCTGCTAATTGGGCCATATCCCTCAAATATTGTGTATCTAATTTCTTTCGAATAGAATAGTCTAGGCCACCAGCAGCCATTTCGACTAGCTCATGTTCAGGAACTACTGTGAAGCATCTAGGTTTTAAGAGTTTGAACCTATTCAGATAATCATCTATGGGTTCAGTAAATTTCCTCTTAACACTAGCTAGCTCTTTCAGACTTATTTTAGATTGTCCCATGTAGAATTGTTCATGGAATAATCTCTCTAAGAGAGTCCAAGTATCTATGGATCCAGGAGGCAATGTAGTGAACCATGTGAAAGCATTCTTAGTCAGGGAACTTGGGAAATATTTAATCCTAAGGTTCTCATTATTTGCTATGTCTCCTGCCTCGGTCAGATACCTGGCTATGTGTTCGACTGTTGATTCATTGGTGTCTCCGGCGAACTTCGTAAACTTAGGGACCTTATATCCCCTTGGTAAATCAGTGTGCATTACATATTCTGCTATAGGAGAGGCATAATTTGGCCTTCTAATTCCTGTATTGAGACCGTTTTGGGCCATAATCCTTTCTATCATGGTGGTTAAATTATTTTCTGCCAAGATATTGTCGTTTCGAATTCTATGAACGACTGCATCAGCATCCTGATGTCGACCCACCATGATAACTTCTCTAGGTTGTTCTTCTCGAGACGCTGGAGCTTCTAGCCTTTCGACCCTTGCCCCTGGTTCTATAAATCCCCTTTGTGGTTCCTCTCGAATCACTGGGGCTTCTAACCTTTCGATCCTTGCCCCTGGTTCTACAATTCCCCTTTGTGGTTCCTCTCGAATCACTGGGGCATCTATCCTTTGTGCCCTTGCTCCCAAATTAACCCCCTCTCTGACTGGTCTAAAAGGTGGGTCATCAGCAATTTGTTCTATGATAGGTATGTTTGCTCGAACCAATGCTTGATTCTGTCTATGCCTTTCTGGCGGAGCGAAGAAATCTGTTATTCGACTCATGTTATCCGTGTTTTCTCTGTTGGTCACAGTTACGTTTTGCACTATAGGGGCGAAGATCTCTTGCATAGTCTGTGCTAACACTCCTATCATATTATGGTTACTATCATCCATTAATTGTCTAAAGGCCATCTGATTTTCTGTGGTTAGGATAGGCAATGTACTATAACCTACTGACCCTTGGTTATTTGTCATAAATTGATTGGCCCCAGATCCATACCCACATTGTGGTGACGAATTCGATGTCGAAGTGTGCAAACCCGCCATAAAAGATGTTGGCATCCCATAAGAGGGATTTCTGGGTCTATTGCCATCGAAACTGGGTGGTCTAGTTGGTGGTGGGGTGGCGAAATGGGTTTGTGTTCCCACTGTTGGGGCAAATCCCCCAAGATAACCAGTGGTTCCTGTATTTCCTAGGATCGAATTGTTAGTTATCATGCCACTTGCTTCATTTGTGGCCACATTATTGATAGAAGATGCAACAGACTGTGCGTTCGAAGGGATCGTGTTAGACGTTCCCGTCAAATCGGACGTATTAGTGTCTGTTCCATGTGGGGCATTTTGTTCCCCTTGTTGATTGCTTGGATTAGACATCTTGTTATTACGTTTTCTCCTGGGTATAGGTTGGTTACTATTGGTTATTTTACCACTTCTAAGGTTCATATAACAGCGAACTTAACACTCAGAAAAGAACTCTACAGTTATTATATCCTAACAATCTTCACTTTTTTTTTCTTAACAACCAATGGGTCCCACTGGGCGTGCCAATTTGTTTACAGTGATTTCTGGTAAACAACCGCTAGTCTTCCAAACTATCAAATAATCTTAATGACTGTTATTCAATTTCTCTGGTAACTTGCAGGATCGACTAGATTGATCCTATGGGGTTTGGTCGTTTGGGATAAATGTACTAGTAAGACTGGTATTCATAGTTAGGATTTTAATCAAAGTGTTTTAAAGGCATTTACTCTATTTCGATTACCATATTGAATGATTCCAAGGACTTAATTAAACAAATAAACGTGAAACTAGACTAAATGATTAAAGATTCGAATACGATAAGCAATGTTTGAATGCAGAAAAGAGTAAAGACTTTAATGTAAAGATCTCAATGTAAAAACATGAATGTAAAGGCATGAATGTAAAGGTTTGAATGTAAAGTGTAAAGAACTCGAATGTAAGAATAACAACAAATAAATGACTTTGAATGCAAAATATTCGAAATGACAGTAAAATGACAATGGAAGATAAACTGGAAAATGTAAAGAGTTTTTACTGAATTGTAAATGTTTGGTGTCATCATACGTACATTGTTCGAGCATTCGTTTCCCTAGCCATGTGGTATTTTGAATGTTTACTGAATTTTGTACAATAGATATGACACACGAAATCCTAACATTAAGACATCTATTTATATTATTTCGACCATAACGGTCTTGCTATAGAATCCTGCCACGTTCGAAGCATGCAAAGCTTTGCCTCTCTCTAGCCTCCACGCGTCTTCGAACGCTCCAGCGCATATATATTTGATTTCCAATATCCCGCGCGCGTTTGAGTTTCAAATGTCTAGGCAGCCTTCGCTTCGAATTCGTTTCACAACCCCCACGAACACAACCTCGCTACCGCTTCGAAGCTTCTTTTACATGTATATTCATAATTGTCATTCGAAGCTTCGAGTTTTGACATTTCCATTCGAAGAACATCATCTTCCATTCCGAAACATAACACTTGCCTTATTCCATCAACGTCAAGCTGTTTCATTTCGAACTATATTGTCAAAATCTTCAGCCAACACATACATTTCATAAGCGAAGAGGGCTTTTATGCCAAGCGATGATGGATTTTATGCCGAGCGAAGTTGGGCTTTATGCCAAGTGTCCCTAATTACGGACAAAGCGATGGGTACCACATGCATAACATAGTCGTGTCTCATGGAGTCCATTATGTTTATTTTGGAGTCGGTTATGTTTATGTTCGAGTTGGTTATCATTGAGTCCTTAATTGATGAATGATAATTGAATTGCGACGGTAAATGATGTTTGGTGTTGATGCGAGGACAATGATTATGTGATGGAGTTAATGTGTTGATTTATACACTAAGTGTTAATTTAAAGTATGCAAGTTTAAATATACGTTGACATACTTTACTTAACTTATATCAATTATAATTCCAACTATCTATATATTCCATCATTGCTTCTAATTATATGTTTTGGAATTATCTCACCCCTTTACTTGTTTCGCCGTTACCTATATATTGGTAACGTGCAGGTGATCCCCGAGGATGAGGTGGATTAGCTCGAGTCACTTTATTTTGCATCATTCTGCTCTGATCGTAGTAACACTCGGGATTTGGGCGACGTCATTATTTTGATAGGATAGTTTGTATATACTATCTTATTATGTTATAACCTTTTGTATTGATGACAACATGATGTTATGTATATTTGGTTAACATATTCGTTGTGCTGTGAATATTCATATGTACGTATGATGAATTATGTATGATTCGGTATATCCGATTTTTGATGTGCATTATAATGCTAATTGTTGGAAATGCGAAGATGTGATGCCTCAATTTTGTTAAATGGAATTTTGAAACTCTGATTTTATTATATAACTACGCGGGGTAGAATTGGGGTGTTACATTAGTGGTATCAGAGCAGGTCGGTCTGTCCGGCCAAGTTGTTGAGTTTGTTGTTGTCTAACAATCAAGTATTGTTATTTATTGATTCTAATCCTTGTTTTGTTGTGAGCAGAAGTTGTTATGGCTGGTAGGCATGCTGGTAGGAATGCTGGTAGGAATGTTTGTAGGAACGATGATGCTATTGCTGCTGCTATGCAGGCTATGGCTCAGGCTTTCCAAAACCCGCCGATTGCTGACGAGAGCGCTGGGACTCGTAGCTTGGCGACCTTCCAGAGAGAGAATCTGTAACACCCCATCAAAATACCCCGAATATATTAATTAAATTAATATTAAAATCATCTTTAATCAGAGTTAACACGGAAAACGAGGGATGTCACAATTAATAAATAAAATAAAACTTCCATTTAAACAGTAGCCATGCTACACTGAGGATCAAATTTTCAGATAGTTTAGTCAAATTAAGACCATGTCTTACACAGCGGAAAATATCATAACCATAACAGAATAATCCAGTCATTATTATTCCCAACAAAACTAAAGAAACAATTAAACAACTATCTAATTTCCTCAACTAACTTTCCCCAGTGTTACAATCTAATCAGAGCATGACACTGACACGCGGACTTAAATGATAAGCTCTAGAGCCATCCTCAGAACACTCCTCAGCTGCTAACTTTAATCTGAAATTGTAAAGTAAGGGTGAGACTCCTCATAATTAAAGCATATTATAAGCTTCTCAATTAACGATATATTTCAAGCATATTAATCCACCCATTTCAACATAACTTCAGATTCAATACACAATTACAACCATATAATCATCATGTATAATCTTAACAATCAAAGAAGAGTAACACTGGAAGACATCCTAACATGTTACAACTTCATGCAAATACAATGCAGACTCAATGCATGCGGTACCGACACGTGACCAAGACACCCAACACTGATCCATCATCAACCGGATACAGTACCATTGATTCGTCCATAACCACCCGGACACGAATCCAGCCTAACCACCCATCCTCACTCGGGGTATCGGTTATCGGCAATCCAAGTCAAATTCCGCACAATGGGAATTAACTTCACCAAAACAATGCATATGCACGCACATCACTAGCATGCAACATTCAACACAGGTTATGACCACATCAGACATCATAAACCCTCATCAACCACAACATGATATAATCACCTATCATGAAACAATTCATCACAAAGCACAAATATGCCAAGCACTTACCCTTCAATTGGTAAGACTATCACCAATATACATATCACAACAACAACAGCTATCAGGCATATACAACCCCAACCAAAACGCATGATATCAATACAATCATGAATACACCAATTATCATAAACCAAATCAAAACCAAAAACATGATATCTCAACGATCATGCACACCATCATTAGCAACATAAACATGCTTTTCAATCACGCAATACAAATACATCTATTCCTCACAGTTTCACTGCTACATACGCACCCATGTGCATCAGCCAATAATCACTTACTTCGGAAATTCGACTTATTTTCAAAATAATTTCAAGTTTTAGAAAATCTTTTCATTTTATAAAATAGAGCATTAAATTTAAGAGACAACGTCCAAAACGGCGCTCAAAACGGACTTACGGTTTGAAAGTTATGAATTTTCAAAGTTTTAAAAATTTTCAAAAAGTTTCAGTGGAACCCGGTTCCTCCCTGGGAGTAACCGGTTCCCACAATTCCAAAAATACACGCCCCTGGAAAAATGTATGGAGAACCCGGTTCCTCCAGGTAGGGAACCGGTTCCCAGAAGAAAATTTTCATATTTTTCTGGAAAACAACGTGGAACCCGGTTCCTCCCATGCAGGAACCGGTTCCTGTGTACAAATTTTTAGTTTTTCAACAGTTTTCAAAGTGGAACCCGGTTCCTCCCCACTGGGAACCGGTTCCCACGTACCAAAAAGTTATTTTCTGCATTTTTGACAGCATTCTTCCATTCTAACTCAATCCACACATACCCATACGAATTCCATCATTGGAAACACCAAAATACATCAATTTGCATCATTTATCACATCAATTATCATCTTCCTATCAGTCATAATTGGTATCTGACACCCTAATCAATTCAGACCTACCATCTGACACAATCTGACACCCATAGGGATACATCCATGGAAACCTAGAAATTCACAAACTAAGATTTCCTAACATGCTATGATCTATAGTATCAACATCAAAACCTATAATAAGCAATAATCAATCGAAATCACCCCTTACCTTGTGGGTTCTTCGAATTCTGACACCTTAGGTCTTCTTCCTTCTTTTCTCCTCTTCTCAATTCCACGTACAGTGAGTTTTCTCCAAAAAGATCCTTTTTTCCTCTTTTCCTTCTTTTATTCCTTTTATTATTCTACCATGATAAAAATAACATAATTAATGTGAGTAGAGCCTCTTACTCCTCACACCCTCACTTTATTCATCACACCACCAATAAACCCACTTCCATTTAATTTAATTGACTTCCAATAATCCAAAATATTAAATATTACATTCCTAATTAAATTAATAATTAAAAATCGTAATTATTTAATAATCGATTTATTTGGGGTGTCACAACTCTCCCCCACTAAAAGAGTTTTCGTCCTCGAAAACATAACCTAGACGAACAGTTCGGGATATGAGTCCTTCATCTGACTCTCCAGTTCCCATGTAACATTTCCATCTGCTGGTCCTCCCCAACCATCTCACCAATGCTATTTCCTTACCTCGCAACTATTTCAACTTCCGATCCTCAATTCTCGCAAGCACTGCTTCAACAGTTAAATTCTCTCGTACCTGAATACCATCTACCCGAATCTCATGAGACGGATCAGCAATGCACTTCCTCAGTTGAGACACATGAAAATCATCATGCAGATTCGCAAGTGACGGCGGCAAAGCAATCTGATACACAACTTTCCCAACTCTTTTGGTAATCTGAAACGGACTAATAAAACATGGAGTCAACTTCTTTGACTTCAAAGCTCGACCAATACCGGTCATCGGAGTAACTCGCATAAAAACATGTTCTCCTTCACTAAACTCAAGATCTTTTCTCCTCCTATCGTGACAACTTTTCTGACGACTCTGAGAAGTCCTCATCTTCTCCTGAATCATCTTAATCTTTTCCAAAGTTTGCTGAACAATTTCCGGTCCAATCACAACACTCTCTCCCAATTCATACCAACACAATGGCGTCTGACACCTCCTACCATACAATGCCTCAAATGGAGCCATACCAATGCTCGAGTGAAAGCTATTGTTGTAGGTAAACTCAATTAACGGTAAGTAGCTATCCCAAGCTCCACCTTTCTCTAACGCACAAGCTCTCAGTAAATCCTCTAACGACTGAATCGTTCTCTCCGTCTGACCATCTGTCTGTGGATGATAAGCGGAACTCAAACGTAACTTAGTACCCAAAGCTTCTTGCAATCCCATCCAGAACTTAGATGTAAACCTCGGATCTCGATCCGACACAATACTAGAAGGAATACCGTGCAAACTCACAATCTTCTCGACATACAATTCTGCCAACCTCTCCATCGGATAATCCATTCTTATCAGAATGAAGTGAGCAGATTTCGTCAACCTATCCACAATAACCCAGATAGAATCACAATTCTTCGCTGTTCTTGGCAAACCAGTGTAATACGGTGAACTGACTTTATTAGATTTTTGTATCGCAAATGTGCGGATAGCAAGAGTCGCCACCGACTTTTATTTTTATCCAATTAAGGGAAGGTAAAAGTACAGAAAAAGACCTTCGTTAGATTCTGAGTAAGGGAGAAGGTTATGAAAAGGGAAGGTATTAGCACCCCTTTCCATCCGTAGTTATCTACGAGCTCTTAGTTGCTCTTAGATCACTTTTGAAAAACTTGTGCTTTCTGTGTGTTTGAAAAATGTTTTGAAAAGGCATTTCGCTTTGACTTTGTAATGATTCATGTAGGAATGTATACAAAGTGTTCGGAAATGTTTCATTTTGAAAAGAGTTTGAACTTTGGAAAAAGTGTGAGGTGTGAAAAGTATTTTGATAGAGCAAGCAACTAAAAGTCTTATTACCTACTCAGAATTGGTCGTTTTCGTGTTGTTTTACGTTCCTTTAGAATAGCGCTATCCATACCATTAGTTAGTAGGTAGCTCCATTCGTTGGATGTAAGCGGGACATTCGAAGGGACATCGGATGGTCATAGAAAGCAACTTGTAGGAGGTATCCTAGCACATTCGGAGGGACTATCATCATTTTTCGTAGGCGGTGTCGAGGGTCAAGATCATGTATTCGGAGGCGACATTGTGGGTCTATGATCTTTGTATCGAAGGGACTATGATGATTTTGTTTTGAAGGCAACGGTGCTAGAATACCTCTACGTTCGAGGGACATGACCATTTAATCGAAAGGCAACGAGAGAGAATTACCCTAAGGGGTGCATGTGTGAAAGAGTGTGCTGATTTCAGATACATGTTATCTTGGAAATTAGTGGGCTATGTTCAATTATTATCTTGCCATACACGCCTAATTACTAGCAGTTTATAGGGTGCGGAAATTAAAATGCGGAAAGTAAAAGATGCGGAAATGTAAATGTCCTACGCTATTACATGGCTTTGGGGCAGATACATAATTGAAAGATGCGGAAAATAAAAGCCTAATTTAAACTATTACATCCCATAAGCAGTTACATTATTGGAAAAATAAAACGATAAAAGAAAATCGCCTGAATCGGATCAACCTGTAACAGAATGAGAAATCGGAAAATACGAGATGAATCGAATAAGAGAAAAATGTTAGTAAAAATGCAAATTTTTATATGAGAAAATTAATACATGCTGGAAATAAGATAAATATGCTAAAATGAATTTTTGGGATTTTTTGGAAAAGATTTAGTAATTAAAAATGAATTAAAAGTGATTTAAATGCAAAATTATGAATAAAAATAAATATGCATGCAAAATTAAGTTTTTTAATTTTATAAATTAAATAAACATTTTATGAAAATACTGTAAAAAGAAAAATATTTTTTGATAATTTTTTAGTGCAGAAATAAAAATATGAAAAGAAATTAAAATGACATGCAAAATATTAAAAAATAAAGAAAAAATGGAAAAATGGAAAAATATGAATGTTTGTAAAAAAGAAAAATAGAACCGGTCCTGGCAGGGGTTGAACTCATGACCTCTTGGAGCATCTTTGCAAAACCACGCCTTAACCACTGCGCCGAAGTGTTCTTGGTGTCTGAAGAATGGAAACATGTGACTATAAGCATACGCGTGTCCTGGATTTGTGAAGTCAAAGCACAGTCAGCCAGGTGGGGTCTAGGTTGAACGAAGGAACGAATCAGAAAGCTTCCTCGCCACGCAAGCCCTCGCCGGTTCAACGAAAGTCAACGACGCCGGAGCCTAGCTCCGTCGTCTTCCCGCGAGATCAAACTTCAAACCGCAAAACACGTGAAATAAAAAGCCAAAGGATACCCTACCCCTAAATCGACCATGGCGAACACGATGGGGTGTTAGTTTCAACTAGAAACGCGTGCACAAGCCAGTTCGAAGCTCATCAGTTTTGAAACCCTAAGTATGGCAAAACGCGATTCTAACGTCCAAACTCACAAACGATTGCCCGGATCTTGTCCATGGAACCTCATGAGCACAATGAAAGCATTAGAATCAATTTACACATGCAGAATAATCGATGCAAAAATCAAAAGTTTTGAATATGTATGTATGTATATGCCTCGATTCACTTGCTTTGATCAACAACAATGATGCATTCTTACTCACACTTACCCCCTGAGCACGTTTGGATGGCTGGAAAAGGTTGAGAATGGCTGGATTTTGAAACTCGAATTTTCAAGAATTCTTGAAAAAATTTGCAAGAACAAGGGTTTGGCTTGAGCTAGGGTTTCGTGCTGCTTGCTGGCTATGATGCTTGGTATTTATAGAGAGGATTTGGATGGCAAAAGGAGTGAAAAAAGATTTGATTTGGAGCATTCAATATTTTTCAAATAAAATCAATTTTCTTGAGAAAATTTGATTTCCTCTTCAATGCATGATCATGCACGAATTTGGCAAGTGTATTGGGCTATCTTGGACTCCAAGGAAGATATAAATCCAACCCATTTGAAAAAATAATTTATTGTCATATTTTATATGATTTAATTTTGAATTAAATGTCTTAAATTTCAAAAATAAATCAATAAAATAGAAAATTGCCATGTCCAAGCATTTATGAGTCAAAAATAATGTTATGAACAAGTTTGGATCAAAAGAATATAGGCCCATTTGGAAAATTTTGCATTTTGACCAATATGTCCTTTTGTGCAACTGTCCAAAATTCCCCAACTTCTGAATAGTGTATCTTGCTCATTTTTCCATGTTTTTGAGAGTTCTTGGACTTTTTGGAAAGCTCTAAGAGTCCTCTAAACAATGTCTTTGGTTTCATCTCAATTGGAGTTACCATGCTCAATATATCCTCAAAACAAAAGGTTGAGTTTTGTTGACTTTGAAAAGGACCTGTAATGTTTTGAGCTATACCTCTCAAATGAAGCATTTTTTGGACATTCTTGTGAGACATGAAGTTGTAGAGAATTGAATTTACTTCAAAACAAGAGGTGGTAGAAAAATTTCTGAGAAAGTATGAAGAAGTTATGCTCAGTCAAAGTTTGGTTGACTTTTCACTGAGAAACCCTAATTTGGAAAGTTTGACTTTTGAGCAAATCTTGAGTTTTCTTGATGAATCATGATCAACCCTTGATCAAATGATGAATATGACTTCAAAATGAGAATGTTGACCAAAAATCAGGAAGTTTGACTGTATGTTGACCACAGTTGACTTTTTGATCAATACAACTGATTTTCAACCATCTGAGCAATTGTCTGAGGAAACTTGACTTGTAAGGCTTGAAACTTGACATGGAGAATCTTTGAAGCATATGAGGAGGCATGATGACCCTTGGAGATGTTAGAAGTCCATCTGGATCTGAGAAATGCCAAACCCTAGTTTGGGTTGATTGTCTAGGAGAGTGTTCATCTGATCAACTCTTGAGGAATCCTTGAGTATGGATGTATGGAATGTCTTGAGAAATAGGAGGGCAAATTTTGGGGTATGACAGCTGCCCCTGTTCAATCTTCTTGTACTGGAAGGGTTAGATTGGCGTGTTAGCCTTTCGTGACCTGGAGGTAGAAGATGATTGAACACTCGAGTACACCTGAAAATTTGCACTCGCTGTTGGTGATGATGCGGGAATGGGCTTACAGATGCCATTTGGAGATTTCCCTGGGGAACGAGTCGTATGCTAGACTCGAGATTGCTGATAGGAGAGCTGACGGGGATGGGCTTAAGATGCCATCTGGAAAGGTCGATGCTGGGGAATGAGCCGTACGCTAGGTTCTGTAGATGCTTCTGGAAGGAGATGAGCTTAGGATGCCATTCGGAAGGAGTCGTACGTTAGGCTTTGTGCTCGTCTTTGAATGAAGTTATTAGTTTGTATTGATTTTTAACCAAATATGCAGCATTCTGAAAGTGGAGAGATGTTGACAAGTAGTCGGAGATGGGCTTAAGATGCCATCCAAGGCAACCGAGTCGTACGCCAGACTCTCGTAGTTGCTGTTGATAGTAAGAGAGGGTCAGAACAGTTCTTCGTGCTGACTGCTCTGAGGAGATAATAGTTGACAAAATGTGGATATTTCCCTATTGTGCATCGGGCGTTGGTCCACTGCCTGTTATCGGAGGATAACTTATGATTGTTCGGATAAGGTTTCCCGTCTAGCTTCGGGTATTAATCCTGGATCCGTTGTTGGAGAACAACGAGGTTGGTCGTTCAGATAGTTTTCCCGTCTGGATTCGGGTATTAACCTTGGACCTGCTTGCGTCAGAAATGACTTTTACCTGTTTTGGAGAAAACAAGAGAAATTCTGATAGAATATTGTTAGTCTTATGCAGAGTATGATGCATGACGATGCGTATGAATGATATATGCACAAATTATGATATTTATGAGTAATGTATGCATGATGGATGTTGTGGTATTTCAAAACATATCCATCTTGAGGAAGATGCGGATGTTCCGCTTGATAATGAGGTGGGCAGAAAACCCTGCTTGGGGATAATTCAGGAGGCACTCTGTTGGGGATTTTGAGTAAAAATCTTGTCGGAGAGCAATTGGTAGCTGCTGGGAGACCGGGTTAGAAGGATTTAGGGCCCATTGAAATCTCTGTTTGAGGTATAAGAGGTGTAGGTTTCCTCCGATGCACTATCTGACCAAGTTCCAAGTCTGGATACTTTTGCTGGAGAAAATGGGGAATCGCTGAGAGATATTTGCTGGAGATAGATATCTCGGCTGGGGGATGAAGTGTTATTGCTAGGAGGCTGATGTAACATGATTCCAGTTGGGTGGAATTATTGCTCGTGGACTGACACGTACTCCGCTGGGGAAGGTTTGTGGCGAGTGACACCTCTGTGGAGATTGTGTTCTGTGGGGGGGAATGCTTTTGGTGACTTTCGTCGTCATCTCAATTCCTAGAGCCTGTAGTAATTACTTTTGTATGTTCACTTTTCGCATGTTTGCGGACAGGTTCTTATTGTCGGATGCGTATAATCATTCAAAGCAGACGTTTGGACT
This sequence comes from Vicia sativa, assembly GCA_021764765.1. Classification (NCBI taxonomy): domain Eukaryota; kingdom Viridiplantae; phylum Streptophyta; class Magnoliopsida; order Fabales; family Fabaceae; genus Vicia; species Vicia sativa. The sequence goes on along the minus strand of CM038792.1, from coordinate 82,415,386 downwards.
TTATGCAAACAACAACAAACAAAAATTGTAAAGAGAAAGAAACTTGCATTTATTTGAAAGATGGCGTATGGCCGAGTAGTTTATACAAGAGAAAGGTAAAAGGCTATGCGGAAACAATCTCGTTAAGTTCCAACTATGCTAGTACTCATATATTTCAACTATCTCATCTCCTTGCTGTCAGTGGAAAGTGAGTGAATTGATCTTCGCCATTTGAATCTTGAATGATTGTAGTCAAAGCGGTGATCCGGAAGAGACATAGTGTGCGCTTAAATCCCTAACTTTTGCCTAGACCGCCTTTCGGGTTTCTACCTGGGATACCTTTTTGCCCAAGCCTTTTCGTGTTTTCAACTTGCGGTGTACATGTTTTGTATATATCCTTAACTTTGCCGAACCCTTTTGGTTCGCCAGGATGCCCTTATTTTTGCCTAGGTTCGTCGACCTAGCGGGTCTCTTTTATGCGTAGTATTTTTTTACTATGTCTGCGTTCACAGGGTGTGGGAAGTCTTCGCCATCCATGGTGCTAAGTATCATAGCTCCGCCTGAAAATATTGTCTTGACTACAAATGGTCCCTCATAGGTGGGAGTCCACTTGCCCCTGGGATCACCTTGTGGAAGAATGATGCGCTTGACTACTAGATCACCGACTTGGTAGACTCGGTGCTTGACCTTCTGATTAAGTGCTCTGATCATTCGTTTCTGATAAATCTGTCCATGTGTTGTACCCCAAAATTTACCCTCTTCTTTTTTTTTTATAAATAATTGGCTAAGACTTAATTAATAGATGCATCGCATACATATCGTTCATGCATTGATCATGGGTTCGAGATTTTCCAATCGCATTTAATCATACAATTCTCAAGAAGAGGTTTGTTTCTCAAAAGTTGAATATTTGAGGTTCCCTAATTGGCCATTTCAATACGCAAGCATGTCCGAAGCTTCGATTATTATCTTGCCGGTATTTGATCTGCTCATCGGTGGACGCGATTACAATTTCAAGCTACAGCAGTGTGTGGTCGGATATTTGAGCCCGAATCGATTCTATGGCCTTTCGTGAGTTGTGAAGCAATGGTATTTGGCTTATCGATCTCGCGATGTATCGTAAAACCAAGAACGAATGATAAAATGATATTTGAGCTGTATCGAAAGTCAACAAAAGTCAAAGTTTGACTGAGTGGAGTTTTTGGTCAAAATCGTGGTCAAAAGTCGACATTCGAGAAAATGCAGTCATTTGTTGAGAAAAGTCGGAAGAACCGGGTAAAAATGAGGTTTCTTGCATTTTTAGTAATCTTGGACTTAGAAAAATTTTCTAAGTTTAAGGTACTTTGTGTTCACAGTCATATTGCCGCATCAAGTATCTTGCGCCTGGTCGGTCGAAGTTTGTGAATTGATAGTCGTTGGAAAGAGCGCATTGTACTCCGACTTTGTCACCGTGAAGATTTTTCCGAAATGCCCGGATTTCGAGTTATCAAAGACCGAAATTTGAAGTTCATAACTTTTGAAGTTTTACACTTAATAAAATTTTGAGCGTTTTTAATGTGTTCAAGTACTCGACTTCGGAGGCAATTTACACGTGTTTCGAGGCGTCGATTCGAATTAAGTTCAACATCAAAGTTGTTCATTTAATGGCAATCTACAACTTTGCAGAAGAAATCGAATCCATTCGGAAACGGATAAAAATTACAGAGCTCGAAGTTACAGTATATCACTTCTCAAAATTTCAACACTTAGAAATATTTTTGAAGTGTTTGTTTCTATGCTTTGCTGACAGCTTCAGGGTCGATTTTATCATAGTTCGTGGCTCGAATAGAAAATGCTCAACTGAAAAGTTGTTCATATCACGGCAATCTGAAACTTTTCTGAAGAAGTCGAATTCATTCGGTACTCGAATCGGAAGCTATAAAGCTCGGAAAATAAGAACTCATTATGTTTGTTAAATTCGAGTACTTTTGTGCACATGTTCAGGGCTGTTTTCGGCAATGATTCGGTCGCCGCACGGAAAAATTCCGAACACGAAAGTTTGAGTTCGTAATTCCATCTATAAGTTCCGTTTAGAAACTTTTTCGTTTCGGACGTCCGAGCTGGAAGAAACGGAACGCCGTAAGTGTCAGCATGAAGTTGTTAAAATGCAAGACAGCACATGCAATTTTTTGCCATGGTTAAGACGCATTTCACCGAACAGTTGGTATACGCATGTTCGGAGCTGTTTTATCGTCGATCCGATCGCCGCACGGAAAAATTCTGAACACGAAAGATGAAGTTTGCCGTGTCCTCTACGAGTTCTGTTTAGAAACTTTTTCATTTCGGACGTCGGAGCTGGGAGATACAAGTCGCCGTAAGTGAACGCGTGAAGTTGGAAATTGCCGCAAGGCATGCATCAAAACTTGCCCAGCCAGCCCAGACATTTCGTCGAACACTCGTGCAGCATTTTTCAAACACTTTTTATTCGATGATAACGGCTTCGTTTGGATTTTTGTCGAACTAAAGAGTTGTTGTATTACACGCATTCTTTCCAATGGCACTGAGTTTGCATAATTCGGTCAAGTATCGGAAAAGTTACGGATCTTTAAAGTGGTCTACATGGATTGAGTTTTAAGTTTGACACTTAGAAAAAATTTGTAAATATCCAGAACAGTTTGTGTCGGTGTGAGTTCGAAGCTAATTACGGCGAGCTTGCGATCATTTTTTCGTCGGGCACTCAACATCAAAGTTACTCTGCTACATGTATTCTTTCCAACGACTCCGAGTTTGCGCCATTTGGCCGAATATTGAAGAAGTTTTAAGACCTCAAAGTCATGGAGAAAAACACTCGGTAAACTGTTGCCGTTATCGCCGTTAGTCAACTATGATTTCTAATCTTCGGATCAATTTTAAGCATGCTACAGGTCTCGATTCGAAAAACGCCGAACACGGAAATTGTTCACGGAAGTATACTCTACAACTTTTATGTTTTGATTTGGTATCGAAAATGCATGCATTCCGAGTTATAATTCCATGAAGTGAGCCACGAGAATACACGGATTTGAAAATTCTTAAGCAACCAAGAGAGCAATCTGTAGCATGGACGGATCTCACTGGTACGTTCTGCTTGAAGGCTTTCTTTTTCTTCCATACAAAAATCTCACCACCATTCTCTAACAACTTTTTTTTTACAACAACCTTCACCATTAAAGCAAAAATATATAACATCATCACCATTTTTTTCTTCTGCCATTTTTTTATTTTTTCACACAGTATTTTGTTACAACAAAAATTCAAACACCACTCTTCTTTTCATTTTTTTTTTGACAGTAACAACAAACCATAACTGCTAACAACCACATAACTACACTCATCCTCTTGCCATTCATTTTTTCTTCACTACTACCATTCTGTTACAAAACCATAACAAACTTTCATCCTCTCCCTTCTCCCATGAACACTTCTCTTATTGTCAACCGATCCACCATCCTCTTCTCTCCTTCTCACGCCATAGCCATTCTGTTTGTTTCTTTCTCCAACAGTATCCATAATCCCTCTGTATAACAACCCACACAAAAACACCATAAGAGAAAGCAAAAGAATAACCACAACTGTGACCTCACTCCCACAGCCACTCATTGCTCCGGTTTTCTTCTCATACATAACCATCACGAGTTGGCTCTCATCAACAACACACCTTCACGCACTTTTCTTCTCTTTCTTTTCGTTACGATAATAACCGTAACAATTACCGTAACCACCACCTCACGCCATAACCACCTCCATAGTCTCTCGTTCCACCCTTCAAGAACACCACATACAGAACTCATCCATCTTACACCATAACAGAACCGATAACTCTCACAATCACAAAAAAACTCACGCCAATCATCTCTCACGGCACCACTTCTATCCTACTGTAACTGAAAATTACCAAAAAATAATCAGAACCTGTGATCTCTCTTCTTCTCATCCACTTCCATCTCCATTCTATTTCTCACACTACATTCAATCCTTCACCATCACTCATTTGAAAGGAGGTTCCGATCCGGTTCAGAACCATGGCAGAGAGCAGTCGCGTTTCGGAAGAATGGAGTGAATTATCGCTTTTTGATTCTTCACATTGAACAACACGGATTCGTTCCTCCACATTGATGTCAGCTCCACCGCGATTCTAATCGAGTTCCTTCCAAGATTCAAGTATTGTGTTGAACGTGAGGCTCGGCATATCAAGGATTTCTGATCTTTACCTCCATCATCAGTATTGTAGAAATCGGGTTTTTTCCGAAGAAATTCGTGTGTGCAGGATCTGAAGACAAACGCAACAAGTATCAATTTTGGAATCTCCGATTTCCAGATCTTGTCTTCGTGGAGCATTCTTTGCATGATAGAGGAGGTTACGGACAAGACGGGGCACGGATTCGTGATTAGGCTGAAATTTTGAGCAAGGAATAGCCTTTCTTCTTCACTGTCCGATCATGGAAATCTTTGCCGACGAAGAGATGGCCGGAAAACTCTGTTTCCGGCGAGCATTCTGATTATACTCCGGCCAAACCCTCGGCGTGTCGCAATCACGTTGGTTCATGTAAGCTTTCTCATGTAACCAATCATAGCTTGCCACCTGTCATCTATTTTTATTTTATAAAAAATAAAATCTGTTAATATGATTTAAATTGCAATGACCTATTGATAAATGTTGTAACCACATAAAAAATAAACGTGACAGTATTACATAATTATAAAAATCTGAAATAAAAAATATAATAATAGTTTTTTTTCTTAGAACAAAAACATTGAATTGGACTTAGCACCATTTCGGACTGGACTTAGCTTTTGCTACTGCACACCCCCTGTATTTTAAGCCCAGCAACGTTTATAACATAACTCAGTTCAAAATAAAATTCTGCTTTGCACCCCCTGTTTCATGTGTTATAATACTAACATTTAGTTCAATTTAGCTCGATTCCGATTATTTCGACACCTAAAAATACATAGAAAACATATGCTGACATTTTAGGATATTAGAATATTATTGACATTTTTAATATTTTATTAATATCTTTTATTAATTCTAATTGTTTCTAAATAATACATTTACATGAATATTGGAATTATCATTTCGATTTGCATCCCTCACATGTTCATGCATTTTCACATGTATTTGAACATTGGTTTTATCGATTCGATTTGCATTCCTCACATGTTCATGCATTTTCACATGTATTTGAATATTGGAATTATCGATCCGATTTGCATTCCTCACATGTTCATGCATTTTCACATGTATTTGAATATTGGAATTATCATTTCGATTTGCATTCCTCACATGTTCATGCATTTTTACATGTATTTGAGCATTGGTTTTATCGATTTCGATTTGCATTCCTCACATGTTCATGCATTTTTACATGTATTTGAACATTGGTTTTATCGATTTCGATTTGCATTCCTCACATGTTCATGCATTTTCACATGTATTTGAATATTGGTTTTATCGATTTCGGTTTGCATTCCTCGCATGTTCATGCATTACTTTAATTTGAACATTGGTTTTATCGGTCCAATTTGCATTCCTCGCATGTTCATTCATTACTTTGACATGAGCATTGGTTTTATCGATCCGATTTGCATTCCTCGCATGTTCATTCATCACTTTGCTATGGATATTGGTTTTATCACTCGATTTGCATTCCATGCATATCCATCTGATTTTTCTTGCAGGTTTTGGTTGAGTTTGTACACCCACGTGTGCACTATTCCTATCTTGTTTTGCTTGTATTATCTCGTTTGCAGGCATTGTCGCTTCGGATGCGTATCGACACGTATTCCGCTTGTATTGATGCTTTGAGCAATTCTCACGGTTTACTTTTGTTGCATGACCGCAGACTTGAAGTATTTCGATTATTTCGCTAGCTTGCGTTTGGATTCTATATCCGTCTCGGACTTGCTACACTGCTTATTGCATTCTCTTCCTTCCTAGATATCATGAGAAGTAGGGCTTTCTGACTTTCTTTTGCCATGAGAAGTAGGAATAGAGATGCATGAAGGGCTTCGTAGTTGGAGCATGTTCAGAACCCCTCGTTTATTTAAAGACCCGCTTAGGGCAATTTTGTGCTAATCGTGTTTGGTTTGTTTTAAATCCTCCATCCGCATAGGGAGGTAGCTTTCAGAAGTGTTTACATTTGTGCTTGCATAGGTCGAGTGGTTAGACGCCGACGTGGTACCACTAAGCAAAGTCCCGCTTTTATATTTCATGTCATCGAGTCATTGATATATGGGCAAGCGGAAGTGGTCAACGAACCCCGCACGCTCTAGTCCGTGTCGCTCCGCACACGCGAATCGTGTTGCTTTATCGAGTCAATAAAAGTGGCAAGAGTCCCCATTCCGACTCTCCACGCTTTCGGGTTCGATTTATGCGAACTCGCATCATCTCGCTCTTCAACGGAATGGATGTGTCTCTGGTTGACTCACGGTATGCATCGCCGAGGCTATGGGACTTCCTCCTTTTCCCCGTGTGTCATTTGTTTGCTTGCATTGCATTGTTTGCGTGCTTTTGCCAAAGCACTTGCTTGCTTCATCCTTGCATCCCTTGGTTCCACAACCAAGACGGATATAGGATAGCTTTCCGTAGGTGCTTGTTAGGATAGATTTCGAGCCTAGACTTTAGGATTTACATCCTTTGCATGTTGACATAGGTAGAGATTCCTTACATCCTCAACCATAAGTCCAATCTTTGCATGACAATACTAGGGCTAGTACTAGTTAGTTTCCTTTTGTTTTGCTAGTTCTTTTTGCATCTTTGCATGTAATTAAAACTAAAACTTTTTTCTCTTGAAAACAAAACACTTAATAATGGTTTAAACTCCTTTCTCAAGGTAAAACAACCAACCAACACTAACTCTTTTCGCTTTACGCTTTTCTTTTGTGTTTAAAACCTTTACAAGTAAAACATAAACACCAAAACAAGTGAGCCGAACTACGGCCCGACTTTCCCATTGCACGGGAATACGTAGGCATCTTGTCACGGGCTCGACCGAGCTAACTTTGTAAATAATTCCTTCTTTTCCCGTGGTTTCTTATTTTCTTTTCCTTTTGCATGCATATTTAGCAATTAAACAAAGAATAGATGTAAACACACCCTTTAGACAGTAGAAGAAGTGGATACCGTAGAGTACTACGGGCGGTAGGTGCTAATACCTTCCTTCGTAATAGATTCCCTTACCCTATCTCTCGGTCGCATGACCGTGCCTTATCCCTTTAGGTTTTCGCGATGCGCTTGCCTTCTCCTTTTACGAGATAAAAACGCTCGATGGCGACTTCATTGATACGCTTATCGGATGATGTTCACCGGTTGTTTCATGGCGACTTCATCGGGATCGGAGACTGCCGGTCCGATCAGAGTCGATCCTAGCTTTTATTTTCATGTCTATTGGGTGTTTATTTATTTGCTTATCTATTTACCGCTTTATCGCACCATCCTTTGTATGCTTGCATTGCATTCTATGTGGCATATTTATCGCTTTCATATACCGGTCACTGCTCACTGTGATCTGCTTCGATTGGGTGGGAGTTACAAGAGGTAAAAGGCCTCATACCCCGCCAAGAGACACATAGGAACACATAGGAATAGAGTGGAACATGTCGATAATGATGTAGATCTTGTAGTCCGGCATGTCGTCCATGCTTGAGGAGGTTCAATTAGGGGCTATCATCTTCACGTAGGTGTTATGATGGTAGTTTTCTAGGCGAACTAGATCCCGGAGTTACCTCGACCTTACCCAAGCCTTAGTTTCACCCGTGAGTGGGCGGATCATGATTATTACAGTGCGATGGTGACTATGTTGGTGACTATGTTCTGGTGACCATATTCTTGGTGACTTGGTATTTTCTATTGATGATCCGATGTTTTCTTGGTGACTATGATATCATCCGTGGCATTTTCTAGCCCAGCTCGTCCGATTTTTGGTTTTTCTTCAATCGGCGTAAACAACACAATTTGATCTGTTCATGGAAGTAGTAAACCCATGATCAATGCATAATGTATTTGCATCATAGCATGTTTATTTTCAAAAGAAATGTCGAAAAGCATGTTATTTTATCTAACCCTCATGCATATCATTTCCAGACTTCTTGTGGTTTACTATCAACATCGATGGATACCAACAATCAAACCAACACCGAGGCCCTAAGGAAGACTTCTTCATACTTTTTCGGCATTCGACATCTCCAAGTAAGAGCCGAGGTATTCTTGTGAAGGATTGATTGAAAGAGAGTTCAAAAGATCATGGGAACATATTGCCGCTACTAATGGAGGATTATGAGTTCTATGCCATGCAATCTCTACTCCGCTTTATGATAGTGAGCTCGTGTGTTTTACCTTTCAAGATTATCGCGCACCTACTCTTGAGGAGTACTCTTTCCTTTTGGTATCAAGATCACAAGCGCTTGCCTTTTGTCAAAAGAATGGGTACTCCGGTTTTGAAGCCATTGCTAAAGCCCTTGGTTCATGCGTTAGTGAAGTAAGGGACAATGGGTTCAAAGATTGCACTTGTGGACATCCGCTGGGTTTCCTTTTAGTCAAAGTCGATGAATTTGCCAAGGTTGGTAGTTGGAAAAGCTTCAATACTATCTTAGCCATGATCCATGGTATGGTGATTTTTCCTCTTGAGAAGTTTGTGGATGTTGTCGCGATTTGCTTTCATGAATGACAATCCGTTCCTACTATCTTGGTCGATACATATTATGCCATTCACTCGCCATGGTCAAAAGGCGTGTTATGGGTTGTATGCCTTTACTTTATCGTTGGTTCAACACACACTTGCCAAAGAGAGGGGCATTTGTTGATTATGCTAAAACCATGAAGTGGTCTAGCCGAATCATCGCACTCACTTCATATGATATAGTTTGGAATACCATGTCGAGCGGTTCGAGACCATTACTAGTTGTGGAGAGTTTCCCATGTACCATTGATGGGAACTAAAGGTTGCATCGCTTATAATCCTATATTGGCACGCCGTTAACTAGGATATCCTTTGATCAAGTACCCACCGCTTGTCGCTTGACGAAACAATCTTCTTTGCAAATGATGAGAACCCGTTTTGCTAAATCGATTCGTTGCATGGAGCTCGGTTCACAAAAAGGGCACGGTTTTGGCCAAAAGGAAATTATACGCTTGATTCTTACAGATTGGTTAAAAGATCGGGTCTCCAAGATTCGCTTCCATACAAAAGGAAGCACCTTTGTATTCTCAACCTGGTTCCTTGATTGAAAGTCCGGTACCTAATTTTGCTACTTCCTATTCTTCATCCGTAATCTCCTCCGTGTTTTGGCGATTGAGGTTTACAAACAACTCCAATCGGAGAATTCAGCTTTGAAGGAACATATAAGCTCGAGCCATGGACCTAGCATTTGCTCTTCAAGATAAAAAGAGGTTATCTCGTGGAGATCGAGGAAAGACCAGTTTTGAAGGCCTATGGCTTACTTGAAGAAACCAAGAGAGTCAAAGGTGGTAGTTCCTCTTCTTTGATCGATGACCAAAGAGTTTGACAGGTACAAGAGAAGTTGAAGAATATGCAGATAGCTAATGAGAAATTGAAAGCCAAGCATGGTGAAGAAACTGGTTTTAAAGAAGCGACCAAGGAAGAATCCAATGCTAAAGAGTCCCCGAGAGAAGGAAAGAACTTGAAGATGAAGCCCAAAGTCGACAGAGCGTATGACTATCCTTTCTAAAGAGGTTGAAGATTTGAAGACTAAGTGGCAATATGCTAAAGATGGAGAATATGCAGATACACCATGTTAAGGGGTCGAGACATTCATGTGGCTAAGCTAGTAGCCGAGATCCTTACGCTCAAGGCGCAAGTGGCCCCTAAATGAGTAGTTGCAATGTTATTTGATTCGACGAATCACCTCCGTGCTTGGTGGGGTTCGCTCACTATTGTGTTTGTATCAATACTCTATGATCGTGGACTCTTGTATGACTCTATTTCATCTATGCACTGAGCATTGATTCTCAACTGATTGTGTGTCCGGTCTTGATAATTATTGTTGTCACTATCCTATTATTATTTGATGTTTGATAACAAATTGCAGAATGTCCCGAAGTGATCATTTCATGCATCATGCATTAACCATGCATATACATACATTGTGCATAACTGCATTTGAACTTGGGATTTCTCTTACTCAAACTGTATTTTCTACTCGAATTGGAACTTTGCCTCCGTGCCATTCTCGCTTTGAAACCAAGTGATGAAGCAACTTCAGGAACCTGAGATGAAAGAATGATGGGATTTCTCATGCCGGACATGCAAGACTTGAGAGAAGAGAACCAACAATAAGACTCGCCTAGGCTTGGTGATGGAAATTTTAGGGACCTTGTTGAGAAAGGAGATGACCCTTTTCCTCACAAAGAATGTGAGTCGCTATTCCTCCTTATACTGGTTTTCTTCGAGCCCTAAAGCGGGCATGCATCTACTCCATCACCCCGTATTCCGAGGCCTCCTCGCTCACATCCAATTCCTATTGTTCGTAAAGGAAGGTAGAGCTCTTCAACCATGGTCGCCACTCTCTGAAAAGCAATTTGATCCTATTCCGATGCCATATGCTCAGTTGCTTCCTCAGCTGCTCAAGTTTCGATTGGTTGAACTCCAAACTCTTGCCATGCCTGAAGGGATTCTATTCGAGTACGATGTGATGGCTAGGTGTGATTTCCATTCTGGGGCACCCTGTCATGATACAGAGGACTGTGTGACCTTGAAAAATGAGGTTCAGGATTTCCTTGACAAAGGGATTATCCGGTTTACTCCCTGTGGTCGAGCATACAAGTCAATTTAGCTCCAGCTGCCGATATGACCGTTATGCCTGCTGCTATACCTCAAAACAGAGTTTGTGCGTCGAAGAGGGATAATCGACCGCTCCGCCCACCGGCTCATCAAGCGCTTCATCGAAAGAATCAAAAGAAGCCAGAAAACCATGCTCTTAGAAGATTCGACGTCGTCCCAACGTCTTATGCTGAGATGTTGATACAATTGCTTGAGCTCAAATTGATAGTTCCAAAGGCCATGTTGTCGTCTCCTCCTCCTGACAAGCGTCCGAGTAGCTATGATGCTAATGCCGTTTGCGCATTCCATTCTGGTACCATTGGACACAACATTGAAGATTGCCATGCATTCAAGTGCAAGGTACAGGATCTGATTGAGGCAAAAGCTATCATACCGATGGTAATGTTCGGTCCTCCGCTAGCTCAAGAATGTCAAGACTTCAAAATGCATCATCAAAAGCAACAAGTCAAGTCTCCTCAACGGCAATTTCAAGATTCATTTGCATTCTCATTTGTAATCTTTCTTGTTTGTTTAGTACATGCTTGTATGCAGAACATTTTCATCTTTTGAATGTTAATCATAATGCATTGAATATGTTTGTCTTGAACTAATCCATTTGTATGCACTTTTAATTGTTTTCAAATGTTTTTGATATCCAACTCTTGTTAATAAAGCAAAACCTCTCAGAGGGAGGATGACGAAAATATACCAAGAATTTCAAACAGATTGCTTTCAATAAAAACCTCACGACGATGTATGTGCCTTGTTTCAAATCCCCAAACACGGAGATATAAGGGAGTTAGACCTCGTTAACCCCTTTGAGCCTTGAAGTAGGAGTTTCTTTTTCTGCTCGGAGAAAACCCTCATTTTAAACCCGGTGGTAGTGTTCATTAATCAGATTGAGCATTCAAAACTCACCGAGAGTATACATCAAAGGATACAACAATGGCTATCCTTCAAAGGTTGAGAAACCTCAAGTTTCAATTGACAACAATGTGCATCATGGAAGGACAATACCCCAACGGAACTCCTTATCTCAAGAGGACTTGATCGCCACAATCACATCTAGCAAATCAAAGATGTGAAGATCAACGATCGGTCAAAAAAAAAAAAAAAAGAAAAAAAACAAAGAAAAGCCCGCTAAGTCGAACTTGAAATAAGTCGCTTAGGCAAAATAAAAGGGCAAATGTTAAAAAGCAAATTGGCAAGCCGTAAAGGCAAGGATAATCCAAGAACATCCTCAATGAAGAACAAAGTCGTTGATCAAGCTCTAAGCAAAAAGGGTGAGTGGCTATCGGGTCCAAGAAGCCCCGTCCTTAACAAAGTCAAAGTGGCATGACCAAGAAACTGCAATGGTTTCTCAACTTTCAATTTCTCTTGAGAGATGATTGCTCACATCAAGCTAACTGAACATAGGTTCGGAGAATATCATGAAGGGGGTGGGCACCAAATATTTTGAGCCTAAAAATCTTTCTTTCTAAAACCGTGAACTGTGCCACGTTACAACCCTTAAAAGTCCTAATCGCGTGGTTAATTTGAAAGCTGTCGTGATGAGAACATGGTATCCTCGACCCTAGGAGACTTGCTAATACCTTTGAGTTGGTATCATTCCATTTTTGTTATCTTCGCACAAAATGCGATGTTTCACATCTTTTCAAGAATCTTTTCTTTCAAGACAAGCATAGGATTTGCAAGAGAATTATCATTTTAGGATAAAACATTCTTTGCATATGAACAGTGCTCAAACATCCAAGAAGCTTGCATAATGAGCATCGATGAATACCTTGATCGTCCCAAGGGCGTTGTCTCGAAAATATATTGAACGGCCTTTCAAAGAACCATCTTAACTGGGCATTCAAAATGGTATTATATCCTTCGTGGCTCATTAAACGGGCAACTTTGTCAAGGTTGGCCAATCCTTTCAGAGACAGAGGCATGTTGACTATTCATGTTTCACTCGGGTTCGAAGTGGTGTACGGTTACATGCAGATGCTCGATTACTCATTTGATTGAAATTCTATACCTTGAAGAATACTCTTCAATATAGGTTCCTCTCCGTTGAGTCTGCTTCTATACGTAAATGGTCTCCAAATTGGGTCTTAGAAGTTTGTCGATGATTTGTTCTTCTTGATTCAAGCTTTTACTTGTTGTCTTTTATTTTTCGCAATGAGTCGACGCCTTCGCTTGTGCAAAACCGCTTGTTATCTTACCCGTGTTTGCATTACCTTTCCGCATATTTGGGTATCCATACTTGTGTGTGGTAATCCAAATGTTTGATACTCTTGAAGAATTATACCCCGCCTTTGGCCCGAGGGATATTATAGTTCTTGCGCACACTTCCTTCGATGTCATCATCTTGGTAAAGTTCGTCCGAGTTCGCCTCGCCAGACGCTCTCTTCCCTTGCAGTTCATCTTCACACGATGTCCTTCCCGCAAGTTCGCCTTAACTAGACGCCTCTTCCCCTTGCAAGTTCATCTTCACACGTATGTCCTTCCCCGCAAGTTCGCCTTAATTAGACGCTCTCTTCCCTTGCAAGTTCATCTTCACACGATGTTCTTCCCGCAAGTTCGCCTCGCTAGACGCTCTTCTCCTTTGCAAGTTCATCTTCACACGTATGTCCTTCCCCAGTTCGCCTTAACTAGACGCTCTTCCCTTTGCAAGTTCATCTTCACACAGATGTCCTTCCCCGCAAGTTCGTCTTAACTAGACGTTCTCTTCCCCTTTGCAAGTTCATCTTCTCGCAGATGTTCTTTCCTCGCGAGTTCGTCTACACCCGACGTTCTCTTTTCCTTATTAGTTCATTTTCACATATTTGTCTTGTTATTTCTTACGCGGGTTCGTCTTCGTCCGACGTCCTCTTCTTCTTTTTCCTAGAAGTTCATCCTCGCACGGGTGTCCTTTCTCTCGAGTTCGTCCTTGACTGACGATGCTCCCTCTTATGGATTTTTCTTCCATTATCAGGTATCTCACAACTTGGTGCCCTCACGACACCCTCCAATGAAATTCAGTATCTCGTTTTCAGTAAGCATGGACGAGAAAACCCCGAGTGAAACTTCTGCAAAGAATCAGATGTAGCTTTTGTCATCAGCATACCATATTTGGTGAATCTCCTATGATGTTGTTATCGAAATCCTTATTGTAGAACATGGTACCAATCCCCGGTGCGGGTTGACAATATTTGTCTCAGTTAAAAGTCCCTAGTGGATGTTCTCCAAAGTTGCAAGTGTGTTGTATCCTGATATTCCCTATGGAGGTGTTATCTGGATTGTTGATCGGACGTTTGATCCCCAATGAGTCGATATTATCCATGATGATCCTCTCCGTAGGTCTCATCTCTTGACATCCCCAAAGTTGACATATCTTTGTCTCCCGCCTAGAGTTGTGATGGGTAACGGTGGAAGATCTTTTCTAGGAGCGTATATTCTATTTCCCAAGCGCATCGTCCAACTAATGTGTCTCCGTGGCATCATTTCCTCAAGAGGCTCATCAAGCAAGATTCAGCTTGTCTTGAGAGATTTTTTGGGCATTCCTCGATGCTCTAATCCTCGATCGAGTTCTTATTTCATTCATTTTATATATGTCTTGCAAGCATGCATCATTACATTGACATAATCTCCTAAAAGAGTCATACATCTCATAGGATTACGTGTCGAAATACATTTTCATCCCCAAAGAATGTCAAGTTTCTTTTGAATCTGTGTCCCGCTTTCTTCCCAGCAATATGTCCATCTTCTTCTCGATTAGTGTGAAACCGCCAGCCTTACCCTGGTGCAACACGCCTTCGCCAAAGCAAGCCCTACACTTGTCTTCCTCCTCGTAGTACAGCTGCTCGAGTCAAGAAGCCTAATCGGCACCTTTAGTCTTTGCATCACAAACCCGCCCGAGTTGCTCAGAATGTGGTTAGTCTACTTGGTGTATCTAGTCTTTATTTCCACTTGCATGTCCCCTTCCCGGCATGGGTCTTTTGAGAACAAGAATACTCTTGTTTCCTCTTCCTCGTAAAGCCTAATCGGCACCTTTAGTCTTTGCATCACAAACCCGCCCGAGTTGTCAGAAATGTGGTTAGTCTACTTGGTGTATCTAGTCTTTATTTCCACTTGCATGTCGCCTTTTCCCGACATTGTGGGTCTTTCGAGAACAAGAATACTCTTGTTTTTGTCATCGAAAGCCTAATCGCACCTTTAGTCTTTGCATCACAAACCCGCCCGAGTTGTCGGCGTAAATGTGGTTAGTCTACTTGGTGTATCTAGTCTTTATTTCCACTTGCATGTCGCCTTTCCCTGCATTGTGGGTTTTCGAGAACAAGAATACTCTTGTTTTTGTCATCGCAGTTTAATCGGCACCTTTAGTCTTTGCATCACAAACCCGCCCGAGTTTGCATAAATGTGGTTAGTCTACTTGGTGTATCTAGTCTTTATTTCCACTTGCATGCCGCCTTTCCCGGCATTGTGGGTCTTTCGAGAACAAGAATACTCTTGTTTTTGTCATCGCAGCCTAATCGCACCTTTAGTCTTTGCATCACAAACCCGCCCGAGTTGTCTGTAAATGTGGTTAGTCTACTTGGTGTATCTAGTCTTTATTTCCACTTGCATGTCACTCTTCCCGGCATCAGGTCTTTCGAGAACAAGAATACTCTTGTTTTTGTCATCGAAGCCTAATCGGCACCTTTAGTCTTTGCATCACAAACCCGCCCGAGTTGTCGTGATAAATGTGGTTAGTCTACTTGGTGTATCTAGTCTTTATTTCCACTTGCATGTCACCCTTCTCTCGCATTGTGGGTCTTTTGAGAATAAGAATACTCTTGTTTTCTTCTTCGCAGAGTCTAATCGGCGCTTCCCTTTGCATCACAAACCCGCCAAGTCATTTGCAGAATATGGTTAGTCTACTTGGTGTATCTAGTCTTTATTTCCACTTGCATGTCGGGCCTCCTCCGGCATTGTGGGTCTTCGAGAACAAGAATACTCTTGTTTTTGTCATCAAGAAGCCTACTCGGCACCTTTAGCCTTTGCATCATAAACCCCCCCGTCAGGCGTAAATATGGTTAGTCTAATTGGTGTATCTAGTCTTTATTTCCACTTGCATGACCAAGGCTTCCCGGCATCAGGGTCTTTGAGAATAAGAATACTTTGTTTTCTTCTTCAGAGCCTACTCGCACTTTCTAGCCTTTGCATCACTAACCCGTCCGGTTATTCCCCCATGAATGTGGTAGTCTAGTCGTATCAAGTCTTTGCTTCATGTCCTCCCCGACATTGGATTGAATTGCAGAGGCCAATTCTTCTGGGTCGTTAGCACTTGTACCGCCTTCACGTAGTTCAAGATTTATTCTGCGGCCTTTCGGAACAACACCCATTTTGTCTCCCTTCTCGTGTGTAGCTGCTCGAGTCAAGAAGCCTACTCGGCACTTTCTAGCCTTTGCATCACTAACCCGTCCGGTTATTCTCGGCGTAATGTGGTAGTCTAGTGTATCAAGTCTTTGCTTCGCCACGTGTCGCTCTCCCGACATTGCATTGAATTGTGAGGCCAATTTTCTTAGGTCGTTAGCACTTGTACCGCCTTCACGAGTTCAACATTTATTCTGGCTTTGGTCAGGCCCGCTTAAGCTCCGCGCAACATGCTCCTTTTCTCCTGAGGTTCCTTAGAATTTTGGAATGTCCACACCTATCTATTGATGCTTTTGGGATTCGTGAGTGTAAATTGGTTTTTGGTATTCAATCACCTCATACCTTGTCGCCCGAAAGGCGACGCCAATCTCGCCTCCTAAGCTGAGGATGATTGAATAGGCATTGTACCCCAAAATTTACCCTCTTCTTTTTTTATAAATAATTGGCTAAGACTTAATTAATAGATGCATCGATACATATCGCTCATGCATTGATCATGGGTTCGAGATTTTCCAATCGTATTTAATCAGACAATTCTCAAGAAGAGGTTTGTTTCTCAAAAGTTGAATATTTGAGGTTCCTCAATTCCCGCCATTTCAATACGCAAGCATGTCCGTAAGCTTCCGATTATTATCTTGCGCTTTGGTATTCGATCGCCTATCGTGGATGCCGACACAATTTCAAGCTACAGCAGTCTGTGGTTGGATATTTGAGCCCGAACCGATTCTATGGCCTTCCGTGAGTCAAGCAATGGTATTTGGCTTATCGATCTACGCGATGTATCGTAAAACCAAGAACTAATGATAAAATGATATTTGAGCTGTATCGAAAGTCAACAAAAGTCAAAGTTTGACCGAGTGGAGTTTTGGTCAAAATCGTGGTCAAAAGTCGACATTCGAGAAAATGCGCATTTGTTGAGAAAAGTCGGAAGAACCGGTAAAATGAGGTTTCTTGCATTTTAGTAATCTTGGACTTAGAAAATTTTCTAAGTTTAAGGTACTTTGTGTTCACGAGTCATATTGCCGATCCGTGATCTCGCCCGTCTGTGGTCGAAGTTTGTGAATTGATAGTCGTTGGAAAGAGCGATTTCGACCGACTTTGTCACCGTGAAGATTTTTCCAAATGCCCGGATTTCGAGTTATACAGCACCGAAATTTGAAGTTCATAACTTTTGAAGTTTTACACTTAATAAAATTTTGAGCGTTTTTAATGTGTTCAAGTACTCGACTTCGGAGGCAATTTACACGTGTTTCGAGGCGTCGATTCGAATTAAGTTCAACATCAAAGTTGTTCATTTAATGGCAATCTACAACTTTGCAGAAGAAATCGAATCCATTCGGGAAACGGATAAAAAATTACAGAGCTCGGAAGTTACAGTATATCACTTCTCAAAATTTCAACACTTAGAAATATTTTGAAGTGTTTGTTTCTATGCTTTTGCTGACAGCTTCAGGGTCGATTTTATCATAGTTCGTGGTCTGAATAGAAAATGCTCAACTGAAAAGTTGTTCATATCACGGCAATCTGAAACTTTTCTGAAGAAGTCGAATTCATTCGGTACTGAATCGGAAGCTATAAAGCTCGGAAAATAAGAACTCATTATGTTTGTTAAATTCGAGTACTTTTGTGCACATGTTCAGGGCTGTTTTCGGCAATGATTCGGTCGCCGCACGGAAAAATTCCGAACACGAAAGTTTGAGTTCGTAATTCCATCTATAAGTTCCGTTTAGAAACTTTTTCGTTTCGGACGTCCGAGCTGGAAGAAACGGAACGCCGTAAGTGTCAGCATGAAGTTGTTAAATGCAAGACAGCACATGCAATTTTTTGCCATGGTTAAGACGCATTTCACCGAACAGTTGGTATACGCATGTTCGGAGCTGTTTTATCGTCGATCCGATCGCCGCACGGAAAAATTCTGAACACGAAAGATGAAGTTTGCCGTGTCCTCTACGAGTTCTGTTTAGAAACTTTTTCATTTCGGACGTCGGAGCTGGGAGATACAAGTCGCCGTAAGTGAACGCGTGAAGTTGGAAATTGCCGCAAGGCATGCATCAAAACTTGCCCAGCCAGCCCAGACATTTCGTCGAACACTCGTGCAGCATTTTTCAAACACTTTTTATTCGATGATAACGGCTTCGTTTGGATTTTTGTCGAACTAAAGAGTTGTTGTATTACACGCATTCTTTCCAATGGCACTGAGTTTGCATAATTCGGTCAAGTATCGGAAAAGTTACGGATCTTTAAAGTGGTCTACATGGATTGAGTTTTAAGTTTGACACTTAGAAAAAATTTGTAAATATCCAGAACAGTTTGTGTCGGTGTGAGTTCGGCTAATTACGGCGAGCTTGCGATCATTTTTTCGTCGGGCACTCAACATCAAAGTTACTCTGCTACATGTATTCTTTCCAACGACTCCGAGTTTGCGCCATTTGGCCGAATATTGAAGAAGTTTTAAGACCTCAAAGTCATGGAGAAAACACTGTAAACTGTTGCCATATCGCCGTTAGTCAACTATGATTTCTAATCTTCGGATCAATTTTAAGCATGCTACAGGTCTCGATTCGAAAACGCCGAACACGGAAATTGTTCACGGAAGTATACTCTACAACTTTTATGTTTTGATTTGGTATCGAAAATGCATGCATTCCGAGTTATAATTCCATGAAGTGAGCCACGAGAATACACGGATTTGAAAATTTTAAGCAACCAAGAGAGCAATCTGTAGCATGGACGGATCTCACTGGTACGTTCTGCTTGAAGGCTTTCTTTTTCTTCCATACAAAAATCTCACCACCATTCTCTAACAACTTTTTTTTTACAACAACCTTCACCATTAAAGCAAAAATATATAACATCATCACCATTTTTTTCTTCTGCCATTTTTATTTTTTCACACAGTATTTTGTTACAACAAAAATTCAAACACCACTCTTCTTTTCATTTTTTTTTGACAGTAACAACAAACCATAACTGCTAACAACCACATAACTACACTCATCCTCTTGCCATTCATTTTTTCTTCACTACTACCATTCTGTTACAAAACCATAACAAACTTTCATCCTCTCCCTTCTCCCATGAACACTTCCCTCTCTTATTGTCAACCGATCCACCATCCTCTTCTCCCTTCTCACGCCATAGCCATTCTGTTTGTTTCTTTCTCCAACAGTATCCATAATCCCTCTGTATAACAACCCACACAAAAAACACCATAAGAGAAAGCAAAAGAATAACCACAACCGTGACCTCACTCCCACAGCCACTCATTGCTCCGGTTTTCTTCTCATACATAACCATCACGAGTTGGCTCTCATCAACAACACACCTTCACGCACTTTTCTTCTCTTTCTTTTCGTTACGATAATAACCGTAACAATTACCGTAACCACCACCTCACGCCATAACCACCTCCATAGTCTCTCGTTCCACCCTTCAAGAACACCACATACAGAACTCATCCATCTTACACCATAACAGAACCGATAACTCTCACAATCACAAAAAAACTCACGCCAATCATCTCTCACGGCACCACTTCTATCCTACTGTAACTGAAAATTACCAAAAAATAATCAGAACCTGTGATCTCTCTTCTTCTCATCCACTTCCATCTCCATTCTATTTCTCACACTACATTCAATCCTTCACCATCACTCATTTGAAAGGAGGTTCCGATCCGGTTCAGAACCATGGCAGAGAGCAGTCGCTTCGAAGAATGGAGTGAATTATCGCTTTTTGATTCTTCACATTGAACAACACGGATTCGTTCCTCCACATTGATGTCAGCTCCACCGCGATTCTAATCGAGTTCCTTCCAAGATTCAAGTATTGTGTTGAACGTGAGGCTCGGCATATCAAGGATTTCTGATCTTTACCTCCATCATCAGTATTGTAGAAATCGGTTTTTTCCAAGAAATTCGTGTGTGCAGGATCTGAAGACAAACGCAACAAGTATCAATTTTGGAATCTCCGATTTCCAGATCTTGTCTTCGTGGAGCATTCTTTGCATGATAGAGGAGGTTACGGACAAGACGGGGCACGGATTCGTGATTAGGCTGAAATTTTGAGCAAGGAATAGCCTTTCTTCTTCACTGTCCGATCATGGAAATCTTTGCCGACGAAGAGATGGCCGGAAAACTCTGTTTCCGGCGAGCATTCTGATTATACTCCGGCCAAACCCTCGGCGTGTCGCAATCACGTTGGTTCATGTAAGCTTTCTCATGTAACCAATCATAGCTTGCCACCTGTCATCTATTTTTATTTTATAAAAAATAAAATCTGTTAATATGATTTAAATTGCAATGACCTATTGATAAATGTTGTAACCACATAAAAAATAAACGTGACAGTATTACATAATTATAAAAATCTGAAATAAAAAATATAATAATAGTTTTTTTTCTTAGAACAAAAACATTGAATTGGACTTAGCACCATTTCGGACTGGACTTAGCTTTTGCTACTGCACACCCCCTGTATTTTAAGCCCAGCAACGTTTATAACATAACTCAGTTCAAAATAAAATTCTGCTTTGCACCCCCTGTTTCATGTGTTATAATACTAACATTTAGTTCAATTTAGCTCCCGATTCCGATTATTTCGACACCTAAAAAATACATAGAAAACATATGCTGACATTTTAGGATATTAGAATATTATTGACATTTTTTAATATTTTATTAATATCTTTTATTAATTCTAATTGATTTCTAAATAATACATTTACATGAATATTGGAATTATCATTTCGATTTGCATCCCTCACATGTTCATGCATTTTCACATGTATTTGAACATTGGTTTTATCGATTTCGATTTGCATTCCTCACATGTTCATGCATTTTCACATGTATTTGAATATTGGAATTATCGATCCGATTTGCATTCCTCACATGTTCATGCATTTTCACATGTATTTGAATATTGGAATTATCATTTCGATTTGCATTCCTCACATGTTCATGCATTTTTACATGTATTTGAGCATTGGTTTTATCGATTTCGATTTGCATTCCTCACATGTTCATGCATTTTACATGTATTTGAACATTGGTTTTATCGATTTCGATTTGCATTCCTCACATGTTCATGCATTTTCACATGTATTTGAATATTGGTTTTATCGATTTCGTTTGCATCCTCGCATGTTCATGCATTACTTTAATTTGAACATTGGTTTTATCGGTCCAATTTGCATTCCTCGCATGTTCATTCATTACTTTGACATGAGCATTGGTTTTATCGATCCGACATTCCTCGCATGTTCATTCATCACTTTGCTATGGATATTGGTTTTATCACTCGATTTGCATTCCATGCATATCCATCTCGATTTTTCTTGGTGTTTGGTTGAGTTTGTACACCCACGCAGCACTATTCCTATCTTGTTTTGCTTGTATTATCTCGCTTGCAGCATTGTCGCCGGATGACGACACGTATTCCGCTTGTATTGATGCTTTGAGCAATTCTCACCGGTTTACTTTTGTTGCATGATCCACAGATTGAAGTATTTCTGATTATTTCGCTAGCTTCATGCATTGGATTCTATATCCGTCTCTTGCTACACTGCTTATTGCATTCTCTTTTCCTAGATATCATGAGAAGTAGGGCTTTACAGCCTTCTTTTGCCATGAGAAGTAGGAATAGAGATGCATGAAGGGCTTCCGTAGTTGGAGCATGTTCAGAACCCTCCGGTTTATTTAAAGACCCGCTTAGGGCAATTGTGTGCTAACGTGTTTGGTTTGTTTTAAATCCTCCATCCGCATAGGGAGGTAGCTTCAGAAGTGTTTACATTTGTGCTTGCATAGGTCGAGTGGTTAGGACGCCCGACGTGGTACCACTAAGCAAAGTCCCGCTTTTATATTTCATGTCATCGAGTCATTGATATATGGGCAAGCTAAGGTGGTCAAGAACGAACCCCGCACGCTCTAGTCCGGTCACCCGCACACGCCAATCGTGTTGCTTTTTTATCGAGTCAATAAAAGTGGCAAGAGTCCCCTATTCGACTCTCCACGCTTCCGGGTTCGATTTATTGCGTAACTCGCATCATCTCGCTCTTCAACAGAATTGATGTGTCGGCTCGGTTGACTCACGGTATGCTCACATCGCCGAGGCTATGGGACTTCCTCCTTTCCCGCCAGGTGTCATTTGTTTGCTTGCATTGATTGTTTGCGTGCTTTTGCCAAAGCACTTGCTTGCTTCATCCCTTGCATCCCTTGGTTCCACAACCAAGACGGATATAGGATAGCTTTCCGTAGGGCTGCTTGCTAGATAGATTCTCGAGCCTAGACTTTAGGATTTACATCCTTTGCATGTTGACATAGGTAGAGATTCCCTACATCCTCAACCATAAGTCCAATCTTTGCATGACAATACTAGGGCTAGTACTAGTTAGTTTCCTTTGTTTTGCTAGTTCTTTTTTGCATCTTTGCATGTAATTAAAACTAAAACTTCTTTCTCTTGAAAACAAAACACTTAATAATGGTTTAAACTCCTTTCTCAAGGTAAAACAACCAACCAACACTAACTCTTTTCGCCTTTCTTTCTTTTTGTGTTTAAAACCTTTACAAGTAAAAACATAAACACACAAAACAAGTGAGCCGAACTACGGCGCCCGACTTTCCCATTGCACGGAATACGAGGCATCTTGTCACGGGCTCGACCGAGTTTAACTTTGTAAATAATTCCTTCTTTTCCCGTGGTTTCTTATTTTCTTTTCCTTTGCATGCATATTTAGCAATTAAACAAAGAAATATGTAAACACACCCTTTAGATGTAGTAGAAGTGGATACAGAGTACTACGGGCGGTAGGTGCTAATACCTCCCTTCGCGTAATAGATTCCCTTACTCTATCTCTGGTCGCATGACCGTGCTTTATCCTTTTAGGTTTTCGATGCGCTTGCCTTTCTCCTTTACGAGATAAAAACGCTCGATGGCGACTTCATTGATACGCTTATCGGATGATGTTCACCTATTGTTTCACCATGGCGTATGGACGCTAGTCGCTTCTCATCAATCAAGTTAATCCGCCAAGGCGAGTCTCGACCCAATCGCCTCGCTTAACTCAAGGCCCCGAGGACTCGTTGAGGATATCTGCACTCGATGGGTAGACGACTTCCATGTCGTACACAAGAGAGAAGGGGTTGCCTCGGATGTCCGCATCAGAAAGCGATAACCATGAAGAGCAAATGGTAATATCTCATGCCAATCTTTGTAAGTCACCGCCATCTTCTCAGATAATCTTCTTAATGTTCTTATTGGCGGCTTCCATCGCGCCATTCATCTTAGGCCGATAAGGAGAGGAGTTGTGATGCTTGATCTTGAACTGCGTAGTTCGGCGATCATCTTGTTGTTGAGATTCGAGCCGTTATCTCGTGATAATCCTTTCGTGGAGTGCCATACCGACAGATAAGATTATGTTTGATGAATCGAGCCACAACATTCTTGGTAACAGATGCGAACGAGGTCGCTCTACCCACTTGGTGAAATAATCAATTGCCACAAGGATGAAACGATGTCCGCTGGAAGTCAGGCTTGATCTCCGATCATGTCAATGCCCCACATTGCAAAAGGCCACGGAGCTGTTAGAACATTTGAGGTACGGAGGTACATGTACTTTATCCGCATAACCGCACTTGTGACAAGATCGAGATAGCGGTGACACCGCCCATGGTGGACCAATAGTAACCTCGTCTCGTAATCTTTTTAGCCATCGATGACCACCGGAATGGGTACCAAATGCGCTTCGTAACTCTTCCATGATGCGACGCCGCTCGGGTCTACATAATGAGTAAGCACAAGTCGGGTTGCGCTTGTATAAGATGCCGCCTAAGGAAGAATTTGGATGCAAACCTTCTCAAAACTCTTATCATTGATGATGCCCTCTGGATATTCCCGAGTCTCAAGATACCTTTTCACATCGTAGTACCAAGGTTTCTCGTATCAAGCTCATAACAATACGTTGCCAAACCTCTCAATGATGATCGGGAGCCTCGTTGTCCCATCTAACCTTGAACATAGATGACATAGTAGCTAATGCGCCTCGCCAACCGATTCTTCTCGTGGAATGTGATCAAAAGTAATCTCTTCAAGTAGGGATCAAACTCGTAACATGCTCTCGATACGGAATGAGATTCGGATGCTCGTATCCCATTCGCCTTAACTGACCGATCACCAAAGCCGAGTCTCCATACACTTGCAAGAACTTGATTCTAAGTCAATAGCCTTTGATACCCATGATGCACGCCTCAGATTCGCCATATTGTTGGTACAACCGAAACTTAATTTGGCGGTGAAAGGCGACGTCCTCCCCGCAGGGACGTGATGATGGCGCCAATGCCATTGGCAAGTGCGCTTGAGGATCCATCAAAGACCATGGTCCATCGATCCTTGTTCAGTCCTTCGTCTGGCCTCGGTTCTTCACAATCAGAACTAGCAAAACATCTTCGTCTGAAACTCGAACCGCATAGACCGATAGTCATCTACGGCTGACGAGCCAAATGATCGGCTACTACACTTCCTTTGATCGCTTTCGAGAAGTGTACTCGATGTCATATTCAACAAGATCATTTGCCATCTTGCTATTCTTCCGAGAGAATGGTTTCTCAAATATGTATTTTATCGGATCCATCTTGGAAATCAACAAGGTAGTATGAGTCAACATATATGCCTTAGTCATGAAAGCCCAAGTTAAAGCGTTGCAAGTTTTCTCGAGCCGGAGTATCTTGTTTCACGGTAAACTTTTGCTAAGGTAGTATATTGCATGCTCTTTTCGACTGCACTCGCCATGTTGCCCCAACACACACCCCATTGAGTTCTCTAACACCGCCAAGTACATGATAAGAGGTCTTCCTTCGCAGCGTGGACGGGAGGATTCAGAGGTACTCCTTGATTTTGTCAAAAGTGATCCGCAATCGCCATTCCATTCCACTACTTGATCTTTCTTTAGTAACTTGAAAATTGGCTCACAAGTAGCAGCTAGTGTGCAATGAACTGCAATGTAGTTCAATCGCCCAAGAAACCTCCGACTTCCTTCTCGTGCGGAGTCGCATCTCTTGAATTGCTTTAACCTTGGCGGATCAACTTCAATACCTTTACCATCGACAACAAACCCCGTGGAGTTTTCCGGATCCGACCCAAAAGTGCACTTGTGGGATCGAGTCTTAGTCCGCACTTCTTCAACCTCGTCAAACAATTTCTCGCAAATGATCGAGATGCTCTTCTTCCGTCTGCGGATCGAGCTATCATGTCGCCGACGAGACCTCTATCTCGTGATGAATCATGTCATGAAATAATGTCACCATAGCACGATAAGTGGCGCTGTTCAAACCAAAGATAACCTTGTAACAGAAAGTGCCCCACCTGTAACAAAAGTAGTCTTCCATGTCTTCGTGGAGCCATTTTATCCGATTGTAACCGGAGAAACCATCCATGAAGGAGAAAACTTTATGAGCGGTGTTGTCAACCGTAACATCAATATGAGGAAGTGGGAAATCATCTTCGGACTCGCTTTGTTCGATCTCCGTAATCCACACACATTCGTTTTGCCATCCTTCTTAGGTACGGCACCACATTTGCAACCCACGCAGATAAGAAGTAACAGTTTAAGAAACCGCGCTGAATCGCTTATAACTCGGCTTTGATTTTCTCCGACATCTCAGACGACGCGATTTAACCTTCTGCTTTCACCGGAGAAAATCTTCTTTGTTGGCAATCGTGCACCATAATATAAATGTCCAAACTCGCATGTCTTCGTATGACCAAGCAAAACCTCAATGTAGTCTCGTAGCATCTATACCAACCTTTCTTTAACACCCTCTCAAGACCCGCCCTATCTTGATCTCTTTTCTGCCTCGCTAGTACCCAAATTCACAACCTCAACTTGCTCTTCGTGGTCAGATAACTCGATCTTCTTGCTGTAGTAATCGACAAGTTCTCCGGCACTTTACAATCTTCCTCACTTTCATCTTCGCTTGGTAGATCGGATTATCAAGTCATATTTAGCACTAGCATAGTCATATTAACTAGATTCGAGTGATTCGCAGTTGTATCACGTGGGTGTGTAAGAACACATATTTGAAGGGTGATAAAGTAAAGAAAGAAAACACAATTGAATGCAAAAGTCCAACGAATTTATTGAATGAAAATACGCAAATGCCAAATAATAACCCTCGCAAACGAGCCATGATGCCCCGGGCAAGGCACTAGGCTTTAGAGTTTATTGTTCAAAACATAGAAAATACGAAAAGCAAACAAAACAAGAATAATTACTCCTGACTAAAGGAGATTGGTATAACGTCTTCAGTCTTCCAATTGCTGAGTCCGTTGTCGGGAGTTGGAAAGATCCACTTGCTGATGTCGAAGTCGCTGTCGTTGTCTTCTATAGCATGGATCCCACTCTGGCTGATGTGGAAGGGAAATTGGCCGGCACGTTCGCGGCGTATCATCTTCTGTCCTTTGATGGTGAAGCCTAAACCAGCGTTGTCAAACTTAAAAGGAAGATCAGGGAGCTGTCCCCAAATAGTACTACCTTCTTCAACAGCAGCTTGAGCATCTTTCAGCGAGGCCATTCTAGGAGGAGCTGATGTAACTTCAGGAGTAACAGGAGAGTCAACAGGCATGACTTTGGGGACTATTTCAAAAGCTTGACAGGGAGTCTCGAAGAATTCACCTTCCATCTCGAGATAACGGAAAGATTGTAGATGACTGACCATGTACTCTTCTTCACCACATACGGTAACAACTTTCCCTTTCACCGGTACTTCACCGATGCAAGGTGAGGTGATACCGCCCCATGTATCCAAGGGGCCCAAGTAGGAAAGAGTAAGTGGACGGATGTCCATGACAAAGAAAGTAGAGTCAAAAGTCCGGGAACCGACCTTGACAGTGCAGAGTGAGCTCTCCAAGCACGCTCGCTAGAACCATCAAAACTCGCACAATAATGTCACTGGTCTCGTAACCAACCCTTCGACATCAAGCCGATCAAAAGCGCCTTCGTAGGATGTTCAGCGTAACCGGTATCCACCAAAACATGAGATAATGTAGTACCCTTGCATTCCACGTAGATGTGCAAGGCTTTGTTATGTTTCTTTCCCAGGTTAAATCAAGATCGAGAAGCCTAGGCCGTTGTTGGCAGCCGCTAGCAATACAAACTTCAAATTGATCGCTGGTAGTTCGCGCACGTGAGCATTCTTCAAACTTCACCAGGCGCTAGCATGAGCCTCTGAGCACAAGAGCAGGCAAGCATGGAGATCTTGGACGGAGTCTCGTCCCAACTGCTCCACAACATTGTAGTCACTCTTCTTGATGATCTTCGAATTCTCCATTTCGTTTGGAGGTGTTTTCAACTTCCTTTGGTACTTCCGGTTGAGCAGACGAGTCACCGGTTCTTTCCTCTAGTCGATATTGGTTGAGTAGCGGAATGCGAGCGAGTCGGTGTCTTTGGAGGGAGATATCGAGAGAATACCCTTCCTGTTCACCTTACTTGATCGGTGATGTTGTCAATGTCGGAGTAGAAGCTTCAACTGTAAGATCTTCAATGGTCGAGGGTCTTGCTTGACGCCATGATAGTAAACATCACCCCCATAATTGGGATAGCTTTGTCGAGGAATATGGAACCGGTCCGGAGAGGTAATGATGAGAGGTGCCACCCTAGGCATAGGATCGCAGAGGAAACCTTATGGTGTTAACATCAAGATAGTCTTGGGAAATCGCCCATCCGTTACCTTAACGCTTCAATAGGAATCTTGTAGCTCTGGAAAGTATTTCACCATGTAATCATACTTTCCACTGGCTGCCCCAAGGTATCCCATGATGGTTCGGCCATTTGCATTGTCAATCTTTAATTTAGGCATTTCTTCACATGCTTCCGCATGTGGTTTCAAGAATAGTATCTCACGGTTATCCATCATGCATCGGACACGCTTCTCAACCAAGCACAACCATCAGTGCATGGGCACCAACGACAATTTTCTCGGACATCCTGGATTGACACCGCTTAAAGAAATCTCTTGATGGTCATCGAGGAATGGTCAAGTCATCTATGTTGAAAACATAAGTATCATCACCAAAGATTGGAACTCTTGTCATGATTAGGCATAGGAGCGTTGATCACATTCGAGTCTCAACGAGGATCAAACTCAATGCTTAGCTTCAATCATATCTTGAATCTTGTTCTTCGTGGCCCAACAATCATCGACTATGTCCGGGCTATTGGAATGGTAAGCACACTTAGCATTAGGATTATATCTGAGAGAGGAAGTGTTGACATTCGAGGAGGATCCTCAAGGTAATCAACTCGCTTTCAACATGTGTTGCAAGGCTTGCACAAAGGCATGTTGATCTTCAGAACCGCCTCGTGGCGCTGGCCACGCCTGCCGAGGTTGCCGAGGTAGGATCGAGATCACAACCGCCCCACGATTGAGCGGTCGGTCTTGGCTCGGCTTTTCCGACCATACACGCATTAGTTTTTCTTACCACCAAAAGATCTCTTCGCAGATTTGATGATGACTCACCGAATCTTTCCGCTCTTGATACCAGTATCATCGGTGAATCCGGTCAAGAGTTTCCAATCGATGATTGAAGAATGGACCCGACAATGTTCCCATAAACATATCAACCAATTCCTATTGGACAAGGGTGGTTGAACTCCGCTAGATCTCTCCATTTCGAGCATACTCCTTGAACTTCTCATCACGACCCATAGACATGCTTTGTATGCATGAGGTGGGTGTCAAAGATTGTACTATACCGTCAGAAAGCATCGCCAAGTCACTCCACGACGGATACGGCCATTCTCTAGTCGATAATACCACTCCAATCGAGTTCCTGACAAACTCTCTTGAAATAATGCATCCACAACTTTCTCATCATAATGATCTTCCAACATAGGACTCTGGACAAGAAATGCCATCATACTTGGCAAAGGTAGGAACTTTGAACTTGGGAGGAATCACAACACCAGGAACAAGACTCGGATCATCAAAATTCAGCCCGGACATTTTCAGATTTTCCACAGCATTCAGACGGTCTTCAAGTTGCTTGTACTTGTCATCTTCATCAGAGTATTGGCTATGGTCGTATTGATCGTCTCCTCCTTTCTCAGGCTCACGCTGACTGCCTTCACCATCACCCTTGGCACTCCCCTCATTCTTGACACTGTCTTCAGAGAGTTCAATCCGGCTGACTCTTTTAGGACCACCTTTGTAGCGTCTGCCCATGTTGAGAAGACCAACAACCTTCTTCTTTCTGTTGATGAGCTTTTTCAGATCTTCTTGGCCTTGGACCAAGCTGGTGAACATCTCGCTGAACCGAGCATTCCGAACTCGGAGATCTTTGACTGCTCGAGAGCCATCACTAAAATAAATAGCAAGAGGATGAGAAAACCAATCTCCAATGTACCTGTGATGCAATGTTATGCTATGCTATGCAACGTTTATGCGAATGCAATGCAATGTTTTCAAGGACCTCTAGGATTTAAATTTGTTAAACAAGTAATGAACAAACAAATATTAGTTCTCTTTTATTCTTTTTCTTTTTAAGTACAAAAGATAGTTCAAAACAATAAAAGAAAGCATAATAATCCTAAAGCTCTGTCTCCCATGGGCGCTTCCTCTTGGTGCCGAGGTAGGCGTTGACGTTGCGCTCCTCGTGAAGTAGCTTGGTCAACTCTAGCACTTTCTTCTCGCTTGCATAACACTGGCTTCAAAGGTATCCTCTCTTCTTAAGTCGAATCCGGATCTCTTCAAGTCTTCAAAATCGAGGCATGTCGGGATGGAGAACAGTATAGGATACGTCACCTATAGCAACTGGTTCCATAATCACGGGTAGAACATGCGCGAATGGCATCATGAGGTTTTGAGCTCGAGCTCGCACCCATTTGAGGTAAGGTTCCCAAGGAGTGGGGTTTTGGTGCCCCAAAGTCTTGGTATCGGTCTTCTTTACCATGCCCCAAGCATGTATGAACCTTCAACTCGAGATCGTGGTTGTAGTCGAACACAATATCTTGGAGAAGCATATCACGTGGACCATCTCTTCGAGCGAAACCAAACTGACGTAGAGATAGGGAAGGGTTGTAAGTAATACCTCCCCTTATACCAAGGAGTGGTACATTAGGTAATTCTCCACAACGCTCAATGAAGGTGAAGTCCTTTTGAGAGAAAAGACTCCAACGGATATCTGTATGAGAAAGTGACATTAACCTTTGAGACCACTTCATCCTTTGCTCGTTCTTCAAAATTGATGGAGGAAGGTGCGAAATAAACCACCTGGATAGTAACGGTACACAACACATGAGAGTTCCTTGTCTCTTAGTAGTACGAGTATGGAGAGAATGTAGGATATCTCCAAGCAAAGTAGGAACTGGATTGCGGGTAAGGAATAACTTGATGGTGTTGACATCTATGAATTGATCCGAGTTAGGGAATAGAACCAAACCATAAATTAGCAAGGCCACAATGTTTTCAAATGCGTGGAAACTCATAACTTTGAGGAATTCTCGGCGGGCTTTCTTAATTAGGAACTTAGAAAGTAAACCCTTAACTCCGCTTCTGGTTTCCCAATTGGCTTCAAGGTCTGGGCGCTTAAGATGTAAGGCGGATGCAATGTCTTCATACCTAGGAACCTTTTCTAAACCGGTGAATGGCATTTGGTCAAGAATAGGTATCCCTAGTAGCTTAGAAAACTCTTCCAAGGTAGGAACTAACTGATAATCTGGAAATGTAAAGCAATGATGTTTCGGATCAAAGAACTGGAATAGGACATGCATCATATCTTCTTCAAAACCGGAGATAACCAAGTCAAGTAGATAACCATGTCTTTTGATGAACTGAGCATGGTCGGGAATCTCTGAAACCAATTCTTTGAGCTGAGAAGGTATACCCATGAAGTTGATTCGGATAGTCTTTCTAGAAGCCATAATCCCTACAAAACACAGAGCAAAGATAAATCCCTAGGTCCTTGAAATGGTTAGAAATGATATGCAATGCGAATGATGTCATGATGTCATGTATAGCACACACAAACAAATCACACAATGAGCCTAGGTTTAAGGCTTGCATGAGGTCTAGGTGATTACCCCACCAAAAGTTTGAGTTGGTTCATCCTGTCCTATAAAAGTAACCGGGTTCTAGGAATCTCACATCATTGATCTTTCTCGTAGGCGCTTATTTCAATACGACTACCAAGTGGTCGACCGAAAATGTCCCAAAAGTCGATCTCAATGAGCGTAGCATCGAGTATCAACCAACCTCGGTCTACACCAAAGCCGGCCATCTCACTACCTTCTAATGGCCAAGATGGGTCAATTAAGGTTCTAAAAGTTTAGTTAACGCTTGATGACACCACGCAGAAGCCAAATACTATCCTCAACTTGGAAATGAGGAGCATCGGGACAACCAAAGTGTCACGCTAACGTAGCCATCACGTTGACCGTTTAGTTATACGTCTAGCGGTCGTAATGATCTAATGCTACTTACCTAAAAGGAATCCCGGATCCGGGTGTAGGATCCTCCACAAATATAATACCCAAGCAACCCTTAAAGATAAAGCAAGCAAGTCAAACAGAAAGCAATAAAAGTTATCTAGAAATCCCTAAGATAATTCTCTCTTTAGGGTCTTTCCCCAGCAGAGTCGCCAGTTCTGTAATACGGTGAACTGACTTTATTGGATTTTTGTATCGCAAATGTGCGGATAGCAAGAGTCGCCACCGACTTTTATTTTTATCCAATTAAGGGAAGGTAAAAGTACAGAAAAAGACCTTCGTTAGATTCTGAGTAAGGGAGAAGGTTATGAAAAGGGAAGGTATTAGCACCCCTTTCCATCCGTAGTTATCTACGGGCTCTTAGTTGCTCTTAGATCACTTTTGAAAAACTTGTGTTTTCTGTGTGTTTGAAAAATGTTTTGAAAAGGCATTTCGCTTTGACTTTGTAATGATTCATGTAGGAATGTATACAAAGTGTTCGGAAATGTTTCGTTTTGAAAAGAGTTTGAACTTTGGAAAAAGTGTGAGGTGTGAAAAGTATTTTGATAGAGCAAGCAACTAAAAGTCTTATTACCTACTCAGAATTGGTCGTTTTCGTGTTGTTTTACGTTCCTTTAGAATAGCGCTATCCATACCATTAGTTAGTAGGTAGCTCCATTCGTTGGATGTAAGCGGACATTCGAAGGGACATCGGATGGTCATAGAAAGCAACTCAGGAGGTATCCTAGCACATCGGAGGACTATCATCATTTTTGGCGGTGTCGAGGGTCAAGATCATGTATTCGGAGGCTACATCGTGGGTCTATGATCTTTGTATCGAAGGGACTATGATGATTTTGTTTTGAAGGCAACGGTGCTAGAATACCTCTACGCTCGAGGACATGACCATTTAATCGAAAGGCAACGAGAGAATTACCCTAAGGGTGCATGTGAAAGAGTGTGCTGATTTATACATGTTATCTTGGAAATTAGTGGGCTATGTTCAATTATTATCTTGCCATACACGCCTAATTACTAGCAGTTTATAGGGTGCGGAAATTAAAATGCGGAAAGTAAAAGATGCGGAAATGTAAATGTCCTACGCTATTACATGGCTTTGGGGCAGATACATAATTGAAAGATGCGGAAAATAAAAGCCTAATTTAAACTATTACATCCCATAAGCAGTTACATTATTGGAAAAATAAAACGATAAAAGAAAATCGCCTGAATCGGATCAACCTGTAACAGAATGAGAAATCGGAAAATACGAGATGAATCGAATAAGAGAAAAATGTTAGTAAAAATGCAAATTTTTATATGAGAAAATTAATACATGCTGGAAATAAGATAAATATGCTAAAATGAATTTTTGGGATTTTTTGTGGAAAAGATTTAGTAATTAAAAATGAATTAAAAGTGATTTAAATGCAAAATTATGAATAAAAATAAATATGCATGCAAAATTAAGTTTTTTAATTTTATAAATTAAATAAACATTTTATGAAAATACTGTAAAAAGAAAAATATTTTTTGATAATTTTTTAGTGCAGAAATAAAAATATGAAAAGAAATTAAAATGACATGCAAAATATTAAAAAATAAAGAAAATATGGAAAAATGGAAAAATATGAATGTTTGTAAAAAAGAAAAATAGAACCGGTCCTGGCAGGGGTTGAACTCATGACCTCTTGGAGCATCTTTGCAAAACCACGCCTTAACCACTGCGCCGAAGTGTTCTTGGTGTCTGAAGAATGGAAACATGTGACTATAAGCATACGCGTGTCCTGGATTTGTGAAGTCAAAGCACAGTCAGCCAGGTGGGGTCTAGGTTGAACGAAGGAACGAATCAGAAAGCTTCCTCGCGCCACGCAAGCCCTCGCCGGTTCAAACGAAGTCAACGACGCCGGAGCCCTAGCTCCGGTCGTCTTCTCCGGCATCATCAAACTTCAAACCTGCAAAACACGTGAAATAAAAAGCCAAAGGATACCCTACCCCCCTAAATCGACCATGGCGAACACGATGGTGGTGTTAGTTTCAGCTAAAAACGCGTGCACAAGCCAGTTCGAAGCTCATCAGTTTTGAAACCCTAAGTATGGCAAAACGCGATTCTAACGTCCAAACTCACAAACGATTGCCCAGATCTTGTCCATGGAACCTCATGAGCACAATGAAAGCATTAGAATCAATTTACACACGCAGAATAATCAGATGCAAAAATCAAAAAGTTTTGAATATGTATGTATGTATATGCCTCGATTCAGCTTGCTTTGATCAACAACAATGATGCATTCTTACTCACACTTACCCCCTGAGCACGTTTGGATGGCTGGAAAAGGTTGAGAATGGCTGGATTTTGAAACTCGAATTTTCAAGAATTCTTGGAAAAATTTGCAAGAACAAGGGTTTGGCTTGAGCTAGGGTTTCGTGCTGCTTGCTGGCTATGATGCTTGGTATTTATAGAGAGGATTTGGATGGCAAAAGGAGTGAAAAAAGATTTGATTTGGAGCATTCAATATTTTTCAAATAAAATCAATTTTCTTGAGAAAATTTGATTTCCTCTTCAATGCATCATCATGCACGAATTTGGCAAGTGTATTGGGCTATCTTGGACTCCAAGGAAGATATAAATCCAACCCATTTGAAAAAATAATTTATTTTCATATTTTATATGATTTAATTTTGAATTAAATGTCTTAAATTTCAAAAATAAATCAATAAAATAGAAAATTGCCATGTCCAAGCATTTATGAGTCAAAAATAATGTTATGAACAAGTTTGGATCAAAAGAATATAGGCCCATTTGGAAAATTTTGCATTTTGACCAATATGTCCTTTTGTGCAACTGTCCAAAATTCCCCAACTTCTGAATAGTGTATCTTGCTCATTTTTCCATGTTTTTGAGAGTTCTTGGACTTTTTGGAAAGCTCTAAGAGTCCTCTAAACAATGTCTTTGCTTTCATCTCAATTGGAGTTACCATGCTCAATATATCCTCAAAATAAAAGGTTGACTTTTTGTTGACTTTGAAAAGGACCTGTAATGTTTTGAGCTATACCTCTCAAATGAAGCATTTTTTGGACATTCTTGTGAGACATGAAGTTGTAGAGAATTGAATTTCCTTCAAAACAAGAGGTGGTGGAAAAATTTCTGAGAAAGTATGAAGAAGTTATGCTCATTCAAAGTTTGGTTGACTTTTCACTGAGAAACCCTAATTTGGAAAGTTTGACTTTTGAGCAAATCTTGAGTTTTCTTGATGAATCATGATCAAACCTTGATCAAATGATGAATATGACTTCAAAATGAGAATGTTGACCAAAAATTAGGAAGTTTGACTGTATGTTGACCACAGTTGACTTTTTGATCAATACAACTGATTTTCAACCATCTGAGCAATTGTCTGAGGAAACTTGACTTGTAAGGCTTGAAACTTGACATGGAGAATCTTTGAAGCATATGAGGAGGCATGATGACCCTTGGAGATGTTAGAAGTCCATCTGGATCTGAGAAATGCCAAACCCTAGTTTGGGTTGATTGTCAGAGAGTGTTCATCTGATCAACTCTTGAGGAATCCTTGAGTATGGATGTATGGAATGTCTTGAGAAACAGGAGGGCAAATTTTGGGGTATGACAACCAGACACAAAATCCATAGAGATTCCATCCCATTTCCATTCTGGAACAAACAACGGTTCCATCAATCCTGACGGTTTCTGATGCTCACTCGACTTCGACAAACCAAACAAGCATACACAAACTCCGATTTTTTTTCATTCCAGCCACCAAAAAATTTTTCAAATCATGATACGTTTTAGTAGCACCGGGATGAATACTCAACCCGCTACGATGTCCTTCTCCCAAAATACTCTTTCTGATCTCGGCAACATCCGGAACACACACCCGATTACCAAATCTCATAACTCCATTCTCATCAATTCTGAACTCACCTCCTTGACCTTGGTTGATTAATGTCAACTTATCAACTAATCCAACATCAGACTTCTGTCCATTTCTAATATCTTCCAGAATGCCACTAGTCAGTTTCAACATACTCAATTTCACACTATTCCGAGTAGTTTCACAAACCAAACTTAAATCTCTGAACTGTTCAACCAAATCTAACTCACAGACCATTAACATCGACATATGCAAGGACTTCCTACTCAAAGCATCCGCAACTAAGTTTGCCTTACTAGGATGGTAATTCAAACCGAAATCGTAATCCTTTAGGAATTCTAACCATCTCCTCTGCCTCATATTCAACTCCTTCTGATCAAAGAGATACTTCAGACTCTTATGATCACTGAATACCTCAAACCGAGAACCATATAAATAATGCCTGCACAACTTCAAAACAAATACCACAGCCGCCAACTCTAAATCATGAGTCGGATAATTCCTTTCATGCACTTTCAATTGTCTCGAAGCATAAGCCACAACCTGCTTATCTTGCATCAACACACCACCTAATCCCATTAATAATGCGTCACAATACACCACAAAAGACTTAGTCGGATCTGGGCAAAATCAAGATCGGAGCACTTGTCAACCTCCTCTTCAGCTCTTGAAATCCTTTCTCACATTCAACATCCCAAACAAATATCTGACCCTTCCTGGTTAACTTAGTCAATGGCAACGCTAGTTTGGAAAACCCTTCAATAAACTTCCGGTAATAACCCGCAAGACCCAGAAAACTACGGATCTCAGAAGCATTCTTCGGCGCTTCCCACTGAGATACTGCTTCTACCTTCGTAGGATCCACAACAATTCCATTCTTGGAAATTACATGGCCAAGAAAACTTACTTCATCTAACCAGAATTCACACTTGGACAACTTCGCATAAAGCTTCTTTTCTTTCAACAATTCCAACACAATTCTGAGATGTTCTGCATGCTCCTCATCACTTTCCGAATAAATCAGAATATCATCAATGAACACTACTACGAACTTGTCAAGATACGGATGAAATATCCTGTTCATATACTCCATGAAAACACCAGGTGCATTAGTAACTCCAAACGGCATAACAGAATATTCATAGTGCCCATACCTCGTTCTAAATGCGGTTTTCTGAATATCCTCCGACTTCACACGAATCTGATGATATCCAGATCTCAGACCAATCTTACTAAACACACAAGCTCCAAAAAGTTGATCCATCAAATCATCAATCCTGGGCAAAGGATACCGATTCTTGATTGTCACTTTATTCAGTTGTCTATAATCAACACATAACCTTATTGAACCTTCTTCCTTCTTAAACAACAACACCGGAGCACCCCACGGCGAAACACTCGGACGAATAAACTTCTTCTCAAGCAATTCCTCTAACTGCTTCTTCAATTCAGCTAATTCAGATGCCGACATGCGATAAGGCGCCATCGACACCGGACTAGTTCCAGGAATCAAATCTATAGTAAACTCCACTTCCCTTTCAGGTGGTAGCTCACTAACATCTTCCGGAAATACTTTTGGAAATCCATCCACCATGGCAATCCAACTTACTCGGAACAATCTCAAAACAATTCTTCACTACCGGTAATTCATCACTATTTGATTTCCGTTCACTTTCGTCGAAGAATACAACGTAACACCACAGCACTATCATAATATCTACGCAACTCTAACCATTCATCTCAATTCATTATCCTTATTAGAGCCTTCGTCAACTCACATGGTTCACAAGCTTCTACCAAACTTCATTCATATTCATCGCCTTACGTCCCACTTAGATAGCAAGACAATTATATACCATCCAATACGATTTCGTCTACTATCAACAAGAGATTAAGGGTGATCAAGTCCTCAATTTGTCAATAGACATCCGATAATCATACCGGAGTATAAACCATCATTACCAGCACTACCAATTATGGCTCATGGTCTAAACGATTCCATCAACCCTAGCCCCACTTGCACTGTCCTCTCAAGTAGTACCTCGTACCAACGACTTACAATCGGAACATATCCGGGAAGCATCTCTTCTCCCCCACTTAGTTTCACACTACTCCTGCAATAATCAACCAGGAAAAGAAACAAGTACCGACAGTGTTGTACACACTTGTCGCGTACAAAGGGTTTATGGCACTAAGACACTGGTCACAATGACCGACTATGCTCTTATACCACTATTGTAACACCCCATCTAAATACCCCGAATATATTAATTAAATTAATATTAAAATCAGCTTTAATCAGAGTTAACACGGAAAACGAGGGATGTCACAATTAATAAATAAAATAAAACTTCCATTTAAAAAAGAGCTATGCTACAATCGAGGATCAAATTTTCGATAGTTTAGTCAAATTAAGACCATGTCTTACACAATGGAAAATATCATAACCATAACGGAATAATCCACTCATTATTATTCCCAACAAAACTAAAGAAACAATTAAACAACTATCTAATTTCCTCAACTAACTTTCCCCAGTGTTACAATCTAATCAGAGCATGACACCGACACGGACTTAAATGATAAGCTCTAGAGCCATCCTCGTAACACTCCTCACCGCTAACTTTAATCAAATTGTAAAGTAAGGGTGAGACTCTCATAATTAAAGCATATTATAAGCTTCTCAATTAACGATATATTTCAAGCATATTAATCCACCCATTTCAACATAACTTCGATTCAATACACAATTACAACCATATAATCATCATGCATAATCTTAACAATCAAAGAAGAGTAACACCGAAGACATCCTAACATGTTACAACTTCATGCAAATACAATGCAGACTCAATGCATGCGGTACCGACACGTGACCAAGTCACCCAACACTGATCCATCATCAACCGGATATACCATCGATTCGTCCATAACCACCGGACACGAATCCACTAACCACCCATCCTCACTGGTATCGGTTATCGGCAATCCAAGTCAAATTCCGCACAATGGGAATTAACTTCACCAAAACAATGCATATGCACGCACATCACTAGCATGCAACATTCAACACAGGTTATGACCACATCAGACATCATAAACCCTCATCAACCACAACATGATATAATCACCTATCATGAAACAATTCATCACAAAGCACAAATATGCCAAGCACTTACCCTTCAATTGGTAAGACTATCACCAATATACATATCACAACAACAACAACTAAGCTCAACAGCTATCAGGCATATACAACCCCAACCAAAACGCATGATATAAATACAATCATGAATACACCAATTATCATAAACCAAATCAAAACCAAAAACATGATATCTCAACGATCATGCACACCATCATTAGCAACATAAACATGCTTTTCAATCACGCAATACAAATACATCTATTCCTCACAGTTTCACTGCTACATACGCACCCATGTGCATCAGCCAATAATCACTTACTTCGGAAATTCGACTTATTTTCAAAATAATTTCAAGTTTTAGAAAATATTTTCATTTTATAAAATAGAGCATTAAATTTAAGAGACAACGTCCAAAACGGCGCTCAAAACGGACTTACGGTTTGAAAGTTATGAATTTTCAAAGTTTTAAAAATTTTCAAAGTTTCATGGAACCGCCTCCTCCGAGTAACGGTCCCACAATTCCAAAAATACCGAAAATGGGGGAACCGGTTCCTCCGTGTAGGAACCGCCCTAAGAAAATTTTCATATTTTTCTGAAAACAACGTGGAACCCGGTTCCTCCCGCAGAACCGCCTCGTACAAATTTTCAATTTTCAAAGTGGAACCCGGTTCCTCCCCACTGGGAACCGGTTCCCACGTACCAAAAAGTTATTTTTTGCATTTTTGACAGGATTCTTCCATTCTAACTCAATCCACACATACCCATACGAATTCCATCATTGGAAACACCAAAATACATCAATTTGCATCTTTTATCACATCAATTATCATCTTCCTATCAGTCATAATTGGTATCTGACACCCTAATCAATTCAGACCTACCATCTGACACAATCTGACACCCATAGGGATACATCCATGGAAACCTAGAAATTCACAAACTAAGATTTCCTAACATGCTATGATCTATAGTATCAACATCAAAACCTATAATAAGCAATAATCAATCGAAATCACCCCTTACCTTGTGGGTTCTTCGAATTCTGACACCTTAGGTCTTCTTCCTTCTTTTCTCCTCTTCTCAATTCCACGTACAGTGAGTTTTCTCCAAAAAGATCCTTTTTTCCTCTTTTCCTTCTTTTATTCCTTTTATTATTCTACCATGATAAAAATAACATAATTAATGTGAGTAGAGCCTCTTACTCCTCACACCCTCACTTTATTCATCACACCACCAATAAACCCACTTCCATTTAATTTAATTGACTTCCAATAATCCAAAATATTAAATATTACATTCCTAATTAAATTAATAATTAAAAATCGTAATTATTTAATAATCGATTTATTTGGGGTGTCACAGAATCCACCTACTTTCTACAGGAAGTATGACCCTGAAGGTGCTCTAACCTGGTTGAAGGAGATTGAAAGAATCTTTCGGGTGATGGATTGCACTCCTGCGCAGAAAGTCCTTTATGGCACTCATAAGTTAAGTAAGGAGGCTGATGATTGGTGGGTTGACACCCGTCAAAGACTTGAAGTTGCTGGTGAAGAGATAACGTGGGAAGTTTTTAGTAGGGAGTTCTTGAGGAAGTATTACCCGGAAGATGTTCGGGGAAAGAAGGAGATTGAGTTCCTTTCACTAAGGCAAGGGAGCATGTCTATCACTGATTATGCTGCGAAGTTTATTGAGTTGGCTAAGTTCTATCCTCACTTTAATGGTGAGGGTGCTGAATTTTCTAAGTGCATTAAATTTGAGAATGGCTTGCGTCCTGAGTTTAAGAAGGCGATCGGTTATCAGAAAATCCGTGTCTTTGCGAATTTGATTGATAGCTGTAGAATCTTTGAAGAGGATAGTAATGCACACTATAAGGTGTTGTCTGATAAGAGGAGCAAGGGCCAGCAGAGCCGTGGGAAACCTTATGATGTCCCTACTGGTAAAGGGAAACATCAAGCGTTTTAAGGACGAAGGACTAGTGGGGGAGATGCTCCTGCTAGTATTGTTTGTTACAAATGTGGGAAACCTGGCCACAAGAGTAATGTTTGTAGGAGTGATGGGAAGACTAAAGAGAACGAGGTGAGGTGTTTCAGATGTGGTGAAATGGGTCATGTAATTCGTGATTGCAAGCATAGAGAAGTGGTCTGTTTTAATTGTGGTGAGGGAGGTCACCCTAGTCCTCAATGCAAGAAGCCTAAGAAGGCGCAAGGAGCGGGGAAGGTGTTTGCTTTGTCGGGTGCTCCGACAGCAAACGAAGATGGACTTGTTCGAGGTACTAGTTTCATTAATAGCATTCCCCTTATTACTATTATTGATACTGGTGCTACTCATTGTTTTATTGCTGCTGATTGTGTTAAGAGATTGGGTCTTACTTTGGCATCTCTAGATAGAGATATGGTGGTGGAAGTTCCGGCTAAGGGAGCGGTTACTACTTCTTTTGTGTGTGCAAATTGCCCTTTATCAATCTTTGGTAGAGACTTCGTTGTGGATCTTATTTGTTTACCGCTTGTTGGGTTGGATGTGGTTTTGGGTATGGATTGGTTGAAAGCTAACTATGTCCATATCAATTGCTATGACAACACTGTGAGGTTTTCTTCCTTAGCGGAGGAAGACCAAACTATGTTGGTGTTAACGAAACAATTGAAGGAGTTCATGAAAGATGAAGCATCGGTTTTCTTGTTGATGGCGACTCTTTCTGTGGAGAGTCAATCTGTTATTGCAAACTTTCCGGTGGTGTGCGACTTTCCCGAAGTGTTTCCTGATGAGATTCCTAGTGCACCTCCAGAAAGAGAAGTTGAGTTTTCTGTGGATCTTGTCCCTGGTACCAGACCTATCTCTATGGCGCCATACAGGATGTCCGCATCGGAGCTAGCGGAATTGAAGAGTCAATTAGAAGATTTGCTCGAGAAGAAGTTTGTTAGACCAAGTGTGTCACCGTGGGGAGCTCCTGTATTGTTGGTAAAGAAGAAAGATGGTAGCATGAGACTTTGTATTGATTATCGTCAGTTGAATAAGGTAACTATCAAGAATAGGTATCCACTTCCTAGGATTGATGATATGATGGACCGGTTGGTTGGTGCTCGCATGTTTAGTAAGATTGATTTGAGATCGGGTTACCATCAAATAAGGGTGAAAGAAGAAGACATTCAGAAAACTGCTTTCAGGACGAGGTATGGACATTACGAGTATTCGGTGATTCCTTTCGGTGTCACTAATGCACCGGGAGTATTCATGGAGTACATGAACCGTATTTTCCATCCTTACTTGGATAGTTTCGTGGTTGTTTTTATTGATGATATTCTGGTTTATTCTAAATTGGAGGAAGAGCATGCAGAACATTTGCGCATTGTGTTAGAAGTTCTGAAGGAGAAGAAGCTTTATGCTAAGTTGTCAAAGTGCGAGTTTTGGTTAGGTGAAGTGGGCTTTTTAGGGCATGTTATTTCTGGTGATGGCATTGCGGTTGATCCTTCTAAAGTTGATGCTGTGTTAAGATGGGAAACTCCTAAATCTGTTACCGAGATTATAAGTTTCTTGGGTTTGGCTGGTTACTATAGGAGGTTCATTGAAGGTTTTTCTAAGTTGGCACTTCCTTTGACAAAGTTAACTTGTAAAGGAGCTGCTTTTGTGTGGGATGTCAAGTGTGAAGAAAGTTTTGTTGAATTAAAGAAGAGGTTAACAACGGCACCGATCTTGATTCTACCTAATCCTGAAGAACCGTTTGTTGTTTATTGTGATGCTTCTATGATGGGTTTAGGTGGTGTGCTTATGCAAGGTGGCAAGGTGGTTGCTTATGCTTCGAGGCAATTGAAGATTCATGAGAAGAACTATCCTACCCACGATTTGGAACTTGCGGCGGTTGTTTTTGTGCTTAAGATTTGGAGGCATTATCTTTATGGTTCTAGATTTGAAGTGTTTAGTGACCATAAAAGCTTGAAGTATTTGTTTGATCAAAAAGAGCTTAATATGAGGCAAAGACGGTGGCTTGAGTTGTTGAAATATTATGATTTCGGATTGAATTACCATCCTGGTAAAGCAAATGTGGTGGCCGATGCTTTAAGTCGAAAGACTTTGCATATGTCACTTTTGATGGTGAAAGAGTTGGAAATGATTGAACAATTTAGAGATATGAGTCTTGTGATAGAAGTGACGCCGAAGAGTGTTATCTTGGGGATGTTGAAGATCAATAACGATTTCCTTGATAGCATTAGAGAAGCTCAAAAGCTTGATGTGAAACTTGTGGATTTGTTGGTTAGTATTGGACAAACTGAAAGTGAAGATTTCAAGTTGGATGCTCAGGGTGTTTTGAGATTCCGA
This sequence comes from Vicia sativa, assembly GCA_021764765.1. NCBI lineage: Eukaryota > Viridiplantae > Streptophyta > Magnoliopsida > Fabales > Fabaceae > Vicia > Vicia sativa. The sequence continues at coordinate 82,372,417 of CM038792.1, read as the reverse complement.
GGTAGGATTTGTATTCCCGATGATGTTGATTTAAAGAGGATGATTTTGGAAGAAAGTCATAGGAGTAATTTGAGTATTCATCCCGGAGCGACCAAAATGTATCAAGATTTAAGAAAACTATTTTGGTGGTCGGGCATGAAAAGAGAGGTGGCTTAGTTTGTTTATGCTTGTTTGGCTTATCGGGTGGCGTTACCGCCAAATCTTTCAAACTTGCACGATGTTTTTCATGTGTCACAACTTCGGAAGTATGTCTCGGATCCTTCACATGTGATTGAGATGGATGACATTCAAGTTCGGGAAAATCTTACGGTGGAAACGATATCTTTGAGGATAGAGGATCGTGAGATGAAGTCCCTTCGTGGCAAAGAGATTTCATTGGTCAAGGTTGTTTGGATTGGAGCATCTGGTGAAAGTGCGACATGGGAATTAGAGAGTAAGATGCGGGATTCATATCCCGAGCTTTTCGAGTCAGGTAATTTCGAGGACGAAACCTTTTTAGTGGGGGAGAGTTGTAACGCCCGTTTTATTTAATATTAAATTATATTATTATTTTTGAATTATCGTTTGACGATTGTTTTGACAACGAAAATAATTATATTAATCGGTATATCTATTAATATATTTAGCGACGTTTTGTTCGGTTCGGTAGAATATTTTTCGGACCGATATTTAATTTCCCGGAATTAAATTAAAAAATTAAGTTAATAATATAATTAGATGTTATATTTATTGTATTAAGAATAGATGAGGGGCATGTGAGCAATTTCCTTAAGTTTGTCTAGTAACCTATGTTATATAAAACCATTTCCTCCATTTTCCTAACACATAACCAAAATCACAAAAGTTGAGAAGTTGGAGAAAAGCTAGGGATTGAGAAGAAGAAGAAGAGGAGAACAAGGAGAAGAGAAAGACTTGCTTGAAGAATCATCTTGGATACCCAAAGCTTGCTAGGTAAGGGGTTTGATTTCCATTTCATTTGGTTAGGGTTTGATGGATTTAGTTTGAATTGGGAGAAAATTTGATAGATAGTTTATAGAGTTTTGTTGAAATGTTTAGGAGAGTTGATTTTGTGGTAAGGATTATGGGTATTGTTATTGGTGTTGTAGTTGTGGATAGAATGAAAGTAGAAATAGAAAGAAATGAAATAGAAAGGAAGAAAGAAGAAGATATAAATGAAAATATGAAAAAATTAAGAAACAAAACAAAAATGCAAGAATGCAAAAAAAAAAATATATATATATATATATATATATATATATATATATATATATATATATATATATATATATATATATATATATATATATATATATATATATATATATATATATATATATATATATATATATATATATAAGAACAACAAGTGGGACGGTCACCCCCATGATTGAGGCCCCCGCCTCCTATTCATGTATATTTATGGGACGTACGTCCCTTTGGAAGAGAAGGAGAACGGAATTTTGGTTTTTCTGTAAGTTGAAATTTTGCTGTTTTGCTGTCATGAAATTTTCCTGCATAATTTCCACTGTGAGTAGCTTCTGTTTTATTTCATAACTCAAATTCCACCTAGTAATAATTGGTAACCATAAAATATAATTAGGGGATAAGATAGCCGATTAAATTTAGAACTCGATTATGTTCTGATTTTTCGATTTCGTGCGACGGAGCAAGTTGTTCAATTCAATGAAAATTGACGTGCTAGCTAAGTTTGACGTGTAGAACGTAGTGGTGAAGTTAGTTTTTCGAAATTGTGAGTTTTTACGGAACGACCCGAAATAGGCTAATTGACGGTAAATTGACCCAGATTGAGTTTTAGTCATTTTAAGACGTATATGAACTATCCGATTTTGAAGTTGATGTTTATAAATTATGCCGGTAAATAAGAATGGCTTTCGCGACGATTATTGATGTTTTTACTATTTTTCCGTTTTTGGAAATTGATGGATTAATTGACGGTGATGTTTGCGACGGTGTATATAATTATGAATACTTGTTGTTTATGCGATGCGATGACATGTTTATGGATGTGAATAAATATGGCGAAGTAGACTTTATGTCAATTGTGATGAGCGATGATGATATGTTATTGTGTGGTCTTTATTTATTGAGTCACATACATTTCATAAGCGAAGAGGGCTTTTATGCCAAGCGATGATGGCTTTTATGCCGAGCGAAGTTGGGCTTTATGCCAAGTGTCCCTAATTACGGACAAAGCGATGGGTACCATATGCATAACATAGTCGTGTCTCATGGAGTCCATTATGTTTATTTTGGAGTCGGTTATGTTTATGTTCGAGTTGGTTATCATTGAGTCCTTAATTGATGAATGATAATTGAATTGCGACGGTAAATGATGTTTGGTGTTGATGCGAGGACAATGATTATGTAATGGAGTTAATGTGTTGATTTATACACTAAATGTTAATTTAAAGTATGCAAGTTTAAATATACGTTGACATACTTTACTTAACTTATATCAATTATAATTTCAACTATCTATATATTCCATCATTGCTTCTAATTATATGTTTTGGAATTATCTCACCCCTTTACTTGTTTTGCCGTTACCTATATATTGGTAACGTGCAGGTGATCCCCGAGGATGAGGTGGATTAGCTCGAGTCACTTTATTTTGCGCCGCTCGCCTCGATCGTAGTAACACTCGGATTTGGGCGACGCCATTATTTTGATAGGATAGTTTGTATATACTATCTTATTATGTTATAACCTTTTGTATTGATGACAACACGATGTTATGTATATTTGGTTAACATATTCGTTGTGCTGTGAATATTCATATGTACGTATGATGAATTATGTATGATTCGGTATATCCGATTTTTTATGTGTATTATAATGCTAATTGTTGGAAATGCGAAGATGTGATGCCTCAATTTTGTTAAATGGAATTTTGAAACTCTGATTTTATTATATAACTACGCGGGGTAGAATTGGGGTGTTACACTTGGCATGGTAGAAATTTATCTATGGGAGGAAGGGTGACACTTCTGAAAGTGATACTCAATAATTGTGCTATTTTTGGTCCTTTTTCAAAGCCCCGAAGTCGGTGATACATGAGATTATTAAGATTTAAAGAATGTTCTTATGGGGAGACACTGGATTGAAAAGAAAAATTAACAGGATCCGTTGGGATAACATTTGAAAATATGAAGCTGGTGGAGGTCTTGGTATTAAGCACGTTGGAAAATTAAACTTGGCTCTTAGCAAATGGTTGTGGAGAATTTAAATAGAAACTGATTGTAGTTGGTCTGAGTTTCTAATTTCAGGTATGGCAATGCCCAATTGCATATTTTGGAGGACGAATACCTAGTCAAAGGTACAAATAATTGATTTGGTGGTGGGATGTGAAAAGTGTGGGGAAGTCTGGTTCGCAAAGTGCTAACTTGTTCAAAGAATCTATTTATGGCAAGATTGGTAGCATTTATCGGATCAACTTTTGAAACACCAATTGTATTGGTACAGACAACTTGCAATCCAGCTTTCCAGCTTTACATATTTGGGCAGTAAATTTGTGTGCAAAGATTTCTGAAATATGGGATTGGTATGGAGCTTTTGAAAGTTGGATATTAGAATTACCGAAAATTACTCCTTTGCTACTAACATACTGCAACTAAATCAACTATGGGAAATTCTAGTTTGAATTTAGCCTAAACAGAATCAGAAGAACAAGTTTGTACAGTGGTGTAATAACAACGAGTTCTCAGTTAAAAATTCATATGTTATGTTGTCTAATTCATTTTATGCATGCCTCTAGCAAGACAAACAAATGGAGGATACCTTGCGAGTTTTATGGAAAACTAAATCGATTATTAAGAATGTCCAAGAATGTCCAAAGTATGAGTCTGTACAATCTATGAAAAAGAGGTTTGTTTCTCCAAAGTTGAATATTTGAGGTTCTGTCAATTCGGGCGTCATTTCAATACGCAAGCGTGTCCAGAAGCTTCTGATTATTATCTCGCAAGTTTTGGTATTCTGATCGTCTGTCGGGTGGATGCTGATTACAATTTCAAGCTACAGTGTGTTGTGGTCGGATATTTGAACTCGAACTGATTCTATGGCCTTCCGTGAGTTGCGAAGCATTGGTATTTGGCTTATCGATCTACGCAATTTATTAGAAAATCAAGAACGAACAGATAAAATGATATTTGAGTGCATGTTTCAAAAAGTCAACGAAAAGTCAAAGTTTGACCGAGCGGAGTTTTTGGTCAAAATTATTGTCAAAAAGTCGACATTCGAGAAAATGCAGTCATTTGTTGAGAAAAATCGGAAGAATCGGGTGAAAATGAAATTTCTCACATTTTAAGTAATTTTAAACTTGGAAAAATTTTCTAAGTTTAAGATACTTTGTGTTCACGGAGCAATGTTGCCGCATCCGTATCTTACTCGTCTGTGGTCAGAAATTTATGAATTGATAGTCGATGGAAAGAGCGCATTCCGTACTCCGACCTTGTCACTGTGAAGATTTTTCCAGAAATGCCCGGATTTCGAGTTATACAGCACCGAAATTTGAAGTTCATAACTTTTGAAGTTTTACACTTAGTAAAATTTTAAGTGCTTTTAAAGTGTTCAAACACTCGACTTCGGAGGAAATTTACACGTGTTTCGGAGCGTCGATTCGAATTAAGTTCAACATCAAAGTTGTTCATTTAACGGCAATCTACAACTTTGCAGAAGAAATCGAATCCATTCGGGAAACGGATAAAAAGTTACGGAGCTCGGAAGTTACGATTTATCATTCTTTAATTTTTGACACTTAGAAAAAATTTGAAGTGCTTATTTCTATGCTTTTGCTGACAGCTTCAGGGTCGATTTTATCGTAGTTCGTGGCTCCGAATCGGAAAATGCTCAACTGAAAAATTGTTCATCTTACGGCAATCTGAAACTTTACTGAAGAAGTCGAATTCATTCGGGGCTCGAATCGGAAGTTACAAAGCTCGGAAAATAAGAACGCATTATGTTTGTTAAATTCGAGTATTTTTGTGCACATGTTCGGGACTGTTTTCGTCAATGATTCGATCGCCGCACGAAGAAATTCCGAACACGAAAGTTTGAGTTCATAATTCTATCTACAAGTTCCGTTTAGAAACTTTTTCGTTTCGGACGTCCAAGCTGGAAGAAACGGAACGCCGTAAGTGTCAGCATGAAGTTGTTAAAATGCAAGACAGCATGCATATTTTTGCCAAGCTCCGGACGCATTTCATCGAACAGTTTATGTGCGCATGTTTGGAGCTGTTTCCTCGTTGATCCGATCGCCGCACGGAAAAACTCCGAACACGAAAGATGAAGTTCGCCGTATCCTCTATAAGTTCCGTTTAGAAACTTTTTCGTTTCGGACGTCCGAGCTGGAAGAAACGGAACGCCGTAAGTGTCAGCATGAAGTTGTTAAAATGCAAGACAGCATGCATATTTTTGCCAAGCTCCGGACGCATTTCATCGAACAGTTTATGTGCGCATGTTTGGAGCTGTTTCCTCGTTGATCCGATCACCGCACGGAAAAACTCCGAACACGAAAGATGAAGTTCGCCGTATCCTCTATAAATTCCGTTTAGAAACTTTTTCGTTTCGGACGTCGGAGCTGGGAGATACGGAACGCCGTAAGTGGTAACTTGAAGTTGGAAAATTGCCGCATGACATGCACAATGCTTGCCCAGCCAGCCAGGCATTTCATCGAACACTCGCGCAACAATTTTCAAACACTTTTTTCTCCGTGAATTAGGCTTCGTTCAAATTTTCGTCGAACTACAAAGTTGTTATATTACACGTACTCTTTCCAACGGTACCGGATTTTTATCGTTTGATCGAGTATCGAGAGAATTACGGATCTTTAAAGTGGTGTATGTGGGTTAATTTAAAACTTGACACTTAGAGAAATTTTTAAAACATTCAAATTAGTTTGTGTCGGTGTGACTTCGAGGCCAATTACGGCGAGCTTACAATTGATTCCTCATCGAGTGCTCAACATCAATGTTGTTCTACCAAGTACGCTCTTCGATTCGACGCGTTGGTTGTATCAATCGGGCTATTACGCACCAAGATAGGAGCGTACAAAGTGGTGTACATGGTACGAGCAAAAGGCAAGCTCCTGTCCGGTTCAATTGATAATGTTAGTCTAACTGGAGAAGTTGCTGTCACTTGTTTAAAGAAAGCCATATCATATTTCCATGATCATTCTGATTACTTAAAAAAAAACGTTGCTGCCATAATTTTTTTTCCATTACTTATTTCTATGCCACAGACACAGGGCTTGAATTTAAAAGCTCTTGTACTAGTCAACAAATTTAATTGGCCACTTTATCAGAATGTTGCTGTGTCTAGCTTTGAAGAAACGACTCCGACACTTGGAAGTTATTCTGCTATTAACTTGAAGGTTATCAATAAGTTGGCTAGCAATTTCATGGTTCACCCTGAAGATAATATTGCCTGGTTTGTTAAAAGCTGCAATGATTCGGAATTGTCAAAGACACTTTTTTTTTTTTTATTCTATTGCAGTCTCTTCTGCTGATAGAACCTGAAGGTGATGGTTTTTCTACACTGTTTAAAAGCATGTTTCCTATTCTGAAGGCTGAGTTGGAATCTTCAGTAATGCAAGTGATGCCTTGGATGAGTTGCGGTTTTTGAGCGTTACTGAGCCTAACCCGATGAAAGGAACTAGTTGACTGTCTTGGAACTATTGCTCAAAGTGGAACTGCAAAGTTTTTAAAGGCTCTCAAGGATAGTAAAGGTGCTGGTAGTGACAACAACTTAATCGGTCAAATTGGTGTGGGATTTTATCCTGCTTTTCTAGTTGCTGACTGGGTGATTGTCTCAACCAAGAGTCCAAGAGTAGATAGACGATACGTTCGGGAAGGAGAGAAAATGCTAGCTCATATATCATATTCCTTTCTAACCACCGTTACGGGACTCGGTAACAGAATAACAAAACCATCTAACATCACCATATCAACCTCTCTCATCCGTAAATCCATCTCTCATCCTCACTTTTTTTTTTCCACTCCACCAAGAACCAGAAAGTAACAGACACTTGCTCCCATTTTCTCTCACCATTTGCACACTCTGCTGTAACAACCGAAACTACCATAACAAACTCTCATTCTCTCCTCACTCTCCATTTTCGTTGCTCTCCCATTCATCAATCGCCACCATCCATTTTCGGTCTTCTTTCTCTTCATTTCTCCGACCCGTTGTCACCACAAATCAATAACAGAATCAAGATTCAACAAACTTCCATAGCTCACCTTCTTCTGGCTGACCGCTCATTCCCTCTCAACTAACCGCGTCATTGCCGCGCTACCGTAACGCTACTTCGCCGGAGCTCCTTCTTTCTCCATTCCACCGTCATTACTACAGCGGCCGTAATTGCCAATGATGGCACCGACTTCATGTTGCTTCTTCTTCTACTATCATGCTGCAGTTTCCATGGATGTATTCGAGATTTTCAACTGATGATAACCGATTCGTTCTTATAAGGATCCGGTTATTTTCTTGCGCGGAATTTCGACTCGTCACGTTTCAATGTTACTCTTCATTCAAAAGAAAGAGATTCCAAACTTCCATTGATTTCCTAGTAGCAAGCTCGTCTCGGAGTTTTATTCGTTGCCGTCTAAGATTGTGAGCAGCTCCTGAGTTTATTTCTCAGGACATCCACGGTTCTTTGGATCTCCTTTTTCGTCAAGATATCGTGCACAAGGGATGGATTACTCTGGTTTTCTCTGATTCGCTTGAGATCTTCAAACAGGTATGAATGTTCTTTGATGCCAGATCTAGTTTTCTTGTATGCTTCCACCGGATTAGGATAGGTTTCAGTAGACTTAGAGAATGTATTCGTATTCACGAGCAAAATCCGAGCTAGGTAGTGGTATTACCCCGAATTCTGGATGAAGGAAGGTTGTCAGGAGCATCATCGCCGGCAAACATGACTGAGGAAGACGATCGGAAATGGAGTTTCCGGCGAGTCTCCTCCCTGCCACGCGTTTTCTGTTTGTCGTTTACCCTATGTGTGTCACAACACCATTGGATCATGTGTTTCTCCATACTAGCCGCCCAGATCACGACACGTGGCACTTCATTTTTATTACAAAAAAATAAAATCTGAAATATAGTTTAAATTATATCATGACTAATTGATATAAGTTCTAGTATACATAACAAATATATTAAAAAGTGACAGTAAAAATACCATATAACATAACTGTGACATGTAATAATAATAACAAAAATCTGAATAATAAAAAATATTACAACATTTTTTTTTTTGGACAAAAATGAAGTTGGACTTAGCAAAAAATAATAAAACTGATACTGGACTTAATGCAAAAAATGAAACGGGCCTAGCGAAATTTGTTTTGACTTGGCTGTTTACTATCTCACACCCCCTTAATTCTGGGTCCAGCAGCAATAACAACACAGTTTAGTTCAAAATAGAATTCTGGTTTACACCCCCTGCTTCACATGCTACAATTTTGACATTTAATTCAATTTTGATTTTGATTTGATTATTTCGACACATAAAAATCCATAAAAAATATATTCTGACATTTTAGGATATTAGGATATTATTGATATTTTTTTATATTTTTTATTAATGTCTTTTATTAATTCTAATTCATTTCTAAATGATACATTTACTTGAATATTAGAATTATCGCTCCGATTTGCATTCTTCACATGTTCATGCATTTTTCACATGTATTTGAATATTGGAATTATCGATCCGATTTGCATTCCTCACATGTTCATGCATTTTTCACATGTATTTGAATATTGGAATTATCGCTTCGATTTGCATTCCTCGCATGTTCATGCATCACTTTGGTATGAGCATTGGTTTTATCGATTCGATTTGCATTCCTCGCATGTTCATGCATCACTTTGGTATGAGCATTGGTTTTATCGATTCGATTTGCATTCCTCGCATGTTCATGCATCACTTTGATATGAGCATTGGTTTTATCGATTCGATTTGCATTCCTCACATGTTCATGCATCACTCTGATATGAGCATTGGTTTTATCGATTCGATTTGCATTCCTTGCATGTTCATTCATTACTCTGATATGAGCATTGGTTTTATCGATTCGATTTGCATTCCTCACATGTTCATGCATCACTCTGATATGAGCATTGGTTTTATCGATTCGATTTGCATTCCTTGCATGTTCATGCATCACTCTGATATGAGCATTGGTTTTATCGATTCGATTTGCATTCCTCGCATGTTCATCATCACGATATGAGCATTGGTTTTATCGATTCGATTTGCATTCCTCGCATGTTCACGCATCACTTTGCTATGGATATTGGTTTTATCGCTCGATTTGCATTCCATGCATATCCATCTGATTTTTCTTGCAGGTTTTGGTTGAGTTTGTACACCCACGTGTGCACTATTCCTATCTTGTTTTGCTTGTATTATCCCGTTCTTGCGGGCATTGTCGCCGGATGCGACGACACGTATTCCCTTGTATTGATGCTTTGAGCAATTCTCACGGTTTACTCTTGTTGCATGACCGCAGATTTGAAGTATTCGGATTATTTCGCTAACTTGCGTGCTTCGGATTCTATATCCGTTCGATTGCTACATCGTTTATTGCATTCTCTGACTTTCCTAGATATCATGAGAAGTAGGGCTTTACTGACTTTCTTTTGCCAGAAGTAGGAATAGAGATGCATGAAGGGGCTTCCGTAGTTGGAGCATGTTCAGAACCCTCCGGTTTATTTAAAGACCCGTTTAGGGCAATTCGCTAATAATTGTGTTTGGTTTGTTTAAAATCCTCCATCCGCATAGGAGGTGAATTCTCGATAAGTGTTTACATTTGTGCTTGCATAGGTCGAGTGGTTAGGACGCCGACGTGGTACCACTAAGCAAAGTCCCGCTTTTATATTTCATGTCATCGAGTCATTGATATATGGGCAAGCGGAAGGTGGTCAAGAACGAACCCCGCAGTTCTAGTCCGTGTCACCCGACGCCGAATCGTGTTGCTTTCTTTATCGAGTCAATAAAAGTGGCAAGAGTTCCTATTCGACTCTCCACGCTTTCCGGGTTCGCATTTTTGAACTCGCATCATTTGCTCTTCAAAGGAATTGGATGTGTCGGCTCTGGTTGACTCACGGTATGCTTTCATTATCGAGGCTATGGGACTTCCTTTTCCTGCGCTTGTGTGTCATTTGTTTGTTTGCATTGCATTGTTTGCGTGCTTTTGCCAAAGCACTTGCTTGCTTCATCCCCTTGCATCCCTTGGTTCCACAACCAAGACGGATATAGGATAGCTTTCCGTAGGGTCTCGGTTAGGATAGATTCTCGAGCCTAGACGTTAGGATTTACATCCTTTGCATGTTGACATAGGTAGAGATTCCCTTACATCCTCAACCATAAGTCCGATCTTTGCATGACAACATTAGGGCTAGTACTAGTTAGTCTCCTTTTGTTTTGCTAGTTTCTTTTTGCATCCTTGCATTTAATAAAACTAAAAAAATTGTTTTCTGTTTCTTTTTGCAAATTAAAACACTTACTAATGGTTTAAACTCCTTTTTCAAGGTAAAAACAACCAACCAATGCAAACCTTTTTGCCTACGGGTTTCATTTTGTTTTTTTAAATTATTTTCATAACTAAAACACACACAACCCATCAAAACTTGTGAGCCGAACTACGGCGCTCTGACTTTCCCATTGCACGCGGGAATACGTAGGCATCTTGTCACGGGGCTCGACCGAGCGAACTTTGTAAATACTTCCTTCTTTTCCCCGTGTTTTCTTTATTTTCTATTCTTTCACATGCATTCTCTTTTAGCATACATTATAGCAATTAAGTAGCATAGATATACACACACCCATTAGACAGAAAGTAGAAGTGGATACCGTAGAGTACTACGGGCGTGTAGGGTGCTAATACCTTCCCTTCGCGTAATAGATTCCCTTACCCTATCTATCGGTCGCAAGACCGTGCCTTATCCCTTTTTAGGTTTTCGCGATGCGTTTGCCTTTCTCCTTTTGCGAGATAAAAAACGTTCGATGGCGACTTCATTGATACAGTTATCGGATGATGTTCAGCCGGTTGTTTCACAAGGGCATATGGTCTAGCCTATCTGAGGTCGGGCCAGGCCAGGCTTATATGCTAAAAAGGCCAGGCTTATGCTTTTTTAAAAGCCTATTTAATTAAATAGGTCAGACTTAGGCTATTAAAAAAGTCTATGAAGTCTTATAGGTTGGCCTATATTCTTATATATATTAGGCTAAATTATAGTTTTGGTCCCCCTATTTTAGTGTTTTCACGATTTTTGTCCCCCTATTTTGTTTTTAAATACTTTTGATCCCCCATCCCTACTTTGGCTAAAAAAAAAGCTTATATGTCACTTTTTAAAATATGTGGCATATAATAAAATATCAGTTGTGTGTTATACAATTACAAGGAAGGAAAAACATTTATTTTAAAAAGTGAAACATAGTCGTTTTTTATAGCCAAAATGGGAATGGGGACCAAAAGTGTTTAAAAATAAAATAGGGGAACTAAAATCGTAAAAATACTAAAATAGGGGGACCAAAAATGTAATTTAGCCTATATATTAAAAATAATGCAAATAGTTTGGTCTATATATACATATATATTAGAAAAAAGGTTAAATAGGCTGACATATGCACGCATATATATTAGAAAAATGCTCAATAGGCCGACCTATATATGCATATATAAGTCGACCTATAATGCTTCTTAAGTAATACTCCCTCTGTTTCAAAATGACAGTCGTTTAAGGTTTTTACACACAAATTAAGAAATGAAATAATGTTGTCATAAGACATTATACATTTATAAAATTAACCTTATTAATGTATTGAAAATAGTGTAGAGAGTAAAAATCAAAGGTCATAATTGAAAAAATAGTAATCATTACTATATTGTAAAGTGAAAACGACATTCATTTTGAAATAGAAGAAGCATGAATTTATTGAAAACCTTAATGAGAAAAAAGCTTTTAAATAGACTTTCAGGTCAGGTCGGGTTTTTAAAAAGGTCTGGTCATGCCAAAAATGAGCCTATAGTAGGTCGTAGGCTAGACTCAGGCCTTGTAAGTTTATTGTAGGTCATTCTCAGGCCTTATAAAGCATAACCTAGCCTAGTCTATTTCCACCCCTACTGACAAATCGCGAAATTTTGGTTGATGACCATAATTTCGTTTGTATTCATTATTGGAAGTAAGTTGAAGATGTGTCTCTTTTATTTCTTTATTGTCAAGATAGCTTGGAAGTTGGCATGGTATAGTGAGGTGGACTGGTTTAGTGGTGATGTTAGAGAAATTGACGATCATGGGCCATTTTCTTCAATTATGCAATTCGGGAAAATCAAATGTTAGATGGCCTTCCATCGTTTGGTTAGCAGTTTGTAAAGCCACTTCATTAAGTAGAAATAATATTCTCTTTAATGATGGTACGTTATGTTGAAACAAAATTTATTCATACTCCTTGGGTTTATATTATAACAAAGTATTTAAAGAACAATAGGGAATATTATCATTTTTTTAAGTGTGCAAGATCATTAAGCTAATATTTAACTTGGTTCTAACCCAGTTAAATAGCTTGTAAAGAAGAAGTAGGTAACTTAGATTCTAATGGATCGAAATTTAATTATCTCTTAGAACCTCAATGCCTTTCAGGGAAGATTATTGTTCGTGGCTGGACTTTCGTAGATGGTTTCGATTTAATAAGGGAATGTGTTTCAACTAAGATAAAGAAGGTGCTGTTTGGTTGACAGTTATTTGGTCTGTATGGAGAACAAGGAATGACATTCAGTTTAATGTGGGTTCTTTTAATTTAGAAGATATAGTATAATCGATCAAATCAATAATGTGGAAATAGTCTTTTGTAGGAGATATTCCTCATTCGAAATTCCAAATGCAACTTTTACTAATTTTGTAAGGATCCTATTGCTAGTTTTAAGTAGGTTGCAATTGATTTGGAATTTCTTTTGTTGTAAAAGGGCAAGAGTACCCCCTAGTACTTTTTTTATGATATCATTTATTTCAAGAAAAAAAACAATTTAATATAATTACATTCGTTTCTAACACTCAAATTGGATGAAAAACATCATATAATGTTTAATAAAATTCATCCACATGCCATAACATAATATTATAAATTTCACAAAACACTTTATTTTAAATTAAAAAAAACGTAAGTTGGAAATGATACAAGAAAATAAAAAATAACACTTAATTTTAGAATTACGTCAACTCATTGGTTTACTAGTAGTATAGACGATGAATAAAAAAAATGATAAAAATGAGATATTGTGCTTAGAAGTGAGATATTGATTTTATATTTTCATTTAAAATAATAAAAATGAAAAAATCTCTAATGTCACATCAATAAGTTAGGTCAATGAGTCAACGGATTGAGAAACTCAATTTCGATACCCAAATTAAAATCAAACGGATTGTTGTAGATTGAATAAGATATATTTGTAAGTGAACGATTTCAAAAAATTTATGAATTTGTTTGATTTATATAAACAGATACATAGATTAACCCGCACCTACGAACACCGCTAATTACATGTGAATCTTATGAGTGATAATAAAGAATATCAAAATAACTTCTCTCTGATTTGTCCTAAATTTAAGAGAGAAAAATGTGCAAGGCTAAAAAATTTATAATATACTACCTCTATTTTTCATTATAATATCTTTTTGATTTAACACCTATCAAAAATTATAATTATTCCAATTTTTTTTATAAGATATGTTTTCATTTTCACATATATTAAGAAATATAATGATTTTTCTATTTTTTTCCATTTTTTTTATTATAACTTATATATCCAAACTCTTGTTTCCTTTTTTTTTATCTTTTAAATATATTTTAATTTCTACTATAAAGCATTTACTAAAAAATTGACCACACTTCCATTATTGCCCTTTTCTTAAAATATTTTTTCACTACTAAAAGGACATTTTAGTAATTAACAAAATAAAGCATTTACTAGAAAATTGACCACACTTCTATTATTGTCCTTTCATTAAAATATTTTTTCACTACTAAAAGGATATTTTAGTAATTAACAAAATAACACTTCAAACTTACAACTTACAACTTTTATGAATAACTAGTCAGAGATCCTCCCGCACGGGTGAATTTATTTTAATATTGACGAAATATTTTATATATATATATATATATGAAAAAGTCATATTTATTGATAAAGTACAATAAAAAAATTATAAAATCAAAATATTACAACAAATAATATAATTATACGAAATATAATGGTAAACATTACAAATGATGTATTTACATACACATGTGAATTTAAATTGAATTACGTAATGTTAAAATAAACGCAATGTATTAAGTAATTTAAAAAAAAAACTTGTGACATGGAGAAAGAAAAAAATTAACAATTGAAAATAATTTGAAAGTGACCCATAAGATAAAAAGTTAGTAGTGTGAGTGATATATAATATTATTCAATTTCATAAAATATATTTTTAATTTTATTAAAGTTAAATAATAGATTAATTAGTATTTAATGGGAAAGTACAATAAAAAATAATGAAATCAAAATATTACAATAAATAATATGATTATACAAAATATATTGGTAAACTTGACAAATGATGTATTTAGATACACATGTGAATTTAAATTGAATTATGTAATGGTAATAATTTGATAGTAACTCGTAAGATAAAAAGTTAGTGTAGTATTATTCGATTTCATAAAATATGTGTTTAATTTTATTAAAGTTAAATAATAGATTAATTAGTACTTTCAGTGATAGTAAACAAATATAAAAGATAAAATATGTCCTAAAATGTAAATATAAAATGAGACATTTAATTGTATAAGAATCAATTATATTAAAATTCAAATGTACTAAATAATCATATAAAATAAAAAGAGAGAAGAGAGAGAAAAGAAAAAGTAATGTAAGATTGAAAAAAAAGTTTTTTAATTTGGACCAATGAGAAGTTGACAATTGGTGTATGAAATTAAAAAGTTGAAAACGTTAAACGATATTTTATTAGTTACTAAAATATAGTGAAAAATATATTTTAGAAAATAGTAGTTTAGATAGTTTGGACAATCTTTTAACATATGTTAGATAGTAGATATGAAATCGAAATATTACACAAATAATATGATTATACAAAATGTAATGATAAACTTGACAAATGATGTATTTTGATACACATGTAAATTTAAATTGAATTACGTAATGTTAAAATAAACTCAATGTATTAAGTAATTTTAAAAAAAAATTGTGACAAGGAGAAATAAAAAAAATTAACATAAATAATTGTAATAATTAGATAGTGACTCGTAAGAGAAAAAGTTAGTTGTGTGAATTATATATGGTATTATTCAATTTCATAAAATATATTTTAATTTTATTAAAGATAAATAATAGATTAATTAGTATTTTCAGTGATAATAAACAAATAGAAAAGATAAAATATGTACTAAAATGTAAATTTAAAATGAGACATTTAATTGTAAAAGAATCAGTTATATTAAAATTCAAATGTATTAAATAATCATATAAAATAAAAATAGAGAAGAGAGAGAAAAGAGAAAGTAGTGTAAGATTAGAAAAAGAGTTTTTTAATTTGGACCAATGTGAAGTTGACAATTGGTGTATGAAATCAAAATGTTGAAAAAGTTAAACGTTATTTTGTTAGTTACTAATATGTTCAAAGTGTAGTGTAAAATATTTTTTAGAAAAAGGTAATTTAGGTAGTTTGAAAAATGTTTTAATATATGTTAGACTAGTTAGAGACTCGTGCTCCCGCATGGGTGAATTTATTTTAATATTGATGAGATAATTTTTTTGACATATATGAAAAAGTCATATTTATTGATAGAGTACAATAAAAAATTATGAAATCAAAATATTACAACAAATAATATAATTATACGAAATATAATGCTAAACTTGACAAATGATGTATTTAGATACACATGTGAATATAAATTGAATTACGCAATGTTCAAATAAACGCAATGTATTAAGTAACTTTAAATAAAAAATCTTGTGACATGGAGAAAGAAAAAAATTAACAATTGAAAATAATGGTAATAATTTGATAGTGATCCATAAGATAAAAAGTTACTAGTGTGAGTGATATGTAATATTATTCAATTTCATTAAATATATTTTTAATTTTATTAAAGTTAAATAATAGAATAATTAGTATTTAATGGGAAATTACAATAAAAAATTATGAAATCAAAATATTACAATAAATAATATGATTATACAAAATATAATGGTAAACTTGATTAATAATGTATTTAGATTCACATGTGAATTTAAATTGAAGTACGTAATATTAAAATAAACTCAATGTATTAAGTAATTTTTTATACAAAAAAAACTTGTGACATGGAGAAAGAAAAAGAAGTAACATAAATAATGATAATAATTTGATAGTAACTCGTAAGATAAAAAGTTAATGTAGTATTATTTAATTTTATAAAATATGTTTTTAATTTTATTAAAGTTAAATAATAGATTAATTAGTATTTTCAGTGATAATAAACAAATAGAAAAGATAAAATATGTCCTAAAAAGTAAATTTAAAATGAGACATTTAATTGTAAAAGAATCAATTATATTAAAATTCAAATTTATTAAATAATCATATAAATTAAAATAAAAAAGAGAGAGAAAAGAGAAAGTAGTGTAAGATTGGAAAAAGAGTTTCTTAATTTGGACAAATGTGAAGTTGACAATTGGTGTATGAAATTAAAATGTTGAAAAAGTTAAACGTTATTTTGTTAGTTACTAAAATATCTAAAGTGTAGTGTAAAATATTTTTTAGAAAAAGATAATTTAGGTACTTTGGAAAATCTTTTAATATATGTTAGTCTAGTTAGAGACTCGTGCTCCCGCACGGGTGAATTTATTTTAATATTGACGAAATAAGTTTTTTTTGATATATATGAAAAAGTCATATTTATTGATAGAGTACAATAAAAAGTTATGAAATCAAAATATTACAACAAATAATATAATTATACGAAATATAATGGTAAATTTGACAAATGATTTATTTAGATACACATGTGAATATAAATTGAATTACGCAATGTTAAAATAAAAGCAATGGATTAAGTAATTTAAAAAAAAAACTTGTGACATGGAGAAAGAAAAAAATTAACAATTGAAAATAATGGTAATAATTTAATAGTGACTCATAAGATAAAAAGTTACCAGTGTGAGTGATATGTAATATTATTCAATTTCATTAAATATATTTTTAATTTTATTAAAGTTAAATAATAAAATAATTAGTATTTAATAGGAAATTACAATAAAAAATTATGAAATCAAAATATTACAATAAATAATATGATTATACAAAATATAATGGTAAACTTGACTAATGATGTATTTAGATACACGTGTGAATTTAAATTGAATTACGTAATTAAAATAAACTCAATGTATTAAGTAATTAAAAAAAAACTTGTGACATGGAGAAAAAAAGATTAACAATTAAAAATAATGGTAATAATTTGATAGTGACTCATAAAATAAAAAGTTAGTAGTGTGAGTGATATGTAATATTATTCAATTTCATAAAATATATTTTTAATTTTATTAAAATTAAATAATAGATTAATTAGTATTTAATGGGAAAGTACAATAAAAAATTATGAAATCAAAATATTACAATAAATAATATGATTATACAAAGTATAATGGTAAACTTGACAAATGATGTATTTAGATACACGTGTGAATTTAAATTGAGTTACGTAATGTTAAAATAAACTCAATGTATTAATTAATATAAAATATAAAACTTGTGACATGGAGAAAGAAAAAAAAGTAACATAAATAATGGTAATAATTTGATAATAACTCGTAATATAAAAAGTTAGTTTAGTATTATTCAATTTCATAAAATATGTTTTTAATTTTATTAAAGTTAAATAATAGATTAATTAGTATTTTCAGTGATAATAAACAAATAGAAAAAATAAAATATGTCCTAAAATGTAAATTTAAAATAAGATATTTAATTGTAAAAGAATAGTAAAATTCAAATGTATTAAATAATCATATAAAAAAAATAGAAGAGAGAGAAAAGAGAAAGTAGTGTAGGATTAGAAAAATAGTTATATAATTTGAACCAATGAGAAATTGATAATTGGTGTATGAAATAAAAAAGTTGAAAAAGTTAAACGTTATTTTGTTAGTTACTAAAATATCTAGAATGTAGTGTAAAATATATTTTAGAAAATGATAGTTTAGCTAGTTTGGGCAATCTTTTAGCATATGTTAGATAGTAGATATGAAATAAAAATTTTACACAAATAATATGATTATAAAAATGTAATGGTAAACTTGACAAAAAATGTGTTTAGATACACATGTAAATTTAAATTGAATTACGTAATGTTAAAATAAACTAAATGTATTAATTTTTTTTAAAAAAAAAAAACTTGTGACAAATAGAAAGAAAAAAATTAACATCAATAATTGTAATAATTTGATAGTGGCTCGTATAAGAAAAAATTAGTTGTGTGAATTATATATAGTATTATTCAATTTCATAAAATATATTTTTAATTTTATTAATTAGAATTTTCAGTGATAATAAACAAATAGAAAAGATAAAATATGTCATAAAATATAAATTTAAAATAAAATATTTAAAATAATCATATAGAATGAAAAGAGGAGTCTCTCTCCCTCTGTCTCTCTCATCAATATCCAAAATAGTATTCTACATGATACAATATTCTTTCAACATTATTTGTTGTAACATTGTTGAAGCTATGTACTTTATTTATTATATATTATTGAGAATTTTTTTCACATTATATGGTTCAGTATACTAGATAGATGTATGTAAAGAAATGTGAGTATAATTGCGGGTATAATTTACGGGTCACTTTGAATCAAATATTTATTTAATTTAATTGATAATATTTTATTCTATTTTAAATTAATTTTTTTTATATTTAAGACATATTTTATCTATTATATATAATAATTTATTTTTTAACTTTAATAAAATAAAAAATATATATTATGAAATTGAATAATACTACATATTCATTTACAACTAATTTTTTATTTTACGGGTCACTATCAAATTATTTCTATTATGTACAAATGTGAATTTTTTTTCCTTTCTCCATGTTAGAAGTTTTTTTTCTCCAATTATTTAATACAATTGAATTTATATAATAATTGTTTATTTTACCATTAAGAAATTCAATTTAAATTCACATCCAATATCTAAAGTCAAATTTATTATTAATTTTTTATACTCATATTATTTGTTATAATATTTTGATTTCGTAACATTTTTATAGAATTTTTTCAATAAATATATATATATATATATATATATATATATATATATATATATATATATATATATATATATATATATATATATATATATATATATATATATATATATATATTTAAAAAACTATTTTATCCATATTAAAATAAATTCACCTATTTTCTTTGACTAGTTCTAATATAAAATACTATAAAACTTGTATAAACAGTAATAGAGGTTAAGCTTGACATAACTCAATATATCGAAGAGGTTGCTTTTAGTAGTTATTTATAGAAAGGAACTGCTAAACCGCTAACTCCATTTACTTGCTTACAACTAAAAACAGAAAGCCACCAACAACAATGTCTCCGATTTAATATTATAACATCTTAGAATATAATAACATATTATCAGTTATGACAAGTTTTCTATATCATGAGTTTTACATCTGCCTAGCATTCTCTCTATATAACTCATTACCTGAGCTTATGGTATTAAGTCATGACAAGTTTTATCGCATGGATACGGACTATCAATCTGTTTGCTTCTGTTTCTACTAAAATACCAATCACCAACTGCTTCTGCAATAGTCTGTAAAAGGTAGAGCAGTTTAGATAGCCATCTCAATGTTTAAACATTCTCTATGCTAAAGTTCACACTTTAAATATTGCTTCATTTTTCAAGTGTAAGACGCGAATTAATTAAAATTTTACATACAATGAACAAAAGATGAGATGGGTACCTTGTTGTTTATCCTAGGAGAATTGTCTCCAAACCATGTTTGTTGGGATTCACTTTGGCAATGAGCAAAACATGAATTTATGAACATTCCCCCTGTGTTTGAGTAAGAGTAGAACGACTCCAAAGCTGCAAGCATGCTGAGCCTAAAATCTGAGTAAAGTGCATTGGATTAAGGAAAGTCAATTCTATTTACTTATAGAAGGATGAAAATCGAACATGCTTACTAACACTAAAAAAACTTATAAAAAATGTGAAATGGATGGAAGAAAAGTTGAAAGAGGAACCTTGCAATGTATTAATTTGGGCTGGCGTGCATGCGGATTTGTTCACCCTGCAGTGTCTCCAGTGCCCGAGGGGATCAGCTGAAGGTGGTGCTAATATATGATGGAACTGTTGAAATTTTAAGTCTATTAATTTTATAGTTCAACAACTATGAATTTAATTGAATGTACAAAATAGAATATTAAGAACAACTGAACAAATTGCGTCAAAAACTATTACTTGGAATACATCATAGGCAGAGTTCAAGATAAAATACGGTGTTGATATATATTTCAACACATATTGTGGAAAGAAACACTGCATGAAAATAAAACACGTCATATGTCAGAATTTATAAAATCTTCCTGAGATAATGATTCCAGTTCATGAGAAAACATACCAAGTCTGGATCGGAAAGTGCACTCGTGCAGTTTTTATTAAGGTTCTGCTTTATCCCCTGGTGTAAACAAAACAAAACATGTTAACTAAGCCTGTTTACTGTTAAGCAATTTTCATTCTGTTATGCAACTTGAAAATCCAATATAGGAACAAGTTGAAAAGTACCTGCAATGTAACTAGACTTTTGAAAAAGTATCTCATAGTGTGGTTCAAACTGACATCTCTTCTGCAAAAAAATGGGTGCAAAAAGGAATGTTAAAATTGAGATTTTATTGAAATGAGTGAAAGATAGAGTAAATAAAGAACATACCCATCAAGGAAAAATCCTGCATCGCTCAAGCATTTAACAGAAGCATTTGTTGGCAAATACTTAGTGAAGTTGTCACAATGGTGAAAGGTGGCTAAACCTCCTGCTGAACAGCCAGAAAGCAAAGCCTGCACAACATTCATAATCATAGTAATAGGTACCGTAAATTTCATCCAGATCATATAATATAATTTAATCAATGAAATGAACCTAAAGTTTGATGAAAGAGTAATTATACCTTGTATGCCTTTCCTAAACCTTTAGGTAGAAGATCCTCAATAATGGCTTCCCAAATCTTTTGTCCTTTGAAGTAAAGTGTTGTTGTCTGATGTTCATCACATTCACACAAACTTTTAGCTTTTGCAAAAGAAAGATTATATTAAATGTGACTGAATATATTGTGAAATATTACATTTTCAAGATTTGATTAGGTGAGAGATATGCACTAAAAAAATTACCTCATTTCTGAAGACTTTGTTTCCGGTAAACGAAGCTCCATCACAGTATCTCAGTTTCACTCGGTTCCAATTATAAAAGTCTGGTACGACACAAATGCACAAATTTAATTTAAGAAAATCATAATATTTAAGAAGATAAAGAGCAAACTCTTATCCAAGAGGGAAAGTATTGGTTGACCTGGATTAAGGGTGGCATTATTGCTTAAAATACCATAGAAACCCTCAAACTTGTTCATGTGCTTTGTTGAACCCCTGTGAGTTGGTGCTCTCTCCAAGCATGATTGCAAGTCATTGCACCATCCACCACCCTGCCAAGTACACCATAAATTGCTGCTCATTAATGATAGTTTTTGAATACATACTTATTTAAATGAGTAGTTTAACATATAAACCAATTAGAATAAACTCTATTTAATAATTAATAAAAAAATTTAGAAAAGAAACCTATATATAATATTATATTTTAAATTTAATTTACAATGATACTTTAAATATGTAGTATATTAATTTAAAGGTGAGGCTTAGGCTACCCTTTAAAAAATTAATGGTAACTTATATCAATAAAATTTTATCACATAAAGTTAATTTTTAAAATCACATATTAACATGAAATCTTAGAATATTAAGTCATGCATTTTCTCACCTAAAAAATATTTAACATTTTTTTTCATTCAACATGATAATTATTATTCACACTTTGACATATCAGCACCTTACTACTTAAAAATTAATTTATATATAATTTTTTTAGTTTCATTTTGATTCATCAAAGTTGTAGATTAATACGTGATTTTAAAATTTTAATTTATGTGACAAAATTTAATTGATACATATCGTAAGGATAAATTACTCCTAAATATACAAAGGATAACCAAGAATTTATTAAATTAGAAACCCCAATATACTAAAAAGGTTAACAAATATATTCATAGTATAAAATCTGAAGAAAAAAATTTATTCATATTTACGTATATCGATATGATTATTTTGTTACTATGCTAAATATGGTTAATTTTGAATAGTAAAGAGAATATACATAAATTACTCATTTCCTTACAAATATTATGTAGAACTAAATTATATACACCAATTTTTTAATATTTTAGTCAACTTTATTGAGTAATTTATTCCCTACAAACTTTTTATATTTTTGAGTCAATTTTTTAATAATAGAATAAAAATTTTATACAACAATATTTGTTTAGTCAAATTTCAAATATTTTTATTAGTTTTTGGACAAATTTTATAAAATTTAATTAGTATGTACGGTAAAATTATAAATTTACCAACAACAATTGGGTCAAAAGGAAGATATTTGGCTACAACAATATATCACAAAATTTGAATCATATACTAACATTTAATACAAATATTTATAAAAAACATTTAACATGAATTCTATGTCGAAAATAATTGTTTTTTAAAAAAGTAAATATAAAAAGAAAAACAAAGAATATAAAGTTTTATATAATGATTATTTTTTAAATAATACTTTATTTAAAAAATAGTAAAGAAAATATACATAAATAACTTCTCTTCTTACGAGTATTATGTATAAATTAAAAATTATACATCAAAAAGATAACAATAACTTTTTTCTATATAGTAAAGTTTAACTTTTTAATTTTGAGTTACCATAATGTTTTTAGTTGTGTTTCAAATACTTTTATAATTATTTTTTTACACATTAAATTAGTTTAATTAGTGTGTTTTATAAACTAACATGGTATTTATGGTGCGGTTTAGACTATTTTAACGAAAATATTATCCGAAGAGCAAAAGAAAAAGAGTACGAGTTAGTTTGATTCAATTAATTTTAAGAAGAAAAAAATAAGTAAGTCAAATCAAATTAATGCAAATAGAGTTAAAAACAAATAAATGCATGTGATTATGCTAGTTTCATAACATTGTAATTTCTTTAAATTTTTTATATATGTGAATACAAAAGTAATAATTTAATCTTATTCTTATTAACATTAACAAATTAAAATGAAAATAAAAAATAAATATATAATAATTTTATTTCAAATAAAAATAATGGTATTTATAAATAATAATATTTTATTTTTTATTAATAAATAAATTCTATAAATATCCAAAAAATAATAAAATAAAATATATACATAGTATTTATTTATTTTTTAAAATATTTGTAATATAATACACACGTTAGTTTAGTTTACAAAATATAAATTGCAAATCAACCAGAATCACGTGATTTTGTTAAAAAGCAACCCAAGCAAATTTAAATCAAATGTCATTTTTTTTTATTCTATTGGGGCTTTCGGTTTTGCATCCCAAAAAATATTTCAATAATTTTTATAAAATAAAATTTTAATTATTAAATTATTAGACAAATACTTATTATAAATTAATAATACATACATACATATTAAAAAATGATGCGTTGTTATTAAAATATGATAAAATAAATTAACTTTGACTATAAAATTAATAAGTATTGTTTATCAACATTTATAATTATCAGAAACAATTTAATAAATAAAATTATAATGATAAATAATAATGAGTACTACACTAATAATTTGAAATAAAAAATAAATACAATATTCTTTTATTTTAATTCTAGTCAACTAATTTAGTGAATAAAATTTCATCGAATGCTATAAAATATAGACAAAGAATAAAATAAAATATACAAATAAAACTCGGATTAATTGAATTTATCTAGTTCGTTTGCATTTCTAGTACATTGATAAATATAATATTTTAAAAAAATTATAAATTGATCAATCGGACTAAATTGATTAGTTTGATTCGATTTCCTTTTTGAAAAATATTAAAAAATGAATCAAACAAACTAATAAAAATATCTTCTATTCATATATTATTTTGACCAAAAATTAATTTAAATCGATCTGATTATACCCTTAAAGATATCATGGGTTCAAACCAACGTATAAATATTTGATATCATTGAACAACTAAAAACAGAGTACTAGTAATTAAATATAATAACATGAATGGAAGTACTAGTAGATTAATATATAGTCACTCCCATTTGAGCAACAAGAGGCACATAAGAAGGCGTTTGAATATTTTCGTTTGGCAAAAGCAGTGCGCGCGCGTAAAACTCTAGGCATAGACGACAGAAAAACAGTATCGTAAAACATTTTTAAACCAACCAACCACCCTTTTACCCCCACAATACCAACAAACAACACCACCATGGTGGCCACCATCTTTTAAACTCTACAAAAGTTCACTCACAACATTTTCCGCACTTTACTTTTTCATCTTCATAATCAACCTTACACTAAAATTGATCATACGCTTATGACTTAAAATTTTAATTAATATCACTATAAAATATAACTCATATAGCTGTCTTTTAAATAAAACTTTCATTTTTCTAAGTGAATAAAAATATTATGAAAATACCTCAAATTGTAGAAGCCAATTATTCTTCCCTGCACCATAACCTCTGTGCAAATGATAACCCGGCAAACTCCCATCCAAACAAACTACAAAAATACATCAAATTTTAATTAATAAAGACAAATAATAACAAAGAAAAAATTAAGTAAAAACAATTAAAATTAAACTTACGAGCATCACTATCACGTGCAGTTGTAACCAAAGTCATGTTCACTGTAATCATTTGTTCTTCTTGTGAGCTCACGTGCCATGGCACCAGTGTGATTAGATACACCAATGCAAAAGTCAATGCAAAGTTCATCATCACAAAAAACGATTGAATTATATTTTCTCAATTCGTTTCCAAATCTCTAAAATCAAAACAAAATTAAGATGAAAACAAGATTGCAGTGTTCTATTGTTGCTTATCCTATCAATTAAATATAATGTTGTATATATTAATAAAATATTAGATCAGAAATGTGAAAAATATAATAAGTAATTTAAAACAAGTGATTAATTAGATAAACAACTAATAATTTATTAAGTCAGAAAAAGAATGAGTATACTCAATTTTATAACTAATAATTTACTAATACCGGCATTTCTAGTAGTATACTAAGAATGAGTATACTCAATTTTATAATTCTTGTATGTCAATTATAATTCTTGTATACCGGTATTAGTAAATTATTAGTTCATAAAAGAATTTAAAACATATGACATACAAGAATTAAAAAAAAAAAAAAAAACTTTGTAAAAAGAGGATTTTTGTAAAATTGATGCGTCGGTAAATTGTAAATTAGACAAAAAGAATTAAAATATTAAGTTAAAAGCTATTAAAATAAAAATTAAAGACTTCATCTAAGAAATTAAAAACAATAAGGTTAAAAAGTGAAGGCATATCCAAAGGAAATATTAAATTGAGAATTGAAGAATTTTTTAACAGTTAAAAATTTGAGAATTATTAAAATGAAAATTAAAAATTTCTTATATGAAAAAACTGTAAAAATTAGAATAATAAGATAAATGAGATTTTTTTTTTAATTGGAGCAAAATATAAAATTTTGGAAAAGAGATACATCATTAAAGTGTAGTTTATTTTAGAATTTTGAGAAGGCGACACACTTCAGCAAAATATAGATTTTTTTAAAATTATTTATAATTAGTAGATGTGTCAACAATAACAAAAAGGTAAATTTTTAGGTACCTATGATAAGTAGTTGGTACTGTTATCTTTAGTACAAATTGTGTTAAAATTTTAATTTATTTTAAAATTAAATAAATAAAAAAATGACATAGCTTTAAATCATAGTGTTTGATTGGTTAAAGGTACTAACATCCAATTAAATGCAAGGGCACCAGACTATTCACCTAAAAAAATCTTTTTTTACAAAGCTTTTCATTTTCTATTTACACATCAGCAAATTATAGATGACATCTTAAGCTTCCTAAAAAGTCGAAGATCATCTCTAAATGTTGAAAATTGAGCAAGATATGGTATGTGCAAGTTTGGAAAATTTGAGAAAGTGCATAAAGAAAATAGTGAGCAATTTTGGAATTTTTCCAAATGGGCCTATATTTTCATGTTTGGAACATGTTTCTAACATTGTCCATGACCTCCAAGCCCAAACACACGCCATATTACTATTTTACTTATTTATTTTTTATTTAATTCATTAAAATTCAAATTTAATTAAAATAAAATACAAGGAAGAAGTGCAAGGCGTGTGGGCTTAAGATTTGAGCTTCTTGAGGACCAAGAAAGCCTAAGGTAGCTGGAAAATACGCACAAGGGAAGATTTGCAAGAGATTGATCAAATATGGAAGCTTTCCATTTGATTTTTCAATCAAATATATTCTCATTGAATGCAATATTTTTTCTCTTAAATACTTGACCTAATGAACTCATTGTAAATGCAAGATCAAGGTCAGATGTCAAGGACACGATTTTCTTGCCTCAAGAACCCTAGCAAATTCTCCAAAAAATTCAAATATTGGGGCAAACTTGAAACTGATTTTACAGCCACTTTCAATCGATTTCAAGCATTCATTCATTCCCCTGAGGTTTCCAAGAGTCGATCCAAGTGCTCACATGATCCCATAATACCCCAGAATCGCCTCACTCGATCGCATCGGTTTGGTATTATTCTTCAATTTCAAACTCTTGGTTTATACGATATAAATTATGTTTCTGCATTCATACATGTTCATGATGTTATTTAGAGTCGATTTGATGCAACGGTTTTGAGGTTTAATGCATGAATAAGAAAACACCATTGCTATGGCATAACAAACTGAAAGCTTTGAATCTCTTAATACTATGACTTTCACGCCAAACAGCCACCACCAATCGATTCGCAACCCTCAAATTAGGGGGGTAGAGTCCTCTTTTTCTTTTTCTTTTGGTTATTTTGCAGGTTTGTTATGGAGGATAGTCAGAGAAGATGACCGGAGCTAGCTCCGACATCTCTGACTTCATGTTGACCAGCGAGGAGAGGCGTGGCTTGCTTCGATTGGCTCATTTGAATGTCCTGGGTCCCACGTGCGTTTTGTTTGGAAAATCTAATTTTTGGAAAGAATATTCACATATATATTTATGGGTTTGGTTTAATACACTGATGTATCACTACCCTAGTGGTTAACCATGCACGTGCTAGTCTCTTGCTCTCTCAGGGCACGGGTTCGATTCATGCCTTTTGCATATATTTTTTTATAATTTTTTTATTTTTACAGGTTTACACACATATATTCTGGAGGCAAGATCTTAACACCACGTGCATGTGGTTCAGTGGTCAATTTTTAAACTTGTGACCCCAAGGTCACGAGTTCAACACTTGGGAGGGCCAAACCATTTTTTAGCACTTATTTTCATCATGTTTTTTCTAATTATTTTCAATTTCTTTTATTTTTTAATTTCCTTTAAAAATTATTTTTAATACTTTTAAAAACCCTAAAAATATTTTAATTTCAGATTTAGGTTTAAAAAATGTTTAATAAATTTGAGACACAAAAATATTTTATTTTTTATTTTAATTTAAAATTATTTTCGTAATTAATCATTAATTAACTTAGAATTGGGTTTTCTCATTTAAAATCAATTCCAAAAAATACCAAAAAAATGTTTTCTTTTAATACTTAGGGTTAGATCTTTTTCGCACTTATCAAAATATTTTTTCTCACTATTTATTTCTTTCGCATTTATATATTAGAAATTGATGTATAGGTCGCAAGGATATTTTTGTAATAGCTTAGCTTTTATTTTTCTCGCATTTTCTCTATTACGTAACTGCTCATTGGATGTAATAGTTTAGGTTAAATTTCCTTTCTGCACCTCCTTATTATGTATCTGCCCCAAGGCCATGTAATAGCGTAGGACTTTTATTTTCCATGCCTTTGTTTTTTCTATACTTATAAACTGCTTAGATGTATGCTAATTAGGATTGTATGGCAAGATCTAGAATCAACCATAGAATAACCCTAAACTCAAGATAAATATCTGAATTGAATCACTATTACACACTTGCACCCTTAGGGTATCCTCTCTTGTTGTCTTCGGATAAACATGGTCATGTCTCTCGAACGCAGGGATACCATTAGCGAAGTTGCCTACGAATAACATCATCATAGTCCCTTTGATATAAAGATCATAGTCTCTCGATGACCCTTGATGTTGCCTACGAATATATGATTTTGTCCCTCAGTTATTGCCTACGAATAAATGATGATCGTCCCTACAAAATTGCTAATGTATCCTTACATGTTTTCTTCAATGAGCATATGATGACCCTACGCTTGTTCCTTCACATCCATTGGATGTGGTATGGATAGCATTATCCTAAGGATAAGGAAAATAACAAGAGCGACCTTTGAGTGGGTAAATAACTCTTAATTGCTTGCTCACCAACTTAAATCATTTTTACACCTCACACTTTCAAACAAAGATTTTCAAAGACTTTGTATACATTCTTTAGGACTGATACAAGAATCATTACAAAGTTAATATCAAAATATTTTCAAACAAATCACACGCAAAGCAAGTTTTCACAAAAGTGAGCTAAGAAATTAAGAGCCTATAGCTAACTAAGGATGAAAAGGGTGCTAACACCTTCCCTTTTCATAACCTACCCCCGAACTCAAAATCTATCAAAGGTCTTTCTTGTTCTTTTCACCTTTCCTTATTGGATAAAAGAAAAGTTGATGGCGACTCTTGATAGGCACAACATTTGCGATAAAACGCAAAATAAATAAGTCAGTTCTCCCACCGTATTACATGCATCATAAAGCTAGTTGGACATTATGCATATTTCTCATACATGCCACTTGGGAATTATGCAACATATTTGACAGAAAATATGACATAAAATTTGACATAATGCATTAGAAAATAACCTTTAATAATTAATTATGTTAAGCATTCACTTGGCGAAATAAAAGTTGTTACAAAATGGAACACTTTGGTGTAATACAATATGTTCCAAAAAGGCACACTTGGCGCAATACAGATTGTTCTAAAATAGGAACACTTGTGCATTACAACATAATAACCTAAAAAAATTGCAAACAACAAGTAGGACCATATCTAAGACATTTGCCTAGAAATATCTTCCCATGATTTTATTTTGGTCACACAAGAACTTAACTCGGGGTCTTGATTGGAAGGACTGAGAGATTCATAAACTTTGTTATCAACTTCTAATGGGGCAAATGCACTTGATCTTTGGCCATCATTGTTCATATACTTCCATATTTTCTTTAACTTCTCACTACTTCTCTTAGGAGACATGGATTTCTTTTTCTTTTTTGCAACCTTTGTCTTATTTGGCATTGTTTTCTTTGGTGTTATAGGTTTTAGAATTGGTGTTAGATTGCATACTTGGGACTGTTGATATTGTGATGGTTTGTTATCATACAAGGTCATCATTTCTTCACTAACTGCATCTAATTCTGGGTCATTCCAGCCTTTTTCAAGAGCTTCATCGTCATTTCTAGCAGCATTTGTAGCCATACCTACATCATCATTTCTAGTAGAAATTTTAACCATACATACATCATAATTTCCAACACCAGTTTTAACCTTACCTACATCATCATTTCCAACAACACTTTTACCCTTGGATCTTGGGTTTTTTCTCTGAAAAACACACAATGAAATTAGTTAATACACAATGCAATCTATTAATACACAATGCAGTCATCAAAAACACAATGATAAGTTACATTTATTTTCGATGCATTTAGGTCTTGTTCATTGCTTTTACATTTTATTGAATTATGACCAGATTGATCACACTTGGTACATCCACAAGATACACCAAGCCTCATTTTTTATTAGTATTTATTTTAATAATTATTATTCTTAATAATAAAAACCAATTTTAATATGGTCCATAGTTTGTGAAATTTTGGTTCTGAAAAGAGTATGATT
Organism: Vicia sativa; assembly: GCA_021764765.1. Classification (NCBI taxonomy): domain Eukaryota; kingdom Viridiplantae; phylum Streptophyta; class Magnoliopsida; order Fabales; family Fabaceae; genus Vicia; species Vicia sativa. The sequence goes on along the minus strand of CM038792.1, from coordinate 82,342,128 downwards.
TATTTTGGTCTTAATGAAAATAGATACAACCATTAATTTGGGTGGTAATGGGTTTTAATGGCTTTAAATTCTTGATGGTATAATCAAGCTATCCAAAAATACATTAATCTCTATCAAGAGAGCAAGAGCTTGAAAGAATCAAAGGCAGTCCCCTCACAACACTACAACAATGGATGGAGGTAAACCTTAATTCTATTTTTGCATTTAGTTTTATTGATCTTGTTGTTTTTTTGTTATCTTACATAAGAATATAAGATCAATTAATATTATGGTCTAACATTTGATATCAAAGTCTATATTGCCTTTGCCTTGTTTCATATTGATTCTTCGGTATTTTGTATTTTAATGATTTATTTTTGAGTTTTTAATTTAAAAAATAAGTTGTAATGAACAGGTTAGATTTCTATAAATTTCACACGAAAGGAACAATAACTGATGAATAGATATATATATATATATATATATATATATATATATATATATATATATATATATATATATATATATATATATATATATATATATATATATATATATATATATATATATATATATATATATATTTGGTCTGCCTGTTATGAAACCACACACTAACATTTTCCATGCAAATCCCAATGGACTATTTTTTCCCTGTATGTGAGATCTTACTTATTTATTTATTTTGTTCTCTCGTATGATTGAGCTATTATGTCTAGTGATCAATATAATTTTAATTAGTTTGCATTAGCCACAACATCCTTAAATTAATTAAAATTATTTCTTAAATTTTCAGATCACATAAATAATTAGACATTAAATTGTTATTAATTATATATTGTATAATGAATTTTATCCTACAGCAATATTCATTATATTTGTATAATTAATTAGAATAAAATATCAAATTGTTTTTCATAACTTGTTTTTCATAACTTGCCCACAAGAATTATGAATTGGTATATAATTTGATAGTTTTATTATAAATTGTAAATTTTGGATAGAAAACAATTTCAGCACGTTAAGTATAAAATTGTGCATGTAGTGTAAAAAATCTATCGCAAAATTAAATAAATCGTATTACATTAAAAATTTAGCCCGCAGGTAATTTTTCATGTTACAAGATTTATTTTATAGTATGTTTATAATACATGCAATTTAGATAATATTTATGCCTCAAAATTTTGATTATAATTTGTTTTTTGTTTTTGTTTGTTTATTTTTGTTAGCTTCTCAACCAACTAATTTTTATGATATCTGATGTGATATTCCTAAGCTCAGAGGAGATAACTATAAGGTGTGAAAGGAAAGAATTATCCTCCATCTAGGATGAATGGACGTAGGTTATGCTATTAGGAAAGACGAATCACGTGCAATTACAGATGAAAGCACTCTAGCTGCAATCGCACTATATGAGCGGTGGGAGAGATCCAACTGGCTCAGTGTGATGTTCATTAAGATTAAGGTCACAGGTGGAATACGGGGTTCTATCGATCAACATGAGAATGTCCGTGATTTGCTGAAAGCCATTGACGACTAGTTCGTCACTTCTGAAAACGCTTTGGCAAGCACATTAATTATGAAATTTTCTTCTTACCGATTCACCAGTGTGAAAGGTGTGCGTGAGCATATAATGAAAATGCGTGTTTAGGAAGAAGAAAGGCTTGTAATGGAATAGAGTGAGAGTGCATTGCTGACAAGAACTCGCGGGAAGAACAAAGCTTTCAAAACTGACAAGTCTCAAGCCAATCAGAAAGGGAAATTTAAAATACCACCACAAGGTGATATCAAAAAGGAATGCCTTGGATTCAAAGAATGGCTTGAGAAGAAAGGTAATTTATTCTCATTTGTTTATTATGAATCTAATATGATAGATGTTAATATTAACACCTGGTGGGTTGATTTTGGATCAACAATCCATATAACAAATTCCTTACAGGATATGCAAAACCTAAGAAAGCCAGTGGAAAGTGAGCGGACTGTCCTATCAAGAAGCATGATGGACTCACATATGGAAGCTATTGGAACTTGCAATTTAATTTTAAATAATGGTTTTGTTTTGAAATTAGAAAGGACCTTTTATGTACCAAGTTTCTCACGAAACTTGATTTCAGTTTCTAGACGTATACCTTTTGGATATTCCTTTAATTTTAAAGACACCTTTTTAGAATTATTTTATAATTCGGAATGTGTTGGGAATGGTATATTGTCTGATGGTCTTTATCGTATTAATTTACAAATCGAATCCATTTATAGTTCAATGCATATTCAAACTAGCACTAAACCATGTAATATTAATGAGAATTCTTCTATGTTATGGCATCAGAGATTAGGACATATCTCCATAGAGAGAATAAAAAGATTAGTAAAAGATGGGGTACTTAATACCCTAGTTTTTGCAAATTTCGAAACTTGTGTTGACTGCATAGAAGTTCAAGTATATTAGAAATAATTAATACAGACATATGTTGTCCAGATATGGATGCACATGGTCAGAAATATTTCATCACTTTCATAGATGATTACTCATGATATATGAATATTTATTTGCTTAATAATAAATATGAAGCATTGGATTCCTTCAAAGTCTTTAAGGCTGGAGTTGAGAACTAATGTGGAAAACAAATAAAGTTAGTGACATCAGATCGAGGTGGTGAATACCAAGGTGGATACACTGAGAGTGGACAAGCACCTGGTTCATTCGCTAAGTTTCTTCAAGAACATGGGATTGTTTCCCAATACACTATGTCTAGTTCTCCGAATCAAAATGGCGTTGCAGAAAGAAGAAATTTAACATTATTGGACATCGTGCAAACTATGCTTAGCAACTATAATCTTCCTAAATCATTATGGAAGGAAACACTAAAGACGACTGTGTATATTCTAAACCAGGTTCCATCCAAGTTTGTCCCAAGGACGCCATTTGATTTATTTAAAGGATGAGAGTCGAGTTTACGACATATGCGTGTTTGGGGATGTCCGTCTGAGGTGAGGATTTATAACCCACAAGAAAAGAAACTAGATCCAAGGACCATTAGTGTCTATTTCATTGGATATGCTGAAAGGGCTAAAGGTTATAAATTTTACTGTTCATCTCACACATCTAAAACTGTGGAATCGAGAAATGCAAAGTTTCTTGAAAATCATTTAGTTAGTGGAAGCGATCAAATTAAAAAATTGATTTCTGTGCATGATCATATAGAGCATAAACCTTCCACTTCAACTGATAGATTGGTTACTATTCATAATATCCCTCGAGTTCAAATGTATGTTGATCAACCAATTATCGAGAATCCACAAATTGATGATAATCCAGTAGATCAAGTTAGTCATCAAAATGATGAATAATTAATTTAACAACAAGATCCAAAAGAAAATGTTGATCAAACATTAAGGAGGTCTACTAGGACAAGAAAATCAGCTATTTCTAATGATTACATGGTGTATCTACAAGAATATGACTATAACGTTGAAGCTGAGAATAATCGTTGAAGCTTTAGACAAGACATGAGTTGCAAAGAGTCAAATTTATGGTATGATGCCATGAATGATGAAATGAATTCCATGAAAAACAACAATGTATGGAATCTTGTAGAGTTACCTAATGGGGCAAAGACCATTGGTTGTAAGCGGGTCTTTAAAACAAAGAAATATTTATTAGGTAACATTAAGAGATACAAGGTCAGGCTCGTTGCTAAGGGATTTACTCAAAAGGAGATAATTAATTACACTTATACTTTTTCTCCTGTATCTAAGAAAGATTCTCTTTGTGTCATTTTAGCATTAGTTGCACATTTTGACCTTGAATTGCATCAAATGGATGTCAAAACAATCTTTCTTAACGGTGATTTAGAGGAAGAGGCTTATATGAAACAACCTGAAGATTTCTCCTCTAATAATGGTGAACATTTGGTTTGCAAGCTTAAGAAGTCCATATGTGGTTTAAAACAAGCCTTTCGTCAATGGTATCTGAAATTTCATGGAACAATATCTTCATTTAGATTTATTGAAAATCCCATGGATCAATGCATATACCAAAAGGTTAGTGGGAGTAAAATTTGTTTTCTCATTTTGTATGTGGATGACATACTACTTGCAACCAATGATAAATGTTTGCTACATGAGCTGAAATAATTTCTCTCTTAAAACTTTGATATGAAGGATATGGGTGAGGCATCTTATGTCATTGGCATTAAGATCCATATAGATAGACTTCGAGGAATTTTGGGTCTATCACAAGAAACCTACATTAATAAAGTTTTTGAGAGATTTAGAATGAAAGATTGTTCACCAAGTGTGGCACCCATTGTCAAGGGCGACAAATTTAATTTGAATCAATGCCCTGAGAATGATTTTGAGTGGGAAAAAATGAAGAACATTCCATATGCTTCTGTTGTTGGAAGTCTTATGTATGATCAAGAATGCACAAGGCCCGACATTGCTTTTGTTGTTGGAATCTTAGGAAGATATTAGAGTAATCCATGTATGGATCACTAGAAAGCTGCAAAGAAGGTGTTGAGATACCTTAAAGGAACAAAATATTACATGCTTATGTATAAGCAGACAGACAATCTAGATGTGATCAGCTATTCAGATTCTGACTTTGCCGGTTGTGTTGATTCTTGTAAATCAACATCAGGATACGTTTTTATGATGGTCGATGGAGCTATTTCCTGGAGAAGTACTAAGCAAACTTTGGTTGCTACTTCTATTATGGAATTCAAGTTTGTCTTCTGTTTGAGGCTACTTCTTATGGTGTATGGATTAAGAGTTTTATTTCTGGGCTTAGAGTCATGGATTCTATTTCTAGACCTCTGAATATTTTTTGTTATAATTCATGTGTTGTATTTATGGCTAAGAACAACAAAAATGGAAGTCAAAGCAAACACATTGACATAAAGTATTTTGCCATTAGAGAAAAAGTTAAAGATAAAATAGTAGTTATTGATCACATTAATACTGATATAATGGTCGTTGTTACTTTAACTAAGGGCATGCCACCAATAAAATTCAAGGATCCTGCAGAGAACATGAGACTTGGATCCTCCTTATGATTGTATACATACAGTTTATTAATAAAACTCTTATATTATGATGTTTTCTCATTTTCATGCACACAATAGGTTGAGAAAATATGTTACATATGGACCAAGAGTAAACATTGGTTTATCCATCAAGTTTAGTTACCACATATATATATATATATATATATATATATATATATATATATATATATATATATACACACACACACACACACACACACACACACACACGTGAAAAATAGACATGTTGTAATACATAGATGATATTACTCGCTTTAAGAGGAACTATCTTTATGATTCACATATCTATTTCTTGAGGAGGTTTTCATGACTCAGTTATTACCAATAATCAGTTCTATGGACCAAGTGGGAGAATGCAACGGTTTTTTATTATTATTTATTTTAATTATTATTATTATTAATAATAAAAACCAATTTTAACGTGGTCCATAGTTTGTGGGATTTTGGTTCTGAAAAAAATATGATTTATTTTGGTCTTAAAGAAAATTGATACAACCATTAATTTGGGTGGTGATGGGTTTTAATGTCTTTGAATTTTTTATGGTAGAATCAAACCTATAAATAGTCTTTGGTCCCCAAAACTTTCTCTCATCCCTTTTAGAAATACATCCATCTCTATCGAAAGAGCAAAAGCTTAGAGGAATCAAAGACAGACGTCTCACAACACTATAACAATGGTTGAAGGTAAACCTTAATTCTATTTCCGCATTTAGTTTTATTGATCTTGTTGTTCTTTTGTTATCAAGAACATAGGATCAATTAATATTATGGTCTAACACTTCATCCTTGACCTTATTTTATCATGCTTTCTAAACAGTAACTTCTTTGGCTTACCTGCTCCATTCTTATACTTTGGTGGTGTCATCATGTTAATTTTGAATTTATGTTAAGTAGATTCTATTAAAGTTTATTATTATTTTTTTATAGGTATTGACTTTGAAACATCATAAAATATATTTTTTGTAGTAAAAATTTGTTGAAGAATGTGACGATGATAAGGCGGATTAGAAAGTAAATTTTTATTATTGTTTTACAAAGGCTTTCTAATTAATTTTATTGTCTAGATGGTAAATTATGGCATAGATCTTTACAAATTTTATCATTTATTTTATCTTCAAATTCTACATCTCTTTCACTTCAATTATTTTTAATTGATAATGTAAAATATAAAACATGTAAGTGGTCTATTTAACTTATTTATTAATTTTATATAACTTTTATTTCAAATAGTCAAATAATATTATAAAACCTCAAAATAATTATCTTATATTTTAAGTTAGAAGACAACCTGTTCTTGCAGGAAAAACCACGTTGTGGATCTTAAGGGATTCGGAGGTTCATACGAGGGATGTATGGCCTCCAAGCTATAGGTCTAGCTTACCCCGCAGTTGGGAGCCCTTAGAGATAAAGTATTTGACCTCTCTTGAGGCGTGTAGCTCAGAGAGGGAATGAGAGAATGATCCTTTTCCATGGCCCTGAGGCCTCTTTTTATAGCATAGCTGCCACTAATGATCATAATGGCGTAACCGTCCATTAATACTTGAAACCGCCACTTAATGAATCGTAATGTCCGTAACCGATCCATGAATAGCATAACGGAAACCAATCCGACACTCCTAGCCCGGACAGACGTCCGGATCATATCCCGGGACTGACCCGGTCTCCTATAACAATTCCGGGAATCATACCGGATAAGGGTCTCACATCTCATCCGAGATCCATCCCGGATGCCTGCAAACCCCCCTCTGGTCTTATATCTCGGCTGGGGAATTTATGCATGATCATAAGCCCCCCGAGCATATGGTTTCTAGACCTTGAAGCCTTATGCTCGATTAAATAGAAACATAAACTTCGACCCAGGCCGGATCTCCAATACCCACCTGTGCCTTAGTGCGAATTTGCACACAGTGGTTTACCATTCTTCGCTTTTTGAGGTTTTTTAAGCGTAGCTCACATCGCTGGAATCGACACTCCAGCTTAATCCAAACGTAACGCTTGTTTTTAGTCCGGGCTGGATCCCAGGACGCATGGCCGGGCTGGATCCCAGGACGCATGACTTCTCATCTCGGCTCGGAGTAGTAAGATATATAGACAGACTAGCCCTTGAGTCAAAGCTTTGGTGAAATGTTTTTGACGGAATCCAATTAAGGTCCTTCGCCTTATATGTCTGGTACAGACAAAGCTTTTAAGGCTTGCTCGTGAACAATTTTTATGTTATGCTACCAGCCCTAGAGCCATAGGGGGTAGCAAACAATAACCCTGATGGCTTGGACGTAACAATTTGTTCACAACGCCAATGTATTCCTATCCTCATCGCTGAATCGATACTCCAGTTTAACCCAAACATAACGCTCGTTCTTAGTCCGAGCTGGGCTTAGAACTTTTATCGGGCTACTGGTAGTAAGACTTAACTTAACTAGACCAGCCCCCGAGTCACATGATGCATCAAGCAGGCTATACTGGCTTTACCAAGCACATAACAACTGTTCATGACACCACTTCAGTTTTTTACCGCTTTAACGCGTTAGATACAGAGCCCCCCAGCGGGTTGGCATAATTTAAGAGGTTCAACGCCACTAAGCTGATCCGAGATAGGACCATAGCTCTGTGTGACGAACCCGATGTTGGAGATATCATTGCCGCTAAGAGTTAATCCGAGACGGAATCAGAGCTCTTGGTAGCTCACCTGAAGCTTCAATGCCACTAGGAGTTGATCCGAGATTGGACCAGAGCTCCGTGACTTGCCGGAAATTATAGGTATAACCATCACTAGGAGTTGATCCGAGACGGAATCATAGTCCAGGCGAGGGTGACCAGGAGGTTGTTCCGAGTAGGAACAAAGCTTTGAGGTTCAGAGCCTCTATAGGGATGATCCGAGACGGATTCAAAGCCCAACCGAGGTTGACCTGAAGGTTGTTCCGCGTAGGAACAGAGCCTTTGAGGTTCAGAGCCTCTATAGGGATGATCCGAGACGGATTTAGAGCCCAACCGAGGTTGACCTGAGGGTTCAGAGCCTCTTTCGAGGTTGACCGAGGGGTTCAGAGCCTCTTCCGAGGTTGACCGAGGGGTTCAGAGCCTCATGCCGAGGTTGACCAAGGAGTATTCCACATAGGAACAGAGCCTTTCCGTGACTGAAAGACGATCTTTAGACCGAGCTTAGCAGTACGTCGCCATAGGGTTCAGAGCCTCATGCCGAGGTTGACCAAGGAGTATTCCACATAAGAACAGAGCCTTTCCGTGGATCGAAAGACGATCTTAGACCGAGCTTAGCGACGTCGCCATAGGGTTCGAGCCTCGTGAGGTTGACCAAGGAGTATTCCACATAGGAACAGAGCCTTTCCATGACTGAAAGACGATCTTTAGACCGAGCTTAGCAGTACGTCGCCATAGGGTTCAGAGCCTCATGCCGAGGTTGACCAAGGAGTATTCCACATAGGAACAGAGCCTTTCCGTGACTGAAAGACGATCTTTAGACCGAGCTTAGCAGTACGTCGCCAAGCCTTTGATTCCCGCCATATCCGAGTCTTGAGGTGCGGAGCACTTTTATCAGTTACATCCTATTTAGTCTTTTTACAAACTATATTTAATTTCCCAGATGCCTCTTCGCCCACATAGGAGAGTAAGACGACACCCTTACACAATGGTATTTTAAATAATATTGTAATCTTTTACAAAATTTTCAACAATTCAATCTAACCGGCTTTTCGCTGTCTTCTCTTCTACCATTCTTGATTGGGATGGTTATATGAGCCCCCCAAGCGCTTAGTCTTTAAAAAAGATGAAGTGTTTGATACCAAGCCATCCTTATCAAGGAGGACTCTACTTGATACTCGTTGGTAAATCCAGCTCATTAAGACTAAAAAGTGTAAAATGTCTCCCACCCGCATAAGGACACCGATCACTTCTTTTAATTTAATCTGAACCAAAAATGTCTACAAACATTTAGGGGACATAATTCGTATTGTTTTCTTCCACTTCATAACTTCAACGCTGAAAACGCATGCACTACAAAACGTATTAAATAAATTGTTAATCCGAAATAAACAAAGCATTTGATTTATCACCAATTTATTTTTAGCATGATTACAAAATTCTAGATTGCCACAACATAATTGTCTTAATGCAATACTCCTGCAGAATTTAAGAGCCTGCACAACCATGTACTCCACTTATCCATATTCAAAACCAATCCACTATGATGTGCGTACTACATATGTAGCTTCAGACAACATCCATTTTTAACAAGCATAAGAAATAAGACACAAATCACTAAATATTTTTCTTGGGGTACAAAATCATGTCGAATTTTGTTAACTGCAAGTAGATATTGGAGTTTTATAGATTACTACATTTACAAATGATAATTGAAAGTAGCAGTAGTATTCACACAATTTCTTAGAAACCGAAACGAATACGTAGCAACATTCAATAATATCGTTTTCTGCAACATTTTTTCATCCTTGTGATTTTTCAAGTAATAACCACTATAACCATCAAAAGCTGACAAATTAAAACAGAAACTCCAGTACAAGTTTCCGTATATGTTGAATGTGGTATATGAAATTGAAACTTGTTGCTTATAATAACGAAACAAACATAGTTTAGAAAGTACAAAGGTTACTTATCTTGAAGTGTCTGCCGTATACATGGACAACCTTGAAAATGGGAAATCCGCCAACAACATCTTCTTCTTTGCATCTCTGTATTGGATTCAAGCCTTTCAAAGTTTCCTCTTGTGTCCCTAGCTTTAATTGAGGTGTGCCGAGACGATGATCCCAAATTCCTCTTGACTTGCTGAGTTAAGAAACAGCGATTGAGGTGTGCCGAGAAGCAAAGCATCACGCTTTCATACCACCAGCTCCTTTATTTCCAACGGCGATGCTGGGTCGTGTGGATCTGCATCACTATTTTATAACAGACGTAATCCAATAAAAACATGATAATTGTGATTGTAGAATGTGTACACCATTGTATCTATAACAATCCAATTCCTGTATGCAAAACTCAACAAAATTGTTTTAACGCGAATCAATAACCATTTAATAGTCACGGCATATATCTAGCATAGGCTCGTACTAGTGTTATTATGTTAAATACCGACATAAAACCAATCTCAAAATGAGTGCATTCGTGGAAGTATAAGTATCCGTGCATGTTTATTTCAAGTAAATAAATTTAAACACGTTGGACAATGCATGATAGCTAATAATGTACAATAATACATGTTTCCAGAGAATTGAAATTGGTGTAGGGAACAATCCCCACATGCCGAAACAGTGACAACATCAATTTTGCATCCAAACTTAAATGTCATGAAGCATACATAATATTTTAACACCAACTCAGTACCGGCTATAATTTCTGAACATGCATGCTTCCGTTTCCCAGCACAATATCAGTAAAATACGATGGTACCATTTTTCAACTTACTTATAAACACAAGGCATTTATACTTGAAAAATAACTTGCTAGCGTCGTGAAGTGATAAAATAGTATTTAACCGATTCACCAGAAAATAATCAAATCGGTACTGTCATCTTACACCATGGTCATTTGAGGCGATATTTACGGCAACGTTGATTAAGCACATATAAGATATTTAGCAAAACACCTCATATTTATAGCGAAATAAATCATACGAGATATACGAAATCAAATAATCAGTATCATCGGCGAGAAGGAGGCAACTTATCTTTTTCTACTGATTTTGACACCATGGTTCATTCCTCCATCTGACTTGTCATCAATTCGGAAAGTGGCGCCAACTTGTACCTCGCCTTCAAAGTTGGCTCATGATATTCTGAGGTTATAGTTCCCCTTTTGACTCAGCCTAAGACATTTCTCCTATTGTCCGTAATTGGATGTTGCCACAACTTCATTGAGCCAATTTCATAGCTGGGATCCACCATATGTCGGGATTGACGTCTTTATGTTGTCCATGACGATATAAGAGATGAAGCAGTGACTCTCCTTTTCTTTCTGTCACATCCCGAATCCATCGATGGTTCGACACAGCTTTCGCAACAGTCTGAAACTTATTCAAAACATAAGAATCACAATAGTTTGCTACTAAATCACAAGACATAAAAAGTGCACATAGCAAATATCCGAAGAGAATTTATCCGAAATCATTCATGTGTAAGAATAATTAACCAATAAGCAGAACAACTCATCTTTCAATGGTGATGACAGCCTTCCAGACCCAACGGAAACGACTTATCGTGTTTAAATCGCATATTCTCGAGATTCCGTGCTAGTTCCTCAATGGGCAGTTACCATTACACTCATTACAATCAATAATGGTTATAATCATTAAGATAACGTCTCTAATGCCATTCGTAACCGTAACTATAATACAGAAACCGCTGACTATTGGAAACTAGATTACCCAGACCAGTCATCCAAAATGCACACCAATTGATTGCAATTTAACTAAAAGAATAAGTAAAACTCACTTATCTCAGGATGTCGGTCTTGACAAAATCAGGCAGTGGTCCATGCTTCCTCTTGAACCGCCACGATTTTTCCAGACAATCGTCTGAACTCCAGAAATATGATTGAAGTCTTATCATTAGCATCGGCATCACATGGAATGTCGAGCTTTGTCTTTATCATAACCATTTAGCGGTTATTGACGGTGATGGGATGACGGCCGCAAGACCCATCGTAAATCCTCTTGATTGATAAATAAAGCTGTTACTGTAAGAGAAATTAACAACACCACTACCACCAGAGAGATTAACAGCAATAGTTAACATTATAGCCATTTTAATTATAACACACCAGTTGGTTGTGACTTAGAAAATGACAAATATAAGGGTTACTTATCTTTCCAGTGATGATGTCGTAATTCTGCTTTTATCCTTGCTAAAGCCGCCACTCAGAGACTGTTATCATGTTTTAAAACAAAGCTTTCCGATTGCACAAAACCTTTTGATGTCGGAGTTGGCGTCGTTCTCGAACCGTGTCTGGGAACTATCTTTTAGAGTTGATCTTGTCGTCGATTGCAATGATGTTGACTTAGCAGAGGATTCCATGAACGAAATTACTTTCTCTCAGCCTAGTGTTGGTATCAACCTCGTGGCAAAACACCCCTCGAACCGGCCTTTTTTTGGCTCCTTTCCTAGAGGCTCGTTATCAAAGTCACAACTATGTAACCGACAAGCAATTATCCTGCCGGTATTGACGATGTAAAGCCGAAGTGCTCATCGACATGGAGACTCCGTGATAACGTTAACGGGACCCTTCCTTTCCGATCACCTTTGAACGGACAGTAGAGCACAAACCTTCTACGGAACGGGATCGGAGGTACCACCACGCCAGATCGGAAACGTTTTTTGTCGGGGTATTCCAAAAGATTTTGACCTCGATGAATCCCCGATCAGAGCTTCCGTCTCCCCTGGCCCGACCGTTGTCGTAGGAAACATCTTCGACTGAAACTATCTTCGTACCCGATTCTACGACTGGCTATCATCAGACGAACGTCTTGTTGAGCATCTCGGGCTTGGCCGGTTACGACCTCACCGCGGCGATCACTTACTCGACCTTCTCGTGATCCGCACTGGATGGTGGTTCGATCATAACCACTTCAACCCATCTACTTGCCCCACATTCCGGCATGACCCATCCAGTGCTCCGGATTATCACATGCAAAAAGTCAGCATGTTCGAAAAATCTAGAAAGTCCTAGTGCTATTCCAATGGAATTTGTCGTATTGGTTATTGACCATTGCCAACGTGGAAACCTTTATGGTATCATGTCTAAACATCATGAATTAGACCACTATATGATAAAAATGGTTATTTTGATAAGATTTGTGTGGCCCGGGAAAGTTTTACCAGGCCCCACGGTGGGCGCCAATGTTCTTGCAGGAAAAACCACGTTGTGGATCTTAAGGGATTCGGAGGTTCATACGAGGGATGTATGGCCTCCAAGCTATAGGTCTAGCTTACCCCGCAGTTGGGAGCCCTTAGAGATAAAGTATTTGACCTCTCTTGAGGCGTGTAGCTCAGAGAGGGAATGAGAGAATGATCCTTTTCCATGGCCCTGAGGCCTCTTTTTATAGCATAGCTGCCACTAATGATCATAATGGCGTAACCGTCCATTAATACTTGAAACCGCCACTTAATGAATCGTAACGTCCGTAACCGATCCATGAATAGCATAACGGAAACCAATCCGACACTCCTAGCCCGGACAGACGTCCGGATCATATCCCGGGACTGACCCGGTCTCCTATAACAATTCCGGGAATCATACCGGATAAGGGTCTCACATCTCATCCGAGATCCATCCCGGATGCCTGCAAACCCCCCTCTGGTCTTATATCTCGGCTGGGGAATTTATGCATGATCACAACCAATATTAAAAAATTTCATATTAATATATTCTACTTATTTCTTTTAATAATAATAAATAATTTATAATAATAATATTTTATATAACTCTATTAACTAGTTAATTACTCAAAAATATATATATTTTTAATCAAAAGAAGAATACATTAATTCAAAAAAACAAGAAAGCATACAACGCGATCGTATGAGATCGAGCCCACAAACAGGACAACAAAATCGAAGAAAAAAAACAGAAGCTACAACATCATGCTAGCAATATGCTTCCTGATTTTTCTATTCCCCCACCCTCTATACACTATGATATCTATGATATTATTCACAGTTTTGTCTCTATCATGATAGTTCCCAAAAATGCTATCATTTCTATACAACCATACACCATGAATGGTCTCGACAAAAGCCAATTTGAGAATTTTAGCTTTCCATCCTTTCCATTTGGTGTTAGCAATGATTCAATTTCTCTCCTCATTCCACTGTGTAGGTTCATGATTAGTTTTGCTCCAACACAAAACCTGCTGCCATATGTATTTAAGGTCATCGCAATAAAAAAACAGATGGCTCAAGTTTTCATCAGCAGCTTTGCACATACTACAGGTACTATCACGGATTATATTGAATCTCTTCAGCCTATCCTTTTTGGGAAAATTGCCATGGAAGAGCAGCCACATGGTGATCAAACTTCTAGGCCTAGCATTATTCCCATGGAAGGGGTTGTCCTAATTAACTCTGGTGCCATCATCTATCAGCTCATCATAGACCCGTTTTGCAGAGAATCTACCTCCAGCAAGCATGTTATCCCACAAGGATTGAAACTTTAGAATTTGATTTCTTTACTTTATAATATGATTCATGGACCAAGACCAGGTGGCTTTAGGCTCCACATTCAGCACATCCTTGCCTTTCATATAATACACATTAACCCATTTCACCCAAAGATTGTCATTTTTCGAGAAAATATTCCAAAGACACTTTAATAGAGCAACCTGTTTCCAGACCTTCAAGTTAATGATATTCAGACCACCTTGCTTCATGGGTTTACAAGTTTTGTCCCAAGCCACCAGACTTTTCCTGCAAATCTCTGCTATACCAGTCCAAATAAAGCTTCTACAGTGGGCTTAAATCAGATTGATGACAACAGTTGGCAATGGCAGACATTGTAGCCAATACTTCACAAAAGAGATGGATATACTTTTAACAAGTTGGATCCTACCAACGTAAGTTAAGAGTTTGGTAGACCAATGCTTAATTCTATTAACCACACGATCCATAAGCGGCATATAATGATTAACGCCCAGCTTCCTACTGGTAAGAGGAACTCCCAAATTTTTCACAGGAAAGACGCCTTCTTCGAACCATGTACTGTTGATAATGTTCTTCTTTGTCTCTTCCTCCACGCACCCAAAGAAAATCCTACATTTCCCTGGGTTAACAATCAGGCCAGTGGAGTCAGAAAAAGATTTGAAGGTAAAGATAAGCATATCTGTAGAGATTTGATCACCCCTGCAAAAGAGTAAGACATCATCTGCAAAAGCAAGGTTTATCAGCTCAAGTTTCTCGCACTTAGCATGAAAGTTGAAGTTAGCATCCCTTTTCATTTTTAGCAAGCATATGTTCAAGTATTCCATCACGAGAACAAAGAGAAAAGGGAATATGGGATCCCCTTGCCTTATGCCTCTATGAGCCTGCATAGGAGTAGTGAGAATATCATTGATATTAAAGTTATAGGACACAACAGTAACCAACAACATAATTCTATGGATAAAATACCCATGGATCCCAATATCTTTCATAATACTCTATAGAGAAGACCAATTGGCCATATCATAGGCTTTTTGCAAATCAATTTGCATCATGCAACTAGGAGTCCCACCATTCCTATCATACCCTCTTAATAACTCATAAGCTAGGAGAATATGATTATGAATTCTTTGGCTATGGATGAAGGCAGCTTGAGTCTTACTAATCACACTACTCAACACTTCTCCTAATCTTTTGGTCATGATTTTTGAGATGATTTTCAAGAACATGGTGCAGCCAGCAATAGGCATGTAGGCTCTAATGCTTTTGGCATTGATACCTTTAAGTAAAAGGGTGACAACAGTGCTATTGAAAGATCTATATAGTCTCCATTTAGAAAAGAATTCCAATACAACAGCAACCATATCCTTCTTTATAATGGGCCAGCAGGTCTTATAGAACTTAGCATTGAATCCATCTTTCCCAGGGGCTTTGTTATCCCCGATATCCTTGAGAGCATCCTCAATATCTTTAATGGAAACCTGATGCACAAGAATCTGTCCCTGCTCCATAGTTATCTGAGGACCATATCTCATAGCTTCAACATATATATGATTGATAGACTACACTGAATATCCCATAAGGCTGCAAAAAAAGTTCAACACTTCTTTCTCAATACCTTCCTGCCCAGAAACAACATGACCATCTTCATTGTACAAAAAATTCATGTTGCTATTGCGCTGTTTAGCTTGAAGGTAAGCAAAATAGAAACCATTGTTACCATCTCCTTTTCTAATCTAGTCGACTTTTGACCTCTACAAGAGCAGACTCTCTTCCTGATCCTGAATAGTAGGAAAATTTTCAGTAAGATTTTAATTTCCTTATTTTATCACTCTCCATTCTACAGTTAGTCAGCTCAGTTTGGGCAGTAAGAATATTCTCTCTAGCCTTGGCCACTCTCTACTGCATACTACTCATGTCCTTGCTAAACTTGCAAATCACAGGCTGCAACCTTCTAAGTTTATGCCAAAGTGTGTACAAAGGAGTTCCTTGCAAAGGCAGATCTCAGTTCTTCTTAACAAGATCAGTAAATCCATTTATATCAGTCAAGTAGTTAATGAATTTGAACCTTGATTTCCTCCTCTGTTGATCACTAGGGCCATTAATGAGAAGCAAAGAATGGCCAGAGACACTAGGTGAGAGAATGTTCAGAGTAAGATTTTGATATTTTTGGAACCAATCAATGTTGCAAAGGACCCTGTAAATCCTAGAATAAATGGTGCTAATGGAATGCTTGTTGGACCATGTGAAATGATCACCACTGCTATCTATTTCATACAACTCAATATTGGTCATCATACCTTGTAGGTCTATATACTCTTTCTCAGTAACCAAAGCCCCACCAATTCTATCTTCAGCTTTATCCACATTATTGAAGTCACCCATCACACACCAAAGACCATTTTGAGTACCATGTATTTTTTCAATATTGTTCCAAAGAAGCTTTCTTGTGTTTAGTTGGTTATGAGAATAAACACCAGTAAGCCATAATTGGTGATTCCCCGTAAAATCTAGGACTTTACAATGGATTAGTTGAGTGGAACTTTCCATCTTCTGAATATCATACTTGGTATCATCCCAAGTAATCCACATTCTTCCGTTATCATGGTTGCTGTAGTTATCCAGATACTAGTTATACAACTTGAGTTTTTCTCTAACCTTCACAACTTTATTACATTTAACTCTAGTTTCAGCAAATATGACAATAGTTGGTTTTAAATTTAGGAGACGGGGGATAATCTCCTTAATTTTCCCAACTTTATTTAACCCCCTCACATTCCAGAATGTAATCATGGGCCTCTATCAATGGTGACATAGGGATCATTCGAAATACCTAGCACTTGGAAATCATTGTTGCACTTGACAACATTAAATTGACCCGATTGAGCTTTAGATTTACCCTTGATAGATTGTTTTTAAACATACCAGATTCATTCATCATCATCCTCAGTATTATGCTTTAAAGGAGTGCTAGTTGATGCTCCTTTAGAGGAAGGTTATTTAACATTCAAGGCCTGAGGTGTCTTATTAGTCAGAGCCTGAGGTGTCTTCACTAATATCTCTTGTCTTGCCATCGGTTTTCTTTTATCAATCCGTTGCTTGGCTTTCCATTGTTTCTTTTTTATTTCTCCTTCACAGTTGTGACCAACAGCTTGGCATTTGTCTCAAATATTAATAAAACTCTTATATTATGATGTTTTCTCATTTTCATGCGC